>CM046816.1:23342642-24664731 GCA_025617385.1 Murraya koenigii
TTTTTCTTACTGATCCATATCTCAAGAACTGAATTGAGAGCTCCGCAAACTCTATGATTTCATTGAAATTTGTTTGTCCAATCTACTCCAAGGCACACCAAAAGTTTTGAGATCATGTTATTTTTGATATGGTGTTATCAATCATCAAAGAAAGTGATATCCATTTGTGCACTCTTGGTCTCATTTATTGCTTGACAGTATTTTTCTCCTGTAACAAGTTTCCCTGTCGCCACTGGGTTTCACAACAACAAAAGTCTCCGGTGTTCCTCTCTTAACATCTACGATATACCACACTCATCTCGCAGGAGACTTATGGCTCATCAACTTTTTGTTTAAAGGAGTCAATCTTGAAGATCTTCTGGGGTGTGTTTTAAAGTGGCTTCACAATCTAATTAGGCGGAATTTGTGCGGTGTCGGCCCAAGTGAGTTGATGTTTTTCGCAGATTTTGGACAAGTTTAGGTCATTGGTCAATGAATTTGGAGTAATTCGTCATTAGTCACTAATTTTATAGTAGCTTTAGGATTATTGGTCACCGACTTAGAGTAATTTCTATGGGGATCGACGATTTATCTCCATCTCATCATATCGCAACCACCTTTGGAGTTAGGAAATTTGAATCTGCTAAATTCAATATCATAGCAGCCTATTTATCCTTGCATTCATTTGATATAACTCGAAGCTGCATAAAGTGAAAACTCTCTTGATACTTCTCCGCTCTTGTGCCAACTCAGAGGGATCCTGAATATTGAAATATATGGCTAGTGGTGATAAATCGACCCAAGCCTTGCACCCGACTCCATTAGGCTTCTTCCAAGTGCTTCACCCAAGATATCATTTCGGTCCCCTGGATTGGAATGTTCCTTGCTTAACTTGGCTTTTTAGCTCACTCGAAAAATAAACACAAAAAGATTACATCAAAATTAGAATAAAAAGCAAACAAGTTACATAATGATAGCTAAAGCATACATCTCATTACTAGCTTTTTAAGACGTAAATAGAGCAATCAAATTTGTTAATTTAGATGCACTTGATTTATTATTCAAGAATATCTCATGACACTATAAACAGAAAACAATAGTTAATTAATATTCCAAAGTCAAGCCAATGCTCAACAAAGACCAATCCAAAACAAAACTAGGTACTTAACATTTAGCCACATCCAAGCACTCAAAGCTATACAATTGTAGTCCCTTTCCAACAAAGAAAATCTAGCGAAGACCAAAGCTAAGATGTGAAAACTCATCAATTGTATTACATCTCTTAGTTAATGGCACACAATGGATAAACATTTACAAGATTAACAAACAGTTAGTTTAATTGACACTTGGACAAGTGTTTTAAGATCTTTAGATAGAATTATTTTCCTAAAATGTCAGCTCATAGTTTCAACCAATTGGTAAATTTATGAATCTAAATTGAAACAAATATAACCTCTTAACAACTTTTATCGTAGCATTGAGTTTCGTATAATGTAAATGTTTAATTTCTTAAATGAACAGTATTGGTGGAAACTTACAATTCTCTCAGCCACTTGTTGCACGTTAGGGGTGTAACTTCCATCTTTTTTCTTGTGCACCAATAACCAGGCCTCACTACGGTCAATCTCTTGCTCAGAAACTCTAAGCTCCAACTTCTACAATATATCAATAAAATTAAATTGAAAACTACTCCGAACCACCTTATTATTTGTATTAGCAATATTATAAGTTTATATTATAGCAGTTATTGTACTTACTCTTTTATGCAACAACCCTCAGATATCCCGCGATCGCCTAAATGATGGTTATACAAATTCTTTGCTCTTTTATCCTTTGTTGCCTTAATTTTTTCCTATACAAAGTGGATATCGATTAAAATGGCTAAAAGCACTCAATGATATTATCAAACTCACAGAATTTAAAAAATACCTGAAAGTCTTCGGATAAAACTTTATCAACAAAGCTCTTCCAGTCTTCTTTCCTAGTGGCCTCATACTCAAGAGGAGGATTTTTTAAAGAATTTAAGTTATCTGCATTGGGTATAATATATTCATTTGCCAACTTACTTCTAAAGATCCTTAATGCATGCAACTCCCATCCATTTCAAACTCAACTTGAACTTTTCCTGAAAATGAGACTACAATGTCTTCTTGATGTCCAGTGGCACTTTCCTCCAATCATCGTATATGATTGGAGTTCTTTCCCGTACAATTAGCCCAATGTAACTCCTCAAGTCGTTTCTCTTTTTTCCAACCGGAACTCTATAAGAATTGTACGCGAGCTCAGTCTCCTCATTAACTCCTTTATGCAAGTCTTTCTTTTGTAAGGTTTCGCCTCTGGTCTTCCTTCTCGATCCGATCATATTCCCCTTCATCATTTTCTGCCATGTCTCCAACTAATCTGTAAATGCATAAAATAGATAAGCGCATTAGATATCAGTATAATTAATAAAATAATAATTAATATATCAGTTTCTTACTTATGGGAAATAGTGTTAACAAGTTACCATAAATGTGTTATTCATTTTCTGCATCAATATTTACATGAAAACATCACCATCTGATATTACACATGTTCTTCATTACCCACATCTAACTTACACTCTGGAAGATTGTTGGATAATGGCGTATACACATCCATGTCATCATACTCAACCCCATTTGAATAATTACATTTTTCACTCATTGACCAAACAATTGATTTATTATTATCTAGCTGGTTTTTCACATAAAACATTTGCTTTGCATGACCAGCTAGAATAAAACTATCAGATTTATAACATATTCGATTTAAATTAACTACAATGAACCCTAACTCATCATTGTTAACCCCTATCATCCACCCAATCACATTTGAAAAGAATTTTGTTAACCCCCAAATAATCAGGCTGCCAAATTTCATCAATAACCCTATAAAAAAGCATATCCCCAGAATGGGGATTTTTTTATTTTGAGCTTGAAATCTGTAAAGCTTTGGCAACAATATGAACACCACTGTTTTATGTTACATGGTTTCTATCCCGAGCTCTCGTAGCAAACTTAAAACCATTAATACAATACCCTTCATATGTCACCACATTTGAGCGTGGTTTGTTTGCCAGCCACCATACTATTACCTCAACCACTACATTATTTTCTTTATTAGCTCTTACCTATAGTTTCAAAAAATAAAACAACATTAATTAGTGAAATGGAAAAGTTTGTTTGCTTTTACGTGGAAAATTTTTTAGACCTAATGAAGCTAATCTAACCTTTTGTTTCAACCAATCAGCAAATTTACAAGAGTGCTCGGTTAGCAACTATAAAGGCTTTTTTAATTGACGAGGGTGCTTTGATTGCAATAAGGCAAAATGCTTCTTAAAATTATACACACAGAATTAACAAAATTATACCTTTTTAATTACTAAGATTACAAATAATGTTAACAAAAACTAAGAAAAGTTTGTGTTCACATACTCTATGTATGGTTGAATCTCAGGGGTGTTCACCAAAACACATCGGTGTGCTTGTGCCAATGCAAAAGCATCAACCACCTTAATATTTACACCTCCGAATGGCCTTTCAACTGTAAAATCAATTAGACAACGAGTAGGCAGCCCAATTGATTCACAACTTGAAAGGTATTCAGCACAGAATTTAAGTGCTTCCTCAGCAATATAGCACTCGGCAATGAAACCTTCAGGACAATTTATACGTTTCATTTCTCTCAAAATGGATATATCCATCGAAGGTAAACCGGACCACATAACCTAAATTTTTCTATTAGATAGACTGTTAAATGGATCATTATATCGAAGAAAGCAGGTAGGAAGTATTGTTCTAAATTATATAAGGTGATTTTAAGTTCCTTTTACAACTGGTTTAGAGAATCGGGCTCTAATACCTTAGAGCACAATGAATTAAAAAAGAGACACAACCTGGATTATGACAGTTCTAATATTTTGAGGCAAACAATTTTGGATCGCCAATGGTAGTAGTTGTTGCATCAAGGTATGACAATCATGAGACTTAAGCCCGTGAAGACGACAATCATCCATTGAAACAAGATTTCTAAAATTAGAACAGTAACCATCAGGAACTTTGACATCTTGCAAGGTTTTACAGAATATTTATTTTTCTTTCTTACTTAAAGCGTATGGGGCTGGGGATATGACTATGTTTTGGTGATCAAGAGCTAATGTAAAAAAAGCTTTGTTCATTGATTCTCTAAGGTTTGGATGTGCAAGATCTTTTCCAACATTAATTTCATCTTTTTTTCCCCGGTTGATGAAGTAATGTGCCATAAATGCTCTCACATACATTTTTTTCAATGTGCATCACATCTAATTGATGACGAACTAACAAGTGTTTCCAATATTCTAAGTCAAAGAAAATTGATTTCTTTTTGTACAAAAATTGAGCTACATCCCCATTACCCTCGCCCTCGCCCTCACCTTTAACTTTACCCTTATCCTTACCGTCATCATTATCCTTGTCCTCGCCCTCGCCCTCACCCTCACCCTCAACCTATCTCTTATCCTCACCTTTACCATCACCCTCACCCTTTCCTTCACCACGTTTTCACTTTTTTTGGACCTTTTTCCCAAACTTGGTGTGAAGGTCAGCCACCAAATTTAAGATCTTAACTCCAGACAAAGGCTTAGGAGAGTTTTCAAGAAACTGTCTATGGCCCATATATGACATTTTTCGACTTTGCGGCAGACAACATGCACATGTTTTTATCCCACAAATTGGACAACCATAGTATCCCTTAATAGTACCCGGACAAGTTCCTATAGCTGAAAAATCACTAATTGTCCACATCAACGCAGCCCGTAAATTGAAAGTTTGTTTCCTATATGCATCAAACATCGACACTTACATTCCATAAGATTTTCAAGTCCTCAATTAAAGGTGCTAGGTACACATGTATATCATTTCCAGGCTGTTTAAGGCCAGATATCAGTAGAGCTAACATCATAAACTTCCTTTTCATACATAACCATGGAGGAAGATTATATGTTATTAATGTAACAGGCCAACAACTATAAGTCGTGCTAAGTGTGCTATATGGGTTAATCCCATCATATGATAAATTCAACTGAAGATTTCTTGGCTCTTGGGCAAAATCAGGCCATTTCTTATCAATTAGCTGCCAAGCAGGCGAGTCTGCTAGGTGGCGAAGCTTGCCATCTTTAATTCTTTTATTTTCATGCCATGTTAAGTTCTCAACAGTTTGTGGTGATTGAAACATTCTTCTAAACCTAGGAATTATAGGAAAATACATAACACTTTTTTTGGCACCCCCTTCCTAATTTTTTTTTATTCATCTTTTTTTATTTGCCACCTAGATTCTCCACAACTTGAGCATTCACTAAGATTTTGGAACTCATTCCTATAAAGAATGCAATTATTTGGGCAAGCATGTATTTTCTCATAATCTAAGCCTAATACCTTCATTATTTTTTTGGCCTCATACATAAACTTTGGCAATATCTCATTGAGCACTTCCAATAAGGCTGAAAACCCACTATCAGACCAGCCGTAAAGTCCTTTTATATTGTACAATTTCATTAAACCTGATAACTTTGAATGCTTTGAACCCGGATATAAGGGTTTTTTAGCATCTTCAAGCATATCTTTAAAAGAACTAGGATCATTATCACAATGCTCAAAAGCATCATGAACCATGTCACCTAAATTACTGTAATCTAGACATTTAAAATGCTGACTTTGTGGTTGGTCTTGGCACTTTGCAAAGGTAGGTTTTGGGTCCTCCTTACCATGCCAATTCCAAATTAAATATTCTTTTAGAAAAACTTTTTTAAACAGATGTAACCTCACTTGTTCAGGAGTCAAAAACTTCATAATGCAACAAGAGGTACAAGGACATCTAATCGACATTCTATTTTCTGAATTAATAATGGCAAACTCCAAGAAATCATCGACCCCATCATAATACTTATCTGACAATCTATCACAAAACATCTAAGTTTTGTCCATAACATGTATTTTTACCTATTCATTTATTACAAGTTGTTAGCTTAATAAGTTTAATTAAATTGATACAATAAATAACATAATCTTTTATCAGAAATAAACTTTAAAATGTAATTATTTTAAATTAAGACATGCATATATAACATAATTATTATTAGAATATTCATGGAATAATCCATATTTCTCAAAATTAATACACTACACTCAATAAATTTTTGAAAAAATAAATTAATTTTCAAGCTATCACTCATTTGCTCATCATCCAAAATAAATTCTTGAAAGCCTTCAAAGTCTCAAAATAGATATGTAAAACTCAAACAAAAAAAAAAACAAGAATGTAAAACTCAAATAAATCAGAAACCACGTAAATCAATAATCAAGCTAAAATTAAAGTTAAATCAATTCAATAAAAAATAAGAAAAGAAAAGACTAACCTTTAAGAGAATAGTCCTGCATATAATGAAAAAAGTTTTATGCCCTTGGTACTTTATTTTACCATTGCAAGCCACAGTCGATTCAAATATTTCTTTTCTTAAAAATTATTGCAAGTTAGCAAATTTATCGTTAATAAGATTTTAATAGGAACACTGACAATTGAATTTAAAATTTTCTTTAATTCAATACTATTTGAATGCTATGAAACATTCAAAACATAATAAGACATGTTAGTGCAGCATATATAAAATTTCCAAGTCATTGGATAGCTATTAAAAATCAGACAAGCATGAACTTAGGTAATTTCTATTATAGTCATTCTCTATTAAAAATCTTCCAACAAAAAAAAAACATAATTTGCCATAACTTTTTGGACAATTCTAGGCTTACACAAACAAAATGAACCTTAAAAGACTCAAAAAAATATAAGGATTACACACATAGAACAAACATCCAACTGGAATTCACTCACATACTAACTAACGGAATTTTAAGCGTTACATGCATACAATGTGTGTGGTTAGTGTATGTGGGTGTGATATGAACAAAAGAATTAAGAATCTAGTTTTAATTTAGCTGACTGAGGTTTAATTGCATGTGGCATGTGGTAAAATTTACAATTTGCATGATTGAGATTTGATGCGTGGCACCACGTGTTATGATAACGTCAAATGAGTAGTAAAAAATTCTGAACCCCATAACAGTGCAAGCAAGCTTCTATTAATTTAATTTAATTCACATTCTTGTTGTTGGTTTTGTTTCCCTTAGGACTCAGGCCCCCCTACACATCTAGAGTCTATTCTCTAGTAAAGTAACTCTGATCCTTTTTGGGCTCTCTATGCCTCGACCATCACACCCTTAATAATTAGTCGCACTTACAATTTGATTTTTTTGCAGCTATTAATTGATAATTACCCTTTACAATTTTAATTTATTCATGTACTATATATTTAATATTTTGTTACATAGTATACCTAACGGATAAAATGGAGACTATGACAGTGGTGAACTAGAAAACTTTACCGTTTATGTGACTGTACCAAAGAGTGACCACAATTGTTGCATGACTAAGATGATGGCAATTCAAGAATGCCATTAAAGACCTGACGATTTATTTCAGGAACTTAAAAGAAATGCACTTTCTTAAATTTAAATAACAAGGACAATAAATCATATTAGAGCTTTTATCGCGACTCAATGGTACGAACCTCGATGTCAGATAAATCGCCAATGAAAATGATCTACAAATTAAATTGTAAATCAAAAATTAAAATTAAAAAGCGATAAGATATAATGGAAATGAAATGGTCATTGATGATTGATATATATATATATATATATATATATATATATATATATATATATATATATATATATGGAGTGATTTGGCTTGAATAAAAGTGGTGGTGTCCATGCCCTCAATAGGTGGTTTTGGTTGCTTACGTCAAAGGCACTGGGGTTGGTGGGGAATCTCTTTTGTAACAGCAGTGAGGTTTTAATTTATTTTTCAATTTAGGAAAAATGAAAGAAAATAAGTATGGAATTTTCGTCTGTGATTTTTCAGATTAATCAACATAAATAGTCATAATGAAACAAGATATCAAGAAAAATGCATGAAGGAAAGAGCAGGCGATTGTCAGTCAGTGTTTTCCTGATATATCAGGATGGTCGGTTCTGTTATTCTTCCTGTTTAAAATCGTTAAAATGGTAGTTATTAATTTAATAGAGCTTGATAGTACGTGTTTCCAAATATGGTTACAAGCTCACACAAAATCTCGGTTACGAGTTGGAACTAAATCAAGTTTAATAGATACTTTATCCTCGATACTGCATCGTGATTGTTAATGTTCAATTTACTAGCACACTAGTATCAATAACCTCCAATACCTGCTTGATAACAGCCTTGAAATGGTGCATTTGGCTGATGCGTACTTTTCTTGAGTGTTGATGAATTAAGTATCGATGTCATCATTTCTGTAGTAGTGCCTATAATTTCTATGGCATGTCTTAACTCATTGTTGACATAAAATTCATCTAGGTTAATTAGTGGCTAGTCTTGCCACCTTATTCATGGTCAAATTATTATTATCTGGTATAACATGTTTTTGATACCACATTTAACAGAAGATTATTTTTCCTGCCACAATGAGTGCTTGATATCATTAGAGTTAGGTTTATAAGGAGTGGAAATACCCCCCTTATAAATTAATTGGAGCTAAAATGGAATATTAATACCATAGTGAAATATGGAGTTTGAATCTTGAGGCCCAAGCACTTTAAAGTATTGATTAATTCTCAATTTATTCCCACCGTTTTTACTTAAATCTTAGAATAAAATAAACAAAAATTTTCACTACAAGCCCATAAAATAAACAATAACAATAACTCTACATAATAAAAATCCATCTCCTCGTGGGATCGACAATCGTTACCATTAATCTATACTTCAATAGATTCGTGCGCTTGTGAATTCAATATAATTTGCGCAATAAGATTTTGGCGCCATTGCTGGGGAGGTAAGTCATTTTTATTCGTAAAATTAATTTTCTCTATTATGTAAATAATTTTTTTTGTATTTTTTCCTTTTTGTATGGCTGGTTTAACTGCCTATAATTTTTCTTAATTTCAGCTAATTTATTTTAAGTTAATTTATTTTCTTCTAATGTTTGTAATTTAATTTTCATTTTATTTTTTTTGTAATTTTTCGTTAGTCTATATGGCTGGTTTAACTACTTATTAATTTATTTTAATTTGAGTTAATTTATTTTATTTCACGTGTCTTTTGTCGTTTATTGTATATTCATAGCACTTTAGTATATTTTAATAACAAAGTTGTAAAAAGCGTGATAAGGTTAGTAACATAATTTATCTTCTCTTTAATTTTAGTTTTATTTTTGTATGTGTTCTCTGCATGAATGGTCGAAGGTCACTATCACATAATTTAAAACCCACAAACCTTAAATTAAAAAAACACATTGCACACATAAACACATTGCAGTAAAAGTTGAAATTGTGGATAAATTGAAATGGATTTGCAACAACAACCACAAGCACCCCACGAGAGGCCATTAAGGACTAATTTAGTCCCTTAGCTAATTTGAGCTCATTATGCATGAGATACCCAAATGTATCTTCTAAGAGTTTTGAGTTAAAACCTAGTGTGCTAAATTATCTCTTATCATTTTATAGCCTAGAAAATGAAGATCCATGCAATCATTTGAATGATTTTCATGCTGTTTGTCAAACTTTTAAATATGAGAATTTTTCATATGAAGATGTTAAAGTTATGTTGTTTTTATTTTTTTAAAAGATAGAGCTCGTTCTTAGTTTAATATATTACCCACTAATAGTATTACATTATGAGAACGAATGTTTACTAAATTTTTAAATAAATACTTTCAGTTCATAAAACCAATGCAATTTACAGGAAAATCTCAAATTTTACTCCAAAAGAAGATGAGCAATTTTTTTAAGTATATGAGTGATTCAATGGGCCACTCTTAAATTGTCCACATCATGGGTACGAGAAATAGTACCAATACCAATGCTTTTTGGAGGGACTATTACCATATGTGCAAGAATGGCTAATAGAGACAAGTGGAGGAGAATTGATGTCGAAAAGTGCATCAGAGATTTGAGATTTCTTTCAGCGAAAGGCAGATAATTCCCAACAGTGAAGCTGATCACTCAGGAATGTGAAAAAAATCGAAGAAGTGAATAAAGTTCATATTAATGAGTCGTGATTAAAAATCAAATAAGTCAAAGAAATAGTTAAAGGACTTTCTCACCAAGTAGCATATTTGACAGCTACAAAATCAATAGAGCCACATGCCCATAATCAACTTGATCATGATTCATAGAGTCATTACTAAGAGCCAAAGTGAGTTAATCTTGTAAAGAGTTAGTTACTTCAATAGAGCTAAAGTGAGTTAATCATTCTTGTAAAGAGTCGGTTACCTGGCAGATAGTGGTACTCTATGACAATCAAATACGGTTACTTCAATTTCCCATAATAACTGATATTCTGAGGAGAAGGTATGGATAAAAACGTAATTTTGACAAAGCTTGATGAACGATTTCCTTCGCTTCCTTAGAATGCTCTCCTTCAGTTGGGTAAAGAAAACTACTCAAGAAAATAAAGAGTTCAATGACTTCCAGTTGTTTGTCATAAGTATGCCAAAATAGAATACAATAAAAATTCATGCGCTTTTGGAATGGTGTTTGATAATAAGGAAGACAAGATTCAATTCATTAGGGATGACTTGAATAAAAAGTCATTGGATAATATTCTTTTATCTCTTGAAACGCATCCTAGTGGATACGTCCAGGGAGTAATTCTCTAATTATATCCATTATTCCAGAAATACCATGCAAGATATAGTCTCAAGAATCTGACTATAAACGACCATGTTTGTCAGTTTATGAGAAAACTATATAGGAAGCCTATCCTTGACCTATAGAAGGTGTTCAAGTCGTTTCTGCACTTAAAACTAAAGGAAGATGTGAGCTACAATCACAACTAGCAGTACATATCCTTTTCATTTACTGTTCTTTTATCGTTTGTATTATTATCTTCATATTGTTTACTGTTTACTTTTGACTTTTAAGCCATAAACTTTAAACATTATTAGACAAATGTACCACTTCATTTATAGCTATGTATCATTATGTTTGTTACCAAGATCTTTAAATATAGGCTTATTTTGTTAAACATTCACAAATTATTTTTGAGGATTGTCTCAATGGCAATAAATTTGAGTAGACAATTTAAGACCATTTGTGTGGTTTTCAGGTTTAACTATAGAAATTATAAGGAGTTTGTTAAGGTAGCCATACATCTTGGTTGAGTCCTAACAAAGAGAAAAATAACTTGGTATATAAAGGAGATGATCAAGGTTATCAAAGTTTATTGCAGAAGCTACTTACAATAGAGAAAACCAAGTCCTAGGCATTATTTCAAAAACCTTAAAACCTCTTGTAAGCATTCCTGACCCACCAATTAGAAAGGAGTTAGTTGTCTCCACCATGCAAGAAAGACTATCTAAAATACTACAACATATTGAGGTTTTCATTTTCTTTTTAGGAGATCTTGCAACTTTTGAGGCAGTGTTTACATTTACCCCTAGAGTAAATCTGAACATTCATTAACAAACCTATCGGTTTGTTAAATGTTAATAACTTTTATGATGGCCTACTTGTATTTTTTAACTATGCAATAAAAAATCATTTCATTCATTTCACAATAAAAAAAAAATTATTGTGCTCTTTCTGCTAACAAGTTACTTGATCTTTTACAAGCCTATAGAACAAAGCCAGATCTTAAGTCCTCTTTATTAGATTGGTCGACTGATGATGGTAGCAGTAGCAGTAAGAAGCATAAATTAGATCTAACTCTCCATCTATAAATGTTTTCTTTCATTTTGTATTGCAGCACCCAGGTAATGTCTTTTAAACCCTACTTATTTTCTTTAAAACATTGAGGACAATGTCTCGTTCTTGTTCGGGGGAGGGAATAATTGATGATTGTGGAATGTCTTAATTTTTGAGAATTTTTTATTAATTTTTTGTTGTAGGAACTAATTTTAGCTAAATTTTTTGTCAAAGATGGCTGAATATGGAGTGGAGTAACTCTAAAAATGCATCTTCTTAGTCTTGGAGTAAAAATAAAAAATAAAGTATTTTTTGTAATCTTTTGACATTGGATGACATGATCACTTTCAAATTCTAGTATTTGTATTATTGTTGGCCTTAAGTTATGTTACACCATGTTTGCTACTCTACGTGTTAATGTTAGTGACAAATGTGAATTGTGCGAGTTGATGAGTAAAATTGGTTGAGTTACTCGAAGGAATGCACATGTCATAATAAATACCAAGTGAGATTTTCAGCCTATCTTTTTTCTTGGAGAGTCCCTTGTTTCCCATTCTTTATCAAGTTTAGCAATCTACTATACATGATCTCTATATTTTCCTTCAAGTCAAACATTTAAAAAAAAAGTTTTTGTTGCTATATTTAAAAGTCCATCGAGCTAGAAATTACGGAAGACTATTTAGAGCTCTAGAAGATGATGAAAATGCCATCTTTGACCTATTTGAGCCTTTTCTATCATTTTTGCGAAATATCCATAGTTAGCCCTTTTGAGCTTAGTTAAAAAAAATATATTTTCTTTGTTCACTTATCGTCTTGTTCCACCCCAATTTAGAGTAGTAACCTATGTTTTATATGTTCCATCATCTACTCATGTTTAAAAAACTTTAGATGATTATTTTATTCAAAAATAAAAATAATAGTGCAATATATATATATATATATATATATATATATTTCTCAAACAATATTTTATTTTTCTATTATCCCTTCTTTGTTAGTCATGTCCTTAATCTACGTTACATCCTAGTACAAGTCCTTTTTAATTTTATGGAACTATAGTATGAAGTAGAATCTAATAATATAGGCTAAAATGATGTAGCAATACATAAAAAAAAAGAATAAATTACTTTGACTAGCATTTCATTTAAATTGGCATTATATTATCTTCTAAGCTATGGGTATTATTCTTAGTCAGATTATGTGATATTATCTTTCATTAATTTATCTCAAGTTATCATTTTTAGAGTAACTATTTTTATTGGGTTTATTTTCTTTGAAAGTGTCGCTCTAACCTGTGAATTTTTATTGGGTTTATTTTCTTTGAGAGTGTCACTCTAACTTGTGAAATTTTGGGATTGACATGTCACCCTTAAAAGTGACTTAATTAATATAGCTTTAATAATCGATTAGTTTGCATGTGTTTACTTGACTACTCATGTGGATGATTGATGTGAGAGTGATATCTCTTTAAGCTGGAGATAATGTTTATATTTTTATTTGATTATTATCATTAATCTAATTGAAGAAGTAAACATAATTATCTTTTAAAAAAATCATTGTATGTTTGAATTTTGTTATCGCTTAATTTGCTAGGGACTAATAATAAGCAGGTTGGGGAGTGTGTTGAGTCCTATAAAGTGTATATTTACAAAAGGTAAAATCATCATATATAAAGTCCCCAAATCTTTAATTGTAGATGTTTTTATGTATTTTTGTATACATTATGTATTTCAGGGGTATTTTGATCATTTCATAATAAACAAAAAGTCGAACAGCAAAACGTACATCATTTTGAAATCATAATAGCTGAAAACCTTAGGAAGTGATGTGGAGTTGTTGTAATGTTTAATTTCACTTCAATTGAATAATATTTATGCTTATGTTTAAAAGAAAATAGACTAAAAATTTGTCTCACTTTAGTCAAATATAAGAAAGAGTGAAGCATTCCTTGAAACTCGAAAGTACTTCCATATGTGAAGTAAGACATTGATCAAAAGAATTAAAGGGAAGGAGAAAACATTAAATCTCCATCAAAATAAGAAACAGCTGATCGACTACTATCCAAGTTGTCTAAATCCAATAGGCGCCCTAAATGAAATAGAAATCATCAAGATATATTAGTAAGAGAATTTACATAAAATCTCACAAGGTAGAAAATATTAAAAGAAAAAGAAAAGATAATTTAAACCCATGAACAATGAATTGAACATGACCAAGGAATTCAAAAACTTCACACTATTTCTTGTTTATATTCTTATGTCTTGATGGGTATTGTGGTTGAATAACTATAACATTTGGTAAAGTATTTAGCGAATACTTGATTAAAAATTTCAATATTTTTAATAAAAAAATTATCTAACAGTCAAATTTACTTTTTTCAAACCTAAAGCCACAGTACTTCAATAAACAAACAATATCTAATTCTTGTACTAGATGTTAATAAAATAAATTTGAAATACTTTTGCAGTGATATTAACCATATTTAAGAATTATGCATTATATTGGGTAAAATACATGAGCAAAAAATCAAACTCAATCTACTTAATTGAAGAATCATTATAAGGATATAAATTGTACACTAAATCCATAATTTGAAGAAGTGAAGAGACTAGTATTCATCTGATTAGGTAATTACTAGCTTTAGTAATTATATTATAATTTTGCAGCCTGCTACACTGATACCCTACCTCTAAACACAAATTCTATTAAACAAACATGAAGTGTGTCTAAACAAGACTATCCACCCAAATATAATAGCCTATGAGAAAGGCTTGATATATGCAATAAATTATTGAGGCAATAGGAGAGAAAAATGTTGGGATTATATGCTCTTTAAAGCATATCAATTTATTTATTTATGATAAATACATTTTCTAATTAATAAAATATTTGAGACATTTTTTTCAGACATCTTAATTGTATAAATATTTTGAATAAGGTCCATTTAATCATATTATATGTATTTATGTGATCATCATATGGATTGACAGAAGACATAAATACAAGTTCTTTTATGATTAAATAAATTGAGTTCACAGTTGATAAATAGAGTTGGGCGCTTTATTTATGTTTAGACTATAGTAAATTCATTGAATTTTTTTTCTTAATCGTGTAGGAATTTACTGATGTAGTTTAACTATATTGAACTGGATCACATATGAGATTTAATTAACCTTGGAGTAACTGTCAGACTTATTAAATCTCATAGGCATTGATTTTATTGCAATCTCAATCTTGAGTTAATTATAGTTTCATGTTTATGATTGTTGTTGCATTTGAGTTACAAATAGGCGCGACATACATTTGTAGCCAAGATTACCCGGTATCTTAGTGGGAGCAATTATGAGCAATGAGATTATAGATTAACAATATAGAATTTGTACAACACATCTCTTGATGGGTTTTCAGTACTTGATCATAGAATTTTCTGGCTAGAGTGTGTTAACATAATTAGTATGTTGAAATTGATCATTAGATAAAGCCAGTACGTATCAAGGAACAAGATGTAATTAAATTGATTGGACAGTTAAGATATCAGCTTAATTAGCGATGTGGTACAAAGGATTGTTCAGTAAAGAAATCAATATGGCATGGGTCGAATTATTATTCGAGAACACTATCCTAGATAGCATACAATTATAGAGGTCAGTTCCAATCTTATGGTGGAGTAGATTTGGAATTAAATAATTGGACTAGTTTAATTACATGCCTAATTATAGCCACTATTGTGTGTACCTATATGATCCTCGGGTTAGCTCATCAATTGACTGCACCACTACTGGATTAATAAGCAAGATAACTAGTAATTCGGGTTAAAAGCCTAAATATATTATTTGGTGGGAGGCTCCAATAAATATACTTCTGTATAAGGGGCCTTGTGTTATTTTACAAGATGGTCTCCTATAACTATAATAAGTGTAACGCAAAAGCTTTTGAGTTTTTATCTTATTTTAATTTAAATCAATTATTTTCATTTAATAGAATTAAAAAAGGAGATAAATAAGAAGCTTAGGGTTTTCCACCACTACAATATAAAAATGCTTTTTTCTCTACAAAAAAAAAAAAAGAGAAGCCATAATACAAGAAAGCAAAGAGAATTTTTGTCTTTGACTTTGAGAGAAAAATATTTTCTTACTAGTTACTTTCAGTAGTGAAAAAAGGAGCCCACATATCAATTGCAGATCAAACTTGAGTCATAATCTGGAAGATCATTAGTGACTGATCGTGAGCTAGAGGAGAGGTGGTGATAGATCGTGACTTGGGAGCCTTAATTACTACAACGAAAAAGTAAAGGTACGATTTCAAGATTATGGTAATTCTATATATTGTATGAGAAAGCGATCCTACTATTTCCACTGTAAAATTATTTTAAAACCAACAATTGGTATCAGAGCGATCTCATATTAATATATATAATTATTGTATGAAATTAATTTCTTATATTATATGTATTAGATGAGTGGCACTAATTTTATATATTTTATTATGTAATGAATATATTTAATAAGCATTTTAATGGTTGTCTCAATTCATGGTTATATTTTTTCTTGTATTAATTTGTAACAAGAGAGATGATCAATTTTCGCCATGTTTCTCTCTTTTCTTGGATTTTTTTTGTAAGCAATTAATGGTATAGGAATATTTGTAAATATTATTTTGTTATAAAATAGTATAGAAATCAAGAAGAGAATAAAAATCTAGAAAAAAGGAAAATTGTTTTGCGGCCAAGAAAAGTCCGTGCTCCTTGAATTGGCCGCAAAAAGATCGGTGTCTTTTTTTTTTTTCATTAGACACCCTATACTTTATAATTTATGTCTTTCGTCATAATATTGGAGACTTTTGCATTTAGGTCCAACATAATGTGATGCATTCTAGATGTGGCGGCTGGAAAGAAAAATTTGGAATTAGGGTTTTGGGTTTTTATACCTTGGCACCTTAAGGTTTTACTAATTTATAATTTAGTCAAAATATTTGAGTTTTGAGCAGAAAAATTCAAATTTATTTATATTGGATCCAAGCCCAATTTTGGTTGTTGATTGGATAATATAAATAGAAATTTGATAAACCCAATAATAATTATTTGTCCAAATTTATTTATATTAGTTCAAAGCCCATTTTGGGATTTTAAAATTGGGTCATATAAATGAAAATTTTGGTAGATCAATAATTAAATTTATTTGGCTCAAGAATTTTTAAAAATAAATGCCCAAATTTATTTTCAAAATTGAACCAATGATAAATTTAAAAGCCCAAAAGTCTTCAAGCTAATAGTTACAAACATGAGCAAGTACAAGGAAGGAAAAAAAAAATAAGTGGACATTGACTTGAAGCCCAATAGATATTAGGCTTGTAGATTAAGTCCATTTTTTAGGAAAACCATGAATTGAGATTATTTAATTGTTTTTAGTCTTTAAGATATGTTTGGATGATAATATGCCATGACAAAATGTCTTATAGAATAGGTAGTGCCACTCTATGCATAATAATATATGACATTTATAGATTATAAATAAATAAATATATATATATATATATATATATATATATATATATATGTTTAATATTTGCATGTTTTTAATAATATTAGATTTCATTTAGATAATATTATTTTAGGAAACATGCAATTAACAATATAAGACCTAATTTGTGTATTGTTTAAAAAGAAAAAACCAACTTTAAAATATTGAGTGGGAGAGGGAAAATTCAAGATAATTTTTCTACGGGCTCCATTGTTAGTTCAATAATAAAATTATATATATACATCGACTTCATGATACGATGATGCTCTCTACGAAGGGTATATATATTACCTATTTTATTTGATGAACTTCTTTAAAGATAAGATCGAAATATTGTTCAATTTGTTGATTACTCTAACGGTGGCTACATGATTTGAATAATACATAGATTGAAACAATGGTTATACATTCAACAAAAATTTGTTATTAACCTTCCTAACGAAGCTCTTTTAACAAATTTTGACCCTAAAAGTTAACGATAATTATTTATCATGTTTTGACATGAAAGTAAATAATCTAATAGTTAATTGGGTCTATTAAGTGGAGGCATGACTTCCCCAACGGATAGCTTGTCAAAGCAGTGCTAGATTATCGTTACAATAAATGCATTTATGGTTTTTTGTATTTTAAGTTTTTATTGTGAATATTACTTGTTTCAATGTGTTTATGCATGTATGTTTTATTTTTCAGAAAAAGTCTTCCCTAAGCCCACTCACTATTATTTTGAATCAAAATAAACTCACTGGCGAAACTATATAGATTGGAAAAGAAATCTATTTATAGTCCTGACTGCTAAAAATTACAAATTACAAATATGTCTTAACTCAGTCATGCCCTCCTGAGCTAGTAAAGGATGCTGGTAGAAATCAGAGGAGGCTTTATGAGAAATGGCAAAAAGCTAATGAAATGTTAAAATGCTACATATTAGCCTTGATTTCTAATATTATGTAGACCAAACATCAGAATATGGAGACAGCCACTGAAATTATTAAAATTCTTCAACAGATGTTTGGACAGAGTACTCGTTCTGCGAGACAAGCAGCACTAAAAAGTGTTATGAACTCCAAGATGGGAAAGAGCACAAGAGTTTGTGATCATGTTCTGAAAATGATGAACTATTTAAATGAGGCTGAGATTCAGGGTGCATAAATCGGTGATAACTCAAAAAATGGATATGGGGCTTACCTGAAACATTCAAGGAGTTTAAGGTCAATTATAACATGAATAAAAGAAACACGACCTTAACAGAATTAATGAACAAACTTCATTCCGCTGAAGAGATTTATCATGCTAAAAAATCTCAAGGAAGCACTAACCTTACTGAAAAAGGTATTTCTTCTAAACCTAAGCCAAAAGGAATAAGAAACCGTCTACTAAGAAAGATAGCAAGCCAAAAGGCAAATGCTTCAAGTGTAGACAGAAAGGTCATTGGGAAAAGGATTGCCCTAAGATTGTGAAATCAGGTATGGGAAATCTTTTAGTCATAGAGGCCTATTTAGTTTAGAATCCTATGGACACCTAGGTCTTGGATTCTTGAGCAACTAATCATATTTGTAATTAACTTTTTTTGGTTTCACGAAAATAAGAAACTAAGTGAAGGAAGTGTCAAACTGCAGTTAGCGACGAGCTAGTTCATGTCAGCGAAGAAGACTGGATCTGTTTTATTATCTTTTAATAATGAGACTCTAGTTTTGAATAATTGTATTTTATGTTCCAGACATTAAGAGTAATTTAATTTCGGTAGCTTGTTTATCAAAACAAGGGTATACTGTAAACTTTAGTTCCTCTATTTCTATTTTTAAAAATAATAGACTAATATGTTCTAATACATTAGAAGATAATTTATATCATCTAAGTCCTTTGATCCATTCTATGCATGACACAGTGATTAAAAATAATGAGCATATACATTTATCTAAGAAAAGAAAGATTTCTTCCAACCAATGTCACCTTTGGCATTTGTACTTCGGTCATATAAACCTAAGTAGGATACAGAGAATGATTAAATATGGGCTTATAAGTCCTTTGAAAAGTAAATCATTGCCACTCAGTGAAACTTGTTTAGAAGAAAAAATGACAAAAAGGCCTTTTTCAGCCAAAGGAACACGTGCAACCGTACTACTTGAATTGGTACAAATAGATGTACGTGGATCAATCAATGTACAAGCTTAAGGTGGTTATAAGTATTTCATCATTTTCACTTATGATTATTTAAGATACAATTATGTTTATCTAATGCGTCATAAGTCTGAAGCTCTTGAAAAATTCAAAGAATATATAGTTGATACAGAAAAGCAATTAGGTAAGAACATAAAGAAACTTCGATCCGATCGAGGTGGTGAATATCTCTCAGGAGAGTTCAAATAGTATCTAGTTGAAAATGAGATTATATCCCAATTAACAGCCCTAAGAACATCACAGCAAAATGGTTTGGCTGAAAGAAGAAATAGAACTCTTTTGGATATGATGAGATCTATGCTTAGTTATTCCACATTGCTTATCTCATTTTAAGGACTAGCATTAGAAACTGCAGTATACCTATTGATTTTAGTTCCATCTAAATCAGTGCCTAAAACCCCAATAGAATTATGGTTAGGTCACAAACCAAGTTTGAAATATATCCATATTTGGGGTTCACCAGCACATGTGCTAAAACCAAAGGCTGATACAATGGATTCTCGTTCTAAGGTTTGTATGTTTGTTGGGTATCCCAGAGGAACAAGGGGAGTTTTATTTTATAGTAGGGGAGTTTTATTTTATAGTCCTCAAGACAGAAAGGTGATTGTGAGTACACATTTCACTTCTCTTGAGGAAGATTATATGAATAACTTCAAACCCAAGAGTGAGGCAATATTGGAAGAATTATCTAGAAATCATATTGATGCTTAGATTTCAGTACTGGTTATTCAACAAGGAGAAGAGTAATAACATGAATATTATAACACTATCCCTGAACAGCAACCATCTATAGAACCTCGTCGTAGTAGGAGGGTAACTAGATTACCAGCAAAATACATGTTATTGGGAGAAACTTATACAGATATCTCAGATGGACAAGTACATGATCATACTAGCTACAACGAAGCCCTATTAGATGGAAATGCTGAACTATGGAAAAGTGCTATGAACCAAGAAATGGAATCTATGTAGACCAATAAAGTCTGGAAACTTATAGAGGCACCAAACGGGGTAAAACCTATAGGGTGTAAGTGGATCTACAAGAGAAAAAGAGGAGTTGATGGAAGAGTGGAAACAATTAAAGCAAGATTAGTAGCCAAAGGGTATACTCAGAAAAAGGGAATCGATTAGAGAAACATTTTTACCGGTTGCTATGCTTAAATCCATCATAATTCTACTCTCCATTGTTATAGTGCTAGAATATGAAATTTAGCAAATGGATGTCAAGACAGCATTTCTTAACGGACTTCTTAAAGAAGACATCTATATGTAGTAACTAGATGGGTTCATTAAAAAAGACCAAGAACATATGGTGTGTAAGCTGTAAAGATCCATTTATGGATTAAAGCAAGCATCCTGGTCATGGAACATCAGATTTGATTAAACGGTTAAAACGTTTGGATTCATACAAAATATTGATGAACCGTGTGTGTACAAGAAAATTCAGAGAAAAGCTATAGCTTTTCTGGTTCTTTATGTAGATGAAATTCGCTTAATTGGAAATGATATAGGAGTATTATCAGGATAAACAATTTGATATGAAAGACCTAGGAGAGGCCAGTTATATTCTTAGTATCAAATTACTTCGAGACCACAAAAATAAAACTTTAGCCTTATCCCAAACTGCTTATATTGATAAGATACTAGATAGATTTAGTATGGAAAATTTCAATACTGGTTTGTTATCATTTAGACATGGAATTATACTCTCTAAAGATCAGTGACCTAAGACAGTTGAAGAAAGAGAAAAAATTAGGCGAGTTCTTTGTGCAGAATCTATGGGAACTCTCATGTATGTCATGCTATGTACTAGACAAGACATTTGTTTTGCATCAGGGATGGTCAGTAGATATTAATCTAATCTTGGTCCTAATTACTGGACTGCAATCAAGCATATAATTAAGTATCTGAAAAGAACTAAGAATTATATGCTTGTGTATTCTGGTAATGATCTCATTCCAGTGGGTTATACCGATTCTGACTTCATGTCAGATAAAAATTTCAGAAAATCAACTTCTGTTATGTGCTTACATTGGGAAGTGGAGCTGTGAGTTGGAGGAGTGTGAAACAAAGTTGTATCATAGACTCTACAACAGAAGCTGAATATGTGGCTGCATCTGAAGCTGTTAAAGAAGCTGTTTAGCTCCGTAAGTTCCTACAAGATCTTGAGGTGGTACCTACAGCAACTGCAACTCTTAAATTATTTTATGATAATAGTGGTGCAGTAGCTCAGTCTAAGGAACTAATAAACCACAAGAAGCAAAAGCATATAGAAAGAAAATACCATCTCATAAGAGAAATAGTACAGAGAGGTGATATAGAAGTTACCCAAATTGCATCAGAACAAAACCTGATAGATCCTTGTACAAAGGCCATACCTGGGAGACCTTTTAACCTGCACTTAGAATGTATGAGCATGAGTGAGTAGCCACATATGCTTTGAGAGCTAGTAGGAGATTGTTGGGATTATGTGAGCTTTAAAGCATATTAATTTATTTATTTATGATAAATATATTTTTCAATTAATAAAATATTTGAGACATTTTTTCAGACATCTTAATTGCATAAACATTTTGAATAAGGTCCATTTAATCATATTATATATATTTATGTGATCATTATATGGATTCACAGAATACATAAATACAAGTTATCTTATGATTAAATAAATTGAGTTCACAGTTGATAAATAGAGTTGAGCGCTCTATTTATGTTTAGACTGTAATAAATTCATTGAATGATTTGTCTTAATCATGTATGAATTTACTTATGTATTTTGACAATGTTGAACTGGATTACATATGAGATTTAATTAACCATGGAGTAACTGTCAGACTTATTAAATCTCATAAGCATTGATTTTATTGTTTCTATTACATAACTCGAGCATACCTGCTCTGCTTACTTACCCGTTCACTCGAACTGTAGTTCTCGTTAACTTCTCCTAGCTTGTTAAAACAACTTGATCGGGACCTCTCTGAGTTCCCTCTTTTGGCCATAGATCACCGAACTATGCGCCTATCTTCGCTCGATCAGCCGTAGCTCCCGTTCGTTCACTTAGCCTCACGAACTACTACCTGGCTTACTCGACCAAGAACTCCAGCTTGGCTCGAAGATGCCAACAGTATTCCCTTTACTTACGCAACATTCACTCGTTTACTTGTTAGCTAGCGCTATTCCACACCTTTTGCTTTGAGGGAATCTAAGGTTTTGAAAGAACGTAGTAAGGATGGATGGTGTATCAATTATTTTGATTTAATAGAATTAAAAAAAAAAGAGATAAATAAGAAGCCTAGGGTTTTTCACCACTACAATATAAAAAGGCTTTTTTCTCCACAAAGAAAAAAAAGAAGAGAAGCCATAATACTATTGGAATTTTTAAATTGTCAAATAAAAACCACAATCTTCTTCATCTAGTGGAGGAATCCATAACCTTAGGGAAGATCATAATTTATAAGAAAAATTTGCATTCCTAGTCAGAAAGGTAGAATGTCTATTCAAGAAATTGTATGTAATATTTGTAGTTCTAATGATAATGTCACTCAAGATTGTCCTCTCTGCTTACACTTAAAGAATGTCTATATGATCAAGCAAATGCCATTAATACTTTTAATAAGTCAAACCCATATTCAAAGACTAATAATCCTAGTTGGAAAAATCATCCAAATTTTAGTTAAAGGAATAATAATAATGCATAATCATCACAAACACCACCTCCACAAAATTTTCAAAATACTAAGCCTTATGTACCATATGTTCTACCATTATATAAAAATCTAGAAGATACAATCAAAATGTAAAAACTTTTTCTGATTTGAAGTATACTCTTACTAAAATTATTTATGAACTCAATATTCAAGAAAAAAGGTAAATTCTAGCCTAACCGCAACCAAATCTTAAGATTCAACAAAATTCACTTACGGATCAAGTCAAGTCAGTTATAACTCTTTATAGTGGTAAGGTTGTTGACAGACCTATTCTTGAACCTTGTGAAAACGAAAATGATGAAAATTCAAATGGTAAGGAAAGACTAAATAAACTTACACCTATTGAAGAAATAACTACTATTCCACTTGAACTCCTATTTCTACAGGCATTGAACAAACCAAAGAAATCAAACCATTCTTTTGAGATTTATGAAATTTTTAAGTAACTGAAAATTGACATTCCTTGTTAAATCCATTCAAGCAAGTACCTATATATGTCAAGCTTTTTAAAGACATATTTACTGTCAAGAGGAAATTGAAGGTAAGAAAAAGTGCATCCATGGTTAAACAGGTAAGTACCACTTTATCTACTAGCAATACATTAAAATATAAAGATCCTGATTATTTTACTATTTCTTATATTATTAGTGATCACAAAATTAAGCATACTTCACTAGACCTTGATGCTAGTATCAATTTGCTTCCATATTAAGTTTGTCTTCAACTAAATCTTTGTGAGTTAAAATCAACTTCACTTACACTCTTGCTTGCCGATAGATCGGTTAAAATACCAAAATAAATAGTGGAAGATGCTTTAGTAGAAGTTGATAAATTCATATATCTTGTGAATTTTTTGTATTAGAAACTGAACCTATTATAAATAATTATAAACCAATTCATTTGAACAATAGCCTATGAGAAAGACTTGATAAAAGAAATTATTGATGCAATCAGAGTAAACTTGATTAAAAGTACTTACTATTTGCTATATATGTGTGTGTGTGTGTGTGTGTGTGTGAATGTATATATATATATATATTGAACTCGATTAAAAATGCTTACTATTTGCTTAAGTAAATTAAAGAAAACTTAACTCATCCTTAGCATGTTACATCCTCTCCTGTCTTTGCTGTATTAATTAAAAACTTCATTATTCTTTTTTTACATACAAAATCATTGAAAAATTAAGAGAGCTTTTGTACATATAGAGGATCTTGTTTACTTATATCAATTAAATTATTTCTAACAATAAGTGCTTCCTTTGTTTACCCATTATATTGTTCACAATAACTAATTAATTGACTTAAAATGATGGAATATGAATCATAAAGTTAATTATTAAATGTACCAAAGCGAACATCAAATGCACATTTAAAACTTACTCTTTACTTAAGAAAAATGTGAAAAAAAAAAGTATCATAAATTAAAATAATTACCTCTTCAAACCCACTTCTCAATTCAACATCTTTCCCCTGTCTCATATATATTACCAAGAGGGGAAAAAAGACTTTTGTAACATATGCATTTGCTTTATGTATTTTTATAAATAAATAAATTAAGAGGGGGTATATATGATAAATTAAGAGGGGGTTATATGATAAATTAAGAGGGGGTTTATGTGATAAATCATGAGGGGTCTAGTTGATATTTTGTGGGTGTTTATAAAAGGGAAAATCGGGTGAAATTTTAAGAAAAACCGAGAGATGAGAGACCCGCTAGCCCAACCCGAACCCAACCCAAACCCGCGAAAACCGACCCACCGTTTTCTTCAATTTTCGGTCACCTCACCGGCCGAGCAAGGTGTCAAACGGAAGCTTGTGAGCCGGCCGTCCACCCCCCGCCGTCCTTGCTACCAGAAAACTCACGGAACGCCATCAGTGAAGCTCGAAACTTCTGCAAGTTTGCGTGAACGATCGCCGGCGATTCCAGTTGTCTTTGGCCGTGCCACCGGTTGGAAAAGCTTCCCCACCTCAACATCTTCCATTCTCGACCAGTCACCAACACCAAGTAGGCCGTTTTTCTGCCGACCGATCACCCCAAGGAGCCACGGCTTCACGAGCTTGATCCGGCTTCGCCGCCGCGCGTGGGAGGCCACCATCAGCACTGTTGGACCCACCTCAATGAGAAGTGTCTAGCCCGAGCTTCCCCACTGCCGTTGGGTGAATTCCAATCAACGTTGACCGTAAGGGGCATTATGGTAATTTCGCGTATAGAGGGTAATTTCGTAATTTCTAGCTTTAAGGAGTTTTTGTAATATGAATTGAGGATACATTGATAATTTTATGATGTTGAGGGTAAATTAGTAAATTATGAAATTGAGGGTAGTATAATTCGGATATGTTATTGTAAATCACGAATACGGGATTAATACGGTAAGCCAGGAAAAATTGAGAGTTGTAAGGTTAGGACGAACATTTATTTTAAGCGTTATTTTTACGAGATTAGTTCAAATTATAATTATGGAAAGTAATTATATCATTTCTGCAAATAGGTGGATCTGCGGACGAGAACCTACCTGCGGACGAGAATCTACCTGCGGACTTGGGTGATAGCCGAGTTTGAAATTGTCACTGTGAGTGGAATAAATCAAAATTATTTGATTTTTATATAGTAAGGCTTGTTTATGAAATGAATATTTAAAGTCCTTTCATTAAATGGTTATCCAAAATTAAATGTTTATTCCGTATAAATATTTCGTTAAATTATATTTATTTATTTATGCTCCGTATCAATTTTAAAATGGTAAAAGAGATGATTGATTTCCGAATATGTTTTAAAGTGCTTTTATGTGGATTTCGAGCATGATTTTAAGCGTATATGATTTGATCTTGAGCGTGATTTAAGAGTGTATATATGTTGATTTTGAGCATGATTTAAAGAGTATATGATGGATCTTGGCATGATTTAAAATGTTTATATATATATATTGATTTCGAGTATGATTTAAACCAAGATTTAAAGTGTATATATATAATGATTTCGAACATGATTTTAAGTTTTAAACAAATACCCGTTCCTTCCAGATGAGATGAGATAGAGGCCTTTGGGGCCCGTCTGAACACACATATAGGCTTTGGGCCGTGTGTTTAGGCGCTTTCGCCCTTTGCGGGCATATGCATGCAGACAGATATTGAGATATGAGACCGGGTGGTCCGGACACGATGCCGCAAGATAGCGCATCATAGCAAGTCCGTTGAGATCCGGGGTATGAGTTATGCTGATAAGTATGAGATGGTAAGTCCTTTCGTCTATCCGTGTGGCTCCGGGCATGATGATACTCAGATAGTACATCATTGCCCTCCGTTGAGGTCCGGATGTGACTAGATTATCCCCTGGGTATTTGTTTAAGGATATTTGTTTTACTTAGTGTTTGATATTTCAATTTGAGATGATATTTCAATATGAGATGTTTTTTATTGATTTTGTGGCAGTATCAGTTTTGCTTATGTTCAGAATATGATTGAATTGAAAGGAATTTTTACATAAAAATAATTATTTGAGAAAAGTAATTATACAAGTGATGCACTTATTTTTGTAAGTATTTTATGTTTCAAAAAATACTATCCACTCACTAAGCTTACTGAGTTTTATACTCATTCCATTTTATTATAATTCCCCCAAGAGATTACTGGTACAATGATTAACCCAAGAATTGTACATAGTTGGAGTCATTTGGGCCACGTGAGGTTGTTTGAGGCTATAGACTAATTATTTCTTTTGGTTAATGTATAATTATCATGTTTTGGAATTATATTAGGGATGTGATATAAAAATTATCAAACGTGTGTAATATTGGATATGTTCCTGGATGAGATTGGGTTGAAGTAGTTTGGTGTATAATAAATGATTTTGGGCGTGCTTGTGTTGTAATTGCAGGTTTGGGAATGTTATATGTTTAGGGGAGGTTCTGTCGAAATTTCGGTAGAATTCTCATTAATACAATGATTTTTTATATTTGAGTTCAGTTTCTTAAGATAGGTCGCCTCTGGGAATGGGGCGGGTCATCTCAGTTGGTATCAGAGCATAGTTTTAGATTCTATAGACTTTACTTGTTTAGGAAGACTAAGTTTATAATTTTGATAAGGAGGAATTTATATTTTGTAGGCACCATCATGATTCGTCGTAGTGGTAGATGTGGCCTTGGCCATGGCCATACGCTGTCAGTAGCTGGGTTGACCCCTAGTGTTGTGCCTGAGGGGGCAAGTGAACCTATAGAATCTTCAACGGATGGGGTTGCACAACAAGCGCTTGAAAATGCTCCAAACATTAAGCAGTCATTTGATCGGCTAGCTCAGATTATGACTGCTGCTATTCAGAATCAAGCTCAATCACAGGCTGGTAGTTCTAACACCATAGAGCGCGTAAAAAGCTTAGGAGGGAAAATATTTAATGGTACTGGAGAGCCACTTGAGGCCGAGTCGTGGTTTGTCAAGCTAGAGCGTATTTTTGAAGTGATGAAGTGCTCAGCGGAGGATAAGTTAACATTTGCTACTTTTCTACTTGAGCATAGAGCTTATCACTAGTGGCAAACTATGGAGCGTCGGTATCATGGGCATGCTGATATTACTTTGGACATTTTCTATAAGGAATTTTATGCTCATTATTTTAATGTATCAAGATATCGAACGCAGTGAGTTCCTCCGATTGGTCCAGGGCTCGACGACAGTGGAAGAGTATGAGACAAAGTTCATGGAACTTTCTCGATTTGCTACGGCTGTGGTGAATGATGAGAGAAAGAAATGCAGACAATTAGAAGAGGGTCTTCGATTTGAGATTCGCACTATTGTAACTGCATCGAGATACACTGCGTTTGTAGAGGTAGTTGAAGCAGCCAGGATGGTTTAGCATAGTATTGTGGAAGGACGTAAACTTCAAGCATTGAAGCAGAAACGGAGCCAGAGCTGGACAGATGGTGGCTCTAGTAGTAGACCACCTAAGCGAGGGAGCATTGGTGCAGAATATTTTGAGGGCACCTCGGAGGAGTCGAGGTATAAGAATTAGGGAGACCCGAGGCGATCGTCGACCATGGCTCGGTCAGGCAATCGATGGGAAGTAATGTCAGGAGTCAGGGACAGTGTGACATGAGTAAAGGGGGATTTCGTGATGATTGTCCTATGGGTGCTCAGCATAATTCTTGCCCTGTATGTGGTAAGAACCATCAGAGACAGTGTAGAATTGGAGAGAAAGTTTGTTATCGTTGTGGTCAGCCTAGACACGTTAAGTGATTCTATCCTACTTTACCTCAAGGTGACAATGCTGCACGAGGGACATCCTCTCATTATCAACCTTACCTTAGACAGACTCAGGGCCAGAGAGGTGTGCAGATAGGTGATTCTACATCGACTAGCAAGAGTCAAACGACTGCTTCAGCTCAGAGAAGTCAGCCTAGTCGACCTCATACTCAGGCTCGAGTTTTTGCTTTAACACAGTAAGAGGCACGTGCTACACCAAATGTTATTATGGGTATATTATCTATCTTTGGCTGTGAAGCACATATTCTTATTGATCCTAGATCTACATATTCTTTTATTTCCCGTACGTTTGCTAAACATGTTAAGCGAGAGCCTGAACCACTAGATTGTGAATTAGTTGTTATTACACCTACGGGAGAGTCACTTCTTGCCAAGAGTGTATATTGGAATTGTGTGATTAGAATGGGTGAGCATGAACTAGAGGTGAATTTGATTGTTATTGATATTCGAGATTTCGATGCTATTTTGGGTATGGATTGGCTTGCATCCCATTATGCTACAGTGGATTGTTTTAAAAAGGAAGTTGTGTTTGATAAGCAAGAGAAAACTGTGGTGAAATTTTATGGGGAGCACAAAATTTTACCCTCATGTGTCATTTCCACCATTAATGCGAGACGATTGCTTAGAAAATGATGTTCAGCTTACATAGCATATGTAGTGGACACTAAAGTTCAAGAGTTGAAATTGGAGGATATTCCAGTAGTTCTAGAGTTCCCAAATGTATTTCCGAATGAACTGCCGGGTATGCCACCTGATAGGGAGATTGAGTTTTCCATCGACTTAGTTCCTATAACATCTCCTATATCTATGGCACCGTACAAGATGGCTCCAGCAGAATTGAAGGAACTTAAGGTTCAATTACAGGAATTAGTGGATAAAGAGTTTATCAGGCCTAGTGTTTCCCATTGGGGAGCTCCAGTTTTGTTTGTAAAGAAGAAAGATAGTACCCTCAGACTTTGTATTGACTATCGGCAGTTGAACAAGGTTACGATACGCAATAAGTATCCACTTCCGCGTATTGATGACTTGTTTGACCAACTTCAAAGGGCTAAGGTATTTTCTAAGATCGACTTGCGATCGGGATATCATCAACTTAGAATTAAAGAGGACGATATTCCTAAAACAGCATTCAGAACCCGATATGGACATTATAAGTTTTTGGTGATATCGTTTGGGTTGACTAATGCTCCAACAGCTTTTATGGATCTCATAAATAGGGTATTTCACCAGTATTTAGATTGATTTGTAATTGTGTTCATCAATGATATTTTGGTGTATTCCCGAAATGAAGAAGAGCATACTGATCACTTGCGGATGGTTCTGCAAACTTTGAGAGAAAAACAGCTTTATGCCAATTTTAGTAAGTGTGAGTTTTGGTTGGACAGGGTGACATTTTTAGGCCACGTGATATCAGCTGAGGGTATTTATGTCAATCCCCAAAAGATTGAAGCAGTTATGAAATGGGAACGACCTACAAATTTCACAGAGGTTCGGAGTTTCCTTGGTTTGGCAAGGTACTATCGTTGATTTATAGAGGGATTCTCTAATATTGCTATTCCGTTAGCAGTTAACCAGAAAGAATGCCAAGTTCTAGTGGAATGATGATTGTGAAAAGAGGTTTCAAGAACTCAAGACACATCTTACCTCAGGACCAATTCTTACACTTTCATCGGGCAAGGAAGGGTTTGTGGTATACAGTGATGCTTCTAGGAAAGGATTGGGTTGTGTGCTAATGCAACATGGGAAAGTAGTAGCTTATGCTTCTAGACAACTTAAGAAGCATGAGCAAAATTACCCAACACATGACCTAGAGCTGGCAGCAGTGGTGTTTGCACTTAAAATATTGAGACATTATTTGTATGGGGTAACTTGTCAAATTTTCACTGATCATAAAAGTCTCAAGTATTTGTTTACTCAGAAAGACTTAAATTTGAGACAGAGAAGATGGATGGAGCTAATTAAGGATTATGAATGCACTATTGATTATCATCCTGGCAAAGGGAATGTGGTGGCTGATGCACTGAGTAGGAAATCTTCTAGTTCTATGGCTTATATGCGAGTGGCCAGTATACCTCTGTTGATCGAGCTAAGATCTTTGGGAGTTGAGTAGAATGCCGATAACTACGGAGCTTTGATAGCTAATTTTCAAGTTAGGCCGACTTTGATTGACAAAGTCCATCGGATGCAAGCTCAGGATCCCCAGTTAATAAAGTTGATTGAGGATGTGCAAAAAGGTTTACGAACCGATTTCATGGTGAGAGATGATGGAGTTTTAGTTATGGGTAATAGACTGTATGTATCGGATATTAAGGAGCTAAAGAGGGAGATCATGGAAGAAGCTCATTGTTTAGCCTATGCGATGCATCCCGGAAGTATGAAGATGTACCATACCTTAAAGGACCATTACTGGTGGCAAGGCATGAAAAGAGAGATTGCAGAATTTGTTTCTCGATGTTTGGTTTGTCAGCAGGTTAAAGCCGAGCATCAGAGACCTGCAAGGTATTCCCAGCCGCTTCCTATTCCTGAGTGAAAATGGGAACATATTACTATGGACTTTGTATTGGGACTTTCGCGTACCCAGCGTGGACATGACAGTGTTTGGGTGGTTGTAGATAAACTTACAAAATATGCTCATTTTCTACCATTTAAAACCACTTATTCAATGGATAAGTTGGGGAGTATTTATGTGGCTGAGATAGTTCATCTTTATGGAGTACCGGTATCTATTGTTTCAGATAGAGATTCTTGGTTTACTTCAAAGTTTTGGACTAGCTTGCAAAATGCTTTAGGTATGAAGTTGAATTTCAGTACAGCTTTTCATCCTCAGACTGATGGCCAGTCAGAACGTACCATTCAAACTTTGAAGGATATGCTGCGAGCATGTGTTATGGAAATTAAGGGTAACTGGGACATTTATTTACCTTTGATGGAGTTTGCGTACAACAACAGTTATCAAGCTAGCATCAAGATGGCTCCATATGAGTCTTTGTATGGACGAAAATGCAAAACTCTAGTATGTTGGGATGAAGTTGGTGAGCGGAGGTTATTTGGCCCAGAATTGGTTCAGGATAGTAATTAGCGGGTACAACTTATTCGGGATAGATTAAAAGTGGCCCAAGATAGACAGAAAAACTATGCGGATAAGCGTAGGCGAGAACTGGAATTTAGTGTTAGTGATAGAGTGTTCTTACGGATATCTCCTTGGAAAGGCGTACTTCGCTTTGGGAAACGTGGGAAGCTTAGTCCACGTTATATTGGGCCATATGAGATCATAGAGCATATTGGTCCATTGGCTTATCAATTAGCTATACCACTTGTGTTGTCCATAATTCATAATGTGTTTCATGTATGATCCGAGTCATGTTTTATCGAAGCAACCGGTTCAGTTGAAGGAGGATTTGACTTACGAAGAGGAGCCAGTTGAGATACTGCAAGGAAAACACAAAGTGTTACGTTCGAAAACCATCCCTTTGGTAAAAGTACTATGGAGGAATCACTCAAAGGAAGAGGCTACCTGGGAATCTGAGGACTTGATGCGAGCTCAGTACCCTCATTTGTTTCTACCTGGTACGTAAATTTCGAGGACAAAATTTTTATAAGTGGGGAGGATTGTAACATATGCATTTGCTTTATGTATTTCTGTAAATAAATAAATTAAGAGGGGGTTTATGTGATAAATTAAGAGGGGGTCTATGTGATAAATCATGAGGGGGTCTAGTTGATATTTTGTGGGTGTTTATAAAAGGGGAAAATCGGGTGAAATTTGGAGAAAAATCGAAAGAGGAGAGACCCGCTGACCTGACCCGAACCCGTGAAAACCGACCAGCCGTTTTCTTCCATTTCTAGTTACCTCACCAGCCGAGCAAGGTGTCAAATGGAAGCTTGTGAGCCGGCCGTCCACCCCCAACCGTCCTTGCTACTAGAAAACACGCGGAACGCCGCCGATGAAGCTCAAAACTTCCGCGGGTTTGCGCGGACGATCACCTGCGATTTCGGTCGTCTTTGGCCGCGCCACCAATTGGAAAAGCTTCCCCACCTCACCATCTTCCATTCCCGACCAGTCACCGGCACCAAGGAGGCTGTTTTGCCGCCGACCGATCACCCCAAGGAGTCACGGCTTCACGAGCTCGATTTGGCTTTCCGCCGTGTGTGGAAGGCCACCACCGGCACCGTTGGACTCATCTCGACGAGAAGTGTCTAGCCCGAGCTTCCCCACCGCCGTTGGGTGAATTCCGGTCAATGTTGACCGTAGGGGCATTTTGGTAATTTTGCGTATAGAGGGTAATTTCGTAATTTCTAGCTTTAAAGGTGTTTTTGTAATATGAATTGAGGATACATTGGTAATTTTATGATGTTGAGGGTAAATTAGTAAATTATGAAATTGAGGGTAGTATAATTCGGATAAGTTATTGTAAATCACGAATACGAGATTAATACGGCAAGCTAGGAAAAATTGAGAGTTGTAAGGTTAGGACGAACATTTATTTTAAGCGTTATTTTTGCGAGATTAGTTCGAATTATAATTATGGAAAGTAATTATATCATTTTTGCAAAATAGGTGGATCTGCGGACGAGAATCTACCTGCGGACTTGGGTGATAGCCGAGTCTGAAATTGTCACGTGGAATAAATTAAAATTATTTGATTTTTATATAGTAAGGCTTGTTTATGAAATGAATATTTAAAGTGCTTTCATTAAATGGTTCTCCAAAATTAAATGTTTATTTCGTATAAATATTTCGTTAAATTAAATTTATTTATTTATGCTCCGTATCGATTTTAAAATGGTAAAAGAGATGATTGATTTCCGAACATGTTTTAAGTGCTTTATGTGGATTTCGAGCATGATTTTAAGCATATATGATTTGATCGTAAGCGTGATATAAGAGTGTATATATGTTGATTTTGAGCATGATTTAAAGAGTATATGATGGATCATGGCATGATTTAAAATGTTTATATATATATTGATTTCGAGTATGATTTAAACCATGATTTAAAGTGTATATATATAATGATTTCAAACATGATTTTAAATTTTAAACAAATACCCGTTCCCTCCAGATGAGATGAGATAGAGGCCTTTGGGGCCCGTTTGAACACACATAAGCTTTGGGCCGTGTGTTTAGGCGCTTTCGCCCTTTGGGGGCATATGCATGCAGACAGATATTGAGATATGAGACCGGGTGGTCCGAACACGATGTCGCAAGATAGCGCATCATAGCAAGTCCATTGAGATCCGGGGTATGAGTTATGCTGATAAGCATGAGATGGTACGTCCTTTCGTCTATCCTTGTGGTTCCGGGCATGATAATACTCAGATAGTACATCATTGCCCTCCGTTGAGGTCCGAATGTGACTAGATTATCCCTTGGGTATTTGTTTAAGGATATTTGTTTTACTTAGTGTTTGATATTTCAATTTGAGATGATATTTCAATATGAGATGTTTTTTATTGATTTTGTGGCAGTATCAGTTTTGCTTATGTTCAGAATATGATTGAATTGAAAGGAATTTTTACATAAAAATAATTATTTGAGAAAAGTAATTATACAAGTGATGCACTTATTTTTGTAAGTATTTTATGTTTCAAAAACTACTATCCACTCACTAAGTTTACTGAGTTTTATACTCATTCCATTTTATTATAATTCCCCCCCCCCCTCCCCCCCCAGGAGATTACAGGTACAACAATTAACCTAGTAGCTGTACATAGTTGGAGTCATTTGGGCCACGTCAGGTTGTTTGAGGCTATAGACTAATTATTTCTTTTGGTTAATGTATAATTATCATGTTTTGGAATTATATTAGGGATGTTATATAAAAATTATCAAACGTGTGTAATATTGGATATGTTACTGGATGAGATTGGCTTGAAGTAGTTTGGTGTATAATAAATGGTTTGGAAGTGCTTGTGTTGTAATCGCAGGTTTGGGAATGTTATATATTTAGGGGAGGTTCTGCTAAAATTTCGATAGAATTCTCATTAATACGATGATTTTTAATATTTGAGTTCAGTTTCTTAAGATAGGTCGCCTCTGAAAATGGGGCGACTCGTCTCAACTTTCCACACAGACAGTAATTTCACTCCATAAATTTGGCGGTTGACGATGAATACAACTCTATTAAGTCATGCGACTTAATAGAGTTAATTTTAATGTTATTAAACCAAACTAGAGAAAGATTATAGATATATATACATGTAGTGAGTTTCAATCGAGGATTATTAAACATAATAAATTTTAAAGTCACGAATAAGCTAACAAATAAAAATATAGAAATTTCAATATATTACAAGATAAAATACACTATATTAGAGTCTGTATTTTTTTTTTTTTGGTCAATTAGTTTATCCCTAACAATATTAAGGTTAGGTATTGCTGATTAGAATATTTCTAATATATATTTATATATATATATGATAGTTCTCTCCTGAGAGCATTCTTATTTTAATAGAGATTGAAATAATATCTTCAGAAAATATTAAAACTGTAAAATGTTTAAAGAAAGCAACACCTTAAGAGAAGAGAAAATATAACAATATTTTAAGATTGAATAGTAATTAAATTGTAGAGTTTTCTTTAATTATAGCCTATTTATATTAGGTAAAAACAAAAAGAAAAACTTATTAATGAATATTATAATTAATAAAAGAAAATTTATTAAATAAAAATTAAAAAAATATTTACATATAATAGGAATTCGGGTGGGATAGATAATACAAAACCAAAACATATTCCATTAAGAATTTGAGAATTATTTTTTTACATTTCCTATTTCATTCACAAAAAATTATTTAAAATTCATCTCATTTGGGATGGGTCTCATGTAACCCTAAACCAATGGAAAATTTTGACATCTCGATTTTGGGATGCTTTTGAGGAGAAAAAAACATGTGTGTGTGTGTAGAACTAAATGTAGTTTGTGTTTGTAATTTTTTCCTTTTCCTTTTTTTTTCGGTATTTACTTCTCTCGTAACCTCTTTTCTTTTTCTGGTTAAGTTATTTTAATTTAAATATTTTTTTACTTCACATTAAATTGTGTAAGATCCATGATAATTTATGTCAAAATCCTCGTCATTTTAATTTTCAAAAAATCGAAATACTAATCTTAGAGAAAACATTATATAATATATAGAAAGAATAACGTAAGGGTCAAGTCAAGAGAGCACTAGTAAAGTTTAATGAGTAATGGAATTATCAGTAAAAGGAGAGAAAAAGCAGTCAGGAAGTTAGGCCAAAGGCCATAAAACTGGTGGAAGAATAACTAATATAAATCAACGATAAGTACGTTGTTAAGAAGTTTCCACGGCCAGCATTAAATTTTGAGAAAAGCAAAGCACATCTCACCAAGCGAAAAAACAGTCCTTGATGGTTCTATCCTTACGTTCAACTGCTTATTTCCATGTTTCCCACTTACGTTGAAATTTAGCGCAAGGAAATAGAATAGTTAATTAATATTTTAAATTAAACAAGGAACACGAAACATTGTATTAAGTGGTGGGCTAGCTAGCTTCTCCAACTGCTTATTTAAAGCCAGTCAAGATAGAGTGAGCCTTATAAGTTATCAAGAGCAAAATAGAAATTCGATGGCCTTACTTAGAATTCTTCTCTTTGCTTGTGTTCTTGCGCTATGCCTTCTCTGCTCCTTAGAGGAGGGCTTTGCTTTTGAAGAAGCAGAAACTGCTGAAAGCCAACATGATACACATACTGTTCAACCCAGCTCTCTGTTTTCCATCATCTATTTGTGATACCTCCACCAAAGGTCAGTGCATGTAAATTGGTTAGTAATTAATATTATTTATATATGGGCTTTGGTCAGTGCATATAAATTAGTTAGTAATTAATATTATTTATATATAGATATGATTATTTGAATCCAACAAATTCCTCACAAAACTTATTTATTAAATAAACACACTAGGAAATTTTAAAAATTAAAACTTTTACTTTATGAACCTTTTTAAAACCTAAAATATCCTTGTTAAACTGAACTAGAATAATTTCTTTTAATCTTTTTTATATAATTTAATTTCTTAGCCCTTCCTTCATCTCTTCCTTTCTTTATCCTCTCTAGCCTTTTATTTGTCAATCGTCATGATATTATACCCAAATCCTCCAATTTTTATTTTTTATTCTTTTTTTTGTTTCTCATGAATTTTAAATGTATCGTCACAGATGATTTAAAATTTTATGAAAGATTGAGGAAACAGTAGTATTACCAATGCCAAAAAAAAAAAAAATTCAAAAAATGGGGTTTGCCTATTTCCAGATGTGCAAGAGAGAATTTATTATTGAGAATAAATTTACAGTTGAATTCAAGCGGAGTTTTTACAAGCAATAAACTTTTGGCAAAATAATCTAAATATTAAAAAAATTGGATGAATGTAAAAGTGTAGATGAGAAGGACGAATTCAATAAATGACTAAAGATTCAAAGAAAGATGAGTATTATAAAAGTGAATAAATTCATCTTGAGTATGAAGATGGGAATGGAATAATAATATTGTTATTTTAATTAATCATATGTTTATAATTGTAATTTATGTTATTAAAATTTTAGTAATAATTAATTTTATTAAAATATGAGTTTAATAAGTAATCTAGTGAATTCAAATAACCCCACCTTTTATATGTATAATAAATGAACAAGAATCTTCTCTTTCTTTCTTTTTTTTCTAATTTTTTATTTAATAAGTGATTAAAATTAAGTTTTACGTTTATTTTTTAACTTCATAAACAATTAAATCATCTTCCTATTTAAATTATGAAGAAAACAGAGGTAAAAACAAGAAAAATAAAGAGAAAATCTTAATTCATGATGTGACATATTAATTTATTAATGTTCTTTTATATTTGTATCCTTAAATCATGGTTGATAATATTACGTGTCAGCTAATGAAAGGAAGGCAACTTTGAAAGTAGTGCACAAGCATGGTCCATGTAACAAACTTAATGGAGACAATACGAAGTCTCCATCTCAGGCGGAGATCCTCCAGCAAGACCAATCTCGAGTTAACTCAATTCACTCTAGATCTAGACTTTCAAAGAACTCAGTCCGTGGCAATGTAAAGGAGAAAGACGCCACCACGATCCCGGCCAAGGATGGTAGCGTGGTGGCTGCCGGGAATTACGTTGTCACCGTCGGCATTGGAACTCCGAGAAAAGATTTGTCGCTTATGTTTGACACTGGAAGTGACCTTACATGGACGCAGTGCGAGCCTTGCGGGAAATTTTGCTACCAACAAAAGGAACCAATATATGATCCATCTGCGTCCACAACATATGCCAATGTTTCTTGCTCATCAGCAGAATGCGATTCACTCGAGTCTGGCAGCGGTAATAATATAATCCTTGTTATCTTGTTTTTTTTTTCATGCCGATACGATTTGAAATCATAAAGTTTAAGAGTTTTAAGTCTTAACTCTCTTAAATCATAAAGTTTTATAGTTCATTAAAGCTTAATTCTTGTAAACTACATAATTTAAAAATATTTCTGCATTTAAAAAAAAAAATATAGGGGCACCTGCTATTATATATATATATACGGAAGTTTTTATTTTTTTTCTGCGGACGCATTTTTATACGGTGTGGTTTATGAAAATTAATTTTTAATATTATTGAATTTTTATTTAAAAAAATAAAAACACCCACGTCTAAAAATAATTATATATATATATATATGATATGTAAAAATCTATTTAAGTCTTGTTGGACAAATATCTATCTCTCTTCTTATTTATATATGTATATATGTATGCAGGTATTACACCACAATGTGCAGGCTCAACATGCGTGTATGGCAGCCAGTATGGAGACAACTCATTCTCCACTGGATTCTTTGCCAAAGAAACCCTAACCCTGACATCTTCAGACGCTTTCCCCAACTTCCTCTTCGGCTGTGGCCAAAACAACCGAGGCCTATTTGGTAAAGCGGCCGGTTTGCTCGGTCTCGGCCAAGACTCTATCTCATTAGTCTCCCAAAATTCCCGGAAATACAGAAAATACTTCTCTTATTGCCTTCCGTCATCATCCAGCTCAACAGGTCACCTCACTTTTGGCAAAGCTGTAGGTGGTGACCTCTCGAAAACCTTAAAATTCACTCCACTGTCAACTGCGACCGCAGTCTCATCCTTTTACGGCCTTGACATTATTGCCCCTAGTGTCGATGGCAAAAAATTACCAATCCCCAACTCAGTGTTTTCATCAGCAGGTGCTATAATTGATTCCGGAACAGTCATCACACGGCTGCCACCGGCTGCATACTCGTCCCTAAGATCAACATTTAAGAAATTAATGTCAAAATATCCAACGGCGCCAGCTTTGTCTATTCTTGACACTTGCTACGACTTTAGTAATTATACTTCTATTACAGCGCCTGAGATTAGCTTCTTCTTTAACCGTGGAGTTGAGGTAACCATTGAAGGGTCTGCGATTTTGATAGGTAGCAGTCTGAAGCAGATATGTCTAGCATTCGCGGGCAACAGTGATGGTAGCGACATTGCTATATTTGGGAATGTGCAGCAAAAGACGCTGGAGGTTGTGTACGATGTTGTCGGAAGGAGAGTCGGTTTTGCTCCGAAGGGTTGTAGCTAGTTAGCAAGCCAGCCATTTAATAATCTTAACTAAGAAGAGATTAATAGAATCTTCCTGAAAATGAATTTTGTTTTAAAAAATAAAATAAACGGAAGAGTAATTTCTCATATGCGCGCCAAAAAGAAAAGAAAATTGTTGTTCCATTCAGATATGTCAACAGCAATATTCTGGTAAATGGAGAATATGATTCAAATAATTCTAGTAAATTCTCTCTTAATTTTTTTTTTCTTTAACTTTCTTTATTTTTTAATGATTTATTAAGTGTTTGAAAATTATGGAACTTTTTTAATGAACAGACACATTTAATCAATTATTAAAAAATAAAAAAGATTAAGAAAAAAAACTAAGAGATAATCTTAATCATTTATATTTTGCCGCGGTGTAATGAAATTGACTCGAAACCTTGAATTTGACATAACGACACTTTGATCCTTTTTATATTGAAATTCACCATATTACTTTCTGTTGTTAGTTAATAGCTGCTAAGATGGCTTTTGTGTTTGTCTTTTAATTTAAACTGAATTTGCATAAGCCGCGGATTCATCTCAATGCATATATTTGAATTTTGACACCCTCAAAATTCTTAATAGAAATTGTTTTAATTGAAATTACCCTCATAACCAAAATCCGAATTAATTCATTTTTTACCTTGAATGAAAATTCAATTAAACACTGTTCTTTTAACATAAAGCTTTACCCTCATCCCCTTTTATAATATATAGATATATTAAATTTTAATTAATTTTTTAAAGAAAATTATAATAGTTTATAGCTATGGAGATAGAAACTACATAATAAAAATAACATAATTTCAGATTTTAGGATTTTTATGCATTTTATAAATAAAAACTTATGAAAAATATGTTTTTTAGGGTGAACTTTGATGGAAAAATAATTAATATACATGAGTTTGTATTTTATAAATTAAAATAAGAGTATTTTGAAAAACAAAAATTTAAAAAGGGTGTTACAAAAATTTTAGAGGATGTTACAAGCTCCACTTCACATGAAAATTGAAGCCCAATCCAATTGTCAAAATAGTGATCAGGCCTTGTCATTCTACGAATCGTGATGCACATATCCTTAATTCCCACTGAGTCACTATTTCAATCAGTGCTGCTGAGGTTTCATTGAGACATTTGATCGAGCTCCTGATTCATTTCATCGAATACTTGGTTTTCTGCCAGGCAATGACACTTGGGTTGTCATCACACTAAATACTAGGTTTAGATATGAGTTGTAGCTCTAATCAGGAAGCAAAGACAATGGCCAAACCACTTCTGCTGCTGTGTTAGTTGCTCTATATTCAGCCCCCCTGTGTGGAGCAAATGCCCTTGACGTCCCATTCCATTTTTCAAAGTTAACTTCATTAATTAAAAACTTATTTCATATTGAAAATGTTAACTGTTTCTTATAAATAAAGTTTTTGTGAGCTTTCCAACTCCATAAACCTTTCATTAAACTAATTTATTTGCACAGTATTAGAATAATGATTTACTGGCCTATAGTGCTCACTTTGTTGTGACTGACAGGATCACATAACGTTTACGTTATTAAGTCAACCTTTCAAGTAAACATCTAAGTTTTTTAGGGCTTTATAGAGCTCTACAGTGGATTAGCACGGTCGCATATAGCTGGATCTACCTATTGGCAGTACCCTGCAATCATGTCTCTTGTCTAAATAAAAATGTGGGAGATTAAATTGTTAATCTGTTTTGCCATCAATAGATGATGAAGGGAGGATAAGACTAGAGTCTGTTGCAGTGCTGGATCGTAGGATGGTGAAGCGGAACAACAGACCAGTTACTCACGTGCTGGTCGAGTGGTCCAATTCTTTCCATGAAAATGCCACTTGGGAAAATTTATTCAGGCTGCAACAAAAGTTTCCATGGTTTCAGCCTTGAGGACAAGGCTGTTTCAAGGGAAGGGATTGTACATAACGTCTCTTTTCTATATAAGGAATAAGTTAGGAATAAGAGCTAAGTTTCATTATATCTTTCGAAATTGTCTTTGCTTAATGTTTGGGGTGCTTAATTTTAGGAATTTCCTTTGTTTTAGATATGGGATAATTTGCTTGATTTCAATAGTTTCTAGGCCGATTAAGATTATTTCTATATAATTGGGCGAAATCGCAATGAATTGTATCTCATCTCATTAAAAGTTATCAATATAATCTGTTAACTGGCCTCTTCCTAGTCTTCTTCTTTGACATTACCAGTTTATAAGATGCAAATTCAAATCTAATGATGCAGTGAATTTAGGCATTATTTTAAATTTGAAGTTAAATTTGATAAAAATGAGTTTTCAATAAATTCAAGGGATTTAGGATTGCAGTGGAATGTTTTTTCAATAAGTTCAAGGGATTTGGGATTGCAGTAGAATGTTGTTTCCATTGATTTGCAGATGATGAGATGAAGGATATTATTATTTGATTTTTAGCCGAATAAAATAGAATGTTTGAGGAGGATGGACTTTCTTATTAAAAAATTGTTATCATATTTTGCTTATACAAATTAAACATTTATGAAAAAGAATAAGATAATATTTTCAATTCTAACCTTACCGTACTTTTCATTTGAATAACGTTTTTCGTATATAAATTTGTGATTTCATTTTTTTTTTTGGCAAAATAATTTTATCAGATGCTATAAAATATACTTTATTACTGAATTATTTGATTATTAAAGATAACGAACAATTTATTTATTTTTTTCATAAATGTTTACTATGTGATTGTAAAATAAATAAATCTTGTATAGCTCATTAAACATAAGTATAAGCAACATAGTAAGAAAAATAATTCAACCAAATGCTATCGAAATAGTATTGAAGTTTTTATATTTAGAAGAAATGTTTCAAAAACTTATATTAAACGCATACTCATCTTTAGAATATAGGTTTCAAAAATGTTATTTTCATTTTCATTTTCATTTTTTTCTATGAAAATAATAATTAAAAACAACACCGAACTCTAATAATTGCTAAGGTGGCATTTTTTTGCTTCTTTTAATTATGAATAAACTAAATTTACATCAGCTCATAATTTATCTGAATGCATTTGTCTCAATTTGACACTCCTCAAAATTTCTTATAGACCCATTTTTAATTGAAGTTACTATTATAATAAAAGACCAATTAATTCATTTCTTATTTTGAATGAGAATTCAATTAATTCATTTCTACACCCATCACAATTCATAATTTATATTTATATTTTACATTTTAATTGAATTTTTTTTATAGAAAATCAAAAGAGTTTAGAGTTATGAAATAGAAACCATATAATGAAAATATAATTCAAGATTTTAGTATTTGTATATATTGTATAAATAGAAAAAAAAATAAAAATATTTTTTTTAGAATGAAATTTTATGAATAGATGATGATACGCCTACAAACTCTTGCACAAAATTATTTTTGCTTAAACTAAGGTGACATAACATGATTATGAAAATACTACATGCCACACATGATTTATTTTTATTATTTTATATTTCTACTCAACCAATGATATGATATTATATCAATTTATACAAAAATAATTTGTATCGGAGTTTATGAATATAATTGTACTACTCTTAATATTAATGTGTGTTTGTTTTTATATAAATCAAACTGAGTATTTAAGAAATAAAATTTAAAATAAGTTTATAAAAATTTTAAAAGGATGTTAAAAGCTCCACACTATGTGAAAATTTGATCCCAATCCATTTGCGAAAATAGTGACTGCACATTCATGCTAGGCCTTAAGGAAGTGGAAATGTTGTGTTCTAAAGTTTCAATCACGACTGTGTTCACATTGTAGACGAAATAATTTGGACCTACCAAGTGTCTTCCACTTTCAAAAAGTTAGCATATACCAAAAATCACAAAAAATATCTAACTCCACGATTGATTAGTTAGTGGGTATAAAATTTTATAATCATAAATATATAAATTAAAATATACATATTATATATGCATTAATTAATTATATTACTTCTAATATTTTTTAAAAAAATTTTCTAAATAAATCTATCTTATGCGCAATAAAGCTGATATCGGTAAGTATAAATTGTAAAAAGGCTGCCTACTTATTTCATTCATTCCATACGTTTATATACAAGTATTGCTTCTTCTTCGTCAAGTACTGTAAAATTCCAGCAATGGACTTGATCCTTTTGCTAATACTAATATGATATATTGTCAATAATTCTCTGTCCTTTAAAAGGGACTGTTGATGCTTGTTTTATTAGCTAATCACTTGATGTCATCACCCGAGATCATATCCTTTGTCACTACTGCAATCGGTGTTGCTGAAGTTTCATTGAGACATTTGATCGAGCACCTGATTCATTTCATCAAACACTTGATTTTCTGTCACGGCAAATACACTTGGGATATCATAACCACTAAAAAATTCATTATTTAGGCATGAATTGCAACTTTAGTTCAAGGATCATTAGCCGTTTTCTGCTGCTGTAGTGCCTCTATATTCAGCTTCTCTATGTGGGTAGGTGCCCTAAGCCTTCGGTTGTGGTCCTTACGAAGGACCTTGTTGAAGGGAAAATAAACTAGGTTTTTCAATTTTTAAATTAAAACCTTTTAGGACCGATCTCATACAATATATAAGAATTAAGTAATCTAGAAATTCATACCTTGATATTCTGAGAAGATGAACAATTGAGAGTTGTAGATCCGCCTCCAAACGATCTTCCAGGCTATGACTAAAATTTGATCAACACTGGACGTGTGGGCGTCTGTTTCACCACTCCCCAATTATAACTGGCACACCTTAGATGTCTTCTTTATTTTTCTTAAAATCTCTGGGGTTCTCATCTTCTCTCAATTTAAGAGTATAAAGCCTCTTTTATAATATCTTATGAAAAATCCTAGTATGTTAGGATTAGGATTTCTATTTAAAATACAATTCATCTTTTAACTATCTCTCCACTTACGTAAAAGTGGAAAGAATGTGTAACAAACTAGGAGACCACCTTGTAAAACATTACAAGCCCCCATTTACACTTTAATATAGCATACTAAGCCTTAACAAATATTATAATTATAATTTTCATCTAATATGCCAGTTTTTCTTACTTTTGGATTCAGTGATGGTGTTGTCAATTAAATGAGCTAACCCGGGGATCATTTGGGAACATACAATAGTGGCTATAATAATTAAATTTGTAATTAAACAAATATAATTATTTAATTCCAATTCTACTCCACTATAAGATTGGAACTGACCTCCATAATTGTATGCTCGAATATAATTCGCCCAAGCCACATTGATTTCTTTACTGCACAATCATTTGTACCACATCATTAATTTAAATTGATATCTCAACTGTCCAATCAATTTAATTACATCTTTTTCTTTGATACTTACTGGTTTTCTCTAATGATCATTTTCAACATACTTATTTATGTTGAGACACTCTGGCTAGAGAATTCTATGATCAAGTACTGAAAACCCATCAAGAGATGTGTCGTACAAATTCTATATTGTTAATCTACAATTTCAATACTTGTAATTGCTCGCACCAAGATACCGAGTAATCTAGACTACATGTGTATGTCATCCTCATTGGTAACTCAAATGAAATAACAACAACAATCATGAAATCATAACTAACTCAAGATTAAGATTACAGTAAATCAATGCCTATGAGATTTAATAAGTCTGACAGTTATTACTAGGTTAATTAAATATCATATGTGATCCAGTTCAATGTAGACATACTACATCAATAAATTCATATATGATTAAGACAAATCACTCAATGAATTTATTACAGTCTATATCTAAATAAAGTGCCCAACTTTATTTATCAACTGCGAACTTAATTTATTTAATCATAAGATAACTTGTATTTATGTCTTTTGCGAATCCACATGGTGATCGCATAAATACATATAATATGATTAAATGGACTTTGCTCAAAATATTAATGCAATTCAAAATATCTGAATAAATATTTGAAATATTTTATTAATAAGAAAATCAATATGCTTTAAAGAGCACATAATCCCAACACTTGTCCACAGGAATTGTGAGTCGAAGGTGTCTTCCTCAGCTTGTGTGTTCTATGTTTCTGCTTCGCTCCTTACGTTCGCTTCGCTTATAAACAAAGAAAAGAATAAGAAAACTTGACATCCCTTATTATTTTTCAAAGTTAATTTCAAAGGGAATAAAAAACATTAATTAAAAAATGAATTCATATTCAAAGTTATATTTATGTCACTTTACGTTGTTTAGTTAATTCACAACTTAAATACTATTTATAACGAGACATGGAATTTTGTCATACATATCCAACCGCTCACCATGACATTCAATCATCACTAAAATTTTTTAGTTTGACAATTAATGTTCAATATTGAACTTGAACTTTAGAATAAAACATTTTATGTTAGAAGACCAAAAAGAAAAAAAAATTGCCATATGTTCTTCCAATCAAAATAAGCTTCTGATCATTTTTATATTGCTCATAAAAATCATAGCCTTCATACTACAAAACACAAGTTATTAGTAGCTGCAACCTGCAAGTACAAAGAGCTTTATTTAATATTTAGATTGAGTAGGACATGGATCAATACTCGAAATTAAGCACAACTTAATTACTAACTAACTGTAATTTCCAAGACCAAAACCAAGCCTCCTTCCCGCAACATCGTAGTGCACTTTATATCCTCGCTGCTGAACATGACCAAAAAGAATAGAATTGGGATCCGAAGGAAGTGTAGTGAAGCCTAAACACACTAATTGGCTTTCAGCAACAACCAATGTCCCCTCACGTCCAGTTCAAGTTCAACACCACCAAAGAAGTGGATTGTAATCTTTGGTACAACTGAAGGGAACAAAACTAGATTTTTCAATTTTTTAATTAAAATCTTTTAGGACCGATCTCATACAACATATAAGAATTAAGTAATCTAGAAATTCATACCTTGATGTTTTGAGAAGATGAACAATTGAGAGTTGTAAATCCGTCTCCAAACGATCTTCCAGGCTATGACTCAAGTTTGATCAACACTGGACGTGTGGGCATCTGTTTCACCACTCCCCAATTGCAACTGTCTTCATGTCTTCTGTATTTTTCTTAAAATCCCTAGGGTTCTCTTCTGTGTCTTTTTAAGAGAATAATTTTCCTTTTATAATATCTTATGAAAAGCTCTTATATGTTAGGATTAGGATTTCTATTTAAAATAGAATTCATTATTTAACTATCTCTCCACTTACGTAAAAGTGGAAAGAATGTGTAACTAACTAGGAGACCACTTTGTAAAATATCACAAGCTCCCTTTTACATTTGAATATAATATACTAGACCTTAACAAATATTATAATTATGATTTTCATCTAATATGTGAACAGTATCCCGATTCCAAAAAATGCAACCAAGACTCTCATACCACTGTTAGGAAATTTATGGGTGAAGTAGAGCCACAACTAAAATGAAATTGGAAGAAAATAAAGAACAAGCACAAACTTGGACACCAGAAATTATGTGGTTCGGCTTATAACCTACATCCACGGGCGAAGACATAAGGAAATAATTTTACTATACTAGAAAAATAATAACTTCTCTCTAATAATAGGAGAGAATAATTATACTCTCTCTATAACTAGGAGAAAACTATTCTCACTTCTTAATGCCCCAATTACACCCAATACTAAGAGCACTTATTTAACTCTCAAAACTCTCTCTAATACAAAAGGAAATAAATTTTCTGGGATGATTGAAATGAGGGAAGAGGCTCTCTTTTTATAGCCACATTTTGGCTATTGTTCATGCCTCTTTTTTTATTTAGTATTATTTCATTTATCCTAAATATTCAAGCACCACCAAAAATGGCGGGTAGTGTTGAAATGGTTGGCACCACCCATCTAAAAGCGTGGTGCCAACCAAACCATAACTTTGACATTTGCAAACGCCTGGAATACTTCAAATAGAGTCGTTGTTGGTCTCTACGCAGAGTATCTTCGGGGAAGGCATTTTTCCCTTGATTCAGGGTTGAACATAGGCCGTACTTGCTTACTTCTAGGGATGGCAATGGGCTGGGTCAGGACAGGGCCTAGCCAAGCCCAAGCCTGAGCCCAAGCCCGACAATACAAACATAGGCCCGAGCCCGATCAATCTTTTATAGGCTCAAGCCCTATAAAAGCCCGAATGTTCACAATTAGGGCTGGGTAATAGGGTCAGGGCCAGGCTCGGGCTTTGATCGGGCCCGATCAATATTTTTTTAATATTTAAACAACTCTAATTTAAAATATCGTAATATATTAATATTTAAAAACTTTAAAACCTTATTAAAATAACATAAACATAAAAATTATTCTAATAAACATCTTTACCATAAATTATATAAATAATTAAACATAAACAAAAATTAGATATAATTTTAAATAAAAATACAATTTAATTCAATAATCCAACTAAAGAGTTCATTAGTTTAACAAATAAATAAAAACACATAATTCGATTACACAATTTAAACAAGAATTTCTTTAGTTTAAAAATGACAATTCACAATCCAACATGAAGGAAAAAAAATTACTCTAATACTTATGAGCGTACGTTTAATTTTTTTTTTTAAAGTCAGGGCTTGATATGTATAAGCCCGAGCCCAAATTTTGGGCCTTAAATTCGAACCCCAGCACTAAAAATAAGAGCCGGCCTTTTTGGCCATCCCTACTTACTACTTCTAGAGATGCTTTGTCGGGACCTTGAACATGAGTATGCCCGCAGACACAGCATGCAATGACAGCTAATTATTATGATTATAAAAACAAGAACGATGATAGAAATCAAACCAATGTGTAATATAATATTACAACCTTGGGGAAAAGCTGTCCATGTGCGTTTGCAAACAGTTGGTGGTAATAGAGAAGTGACTGAATCAGTGTAGTAGTTGGGGGAGAGATCTTTGGCACAGGCAGCCAAATAAAAAGAACAAAAGCGTTGACGAGAATCCACATTATGCACTCAGAAGACTGTTAATTTGTGTGCCTGAATGTATGTCCGCAAAGCTTCCAACTAAAAATTTGGTATCTTGGCTTTCCTTATATACAGCAACTGGAAATTGAAATGGTTTAAGATCCGAACTCTTTTGATAAATGGAGTAGTAATGTACGATTGCTGCGTACCTAATTGATTTTAATTTTTTTGTTCGCTTTTTATATTTTGCGACGGTGTAATCCAAAATAACCTTGAATTTGAGATATCGACACTTTTATCCTTTTTATTTGAAAATACGAAATTAGTTTCTTTTTTTTAGTTAGTAACCGCCGGCATTCTTTTACTGAATTATAAATAAAACTGAATTTATAAGTCCCGATTTTGACACCCTCAATATTTGTTATAGAATCACTTTTTACTTGAAATTACCCTTATAATAAAAGACAAATTAATGCGTTTCTTATTTTGAATGAGAATTCAATTAAATACTATTTTTTATTAAATATTTTACACACATTTCATTTCATAATTTATATTTATATTTTAAATTTTAAATGAATTTTTTTAGATAAAATTATAAGAGTTTAATGTTAGGGAGGTAGAAATGTATTAAGAAAATAATTTAAGATGTTATGATTTGCATATATTTTATAAATAAAAAGTTAAGAAAAAAATATTTTTTTAATTACGGTGAAATTTTATGGATAGATGATGGCACGTTCACAAACTCTTCTATACAAAATATTTTTATATAACCTAACATGACATAACATAGTTAATTGAAAGAATATAATACATAACCATTGACATGATTTATTTTATATTTTATATTTCTACTCAACCAATGATATAATGCTATAAAAGCTTATACAAGAGTTTATAGGCATAGTATCACTCTTAATATTAATGTGTGCTTATTTTTTTTTATAAATTAAGTTGGATATTTAAGAAATAAAATTCAAAATGTATGCTTTGAGGATTTTATAAGGATTTTAAAAGCTCCACGGCGTATGAAAAATCAATAATAATCGGGCCTTTTCATTCTACGAACCATGTGTTGCACATTCTTGCTAGACCTCGAGAAAGTGGAAATTTATGTCATGCCCTAAAGTTTCAATGACAAGAGTGTTTGAAGTCATTTTGGACCGACTGAGTAAAGCGTACACGAAAAATGACAAAATACTCCATGACTGATTAGTAAAGCGTACGTTAAAATGACAAAAAAAAATATCTTGATTCATGAGTGATTACGTATTACAAAAGCATACACCAAAATGACAAAAAAATATCTTGTGGTCTGAAAACGTGGATTGAGCAATAACAAATTTATGGTGACTACGACTTTTAGATAAATATAAATGTAGTATAAACAAATATAAAGAAAATATGATATAGTAATTTATGTTGTTTGGTGCAAAGCCTACATTTACGGAAAAAGACTAAAAGATAATTTTACTATCAAATGAAAATTTACAAAATATAGAAAAACTCTCAAAACTCAATTCCCTAATACAGCAAATTATATACTCACTAGAGAACTCAAGCAAAAGTTTTCTCAAATTTCTTAGATTACTTCACTTGCATTTGCTTTCAATTGAGAGATTTTTTGGATGCTATAAAACTCTCCTCTAATCTATATTTTTAGTGAAGCACTTCACGTACCATCATTCTTCAATTTGGCTTCAATTTGTAGCTAGTTGTCTTATGCATTTAACTTGTCAATTTGCACCAGTCAAATTCTAGCTAATGTTTAGAATGCATGCACTTGACTTTTCCAAGTAATATTTAGAATGCATGCACTTAGCTTTGGCTAACTTGATTTTTCAATAATTCTCTTCCTCTATGAAAAAATTATTCAAATTTGAGTTGACTATCAACAAAACCATCCCCCAATCATTGCCTTCTTTGATTGATTTTAAACTTATAAGATATTAATCAAGTTTAGATAATGCTCAAACTTGATCGCCGTCACAAACTTGGTCAACATATCTGTGGAATTCTCTGCAACCTTAATTTTCTGAAGAAGAATGTTCCCCTCATCACAAATTTCTCTCATAGAATGAAATCGTACATCAATATATTTCATATGTGCATGCTAAACTTGGTTCTTTGCTAAGTATATAGCACTTTGACTATAGTAATATACATTAACATGTTTTAGTACTAATCCTAAGTTTTCCAATAAGCCTTTTAGCCCAATAGCCTCTTTAATAGCCTCCATAATTGCCATGTACTCTACTTCTGTAGTCAACAGTGCAACTGTAGACTATAATATAAACTTCCAACTGATTGGCTCTCTAATAAAAGTAAATACATATTCGATGGCTAATCGTCGTTGGTCCAAATCACCAGTATAATCAGAATCAATGTACCCAATCACACATTGATCAAGTGTGTCATCTCGCTCAAACATAAACCAACATCCACAATTTTCTAAATGTATTGTAAAATTCATTTCACAGCTTGTCAATATTCTTTATTAGGATTATGCATATACCTACCTGCTCACTATATTAACTGCTTATAAAATGTCAGGCCTTGTACACACTATTGTATACATCAAACTCCCAATTATATTTGAATACGAAACTTACAATATGTATTCTTATTCCGTAATCATCAATGAGATAGTTATTTCAAAAAGCTTGAAATAAAAAGCCAATAGAGCACTCACAGGTTTTGTTTGCTCAGTTATGCTAAACATTATAGAACCTTCTTCAAAAACTACTTCTGAGACAAGCTGAATTTGCCACGGACTCTATCTCTGCGTATCTCCATGCCAAGAATTTTCTTCGCTTCGCCCAGATCTTTTATCACAAACTCTTGAGTTGAGCCTTAACTTCTTAATCTCATATTTGCTCTTGAAAGCTATTAGCATATCATCAATATACAAAAGTAAATATATGAAATATCCTTCTTGTACCTTGCGAAAATACACATAATGATCAAATTTATTTCTTGTGTACCTTTTTCCCTTTCAAAAATTGATCAAATTGTTTATACCACTGCCTTAGAGATTGTTTCAATCCATAAAGCAACTTTGTCAGTTTGCAAACCTAGTTTTCTTTTTTAGTAACTTTGAATCCATCTGGCTGAGTCATATAGATTTCGTCTTCCTAATCACCATGTAAAAATACAGTTTTCACATCAATTTGAATTAGTTCAAGATCAAATTGCGCAACAATGGCCAACATGTAAAACTACAAATCTATCATTGTATCGAATTTCATTCTTATGAGGAAATCCTTCCTTCTTTGTATATACCCATTTGCACCCAATTTTCTTTTTTTCTTAGGTAGTATAACTAACTCCCAAGTTTCATTTTTATAAAGAGATTGTGTTTTTTTATCTATTGTTTACTTTCACTACACACTTTCAGGGTTACTTACTACTTCTTTGTAAGTGGAAAGAACATCATTATCTATAACTGGAAGTGTATAGGCCATTATATCAACAAAGGAGCAAGCTTACGAATATCTTTATGTGACCTTTTATATGTAATTGAATCTTATTGCTGTGAAGGTTTTTGGATCAGAACCTCTTCTTCATCTTTAATTGATAGAGATTCAATATCTATCTCATCAACACTAGCTAAATCAAATGAAACATTTTTGTACTCAACCTGTTGTAAAGTACTATTAGATTTGCCATCTTTTTTAAAATCCTTTTACTTCAACATAGCATATTCATCAAAAGCTAAATCTCTACTAAAAATAATCTTTTTTGTAACTAAACACCACAAACAGTATCCTTTTACCCCAATAGTTATACCCATGAACAATGTTTTCTTTGCACTACGGTTTAACTTAGATTTGCTTACATGATAATAAGCAATAGAGCCAAAAAATATGTAAAGAATGGTAATCAGTAGTAGGTTTACTAGTCTACATCTCCATGTATATTTTTCTCTGAATTGCAGTTGATGGTAAACGACTAATCAGATGACATGCATATACAACTACCTTAGCCCAAAACTCCTTGTCCAACCTAGAATTAGATAACACAAATCGAAATTTCTCTAATATAGTCCGGTTCATGCGTTCTGTGACCCCATTCTACTGTGGTATATCTCAAATAGTGGAGTGTCGTACAATGCCATCATCTCGGCATACTTACAGAAATGGATCATTTATATACTCACTACTATTATCTGAGTAAAGTCTTTTGATCTTTCAACCAGTTTAAGTCTTGACCATCTACTTCTATTTCAAAAATATGCTCAAAACTTCATTCTTATTTTTCATCAAATACACTCATACTTTTCTTGAATAATCATCAATAAAAGTAATAAAATAGTGCATACCACCCAAAGAAGCTACTCGGGTAATTCCCTACACATCACTGTCAATATAGTCAAGAATCTTTTTTGTATTTTGAATTGCTGAACCAAACTTTACCCTTGTCTGCTTGCCCATAACACAATGTTCACAAAATTCTAATTTACAAGAATTTTCACCCTTTAATAATCCTTGCTTCACCAAAGTCTGCAAAGGTTTTTCACTAGCATATCCCAAATGCATGTGCCACAACTTGGTTGCATCTGAATTTGCATTATTTCTAGAAATTGTTGATGTCGATCTAATAATTGTACTCCCTTGAAAATAGTACAAGTTATTTTTTCCTTGTGTCTCTCATCACCGTTAGCGCACCAGCTATTACTTTCAGTAATCCATTTCTCAGAGTGATTATTAACCCTTTGGATTATATGACTCCTAATGAGATGAGATTTTTCTTCAAGTTTTGTGCACAGTGAATGTCTGTCAAGAGTTGGATTGAGCTGTCATGATTCTTAAATTAGATTGAACATATTCCCATTGATTTACAAGCATTGTCATTGCCCATTAAAACAACTCTACGGTCCGGCTCTTTAAGGCTAGAGAACCAGCCCGAGCACATATAATAAGTACAAACCAAATATAAAATCTACTTATCTGAGTGACATGCTAATGTCATGCTAACCAAACAAAATTTTGACTCCTCATTATGCTCCAATACACATGCATAAGAAATAGTCTTGCAAAATGGTTGGGAAATGATTATATTCAACAGGAATGGAATTTAATAGCCATAATGCCTTATATTCATCTTCAAATTTCTCATCCAAATTTAGTAAATTTGCTAATATCTTGTTGAATAAGTTCACATATCATTCATAGACATTCTAAATGCATATGTGAACAGATTAAGTTATATATATATATATATATATAAAGCATATATTTAAGACATTTTTTCATATACTTCTCTTATAGTGTATTCCATAATTTTTTTGCTGATGTCTTCTTCATGACAAAGTACTTCTGATCTTTAGCCAGATATAAGTGAATAGTACAACATGTCTATCTATTGATCTTTGTCCACTTCTTGTCATCCATCTTGTCAGGCTTTTCTTGAAGAGCAAGCTCTAGTTCTTACTGACATAAGAGATCCAATACCTCACATTACCACATATCAAAATTATTAGTACCATTGAATTTCTCTATTTCAAACTTTATATTAGTCACAGTAGTCCTTGCTGTTGATGAGGATAATGACGACGATGCCTCTACGATCCTTCTCAATTTCAAATGATCAGTGCCTTCAACAACAATTCACACTAGAAAGAAAAATATATATAATGTTTATTTCCCATGAATAAATGCAAAAAGAAAGTGTTAAATGCAAAAAGAAAGTGTTAAAGAGAATGGAGGGATCACAACGATCCCACTTAAAACCCAGACTCCTTAGACCCTTATCGTCTTGTTGACAGAACTTTCCTAAACATACAAAAATACACACTACTTACAATAGACTGTCTCCTAAGCACAAATAGTCATATATACCACTATGAATAGTACCGTACATGTAAATAGTATAATATTTATAAATAGTACTATATTTGTTAATAGTATCATATACGTAAATAGTATTATATATCTTAAATATAAACCTTCAGCTGTGATACCAATTGTTATGGAAACATGGGTTGAGCAATAAAAATTTATAGTGACTGCGTTTTTTGAAAAAAATATAAAGGTGGTGTAAACAAATATAAAGAAAATAGGACACAATAATTTACGTGGTTCGGTGTAAATCTTACATCTACGAGTAAAGATTAAAAATAATTTTACTATCAAATACGAATTTACTAAATGGAGAAAACTCTCAAAACCAATTACCTTAATATACCCAGTTGTATCTTCACTAGAGCACTCAAGTAGAAGCTCAAATTTTTTAAATTACTTCACTTGTAATTGCTCTCAATTGAGAGATTTTTTAGATACTATAAAACTCCCTCTGTAACCTCTATTTATAGTGAAGCACTTCACTTAGCATCCTTGTTCGATTTGGCTTCAATTTGTAGTTAGATGTCTCATGCATTTAACTTGTCAATTTGCACCAATCAAATTCTAGATAATGTTTAGAATGCATGCACTTGACTTTTCCAGCTAATATTTAAAATGCATGCACTTGGCTTTGGCTAACTTGACTCTTCAACATCTTGCTCCTTGATTGATTCGATCTAGTTAGTGGGCATAGGACTAAAACAAAAAAGCATTATTGCATCTCTTTATTGGGAGTCAAATTTTAGGGCTACACGAAATGTTAATGATTATAACCTTAATACGTCCGATAGATCTATCGCGGTGCAAAGCCAATCTAAGCATTACGCACGTATAAATTGTGAAAATGAACCCTATTGATTTCATTATTTCATAAGTTTATGTAAAAGTATTGTTTCTTCTATGTCAAGTTTTGAAAAATTTTCAACCGTGAACTTGATCCTATGCCTAAAACTAATTTGATCTAATGTTTATAATTCTCTATCTTTAAAAGGGACTCTTGATGTCGATTTTATTAGATAGTAACTTGCAATAATCGCCGAAGATCATATCCTTAATTCTTTCAGAGTCACTATTTCAATCAATGTTGCTGAGGTTCCATTGAGACATTTGATCGAGCACATTCCTTGCATCAAACACTTGAGCTTCAGCCAAGGCAACGATATTCGGATTGTCATCGTATCATGCTCACAATGTATTTAGTAATCAATAATCGGAATAGACATAAATTGAAGCGGACTGCAATTGAAAATCAAAATGGAGAATGAAAATTAGAATAAATTGTTTAAGTTGCCTATAGAAATCAGAATCAGAATGAATTATATTAACATTAGTTAATGTGCTTAGTTTGTCTTATAATTGGAATGAATTATTACAAGTTACTAAAATGATTATAGTTAATTATTATCATTATTTATTGTAATAATTGTGATTATAATTATTATTGTTATTATTCAAAATAATTATTGTTAATAATAATAATGATCAAATTAATAAATTTTAATAATAATAATAAATTTTAATATGAATAATATCATTATTAATAATAATTAAAATAATAAATTTTAATAATGTTAATAATTACAATGACATTAATGACAGCGGCAACAACGACATCAATAATAATAATATTTGATTTGATCTCATTTCGAAGAACCAAACATTTCTCTAAAAAATCTAACAAAAATACATTCTGTTGTACAAATTATAAATAACAATAATAAATAATGAGGACCTAATTTATAAATGTTATAAAATTTCTACAGGGACCAAAATGCAAAAGTAACAAAAATTAATTGAGAGAAAGTTGGGGTAAAAGTGGAAGTTCAAGGAATGGAAACTTAATTTTCAAACTTATACTGGAATCATGTTTCCATTCCTTAATCCCAAACATACGTGGGTCTTACATATTTTGATTTTAATAAAATATTATTCTTTTAATAAACCTTTTAAACACATCCTAATTTATAATTTATATTTATTTTTAAGTTTTAATTATTTTTTTAAAGAAAATTATAAGAATTTATAATTATAAAGATAAAACTAATAGTAAGAAATAAAGAAAGCCAAAGGTCATGCCTACGCAGGCTCGTGGACTAGCACGAAAGGGTCTACCAAGTCAACGGGCCTTCATACCCTTTTTTTTTAAGTGGGGCTTGTAGGGTTACTCTTTATTTTTTTTTTTCAGAGGGTATGCTTAACGTACTTTTTCAAGTCCATGTGTCTAACTTATTTTTTTAAAACCCAACTTACTTGATATATTTTTATAATAATAATAATAATAAATTTTTCTTAAGACTTAATATTTAGTTGTTAACTTGGACTTACATAGAGTTATAAATCTTAATCCAAAATAATATTAATGCTTATAAGTTTCAAATTAAAATATAATAATTAATATTTCATTAATACAATTATATGACTACATTATCTAATTTCGCAATAACTAATTATAATACAATAATACACAAATCTAATTCCATAGACCATGACAACGATTAATAAAAATCAAAATTACGATCCTGGAATAACAATTTCAAGAATTAACAACTATTAGATATTAATTATAACAATTCACAAGTCATAACTACAAAATATTAATTACAACAAATCACAACTATGAAAATACAAAATATATTAATTATTAATTATGAAATAATGTTTATCAATTACGATCCTGGATGCAGTAAATGAATAAAGTTTGTTTTGTCTTGTGTCGACATAAACCCATTGTTGGGATAAACTGTTAACTGCAGTGGCGCAAATTACACCAAATTTTATTTCAACTACTAATGTTGCATTTGCACTTGAACTCCATTGAATGAATGTGTAACTTTTAATTTATCATAAAACATATTTCGTTCATACTTTTATTTTTTGTGTGTAAATATGAAAATATTTCATTCACGAATGGAATATATCTCTTTTGATTAATTTATAATTTCATAAATAAAATATTAAAGTTGTAAAAGTTTATATTTATCATTTATAAAATCATGATCTTTATGATTTTATCTATTAAAATCATGATATCAGTTATTTATTTAATAAATTATACACATAAAACAATTAGAATATTTTTTCAAACTAAGTCTTAATAAATTTTAAAAAATCTATACTAACAAAATACATTAAAAGATTCCAAATTATTTGTAAAATCATAACATTTTATAATTACTTTTCATTGAAAATTTTTACTTTGATATATTTTGACCCGCATGCTATTGATAGCCTAAGGGACTCATATTAGCCTACCAATAAAGTGTGTCTATTTCAGGCTTTTACATGTACAATGCTTTAGCTCACCTCTAATTCTATCATTTTTTTAAAGTCCACATACTTAAAATTCTCAGTCCGACTCAATCCGCATATGTATTGTGCCTTGCCGTGTACGTGCAATGTCATGTGCCGCCTAGCCCATTGGTCATCTCTAGTAAGGAAATAATTAAAATTCTAGTGTTTGTGTATTTTCATAAATAAAAACTGAAGAAAAAAAAAATTTGGAGGTTGAAAGTTTATGGATAGATGATGATATACCTAAAAACTCTTGGAAAATTAATTTTTGTAAAAATGAACATGACAACACATAATTGGTTGAATGAAAACACTACGTGGTCTTTAAGATTTATCTTTATTATTTTATATTTTCACTTAGCCAATGATTTAATATTAAATTAGCTTTGTAAAATAGCTTGCAGCTATAATATTATTCCTAATATTAATATGTGTGTTCATTTTTATAAATTAAAATGGAAATGTAGGTATTTAAAAGACTTTTCTCCTTCACTTTCAAAAGTAAAGCATACACCATAAACGCAAAAAATCTCTTGCTTCATGATTGAATAGTTAGTGGGTATACAATTTTATAACTGCTAATGTTTGGCCAAGGTCAGTCTTGTTTATTCTGAAAGACATAGTTGACACCATTCAATCCAATACCTGAAACTTGAAAGTCGGAAAGGAAAGGAGAGCATTATCTTTATTGGACATCACCTTAGAATATGCCTAAGATATCTATCGTGTATGAAAATTAAACTGAGCTCAGAATTACGCACGTTTAAAATGTAAAAACACAGCCATTTTATTTCATTCATTTCATAAGTTTATATATAAGAATTTTTTCTTCTTCGTCAAGTATTGTAAAATTCCTGCTGTGAACTTTGATCCTATGGCTAAACCTAATTTGATCTAATGTCTATAATTCTCTATCCTTTAAAAGGAACTGCTGATATTAGCTAGTCACATGATGTCATCACCCAACATCATGTCCTTTATTCTTGCTAAGTCACTATTTCAATCCGTGTTGCTGAGGTTTCATTGAGACATTTGATCGCACCTGATTCATTTCATCACACACTTGATTTTCAGCCAAGGCAATGCATTAGATAATTAAAGATTGAATTCATATTGAAAATTTTAACTCTTTCTTACAAATAATGTTACAGTGAGCTTTCCAACTCCATAAACTTTCCAATGCATTATTTCATTCATGCAGTATTATAATAATCATCTAGTGGGCAATAGTACTCACGTTATAATGAGTGACAATATCATATAATACTATTTAGTTAATTCACAATTTAATTATTATTCATGATTATTCATATAGTTTCATAATAATGATCTAATGGGCGACAATATTACTCATGTTATAAAGAGTGATAGTCTAACGTAATACTGTTTAGTTAATTCAAAACTTAATTATTATTCATAATAAGTAGTGAAATTTTACCAATTATCCAAGTGTTCACCATCACATTTATTCATCAATGTAATTTTTTTAGTGTCACAATTGATGTTCAATCTTTCGTGAAAAAAACAAAGCCCTATGTTCTTCTAATTAAAGTAGCTTTTGTCCATTCAATTGCTTTTACATATAACTCATAGCTTTCGTACTTCAAAGTACAACATATTAATAATTGCAAGTACAAACAACTTTATTTTCTATTTAATGTGTCAATTGACTTTTACAACAAGAGATTATCCCAAATCCCTTAATTCAAATGTATCCCAACACTTACTATCTTTTAACTTTGTATTTATAAGTAAAGATTATAAATCAACTCCTCTCACACAATAGAATTGATTACAAAATAAATACTAAATGTGTGAACAAAAATTATTACAAGAAGTTAAGCTTAGATTACTCTTGAATGTTCAGTAGTAAATGTAGTTGTCCAACCCTCATTTGGAATGGAATGAATCCTTTTATAGTTGGATCTAAAAGCTAGTCGTTATAAACTTTTTAAATTTTAACAGTTCGCCATTAACTTATTGTTGGATCGCTGTTTTGACTTGAACAAGTTACCGTTGGGTTGTATCTCAAATAATCAATTAGTCGTTAACTTATCAGTTAGTCGTTTTCAAGTTATTGAATCGTCGTTAATATTCATATAATTGTGTTAATTTCTGGACCTTGTCAATGACCCACTAGCTTTGTTATCGGTTAGCCATTAGCTTATTGGTTAGCCATTTTGAAGTTTTCGGATCGTCGTTAATATTCATCAGATTGTGTTGCTCTCTATACTTCATCGGTGACCTATTAACTTTGTTGTCGGATGGCCATTAATATTTATCAGGATGTGTTGCTCTCTGAACCTTGTCAGCAACCTGTTAACTTTGTTTTCGATTAGCCATTTTGCTACAGTGATAATTTTATAAAATTTATAACTTTACCCCAATTCTTCAAATAAGTCAATTTCAGAATTTTAAGCAATACTTGGTGATTTCAAAGTTTAAAATGCCCTTTCAATTTATTCCAAAAACTTGAAATAAAAATAATTTAAAATTTTTTCAAATTTAATCAATTCAAATATATTTTTTATCATTAAAATTAAAATTATGAAAATTTTTATGCTAACAATCTCCCTATTTTTTATGATGACAAACCATTAAGAAAAGTTTTGAAAATTTTGAAAGTTTTGTACTCCCCTTAATATGTGCTCCCCCTAAATAAATCATTTGTTTTCAAAAATTATTTCAAAGCTACATGTTATTAAAAATTTTGAAAACATAAAGTGCAATCACATACCATATTTCATATTTCCCGCCCTTCATCCTAAAATAGAAACTGAAAGAGCAGAAAAATGTCAACAGAGTTTTCCCAGAAAATCAAATAAACTTGAATTCTAAACCTACCAAGAACAGTCCCAAAAGATTTAAAAAAAATTTCAACTCTATTATGCATTCATCCCAAGGTAAAAAACTCAGTAAATCAACTCATCCATCTATAATGAAACTAGCATTCAAAGGTTATGATCAAAGGAAATATAAGGCATTACATTCACGAATAGAAAACATGAAAGCAAACAAAAATAGAAACAAATGATAGCAAATATAATCCATCATCAAAATCATCCATAAAATAAATAAATAGATAACATGAATGTATGAAACAATGTGATGTAATGTATGTGCGAAATACATAAATATATAAGAAAATTAAGGAGGCAAGTGTGAGCATAACTCAGATGGAGTAACTTCAAAAATAGAAAGAATACATTGCTGAAACTTAAGCTGCTGAACGAAATGTCTTGAACTGAGACTGGGGCTGCTGTTGCTGCTTGAAAATAGTATCAACATGGTCTATAAGTTGTTGCATCAAACTGTCTGAAGCTGGAGGTTGTCGTCAGTATGGCCTGCATGCGTAGGCTCCTCATGCTCCTTCTCTCTACCTCTTCTTACTCCAACTCTCCGACGAGCACGAGGGCGAGTTCCTAAGAAAAAATTGACAAGATAATCAACAAGATAGATACCGTTGAGGAATCTTCTATCTTCCATCTTCTAAAGCAACAAGTGTATCTTCACTCATTCTTAGATGAAGGGATCTTCACCTACCTATCTCCTCACCCCTAAAAGCCAATCGCAAAGATAAGCTTACATCATAATTTCTTGATCTCGGTATAGTCAGGCTCTATGAGAAGAATATGAAAGTAATGAAGAATTCCGGTGATGATGATCCCATAAAGAAGAGATCAATTTCTAACACTCGATGACGTCAACATGTGATGGGTAATGGTATAGCCAAGGTTAACCTTCCTACCTAGGATGAGAAAATCTAACAAGCCCACATTAAGACGGGTCACCTTATTACTATATCCCTGCCTAGGAGTGACCATGTTCTATAGAATTCTGCGGATGATTCTAACTTGGAAGGGTAGGAGCTGGGACCTAAAAGATAGAGTGCAAACATCATAGGAAAGATCATGATGCTTGCATATATTCTTAACTGCACCAATATGATGAAATCAGTTAAAATTCTAACTCATTCCTAGTATTATATAAGTCTAAGCCATCAGTAAAAATTCCTAACATTTTACTCAAGTCAGTATCATAAAACACACTACGCACTACTGCAACCTCAGCGACCACTCGACTAGATCGAGTACCAGTGATATCTATGTTAGAGTAAAAGATCCTAAGTAGATTTTCATATACTAGTTCATCCACACTTAATGCTAGTTCCCATTGTTGTAAGATATTGGTAACAATACTCCCATTTATAACAATATCATTGAATTCATAAATATCAACAGAGTAAGTATGAGCGACTTTTAAATCAAAAAGTCATGTAAAAATACAGTTGGGTGAAGTCCACAAGAGTATACCTTGAAACTGGACCTGTTCCAACAGAGTGTTTAAACCTTTTTCCTTACCTTGATGAAGAACCAGTAGCCATAGAGGGAAAAATTTTGGATTTTGGAATATAAATGAGTGAGAGAGAAAATAAATCAATAGAAAGGCGGAAAAAGGGTAGATGAAGGTGTGTATTGAGGCAATTTAGTCTAAAATGGCGGAAAATTAGGTTAAATTTGAAAAAGAAACTCGCAACAAACTTAGGGTTTCAAATTATGAATTTTATGATTTTGAGTGTAAAATGTGTTTTAATTACAAAAATATGTGTTTAAGGTGATTAGAAGCTATGGGAAACTCAATTTTACAAGAAAAACCAAAGAAAAATAATGGATTGTAGAGAAAGAAAGAGAAAAAACTGTCAATGAGAGGTACAGAGAAAAAGGTTTATGACCAAAGAAAAATAGGAAAGAAGAAGGTCACTGTGCAAATAAAATGCAAAAAGGGTAAACTGTTAGCGTTCAAAGAATAAAATTCTTGGTAATACAATATCAGTGAGTCGTTTATTTATTAATGGTGAATTGATAATGGTCAGAATGTAAGTTCCTTGTTTTAATGATATCGGTGAGCCGTTAACCTCCAGAGTGTACATCTAAGATTTCTTATGAAATGATTTCCACATTTATTTAATTTTTAGCCAACTTGTGAGTTACTTCAAGGTTATTTCTTGAACCCGAAACATTCTAATAGCCATTTGATGCATGATTCATGAGTTTATAAATGATTAATCATGTGAAACACATTCAAAAAACCAATCAATAAGATTACACAAACTAGAACAATAAATTAATTATTTAAAATTCATCATTCCAAGTTCATGCGTAATCTTAGTGAATTGCTCTTTACCAAGAGGTTTTATGAAGATATCAGCAAGTTGATTTTCAATGAAAACAAATTCCCTTTTGAACAAGATCTCTTAGAAAATTATGTCGAATCTCGATATGCTTAGTCCTAGAGTGTTGAATTGGATTCTTTAACACATTGATAGCATTGCTACTGTCACATATAATAAGAACATAATCTAACTTAATGTCATAGTCTCTAAGTGTTTGTTTCATCCACAATGCTTGCGCACAATAACGTTCAACTGCAATATATTCTACCTCAGTGGTAGAAAGTACAACTGGATTTTGTTTCTTGTTAAACCAAGAAACAAGATAATGTCCTAAAAAGTGACAAATTCCTATAGTGCTTTTTCTATCAACCTTGTAGCCAATAAAATCGGCATTCGAATAACATTTTAAATCTATATATGTTCCCCTATGATAACAAATACCAAGATCAATGGTACCAATCAAGTACCCAAAAATTTGTTTAACAATAAGTAAGTGAGTCATTAGGACAAGATTGAATTCTAGCACACAAGCATACACTAAACATAATATTGTGCCTACTAGTAGTTATTCTCTTTTCAACTGTCATGTCTTCCTTATAAAAAATAAGAGAACCAATCAAATCATCAATTGGTAAGACATTTAAATCCTTAGCTTCCTATATTGTAGTTATTTTTTGTCTCCACTCTTTTGGTAAGGATCTAATAATCTTCTTTATTTTTTCACTATCTGTAAAGGTCTTTTCTTGTGCTTTAAGTGAATTTATAATATCGGTAAATCTAGTGTACATATCATAGATACTCTCACATGACTCTATTTTAAATAATTCATATTGCCTAGTGAATCTACTAATTTTAGACCCTTTAACTTGGTTTGTATCCTCATAAACAACTTCAAGTTTATTCCAAATTTCATAAGTACTATAACAACTTGATTCTCTATGAAATTCTTTCTTATCTAAAGCACAAAATAAGGCATTTATGGCTTTGGCATTTAGAGAAGGTTTTCTCTTTTCTGACTCATTCCATTCATGTGACGGTTTCGGGATATCTTCCCCTTATTCATTTTTAGTAGTAGGCATGAATGGACCATTATAAACAATTTCTCAAATTTCGTAATCTAAGGCTTGTAAATAAATTCTCATCATAGTTTTCTAATATGGGTAATCGTTACCATAAAAAAATGGTGGTCTAATGATGGATTAACCTTCCCCAAATGTATAATTATATTGAGTTACCATAGATCTTTAACTCTAGATGGTTACGTCGATAACAATAGTACCTTGCTCGAGTACCAATTGTATTGAACAAATACAATTTTATCATGGAGAAATGAGCCTATTTATCTCCGTTCCATAAGTTTGGTTGTCTTCTTTTTTTATGTTCAGAATAAATTCTAATTTTTTTTATTCGAGTTCTTGCTAATTTCATTTTTTGATTCTGTAGTGAAATTCCATTTTTTTTATTTCTTTTTATTCCAATTCCATCTACCTATTCGAATTATTTGGGTTGCTAACTCAACGGTAAAGTACTCAACTTTTAAGTACGGATAGCATCTTTTACACATTTCTATGAAGCAAAGAATTTGTCCAAATCTTCGGGAGAGTTTGTAAGACTGCGAAAATCCTGAAAGGAATAAATGGAAAGCTAAGCAACCCAAGAAGGGGGTGAATCGAGGTTTTAAAACTTAAGCTAAGTAAACTACACAATAATTAATTCTAATGCCTTAATGGAATCAAAAACAATAAATTTAACAATGCTCAAAATAAAAGAGTAAGGGAAGAGAGAACAAACACAAAAATTTTTACGTGTTTTGGTAATTCTCGTCTACGTCCACTCGTCTAAGTACACTGGACTTGAGAATTTCACTATTCAAGCTTCCCAAGACTTCAAGTTCTTACAATTGACTTCCAAGCTGTTAATAAACCTTTGCACCAAGAGATTATCCTTAATCTCTTAACCCAAGTGTATCCCAATACTTACAATCACTCAACTATGATTTTACAAAAAGGATTACAAAAGATTTCTTTATACACGAAATATATGTTTACAATTGAAAGTCTAAAGTGTGTTTCAATAAAATGATCATAAGTTTAAGCTAAAGAATAGTAGTATACTCAGTAACAAGCTCGAATATAACTCTTGAGATGCTTTTTTGCTTAAATCTAATTGAGCCTTTTGTAGTTGGAGCTAAAACCTAGTCGTTATAGACTTTTTGATTCTTAACGGTTCACTGTTAACTTGTTTTCGGATCGTCATTTTAATTTGAACTAGTTACCGTTGGGCAGTAATCTAAATAGTCAGTTCTCCATTTACTATTGTTGGTTAGTTGTTAAATTAATGGCTAGCCATTTTCTTGTTGTCAGATTGTCTTAATTTTCAGCAAAATATGTTGCTCTCTAGACACTATCGGATCGCTACAAATTTTTTTATCAGTTAGCTGTTATGCTACAGTTCCAAATAGTTTCGCTACAATGCAGTTTTTTTAAAATTACAGTTTTACTCAAATCCTTCCAAAAAGCCCAATAACTTTTAAAAATTATAATGTGACCCAAAATGTTATAAATATTTTCAAATAAGTCCATAAACTTAAAAACAATTAATTTAATAAAATCATAATTTTCTTTAAAAATAAAACCTTTGTATTATGAAAATAATGGTTTATTTAAAGTATTATGAAAAATAACTTGAGCTTTTAAATACTTAAATATACACACATTTAATCATACTAGCTTTATAAGAAATATAATATTAAAATTATCTAGGCTAATGAGGTTGTAAAATATATGTATTTTCTACTTTACCCATGATAAGTAGTTTGTTATCATCAAAATCAAATTGTATGACCGTATAGGTCAACATATTAAAGAAATTGAAGTTGACATAGCAAAAATTAAAGTCATATCTAAATTGTCGCAAGAAAAAACAGTTAAATATCTGCGATCCATTTTAGGAAATGCATGATTTTATAAAAGGTTTATAAAAAACGTTAATGCTATATCTAAACCACTTTTTAACTTTTTATTAAAAGTCGTACCATTTAAATGAACTAATGATGGCCAAAAATGCTTTGAAAAAAAAATTTGTCTTTTAACACCTGCGCCTATTATGCAATCTACTGATTGGTCTTTACCTTTTCAATTAATGGGTAATGCAAGTGATTTCTTTGTCCATATTATTTTAGGACAAAGAAGGGATGGTAAATCTTTTGTGATTTATTAAGTAAGAAAAACTTTAGATAGTACTCAAATAAATTATTCTACAACTGAAAAAGAATTGCTTACTATAGTATTTGCATTAAACAAATCTTGTTAATATTTACTTGGTTCTAAATATATTATTTTTAATGACCACACTGCAGTGAGATATTTAATGACTAAATAGGATGCCAAACCAAGACTAATCTGTTGGACTCTGTTACTCTAAGAATTTGACCTCACCATTAAAGACAAAAAAGGTGCCGAAAGTGTCGTTGCTAATCATTTATCGAGACTCAATCTGAAATCTGCACCGACATAACACTCATCAATGATTATTTTTATTTTCTATTATTTCAACGCCACGGTATGCTAACATTATTAATTTTCTTATTATAGGTGGAATTCCTTTGCAACGGAACACTCAAGATAAGAAGAAAGTTTTAGTTGAGGTTTGATACAAAGTTATAATTCTCATCGAAAGGAATGACGACCACTAGAATTTGTGTCATATGTTGAAGATTTTGAAAGACAATTCTGAAGAATAGAGTGTAGTATTTACTGTACCCAATTAGAACTTGAGCTTAATGGAATAAGAGGATGGATGTAAGTTTTATTTTATTTTCTTATAATTGTTTTAGTGTGTTTTCTATTTGTTGTTTTGTTCACTTCACGTTTGTTATGATTTTTCAGATTTAATACTCTTTATTTTTGTCATTTTAAGTAGGTATTTTCAGTCTCTCATAATTACTAAAACCTCAAAAACGAAACAACGAAGAAAAAACACATATGCTAAAAAGAGAAGAGCTAAACAATTTGGCTATGAATGTCATAGTTATGTAAGATGTAATTGCAAGAACCACACTGTAAATCTTTAAGCTTAGTTTCTAATGCTCGTGAAATAAAATTAAATTCATTAAAGATGGCATGAATGAAGAATCATTAGATGACATCTTACGATCTCTTGAGACACATTGAACTAAATATATACAATGCGCAATTTACCACTATTTGACATTATTCTAAAAAGAAAGTGCACAGTTTAATCTTAGGGATTTGACTAAAAAAGACCATGTTTGCCAATCCTGATAATGGAATATGTCAATCATGACGATGTTTTTACTGATTTATGTTGTAAAGACTAACTTTGGATAAGTTTTGAGTCAAATATGGTTGAATATGGAGTGTAATAGCTCTAGAAAGGCATCTTCTTAGCACCAGAGTTATAAAAAAATTGAAAAAAAATTAACATTTTGTTTTTCTTTGTCATCTTCTTTTAAGTTTCTACAACTAATTCAGGTATGATATTCTCTACTTCTTTTTTTATATTTGTATTTTCTTATCTTTTTCGTATTTTTGAATCCATATTTTTAAACTATGGAATGTTAAGAATAATGTTTAAATTAAGTTGGAGGGTGGGGATAGTTAATGTAAATTATAAATATACGTGTTTGCTTATTTTTCTTTTTAAAAAAATCCAAACATAACAAATTATTTTATTATCGAGGATGGCTGTGTAAATAGTTACTACTTTTGAGATACATCCTAATAGTCTAGTTTATATTATATTATGATTTTGAAATTTATAGTAAGTTATTTTTGTTTCCTTTTTGTTTGAATTACTCAATTTTTTAAATATTTGGTAATCACTCATTAAATCTTGTTATTTATTTATTTATACAAGTATTATTAAATCAGTTTAATCAAACACACACTATGAAACATATTAGTGGGTTATAAGTTAAATTTTTTTTTCAATATTTTGTTCTCTTGATTTATCAGAGAAAATATCCAAGGTAGTAGAAAGTGTATATATTCTCAAAAAAAAAAAGAGATAGAGAAATAAAAGGAAAACAAGAAATAAATAAATATGTTTAATTTTACTATATCTGAAAACTAAGTAATTAATTTTGTGGGGTGTTTTAATACTTAGTATCCTAAGGCCAACTAGTTTTGGAGTCATTGGCCTAAAGCTCATTATATGGATTGCAGATACAATGTTTGCTTATTTATCTAAAAATATGAGTAATTAAGTCCATATGTGTACTTCAAACCTAGTGCTCTAAAGCCAACTGGTCTGAAAATTATTGACCCAAACTCACTATATGGATTAAAGATATAATATTTTAAATTGTGTGAATAATTTACTGCTTAATAACATATTATCTCTGATAAATCACTAAAACAAAATTATTGTTCTCTTTTAATGAAACCCCATAGAATTATGTTAATTTCTTGAGTATAAAAAAAAAAAAAGTTTAGTGATATCCTAGATAATACAAAAAGCTAAAAAAAATTAATTTTGAGAGAATTTATTTATTTGATAGTTTAGATGTTAAATGAACAACTATTTACTTGCATGTGAATTTTGTAAATTTTAATTTAATATAGCGCTTTAATTAATAAGAGCTAGCAATAAGCTGGTTATAGGGTGTGATTAGTGTTAAAAATTGTAGGTTTTCTAAGGAATGAAAATGTTATTTTATACTTTTATTATAATTTATATTTGTAATTATGTAATATATTATGAATTTCTAACTATGTCTTTAAATATTTGTGTATTTTTGTATGTTTATTAGGTAAAAATAATAATTTCAAGTAATTTGAGGCTCCTAACAAATTAACGGACGAATACCGATGGTCCGAAAAATTAAGCCATTATTAAAGAGGAACTACGACTTTTGTTGTAAAATTATAAGCTTTTACCATGTTAAGTGAAGTAATTATAAAATTATAAATTTCTACTATATTAGGTGTGGTAATTGTGAAGTGATATGCTTAAGAGAATTGGATTAGGTTTATGTTTGGTTAGTGAGACAAATGTAAGGCCATGATTAATTGCCTTTGTTTATGTATGTAATGTGGATTAATCATAAATTAGTATAAATAGAGGGAGGGGGAACAAACCTCTCTACACCTCTTTCTTCACTTCTTTTTTTCCCAATTTTTTCTTCTCGTCTTTCTCTATGATATTTAGTACATTACTAAATAAATTTAGTTTTATTTTCAATTTTAGTTATTTCTATTTTTATGTATAATTTAATATTAATAATTATTTTTATTTCAGTTATGCTAGGCTAAATAATAATAAGTTAGGGTAAGGTGAAACTCTTAGTAAGAAAATATAATTTAAGTAAATTCTATTTTAATTAAATAAATTAAGTTATTTTTTAATTAATATTATCCATATTTTATATTTAGAAATTTTGATTTATTGTAGACAAACAAGAGAGTTTAGCACAATAAATTCTTAATATCTTAGTATAAAGTATGGTAAAATGGTATTTTGACTTATTGTAGATAAGTTAAATTTTGGCATACTAAGTACTTAATTCATAATAAAATTAATAGGAAAATAATAATAATTTATACAATTATTTTTTAGGTAGTAAAGAAATTTGATAAAAAGCATTTATTAAATTACATTTTACAACTAAGAGTAGATCTATAACCCTAACTAATTTAATTACATATTTTTACTTAAATTAAGTTTCATACTTTTAATTTAATTTAATTTTTCTTAGATAAATTAAAATAAAAAAAACTAAAGCTTTCCTCTGTGGATCAACTTCGGACTTACCGAGTTATATTATAACAAGACACACTTATACTTGGGACTTATAAAACACTTTTGAGTTTTGTCAAAGTATTCTCACTAGATTTAATAAAAATAAATTTTAGGAATTAATAATTAATTAAAATAATTTAATAATTTTATTATTCTAATTAAATATGTCATGTTTATATGACAAACAACAATCATGAATGGGAAGTGTTTATGACAGATTTAAATCATGAGTGAAATTTTTCATCAAAGTAATAATGACAGAATCGTGATAGATAATATATCACGCATATCATAACATATAAAAATAGTCATCTTATTTTTTGACATTGGAATCAATGACGGTCGCTCAAATATTATGCGAAAGGGCAGATGACAGATAATAACGTCATAAAAGTCTTTTTTCTAGTAGTGTGTCATAACTTATGGGTCATTGTTTTGAATATTGTAGTAGTGCAATATGATATATATGGAGAAGAAATATTGGCTTCAAATTTCTTCGCATCAATATGTTGTTGATCATCCAATTGGAATTTCTAATTGGCTTGCTAATTAAGTAAGTATGATCGATCGATGTTCATGACATTTCAAAAGCTTTTCAGCTCATTGCCTACTCCTCCCCGAGGTAGAGAATTAAGTTATTTATAAATAAACATTTGACACGTGCAATATTATTTTTTAAAAAATTTAATTTGTTTTATCTTTATTTGACGTGTGTTTTCTCGATAATAAAGCTTTACATAAAATTACATCGATCTTAAATTTGGTTTGTTGTATTTGCAGAAAGAAGCTTGGATAGAAAGATAATGTCACTATCCAAGCACATCTAGCAGTAGAAAATACGCTGAACTGAGATTGCACACTCTTGTGGAACAACATCAAATTAAAATGCAATTTCAGCTCAATTACAACAAGACCAAGTCGGACTCCAAGTGCCGACAGAGATTCTAATCAATGCATGCATGCGTTGCCCATTCCACGAACTCAAATGGAAATTAGCTAGATTTCACCTTAACTTGCTGGAAAGTGGGCAATATTAGGGTTTCAGTTTTAATTTGTAACTATGTTGTCTACGGCTTTCAATATAATTAAATAATTTATTGTTTAAAAAATTTATCTCTCGATCTTGTCATTAATGAACGTCGTTATTAGCAAAATCTTTGAAGAGCTTTGAATGAGAATTACTTCACTCCATTCACAAATAAAAATTAATAACCAAACTTGTATATCTAAAATCAATAGAAAGCCACAGTTGTAGTTCTTTTCGGAAATATTAATTATCTTCTTTTATCTTATTTTTGTCATTAAGAAGAGAACATTAAATAAATAAATAAATATTGTTACGCTAACTACATCTTCTTCTTTTTTTCCCTTTTACTAAAAAATAAATTTATCTCTAAGCCCGGGCTTTAATTTATAAATAATATATATATATATTTAATTTTAAAAATTAAGTCCAATTAAATTATATTAAATTAGATTGAATTATATATAATATTATCTTTTATTTGGTGTAATATTGAATAAGATTACATTAAATTTAATTTAATAAATAAAAAATAATTCTTTAAATAGTTCAATTATTTTTAAATTATACTACTAATTGTTGAATTTAATAAATAATATGAAATAATATTATGATGAATCAATCAATAAATTTTTATGTTTAATATTATTTAATGGTTTATACAAATTATCGAATAAAAATTTATTATTGGATTAGTTTATTTTCGATATTAGCATTTGTGAGTTATTTTGTTGTATTGTTAATATTAAGTAATCGTGTATAATTTAAGTTTTTTTACTTTATAGTATTATTAAAAATTTATTTTAAAAAAATTAATAAAAGCCCAAGCTCGGCCCAGGCCCGTTCGAGCCCGCTCGGGCCCGGCCCAGGCCAAGCCCGCTCAATATGAATGAGTTTTTTCAAGGCTTGGGCTTATTTTTGGATACATGGGCTTGGGCCTGGGCTTACAAAAGCCCGTCCCAAGCCCATAAATTGCCAACCCTAGTTGTTGTGGGATTGTAAACTTGATCCAATTTGAAAAATGCCTAGCCCATTTCATAGAAGTTTCTAGGTTAGGCAAGCTTACGTGGTAGGTAAGCTTAGGTGGTAGGTAAGGTTGGTGTGGTTAGTGAGGTAGGTGAGAGTTAAGTTTTAATGAATAGTTAGGATTTGTATGATAGTTGAATAAATATATGATTGTGATTAAGTTGTAACAAATATACCTTCTCTTCCCTTTGATTTATGCATCAAGTGAAAAACAACAAAGTTTTTGAATTGTAGAGAGTTAAAAAGAAAGTCATAATTTTTGAAGAGTACTGTTGAAGAAACAAAATAATGTGTTTTGAGTATTTAATTTTTAAAATTCTCCAACATATTAGTATCAGAGCTAGTAATTAGTGCTTTACATAGTCATGTAACATATCAAATTGAAGAACTTGATGAGAGGAACACAACACCACAAGAATTAGCATAGTCAAAGTCCAAACATGCCTGCAATTGCCACTAGAAGTTTGCTGCCCATAAACTGAGTCAACTCACCGACGTGAACCGCACCAAATGTTGACCATTGATCAAATTTTAATCTAAGTCCCTCCTAAGGTTTTTTGACGTTCTGAATTCATTCATGCATTCATAATATCCAAATTCTTACACATTTTGTAAGTTATGAAAAATATTAGCATGATATTTTTCCAAATTCTACAATTAAAATGAAGCAAATTTGACAACTAGAGTATCAAAATAAAGGCTCTATTGGGTGTATACGATATGTGAGAAGTCATGGAAAAATATTTTACAATACTAGAAAATTAAGCTACCTTAACTGTAGCATAAAGGGAGAATTTTAAAGACTTGGAGAAAAAATAGAACAAAGCAAAGTATCTTATCTTTCGTTAGATAAAGATACTATTGAAAAGGTCGTTTGTGCAACCTCTCTAAAAGAAGTATGGGAGAAGCTTTTACAAAGAAGTGGAACAAGTTAAGAAGGTTCATCTCGAAACATTAAGAGAAGAATTTGATCCTCACACATGAAAGTATTCGAGGCAATTTATGATTATTTTACTCGAGTTATGATCATTTGTAATAAATTAAAAAGAAATGGTGAATAGTTAAAAGAGGTAAGGATCATTAAAAAGATACTTCAATCAATAGACTCGAAGTTTGACCATATTGTCGTGACAATAAAGGAGATCAAAGATTTGTAGACTATAACGATGGAGCAACTTCAAGGATGGTTACAAAGAAAATTTGAAGAAGAAGCAAGGCACTGAAGAACAACTCTCAAGATAGAAATCAATTTAAAGAAGTGAGAAAAAACCTCTAACAACTAGAAAAGATAATATATTTAAGGTAGAGGTCGAGGATAAGGCAGAGGTTATAGTAATGGACATTGGAATTTCAACAACAAAACTCCAATTATGAAAGAAAAGAAAGCTCTAGCAGAGGACGTGGAAGAGCCCACTTAAACTCAAGGTATGAAAAATCTCAAGTTTAATGCTATAATTACCACAAGTTTAGGTATTATACTTCAGAATATAGAGCTTCAAGTACCAGAGTTGATGAGAAAGTCAATTATGCTGAAAAAAAGAATGATGAAGATGATATACTTTTACTAGTACGTAATGACACTAGTAGAGGTCAAGAAAATACATGGTATCTTAACACAGGTGCTAACAATCACATTGACAGTAATCATTTCCTTTTGGTCATTGATGACTTTTCCAGAAAACTTAGGTGTATTTTTTTAAGCAGAAGGTAAAAGCTTTTGAAGGTTTTAAGAAGTTTAAAGCTGCAGTAGAGAAAAAATGTAGACCTCAGATTAAAACCAAGAAATCTGATTGAAATGGAGAGTTCACTTCCAAAGAATTCATAAAGTTTTCTAAAGCAAACTAAATTTGACGTCCTTTGATAATTTTAAGATCATCCCAATAAAATGGTGTTGTAAAAAGAAAAGAATAGAACTATTGGTAAGAAGCATGCTCAAGAGTAAGAGACTACCCAAAGAATTTTAGGTTAAAATTGTTATATGTACAGTCTATTTATCCAATCGATCTCTAACAAGAAATGTACATGGCAAGACACCGCAAGAAGTATGAAGTGGAAGAAAGCCTAGCATTGTCCATCTGAGAGCTTTTAGAAACATTGCCCACGTACATGTACTAGACGAAAGAAAAGCCAAGCTGGATGACAAAAGTGAGAAGTACATATTCATCTGCTATTTTGATTCTGATGTGGATGACTTCAACTTTTTCATCGGCTATAGCAACAGTTTCAAAGGATATAAAGTGTATAATCCAAATAATGGTAAGATTGTAATCAGCTGAAATATCATATTTGACGAAGAAAGAGAATGGGATTTTGATTCTAATGTGGATGACTTCAACTTCTTTCCTATTGAAAAAGATGATCATACATAGATAAAACAAGTAAAAGAATAATAAGAGTCAGTTACTCCACCTATCTCACCAATATCAACCATAAGTGGAGATTTATCACCATCTTTCTTAAATGAAAGAATCAAAGAACATACAAGTGAGATAAAAGAAAAAAGAAACTTAGATTATCAAGTCTCTCAATTACCTCATAGAGATCTGGCACTTGTTGTTCTTCTATTTGTTTTATTTGTGTATAATCATCTTCTTTAATAAGAAAGTAGTTGAAGTCATCCACACCAGAACTAAAATCTCATTCACTTTCTTCATCAAAGATGATATCTCAGCTGATACAATCTTACCATTATTTAGATTATACACTTTATATCCTTTGAAACTGTTGCTATAGCCGATGAAGATGTACTTCTCACTTTTGTCATCCAACTTGACTCTTCTTTCATCTAGAACATGTACGTGGGAAATGCTTTCAAAAACTCTTAGATGGTCAATGTCAGGCTTTCTTCCACTCTATTCTTTTTACTGTGTCTTAGCCTATACTCTTCTTATTGGAGACTCTTTTTTCATTTACTCGTCCTATCTCACTAGCATCAACCACAAGAGGAGATTCACCATATCTTTCTTAAATGAAAGAATTGACACGAAAGTCTTTAAGATTTCTATGAGATAACTGAAAGACTTAATAATCTCACTCTCTTTTGCCTCTTTGCTAATTGTGAGAAAGTCTACTTTGTAACATGAAAAATAAAGAAGAGCATTGGATGAAAAAATCAAGTCTATGGAAAAGTCACTTATTTTATATCCTAGTTTTAAGGAAAAAATAGTAGGGATAGAATTTTAGTTTTTAAATAGAGATTGTTTCCTTATTTCTTATTCTGCAGTTAGTTGTTTACTTTCCTATTCATGCACATTGTATAGTCTAGAATCTATATATGTAATATGTAATTCTATTGTAAATAATAAGAAAATGAGATATATATTTCGTCAATATGACTTCTCCAAAGCTAGAATCGGAACTACCTACTGACCACCCTTGTAATCGACTAAAGTAATCCTCGGTACAGGTCAAAATAAATGCTCGTTTTCTCCTTGAGCTAAAGTTGGAGCCCCTACTCTTTTTCTCATGGTATGAGAAATGCTCTTTAATTCATAAGTTTAGTTTTTAATTCTATATGAATACCAATGTCAAATAATAACAAGCAAGAAACTTCTGAGTTATCTTCAGAGCAGTCACAACGGTCTTCACAACTATCAAGTCATGTTTCTAATAATAGTCCATCACTTCATATCACAACCTATAAATTGAATGGTCGGAATTTTCTTCAATAGTCTGAATTTGTGAAACTGTTTATTAAAGGTAAAGGGAAGATTGATTACCTTACTGGTTTAATTAAATCACAAATTAAGAGCACTCAAAGTTTTAAACTTGGGATGCTGATAACTCATTGATCATATCATGGTTAGTGAATTCAAAAGAACTAAAGATAGGTCAAATTTACTTGTGTGTGCCAATAGCAAATGATTTGTGGGATGCTGTCACCGAGACATATTCTGATTTAGGAAATTCTGCTTAAATTTATGATTTAAGACCAGAATTCGAGAGACTAAATAAGATAGTCAATGAGTGACTAAATACTACAATATTTTGAAGGGCTTATGGCAAGAGTTAGATCAGTACTATAATATAGAGTGGGAATATGCTGTTGATAATGCTAAATACAATAAGATGCTAAAAAATTAGTGTGTATTTGAATTCTTAGTAGGTTTGAGTTTAAACCTTGATGAAGTCTGTGAGCGAGTACTTGGTAAGGAACCTCTTCCTTCTACTAGGAAAGTGTTTTCTTATGTAAAAAGAGAGGAAAGTAGAAAGAATCTAATGATGGGAGGTTCTTCAGTAGAGAACTAAACCTTGATCTCTGTTACACCAAAAGCTCCACTGGTTGGTAAAACAAAAAACTAAAGAAAAATGATGAGAAGGACAAAGTTTGGTATGATTATTGCCATAAGCCAAGGCATACCAAAGATGCATATTGTAAGCTTCATGGTAAATTTCTAAATTTGAAAAGTAATAAATTCTCTAGCAAACATAGTCATGGTTTCCAAGTTGTACGGGAGAATTAGTCAACAACCAATGCTAGAGAATCCAAATCTCAACTCTTCACTAAAAGCAAGTTAGAACAACTGTACAAGTTTCTCAATCAATCACAATTTCTCTCAAATCCTTCATCCTTTAGCCCTTTAGCCCTTTAGCCCAGAAAGGTAATAGTTTCACCGTTTTAGGAGTTATTTATGGGGAAAAAATCAATGGATCATCGATTCTATAGCTATCGATCATATGACCAGCCATTATAAAATATTTTCTTTATATATTCCTTGTTCTGGTAGTTCTAAATTTCAAATTTCTGATGGTTCACTTTTTTCTGTAGTAGGAAAAGAATCTATTCTTCCTGTTCCTAATTTGTATTGTTATATTTTAACTGTTAGTAAACTTACCAAGGATTTTCATTGTATTGCTAAATTTTGTCCTTCCTATTATAAATTTCAAGACCTGTGTTCAGGGAAGAAGATTGGCAGAGCTAGAGAGATTGATGGTTTATATTAGTTTAAAGAGGATTTTAGTTTGCATGGAGAAGCACAGACAGTAAATAATGAATTTCTTCCTCTATTGAAGCTGAAATAATATTATGGCATTCATCCTAATTTTTATTATTTACAACATTTGTTTCCTTTATTGTTCAAGAATAAAAATCCTATTCTATTTCAATGTGAAACTTATGTATTGTCCAAACATCATCGTCCATCTTTTCCTTCACAACCTTATAAAAAATCTGTACCTTTTTTCTCTAATATACTATGACATTTGCTCTTATATTACAAATGTTTCAGGGGCCAAATGGTTCATAACTTTTATTGATGACCACATTCGTGTTTATTAGTTGTACTTGCTTAAAGAACAATCAAAAATTGCAATAATTTTTAAAACTTTCCATGCCATGATTCAAACATAATTTCAAGAAAAAATCCAAGTCTTTAGAACTGACAATGGGAGAGAATATTTTTCTATTGTCCTTGGTCATTATTTTATGGAACATGACATTCTGCACCAATCCTCTTGTGTAGATAGTCCTGAGTAAAATGGTATTGCTGAATGAAAAAATTAACACTAGTTAGAAGTTGCATGCTCCCATATATTCGCAAATGGGATGTTAAAACAATTTTGGGGTAAAGCCATTCTCATAGCATCATACTTGATCAATCGTATACCTACCCGAATTTGTAAATTTTCAGTCTCCATTAAATGTTTTCACAAAATTCTACCTTACCACTAAGGTTTTCATATCTTTACCATTGAAGATTTTTAGGTGCATTGCTTTTTTTCACATTCATCCATATAATAAGAGCAAACTTGATCTTAGGGCTTTAAAATGTTTATTTTTTGGCTATTCTCCTACTTAAAAAGTCTACAAATGTTACAACCCATTGTCTAAAAAATTTTTCGTCACAATGGATGTTGCGTCTTTTGAAAATGAATCTTTTTTTCCGAAAACTTCTCTTCAGTGGGAGAATCATCCTCTGGAATATCATTTTCTTGAATTATCTGTTTCAATTCCTATTATGCCTTGTGTACATCCTGTTTCTCGTACAATGCCATCAACTGTAAATAATAAAAAATCCTTAGAGAAAGTTCTAGAACTAAAACTACAAGTATGAACACGATAGAATTCAAAAAGGTCAAATCATCATTCCTCTCCTCACTGCTAAGACTCGGATCTAACACAAGTACCTTGGAACTTTTAGGTAACATTTATTCTAATCCTATTTCAGAATCTGTTTTAAAAACTAAGAATGATCTAGATGTCTTAATTACACTACAGAAAGTAACTAGGTCTTGTACTCTTCATCCAATTTCTAAATATGTGTCATATTATTATCTCCATCTTTTAGAGCTTTTACAATTAATCTATCTGTCATAGCAAATCAAAAATACGTATAGGATGCTCTTTCTATTCCAAAATGGAGAAATTTTTTTTATGAATAAATGAAAGCTCTACAAAGAAATAAAACTTAGGAACTGCTCAAATTACCAGAAGGAAAAAAAAAAACCAATGGTTTTATAGTTAAATATAGAGTAGATAGGTCACTTGAGCCGTACAAAGCTAGGCTAATCGTGAAAGATTTTACACAAACATATAGCATTGACTACTAAGAAACATTTGCTCCCATGGCAAAGATGAATTCCATTTAGGTTTTGTTATCTCTTGCAGCAAACTTAGAATCGCAACTATAACAGTTAGATGTTAAGAATGTGTTTTTTAATAGAGAGCTTGAAGAAGAGGTATATATAAATATACCACTAGTTTTTTAGAATGAATATGGTATTGAAAAAGTGTTCAAACTGACGAGACCACTTTACAGTTTAAAACAATCTCCTTGAGCTTGGTTTGATAGATTTACTAAATATGTTTGTAGCTTTGGGTATTTATAGAGTCAAGCAGATCATACTATATTTTTAAAACACATTACTGATGGTAGTGTTATAATTCTTATTGTATATAGAGACAATAATAACTTGACTGGAAGTAATATGATAGAAATGGAAAATATCAAGAAGGTTATTGCTAGAGAATTTGAGATAAAGGATCTTAGACCCTTAAGATATTTTTTGTGCATGAAAATTGCAAGATCCAATAAATGCATTTTTGTTTTTCAAAAGAAATATACTTTGGACTTACTCAAGGAAACTGGCATGTTGGGATGCAAACCTGAAGACACATCTACTAATCCTAATCACAAATTGGGATATATAACTGAAGAAAATTTAATAAATAGAGAAAGTTACCAAAGGTTGGTTAGTAAGTTGATATATTTTCCTCATACTAGGCCAAACATAGCCTTTGCAATTAGTGTAATTAGTCAATTTATGTAATCTCTATAATAAATAGCACTTGGAAGCTATTTACAAGGTTCTTAAGTATATAAAAAAAACCTCCAGGAAAAAGCCTATTATTCAAGAAAAATAACAATCTACAAGTTGAAGCATATACCAATGCAAATTGGGCAGGATCTGTTATTGATAGAAGATCAACCTCAAGGTATTGCACATTTGTGGGAGAAAACTTGGTAACTTAGAGGAGTAAGAAGCAATCAATAGTTGCAAGAAGCAGTGCTGAAACTAAATTTAGAGCATTAGCACATGGTATTTGTGAACTTTTTTTGTTAAAGAAGCTACTTAAAGAATTAAATATTATCATTGATATTCTTATGAAGTTATATTGTACAACATGGTAGCAATAACCACTGCTCATAACCTTATTCATCATGACAAAACTAAACATATTGAAGTGGATCATCACTTTATCATGGAGAAAATAGAAAGTGGTTTGATATGCATGACATTTATTCCAATAACAAAGAAGCCAACTAATATTGTAAATAAAGGATTTCATAAATTAGGTTTTGAGTTACTGACTAATAAGGTGGGAATGATTGATATCTTTGAACCAGCTTGAGAGGGAGTGTAGAAAAGTCGTTTGTTTTCTTTCATATTTTTAAGAAAGAAAATATAGGGATAGAATTTCAGTTTTTTAAATAGAGCTTTTTTCTTTATTTCTTGATCAGCAGTTAGTTGTTTACTTTCCAACTCTTGATGTTATATAGTCTATAATCTATATATGTATTATTTAATCCTATTATAAATAATAAGAAAATGAGATATATGTTTCTTCAATAATTTTCTCAAAGTTAATTTAGACCCTTGGGAACTTACTAGTCTTTCCAAGGGTCATAAGGCGATCGGTATAAAATAGGTGTACAAAACAAAGGGAAATGTAAAGGGAAAAATTGAAAGGCAAAAGGTTAGGCTAAATGCTAAAGACTATAGGCAAAAGAATGTCATAAATTACGATGAGACATTTGCTCCAATAGCCCAACTTGAAACTATCAGACTTATTATTTCTTTGGCTGCTCAGAAAAAATGGAAGATTTATTAATTGGATGTAAAGTCTGCTTTTTTAAATAGAGTTCTTAAAGAATAAGTCTACATTAAACAACCATGGGACTATGAAATGAAAGAGCATGAAGACAAAGTTCTGAAATTAAAGAAGACAATTTATAAGTTAAAGCAAGCTCCAAAAGCATGGAACAACAGAACTGATAAATATTTCCAAGAAACAATTACTCTTAATGTCCCTATAAGCACTCTTTATATGTCAAAGGTAAAGATGGAGACATTCTAATTGTGTGCTTGCACCTAAATGATCTTATCTTTACTGGAAGTAACCCAAGCTTATTTGAAGAGTTTAAGAACATAATGGTGAAAGAATTTGACAGACATTGGGTTGATGGCATACATTTAGGCATTGAAGTCAAGCAACAAGGAAATGACATTTTCATCTCACAAGAAAGTTATATAAAAGAGATTCTTAAGAAGTTTAAAATAAATAATTGCAAGCCAATAAGCACACTAATGGAATGCGAAGTCGAGTTATCAAAGGATAATTAAAGAAAAATAATAGATCCAACACTTTTCAAGAGCTTGGTTAGAAGTCTATGCTACTTAACTTGTACAATACCTGATACTCTCTATGTTATTGGACTAGTTAGTCACTATATGAAAACTCTGACTATCACTCATTTCAAGATTGTAAAGAGGATTCTTCATTATCAAAAAGGCACAATCAACTTTGGCTTATTGTACTCAATTTCTAATGATTTCAAGCTCATTAGATATAGTGATAGTGACTGAGTTGGTGACATAGATGATTAAAAGAGTACTGATGGTTTCGTGTTCTTCATGGGAGATACTGCTTTCACATAAATGTCAAAGAAGAAGTCAATTGTCATACTTTCCACTTGTGAAACTGAGTATGTTGCTGTTACATCGAGTGTTTATCATGCAATTTGGCTCAGAAATTTGTTGAGGGAATTGGGTTTGCCACAAGATCCAACCAAGACTCATGCTGATAATAAATCAGTAGTTACATTATCCAAGAATCCAGTCTTTCATGATTGAAGCAAACACATAGACTCTCGCTATCAATTGATTACTTTCTTTAGTAAAAATAGTATAATTTCACAGCTTGTTAAGGTGCTCTAAACACCAATTCTATTATAAGACTTGATGCAATAAATTATTAAGGAAACCAAAGTGCAAACCACAAGTACATAAAAGAGCTAAATATATATAGCTTATATTCACATTATCTACAATTATGGTTAGTCTATTCCTCTTATTTTCTCTGTTCGTTTCCCATAGGTATCTTTAGATATTGCAAAGATTGTTCTTCCCAAGTATCATTGTACAAATCCTTTAATCTAGATGCACCTGAAGTCAGGCTTTTTTACTCTTAAAGATAGCTACGATTTTTACCACAACAAAGCCTACACATAGCATTGGCGCTCTTTAATTTTAAAAGACTTTATACCTCCTAAATTTTCAATGCTTATTTGGCGTATCTCCCATGGAAAACTTTTAACTGATCAAAAGCTTCAAATTAGAGGCATTCTAATAGTTTCCACTTGCCCCATTTGCCCAACATTTTTTTGTAGAGAATCAATTGATCATATATTTTGCTAGTGCTCCTTTGCTCAAGTATTATAGAAAAAGCTTGCTGATATGTTTAACATTTATTCCCTAATGGTGGTCTATGGTGATACGTTTGAATTTTATAAAGAAAGAAAAGAAGAGAAAGGAAATAAAATTGACTTTTAATCTGCTTAACTTTTATTGAAATACTGCCGACTATATATAATAGTCATTGCAAGATTGGGAAAAAAAAAATGCTAAAAACTAGGAAACCAACTTCCCATTAAGCTGAAGATCAGTACATCATAGAATTACTGAATGAAACCAACAAACGAATAAATTTGGAATAACAACTAAATCCAACACATTCAGTCAGTTACATGGCTCTATGAATAATGGCTTGCATGGCTACATGAATTGTATGGCTCCATGAATAATGGCACGTATCATTCCCTTCCCCGCTTAAGGATCCTTGTCTTCAGGGAAAAATTCAGGAAATGACTTGGAGAAGCGCCATTCATTCTCCCTGGTGGCATCTTCTACTTAACTAAGATTTCAAACCTTGGACGATATTTCCCCTTACGAAGGACGCACCGATTCAGGACAACTTCGAGTTGAGGAAGAATGGTAGAATCGTCTGTGACTGGAGGAAGTTGAGTAGAGGCTGCAGTATTAGTTTCCACATGGAATACATTATAAATTTGAGAACCTGGAGGAAAAGCCAATTTATAAGCCACAGCACACACCTTCTCAATTATCTGGTATGGCCCAAAAAAAAAGGAGGGTGAGCTTTATGGAACGTCGAAAATCCACAGAAGTCTGGAGATAAGGTTGAAGCTTTAAATACATGTAATCTCGAACAATGAAAGAAACCTCACGCCAATGCTGATCTGCTTGGCTCTTCATTCGATTTCGGGCTAATGAAGGTTATGTCGTAACTCTGGTAAAATAGCATCATGGTCACGTAGATAATCATCAACGGCTTGGACGCAAGATGTGCCCAGAGCATATGCTAATGGACTTGAAGGTGGAACGCCATAAGCAGCCTTGAAAGTCGTCATTTTGGTAGAGGAATGAATGGACGTGTTGTAGCTAAACTCAGCCCATGGAATCCATTGTCTATTTTTGTGGTTGATCTCCTAAAAAACACCGTAGATATTGCTCCAAAGTGCGATTTACTACTTTGGTTTGACCATCGGATTATGGGTGGTAACTCAAACTCATGTAGAGCTTGGTTCCTTGCGACTTGAACAGCGCCTGCAAAAGAGAGCTGATCAATACTTTGTCCCAATCACTAATAATTGATGTTGGAATGCCATGGAGGCAGACCACATTTGTAACAAATGCCTTGGCGACAATGACTCTAGTAAATAGATGCTTCAAGGCTGCGAAGTGGGCATACTTGGTTAATCGATCAACGATTACTATAATGACCTTATACACATTAGATGTCTCTAATCCCTCAATAAAGTCTATCCAAACTTCAGTCCACTCTTGAGTAGGAATTGGCAACGGTTGGAGTAATCCAGCAAGCTTCATACAATCGGTCTTATGACGTACATGCATTGCATTGCTGTAAATATTCCTTGACCGTTCGGTGCATATTAGACCTAAAGAAGTTGGCTTTTATTCGAGAGAGAGTTATATGAAAACAACAATGGCCACCGATTGCGGATGAATGACAATCCGCCATTATTTTTGGAATTAATATTGAGGTGGGGCTAAGATAAATTTTGTTGCACTTAAACCAAACTCTATCTCGTTAGCACAGTTAGTGGCGTGATTGAGAAGGGCTCATTTCAATCAAATCTTTGTAAAATGAGTCATGATGAACTTCTTCTTGGAGAATTGGCTGCCAATCTGCATGTGGCATACATATTGATAAGAGTTGGAGCTCAAATACACATGACAAAGAATCTACACCCTGATTTCCCCTTTGTGTACTCAATTTCATAATCCGCTACTCCAGAAGGTACTTGAGACTTTTTCGGTCGGTTCGAACCATAAATAAGGATGTCATTTCTTAATAGCTTTGACGATTGCCAACATTTTTTTTTCGTAGGTAGACAAAGCTAATGCTGACCCTTTTAAGGCTTCACTGAAATAAGCCGCTGGCTCATTTTGTTGAGAAAGGATTGCTCCAATTGGGATGCTGCTTGCATTGCACTCAATTATAAATAGTTGGGAGAAATCCAGCAAGCGTAAAATCGGTGGAGAAGTCAATGCCTTTTTTAAATGTTTAAAAGCCAAATCTACTGCTTCATTCTAATGAAATCCATCCTTGGGTAGGAGTTCAGTTAAAAGAGCTGCTATCAAAATTATCAATAAACTTCCGGAAGTACCCTGCGAGCCTCAAGAATCCGCAAACTCCTTTAACTGATACTGATTTAGGCCACTCAATGACAGCCTGAATTTTCATTGGATCAACTGCTACTCCTTGTTCTGAAATTATACGTCCCAAGTAATCAACCTGTGAAACACCAAATTGACATTTGGATTTTTTTTGCAAACAAATTGTTAGCTAATAGGATTTTTAAAACTATTTGCAAATGTATGAGATGGTCTTCCCATGATTTGGAGTACACTAAGATGTCGTCAAAGAAAATTAAAATAAATTTTCAAAGATAGAGTCATAATAGGTCATTCATGAGACTTTAGAAGGTTGCAAGCGCGTTGGTAAGGCCAAAGGGCATTACGAGAGGGCATTACAATGAACATGTACATGTAATGCCCTTCATATGTTCGAAAAGTTATTTTCGGGATGTCTTCCTTTTTGTTAGGAGATTTATGGGTGAAGCAGAACCACAGCTAAGTGAGATTGGAAGAAAAATAAAGAGCAAGCACAAATCTGAACAACAGAAATTATGTGGTTCGGCTTTTAGCCTACATCCACAGGCAAAAACAGAAGCATATAATTTTATTATACTGGAAAAATAATAACTTCTCTCTAATAATAGAGGAGAATAATTATACCCTCTCTATAATTAGGAGAAAACTATTCTCACTTCCTAATACCCCAATTGCACCCAATACTAACTCTCAAAATTCTCTCTAATACAAGAGGAAATGAATTTTTGGGATAATTGAAATGAGGGAAGGGGCGCTCAATTTATAGCCGCATTTTGGCTACTATTCATTATTATTTTATTATTTTTTTTCTTTTTATTCAACACGGCATTGCGTGCCGTGTTGAATTGGGCACCGCCCATTTAGAAGGGCGGTGCCTACTTTCCTCTAACTTTGACATTCTCCCACTTGGAGATTTAATTGAGAACCAATCAATCTCCATACTATCCTTTCTGCTTTGCCATTGACATGTTGCTTACGTTTCCACTAGGCCACAAGAGGATCTACTCCATATAAACTTGTTAGTAATGATTGGCTTAGTTATAACATCTGCTAAGTTCTCCTTGGTATGGATTTTCTGTAAATCTACACTTCCATCTTCCACTACTTCTCGAACGAAGTGATATTGTACCCCTATATGTTTTGTCCTGGAATGAAAGGCTGGATTCTTTGCAATATGCAAAGCACTCTGACTGTCACAAAACACAGAAATTTTCTCTTGTTTGTTCCCGAGCTCCTTAAGTAACCTTTGTATCCAAATAGCTTCCTTGCATGCTTGTGTAGCTGCCATGTATTCTGTCTCTGTCGTAGATAAAGCCACAACAGTCTGTAGTTTTGAAACCCAGCTTACAGCTCCTCCTGCAAGTGTAAACACATAGCCAGTAGTAGATTTTCTTTTATCAAGGTCACCTGCAAAATCTGAATCCACGTAGCCTCTGACAATAAATTCTGACCCTCCATAATATAATGCAACATATGAGGTTCCTCATATGTATCTGAGAATCCTATTCACTGTTTGCCAATGTTCTCCACCAGGATTCGTCATGTGTCGACTAAGGATTCGTCATGTGTCGACTAACTGCTCCCACTGCTTGTGCAATGTCTGGTCTTGTACAAATCATAGCGAACATCAAACTTCCCACTGTTGATGCATATGGTACTCGAGACATCTCCTTCCTTTCTACTTCATTGCTAGGACACATACTTGAGGATAACTTAAAATTAACAGGAAGTGGGGTAGAAATTGGCTTATAATATTGCATGTTGAAGCGTCGTAAGATTTTCTTTAAGTAATTCTTCTGTGAAAGCCAAATCTTCATGTTATTTCTGTCTCGGTGAATTTGCCTTCCTAGAATCTTGTTTGTTGGTCCCAAGTCCTTCATTTCAAACTTCCTAGCCAACTGTGCCTTTAATTCTTGGACTTGATCATTGTTGGGGCCTGCGACCAACATGTCGTCCACATACAACAGCAAAATGATCAAATCTTTATCCTCAAATCTCTTGTAATAAGGACAATGGTCTGAACTGAGTCTGTTGTATCAAAGGCTCATGATGAAGGAATCAAATCTCTTATACCAACACCTCGGCTCCTGTTTGAGACCGTATAGAGATTTGTTCAATCTGCAAACCAAGTTCTCCTTGCCTGTTTCAGCAAAACCTTCTGGTTGGAGCATATAAATTTCTTCTTCAAGTTCTCCATGAAGAAATGCAGTTTTCACATCTAACTGTTTTAAATGTAGGTCAAATGTAGCACACATTACCAAGACTACTCTGACTGTCATGAGTTGAACTACTGGAGAAAATATCTCATTGAAGTCAATACCTTCTTTCTGAGCATATCCCTTTACTACCAATCTTGCACTATTCCGCTCCACTTGATTATTGCCATCACGTTTAATCTTGTAGACCCATTTGTTTCCAATGGCTTTTCTTCCATGTGGCAATGGCACAAGTTCTCATGTCTTGCTTTTGTGTAGAGCTTCAATTTCTTCCTGCATTGTTGCCGTCCACAAAGTAACATCTGAGCTGTTTAAAGCTTCATGGAAAGTTGATGGCTCTCCATCCTCTGTTAAAAGACAATATGCAACATTGATCTCTGTAACATACTCTGAGTGCCAAGTTGGTGGCCGTCTCTCTCGAGTTGACCGAAGAACTTCTAGAGCCTCAGACTCGACTGGTTCTTGTTCCTCGTGCTCTGTTGTTGCTTCAGAAGACTCTAAATCTTCCTGACTATTTTCTACATATACTGGTGTAGTCTCTGACTTTTCTTTCATAGTACTATCATCCCCATCTTTCTTTTGCAGTTGATCTTATACAAAGACAACATCTCTGCTGATGACAATCTTGTGGGCAGCGGGATCCCACAGACGATACCCCTTTACACCATCAGCATACCCCAAAAAGATACACCTTCTAGATTTTGGATCTAGCTTTGTTCTTTCTTGGGCATTATACATTACATATACAGGACATCCAAATGTATGTAAATGAGAGTAATCAGCTGTCTTACCTGTCCACATCTCCATTGGCGTCTTCAACTCAATAGCTGTTGATGGAGATCGATTTACCACATAACAGGCAGTTTTGGCTGCTTCAGCCCAAAAAGAGTTAGGTAGACCAACAGTCCTCAACATAGCTCTTTTCCTCTTTGTAAGAGTTCTGTTCATCCGTTTCGCCACTCCATTTTATTGAGGAGTGTATGCCGCTGTAAACTACCTCTGAATACCTTCTTGCTTACAGTATGCAAGAAATGCACTATCTGTATACTCTCCACCATTATCTGTTCTTAAGCACTTGATCTTTTTCCCGGATTCAAGTTCAACCCGCGCTTTGAATTCCTTGAATACTAGAAACACATCTGACTTTTTCTTGATTAGATACACCTAACATCTCCTGGAGTAATCATCAATAAAAGTAACGAAGTACTTTACACCTCCTTGGGATAAATTCGGTGACTCCCAAACATCAGAATGAACTAAGTTGAGAATGCATTTACTTCTAGCATGAGATCTGCTAAATTTCAATCTATGCTGCTTACTTATAACACAATGCTCACAAAAAGGTATACTTACCGATTTGAGTCTCGGAAGCAGCTGTCGCTGAGAGAGAATCTTCAAACCTTGTTCTGACATGTGGCCAAGTCTGAGATGCCACATCATCGCTGACTCTTCTCCATTTCACGCGACACTCGCATCAGCTTCCTATAGTGTTTCTCCTTGAAGCATGAATAGATTCGCACTGATCTTTTCTGCCTTCATTAACACAAGCGCCCCCTCTGACAATTTTTATCATCCCATTTTTAATATGGACTTTGCACCCAAGACTATTTATTTGTCCCAAAGACAATAGATTTTTCTTCAGACCTTTGATATATCGCACCTCCTGAATTGTGTGAACTGTACCATCATACATTTTTATTTTGACAGTACCAATACCAGTGATCTCCAAAGCATAGTCATCGTCCATGTATATAGATCCTCCTGAGAGTGGTTCATATGTGTGGAACCATTCTCTCCGAGAGGTCATATGCCATATTGCTCCTGAGTATATAAGCCAGACGTCAGCTAACCGCTTTCTGCCTTCTGTAATAGCTGCTGCCTCGCTGTAGAGAATTTCGCCATCATCTGAAGTACTAGCCACATAACCCTGAGCATTCGATGACTCAGGTGCTTTATTCTCTCCACTCTTCTGATTGCTCTAACACTCTTTCTTCACATGCCCTTTATTGCCACAATTGTAGCATTTCACATTCTTCTTACTTCTGGATTTTGATCTACCATGATTGTAACTCTCACTGGGGTCATGTTCTGTTGATCTCCCTCTCGTCACTAATAGCGCTTCTGCTTGCTGCGAACTTGCATGTCTATCTTCCTTGGTCTTACGTCTGCTTTACTTGTTTAAAATGGAGGCTGCAACATCATCGAAAACTAGACTATCCGTCGGGTTGTTGTTCGTCAGATTGATGATGAGTTGATCATACGAATCTGGTAGACTTTGAAGTAGAAGCTCCGCACGTTCATTTTCCTCTATTTTGTGACCCAACGTTGTGAGTTGCGAAAATAGAGTCTTCAAGGTGTTGATGTGGTCAGGTTACTGATGTAGATTCCGCCATCCGAAGAGTATAGAGTCTCCTTTTTAAAAAGATCTTGTTGTGCAGCGACTTAGCCTCGTACAATTTTGTGAGAGTATCTCATACTTCCTTTGCTGTCTTTTTCTCTGCCACACTGGATAACACCTCATCTACAAGTGCTAAGTGTAGATCAGCAATTGCATTACCGTCTATCTCGTTCCACTTAGCATCATCAGTTATCTCTATGGGTCTTTCTCCAATTGCTGCCAAGCAATTATTTTTCCTCAGGATAGCTTTCATCTTCATTTTCCACAATGAGAAATTGTTCTCATTGAACTTCTCAATCTCATATTTTGCCGCCATTGCTTTCACCACAAACTAACTTAGTTAGGATCGGCTCTCACTGTTTCACGTGAACAGTACTGTATATATGAATAGTAACTATATATATGAACAGTAACCCCGATTCTAAAAAATACAACCTCGCTCTGATACCACACTTTTGTACTCAAATCTGGTGATAGCCAACCCGTAAATCAAATTTGGAGAAAAATTTGGCTCCATGAAGTTCATCTAGAAGCTCACCAATCTCAGGTATTGGGTATTTATCTTTGACGGTTATGTTGTTTAAGGCTCGATAGTCTACACAAAAAGGCCAATCACCATCCGCCTTTTTCACTAATAGAATTAGTGATAAGAATAGGCTATTACTAAGCCTTATCAAACCCAACTACAAAAGCTCCTTCACCATTTTCTCTATATTAGCTTTTTGGTAATAAGGTTATCGATACAGCTGCACACTTATAGGTTTTGCTTTTGGTTGAATGGAATGCGATGGTCATGTGATGGCTTTAGTGGTAAGCTGGTGGGTGGTTCAAATACTTGGGTAAAATCAACTAAAAGGCGGCTGATAGCAGGTGGATATGAGTTATGTTGGCTATTATTAGAAGAGGGAATAATTTGGAAGAAAAACTCAGTACCTTATAGGCTGTTGAATTCCTTACCCTTTAAGGCTTCAATGCCGGTTTGCTTCAGTTCTTGGAACATATATGAAATCCCCTCAACCGTGAAGGTCATTGTTGGCTGCAAGTAATCTGTTTCGGTAGGCTCAAGAGTTTCGAGCCCTTGTACACCTAAAACTAATTGGCATGCTACAACGGGAAGGACATAATAGTCTGCTGTGGTAGAATGGCCTTGGATAGTGATGGTGAGTGCTTGACATTCCTCGGCACATTCTATCTTTACAAGGTTGGCCACCATAACTTGAAACTTCTTGTCTCGAACCACTGGTATTCTATACTTAGTGACTATGCCTTAATCGATGAAATTGTGGGTACTGTCACAGTCTATCAGTACCATTATATCCTTGTTTTTCAGCTTGCCCACAACTCGCATTGTTTGTTGGTGATTGGTTCCTGTAATTGCATAAAATGAAATTTCAGGCATTACTCTACTCCTTCTGTCTCTTTTCTAGCGTTTTTATTGTTATCGGAGCTCAGATGCAATGAATCTACGATCATGAACAATTGTGGACGTTCACAATGATGACTAGGAACGAAAACATGCCTCTTGGCTGGTCATTTGATGGAAGGTTGTAGGAGTAGAATTGGAGCTTGGATTCACATGTTGGTTCGACGGAAGGCTCAGTATACTAGCAGTTGGGATGGAATTAGCCTTTGGTGCTACTGAAGTTGGTAGGGAGCGAAATGGTTGGCTTGGTCTTTTATGTAGTTGATTTCGTTCCTCCATTAAACGAGCGACTCCTATAGCATCTGCCAAAGTTTTGGGTTATTTGATTTTTACATCTATGCGAATGTAATCTCGAAGTCCTATAATAAAACAACCAATGAGAAAACTCTCTGGTAGACCATCAACTTGGTGGGAGAGCTAAGTTGGAGAGCCTTTCGAAAGCTTCCTAGTAAGTGTCAAAGTTGGTTTGGCACCGCCCTTCTCGATGGGCAGTGCCAAACTTTCAACATGGCACTGCTGTGTTGAAAGTTTAAAAAGAAAAAATAATAATAATAAAATAATAATAAATAAATAATAAATAGTAGTCAAATTGTGGCTATACAATGAGAGCCTCTTGTCACGGGATGAGTGTTTTGCGCAGCAAACCTGTGTGGCACTTAGACAACCTTTGTCGGGATGTTGCTAAGTAATCCTTTACGCTTCTCAATAGCTAGGCCACGAGGTTCCCGAAATGCTAAAGAGATGAGAGAGCTAGCGAGCAATGTAGCCAAATGCAGAAATTGTATTACTCGAAAGAAAGCTTACAAGAGTGCTTAATGCTTTGCTTGATGCTTTGATGATACAAATGCCTAGAGCTCACCCATATTTATAGGGAAGCTTGGCTAGCTCTAGAGAATTCTATGGCCTAGAGAATTTTATATACATGTGCAACAATCTAAAGAAATCTATACAAGTGTGCTAGTTGTTGGAATTTTGTGGAACGTTCTAGAATCGGGCCAAGCTAGCACATCTTGGCTCACATCCTTGGGCTATTTTTGGGCTAGAATCGTGCGGCCCGTAACATCCTCCCCCACTGTAGCCAAATGCGAAAATTGTATTACTCGAAAGAAATCTTACAAGAGAGCTTACAAGAGTGCTTAATGCTTTGCTTGATGCTTGGATGATACAAATGCCGAGAGCTCACCCATATTTATAGGAAAGCTTGGCTAGCTCTAGAGAATTCTATGGCCTAGAGAATTCTATATACATGTGCATCTAGAGAAATCTATAGTGAGGCCCGTAACATCTTCTCTCTTTTCAATCATCCCAGAAAATTTATTTCCTCTTGTATTAGAGAGAATTTTGAGAGTTAAATAAGTACTTTTAGTATTGGGTATAATTAGGGTATTAGAAAGTGAGAATAGTTTTCTCCTAATTATAGAAAGAGTATAATTATTCTCTAAGTTGTTATTTTTTCAGTATAGTAAAATTATTTCATTCAGTCTTTACCTGTGGATGTAGGCTATAAGCCGAACCACGTAATTTCTTGTGTCCAAGTTTGTACTTACTCTTTATTTTCTTCCAATTTCATTTTAGTCGTGATTCTACTTCACCCATAAATTTCCTAAAAGTGGTATCAGAGCCTTGGTTGCATTTTTTTTGGAATCGAGTTACTGTTCACATGAGGCTACTGTTCACGTGTATTGTTACTATTCACGTATATGATTACTATTCATATATGGTACTGTTCATGTGAAACAATAAGAGCCGATCCTAACAAAAGTAGTTCGTGGTGAAAATAATGGCGGCAAAATATGAGATTGAGAAGTTCAACTGGAATAATTTCTCGTTATAGAAAATGAAGATGAAAGCTATTCTAAGAAAAAATAATTGTTTGGCAGCAATTGGAGAAAGACACATGGAAATAACTGATGATGCCAAGTGGAACGAGATAGACGGTAATGCAATTGCTGATCTATACTTAGCACTTGCAGATGAAGTGTTATCCAGTGTGGCAGAGAAAAAGACAGCGAAGGAAATATGGGATACTCTCACAAAATTGTACGAGGCTAAGTCGCTGCATAACAAGATCTTTTTAAAGAGGAGACTCTATACTCTTCACATGGTGGAATCTACATCAGTGAACGACCATATCAACCCCTTGAAGACTCTATTTTCGTAACTCACAACGTTGGGTCACAAAAAAAAGGAAAATGAACGTGCGGAGCTTCTACTTCAAAGTCTACCAGATTCGTATGATCAACTCATCATCAATCTTACAAACAACAACCCGATGAACAGTCTAGTTTTCGATGATGTTGCAGCCTTCATCTTAAACGAGGAAAGCAGGCACAAGACCAAGGAAGATAGACATGCAAGTTCGCAGCAAGCAGAAGCGCTATTGGTGATGAGAGGGAGATCAACAGAACGTGGCCCCAGTGGGAGTTACAATCATGGTAGATCAAAATCCAGAAGTAAGAAGACAATGAAATGCTACAATTATGGCAAGAAGGGCATGTGAAGAAAGAGTGTTGGAGCAATCAGAAGAGTAGAGAGAATAAAGCACCTGAGTCATCAAATGCTCAAGGTTGTGTGGCTAGTACTTCGGATGATGGTGAAATTCTTTATAGCGAGGCAGCAGCTGTTACAGAAGGCAGAAAGCAGTTAGCTGACATCTGCCTTATAGAATCAGGAGCAACATGACAGATGACCTCTCGGAGAGAATGGTTCCACACATATGAACCTATCTCAGGAGGATCTATATACATGGGCGATGACCGTGCCTTAGAGATCACTAGTATTGGTACTGTCAAAATAAAAATGTATGACGGTACAGTTCTCATAATTCAGGAGGTACGATATGTCAAAGGCCTGAAGAAAAATCTATTGTCTTTGGGACAAATAGATAGTCTTGGGTGCAAAGTCTATATTGAAAATGAGATGATAAAAATTGTCAGAACAGCGCTTGTATTAATGAAGGCAGAAAAGATCAGTGCGAATCTATTCATGTTTCAAGGAGAAACACTACAGGAAGCTGATGCATATGTCACGTCAAATGGAGAAGAGTCAGCGATAATGTAGCTTCTCAGACTTGGCCACATCTCATAACAAGGTTTGAAGATTCTCTCTCAGCGAAAGCTACTTCCGGGACTCAAATCGGTAAGTTTACCAGTTTGCGACCATTGTGTTACAAGTAAACAGCATAGATTGAAATTTAGCAAATCTCATGGTAGAAGTAAATACATTCTCAACTTAGTTCATTCTGATGTTTGGGAATCGCCGGATTTATCCCAAGGAGGTGCAAAGTATTTCGTTACTTTTATTGATGATTACTCCATGAGATGTTGGGTGTATCCAATAAAAAAAAAAATCAGATGTGTTTCCAGTATTGAAGGAATTCAAAGCGCAGGTTGAACTTGAATCCGAGAAAAGGATCAAGTGCATAAGAACAGATAACGGTGGAGAGTATACAGATGGTGCATTTCTTGCATACTGTAAGAAAGAAGGTATTCAGAGGCAGTTTACAACGGCATACACTCCTCAACAAAATGGAGTGGCAGAGCGGATAAACAGAACTCTTATAGAGAGGATAAGAGTTATATTGAGGACTGCTGGTCTACCTAACTCATTTTGGACTGAAGCAGCCAAAACTGCCTGTTATAAGGTAAATCGGTCTCCATCAACAGCTATTGAATTGAAGACGCCGATGGAGATGTGGACAGGTAAGCCAGCTGATTACTCTCATTTACATACATTTGGATATCCTGTATATGTAATGTATAATGCTCAAGAAAGAACAAAGCTAGATCCAAAATCTATGAGGTGTATCTTTTTGGGGTATGCTGATGGTGTAAAGGGGTATCGTCTGTGGAATCCCACTGCCCACAAGATTGTCATCAGCAGAGATGTTGTCTCTGTAGAAGATCAACTGTAAAAAAAAGATGGGGATGATAGTACTGTGAAAGAAAAGTTAAAGACTACACCGGTATATGTAGAAAATAATCAGGAAGATTCAGAGTCTTCTGAAGCAGCACCAAAGCACGAGGAACAAGAACCAGTCGAGTCTGAGGCTCTAGAAATTCGTCGGTCAACTCGAGAGAGACGACCACCAACTTGGCACTCAGAGTATGTTACAGAGATTAATATTGCATATTGTCTTTAACAAAGGATAGAGAGCCATCAACTTTCCATGAAGCTTTAAACAGCTCAGATTTTACTTTGTGGATGGCAGCAATGCAGGAAGAAATTGAAGTTCTACACAAAAACAAGACATGAAAACTTGTGCCATTGCCACATGGAAGAAAAGCCATTGGAAACAAATGGGTCTACAAGATTAAACGTGATGGCAATAATCAAGTGGAGCGGTATCGTGCAAGATTGGTGGTAAAGGGATATACTCAGAAAGAAGGTATTGACTTCAATGAGATATTTTCTCCAGTAGTTCAACTCATGACAGTCAGAGTAGTCTTGGTAATGTGTGCTACATTTGACCTACATTTAAAACAGTTAGATGTGAAAACTGCATTTCTTCATGGAGAACTTGAAGAAGAAATTTATATGCTCCAACCAGAAGGTTTTGCTGAAACAGGCAAGGAGAACTTGGTTTGCAGATTGAACAAATCTCTATACGGTCTCAAACAGGAGCCGAGGTGTTGGTATAAGAGATTTGATTCCTTCATCATGAGCCTTTGATACAACAGACTCAGTTCAGACCATTGTCCTTATTACAAGAGATTTGAGGATAAAGATTTGATCATTTTGCTGTTGTATGTGGACGACATGTTGGTCGCAGGCCCCAACAATGATCAAGTCCAAGAATTAAAGGCACAGTTGGCTAGGAAGTTTGAAATGAAGGACTTGGGACCAACAAACAAGATTCTAGGAAGGCAAATTCACCGAGACAGAAATAACATGAAGATTTGGCTTTCACAGAAGAATTACTTAAAGAAAATCTTACGACGCTTCAACATGCAATATTATAAGCCAATTTCTACCCCACTTCCTGTTAATTTTAAGTTATCCTCAAGTATGTGTCCTAGCAATGAAGTAGAAAGGAAGGAGATGTCTCGAGTACCATATGCATCAACAGTGGGAAGTTTGATGTTCGCTATGATTTGTACAAGACCAGACATTGCACAAGCAGTGGGAGCAGTTAGTCGACACATGACGAATCCTTAGTCGACACATGACGAATCCTGGTGGAGAACATTGGCAAACAGTGAATAGGATTCTCAGATACATATGAGGAACCTCATATGTTGCATTATATTATGGAGGGTCAGAATTTATTGTCAGAGGCTACGTGGATTCAGATTTCGCAGGTGACCTTGATAAAAGAAAATTTACTATTGGCTATGTGTTTACACTTGCGGGAGGAGCTGTAAGCTGGGTTTCAAAACTACAGACTGTTGTGGCTTTATCTACGACAGAGGCAGAATACATGGCAGCTACACAAGCATGCAAGGAAGCTATTTGGATACAAAGGTTACTTGAGGAGCTCGGACACAAACAAGAGAAAATTCTTGTGTTTTGTGACAGTCAGAGTACTTTGCACATTGTAAAGAATCCAGCCTTTCATTCCAGGACAAAACATATAGGGGTTCAATATCACTTCGTTCAAGAAGTAATGGAAGATGAAAGTGTAGATTTATAGAAAATCCATACCAAGGAGAACCTAGCAGTTATGACTAAGCCAATCATTACTGATAAGTTTATATGGAGTAGATCCTCTTGTGGCCTAGCAGAAACGTAAACAACATGTCAATGGCAAAGCTGAAATGATGGTGTGGAAATTGATTGGTTCTCAATCAAATCTCCAAGTGGGAGAATGTCAAAGTTAGTTTGGCACCGCCCTTCTCGATGAGTGGTGCTAACTTTCAACACTGCAACTGCAGTGTGTTGAAAGTTTAAAAAGAAAAAAATAATAATAAATAAATAATGAATAGTAGTCAAATTGTGGCTATAAAATGAGAGCCTCTTACCTCTTTTCAATCATCCCAGAAAATTTATTTCTTCTTGTATTAGAGAGAATTTTGAGAGTTAAATAAGTGCTTTTAGTATTGGGTGTAATTGGGGTATTAGGAAGTGAGAATAGTTTTCTCCTAGTTATAGAGAGAGTATAATTATTCTCTCCTATTATTAGAGAGAAGTTGTTAATTTTCTAATATAGTAAAATTATTTCCTTCTATAAGTCAAACCACATAATTTTTTGTGTCCTGTACTTGCTCTTTATTTTCTTTCAATTTCATTTTAGTTGTGGTTTTACTTCACTCATAAATTTCCTAACAGTAAGCAACTACTCTGGAGGTTTGTTTAAGTCGACTCAAAGCTTCTGATAGGTCTTTATAATATGTTGGGTGAAAATAGAGGATAGCCTTAATGAACTCATCCCATGTAATCGGTCCCTGGAATTTCGTTAACGATCGGTGCCACTGTAGGGCAATTCCATCTAAATGAAAGATGCTAACTGAACTTGTTGGTCCGATGCCATTTTTTTAAAGTCAAAATATTACTCTGCTTTGTAGACCCAACCAGTTGGGTCTTTGCCATTGAACTTTGGAAAGGATAGCTTGAGGTGTTGATGATGGTTGTCGTTGGCTGTGTTGGAGTAAGAAGTACGTGGGTGTGAGGATTCTTCCCGGCCAAATGGGTTGGTTTCAAGAGGGTTATTGTTTGGGCTATAGTTAACACCGTTTGCAAGATGGAGTGCACCTGATCGAAGTTTGACTCTTGTCGAGCTAATATTTCGCTAACATCATTGCGGAATTCGACATTTGTTTTGCCTCGAGTGTCCATGGATTAAACCTACTTTGAGACCACTGATACGTTTGAATTTTATAGAGGAAGAAGAGAAGAGAAGGAAAGAAGATTTGGCTTTTAATCTGCTTGACTTTTATTGTCAAGTTTGGTTAAGGGGTTGGCATAAACTTTGGACTCAATGTCACTCAATGTCCTTGGTTTAATTGGCTTCACTTACTTTGGTCAATGGAAAATCACATTTCACCCATTTATCGTAGTGTATAGGTAACAAAATAGCAAATACTTTAGCTAATGATGGCTTTAGTTGTCATTCTTTTACTTGATGAAATTCACCTCTGCATTCAGTACCAAAACTTCTTCTAGATCCTTTAGATGTTCCTAAATTTCGTTTTATGTAATTTTTATCATTCTCTTGTACTTTTTTATCTTCATAACCAATATATATTCTTTTAATTGAACATATATGTATAATGAGGTCAATTAAAACTTAATCTTAGCTTAAGCAAAAGCAACTAAACTTGACAATACATGGACAATAACACTATACCAATGACACAAAAACGTTTCAAAATGAACAGTACTTTTGTATATGGCTAGGATCTTGTTTACTTCTATCAATAAAATTATTTTTAACAGTAAGTATTTCTTTAATATGTTTATCCATTGTTCACAATAGCTAATTCATTGACTTGAAATGATGGAATGTGATGAAGTTAATTATTAGTTGAATCAGAGTGAAAATCAAACGCACATGAGGTAAGTATATATGGAGTAATAATATGAAATGATCAAGTAAAACTTATTTTGTATTCAAGAAAAACATAAATGATGACAGAAATTAATTTACCTATTCAAACCCCCCTATTCAACCACTTTCCTCTGTCTTTCCTCTGTTTGTTCTGCTCTGCTCTAAATTAACAATGTCTGATATTAACATGAGGAGAAACAAGACTTTCTACACATATATTTGTATCCCAAACTTGTTGGATCAGACCATGAAACTGAATCTTCTCTGCACTCTGCTCTTCTAGATTGTACCAACAAAAATAATCTGTGTCTAGACGAAGTAAAACCTCATTTCCATATTTTGAATAAGCAATAACTTTCAAATATTTGTAAGAGACGGAGTCAATTCCAATCTTTGGCGAAATTGAAAACAGTTTAGTCCACGACTCCTTAACCCCATATTCCTTCATCGACCATATATCAAAATCTTCGGAACCATTATTTTTCATGTTCAGGCAAGCCATGGATAGACATCCTCCCAAAACCGACAAATTGTTAACAAATGTATCCTCCATATCATCATGCAAGGGCACACCAAGAAACATCTCATTCTTTAGATCAAATGCAATTATATGAAGAGGAAAGCAGTCCCATGCCAGGTCCACCCAATTCAAAGCACCGCCTACGAGAGCCCCTCCTCCACGTAATGTAATTTTCAAAGAATCTACAGGATATGGGAAGTCTTGGACTCTTTTCCAAGAATTAGTTTTCAAACTGTAAACAAAAACTTGTTTACTCGACATTATAATTCTCACCAACTTATAGTCGTCAGTAGAAGCATCGTAACCAAAGCCCAACTGATCATAATATCGGGTAATGTTGTTGTGAGATTCAGAATCAATCACAATATCGGGTAATATTTTGTGTTTCTTTGTTGATGGGTTCAACAAGTAAACTCCTTTTCCCAGGAGGCTTTGTAGAGCCAATAATCCATTGCAACAACCAAAAACTTTAATAGGTTTTTCGGAAAAATTGTCAAGTGGATGATCAAGTAGTTCTACCGCATTATCCAGGGAATCCATACTTGCTGAGAAGAATCCTGAATTGCTATGAAGCGTAAGGCTGGATTTGGAGTAAGTTTCTTTGGAACGACTGAGATGGAGTTTTATGAATTCAGGACTGTCGATTGAGGCACAAAACTGCTTCGACAAGCATCTGAAGCGCAGGAGGGACTTTACGGGCAATAAGCTCATAATCTCAGTGATTACATCAAGCGGGATCGACATTACTCTTTTCTTATTAAGAGTATCGTTTATCCCTTTCTTTCAACTTTTTTCTATTTAAATTGGGTTTCTGTAGAATATGAGAGTTTTACTTATAAAAAAACAAAACATAATCTATCTTTTAATCCTAATAAAAATACTCAACCAAACTGAGTAAGAAAATAACAATTGATTAGGAGAAAGAAAATACATCTATAACAAAATAAAAAAGTACTTAATTAAAAAAATAATAATAAGCTTAATTTATTAGAATATTTAATTTATATTCCAACTAATATAGAAAAGGATGTGTTATTGTTTGATTGATTTAAATTACAGTTAATTAATTATTAAATTTTATTATTTTTAATCCAAATAGTATTTTAAAAGAATGGGTAAGCATATCATCACTTCTTTCCTCCGAGCGTTTTTCATCTTTTCCCTTTTCTTTTTTTTTTTTTCCTTCCTCCCTTCTCTCTTTCCTCTTCTTTCTTTCTTATTTCTTTCTTTTTCCTTCTTTTTCTTCGTCTCTATACCGATCTCTCTCTTTTGTCCAAATCTCCTATCCAAAAATAAGACAACATTTTCTTTTTTTATACCATGAATTCTTGGGATAGTTAGGGATTGAAAAAAACTAAAATGCCCTTGGGTTAAGGAAGCGACTAAAATACCATAAAAGAATTGGCTTTATTGCACTATATGCCACTTATCAAATATGTTTCTAGCACCATGTAAAAAACAAAATTATTTTTAAAATTATGTTAAAAAATAAATAAAAGGACGATTAACAATTTCTATAAATATGATTTACAATGACTACAATAAAAATTAGCAAAAAGAAAAAGATCACCTGCACCTGCAAATTTCTATTATTTGGGTTATACCATTTTTACTTGTACCCCAAAAAAAAAAAAAAAGACAATTAAAATCTCTTAATGAAAAAAAAAAAAAAATCTAAGGGAAAAATATCTGCTTAGCACTGAAAGCCTACAATTATAGGAAAAATTTCGAGTCGGCATAGCCTATGTTAGTTGATAGAAAAAATTACTGACTAATATAAAATTTTATTTAACAAAGTTACGATGACCAAGACTTTATATTCCTTTCATAATAATAGAAAACCTTAAAAAGAATAATTCCTAAAATACTCTGGATTTCTTCACATACGAGATTTTGGGCTAAAGAAATTTTCATGATAGCTTCGCCTCTACCCTAGCACAACATGTATCCACTAATATTTTGAGCACTACAAGAAAAATGACCTATTATGACAGTTTTTTGTGTAACAATTTTTTATTTAGAGAATTATACAACAATAAATAGATAATAAATTTTTTTTATTATGAATTTATGACATACTTATAATAAAAATTTCATTTATCAACCGTAAGTGATACAATGATGATCAATTATTTAACTATCAAGAAATAATGACAAGTTTATGATACAATTTTAGTCACCATACAATTTTTTTTTTTTTTGCAAGGGTGACTGAAAATTTTAAAATGAATGAAAAAAATAAATAAAGAATAAACGTACCGTTTGGATTAAAAGTTTCTCTTCAAACAGGAAATGGCACCGTTTAGATTAAAACTAAATAAAAACAAAACCCTTTTCACTCATCGTATTTTTTTTTTTCTTGGCATTCTCACTCTCGTCAATCGCCCGAAAACCTTGCATGGACACTGAACTGCTGCTGACATTTTCTTGCATTTCACCGTCGATTTTGGCCCTCACCGAGAACTATATGGAGTACCCACCAAATGCGTGCTGCCACTATTGAATTTCAATACCCTACGTTAGACTTACTCACCCACTGCTGCAACCGTTCGAATAACACAGATAAATAATGTTTCTAGTGTTTTTTTCCATTTCAATTTTAATGTTCTTGTCAATCTCGAAAACCCTAGATGTGTTCTTGGCAAATTCGAACCCTAGAAGCCTAAATCTTGAAACCCCAGATGTGTTCTTATCAAATTTGAACCCTATACATGTAAAGCTTGAAAATCCTAGGTGTGCTCTTGTTAAATTTGAATATATTTAATTGGTCTTTTATGTTCATTTGTTTATGAAATTTTAAACATTTATTCGATTTTTTTTAATTTAATTATTATAGTTTTGTTGTTAAATTTGATTTAGGCTGTAAGATCTCTGCCGTGTTGGGATATTGACAAGGCTTGTTCATCATTGGGCTTTTCTAATAACTAATTTTTTCTTCTTTTTGTGGTTGCATGGAACTATATATATAGATCTTACAGGCTTGAAAGCCAGTGATACAGCATAGTGGAATTTGGGGATCAGTTAGGACACTTAATAGTGATGGGATTGCTTCTATTCACCCCTGTTGCATTCTTGGCGTGGTTCCCATTTGTTTCAGCATTTCAAACAAGAATGCTGTTCAACCAAGCATTCAGTACATAGAGGTTTATAGATTTCTCATATTCTTAGAGGACAGAGGAAGGAGAAGGGCAGGTCCTCCTAAAGTAAGGAGTAAATGTGTGTTGCTGTGAGTATTCTTTTTCCTTTTTTTGAGAATTACAATTTAATTTAAAAAATGTAAGGAATAAATGCATGCATACATTGATCCCAATAAACCGATCGTGCAATTTGTGTGTGAGAGTACGCGCGCGTGTGTACTGATCACATGCGGGCACAAGTATTTATTTATATTGTAATTTCATAAACAATAGTTCTAGTACTCCTACCTAGCCTATAAAAGTGGATACATATAGCTAAAATGACTTCATCTTGTGTTGATAAACCCCATCATCTCATTCAGTCAATTACTAATTCACAAACTCTCCAAAATACAAACTTTCATTCAACCACTTAGGGTTTACATAAAGAAGAACAAACCTAAAAATTAAGGACACATGATAATGTTAGGAAGATGGATGATTCGCATTGCGGCGCGACATCGTAATTCGTTATTGTGGTTGCCTACTCAAATTTGATCACTGGGCCTATGATTTAGGTGTCGCTTCGCCATTTGATTGGTAGTAGTAATGGCCGATTGTGTTTGGAAAACTAAGGGTAGGGAACAGTCGGCCTACTAGGGTTTGGGTTAGTAGTGGCTGATTGATTGAGAGTGTGAGTATGTGTGTTTAGGCTAGGGTTTGAGTGTTGCTTAAGAGAGTGAGAGGGAGGATGACTGTGCTGAGTGTATCATGTTAATAAAATACTAGTTATGCAACCTAAGAGAGGAGGTGAATTGAAATTTTAAAAATATTACAAAAATAAAACCAAATACAATTCAAACAAATCAATCAAATTCGAGATACCAAAATTAAAATATAGTTGAGTAAGAGTAAAATATAGAGAAATGGAAATACATAATTTTTATGTAGATTGGCCAACTGTGCCTATGTCAATGCCTCCAAGCTCACCGAATTAAAGGATTTCACTAAGCGTGCTTCCAAGGCTCCAATAACGCTTACACTTGACTTTTAAGGTGTCAATGGACCTTTACAATAAAAGACTATCCTCAATCTCTTTACCTAACTGTATCCTAACACTTACAATTACTTAACTTTGATTTTATAAAATGGATTACAAAATTATTCTCTCACACACTTTGTTTGATTATAGATGAAAGCTTAATGTGTGAATGAATTAAATGAATCCACAGTTTTAAGCTTAGATTGCAGAAAAATGCTCAATGATAACTGTAGTTGTCGAAAACCTATTTGAATTTAATTAAGTATTTTTATAGTTAGAGCTTAAAATTAGTTGTTATTGACTTTTTACTCATAATAGGTTTTCAGTTTACAGTAACTGATTTGCCGTTTAATGTTTTTGTTAGAATTGCCAATTGACTTTTAAATACCTGGTTTTCAGTTTATGAATATCCAGTCCGCTGTTTAAGTCCAGAGAGTATGTCTTGAATGACCAATTTGTCGTTTATCTTTAAGTTGGAAGCTGTTTGATTTCAGAAAGCTTACCCTGCATAACTAGTTTGTCACTTGTTCTTAAGATAAAAGCCGTTTAGTTCCAGTGAGCATACTTCTTATATTCGGTTTCTAAGTTAGCTTAAGCAAAAAGCTGTTTATTTCCAATGAGCGCACTTCTTATATCTAGTTTCTAGGTTAGCTTAAGTAGGAAACCATTTAGTTCCAGTTAACATATTCCATGTATCTCATTTAGCTTCTTACTAAAAATTCTTTTTTCTGTGATTGTGAAATCATATTTTTTTTTAAATAAAAACTTTAGAAAAATATTATTCATTTCATTAATTATGTTTTCATATATTTTTTATTTTAAAAATCATTTCACAATCTAAACACTGCATTTTGGAGTCTAAAAAAATAAAAATTACTTTTAAATTTGGTTAGATAAGGTCAATATCAAATTAATTTCTAGCATAATTTTGTTTTACTACGAGGTTGTTTGTTTTTTCTCTGAAGTCTAAAAATAACTTATTTTCATATATTTACAGCTTTTAATTTATTTTTTTATCACTTATATATGATTATAAGATATTTAGACTTGAATGGAAAAAGTTAAATAATCTAACTTTTATCTGAATGGTAAAACATCTGAATGAAATTTTAATATTTTGTTTTATTAATACCCTTATTAAATAAATTTATTTTCTATTCTGCAAAATACTCTTTTATTATTTTTATTTATTCCTTTTTTGTTATATACATGTATTCAACTATTATTATTTTTTTAATGAAAATTTTAAATATAATAGAACTTTAGGCAAGAGTATTTTATAATAAGTACATCTCTTTGTATTTATATTTACTATCTTTATAATAGATTTTGAATTTATTTAATATATTAATTTTAATTGAAATGATTAAACAATTCTTGATCGGCCTATGTAATTAACAAGAAAAAAATATCAATATAATCTACTAAAAATTATATTATAAATATCATATATTAATGTAAAAAAGTACACGTGTTAGATATAATATTTTATTTTTCATGTTTGTTAAGGTAAATATAATCATTTTTTTGTACTTATTAATATTATAATGTTATATATGTAAAATTATCATATTTCAGATATTTTCTTTATGAAAAACAAATAAATTGACACTTATATCTAGATATTTAAAAAAGAAAAATAAACTTATCATTCATATATATGTATTAAGACCTATTCAAACTTCGTCTAAATTCAGACCCATTCAGATTTCAGATTAAAAAAACAAACAATACCTAAGTTAATTTCTATCACATGCATTAGTTTCAATAAACAAATATTCTATCACAAGTACATTATTAATCGTTTGATAGACTAAACTTCCAACACAATTACATTATACTTACATGATAAAATGATTTTTGTCATAAATTAACTGTCATCTATTACCAGCTTTCTTGTAGTGTGGGATAATTTGTCTACTATTATTTATAAAACCTTATATGAGGATTAATTGTTGGGTGATTGTTGGTGATTGTTAAGTTATATTATGATGTAATTTACATCAACCTCAAAGTTATTAAAAATCTAAGAATGGTTTAGTTGGTTCTACTTTTTGATTTATTAGTTACAACTTAAGGTTATGTATTTATCTAAAAATTTAAATAATAATAATAATATATGTATCGAAAATATTATAAAATTTAGTATAAAAGGCACAAAAGATAATAAAATTATTGTCTAATAGAATTTTTTAAAAAACTTCTAGGCATGATGTGTTATTTTTTACTAATTTTTTATTCAGGTATCATTATTGAGAAAAAAAAATTATTACTAAAAGATAAGATTTGACCAGATTTTGTAAATCTAATATGTAGATATCTAATAATAAATATATTTATGAATCATTAAATTCATGCATGCAGTGCACCAATATGCCATTTTTAGTCTCCTGCCTTTATTAATAAGAAGATTTTCTAAAGTGTGGCAAAATTGATTAATCTGGCACTCGTACATTCACCGCACATATAAATTCACTGGCTCGGGACAATATTTTCACAACAAAATCTCAGTTTTGGTATGATATGGAGAAGAAATATTGGCTTGAAATTTCTTCTCATCAATATGTCGATGATCATTCAGTTAGAAATTTTATGAGCTTGCTAATTAAGTATGATCGATTGTTGTTCATGACATTTCAGAAGACTTCCACCTTATTGACTCCTCCTAAGGTAAAAATCTAAGTTATTCACCCACGTTTAACATGTGTAATATGTCTTTTTTTGTCGCGTGTTTTCTTAATACTAAATTTTACATAAAATTACATCATTTAATTGCTGTATTTGCATGCAGAAAGAAGGTTGGACCGAGAAACAAAAATAAAATCATAATCCAATCACACCGAGTGGTGAAAATTGAGCCAGGATTGCACTCTCTTGCAGAACTACATCAAGGCTGCAATTTCAGCTCTATGTGTACATCAAGAAGAGGAGGGAGTTGAAGGTGCCTGCAGATTCTACAAATCTCAAATGGAAATTACGTAAGATTTCAACGCGACTAGTTATTAGAAAGCGGCTGTATTTTTATGTTTACAAGTTAAGAGGGCAATATTGGGTTTTCACTTTTGTAACTAATGTGTTATCTTTGTCTTTCAAATGTATTTATAAAATAATTTTTGTTTAAGAAAATTTCTCTCTCAATTCTTTCATTAATGGGTTATGGATGTTAGCAAAACATTTGAGGTGCTTTGAATGGGAACTTCTAAACCCACAAATACAAACTAAAAAAGAGATCAATCTAACAAAGTTATTGCAAAGCAATTATTGTGCACTTCTAGAATCCATTTTTAAAACCAAAACTGAAAATTGTAGTTCTTTGGGAAATATTGTTCTCTTTTTTTCTTTTAATTATTAAGAAGAGAAATTCTTAAAATTTGATAAAAGTCAACACCTAATATAAGTAAAACAAATTATCTATATACAAGATACTCAAAAAAAAAAAATAATAATTCTCCATTCGTAAAACTAATTCTATTATTACGTAACTAGAGTACAATAATATGCTTTATTTCTCATAAACTCACGGTTGAATTTATTAGATTACTATTGTCAACCATCACTAGTAACACATGAGACTTCTTAATTGATTGACAAAAATTTTATCTTAATTAATTAAAAACTTGAAAAATTTTATCTTAATTAATTAAAAACTTGAAAAATTTTGAACGCATTAAATGATTAAATTGTACCACATATTATCATTTTTAAGTGTTAAATGTTTCTTACGAATAAGTTATTAAAATGTCCTGTCTCTTTCGAAATAAATGAAAAATATTATCGGTGTATAAATTTCTAAAATATTTAAGAGTATATTTATACATTAAGACAAATCCTCACTATGCTCAATCAATAGACATATTTTTGAACTATGCTTGATGAACTCTTCTATTATAATTGAATGGATTAATATTAGCAAAATCTCTAATTTGTAATACAATATAATTCAAAAAACCTTTAATATTAAATTAATGATATTTTCACACCCAAAATCAAAAAGTTAAAAAAAATAAATAAAATGCACATAATTGAAATACGAAATATAATTCTACAAAACAAAAAAATGAAATACGGAATATATAAGTCAGCAGTCCATATTTCCTACGTGGCGCAATTCTACTGGTTAGTCCTACGTGGGTCTGCGCAACCAAATTTTCGTGAGCTCCAACCTTACTCCGCGACTCTTCCTCACTCCTGTTTGTTCCCAAGAAAACTAAAAAATTTAAAAAATAAAAAGAAATCTCAGAACCATGGCGGTTCGAGCCACGGTGTCGCGGTTTCCATCCGACCCGGACGCGCAAGAAGCATCGGGTCTGCCATGGGGCGTGACGGTGACACCGTTCGCGACGAAGGATGAGAACGGCGTAGCTCCGGTCTACGGATCCGACGGGCTTATGCTTCCTCGTTGCGAGAACTGTTACGCATACTTCAACACGTACTGTGAATTGGAGCAATGGGCCTGGACTTGCTCTCTATGTGGGACCCTCAACGGCCTCTCCTCTCAGGCCATTGCCAGATACTCCCATCCTCAGTCCTGCGCCGAGATGATCTCTTCTTTCATCGATCTTGAGTTGCCTTGTAATTCTTTTCTGACAAAATTTGAATCCTTTATTTATTAGAATTTTGTTTTTTTTTTTAATTTTTGTTTCTTCCTTTTTTTTTTCTCTTTTTTTGGTTCATAATGTTGCTGCGCTGCGTTTCAGTCGAAGGCTCTGAGGAAGAGACGATGCAAGCGCGTCCGGTTTATGTTGCTGCTGTTGATTTGTCATGTAAGATTTTGTTGATTGCTTAGATAAGTTATTTTACTGCTGTTATATAATCATCATTATCGTTTTACTCATACAGTTACTTGAGTTAATTAGATGAAAATTATGATGCAAATTGTTTAAACTGAAAATAGTTTTGACTTAATAGAAGCTGAATCTTGGATGTTCTTTTGTTTCTTAGATTTGTTTTTACTGTTTCTGTTGCTAGTATATACTCAAATGAAAGATTTTGTTAGCTTTTTTGTAGAAAAATGTATGGAATGTGAATGTCATAAGTAGTGGTAAATTGTAATGCATAGGAAGATTTGTATGTATCACATTTTCATTGTTAAAATCATAGTGAGAATGTATTAGTTATTTGCAACTGATATCAAGTGGAATTCAGTTTGATTAGGGTTCCTCATTCCCCCATAATTTGCTTTTTTTTTTTTTTCTCCTCCTGTTAATTTTATGTTGATGATGCTACTCCTTGTTGCCTCTCCTCCTGTGCTTAATTATCTCTACCTTAGGTTCTTTATCATGAACGACATGATAATGACTAGAATGTATCTTTGTGATACTCTTGATAATATGGGGAAAAAATATGCCAAATAACATAGAATGAATATGAATATTGGGCTCTTTCACATAACAATTCATGATAAACGTAATGAGAAATAACAGTGTTGGTCTTTTACTTGATAAATCTGATTTAATAACGCAACTTTTTAATTAGAAATTGTGGTGATTGATTCTCACTTTATATACTTTTTTTGGAGCTTATACTTCATTTTGAAATATGATTATTCTTTTTTGTCAGAGCAGTAACATACGTTTACAATTTTTTGTGTGCATGTGTACATTGTGTACACATATAATATTTTAATTATCTTGTATTTATCTGCAGCTTCAGAAGAATTTTTAGAACTCACTAGAAGTGCACTGCAGGCAGCTTTAGAAGGTTTGCAATTGCCCATTCAAATTGATATTGTGATCTTTCTTTTGTATGAGCTTTTCCTTAGAAGCGTGGACTTTTCTTTCATTTTTTTTCTTTTGCAGCTGTTCCGCCTGGTGCGCTCTTTGGGCTTGCAACCTTCAGCCATAAAATAGGGCTGTATGATGTTCAAGGGGCTATTCCAGTTTTAAAGAATGTCTTTATTCCCTCGGATACGGAGGACACCCTATCACTAGAGCTCGACGATGTCATGCCTTTGTCACAATTCTTGGCTCCGGTATGTTAGTTATGGTGTTCTCTCCATCCTTTCTCCCTTGTGTTTGTTTCACATTGCCATGTCCGTTGCTCAATGTATGACTTAATGACTAAAAGGTCTTGTAGCTGAGCCCATGTACTCAAGATGAGGAATTGTTGACTAATCTTCTTTATTATTCAGTGTTTTGATTGTCTGGACCCCTTGTTATTAACTGAAACCATACTCAGTTTAGAAAACTTGCTGCAGGTGGAAACTTTTAAGGACAATATCACATCTGCGCTTGAAACACTCAGGCCAACAACTTCATGGGAGAGAACTGCTGGAACAGCTCAAGGACTAGATGGTGTCTTAATGGGCGGGCGAGGTTTTGGTCTGGCAATGGAATCCCTTTTCAATTACCTTGGATCAGAATATGGAAACACATTTGCACTAGGTAGGTGACAGAGTTTTGAAGCTCCTGTTACTCATTATCAGGCTTGGATTATGTTCCCAAAAGACACTGCTTTGAACACATGATTTTTCCTTGCTCTTTTGATCTTGTTCTTTCTAAGATATGATAAACATATTTGTCTCCATTGAGCATAAATACAGCCAGAGTGTTTGCCTTTCTATCCGGTCCTCCTGATCATGGAGCTGGGCAACTGGATACAAGAAGGTACGGTGAACAATATGCCAGTAAAGGAGAGGATGCAGACCGTGCTTTACTTCCTGAACAGACACCATTTTATAAAGATCTGGTATGTTTGACTTGGATCTTGTTTACTTGAACACTGGTCATGTGGTATTTAAATTGTAGCATTAACATTTATTTCACAGGCTGCTGTTGCTGTTCAAGCAGGTGTTTGTGTAGACATATTTGCCATTACAAATGAATATACAGATTTGGCTTCCCTGAAGTTTCTTAGTATTGAAAGTGGAGGCTCATTATTTCTGTATTCAAGTACTGATGATTCAACTTTACCTCAGGACATGTGAGTACCAGAACGTTGTAGTGGAACATTCCGGGATCCCAATGACTCTTAAAATGGCATTATATGATCATAGTTTCCAGAATAAGATAGTTTTAATGTTTGAAAATGCATTATGGGAAAATAAAGGGCTTACTTTCATTAATGGTATAAAACATTAATATATGTCTGTGGACTCAAAAGTAAGTTCATTTTTTTTTCTCTCTCTCTTATGTAAGAAATGATCGGACATAGTTCATTTTCAAATAATCTATCATCCAGATGATAATCTTGGAAATATTATTCTTTTTGTAGCTACCGGATGCTAAGTCGACCGTATGCTTTTAATTGTATACTGCGACTGAGGACATCTTCTGAATTCAAACCTGGGCATTCTGTAAGTAAAAGTCTTTATTCATCATTTTTTTAGGGTTTAATACTGTTATACACTAATGATATTTTGCATTTTGCAGTATGGCCATTTCTTCCCTGATCCACAATATGAAAATGTTCAGCACATTATTTGCTGTGATTCTTATGCAACGTACGCTTATGACTTTGATTTCGCCAATGCCGCTGGATTTGCCCGGTACAATTATGTCATGACTGTTATTTTTGTTACTACTGTATTTGATACACGTCAGAATGATTTATTACTTTTTATAGTTTGTTTAGATTATAAATTGTTATATTAAATTTTATCTCATTATGCAGACACACTTCTGAACAACCTATGCTACAGATTGCATTTCAATATACAGTTGTTGTGCCTCCTGAGGAACTTTCAAGTGCAGGATTGGGTTCTGTTAGTAGGTATGGTTAACCTAATAGAGATCTTTCCTCAAGTTGGTTTTCTGCTCAATTTGTTTATGATGTTTTTTTCTTTTTCGGTTTTATGTGAATGTCAATCTTTTATTTATTACTCTTTGAGTATGTTTGTAGGGATCTCCCTCTGTCAACCACTGTATGTAAATGCTTGGAGCCTAGTATTAGTTTTGATTGTGATGGTTATGCTCCTTTTTATTACAATCTTGTAATATCAACTTTTGATTATCTACAGTTTAAGAGAAGTCTTTTGTTCGCACAGATTTGCTTCTGTGGTTGTTCAATTGTCTTTGAGATCCTGAAGTAGACCCTGCATTTTGATTTCTCAGAGTTTTCATTTGACCACATCTTGCTTGCCATATTTTACTATTAGAACTTTTAGTCTTAACTTGACATGATGTTTATGCAGAGGCAAACATTCCCTAAAACGTCGACTAAGGATTAGAACATTGCAATTTGCAGCTGCTCAAAACATTAATGAACTTTATGACAGTGTTGACCCTGAAGCTGTTTTGTCAGTACTTGTGCATAAGGTATTTTTCTCCCTGCCATCACTCTCAATAATAAAGAAAAAATATATAAATGCATAAAAAAGAGGAAAGAAAAGATTTTGCCGGTGCCATATTCCTTTTGTAAACTTTTCATGGTCTGATGGGACTCTGTCAATTTTGGTAATTGATTCTATATCTATGTGTGAGTCTTGTCAATTAATCCACTTGTAGACATGAGTGGAAATAGATTGATGGGGAGGTTTGGTGTGAATAGAAATCCATTTAACCTTGCACAATGGCCTAGTGAGAATGGTGGCAAACCTCTTCCTTCTATATGGGCTCTAATAATCCGTAAGGAATACTAGGCTTTCCAGGTACCAATTGTGAGCAAATACAAGGTGGAATGCCCAGACATAATCTTGATAAATTCTTCTTAGTTTTTGGATTTTGCATGATTAAGTTGTGATGTTCAATTGAGTGGTGTAAAGACCTTTGGATTCAGCCAAGTGGTCTGGGTTCAGTCCCACACATTTCCTGACCCCCGAAGGCTGTAGAGTTCGAAGAAAGTTTATTTCTTTCTTTATTAATGAAAATTGCTTTCTGACTGTCAGTAAATGTACTGTTTGTTTAAATAGGTTATATTAGCCTCTCTTGAGCAAGGAGTTCGGGAAGGCAGGATGTTGCTTCATGATTGGCTAGTAATCCTTGCAGCTCAATACAATGAAGCTTTTAAACTAGTTCAGCACAATAATGGAAATTCAGTAACTTCTCAGATTGATGTTGAATTCAAACAATGCCCCCAACTACAGCATTTACCCCATTTAGTTTTCGCATTGCTTAGAAATCCTCTTCTCCGATTGCATGAAGAAGGTGTTCACCCTGATTATCGGATTTATCTGCAGTGTCTTTTCAGGTATTTCATGTTCTTATTATGACATTAAAGTTTTCTGAGTAATCAGGAGTCGATTTTTATTATCAGGAAAAGATGAGTTTAGCTGTCCATGTTAGTTCAGGATATGAAAATTTATGGATTTTAGAATTTGGGGGGTATGACAATGAATTTTCAAAACATAATGTCCTCAACAAGACAGCCGTTCATGCTCCTTTCTTTCATTGTTATGCGGCAGGCATCTAGAAATTTGGCATATGCAATTATGTGTATCTTATTAGTCTGCCTCTTCACGGCATCCATGCAGTTAGTGTGTTGCATTGTTTTGTGATCTAATTTATCTTTTTTTTTCTTTTGTTCTTCTCTTTTCAGTAGGAAACCACAGATTTGTCGTTCAAGCTTGTGCAATTATTCTGCCTGTTACGATTGATTTGTCACATTTTATACACTCTCTTTGGAGGATGTTTTTGACATCCACATTGAATTTTATTGATGAAATTTGTCATATGAATCATTCCCCTATAATTTGTGATGCAGTGCACTTGAACCAAGTTCTCTTCAGCGTGCTGTTTATCCGCTGCTTACCTCATATTCGACACCAGAGAAACAAGCATTTCCACGCCACTCGCTGAGTCGTGCAGCATTGATTACCAGTGGCAGTCCAATCTTTTTGGTCGATGCTTTTACAACTATAATTGTATTTTATTCTTCTACAGCAGACCCTACACTTCCTTTTCCTCCGCCTCAGGATTGTATGGTCTTCCTCATTTCCTTAGGATTTGTATTAACATACCATTTTCCTCTTTTTCACGTAAAAAAATGTCATTTTCTCAGGTTTGTTACGGACAACAATCAACAAAATGAAGCAAGAGAGAAGTATCACTCCTAAGCTCATATTTATCCGGGGAGGGCAGGATGATGCCACAATTTTTGAGAACTATCTTATCGAGGAACAAGATGTTGACGGAAGTGGCCTCACCAGTGTCATGGGTTTTGTTTCCTTCCTCGAAGAAATCAGCCAGAGTGTTGTGGAATACCTGAAGTAGAAGTCCCATACCAGATACTACTGCAAGTCATGGGACCTATCCAGGAAACTGTATAACTTTCACTTGCATCGGACATGCATAAACCGGCCAAATAAATGGCCTAATATTTAGACAAATGAGTTTACTTCAACACTTTCTGGTCAATATAGATTGGGAAGTTCAGCATTTTGTTAGATCAAGTTGGAAATGGTTCTTCGAGAGTAGTGTACCCTTCTGCGGCCTTGCAAATTTTATAAACAGAATTAGGAACAAATATATTCATTACTTTTGTAAAACAAAAGTAGCTCAGATTAAGCTAATTAGCTGACTGTATTAATACTGAATACTGCATTTCAGTTATTTTGTTTGATGTGTAATTCTGTCGAATGATTCAGAGTGATTGAAAGTTGATCAAATTTAGTTCGTAATTCGTCATTGAATTTGTGTTCCTTTACTTTTTAAATCGTTATCATCCGTAGATATATTACAAGGGTCTACTGGGAATTTAAATATATACACTTATATTACAATAAAGAGGTCTTGCGAGCATTGCTCGTTAATACGTTTCCATTAATTTTGGGAAAATATCTACTTCTATACCATATTTTTATGAAAAGAGAATAAAGAGTCGCATGGGACTCAAACTAGTACCTTCAAGAATATTGGTGGCACCAATCTATTACCATTAAGCTACAAAATCCAATGATGAATTTATTTATATTTAAATGAGGGTATTGTGACTTTCTCCCTATTATTTTTTTATTTTCACAACCACTTACCCCTACCAATTTTGACTACTCTCCGTTTGACATCTGATAATACATTACAACTATAGAAATACAATTGGTAAGGTGATTTTAAGTGCAAAAATGGCAATACATTAAATGTTTCTTTTTTCCACTTTAAAATTAAAATCTGAATTTCAGGAAACCACTTGTTATTACCGGAACTAGATCTTTACCCAAAATAAATAAATAAATAACAATATCCCACTAAATGAATGAAGAAGTTATGTCAAAGTAATGATCATTCTATAATATCGTGATTAAAGTTACGGTATTAATATCGTAATTAAATATAAACTATGTAAATAAAAGTTAAACTTGTAAATTTAGTATAAAATTTATAAATTAATATTAACTGTAAAATAAAATTAAGACTTATAAATGGAAGTAAAAAAAATAAATTAATATAAAACTAATAAATTGATGTATTATTAGTAAATAAAATAAAAAACTTACAAAAATAACATAAAACTTATAAATTAACATTAAGTGAAAATTAAGCATAAGATTTATAAATGAATGATAAAATAAATAAATTGATGTATTACTAATAAATAAAACAAAAACCTGTAAATAAAATTTAAAACTAGTACATTAACATTAACTGTAAAATAAAACATAAATTTTGAAAATGAAACAAAAAACTTGCAAATAGAAGGTAAAATAAATAAACTACTATAAAACTAATAGATTAATATATTACTAGTAAATAAAATAAAAACTTACAAATATAAAATAAAACTAATAAATCAACATTAAGGGAAAAATAAAACATAAATTTTAGAAATGAAGCATAAGTTTTGTAAATATAAGATAAAACAAGTAAATTAATATAAAACCTAAAAATTAATGTATTACTGATAAATAAATCAAAACTTGTAAACATAATATAAAATTAATGGATCAACACTAATTGTAAAATAAAACATAAATTTTGAAAATAAAACATAAGGCTTGTAAAAAAAAATGTAGAAAAGTAAATTATTATAAAACTGATAAATTTATGTATTACTGGTAAATAAAAAGAAAACTTATAAATATAACATAAAACAAGTAAATCAATATTAAATGTAAAATAAAACATAAATTTTGTAGATTATTCTTAAAACTTATAAATAAAAGATAAAATAAGTAAATTAATACAAGAGTTATTGAAAAAAAAAGTTCACGATTTTAAAATAAAAATTCATTATAATATTTATTAATTTTTTATTTAAATTGAATAATTCTAGTTTTCTATTATGTGATATTTTATTAAGGATGAAATTTATTCACGAAATCATATTTAAAAAAAAATACTATTTCAATATTTTTCATAATTATTGTAAGATGGTGTCATTTTTCATCTTTCTACACTTTCTCAACAACAACCCTAAATGATTTATAAGTATAAGTAAAAAGTTTAAAATTATATGAAGTATGTGTAAAACTCAAAATGAGATATAATTTTATTAATATATTATATATGTATCTAGTAATATAAGAATATTTTTTTATTTTGTTTTTACTTAATCTACATCAAGATAAATAATTACACTTAATTAACTTATGTAATAAATATATATTATTATAGAAAATGAGAAAAAAAGTATACAAATGTCCTATAATAAATATGAAAATTATGGTTAAACTAATTCAATAAAATTATTTCACTCTTTTGTAATATAATTTATTTCACTTTTTCTTTGTTTAATCAAAGAAAATATTTTTTTATAAATGAATAAAATATTTTTCACTAAAATTATGTAGAAATAATATTAATTTTTTAAAATAATTAATAAACTTGTATGAATTTTTTTTATATTTACTAATTATGTATAATTTATAATATTTATGTCTATTATTGTATTGATACAATAATTTTTATTACGGTATTATAGATTTTTTTTTGTTAAGGACACTAGTTATTTAAAAAAATAAAAAAAATTAAAATTATTTTTGAAATGAACTATATATATATATATATTCTGTAATGAGATGCTAAATTTACTTAAAATATCTACTTTGCATCAAGATCTTTATTATCTATTTTTGTCAAACAATTTTCTCTTGCCTACAAAAGTTTGGGGAAAAAAAAATTAAAATGCTTTCATCAAAATTCAAATTCTTTTAAAATATTTTATTTCATGAAATTGAACCCTCAAATCTCATTTGGTCTGTATGACCACCAATCATTTAACCATCAAGGGGCTAAACAGAAATATTCTCAATAAATAACACCATGATGAACCAATAGAATACGAAATTCTTTGAACGATACATTTATTAGTATCCAATTTCACTGTCGCTCTCTTAGGGTTCTGTGCCTTTTACAATTGCATCAAATTAGACTGAGAGAGAGTTATTTAATTTAGTTTAATTTAATTTAATTTATTTGATTATTTCGCATTCAACACCACTAATCATCGGTTCGAAAGTTCTTCGCTGGTCTTTCTCTGCAAATCTTCGCTCTTTAGCTTCTCCGGTACTCTCTCTCTCTCTAATTTGCGTTATGGCTTTGCATTTTTATTGTACTTTTCTTTATTATTATTATTATTATTATTATTATTAGGTATGATATGGGTTTTATTCAATTTCATCTGGGTGTTAATAAATATTAGTGGGCGTGATTTATACGTGAGAATTGGAGTAGTAAATTGTAAAAGTTGAAGTGGGTAATGAGAAATAAACCGTTTTGAGGCTGTTCATTGTAGAGTCAACACATCCCTAATATTAAAATTTACTTTATTTTTAGCTAGAGAATTGCTCCACTTTTAAAATGCAGTGACAAATAAAACTGTTAGGAAGGTAAAAGAATAGAGATAAGTTTAAGTGGTTGTGAGTTGCAATGCCTTGATGGCAAAGCTTATGGATTCATTGTTTAAGTTAATGTACATCATAGCTTGATGATGGATGATTCTATTGAGAATTCAGTATTACAATCCTTTACCCGGTTCATGATAATATGTTGTGTGTTGTTTAATTATAGGAAATTCTTTATTTATCACATTGTTAATAGGGCTATTGAACATATTCTGTTTGTTGAATTTCTTGTGTGTCCTTGGTTGAAGAGTCTGGATTATTGATAACTAGCAAGTCTGGATTATGTTTATGGAACTAGCAAGTGTGGTTGTCTGAATTCCAATTTTGTTACTGCTTCTTCAAATCACGCCTATAAATTTCCATCCCAAAATCTCAATCTCAGTTACCATGCATTAATCCGTTACAGGGTAGGTGCGCTGATTGTCACATTTAGTTTGAACCTGGTATACTTTTTTGTGAGATTGGAGAATGTTGTGGTTTGGTTCTCCCTTTAGTTGTTGTAGTCTCATTCCTTTTTTCTTTTTCTTTTTTTCAAATGAATGACAATAAAAATCATGAAAACTTCTTTGTTGTGTTACCTTTACATTATCTTGAAGTATTATAGTGTATCCATAATTCAGTTATTATCTCTAATTTGGTTTCGTAATTCTTGCATGCCACTTCCTTGTTATTCACACTTTTGTTAAAGGGTTATATTTACCCCTTGGAATGAAGCTGATTGAAGCTTAACTTGCCAATATCTCTTGTTTTTGGCAGCACTCTTGTTCTGTTTTCAACAAATTGATTTCTTGATATTTTGCACCTCCTTCATAAGCCTCATAATTATCACTCAAATATCTCTTTTACCTGTCTCATTTACAACTACTACTAATGTTAACATTATTCCTTAGTACAAATTTCTTTCACATTGCGACACCCTTGGAAATTATATAATGACACGTTTCAGTTGAGATTCATGCTCTGCAACTCCTTTTGGCCATTCATATTGTTACCTCCTTTCAATATGTCTATGTTTCTTCCCATGAATTCTTCTGGCCTCTGTACCTTCTTCACAGTTGCCTTGCAAGCTTGTATAGTTAGATACATAGAATGCCAAGGGAAATGGAAAATGCGTCGGCTGCTGCTGAGCCAGTGGAACTTGAAAAGCCAGTTGGGTCTGATGAGCAGGTTGATTTTGATGAAGACAATGATCCTGAAGAGACAATGGAAGAAGAATATGAGTATGAAGAAGTAGAGGAAGAAGAGGAAGAAGAAGTAATAGAAGAGGAGGTGGAAGAAGAAGTGGAAGAAGAGGAGGAGGAGGATGCTGATGCTGGGCAAAGCGGTGATATGCAAATTGAAGATGAGGATGAGAAGAAAAAACAGGCTGAGCTTCTTGCTCTTCCTCCCCATGGTTCTGAAGTGTACATTGGTGGCATTCCTCATGATGCTTCTGAGCACGACTTGAGGGGTTTTTGTCAGTCCATTGGAGAAGTTACTGAGGTAATATCCATCTTTATATATAAAATTTGCTGCTTTCTGCTCTTTGTCAGCACTTGGACTAATCCTATTTTATCTGTGACGGACCTTTATCTGTGACAACAGGTCCGAATTATGAAAGGCAAAGATTCAAGTGAGAACAAGGGATTTGCATTTGTAACCTTTAGAAGTGTAGAATTGGCCTCCAAAGCTATTGATAAGCTAAACAATACCGAATTTAAGGTGATGTAACCTTCTGTGTCATACCTATAATGTCTAGTCTCCACCTGACTTCATGTGATGATTTGACTTATAAGGAAAGTGGTGTATTGTTATCTTGAAAATATAAAAGACAATATGTTTCATAGTTCTTTCCTCTCATGGTCTTTCACTTTATTTCTCTACGTTTGTCTTCAATAGCTATGCTTTTAAGAAGAACTTAGTAGTTCTCTCCATCTCTCAGGGTAAAAAAATAAGATGTTCTACATCTCAAGCAAAGCATCGGTTGTTCATTGGTAATATTCCTAGAAACTGGGGATCAGAAGATCTGCAAAAGGTTGTGTCAGAAGTTGGACCTGGAGTAACTGGTGTGGAACTAGTGAAGGTTGGTGTTATGTTGGGCCATTTTCAACTTGGGTTGTTTATATGTCTGATACATTCTATTGACATCTTTTCTTTATTGTGGTCTGCTGAGTGACTAGTAATTCCCTTAAAAGATTAAACTTATGCCACTGCTCGAGGTTTTTAGTTATTTTTAAATGGATTTAAGTGTGTTCACTCATTGTCAATTCTTTTGACTGGTGACAGGATATGAAGAACTCCAACAACAACAGGGGTTTTGCCTTCATTGAGTATCATAACCATAAATGTGCTGAATATTCAAGGCAGAAGATGACTAACCCAAAGTTCAAATTAGGCAGTAATGCTCCAACTGTGAGCTGGGCTGACCCTCGAAATGCTGATTCTTCTGGTGCTTCTCAGGTTTTGTTTAATCTTTTTATTTCATTGGGAGATTGGCATTTTCATCAGATTACTGCAGTTATGTTATGTTACATGAATCGTTATATATCTTTTAACTTTTGTAAGCTGGTATTCTATGTTGGTGAAGCATCATGCCTTCTTCCATTTTCTTTTAAAGATTTCAGGGACATAAGTTGTTGCATTTTTTTCTGACATTCCTTGCTTTATGAAGTATGAAGATTGTCAAATTTACTTGAAGTTGTCTTATACAGGTTAAGGCAGTTTATGTGAAGAATTTACCAAGGACTGTTACCCAAGACCAGTTAAAGAAGCTTTTTGAGCACCATGGGAGAATCACAAAAGTGGTTGTGCCACCAGCAAAGCCTGGACAGGAAAAGAATAGGATTGGTTTTGTACATTTTGCGGAGAGGTCTAGTGCCATGAAGGCCCTGAAGAACACTGAAAAATATGAACTCGATGGTGATCATTAGCTTGTAATCTTATTGGCATCATGTGTGTTCTAAAAGCAAATGAACTATTCAGTAATATTTGACTGGTTTGCTCTGATGATCAGGCCAAGATTTGGAGTGTTCTCTTGCAAAGCCACAGGTAGATCAGAAGTCAGCTGGAGGGTCAGTTTCCCAGAAGCCTAATTTACTTCAAAGTTATCCACCTCATATTGGTTATGGTTTAGCTGGGGGCGCCTATGGTGCTGTAGGTGCAGGGTTTGGAGCTGCAGCCTTTGCCCAGGTGAGAAGATATGTGTGTTTTTTTCAGGGGTGCTTCTTCTGTTCTGAGTCGAAACTTTGCTTGTGTAATATTTGCATTTAGCCTTTCATTGCATGATAATCAATTCATGTTTATTGCTAGTTGCTTTGTATTTAGGCCATGGTTTTGTTAAATAAGGAATATCTGTGTGCCTTTCATTGAGTTTTGTTAAATAAGGTTTTGTTACATCGCTGAAGGTCTTTTCTGTTAAATCTAGTGGTGACAATGGTAGTAGAGCTGTGTTGTGAGTCCCTAATTGGAGGCTCTATTGCCCTTTATTCTTATTTCCATTTCTTTATTTAAATGTTCACTTGTAACTTCACTCTTAATGGATTTTGTCTCATAAACATGTATATTTCTTGCAGCCCTTGGTCTACGGAAGGGGAGCAAGTCCTGCTGGCATGGCAATGATGCCAATGCTTCTACCTGATGGGCGTATTGGATATGTCCTGTAAGCATGATTATGTCACTTTAGCTACAATGCTTAGTTTAGGAAAATATATTAAATCCACCATTAGGAAAGCTGAACATTTTAAATGGAAGTTATTGACTGTATGCACATATAATATTAAATCTTACATGAATAAAATTACAGCTGGGTGTGACACTGATACCTTGTTTATATGTGCCATTTTAAATGGAAGCTCTTACTGTTTTCCTCATTGTAGACAACAATCTGGAGCTCAGCCACACAGCTTGCCTGCACATCATGGGAGTAGTGGTAGAAGTAGTAGTGGAAGTCGCAGCAAGGGAGGCAGTTCAGGCCGGGGGAGGCACAGTGATGGTGGCCATGGGCAAAGATATCGTCCATACTAGTAGCCTTTTCTAAATGCCTGTAATTATATATTGGGAATGTGTCTGCATTCCTATATTGTTCTCATTGTAAAGTCCTAAGATTTTCAGGCATCTGATTGTGGCAACATATTATCAGTTAATAACATGGTGGTTATGGCATTAGTCTTCCAGTTTCGTATTGTCTCTGCACTTAAACCATACAGTCATTTGGTTTCACAATACCTTCCAACATTTTTGAGCAAAGAGCTGTTTCTGCTGTCTAAAAGCAAAAGACCTATCTTTATGTTTGTCTAATTAGGAAGGCTAATGCAATCATCCTCTGTGCAATGCAAGGCTCAGTTCTGAAACCGAAATGTACAAATCAAGCTTATTCTGTCATAAAACGTTAAGACCGTCTAATTCGGTTGTATTTGCATCCAGTTTTAAGAGCTCATTAAAGTGGCAAGAAATAAGTTCTCGGTGAATTGAACTTTACATTGCTGCCTAAACCACATACCTTTAATGAATTAGCTGAACTCTTAAAAAGGTGTTAATATAGCAGCAAATTAACCAGGCATCTGTCGCCAGTTGCTGATTCATACAGAATTCAAGCTTACACTCTGCATGGACCATGGACAATGCACTCCACTGGAGTAATACAAGTAATTTGATTGATCTTAATGGATACACCCGGCAAAATGACTAGAATGTTGAGATAAACCAAAAATATTGTAGTATCTCAAAAAGAAAAAAATGTAAAATTTTACTGGCGCAATTCAGTGACCAAGACAAATGGCCTCCCTTTAGCCATCTTTGCAGCAAATGGAAAAATTAATGCTTGTTTAATATTACAAGATCAACCTACAATTGAGATTACGTCTTGATTAGTATTCTATACTGTTCACTTTTCTTGGAATGGAGATAATAACATTCTTGCTCACTCCTTTCCACCAGCATCATCCTATTCTTCATTCTTTTTATCTTTTCTGGTTTTACCATCACTTTTCTTTGATGCCTCACCTTCTACTTTCTGTTTCTTTTTCTCATCTTTTGACTTCGATGTTCCGGCTCTCTTTCCAGCATTCTTCTGCCTATATTCTGAATGGAAACCAAGGACCCATCAATCACTCAAAACAGGGGAAAAAGAAGTTCAGCCAATTTTTACAAATAAAGAGCTGATTCCGAGCATATTAACACTCAAACTCAATTTTGGGCATGCATCTGCCAACCATTAACAAGATTAAAACACTTGAGTAGCTCTTTTAGGTAGGATTGGAGATCATTCAAGGTTGCAGCAGTCCTCGGCCATAAAAAACTAATGGTATCACAACAATCTGTTCGCAGGATCCTATTGTTTTATGACATAAAGAACGGATTAGCAAGGTAATCAGCCCTCATTATGCAAACATAGACAAGCACATTTCCCTCCTTAAAAATAGTCCAAATGTTATCACAGAGGGAAGCATTTCAAAGTACACAACCCTTATAACAAGGGACACATGTTGTTCAATTAGTGCTTGTTATAAGGGTCATGTAGTTTGAATGGTCAAAAGGTTCTGATGAATGACCAGGAAACAAGATGTCTCTCTACCTTAAGAGTCAAAATACATGTTCCTATCGCAAAGTATCAATATACAAGAGAGAATACGCGTAACTGATATATATCCTAACCAAGACAGGTATAGCATCAGCTGAAAAGTTTTTGCTTGAACCATCAGAAAGACACATGATCTACTGTTCAAATATGATGCAGTGACAAACGAATCTTCTTACGTGGTTTCCTTGAAAAAGAAAAGAGGACTCGAAGCAACCACCTTTTGGGAGACAATTGGTTTTGCTAAAAAGACACCATATTGCTTATCATGTTTCTTTTGATAAACTGGCAAGACTTAAATAATAGATTGCAAAACTTTTTCCCATCAGACTAAAAGTTATTTTGCTCCTGATACAAGTGTATCCTCGACAGATTTTGAGGGTGATCACCATGACTATTTCTTAACAAAAATATAGTAAACCTATTAGCCTACCAATCTTTTATACTTGACTAACTCAAAGATACATCACAAGCTGCTCAGTCAAAAATTTCAGTCATTAGTTACTATACATTTTATCCGAATCAAGTCTCTTCAGCCATAACCTTACAATGAACTTGGCCAGAACGTACTAATCATTTCTTTTAAAATAAAAAGCGAAAAAAATTACGGCAGAAAATGACAATCCGGTTTCTGAAAGTTAACTGACCATCAAGGGAGTCCCTAAGTGGGTCTACAAACTCAGTAAAGTCGATTTCTTCAATTGCTTTTAACACATCCTCAGCGTTAATCGTTTGCCTCTTTGACTCCTTGCATATGTCATTAGCCCTGCAAATTATTATTCAACACTTTGATAAGAGCTAGCATAATACCCTTTACAAACCAAACGGACCCCTACTAAACTTGTTTCGAATCCAAATGTGAGCTTCCACATAATATTTTAATTTCATTTAGTTGATACCCACTTTGTAGATTTTCCCAAAATTCAACCTTTTCAAAGAAAAGTTATCAACTTTGCTTTTTTTAAAAAAAATATATATCTAAATTATAAATTCAAAACAATTAAAAACCCTAAATAACGAAAATTGATTAGTTGGGGGTTTAACTTACGTGGCGGAGAGGTAATGGATGAAGATGCGGGCGCTTTCAGAGAAAGCAAGGAGCGCGTCTTTGTGAACGGAGATGTCGGTATCGGGAGAGCAATCGTGAAGCTTATCCTTCACCACCCGGCGCACGATAGTCTTCGGCAGCTCTTCTGCTTCTGGTACTACTTTCTCTGTTTCCATTTACTGATTTGCTTTATTTTTCCGCTTACACAAAGAAATTTGTGGGATTTGAGGATTACATATATAATTTGTGATCGTTGATTCGTTTCTAGGTTTTGTTTCCCGCCATTAACGTTACTGTTCTATTGGGCCTTTGAGCAAAAATTAGGCTTGCCCGATTGGGTGGCAACTAATCAGGCTGACAAAATATAGGCTTGGGTCGAGTTTTTTCAAGAAGGCCTAAATTTATTTGTAAAGAAAGCTTAAGGGCTGGGCTTGGGCCTGGTCACTACAAGCTTATACTAAACTTGGACTTCCACTATTTTTTATTTTTTTAAACTATTATAAACTTAAAATAAGTTAATACCTAGCAAGTGGATATAAGTGCTAATAATTAAATGAAATGAATATTTCATAATAAAATAATAAATAAAGAAAATGAAGTAAATAAAAATTTAGAGATTTAATTTTTTAATACTGAAATCTCTAATTTAACAACATCTTAATTAATTAACGCTTATTAGAGAGTTTAATATTCTAATTTTAAGTTTTTAAAATTATTATTAATTTATGAATTAGAAATTTAAGTTTTTTAATTTATTATTATTATTTATAAATTTATTTTTAAAAAAAATACTCATGAGGGTTAGACCAAAAGCTCACTCGACTCCACTTGAGCTTGGGTCGGCCTAAGCTTTTTTTAAAAAAATTGTAAACTAATTAAATAATGTCATGTGACCGTGCTAATCTTATAGTGAGAATGAAAATAACATGTTATGTAGTAAGGATGACATAAATCTCTACGGAGACGAGGACTTTCGAGAATTTTCACAATTTGAGAAGAGTATGAAGACAATTTTATATCTAATTTATTGATTTTTTTATTGAATTATTTTTCGAAGAAGCGACGGAGATGAGCTAGAATCCTTATCCCTTTCCTGATTCCCCATTTCCCTATTTTTAATTTTAATTTTAATTTTTAGAATTACTAATAAATAAATTATAAATTATTAAATATTAATATAAATTAAAAATACCAAAATATTTATACAAATATACTATGAAACTTTTAGACTAATTAAAAATATTAATTTTAATATCTACGTCTGTTTTTTATTTTATTAGTAATATAAAAGTAATTCATTTTTATTTTTATTATAGGATTATAAAGATCGAAGAAGATAATTATGCTAATTATTTATATTTTATACTGTGACTTTTATAATGAATTAATGTTAATATAAGATATATTGTCAAACTTTAATTTTATTTATATTTTTTATCTTAATATAATTAAATCAAATTCAGAAACTAAAAATATATTAATTATTCAGGAGTTTATTTGGAGATCAGGAACCCTCAGAGATCTTTTATTATAATTCAAAGAAGGGACGAAAATCCCCTTAAACAATTCTAACATAAATGAACAGAGAATGAGAATATATATAGAATATGAGAATGGGTATGAGAACATCGATTTTCTTCCTTCCCATCCCCATTGCAATCCCTACTATGCAGTGTAAATTATTTTACAATTAAAACATAAAGAGTGTTGATGGTCTCACCTTCAGCTCTCCAAATCTTAGATCAGTTAATTATAGGCTGTTAAGAGGACAAATATCAAATGAAATTTTGTTAAAATATTAAGTTATATTGCACATGGGGCCATTTATGTAGGGATGATAATTTTTGGATCCGAATTCGAGTTTGGGCTTCTTAATTCCGGACTCGAATATTAAACTTTTATATCAGAGTTAGATTTAAACCCAAATTTTTTCAATCCAAGTTTGGGCCGAATTTAACCTAAAAAAATTCAAGTTCTTGAATTCTGGATTCTAAACCTAAAATTTTTAAAAATTATTTGAATTAAAATAAAAATAATTATTTATAGTTTAAAAAATAATTTTTAGGACTAAAATTTAAAAAAAATTATACTTATATTAAATAATTTAAAAAATTAATATATAAATAAATATATCTGAGTTTAAATTTTAAATTTTTAGAACCATCCAAACTTATACCCAAATACGAACATATCTAAATTCTTATTTTTACACCCAAAATTTAAAAATTTTTTAATTTGATGCGAGTTAAACTTGATCTAAAAAAGCCGAGTTCATTCGTTCGGACATGGGCTTAATTATTATCTCTACGTTTGTGGGGAAAATTACCATTTACCAAACATAAATGACGAGAAATCACAACCTTATATCATATCGTCGTAACTCGTATCCAAATCTTATCACGAAACAATCGAAAACGGCTATAGCAAAGCCACAAAGCCAGAACCTTCCTTGTGATAATAGTGATCAGACGAAGGTAAAATTTCAGGCACGCGCTTACGCAATTAAGTTGACCACGGCTCGTTCGTTCTCATAAAAAAAAAGGAAATGACTGAAAAAGGATCTTGACCGTCTATCTTGCCACCGCAGCCGGTCACCGAACTCTTTCAACGAAGTACAGTAATCTTTTTTCAAAATCACATTTTAAAAACGACAAGCCACCACTACCAGCAAACATAATTTTTCTTTTGAAAAAAAGAAAATAATAAATAGCTTCGAATTTCATCCATCACATTCTTTCAGTAATTCCAGAAGTCTCACTCACTTTCTCACATCTGTGATCTTGTTCTGCTCTGTTCATAGACGTTTTAATTTTTTTCAAATAAAGTTTTTAAATTCCGCTACCAAATCACAAATCATAATCACCACCATCATCATCATCATCAAATGTCGTATTACAGCGGATCCTACTCTTCATCTCAATCCTATGCGCCCTCTGCGCCTTCTCTTCCGGAGACCTACAACAACTCCTCTTACAGTAACTCATCTTCGGCTCAAAGCTATTATGCCCAGCCTCCTCCGCCTCCGCCGCCGTCGCAGCAGCAGCCGTCGTACCCGGCGCCGAGTTATGGGCAGTTTTCGGCATATGGGCACTCCGCGTTTCCGCCGGGGACCCACCCAGATGTGATAAGGAGGTTTGAGATGGTTGATAGAGATAGAAGTGGGTTTATTGATGTGAACGAGTTGCAGCAAGCACTTTCTTCTGAGTATCAGAGGTTTAGTCTCAGTACTATTAGATTGCTCGTGTTTCTTTTCAAGAATCCTCATGATTCCTTGAGAATTGGTAAGTTCTTAGATGCCCTTTAAGAAAAGAAAAAGAAAAAGGGAAAATTTTTTAAGTTCATCTTAGGTTAGAATGAGATTTTTTTTTTCCGTGAATTTGAGTAATTAATGCAATTATTAGATGGGTTTCTGGATCGCAAATTGAATAGCTGACTTTCAGATTTTAGGTTACAATTTTTCATTTATATTCCAATGGTTTTGACTTATGTATCAAATTGGCTTTTTGGCTTTAATTTGTCGGTATCTTTAACTCTCCACGGAGTTGAGTTGATGTTAGCCTATATCTATTGTTACAGGGCCTAAAGAATTTGCTGATTTGTGGAGTTGCCTTGGTCAAATGCGCGTAAGTATTTGCACTGATTATTCTTTGAATTTTCAAAATCCTTCAAGTACTTGATGTGAAGTTATATTCCAACTTTTTTCATGCAACCCTCTTTTGTCATGCCTTTAATAACTAGCTTTTCCAGTTATGCCTGTTTTATCTTGGCTTGATGGTTTCAGCTTTCAATGTGTCAATCCTCTCTGTGTGGCTGGTTGAAACCTTTGAATGTTGAGAAAAAATAAAAAGAAGTGATTTGCATTTTGTTAATGATGCTGATCTTTGTGTTCTTGAGAACACTTCAAGCTTTTTGCTAAGCCAGAGTTTCTGAAATTCATTTTAGTCACTTGTTCAACATAAGTTTGATGAAATGAATCCTAGCCTGAGCAATGAGTTTTATTCACTGCTGTGACTATCTAATGTATTCCCAATACACAAATTTTGCTTATGCAATACATGTTACTCTATGTTTTGTGAGTGCTTAGTATCAACTATGAAATTTGCTCTTGTAGGCTATATTTGAGAGATATGATCGAGACAGAAGTGGGAAAATTGATCTGATGGAATTGAGGGATGCTCTCTACAGTATAGGATATGCAGTCCCACCTTCAGTTCTCCAGCTTTTGATGGACAGGTATGATAATAGAAGTGGAAGCCGGAAGCTTGGACTCAGTTTCGACAGCTTCGTTGAGTAAGGCGCCTCTTCCATTAATATCAATAGTTATTTTTGTTTACTTGTTTTCATTTTTTTGAGGATTTTGATGTGCTATATTCATTTTTGTTCTGTTTAATTTGATAAGCAGATGTGGGATGGTTGTGAAGGTGAGTACTCAAATTCCTACTTTTTCTGACTTTGAAGCTTTGTTAGCGTAGCTGTCACTTACCTCTTCAAATAAATTATAATTGGGTCAATCAATCACCAAAGTTCGTTTTATGATGACGGTTTGTAAGTCCAATTTGCTATGCCAGTATGCATAGACATCTATAAAAGATAAACTCTGTTTTTTCTTTTTGGAACCTAATAAGCATACTCTATATAACAAGTCCACCTCCCCTCCTTTCATATTCATGCATTTGGTCTAATTATGCAAACTTATTGTGGTTTCAGGGTTTGACTGAAAAATTCAAGGAGAAGGATCCCCGGTATACTGGGTCAGCTACACTTACTTATGAATCATTCATGAGTATTGTCATTCCATTTATTGTGTCATATGATTGATTTAAATTTTTACAATTAGCTGTGCAATGTTTATTTCTTTATTGTTAAAAAGTTAAAATATTTATCTGGGATTGAAGTTGTATGTTGAGAAATGGTAGGTATGAATGTGAAATAGGATTCCCTCTTCTGTGAGACTGTAATTCTTCCCAATGTTTTACAGTTTTAAAAATCTGAAGGGAAACATAATGTGATTTTTTTTTTATCCGCAAACACTTGATAGTATTTTTAATTTTTTTTTTAAATTTTTGGCCTAATATATCATACTTCTTTTTCAAATTTCACTGTCTCCTCGGGTTTCATTACTTTTTATTTAGCAAGAAGTGTTTTTCGGCGCTGTTTCATTGAATGATACAATCTCGTAGTTCATTAATTTGCCTCGCACAAAATATAAATTGTCAACACAAAAACCATTTTGCTTGACATCGAAAATCAAACTCCAAACATATAAAAAAAATATATGTATATAGATATGAAATATTAACTTTATGAAAGACTAATATGTGAGTTTAGTTCAGTCTAATAAGTTTTGTGAGTTACCTTTTAAAGATTTACAAGCGCTTCAAATGACTCAAATTGTATACTATTTTTCATTATTCTTGTAACCCTCCTACATGCTGCATCCAAGGCAATTCCATCAAGGAAGAGTTTTTACTGATTGGTTTTCTCTAATATCTCGTATGAAAAAGAAAATAACAATAATTAAGAACCATTTATTAGTATTTAATTAGATTGGATGAGATTTAATAAAGGATCATTCATCAGTATTTACTTGGATTGGATGAGGTTTATGTCGATAATTACTTTTTGTATATAACTTTTCTTCAAGAAATAAATTCTCATAAATAAATGATGTAAATTGTTTTAACTACTACTTCACGATAGCATAATTGTCAACCAATAATGAAAAAGGAAAGCAACACGGTGTGATAAGAGCTTCACTTGCTCGTTACAGTATCAATTGCAAGTATGTAATGTAATAGAAATTGCAAGCATATAATTATCATTGAAAACACAAAAAAAAAAAAAAAAAAGAAAACGCACACACACACACGTTTCGTTTATTTGTCATGGCATCATTTTTGTTACACTTATTTTGGTCTGTTTAGTAAAATATGCAAACGTGGGATAATTGTGAAGTTCAGTCCACGCTTATTAACGACTGTGTGTCATACGATTGACTAATCGACTTTATATAATTTCATTATATACTATTTTTCTTTAAAGTTTTTAATCAATTCAATTAAATTTATATTTAATGAAGATGGTGTTGATGTTAAGATTTTATTCATACACTGCTATAATTATAATGCATATAACAACCTAATGTTCTGTTAATACATAAATCAATAATTAACTAATTTGACATTAAATGCATATGATATGATATTAAGTTTTTATAAAATAAGTGTCGCTTGTTTTTTCTTGAAATTAATTTCGACTTAATCTCATCTTTTAACATTTTTGTAATATTAAAAGAATTTCCAGTGTGGTATTGTCACTTTGCAATAAGAAATTATTTAATGTTTATATTGTTTTGAGTACTTATTTTCACAAGACAAGCCCATAGTAGAATATCATCTTTAACTTTTTCCTAAATATTCAAAGATTATCAAAAAAATCAATTCACTCAATTAAGATTAAATCATAATCATATCATAAAGCTCGACAAAATACATTGTTGTTATACTACCTCTCTATTTCTTCATAAAGATTCCTACTATAAGCAAGACATTATCTTTATATATTAATAAATTATTATTCATTTATCGATATATTAATATGCACTAAATTAATAATTTTTCAATAATCTCAAAACTATTATTTTATCATTTTATCGAGATTCTACTGTGCCATATTATCCCACCATGTCAAAACCGTCAGAAAAACTCATTATGTCATGAAACAATCATTTTTTTCTTTTGATTTTTAAAAATATATTTTGATTCTTTTTTTTTTTTTAAATATGAGAAACAAGTGTCAATTTAGTCTAAACCCCTAAAGACCAAAAGAGTATTCATCATGTTCACTATACAACCGAAAATGCATTATCAAGTGTTAATTTTTAGCTAAAAAAATAAAAATGTAATACTTGCAAGATAATTACGATAAACAACCATGTAATATTTTTCTATAAATTATAAGTTGTAAAATTGAAAAAAGATTTCGATACTACAAGTAGATTTCCGATATCATCCAAAGCATCCACTTTCAAGCACATCCTCATCACTACTAGTAAATTTTTTCTCTTTTTCTTTTTTTTTTTTTGGTCAGCTAGAACTACTCGTACAAATTTATATTTTTATTAATATCATAATCTTTAACAATAGTTTGATTAGGATTTGAAAACTATTTTATTTTTTAAAAAATAATAGATTTTTCAAAAAAAAAAAAAGATATTGAAAGCAGTTTTGTGAGTAAAATAGCCGCATCATGTTTTTAAGATGTTACTCGGGAATTTTAATAGATTAAAAACTTTCCTTTTGTGGGATGGAAAATTTTACGAAATAACGAAAAATTAGATGACTAAATGAAACCATCTATTACTATATTTTATTTAATTCATGTATAAATAACTATAAATTACATGATTATTCAATTATCGACTAAGGTTGCAAGGAGTTCATATGGTTTGTAAGTAAGAAAAATTATCAAAATCTAAATATGATTGACGAACCTGAACATGTTAAGAGATAATTCAAAATTGAGAAACGATGATGGTATAAATTAATAACTAAATAATGACAAAGTCATTATAATATAATAGAGATAATTTCATTATTTTAATTCTGGGACAGTAGGACACAAATAGATTTTGTTTTACTGTCAAATTCTGAGTTGTTTAGGAAGTTTGAGCTATTTAGGAAGTTAGTTATCTTAACTAACTTTCACTTGATTTTGAGATTTCGAGAGAAGTAGCAAGTAATTTATGAATCATCAAAAATTTTGTAATTTTACTTCAATTCTGGGTAAAAAAACTTGTAACTTTACTTGAATTTTGAATTATTTTTTTGTCAACAAAGAAAAGGTGATTTTCGTACTTGTTACATGAATCCACTTAAATATTGTTGTGTATTCATTGTATCAATTTTCTTTTTTTCCTATCTTTGTCATTTGTAGTTGTTTTTGTAGATTCATAACTGAACATAGTCATAATATCGATATACTGAGGGTGGTTTGGTACACAATTAAGCCATGTGTTGTTAATTAGTTTTCTCTAACATCTCATATGAGAAAATAACAAAAACATTTATTTGTGATTATTGAATGAAGATTTTGACAATAATCACTTTTTATATAGAAGCAACACACACTAATATCATTCATTATAGATAAATACACTTTCATAAACAAATCATTTAGATTGTTTAACCACTACTATATTGCATGTGTATAACCGTCACACAATTTAGGTTTACAAATTTTTGAAAAAATAGATGGTGTCTGAAAAAATAATTAAGGATAGCGCTATTTAAATTTACTAAAATGTTCTTTAAATCCATCATTTAAATTTAAAAAATTAAAATTTTACCCATACCCACCATAATATGTCCTTACCACATTTTTATTTTCACGTAATAACTAAATAAACCCAGTAAACATCATTATTAACTTATAGACGGCCACTTGTTGAGTTTTCAATTTAGCTTTTTGGCCATCCGCTTTGCTTTGTTGGTATCTTAACCCTCCATGGAAATGAATTGATGTTAGCCTCAATCTACTGTTACAGATCATAAAGAATTTGCTGATTTGTGGAGTTGCCTTGGTCAACTCTCCTTATTTGTCGGGCCATTAAAAACTAGCTTTTTGGGTTATGCCTGTTTTACCTTAGCATGATGGTTTCAATATGTCAATCCTCTCAGTGTGGCTAGTTGAAATCTTTATAGGAAAAATGAGTAATCTTAAAAGAAGTAATTCGCATTCCATTAATGCCAATAGTTTATTTTTACTTTTTCTGGGCTGCTTACCTTTTCAAGTAAAATTATAATCTATTAGTGATTCGCAAAATATAATGTAATTATGATCGTTTAATTCGTCGTAATCAATTTCTATTTGGAACCATAACATACTCTAAAAAAATAAACCAGTCTCCTTTCATGATCATGCATTTGATCTAATTATGCGAACTTATTGCGGTTTCAGGGTTTGACTGAAAAATTCAAGGAGAAGGATCCACATTAAATTGGGTCAGCCACGCTTACTTGTGAATCATTCGTAAGTATGGTAATTCCATTTATTGTGCCATATGATTGATTTAATTTTGTGTAATTAGTGTGTATGAACTTAGAATTCTTTACTGTTAGGAGTTCAATTACTTATCTAGGATTGAATTTATTTGTATATTGAGATATGAAAAGTAATTAAGAATGTAAGATAGGATATTAGGATTCTCCCTCCTCTGAGAAGCAAGTATGACCATAATTCATCTCAATATTTTCTATTTTCAAAAGGATGATGCTACTTAAACTCACTAATTTCCTCATTACTTCATCTTTTTATTTAAGAGTTTTATTATCAAAATATTTATTTATAAAATTACTTATTTAATCATTTACTCTCTTTCTCAATTTCACAAAGAATTGATATAATTAACTAAGATAAACAAAACTCACTATTTAAAAAATGAATATCAATATATTTTTATCAACCATGAAATTTAATGAATATCAAGAAATTAATTTTTACAAAACAAAAAAACTCATGAATATCAAGGAAAAAAAACTTCTACATAGAAAACATGAAATAGAAATCATGATCCACTAAAAAATGTAAGAAATGTGAATTCAAAAGAGAGTGAAATTAAATATTTAATTTGCAGAATGTGAGAGTGAAAATATAATATACAATTGTAAGATAGAGTGAGAAAGAGATTAGTGAACAATAATTTTTAGATTTTCAAATTTTAAATTTTTAATACTGATTTTTTTAAAAAAAATAAATATAGAGAGAGGAATTTGGTGAGTTCAAATAACTCTCACCCTTTTTAAAATTTGGAAGGAAATATATTGCTGTTATTTTTTCGCAAAAATATAAATTAATTCTTTTTTTCTTTTCGGCTTAATATTTCATCCTTCTCTTTCAAATTCCATGTTTGTCTCTTGAGTTTATTTTTTTTTTAATTAGCAAGCAGTGATTTTTCACTTTCTCAGTGAATGATATAATATCCAATAGTTCATTAATTTACCTCATTACAGGCTAAAACTACCAACACTGTGGATTGACTTCTAGCTTCATAAACTTGGTCATAACAATAGCGACGTTATCATTCAAATTATTAAGTTAGAACTACTACTATTCAGACGTACATAAGATTTCAAATGGTGAGATTATTTGAATTCACCAAACTAGTCACTATATCTATTTACTAAATAATATTTGACTAAAGATCTGTTTGAGATTATTTTTGGGAGGTTCAAAAATGATTTCAGGAATCTTAAAGTTAATTTTAATATTTGATTAAAAAAAATCAAAATCATTTTGTCAAAATCTGTCCATCTTATAACTAATTTTGAAATGCAGAGAAGGAATAGCTTTTAGATTCTGATTTTAAAAATCAATCTTATCCTTTAACACAATTCTATAAATATTCTTACAATTATTACTTAAACACAAAATTATCCTTATTTAAATTGAAAACAAACTAAATATTTTAATAAAATTTTATTATAATTTATGCATTTCTTTCGTTTACCCTATTTCTTCTTCAAATTTTATCATTCCATAACAAAATTAATATTTTAGTAAATTTTTATTATAATTCATGCATTCCTTTTTGTTAATATGATTTCTTCTTCAAATTTTATCATTCCATCAAAAGTTTCCTACTACAATGAGGTAAGATACAACACATGTTTCATCACCTTTTAACTAAATTCATGCATATTCAATATAATTGATTGTGAAAATTTTTATTATAATATTTGTTGTTTATTTTGTTTGGGATTGTTTATTTAATGAAAATTACAGTTGATTTTTGAATTATCAACCTTTTTAAGATAAAAAATAAAAGAAATAAATCAATATAGTATACATTTTAATTTTAGTTAAAATTATTATAACACACAATTAAAACTATTGTATGTACATGTTTTTATATGTGTAAATAAATTTTATTCTACATTATGTCTATTTTAGTAATTTATGTTCTTACAGTAGTTTAACAGTAAGATTTACTAAACATCTACAACTGTTTTCAAAACTCTTAGCACTTTTGAAAATAAAATTTATTAAATACTTACTTAATTTTTTTATAACTGATTATTTATACAGAATAACTAACAACAATTATTTTAAAAACTACAACATTATCAAATTAGTCCTAAGTAGTTTAGTCGGTTCAAATAACCCCATTCAATTTTAAATTATTAAATTTTAATTACTTTTGCTGTGAGGATAATTACACTCCTAAAGTTTTAGAAATAATTAAGTTTGCCCAAATTTTACTAGGGCTAAAAATAGTTATTTATAAGAACATTTTAAAAAATAATCAAAATACATCAAATACAATTAGAATTCAAGGCTAGTTCTATCCTTTTCTATATCTGGACCTTCGAATACCATTTAATTAAGATGCTCGTCATCCTATTCACTTGGAATTCAAATAGTTAGATTCGACTAATCTTTTTAAAAAAATTTATTTACTTGGAGTTCAAATAGTTACATTCGAGCAATGATCTTCTTCTAAAATTCACGAGTGCACTTTATGCCTTTTATTAGATATTACTTTTATCTTTTCTCGTGCCTTTGATTAGGTATATTTTGTCGATATGCTTCCGATGTCATTGATTAGTTATATTTTGTCGATATGCTTCACATAATTAAAGTAAAACATTGAAAGTAAGTAGAGATTCTTTCGAGAATTTCTCTCTCCTCTTAATCTCCTTTTTATGCACCTGTCATAATCTCTTAATTCGTTGAATAAATTCATTATATCACTACATAATTATTTTCATTAACCGTTTTCAATCAATTTCTTCATGTTATATTATTTTAAACACTTGTGATTGTATAATTATTCTTTAAACCTTTTCCAAGTAAAGAGTATATAATTAAGTACACATGTCATACGGATATACTCATTATTCAAATGACATGATGAATGACATAAACAAGAGAATAATTAATAACAACATGAGACAAATATAATGAAGGTATCATATATATGATTTCCTCCTTCAGTGCCTTCTCTTAATTGTTGTCACTTAACTCATCTACGATACTGACAGCAATCAAGACAACAACAGGTACTGCTTTAGCGACAACTCCTAGAACTTTAGACACAATTTTTTTCTTGCTCTTGAGTTCAGTGAATGTGACACTGAGCAGCCCATCCTCCACGGATGCCTTGAAGTCATTTGGCTTCACGATCACACCCTCTGGCAAGTTGAAGCTCCTCGAAATATCAATCTTCCCATCACCGCTGCTGCAGCACTCCTTGAGAACCCACGTCACAGCTGCCTCGTGCTCGCCGTCGCCGTCGTCTCCCTCCGGCAGCTTTTTGCTTAGTTTAAGAAGCTTTCCATCTTCGGTACTCCCAATCTTCAACCCCTCCATCTTTGTCCCCGTGGGAATGGTGGCCTTGAACACGAGGTAGTCTCCAGCATCATTCTACTCCCCCTTGATATTCAGGAACTCCATGGCTGGTTTAACGTTCGTCACAAAAGCATTTGCAGTTGGGATCAGCTCCCAGTCCATCTCTGTATCGTCAGAGGACATGTTGCTGTTTGAATTCAAGATTTGTTTAAGGGATAATACCAAAACACTTGGGCTAAACTAAGCTACGAATTTATAATGTTGAGAAAGTTCTTGGATGTATATCTGATTTGTATTTTAATTTTGGATCATTTCAAGGAATATATTGATTTTTTATTACTTCTCTCCTATATTTAGATTTTGGATCCGGTGCTGAACTAAATTGTAATTTATTGACTCAATTCTATTGACTTTACGTATGAGCTACAGTAAATTTATTCCACAGCTAGATAATTAATTACAACCACATTCGTAAAGTGATAAATAATAAAAAATACGTTATAATTTTAATTATATAGTAAAGAAAGAGTGTTCCCGCCGTAAATATAATCCAACGTAGCTAATGAACATAAAATATATACTTATTTTATACTTAATTATATAATTGTTAGTTATTATTATTTATTATTTTTAATTAATTAAATTATTTTACTGAATAAGGAAATAATCAGAGATTATGCATAAAAAGGGCATGAAGAAGTTCAAATTTGGAAACAATGAAGATTAAATTAGAAATAAATTAGAAGACACAATGAAACAAAATCAAGAATTAAAAGTACCCGTGCCTAGCAAGAATATCAAGACCAAAATCGAAGACAATTTCCTTAAGTAACAAAGATGATACATGTGATCAATTATTGAGGGCAAGCAAGCATGTAAACCGTGGCCATGCATTATTAGAAAATAAGGATTTTATTTTGGCAATTGCATATGCATTGCTATTATGCATGGCATTATATTTGGGAAGCAAATTAATTACTTGGAACTAGAATCCAAATTAGATATGGCCGAAATTGCATGGTCACGGACATTATATTTAATTACTTGGGCTTAATTGTTATACCCATGAGATAACATAGATTAATTTTGAGTTGTTACTCTAAAATTAGGGATTAATAATAATTAGATAATTACTAGTTGGATAGTGGTGTATTATGAAACCTTTGTATTCTTCGTCTTATTGAAATCTTCTTTGTTTTAATTGTTTTATTAGTTTTATTAGTTTAATTAGCCTTAAAATTCAATTTGTTCAACTAGGTTAGGATTAATAATAATTTTAGATTTAAATTAGATTTTCTACTTTATAGCAATCCATGTGGATTTGACCTCGTCACCACTATTTTATTTTTAAAGGTTTGTGTGCTTAGAGCATATTAAAATTTTTCACAATAAGTTTTTGGCGCCGTTACCGGAGATTGTGCTAAAAAGTCAATTTAATCCAATTTGATTTGATTCTTCCACTAGTTATAATTTAAGTTGTCTTTTATTATTTAAAAAACACAAAAAATAAAATTAAAATTAGATTTTGAGTTGATTGTTTAGTTGTTTGATTTATTTTATTTTAAATTTAGTTTATTTTATTTTTTATTTTTTATCTTTATTTTATTTTTCTAGTTTAAGAAAATTATTTTTTAGTAAGTCAGAGTTAAGTTTTCTTATGGTGTCATTGTTAAGTCTAGTTTTCTTGTCTCTAGATCAAGCTTAAACATCTATTCTGTGTCTAGTGATATATTTTCTCTCTTAAGGTCTAGTTAGTTTATGAGTGTTTGGGAACATGATTCAGTTGGTCAAAAAAGATTCCAAAATTAAGAGTGACCAAGCCAATTCTTCTCAAGTGATGGATGACCTAAATAGAGTATTGCCAGTACTACCACCAGTGCAAGCAAAGAAATCACTAGAGAGTACTTTTCACCACTTGCAACTAATCAACCATCTTGTATTGTGTTGACTTAAACTACAGCAACACACTTTGAACTTAAGTCCTCTGTCATTCAACTTTTACCATCTTCCATGGGTGAGAGAGAAAAGACCATTATTTACACATTAAGGAGATGGTGAATTCACTTCTTGCTGAGTCTATTACTATATGGGATGATTTGAGTAATAAGTTTCTCGTTAAGTTTTCCCCTATGTCTAAAATAAATGCCCTTAGGAGAGAAATAAGTGATTTTTATTAAAGAGATGGTGAACAATTTTAAGTTCCCTTTCTCATTAAAAGATAAAGAGAAAGCTTTTTTGAATTCACTTCTTGCTGAGTCTATTACTACATAGGATGATTTGAGTAATAAGTTTCTCGTTAAGTTTTCCCTTATGTCTAAAACAAATACCCTTAAGAGAGAAATAAGTGATTTTTATTAAAAAGATGGTGAACAATTTTATGGGTGTTGGGAATAATTCAATGACCTACTCCTTAAGTGTCCCCACTATAGTCTTGAGAAATTGAGACTTGTACAATGCTTTTATAATGGTTTAAACATAAAAAATCATCATATGGTAGAGTCTATGAATGGTGGGAAGTTTTTAAACCTATATGAAAGTGCGGCTTGAGATTTCTTAAATTCACTTTCTAAGAATTCTCAACAGTGAGATTTTTCAAATAAAACAAAAATCAACCTAAGTTTTTAAAAAAGATCTATATGAAGTTAAGGGTGATTTTAATGTAAAAGGCACTCTAACTACTCTTTCTAGGAAAGTAGAAACCTGAGCTCTAAACCAATCAATGAATTATCACCTTAGTGTAGCTAGTGAGATTTGTGCTCTTTGTTCAAACCTATCTCATACAGCACATAATTATCCTTCATTACTACCTTATCAAAAGGTTTATTCTGATCAAGTAAATGCTTTACAATTATAAGGAAAATTCTCTAATGGTCTATTTTCACCCACATATAATCCTAATTGAAGGAATCATCCTAATTTTTTTTCTAGAAACAAAATTAGTATATATCAAAACTAATATATCAAATCAAGGAGGACAACAATTTAGCTTGCCTACTCAACGATATGTCCCTCCTAAACAAATATATCCTCCTGTTCAACAGCCTATGTCTTAATTTGTTGCACCCCAAAAAAGAAAACTTTTTTTAAATGATACACTTCAAACTTTCATTCAGTCAACCCAACAAGCCTTACAGTCAATTAATAAGGAAGCAAAATCTTAATCCACCTTTAGGTCTGGAAAAATAATTGATAATCATGTAAAAGTTCTTGAGTATAAGAAAGAAAGTCATTCAACTCCAATTGAAAAACTATTACCTAGTGAATCTAGTAAAAATGAAATTCAGTCTAAACCTTATGTTCCTAGAGCTCCTTACCTATAAAGACTTGTCCCACAAAAGAAAGGTACTTATTATACTGATATTTTAGAAATGTTTAAGCAAGTTTATATAAATATTCCTTTACTTAGATGCTATTCAGCAAGTACTTACCTATGCTAAGTTCTTAAAGGATTTTTGTACAGTAGAAAAAAAAAAAACCAATGTCCAACAAAAAGTATTTCTCACTGAAAATGTTAGTAGCATTCTACTAAATAAAATTTCTATTAAGTATAAAGACCATGGCTCACTTACAATTTCTTGTGTCATTGAAGATCTTGCATTTGATAGAGCTTTACTTGATTTAAATACTAGTGTTAACTTGTTGCCATATTCTATCTATGAGAAATTAAGATTAGGAGATTTAAAACCTACTTATGTATCACTCCAATTAGTGGATAGATCTGTCAAAATTCCTAAAGGGATCATAGAGAATGTTTTTATTAAGGTAGATAAATTATACTTCCCTATCAATTTCATAGTTCTTGACACTGAACTTGCACAGAATCCATATTCTCAAATTTCTATTATTGTATGTCAACTTTTATTAGCCAGACTTTTTAGTAATATGTAAGCATTTCTTTTTATTTTTTCGGTTGGGTACAGGCAGCTCATTTCTCAGAGACGATTCTTTTATTTTCTTGCGTGAGTTGGCACGTCTCGCTCGCTTGCGCGGGTCTCTGGGCCTCGTCGGGCCATCCGGGGAGGGGAAAAGCAGCCCGGGCGAAGGAATTGCACGGCGGCCGAGGAAGTACACGCGAGGGGGGCATGCGTTAAGTAGATTTATTGACTACTGAAAGTTAAATGTTGCTACTAGGAAATATCACTTCCCACTTCTTTTTATAACCAAATGCTTGAGAGGTTAGTTGGTCATGCTTATTATTGTTTCCTAGATGGTTACTCTGTATATAACCAAATCCCTATTAATAGGGCCTAAGGTTTTAGTCTATTCAGATCATGCGGCACTTAACTATCTTCTTTTTAAGAAAGACATGAAGCCTCCTTTCAAATACTATTACCACAAGAGTTTGATATTGAGATTCGTGATAAGAAAGGCTCTGAGAATGTTGTAGCTCACCACTTGCCTAGGCTAATAATAGAATCTAGTGATGATCTAGGACCTATTAAATATTCTTTTCTATATGAGCAACTTATGTCTATTTCTATTTACCTTGGTTTGCTAATATTGTGAATTTTATCTTGTTACTAGTCAAATTTCTTCCTATAAGACAAAACAAGTTTGTGATAAGTTTTTAACTGAGGTAAAAAAATTCTTTCTAGATGACCCATATTTATTCAAGTATTGTGCTAACCAAATAATTAGAAAATGTGTCATTGAGAGTGAACAAATTAATGTTATTTATTTTTGTCATGATCATGCACGTGGGGGTCATTTTAGTGAAAAGAAAACTAGAGCAAAAATTTTGCAATGTGGTTTCTATTGGCCATCAACATTTTTAGACACTTATGTTTATTGTAGTTCTCGTAAGATATGTCAAAAGTTATGGAGTATTTCTCGTAGGAAATGTCTTTGAACCCTATTTTAATTATAGAGGTATTTGATATTTAGGGCATTGATTTCATACTAATTTTTTTAGTAATGTTTACATTTTCGTTGCTGTAAGTTTTGTATCTAAATGAGTATAAGCGAGTAGACATAGAATAAATGATCATAGGGTTGTAATTAAATTCTTGCAAGAAAATATTTTCTCTTACTTTCGCACTCCTAGTGCAATTATTAATGATGGAGGAAAAAACTTTTGTAATAAGCAATTGGCCATTTAACGAAGAAATATGGCATTATAAAGTTACTACTCCTTATCATCTATAAACAAGTGGCCAAGTAGAAATTTCAAATAAGGAATTAAGCATATACTTGAAAAAGCAGTCAATTCTACTATAAAAGATTGATCTTTAAAATTTACTGATACATTATGGACATATCGTACATCTTTTAAAACCCCTATAGGAATGTCTCCCTATCAACTTGTTTATGGCAAGGGTTGTCATCTGCCTGTTGACTTAGAACATAAAGCATATTGGGTTATAAAGAAATTTTATTTTTCTTTAAGGCTGGTAATAACATGAAACCTCAACTTAATGAATTAGAAGAGATTAGGAAGGATACTTATAATAGTGCTAAAAGATATAAGGATTGAATGAAAGTTTTTGGTAATAAAAATATCTTTAGAAATTCTTTTTCTCTTGGTCTAAAAGTCTTCTTATACAATTCTCGTTTGCATCTATTCTTAGAAAAACTCTGTTCTTGGTGGTTAGGTCCTTTCGTTGTCTGTACTATCTATTAATATATGTCTTGTTCGTTGTTCGTATTATCTATCAATATGGGGCAGTTGAGATTAAAAATCTCAAAAATGGTGATATATTTAAAGTCGATGATTAGTGGTTAAAACCACTTTAAGAGTTGAGAACACAGGAAGTTAAGGAGATACTTTTAAATGATCTTATTTATCATGATTGATTAGTCTCACTTTTATATTAGTATTTTATTTAGATAATAGGCTTCTTTTAATTTGTTTATTTTTATTTATTAATATTTTTTTCTTTTTTTTTCTTCTACATTCGACTCAGCTGTGATCTCTCTCATTTTTTATTTTATTATTTATGTCTTCTTTATATTTTTCACTTTTTTTTCATGCATATCTTTAGATTATGAAACATTGAGGAAATGTTTAGAATAAGTTTGGGGATTGAGTAATGTGTGTTTTGTTTGTTTCTAAAATAAAAAACTAAAAAAATAAAAAAAATTAAAATAAAAAAATTATTTGTTTTAATTGTGAAAAGCTAATGATAAAAACTTGACAATGAATATGATTCTTAGAAAGAGTTGAATATTGCCGTAGTTTATAATTGATTATTGTGTTAATTTCCTCTTGATTGTGATTCTTTACAAATTATGAGCACTAATATAAATTATTTCACAATTTTTGACTTGAAATTTGAGATTAATGCAGCTTGAGGTGAGAATTTTAGATTAAGTTTGTTCTTTTTATTTTATTTTATAAAAAATTATGTTTGTGGGTATCATCATTGAAGCCCTCACAAGACTATAACTTGTTCGTTAGGGGTTTAAAAGTTTGTTGCATACGCTAAATGCAATTGCGATTTCCCAAAAGTAGTTTAGTTAGGATTTTTTTTTTTTTTTTAGTTTCAGTTTTGCTCAAGGGACTAGCAAAATCTAAGTTTAGGGATATTTGATGAGTATAAAATATATACTTATTTTACCCTTAATTATATAATTGCTAGTTATTATTATTTGTTATTTTTAATTAATTGAATTATTTTATTGAATAGGGAAATAATTGAAGATTATGAATAAAAAAGGCATGAAGAAGTTCAAATTGAGAAGCAATGAAGATTAAATCAAAAATAAATTAGAAGACACAAGAAAATAAAATCAAGAATTAATAGTAGCTGTGCCCAGCAAGAATATCAAGACCAAAATCGAAAGCAATTTCCTTAAGAAACAAAGATGATAAGGAATTGAAAACCGTGGCCATGCATTATTAGAAAATAAGGATTTTATTGAGGGCAAGCAGGCATGCAAACCGTGGCCATGCATTATTAGAAAATAAGGATTTTATTTTGGCAATTACACATGTATGGCTATTATGCATGGCATTATATTTGGAAAGCAAATTAATTGCTAGGAACTAGAATCCAAATTGGATTCGGCCGAAATTGCAGAGTCATGGGCATTATATAAAGCTGAGACAAGAGACGAATTAAAGGTGGAGACGGCAAACAGATGTAGGCGGGCAGAGCAGCAGTAGTTTAATTTTTTATGGTTAATTTTATTTTATTTGTTACTTTTTATTCAAGTATGTCTAGTTAATTTTTTTATATTGAGGTTAATAATGAAACTCTATTCAATGAAATAATTATCTTTTTATTTAATTAATTCCCTACATATGTTCTTTGATGATTATGATTCTTGTTTCACATGATAATTATCTTTTCATCTTTAATATCATATATTCTTGATAGCTAAGAGTATTTGATTAAATTTAGTCTTGATAAAATAATAATTAATGTGATTCTCTTTAATTATTTATTTTTTAATAAATTAGATACATTTTAGGAAACTTTAATTTTTTATTTTTCAATAAAATACATATAATGCTTTGAAATCCTGCCTTAAAGCAAAAAAAAACCAACATTAGATTTAATTACTTAGGCCTAATTATTATATCCATGAGATGACATAGATTAATTTCGAGTTGTTACTCTAAAAGTGAGAATTAATAATAATAATTAAATAATTACTAGTTGAGAAGTGGTGGATTTTGCTTAAAGATGACATGTCATGTCTCCGTTACTTATATAAATAATATGTCATTTTTTACATTTACATAACTGACATGTGTGCACAATATACACCGACACATATTATTTTTAACTTCATTTATATTTTAAATAAAAAAAACCTCATGTCTTTTGTGTTATCGGCAGTCAGACGACATTTCATCTATATGTCTTCTTGACAAATGATGCATCATCTATTATGTTGAATTCTAAAAACAATATAATTTTTTTTATTTTTTTAAAAAAATTACATGAAATAATAATCATTATTATATATTCATACAATTGAAATTGGCATACCTTCACTTTATAGTCTGTATTATTATTATATATTTATACTGATATAAAATTATGTTTTATTGTTTTTAAGAAAATAAGGTTTTATTTTCATAGAGAGTAGATTATAAAGGTGACATGTGAGGAGGACGACTCGTCGTCTTACGGTTTTACTAAAAGACGACATTTTGCCTTTTTTTATTGAACACAAATGACATGTATGTGATAATAGAGGAAAAAAAATGAAAATTAAATGTTTGTCTAGATTATTATCTCCACAATACAATATAGTTTGCATAAACACCAAAGTCAAAAATAGTTACCTATAACCCTTAATAGTGAAGCTATCCCTAAGCAATTTGGGCATATGTACCACCAGCATATAGAGAATAATCTATTTTGAAAATAAGACAGCCTTAAGGGATAGAGTAAAAGCTCCTGACTATGGTTATTTATAAAAAAAATTAAAAAAAAAAAGAGAAAAATCAAATGCATGTATTGAAAAAAAAAATCAAAAGAGAATGCACATAACTGCCTGTGAAATGAAAAATAAAATTAGAGATCAAGATGATAAGACTAGTTTGACCTGCTTTTTTCTTTGTTCAAGACAAAGTTTTGTTGATATTGAAGATTTTATGAAGGGATTTGATTGAATTGATACACACACATAATATGTGAAATTTTCTTTGACCTATATAATTTATACAATTTTTGAGGCTATTTTTTAATTTTATTTAAAGTCTTTTGTTCTTTTTATTTTATTTTTTAAAAAAATGATGTTTGTGGGTATCATCACTGAAACCCTTACAAGACTATAACTCGTTCGCTAGGGGTTTAAAAGATTGTTGCATACATTAAATGTAATCACGATTACCTACAAAAATGGTTTAGCTAGGATTTTTTTTTTTTTTTTTTAGTTTCAGTTTTGCTCAAGGACTAGCAAAATATAAGTTTAGGGGTATTTGATGAGCATAAAATATATACTTATTTTACCCTTAATTTTAATTATATAATTGCTAGTTATTATTATTTGTTATTTTTAATTAATTGAATTATTTTATTGAATAGGGAAATAATTGAAGATTATGAATAAAAAAGGCATGTAGAAGTTCAAATTGAGAAGCAATGAAGATTAAATCAAAAATAAATTCGAAGACACAAGAAAATAAAATCCAGAATTAATAGTAGCTGTGCCCAGCAAGAATATCAAGATCAAAATTGAAAACAATTTCCTTAAAGAAACAAAGATGATGCTTGTGATCAATTATTGAGGGCAAGCAGGCATGCAAACCGTGGCCATGCATTATTAGAAAATAAGGATTTTATTTTGGCAATTACACATGTATGGCTATTATGCATGGCATTATATTTGGAAAGCAAATTAATTGCTAGGAACTATAATCCAAATTGGATTCGGCCGAAATTGCAGAGTCATGGGCATTATATAAAGCTGAGACAAGAGACGAATTAAAGGTGGGGACGGCAAACAGATGTAGACGGGCAGAGCAGCAGTAGTTTAATTATCTATGGCTAATTTTATTTTATTTGTTACTTTTTATTCAAGTATGTCTAGCTAATTTTTTTTTTATATTGAGGTTAATAATGAAACTCTATTCAATGAAATAATTATCTTTTTATTTAATTAATTCCTTACATATATTCTTTGATGATTATGATTTTTGTTTCACATGATTGATTGAATAATTATCTTTTCATCTTTAATATCATATATTCTTGATTGCTAAGAGATTATTTGATTAAATTTAGTCTTGATAAAATAATGATTAATGTGATTCTCTTTAATTATTGTTTTTTAATAAATTAGACACATTTTAGGAAACTTTGATTTTTTATTTTTTAATAAAATACAAATAATGCTTTGAAACCCTACCTTAAAACAAAAAAGAATCAACACTAGATTTAATTACTTAGGCTTAATTGTTATATTTATGAGATAACATAGATTAATTTCGAGTTGTTACTGTAAAATTAAAAATTAATAATAATAATTATTACTAGTTGAGTAGTGGTGGATTTTGAAACTTTGTAATCTTTGTCTTATTAAAATCTCACTTGCTTTAATTGTTTTCTTAGTTTAATTACCCTTAAAATTCAATTTGTTCAATTAGGTTAGGATTAATATTAATTTTAGATTTTATACTTTATAGTAATTCTTGTGAGTTCGACCTCGTTACCACTATTCTATTTTTAAATATTCATGCACTTGTGAGTATATTAAAATTTTGCACGGCAATAGCCAGACCCTTGAGTTTAATTGGTTGATAATGACATCCTAAATTTTTTATTCCAAATAACTATCCTAAATTATATGGTATTTATTAATTGATTAATATTTTTTTACAAAATCTAAGTGAATTAATTGTATTATCTCATCAATCAATTGATGAATACCACGTCATTTGAGATAAATATTTGGGATAAAAAATTTAGAACGTGTAACATGACTCTTAATTTATATGTATTACTCTTAATTTATATGTAATTTGTTATGCATGCATTTATAACCATGTATAAAATTTAACTGCATATTATCTCTTATCTAATAAGTCAAAAATATCTAAAAGGTAGAGCTCTTTGCACTCTAAAAATTACTTTGAACATTCTTATTTAAATAAAATAATTTATTACAAAAAATATCCTATCATGTAAATTACTAATAAAGACAAATAAATAATCTATTATAAACAAGATAATTGTATATAATTCTTATATCTTAAATCCTAAAACTCCCTGTTCTTAATAATAACAAAACTTATATTAAAGATTTTATTATTATTTTACAAATAGTAAACAAGTATATCCTAATTCAAGAGAATGAAAAGAAGATGAGTAAGCTCTCTGCTGAAAAGTTGCAAGATACAATATCATAAAGGAAAATAAACACACTGTCCGGAAAAAGGGAAATATTTAGTAGAAGTTGTTTGATCCCTTCACATAAAACATCAAAACAGGAAAGAATTTAGAAAGTCAAAATTAACCATAACACATTAATAGCAGGAGGTAGAAAAGAGATGATTCCAAAAAAATTCAAATTGTATTAAAAGAATTTATTTACAAATTAATTTAAATGATTTAATTAGTAAGAATTTTTTTGAGTATTTTAAAGAATGTACAAAATTTAATTTAATTTTTTGAATTTATTAAATGAATGTACATTATAATAGAGTGTTAGAATAATATTTAGACTGCAAATAGCTCCATCCATATCCAATTTCATTTATTTGATTATCACGTAATCTTTGGTGCTGTTGTGGGAAGTCATAATTGCTAAATCTTTTAGTCCACAATTAAACAATTCGTCGCTAGTTTCATGCTTTCATCTTTTTCATTCTATTTGGAAAACACGGAACAAACACCGCCTCGATACAATTTTCGGCCTTCTATTCAGAATGTTCAAGCAGATTGTGTTTCTCACCTTTTACATATTGCGAGATTTTGCCCAAGTTATAATGCTTCAAATACGGACAGGGCAGTCCTGGATACTTTAGGGATCCCTCTCTCAAATTATTTTCTGGCATTGTCCTCCTGTTAGCTGGGTTAAAGTGAATACAGATGGCCTTTTTAATGGTAATCCAAGAGCTGCTACTCGTGGAGTTATTTTCCGGGATCATTTGGGTAATTATGTGGGTAGATTTGGTTATTTTCTGGCCATCACACGGCTTTCTTTGCTGAATTAATGGCTGTTATTCTTGCCATTAATTGGACCGGCCTACAATAAGGGCTGGATGCAACTTTCGTTAGAAAGTGATTCTATGCGTGTCATTCAATTCCTTGGCAATGTTGATTCGTGTCTCCCCTGGATATTTCACAACCGATGGCTAAATTGTAAGTCCCTACTTTCTGGTATGTCTTTGAGATTTTCTCGCACTTTCATGAAGAATAACACTCCTTGAGAGCTCACATACACACGAGCACACGCGGCAAAAACAATTTTCAATATAAAGACAGTAGTTAGGTTTTTAATCTTTATAACTTTCAATATTTATTGTAGTTTAAAGAAGATGAAAAGATTGGGGTCATGTAGGCGCTTAGTTGGATTGACAAACCAACAACGGTTACTAGAGTTTAAATGCCATCAAAATATAATTTAAGAAGTCTACTAAAGTGAAGTGATTCAAAAAAAAAAAATGTTTCAATATAAAGACAACAATTAGATTTTCAATCTTTACAAGGAAGGTCATCCTTGAATGGAAGCTTAGGGTGCTTCAGTTGCAACTCGTCATTTCGAGGTTTTACTTAAAAATAACATGTTATATCTCCGTTACGTATATAAAAGATATGTCATTTTTTACATTTACATAACTGACATGTGTGCATAATATACACCGACACATATTATTTATAACTCGTCATTTATATTTTAAATAAAAAAACCTCATGTCTTTTGTGTTATCGGCAATCAGATGACATTCCATCTATATGTCTTCTTGACAAATGATACATCATTTATTATGTTGAATTCTAAAAAAAATATAATTTTTTAAAAAATTACATGGAATAATTATTATTATTATATATTCATACAATTGAAATTGGCATACCTTCAATTTATAGTATGTATTATTATTATATATTTATACTGATATAAAATTATGTTTTATTATTTTTAAGAAAATAAGATTTTATTTTCATAGCAAGTAGATTATAAAGGTGACATGTGAGGAAGACAACTCGTCGTCTTACGGTTTTACTAAAAGACGATATTTTACCTTTTTTTTATTGAACACAAATGACATGTCAGTCCACTTATTCATATAACCGACATACATAAATAGTATGTGCCAATGCATACTATTCATGACTCGTCGTTTATATTTTAACAAAAAATATCATATTATTTGTCTTATTCTCTGTGAGACGTGGTAACATCCTAATGTTTTAATGATAAATGACGGCATCATCTATTGTGTTCAATTCCACATGATTTTAAGAAATGAGTTCTCCTTCAACATCAACTTTTTTTTTGGAAAAAAATAATTACATGGAACAATAATCATTAACTATGCCCTTTGACTACTGATCAAGTATATTCATTTGGACACAATTATCTAAAAAGAGATCTGTGTGTTAATTTTTTTAGTTAATCGTATAAATTAATTTTTTTAATATCATTTTAGCGTAACAGTAAAAATAAATAATAACAACAACATTAATTTTTTTTTTTGTTGGAGTGATGAGATTAGAGAAATTATTTGAAAAGAAAATATAGGGGTAAAACTTTCATAGGAATTGAAACTAGAAAACTTAACTTTTTAAACAATTGATTTTGATGATAAATAAGTACAATTAATTAAAATGATAAAATGGACATAATATCTATAAAGATCAAAAGCTTAACTAAAACCAAAATTAAGTTTAAGAAATCTCATAAAAGTCAAGTGATCCAAAAATAAAAACATCTTCCAACACACGTGCACGCACAGAAAAAAAAAAGATATTTCAATATAAAGACAATAATTGAGTTTCCAATCTTTATAACTTTAAATATTTATCATAGTTTAAAAGAAGATGAGAAAGATTGACTCCATCTCTATGTAAATGCAAAATTTTAAATTATTGAAATTTTCAATATCAAGAAAAAATGTGGAAAAAATACATATTTCTTATGGATTAGATGCAATGTGTTGATGAGAAGAAATCCTGAAGTCAATATTTTTTCGAAATATCATATTGAACTAAGATTTGTTTGTGGAAATATTGTTAGATGACTTTATATCAATATAAGAATATATGTTAAAAATATTTGTCTATGGTAAAGTTATTATACTATAGAGCACGTCTTAATAATCGCACGATTGTAATAATAACTTATTATTTTATTATTTATTATTTTAATCATATAGTTATTAAGACATGCTCTTTGGCAAAATAACCCCACAATAACTAACGCCTATGTCAAAATAATCAATTTTGCAGCACGCTTAAAAGCATGAATTTAACGACATATAAATACATTCATTATTATTGCATATCTGCATCTAACATCTACAAAATCAAGCCAATGAATCTTATCTTTTACACTAATATTATACTTGCATATACAGTGAGGATACAAACGTATCACTAATCATTGTTTAATACGGGTTACGTATTAGTTGATTTTATTTTTTATTGTTAATGTAATATTGTCAAATCATCTATCAATTGATGGCAGGCCGTCTATCATGTTAACCATTTTTATAATTTGTATAGCAGACAACAATTATTCAAATTTCACACAAGAATCAGATCAGATTTCTAAAGTACCACAACTGACAGATCAAAATAACCAAAAACAAGAATAAAGAAAAAAAATACTAACCGAAACATATGTAAATAAATAATCCATTCTCATTAAGGTCCTCAAGCTGTTACATTAAATGACTCTGTAATATATACACACAAGACCTAGCTTATTAGACATTAATTTGTTAAACAATCATATACTAATAGCATTTCCCATACTGCAAACTCAATGCTTGAGATTTTATTCCTTACTCTTTTAGGATGAATTATGTCTATCCAAGATGCAGTTTCCTGCTGTGTTAGTGTGACTCATCATGTTGGTGATTATTGCTTGCACATGATGCTGCGTGGTTGCCAATAATAACTTGCTCCACATGTAGCATCATCATAAAATTTAAGGCTCGATCTGCCGCCACTTGTCCCCCTGCATATAAAATTTATCAATTCATCAGTCACATGATTAGGAAGCAAACTACAGACCCACCTCACTGAAAAAGATTTATTGTTAAAACAAATCACGTGACATAAATATATTTAGAAAAATAAAATAAAATATGAGTAAAGTTTAAATTAATTTTTTTATCTTTTATTTTTTATGAAATTTAAATTTAGATTATCGGTCAAATAGAAATGTTTCAAAACCGCTGTACCAAACTTATGAGAATACAACGTATATATTGATATTTACAGGTGTCCGTGTTGATGATCTACTTGAACCATATGTTTATGAAGCGAAATGGGGTATCAAATATTTCGGTAGATATCATGTCACTATTTTGGAAAAAAATCAATTTCTATTCAATCTTATCCTTTATGGGTCCATATGCTGAGGTATGAATACAAATAAGGCAAAAAAGATTTGCATAATGTTGACAGCCACAGCCACCGGCTGATGATGTTTACACACATTTTCAACTTGAAACATGATATTTTATCTTTTGTATTTTTGCAATCAATATAATGCAGCAATAGCAACAAAGGCTGATGCTGCAAATTCTCTTTTAGAGAAAGAGCGGACAAGATACAGACAAACAGCGATGGCTGTGTTTAGACCCAAAGACAAAACTAATGTTGATTGCAAGTGTGCGAAAGGGTGCCAAAAGATTGTGTATGATCTAACTGGGGGCGGTTTCTTTTTCTGATAGGAAACCAATATGGACTTTTGTCAAGCTGAAGACAAGAAGAATTTTGTTCTCTGGAAAGATTCAAATGCTTGATTGCAGTGGACATACAAAAAGTTGGAGACCCCTTATCATGTGTCTTTTATTAAAAAAAAGATATCAATCTTTATGATGTTTAAATGTCCACTTGTTGCATGTATGAAACTGAAATACGATGCCAGGTTTGTTGGCATTGAATTATGAATTTTCAGTGAAAGAATCCGTATTCTCTACCGTGTAATTTGAAGACTGTCAGCTGGCTCCCTTTGAGCACCAGCTAGTGATGAATGTACAAGGAAATATTAAACAAAGTAGATTTGGTATACAAAAAGAAAGAATTATGTAGTTCTTTGAGATTGGTGTTGCTGACTCTTTGATCTAACAAAAAGGAATTTCAATTTCAATACCTTACCTAAATAATAAGTATTAACTAGTAACTTTGTTATATGTTTTCCTGTAATCTATATCTTCCCCTCCTCAGTTAGAAGATTTCTCGAGCTTTTATGCGCAGATTAAATATGCTATAACATAGATCAGAAGACTCAAGACTGGCAAAATCTGCAAAAGAGACACATTGGATATGCATTAGAGGCATTATTAGTAAATCAAGAACATTAAAGATTGTAAAAAGATTATATAAAAAGCTTAATTACCTTAATCTTGGGCGATGATGAAGAATAATGAATTTCTGGAAGATACCCTTGCAATCCAATGTTATAAACCGGGTTACCATTAGGATAATAGAGTCCATAATTTCTCTCAGACGCCGGACCGGGCTTCAAATTCTCATTAAAAAGTGCAAAAAAATAGATGTCAATAGGAACTGACGGTTTTGCAGGGGTGCCTTGCTTCTGCTGTACCCTTTTCAACAGGTTCCCATTGTACAATTCTGCATTCTCCGGCGTAGCTCCAGCTTCATTTTCATCTCCCCTAGACGGCCAGCCTGTCTCGGAAATCCTAACCTCGATATCTGTGTGCCCCACTGCTTTGATTGCTGAATAAACAGCATCAATTTGAGCATACAACATGTTGTCATATTTCAAATTGGTAATTGGATCCGTCGTCCCTTGGTTAGGCTGGAACAGCACATATTCTAATGGAACCTGATTTGGGCTATCCTTGTATGCAAAATAAGGATAAGCATTAATCAAGAAAGGTGACTTGACCTGAGCATGAAAGCTGAGAATTGGTTGAAGATAAACAGCAAGATCTTGCCGAAAAGATCCAGCTGAAGGCGGAAAAGAGTTGGCTAGGATGTCTAGCGAATGCGCGGACGTGACAATAACTTGCTTGTCAAGCCCAAGATCAACGAGCGTTTTATACACCGTTTGCATAGCCGGGAGAAGATAAGAGTAGAGCTTAGTGTCATCACCTTTGAACACTTCATTGCCTACCAGTATGCAAGTGATTCTCGTTTGAGGGAGATGGGGCTGAAGCCGCTGTTGGATCCAGCTTTGTGCCTTGACTGGATCAGTCATGTTTTCGAGGTACTCGTTGCCTAAGCCAATGATGAAGTCTACATTAGTATCGGAGAATGCCGAGAGGACAATCGGATCTGCGTCGTAGAGTTTAACTCTGCTGATGTTGAGAGATCTTAAGAGGACCGAGACACGAGCAGGGGATGGGAGATCGTTTGCTATCTGGCCATAGTTAATCCCAACTCCTGCAAGGCCTAGGCTTTGCCGTGCTGAATCTGAAAACAGAGTGAAAAACAGATTATAAAAACAGAGCAATAAACCAGAATAATAAAGCAGTACAAGAAAAAAAAATATTGAGAGGGAATTATTAATGCAAAAATAAATAAATTCTATTCAGATGCCCTATATTATTTAAAAACTGAACTACAAAATAAATTGATTGAATTCATGATATTCATAAAAGAACTAAAATAAGAATAAACATATTATACAGTACGCATGCAACATAGCATGCAAAAAGAAGAAGGTAATGTTCCAACTCCTGCAAATTGATAAGAATCTAAAAGTTCCAAACAAAAAGTTCAGTGCACAAAAAGAAAATTTTAAGATCAGATCTTTGAAATTGGCAAAAGACACAGAGCAAGATGAATGCAAACTAATTATTGACCTCAGCCATGTTCTAAAAAATATATTTTAAAAAGAATTTCAGAATTGAAATTTTCATAGTTCCATTCAGGTAACATTAAAAAACAACTCAACCCAGAAACAGTTTGTCAAAACTCTCATTCTCTCCCGTTTTCTTTTGATTCCTTTTTTTTTTCTCACCGACCAAACAGAACAAAACAGAGCAGAACATAGGAGAACGAACCTGAAAGAATGAGACAGAAGAGAGAGAGTTTAAAGATGGAGCTGAAGCTGAAGCTGCCCATTAGTGATCTGATGATTTTGGCAGCCAAGCCAAGCAAATTGCCCCTTTAAACACTATTTTACTTCAGAGACCAAAGTATAAACTAACTATATTTCTAATATCTCTCTGCTATTTATAGAAACTGCAATCACAATATTTCCTCTGTTTTGTCTTATATTGCATTACCGCCCACTCTTTTTGTAAGTTTTGACTTTGTTTTATTTTATTTTTTAAGTTGCTTATTAATGTTAAAAATCCTCATATTTAAGTTTTAATTTTTTTTTATTTTTTTTTATTAAAGGGAGGGGTAGCAGCTGAAGAATTTGAACCCTCCCACCCTGAGGACTCGAGCCGGCACGCGCTTCTGAAGCAGAGTATTGCGATCAACCCGACTACTACGGGCGTATTTAAATTTTAATTTTGAGTTTGAATATTATGTATTATTTATTTATTAAATAAAAATTTTATATATTATAAAATTATTTAATTATTATTTAATAAATAATATCATATTAATTGAGACTTAAATTAATATACTTATAAACTTTTTATCTTGTTTAAAGCATAATTCCTTTTTTAAAATATTTTCTCCAATTTCAACAAAAAAGTAAGTTCATTTAACGAAGAATACAATTTGTACACTATTTTGTTTATTTTATTTATTCGTAGTAGTTTTCTTGTACGAATTGTATTGACCACTAGCGGCCATTGGCACATTAATTAACGGAATTACCGACATATTATTTTTTTCTTTTCCAAGACTGTCCCTGCCTCCTTCTAAGCTTAACAAAAGGATCAATCTTCCTAATTTTCCTAATTGGTAAGTCCACATTGTCATTCCAATCCAACTGTAGGATCTTCAACTTGGACTTTGCTAGATTCTATTTCAAACACAATAAATGTGCGACTATTTGCACTTCGAAATAATTTATATAGTTTGTTATTCATTCAACTTTTCTACTTTGTGTTGACGGAATTTGTCTTTTTAACTATAAAATGTGGAAATTTTGATGGTGGGTATATGTAGTTACTCACTTCTATTTATATATACCACCACCCTTCTTGTATCTCTAAAGGGTGGATTTTGTTCAAGTGTAGGATTGTGTGTGCATGTCAAGATCTAAGAGAGAGGGCTGTACTTTCAAGCCCACAGCTTTTCAATAACAATTATTCACATATATTTGTTAGATACATATTTAATTACAGCATACGTGTACTAAAAGTAAGGTACGAATTCAGTTATGCCATATCAACCTAATTCGGAAAATTTAGCTTGCCCATGCTTTGGTTCATTACTTTCAGAATATTAACAGAACACAACCCATTGGTTTATTACTATTCATATCAATGTCATGCTAGGTTTTGAAATTTCATTTTATTAATATTTTTAATTGTTAAAATTAATTTAAACGTTTATTAGGGTATTGATTTTTGAATCATTTTAAGAATAAAAAGAAGATAAAATTTAGGAGTGTAATGATTAATTTTTAGTGACATTTGTGATTATAATGTTGAAATCAAAGAGCTAATAATCTTTGTAGATGGTGACGTTGTTAAATGTTGGGTATTGTGTGTCAAATTCAGTTCCACTAGCCTAAATAGTAATTACAAACAGAAAATTTTCTTTAGATCTTTTTTTGTCCCTTAACCGGCCAGAATGCAGAACCTGTAAAAGCCATCCACGTGGCAAGCACTCAACATCAATGGTCAGAGAATCTGTAATTGGGTGAAAAAAAAATAAAAAAAGGCAACTTTTCAAGAGGTCCAAAAAGTGATGATGTGAATACCAAATTTTAATTTTAATTTTAATTAATTAACCATCCTCAAAAAATAATAATAATAATAATTAATTAACCAATAATTTTAAATACATAAAATAATGAATTTGCTGACTCGAATCTTAGTAGAACACACGTATTAGCCACCGTCTAAACTCTATTAGGCGGCTCCCTCGCTCAGATCAAGGAAGTCGGCGCAGACACCTCAGCATTCGCACGTGTTATTTTTCTTTTCGATTGGTTTTACGAAATTACGGATGTAGCCTGCCTATGGAATTGCGAATTTCCCATGTTACCCTTTTCTTGGTTTTATAATTTTAATGCAAGAATATCGAAATTGTAATCATTCTTATACTCCTGTTATTTTCAAGATGAGTAGTGATATTTTAAAACTTCTATTTATTGTAATTTGTAATCATATTTTTCAGCGCAAAAATAGATGATGGAGCAGTGGGATTAAGTGGGTCAGTAGATGAGTTTTAGTTAACTGTAAATTACATTAAATATAACTTAAGGCGACTAAAATTTGAATAATATTTTATATCTCAAATGATTCGCCATCAATAAATAATAAATAATTGTCATGCATTATGTAATAATTAATTTTTTATATTATGATTAATGAAGTGATTTTACAACACTAACAAATAATATCACAGCAAGTGTCATATCCACTGCGCTGTAAATTTTATATACCAACTTTTTAAGCATATTATTTATTACTTATACCAAAAATCAAATATTGAACCATTTAGTTATGGCCCAAAATATTAAAAGATATTTATATATATCTATTATCATAGGTATGGACGTTACGGTGCTATAAATCATTTCGGTGAAACATTAAATTTCATATCCCATCTATAAAGAAAATGGGAGGTTGTTGATTATGATCTTTTAGATATGGTGCATCTTCTCACTTGTTATGTTCAACAATTTCGGACACTCCTTCAAAATAAAATAAATAGATATTGAACTGAAGCCCTATCCATATCCTTTAAGACCTCTTAGTTTGAAAGGATGAAATTAAAAAATGGTGCACTTTTGGCCTTTTGCTTACCCTTGTGCTACATTGAAAATCTAACTGGGGGCCATCTTTTTATTGGATAAAGAAAACTGCATAACCTTCACCAATTATACATTACATCTATTAGATGAAGATGATGAATTGTCAAAGAAGCATTTAGGTACATGTCAATACGTGGAAAAATGATGAGGCATCTAGGCAGCTTTGTCCCCCTTCGATTAAAAGGTTTTGCCCACTTGGCTACACACAGAAGAGAGGCTTCTTGACAAAGTAATGCACAAAATAATAGATGATAAAAAATGAAAGGAGATGAGTCAAATTTTCTTTCAATGAGGTGTCAACTTGTCATCACAAGTTGATTCTCAGAGAAGCAGTTTTTAACTTTTTCTCTTGTTTTTCAACATATGATTATTAGTTTTCAACCCCATTAGCTTTGCTTGTAATACAAGTTAATGCAAAAATTATTATTAGGACCCCAACTATCCACTATGTACGTCGATCAACCTAGTATTGATTTTTATTAGCCGGGAAGCAATCATATTACCAGACAAATGATTACGAGAGTGAATTTTTACAAATGGTTTAGCAATTCACTGACAAATATATTTACTTTCGTTACTGGGCTTAGAAATTCTTATAAATGTGGCTGGTGAGGTAGTAATTGTGATTGCCTATTATTAGTTTATAAGCTAGTATTAAATTTTTGCAACTAAATAGATGCATTTTGGATGAAGGCGGCGTTGTAAAATATTTGTGTGTGGATGAAACAAAATAAATATTAATTATATATGTTACTGACTGCAGAAAAGTCTTCAATATTTCAAGAGCATTTCATTTTATTTATTATTATTACATGTATCTTTCAATCAATAAACGAATAAAGAACCGTGTTCTAGGAGAATAAATTTATAAATATGATGATTATCACAATCATCCGAAAAGTAATTTTGAAACCAAGAATTTTGCCCATATATTATAGCCTATTACCACTAAATTTATATTAGTGTATGTGACCCATTTAATTAAGACCCTACAAACACAATCTTCTAAGAAAAATGATATCCAGGGTATTCTATCTGCTTGACTTTTCAGTGCACAGAACAAAAAGTTGATGATCCATCGATGGAGGAAAATAATGTGAAGACTTTGAAAATTTTTAAAACTTTTGCCTTAATAACTTTTTAGTAGGCAATGACATGGTGCTTTATGCTTCTTGCTTTCAGTGTCTTCTCGACGTGCATTCTATTTGACGAAGATTCTTGTCCAGCTATATAAGCTCCTTTTTATGGCCTATCTATATATATATATATATACATATGATATATCCTTCCTCCTTATCCTCCATCCATAAATGGCTTATGTGGTGGTATTCTTCTATACTTTGTGGTCAATTGCATCTTTCTTATTATATTTTATGTAGTATTATTATATTAGCCATGCTACGTGCTAGTGATTGCACTGTAACAAAGGAGGAAACACCTCCAATATCACGGTTTTATCGGCAAAGATAAAGGGCTACAAAAATCGTATAGAGTTTTGTCCTATGTTCATTGCCAATTTCTATTCCTTACTTGCACCAATTGGTTAGATTGATGATATGAAAAAAAATAAAAATGCCCGTTTAATCCCTATAGTTTAAGTTATTTCTGTAATTGATTCTCTTCGTAGTTTAAATGATTTGTTTCCCTATTATCCCTTGTATTAATGTCTTTCAATTTTTGCAGAGTAAATTATCGTGCTTAGTTTTATAAATTTCCCATGAAAAAATCTTTAGCAAATTATTATTTTCAAAATTATAAATATTTATTATCCAATTAATAAATACTTTATTTTATGATAATAATTAAAAATTATAATACCAGCAACCATAAATTTTCAACGGCATTTTTTGTGGCCCAGGGTTCCAATTGTGTGGGCCGATCGATTTAGGCCCTGCTCAGGGGTAGTTATCTTGTTTTGAGAAATTATTCTCCTTTCAAATGAAGTGAAATCCCAAAATGCAAGTAACAGTACAACCAAATGCAGAATTAAAGATTCCATAGCACAACACAACAGACTAAAAATCTAAAAAATGTTGTAGGTCCATGAGAAACCTTATCAGCATACTCAGGCACTTGTTCACAGTTCATACTTGAAAAACCCTAAATCAACTGAGAGCAGAAACACTCAGCAAAGCTCTTCTTCCTTGTGAGAGTGAATCACGCAATCTGAAGTCGGGTACGAAATACAAGTCAGCAGATAACCCTCCTCCATCTGGTTGTCATCGAGGAAGGAACCATCGGACTGGTCAACTGAACCAGACACCAACTTCCCAGCACACGTTGAGCAAGCGCCAGCCCGGCAGGAATAGGGCAGGTCGGCTCCTGCTTCCTCAGCTGCATCGAGGATGTATTGGTCTTCCTGGGCTTCAAACTCATGCTCTTCACCCTCAGGTCCAATCAGCTTAATCTTGTAGACAGCCATAGATGCTTGGAAATTGGGAGAGCATTTCAGGCCAAAGGACTTGGAGATGCTCTTAACAGATCCAAGTGAGGATGGGCTCTTGATTAAGTTCCTTGACAATTGATTTCTGGGTGCAGCTTTAACCATGCATGGGGCGCTAAGTGTCACAGTAGACATCTTTACCCCTGAATGTCATGAGTTCATAGAAGAATGAGAATTATCACAACAATGCATTAAAAATTTGCCACATCAAGTTGTCCATGACAACAGCAGCAAAAGAAAAGAACATTAACAGAAAACGTGATGAAGAAAAAAAGAAAAAGTACAATCACATCATACTAAAATATCTTCTGGGTTTGGGCAGAATGAGACCAGAAGGTATGATTCATTAAGTCAGTATGAGAATTGAGTATTTGGCTACAAGTGCATACCTCCCAGAGGACACAAAAGTACTAGGAAATAAATGTTATGAGGTTGCTTCATATTAAATGGAGTAAAATATTAGATTTCCTAGGAACAACACTTGGTTAAATTTTAGATACAAACATAATGACAAAACGGTTAGATTTCCTAAGCACTTGCAGACCATCTCCAAGGACCATCTCCAAGCCAATTTAGTAGCATTTGTACACCACGTCAAAATTACGCGAAAATGGAACCAGACAAACCATTTCTGTAACAACATGGTAATTGATATTTGGAGCATAATGAGAAGAACAAGCTAGTGGCTATTTGCTCTTCACTCGAGGCTCCACCTTATTAACAAAGAAAACACAACTACTGTGGTCCGACTTGAATCATAATGGTAATTGTTTTTCATTTTGAAAGTAAGAAACGTATTTAGTTGCATATTACAAACTTTGTTGTCAAAAACAAAAGACTTTGTTCTCAAAATTATAGCTAAAATGTAAATATATACATACACACATACATACATACATATTTATATTGTTGTTTTCCACCATTTTTAAGAATGGTTCTAGAATAAGACAAAAAAATAACTTATGATTTCAAGTGATCCCACACAACTAGATGCAACGCATAGCATTTGAATTTATGTCACACCATTTAGATTTTTTTTAATTCCAATTGGATCCCATTTATTCATTTTCAACTATGATAACAAACATATTTCTTGTTTTTTGTTTCAAAAAATTGTTTAGAAAACAATATCAAACATGTTTTGATTCTCAAAGCATCATTTTCACTCTCATTTGCTGTTTTCAAACAACATTTCAAAGAAAAAAAAAAATCCTACGAACACAACCTTAAAAATGATCTCTTTCACAACTAAAATGTGTTTGTACGTGAGATCAAACTTGATTGACTACACGGCACCCACACTTTTTGTCTTATTGTAAAACAATGTTCAAAAATGATGGAAAACAACAATTTCTATTTTTTTTCCTATTCAGTAACAATTTGAAGAACACTGTTTTTTATTTCTTCAAAAACTAGTTTTATCAAACCAGTAACCAAATGCATTCTTGCCAATGTTCTTACCGTGAATTCATTAATCACCAATTGTTGTTTGCGCAAAGCTCCAACAAGTTTAAGAGATTTTAGCCATAACACGTCGTCTAGTCTAAAACAATTCTTTGAGATTATTAGTCATAGCGAAGGAAGGATCTAACATGGTGATGAATATTAGATTCTTCTAAAGAAAGCGTACTGTGGGAAATTCTAAAACTTGGTGAGAGAATTTTTTTTTTTTTAGCAGAAAATTTTAGAAATCCGCTTTGTTCATAATTATGTGAGAACAACAAACACTCCTACAAACTGAATCAATGATCTCTATTCAAAAGGATATCATATATCTCCAGCCCTACCATTCTTGAAATGAAACAAAACCAACCAAACTAACAAAGAATAAAATGAAACACTCAAAAGATCATCATCAATAAGCAATATACCCCCGCCCCCCCAAAAAAAAAAAAAAACAATAGATCATAAATATCATCAGAACGAGTAAAAAAAATGGAGATGAAAGGGAGGAAGTGATCTTACAGAAACGCAAAGAGATTGAGCGGCGGAGAGTACGAGGTGGTGAGTGGGTTGGTGGGTGGCGGTCAAGTGAAATGAATTGGCGTTGTGTTTGAGTTAATGAATACTACTTAAAGAGAAGAAGGCAGAGTCCAAAATGACTTTTGGTTTCGTCAAGAAAAGCTTACCCTAACATATGCGCCACGGGCCATTTTCATTAAACAAAAAAAAAAAAAAACAAGGGTGGTGGTATTTACCCATGTAAATTTATCTTTTTTTAAAAAATTAATTATAAAACATTTATATCATTTTTAAAAAATTTTAAATAAAAAAATTATAAAAAATTAATCAATTAAATCTATCTTAATTTATTTTTTGTGGCTTAAATTTTTTTATTATATTTAACTACTAAAATTACTTTAGGATAAATTTAAATTGACTATATTACTCTTAAAAATTAAAAATATCAAAAATTTGTTTTAACTTTAATATTTTTATTTTATTTTATCAACATTTAGTTAAAAAATCTAAGTAAGAAAAAAAATAAGAATGATTTAATTAATTAACTATATAAATAATTTTTTATTTGTATTTATTAAAAATATTATAAATTTATTATAAATATTTTTTATAAGTGAGATGGATTTACACAATTAATAAAGTGGAAATATTTCCAAAAAAATCAGTAGTTATTCAGCGCCAGCCTTTCATATGATGAGACCCCTCAAATATTGAAATTACTATAAAGAACAGAAATTGTGCAGATATTTACTTTGCAATCAATCTCATTAACGGAGCATCTTTTATTTTCTGTATTTTTACTTTTAAGCGTCAATTGTTTTTATTTTTGAAATAAAATATTGCATTCATTAAGTAGCCGTTTGATGATTAGCACAACATAATTTCTTTAATTTTATTATTTACTCTATAACATGAAACTTTAAAAATTTATTTATCTAAAAGAGTATTTAATAGACGCTTAAATAACCTCCGATCAAATTTTTTTTAGAAAAAAATAATAATAGATGGTAGATTTACATCTAAGTATGTTGATAAAATTTTTTAAAGAGAAAAAGATAAAAAGAAAATTTAGAAGTAAATACTGAAAAAAAAATGGTGTCTTGTGAGATAAGAGGAGAATTTTAAAAATTAATTGAATATATTAAAAAAAAGGTGGAGTTTTGTGAGATAATATATGGGTTTGAATATCACTAGTCTTAAAAAATACTTTTAATGTTTTTGTGACTTGGACTTTGATCTGCAGCTAGTGGCGTAAAGGGGCAGTCAACAATTTGCACATTTATTATTTTTTACAAACACTATCATATATTATAGATAGCGTGACATAAAAGCCGTTTACCATATTTCAATTTCGTCCACCAGCTCTCCATTTCTTTTTTTTTTTCAGAAAAAAAAAGGAAAAAAATGTCTATCACATTTTCATAGTTTGATAAAATTGTGAGATAACTTATTTTTAAGAAATTCGTAAAGAGCATGTATGTTTTATATTTTTTTATAAATCTTTAAAATTCTTTATAATTATTTCGCTAAACTATAAAGTGTCGTGTCTTTCTCCTCTTTCTAAAATTGTATATGTAGTGTGTAGGTGTCGCTATTGCATCTTTGGCTTCTCGAGTCCACCAAAGGACAAACTTAGTCTAAAAATGCTAACTAACAAAGAATTATATATTATAAAATATTATTAAGTTATAGTATGATGTAACTTAAATCAACTATCAAATAGTAATAATAGCTAAAAAAGTAAAATTAATTAAATTATTTTTTATCACTAATTATAACTTATTGATTGATATAAATTACATCATATTGTAGCTTACCAATTTCTTTATATATTTATTCAGCGCCAGCGGCTATAAATTTTGACTAGCAGCCAATGATGAGGTGGCAATTACTATAATAGTTCAAATCTGACCTATAAATGACAAAGGACTAATGTGTGGTAGGTGATTTGGGAAGTGGGCTGGTGGCACACATTTTTTGAAAGGACTACAAATTTCCGATTAAACTGGTAGCGCTGCATTGAAGAGCAATATTAATCTTTCATATTCTAAATTTTGCATCTTATATCATATGATAGGGCTAATTTATGATTTCAAATAAAACAATTGAGTAAAATAAATAGGTGAACTGTAAACACAATGGACAAATAATTGTATTGTGTTAACTGTTTAATCTCAATTTAAAATTTCAACTATTTAAAAACATTTTAGACAAATTGGTATACACGTGGAAGTATAATATGAATGAAAATATTTTACATTTAAAATAAAATGATATGTATGTAGTTAAATAGTTGTATACTAACGTGTCAACTCCAATCAAAAAATGCCAGTTGTCTAAAATTATATGAAATATTGAATATTCACGATAAATTAATACATATGTAGACAAAAATAATACGACATATCAATAATGTGTCACACCAATCAGAAGCTAAGAATTGTCCAAAGAGGTGTTCCAAACTTGTATAAAAATGGAAATTGGCTTTGCCATAGCCCATTCATTCAACCGACTAGAAACCCTACCCCCATTGTCTCAATCCATCGTGATTATGCATACGAAGTCTTTTTTTCTTTCAAGAAAACACATAACTTCTTGCACCTAAAAGAAAGAACATCGGATTAGCGATTTACAAGAAGTGTAATATCTACGATGATGTCATGAATTTCTAATTTTCGTACTTCATTTTCCCATTTTATGAGTTTTCAATCCTTCGAATCTATCATGGAACAATATGGATTAAAAAATGTAATTTATATTTATTTAATTTTATAATATATATATGTTTATGATGTAAATTTTTTATACTGATCGATGCATCAGATAGGCAATCTATTCTATCTGACAATCCATTCTTGTAGAAAATATTAAAGTGATCAATTCCAATAAAGATATTCATATTATCCCTATTAGTTTATCGAACTAAAATTATTCGCTTCTTATTTATTTATTTATTTATTTTAATGTTTAATAAATATCTAAGTTTTGTTAAAATAAAATAGAAAACAGTAGCGGTCAATAGCGGCCATAGCTGAAGAAATTGAATGTTACCCGATGGCTACCAAATAGAGCACAGAGACATTGGGCATCCGAATACGTTTGGACACACCGCCAAAAGCAGCAAGAACTTCAACATAACTTTGCCTGTCTGGGGACGGCGAGTTTCGGTACATAACAGCATCATCCGATCTATTGCCCGACGATTTTAATCTCAATAATGAGGCGAGAAAGTGTCCACTACTAGACCAAAAAAATGGACATTGGATAGGTAAAATATTTGGAATAAAAGATTTTCACACTTACATAATAGACAAAGAAGATTGAGTGGAGGTTAAAGAAAATATGAGAGAAATTAGGTTGAAAAAAAATTAATTATGATGACATTATAGATAACCGTGACTTTAACACATAAGCTATCACACAGTTGGGATACAAATTTTATAAGCTTACCATTACTCATACTCAATCTTTTTATTAGCAGTAAACTTTAGTATCTGAACATTTGAATTCTAATTTATATTCCAAATACTTGTATTACTTTTTTATTAGATAATGAATTTTATAATTAGTAAAATCAATGTTATACCATACAAATGTGAATGTCAATTTAGTTTGGGATCCAAATTCGAGATCCTTAACAATATTTTTTTAATTAGTAGTTTACAAGAGAAAATTGATTCATTTGATGAAGGGTTTTTATACACCTTATATAGATATTTAAAATATAGATGAATCCTTGGGAAAATAGTTGTTTTTTTTATTAGCATATCAACCCTAATTCCATTTTAGATAAATTGGTAAATACATGGATGAATAATTGTATTGTATTAACGTGTCAGCTCCAATCCGAAGATGATAGTTGTCTGAAGATGGATGAAAATATTTTCTATATAAGGAAAATTGGTAAATGCATGGCCGAATAGTTATCTTGTGTTAACGTGTCAGCTCCAATTCGAAGATGACAGCTGCCAGAAGATAGATGAAATATTTTCCATTTAAAAAAAAAAAAAGTATTTACGTGGACGAATTGAATACAATATGTCGACGTGTCAGGTGTCACAACAATCGGAAGCTGACAATTGTCCAAGAAGGTACCAAAAACTTGTACAAATAAGACTTTTGTCCTTGCCATACACCCCTATAGCCCATTCATTCAATCTGCTCGGAGCCTCCTAGAAACCCGACCCTATTTCTTCAATCCATCATGTTCATAAAAATGAAGCCTTTCTTGCTTGGCTTTCAAGAAATCACATAACATGTTGCACCATGAAGTAACAACATCGGATTAGCGATTTACCAGAAGAGAATGAGAAATGGGAAGGGAAAGCCTAATGTCGTCTAACTCTTTTTCCGTTTATGGAAGAGAAAGGCTAATGCAATCTTACTCTTTTTCCGCTAATGGCTTTGACTTGGTGTCAGTTAAGCAAATCGCTGAAATATCAATTAAGCAAATCCTATCCTTTTCAGTCGTGGAGCTGTTTCCATTTTATATCCTATGTATTTTCTTTTTCCAGCTCTAACTGTACAAGATTTTTTTAAAAAAAAATAATGTACAATGCAATTTTTTTTTTTTATTAACAATGCAACATATGTTTTATTTTAATGTTGAACAATGTCGTAACAGTGCAAGTATGAACTGCTCGTCTTTATAAGTTCATTGCAGCGGACAGTCTTGTTCATGCATGACTGAAATATAAATTTATTATTTATTACACATTAAGTCAATCCATCTTCTCGTATTTTCATGACCCACATTCAAAGCAAAAGCAAATACACAAATGTGAGTGCATCTTGCATAATCAATTTCATCGATGGCATCAGCTCTAAGATCACTTTGTTTTTATGTCATTTTTCGATGTCTTTTTATTTTTATTTTTCCCCTCCTCTTTGCCCTAGGCCAAAGATGTAACTCACTTCATCTACCACGGTTTCAAGGAATCAAAACTGTAATTAGATCTCCTGGCCAAGACCCTCGTCTGTGATGGGGTACTGCATTGCTGCTGTCCAACTCTACAAAGACTCAAAAAAGGTCAATTTTTCACCTTTTTTTTTTCCAATCAAATTCAATACACATTCCTCAAAAATCGATTTCATTTTCCAAATTTAGTATTTGGCATGTACTTTTATATTCACATTATGCCACCTCCTATAGACTTGACTAGAGCTGACGCAAGCGCATAATTAGGAGTCTTCAAAGCTTCAAATAATGGCCTGCCTTGTTGAGAATTGATTTGATTTCGCTTGAATCTGATATGGGTGGTGTAGATTAATATAAAAGCGTATTAGAGGACATCCACTTTGGAAGGCAGGAAAATTCCTGAAGGTGGGTTTACAGCTCAAAAGCTCTTGCAGCTAAGGAGCCTGAGAATTAATGTCTTCAACCGCAGAAATACAAAGCTCACATTGAGAATGAATAACCAACGTTCTAACAGAAAGCAATCATGATTCAATTCAACATCTCTCCAGCCAAAAACTTCATACAAGTCTACCATATTATAAGATTACTTGTGCATTAAAGTCTAAAAAAAAAAATAAAAGAAAAAGAAAATTGCAAGTTGTGACCATTCAAAGAAAGACATTTTGAGTATAATAAGATCACACTATGTTTTCCCTACAAAACTCCAACATAAAGCAGAATTTCTTAAAAGATGCGGTTTGAAGGACCCATGGTACTCTTCAGATAGAGGCACCTGACCTGGTAAGACCAAAAAAAAAGACAACAATTAGAGATCAAATTCATATATGCAAATGGGAAGCAAGTACCAAAATACAAGAATGATCAAGGAAATAGAAAAGTATCCTGAGAAGTAAAAAGAATGCATTCTTAATTACAGCAAGAAAAACAGTTTGCATTTCATTATTTGAAAAAAAAAGTGTACATTTGAATGGCCAAGTCGTTTTAGTGTTTTCTAAATCTACCTCCTGGAGGAAAACATCAAACATCTAATCCAACTTAGAAGAGATACAAGAGACAATGTGCAACAGAATCTTATGGAGATGGTTATACAGAAGGACCTGAGGTTCAAAGTGCAACAAGTGAAGCAGAAAACAGTGAGTTGGTATAAAATATTACCAACTACAATCCCCAAAAATTGACCACAGAACCAGTAGGTGAAAATACGGTTAGAGATAGCAACTTACATTCTGCCAGTTTTTCTTCAACAATGAAACAAGGAAGTTAACACTCATTTGAACATTCTGGAAGATCTGCTTCTCCTCCATTGCAAGGTTTCCGACAGCAACTCCCATGCAAAGCACCTTCTTCAATTGGAACTTCACAGTTGCCTTGGTCTCATTGACTTTGGACTCCAGGGATTCTTGGTGAGTAACAAGGGTGGGGAACTTCCCTGAATTGAGAAATGAACCAGGTCAATAAAGGTGCAAACCATAAATAACAAAGGTACAATAACAACAGAACACCAATGAATCAACGCTGACCGCCCATGAGGCAGAAGCTCATAAAACTTCCAAAATCATTTATTGCAAAAATCAGAACATTTAAAAATAAAAATGATTCAAGCACTTGTGCGGTATACTTGCCTGCCTTGTTGAGACCAGGACCCAACAAACGAGGAATCTGCTTGATGACAGACTCTGATGCCAAGAAAGCATGGTATTTCTTGGCAAGTTTCTTCACCAATTTCTTGTTCTTGTTCAATTTTTTCAATCCTTCAACATCCATGTAGTCCAAACCAATCTTCTCAGCCTATAAGAAGAATTAAGAATCTAACATGAGTGCTTAATCAAGTGCTTTACAAACACACCCCCCCCCCCAAAAAATAAAGCCCTATTGTCATTTAAAGTTCTAAACACAATATAGCAGAACCATCTCACTACAATATGAAATATAAAAAAAGTACTGAGCTTCTATATATGTTTATAACCAGAAAAATAATTACCTCCTCAACGTGTTGAGCATCACCAAGCATGCAGACCTTCATCTTGGGGCGGGGAATATGGGGCAACTTAACAGAACCACTGAAACGCTTGTCCTTTTGTGGATCATAGTTCTTGAGACCAATCTGGAGCTCAATGGTCTCAGTGAAGTTCCTCTTCTTTGTCTCTTTCGAGTATTGCACAATATTAGAGATGGCCTCTCTCAGTGCATCACTCTGAAGCTTACTGCAGTACAACATTACATATTACATATTCAAGACATTTAAAGCACAGAAAAAATAATGAACAGAAAAAACGACACTATACAAAACAAATAAAACTAATCCATAAAATCTAAGCCACATCGTATACAAACAACAATAAATTCAGGAATATACTTACAAAATAAACTAATCAATATTCAATTGAGAGTCGACACAAATTCCACATATCAGTAATCAAAAGTATTAATCATTCAGTTTCTAAACACTCATTACTCCTAGGATTCAAGTTTAGAGTTGACATGCGTGAAATCGATTTGAACAGCTCAAGTCTAGGACCAAAAATAATAATAACACCTCATTTTACAACAAAAATGGGAAAAAAAACGTTATTAAAAAATAGAAAAACAACCCGTAATACAAAAGAAACTGAGATTTTAGATTTAACATACCTCATGATTGAAGCGCTTGGAGCCCTTTACAGATTTTTTTCCTTCTGTGAAGATAAAAAATGATAAATAAATAAATCAAGTGAAAAACATATAAACTACGACTAAAATAAATGAAATGTTGTTAAGATAAAAATAATCAAAAGATGAACCGGAAAAGAAGGAGAGAAAACGAACCAGAGATGAAAAAGAAACCCTAGAGACTCGAGTTGTGCGGCTATCACTCATTATATAAGAGACTAGCTGTGAAAGTGATAAACCCTAACTGCTTCTTTGTGGGCTTGGCCAAGCCCACGTCACTTCGGCGTGAAGATGAGTTGATTGTTGGGTAAATATTTGACCCGATCCGCCACATAACAGAGTGAAGTTGATTTTAATCAAAATGAAAAAATCAGCATAGCTATTAACACCCCTTTGAATTCTTATAACACCTGTTTTGAATGTTCTTTTTCAAAATACCCTTTGTCTAGTTGATAAAATACAAATTCATATATTAAAATTAACCACTTTCTCATAACATTTTACCCAAAAAAATATTTCTTTTTAAATTACATATAAATCCTAAAATATTAAATTTATCTTAAACTTTTTTTTGGTTATTATATAATTTATATTCTCATAACTCTAAGCTCTTATATTTTTTAATAAAATAAAATTTAAAATATAAATATAAATTTTGAAAAACGGTGGATGTAAAAATTTGTTAAAAAACTAGCTTATTTAAGTGTTTAATTGAATTTCCATTCAAAATAAGAAATGAATTAACCTGCGTTAGGTTATTTAAGTAATTTCAATTAAAAATGAGTTTTGTGAATAATTTTGAGGGGTATTAAAAGGCCTACTCTAAAAAATGAAATAAGAAACTGCATTGCCTTTAGGTTAAGAAGTAAAATTTTATTGGATTTAAATTTATTGTAAAAGTTATACAATTGTGTAGTGTATTTTGTCCTATAGTATATTGAAAACTGAATTTTTTTTCTTTTAATTTATCTCTAACTTTGATATGGTTAAAAATCACCGACTAATAACTAACTTTCGTGTGTATATTCAAAAGAAGAATTATGTTTTTAATAAGCATGTAATAATTGTTTTTATTTTTTAAAGGTCTTTTCAAACAAGCTTGCTACTGCAGTGCAATTACATCAAAATACTTTCCAGGTAATTTAATTAAATATTTTTCGACTATAAGTCTAATGTCTGGTTCCACTAGTAATGAGTGATCTTCAAGACCCAAATTTTGTGTTTGAGCCTCACTAATGCGTGAGCGTTACATCAAAAAAAAAAAAAGTTTTTCTCGCATGAAATATAAATACTTTAGTTGTATTTGATCTATATTGCTAGAAAATAAGATAAATAAATACAAGTTTTTTTTATTGTAATATATTACAATACTACTAAATTCATATAGTTAAGATAACATAGTTTGTTTATGAAATGATGCGTCATGTATCACTAATTACCATATATTAAAGTAATTGGTGAAAAAAAATTTGACTTTATTATTTATAATTAATATATTTATATGATACAAACTATGTATCTCAATTGAATATTTATAAAATTACAAAGGTTTGTACAAACTATGTGGCATGATATGAATAGTTAATTGAAAATATAAATAATAAAAATAAAATTGTAAGCCATATCATATTTTTTATTCAGCCAATTGCGACGTTAGTTTGTAGAATATTATTTGCATGAAAGTAGTAGTAGTTGTACATTACTCGTTTCAATTATACAAGCATAATATCGCATGAATACATTCTCATCTTTTCGCAATTACTTATAAAACCTAAATTTTGTGAGGACTAAAAACTCGCAGTGCATAAACAATCTACATGATTTATTTATAAAATCGAAGTTACTAAGAAGACAAATGTTGACACTAATTAAAATTTATATCAAAATAATATACAATTATCTACAATAACCTCACAAACTCAATCAAAGTAATTTTTGATAAATATTACTATTGTTATATTTTTGTATGAGATATTAGAGAAAACTATGGAATAATTGGAAGTTAATAGTGCAACCATTTGGATGTCACACTCACATATTATTGGTCTAAATTTAAACAGATTTATTATTTATCAATGTTAAGGTTGTAAATCTAATGTTTAAAATTTTATATCATTTTCATGGAAACAAACAAACCATCTATAAAAGAAACGAAAACATAATAGAGAATTGAATAGGCACCCAAAGATGATAAAGGAATCCTGAATGAAGAGTTTAATTTGGGCGGCTAACACAGTTTTTATAGCTTATATAGAACTTGCTTGTATAAAACTTGTTGGTTTATTGGCATGATTGACAGTTGAGGTTGAATTTGTTCAATATTCAGCTTTTAATGGAGTAAAACCATTGGCGCCCTCTAAAATTTTTCATAGTTTTTTTGTAATTTATAATTTTAATCCTTATTAAGTCTTAAATATTATATATTTTAATTTAACCCTTATATCATCATCATTATTCTTATTGATCAACGTATTATCATTTTTTTCTGGTTAGTCATTATTTTTAATATTTTATATCAAAATTTAACAGCTATTTTGTAGTGTTTTTTTTCCTTTTTCAAAAGAATGATAAAAGAAAGTAAAAAGAAAATGTTATGAATTTTATCAAGCAAATGGTTTTTATAAAGCAAAAGAAGTTGAAGGAAGTTGAAAGCGATTTTGGCAAGCATGAGTTGCAAATTAATATAGTGAAAAAGTTATGCATAAAAGCATTTTTTTTCTTCTAGGATTTCTTGAGAAATAAAAATATAGTTAATTATGGAATGAAAGTGGGGTTGATAAAAATAGTGTAATCTATGAATGTATTTAGAGTGTATTTAGGATTGAGGTTGAACAGCTGTATTTTTTAAATTATGCTATTAAAATATTTGATAAATATTAGTTGCTATAACTTAGAAGTTATATTGATACGATAATGAAAAATCTATTATATGTTTAATAGTTTTGTTAAATTTGTATTTATTACATACTATTAACTTTTGTTTCATAATTACAGTTTTTTTTTTCACAACTTTTAAGTTACAGCACATTAATCACAAACGAACTATTAATAGGATATAGAAATGAGGTTTTAAGAGAATTTAAAAAAGTGTCAATAGTTCAACTCTTTTTTATTTATATAAAAAAAAAAATCAATCCTTTGTTACTTTGTACTAAAATAGAAACATATAAGTAATATTACAAAATATATCGGATTCTAATTCCAACAATAAGTTATGGGGATATAGCTTTGAGAATTACTATTATAATTTGTTCCTTATAAGATTAAATTTTTGGGTCAAATGAGTTCCTTAACAAAATATTAAAACTAACGTCTCAAGTTCAATTCTCTTTTAAGTGTAAATTCGTTCAATTATTTCTTTAATTTCAGCTTATCGACAATCTATCACATGTCTATGTTTTCACATGAAGAATCTAATAAAACATGTATTCAATACTATTATCACCTTAAACTTTTTCGGATCAAAGGCGGTGCCCCAACAAATTGTTTACATATTAGGTTTGGAATTGTCTTTGTTAAAATGGGCTTTGATTTTTGTTGTCGCACCCATAGACAACACGTGAGAAAACGAGAAGACGAGATGGTTAAAATACTACGTGGGCTGGGGTTATGTTCACTTTGAGTGGTCTTAAGGTGACAAGACAAGAAGTGCCACATGCTCCCCTCTAAAACTCTCATGAAAACCTTGTGTTAGTTATGGGCTTCTGCGTCACATATTTAAGCTTAATTAAAATTACTAAATAAAACAAAACCATTAATTAAAATTACCTTTGATACATAGAAACATATATATGCTCACAAGTTCTCTCGTAAAATAAGGATTAGACACTTCCTCTCTTTAAACTGCGTATGGCCATAGCTACCACAAATTTTGGTGGGTAGATAAAAGAAAAAAAAAATCCCCACTTCTTTCTAAAATTACTCGTGTCACCCTTTATGTTTTAAAATATATTAAACATCCTTGAAGAGAATTTAGATGAGGAAATTCTTGGAGACTTTCAGAGAAATTAAACCCTTTGTTGTTAATGGCAACAAACTAGTTTTTTTTTTTTTTTTTTAAAGGGAGGGGTGGGCAAGCTCAAAGACAAGTTTGAACCCTCTCCCACCTCAAAGGACTCGAACCCGTGCCACGCTCTAGTAACCCGAAGCATCATGACCAACCCGACCACGGCCTTGGGCTAATGGCAACAAACTAGTTTAATTAGTAGGTGTTTCATAAGTTATTATTTAATTTGTGTGAGTTAATAAAATCAGAATGTTGGAATTTATGCATATGCGTTCATTTTGCTATATAATTAATTAATTCCCACGTCATGGGCACGAATACATTCTCACTTTCTGCAACTACTCATGAATCTAAATTTTGTGACAATTATAGACTATCTTAAACAATCTTCGCATGATTTATTCATAAAACTAAAGTTCTAAAGTGAAAAATTAAAATATATTCGTACTGGTAATATACTTTTTCATAAATATAATAAACAATTACCAAACAAAAATCACACCAACTCTGCTTTTTATTGAGAAAACTAGTACAAATGCTGTTTTTCTTTTGTTTGATTTATTAGTCTGAAAACTAATATTTATATTTTGTTTGAGATATTAGAGGAAATTAATAAGTATAGCAAATTAACAGTACATGTATTAAAGAGTTTCAATACTCAGTAAACAAAGCCAGCAGCACACCATTGACATTTAAATTCTCGGAAATTATTCAAAATTAGTGTCAAAGTAAATTGGTATTATTATATGATATTAAAGGAATCATATATTGTAATCATTGAAATCAATTTCAGTTTTGATTGTTTCTATAATATCGATGGCTGTGATATATATATATATATTGTGTGAATTATTGCTGCACGCCATTGCCATTGGGCTTTTGTTTTTCGATTTTCCATTCTCAATTGGAATTATTACAAAATGAAAGATTTTGCTAACACTATTCACACATTGTTGTTTGCCTTAGGGTTCTTACAATTTCTAGTTGAGAAATGGTGTGTATATATGTGACAACCATCGTTATATATATGTACGTGTGTTCGTAACTGCAAATAAATAAAAGTACTGCCGTTACACTATTATTTTCTCAAATATCACATAAATAAAGTTAAAACTTTATCATTAGTCGTCGAATTTAAAAGCACCAAAACGCTGTGTATCCAATTAAAGTCATATGAACTTATTGCATATTAATGAAGCAAATCTCAAATTCTCTTTGTGCCGACCTTTTCTCTCCATTTCTCTCCGGAATCCTGATTATTATCATCTATATACGCAAATTTATTACTAGCTGTTCATGTATCAAGAAAAATTTATTAGGGCAATCTCATTTAGACGAAAGGCGACAAAATTATTTATTTAACATGTACTCAGTCAGGTTTTTTTCTCCAGATTAGGGATATAATACCTTTTATTTTCTAATTCTGATATATATTCACATTAATACGTTTCCCTTGATGTAGGCTGTCACAGTATATAGATAAAGAAATCATGAGCATTATATATTACATTCTGATCTCCATCATACATCACTATTATCATCACTTCATTAGATATGAGTGACAATAAGTCGATATCTTGGACATGGACGGAGTTGGTCAATGCAGTACCGGACGCTGAAGAAATATTATCTTCGATATTCAACGAGGAGAACTCGCAAGAGATCCAGTCGCGGCCACCACCACCGCAACATGAAAACGCAATCAACTCTGGAGACCAAACTAGGGCTACATTAGGGTTTCCTAATTATTATTATTATTATCAGCCACAGTTGGTAGCAGTGCCTGCACAACGTAATTGTTCATTAAGAATATTGTCACAAAGTGAATACAGGCATGTCTCACCTAGTGGGAGAAAGAGAGTAATGTTACTGCAGGAAACTGAAGAGGAACAAAAGAAGAAAAAAATTTTAATTAAAAATAGAGCGTCAGCTGCAAGATCTCGAGTTAGGAAACTGGTAAATAATAATTTTGTCTCAATGTAAATTTAATTTGTCAAAGTTATGTTATCATCATATATAGCTTCTGGGAGGTTAATTAATTTAATTAAGTTTCTTAATTAATTATAAATATGCAGGAGCATATTAAATTTCTAGAGGAGCAAGTGGAGGCATTGAAAGAAGAGAATGCTAAATTGAAGAGAATAATACTTGTTAGTTATTAAATTCTTAAATTTATTAATTGTTATTCTAGATTTTCAAATAGCATGTTATCTCATCTTAATTTGATTTTATCAGGAGGAAACCCCTGAGAAGGAGGTGCCAAAAGGTAAGATCATACTTTATCAAACTTTTTTATCGCAAAATTAATGCATATTTTAGCAGGTAGCTGTTAATTAATGATAGAAAATTATTGTAAATTAACTCGATGTTGAAATAACTTAATTTCAGCATCGCTCACTAACAAGAGCCAATAATCAAAATATTAATTAATTCATAATTTAAATCATTGTTCGTTAATTATAGACTTAATAGTCAAGATTCTAATTAAGTGATGATCAGTATTAATTAACAATATTTAATTGTGCTTCTGAGGAAAATATTACAATATATCATATATACATATGGATGATAAAATTAATTATTAAGGGATTGTAATCATTGTCTTCATGAATTAAACATAGAATATGTAGGGTTAATTTTTTTTTTCCCATTTAATACTGATGAATATATTTGTTGGAATTTATTTTGTTTTGGTTAACAGATACAAGTAGAAATGATCAAGGAGAAGACTACAAAGAATTTAAGGGAACAAAGTAGGACCACAAGCTCGTCATGGTGAAAAAAAAAATTATAAGACAGAAAAGGCACAGGTCATGTACCTGCAGCTTGATCATGTGATACTGCTTTGCATTTTGTGCTGTTGTGCATTATTTCAGATTTAATATGTTTGAGTTGATTTGAGTTTGTCTATGTTACAATTGACTTCTCAAAATACCATATTAATATGTTGAGCTTTAATTTATTTAATGATTTAAATTTAAATTTTTGGTTCAAAACATCAGTTAAAGTGGTATATACGAATATCAAGAATCATTGAATTCATGTGTTGGTTTCAACCATAATTCAATAAATTTTTCTCAATTTATTATTACAAAACAGGCAATTTTCTCTACCTTTAGTGGGTATTGGATATAAATTACCATCATCGAACAAAGATTAATGAATTAAGGTCCTCCTACTTGGTATTAAAGTCGGTTGTTGTAGTTTTAAGTTATAGATTAAAGTGTTTGGCATATGTCTAGAAGAGCGGTGTTGCACATTTTTTGAATGCCGCATTTCTTGAAAAAAAAAAATTGATGAACAATAACATGAAGAGTAGATGTATAGTAGCCAACGCTGTAAAAGGAGGGGTGCTCCTCTTATTTGATCATCCCATCCATTCTTCAATTCTTCTCCTTTATTTTGAGAGAATTAAAAGTTGAGAGTATCAAAGTTTTAATTATTTATTTTAGTGATTTGAGAGTTTAAGTGTATTAAAGTTTTCAGTTGTGAAATGAAATATAACAATACTCATAACTCATTTTTTTTTCTGTCTTCGCCCGTGAATCTAGGTTAAAAGTTTAACTACGTAATTTCTTATGTCTTTTTTATGTGCTTGTTCTTTGTTTTACTCAATTTTTTTTTTAGTCGTGACCCTACTTCATTCATCAATTTCCTAACAGTAAACACTAGTTGTTGTGTTTTGGAATTTAAGTTAATTTGATCCCACATTTGTACGATGAAAAATCTATAATATTTTTACTATTTTTGTCAATATTATTATTTAAAACTCATTTACTGCTCATTATCAACTTTTATTTTTTAGGTACAATTTTTTTTAACCTCAATTGTGGCTTAAAAGTTACAACACTTTAATACCAAACAAGAAATAAGTGATGCTGCTGTAAATCATGATAGTATTCTCACGGAATACTTAAATCATTTACGGAAACTAATTTCCTAAAGTTTTGTTCATTTCACTTACAGTTGAAAACAATATAAATTATAATACAAGTTTTGCATAGACGTCTTGCATTTTTTACCATTGTAATCTAATAATTTCAAAATACTTACAATTATATTATAAGATCATGTGCACACAGCAAAAATATATCAATCTTCTTCCCAATCCTTATTTATTCTCCAAAATGACAAGAAAGAAACTACAACGTTTATGATATATAATAACAAATAGGGCCGAAGAGATAATTAATAAGAATCTAGCTCTTGCCTATTAAAGAAAAATAAACAAACATAATTAAAAATAAACAACATAATTAAATAATTAACACCTACTTTCTATCCTCAGTTGCTGATGGGAAGTAGTAGTGTTACTGGCTCTAGTGCTACGTCTATTATCAGCAACAAGTGCTTTTCGAGCCGAAGCAATTTTATTAGGAACCATTAAAGCGTCAAAAGCTGAACAATCAATCCAGTCCTTAAGCAAACCCTCTTGACCCCATGTATCCGGTATCAAAACCCGACCCGCCACCTCTTCTCGGTGCCTCTTCAGCCTCTCACGTCCACCACCGCCACCACCTGGATCTTTAGGCAGTAATTCTTCATTATTATTTTCATCTTTCATATGCATCTCTCTGGACTCCAAGATTGAGCCATGCAAACAAAGATTGAACGTGCCATTCGCCTTGTTCGTTTTTGCATGGATTCGTCGAACAGAAGAAGATGGTGAAGAGTTTTTGCAAACATTATCATTCATGTTATTGGTTTGATCTTCTTCTTTGGTGAGTGATGATGATGAGAAGTGGGGATGCTTCATTGTGTAGGGGATATGGGGAATGGGAAGCTTTGTGAGATTTGTATGGGATTTTATATTGGGTAAATGATTGTTCAGTCCCTTAAATTTAGAATAATTATATATTTAGAATTGAACTCTTAAAAATTACTCCATATTTGTTTCAATTCTAAGTTATATCAGTCAAGAATATTACTTTTCCTTTTAAAAAATTAGATCCAACAAAATATGAAAGCAATCATACAGATGCTTTGGGTAATTTTAAGAACTTATAGACTAATTGGTAATTGATCCAAACCCTAAGGGGTCAAAATGAAATTTCCCTTAAATATGTATTCTGGTAGGAGGTGAAGAATGGGTGGGGGAATTAGAATACACGTCAGGGGGTTTTGTGTGGGGGAAGAATGGGTGGGGAAGAATGGGCCTACGTTTATAGCTTGGCATTGGATTCAATATTGTGTGGTTTTAGTGGTTGTTTGGGAAGTTTTAAATGCCTTTTTGCTTTTGGAATTAAGAATGAGAAGTGGACGTAAATGATTTGAGTGGGAAGCGTGATTTTGTTTGTAAAATGAATGGTTTTGCCCAATTGGTTTGGTGGATTTGATTTTAAGGTGGGCACGACTCTTCTTGATTGAGGTGGAAAGGTGAGCACCTAGTATTCGATTTCAAGGGATGCAAAGATGTGGACAAAATGGGATGTAAAGAGAGATATTTTGGGACTATGAATATTCTTTGTCATTATTAATGGTTTTTTTTTTTAAACAAAAGATATAATTTAATATATAAAAATATAATAATATTATTGATCCTAAATTTTTTATTTTAAATAATATATCATTTAATAATTAATTAGTATAATTATATAATTAATTCACTTTAATTTTACAAAAAATTAATTATTTAAATAAAAAAGTTAAAATATATAGTACTACTTATAAAAATAAGAGATCAATAATATTACATATTCTAAATTTTTTTATTTTAAATATTTATCCTAAATAATATGACATTCATTAATTAGTTGATAAAATAATATAATTAATTCAATTTAATTTCACTAATCAATTGATGAATGCCACGTTATTTAGAATAGTTATTTGAGATAAAAAAATTATCATGTATAACATTACTCATAAGAGATTTTTGGTGGTTTGAATCTCGCTCACATAAGTAAAAAATAAATTGAATTCCCGTTAGGCAATTTACCAAAAAAAAGCGCTCAACTCAGCTTCAAAATATGATGAAAAAACTTAGTCCTACATTAAATGCTGTCATAATTAAACATCTTATTGATTTCCAAAATTAGATTTTCAAGTTCAAAAGATTGGGTAAAAATTCTCTTTCAGGTTTTTCTTTGCAAAAGAATATAAAACACTCTTCTAAATTTGGACTTTCTCATTTATTTTTGCAAACAAGGGGAAAACTAATTAGCAATAAAATAATTCTATAAGAACTTCTACCTAAAGAACCATGAGAGAGAGCACAACTTTTATTCAACAATTCCTGGAGAGCACATGTGCTAATTAGACATGAACTTAGATAACATAGATCATCTATGTGCTGCTTTCCAACAAAATTCCAACAGGAACTCAAGTTTACGGGCAACTCAAAAAAAGGGGAAAAAAAGTTCTAAGAAAAAAAGAGTGGAAACTGATGTACACATTTCCAAAAAAAATGTCAAGCTCTTGGATGGTAAATGTGCGGCCTCTTCCTCAAGAACTTGGGAATCTCTACCGAACCACTACCTGAGTTAGAGGAACATCTATTCATACCAAGAGGCACATCATTATGCGAAAGCCGGGTTCCCTGCTACATTTTCACATATCAAAAGGACAAACAAAATGATACTTTGATTCAGAGATATGGACCGAGTAGACATACCTTCCCTTCGAGTTTATCTCCTTTGAATCCGGTGGCAATCAGAGTTATGCTCACCTGAAAAGCAAAAGCAGACGCATCTTTTGAGCTGTCAAATTCTTAAAAGAAGTTTTATCTCCTTACATTGCTAGGCAAATCAGAAACTCCATATCATCTTTTAGGGGTAATAATCCTTAAGCTAGACTTATAAGATCAACCTTGACATTTGACGGTTAGTTACTGCCAAGATTTATCTTTATGAGAAACGATAAAATATCAAACTCAAATTAACAAAGAAAAGGAGAATGACAATACATTCAGAGTACATGACAGCCCAAAGTTCAGTATATTGATTTGATGATGAGAATTAGTTCACTAAAATTTTTGATTAGTAGGCAATAATTACCATACCTTAAGTTTCCTATGTGACTAATGATATTCTAATTAGAGAAGACTCATTGTTTGAACCTAAGGCTAATCAAGTGGGGATTTAGTGTAATAGAAAAAGACTCTGGAATAAAAGAAACTTATAATTGTAGCATCCCAATGTATCCAAGCATTATTACTCATGATAACTATTGTGGCTCTAGGAGAAGAATACTACCGTTTGGGTGACCTAAAGGTCTTGTGTTCAAAACCCCCCACGTGACTTGGATTTTTTATATGTTTGTCTTCTGTTTTTGAATGTAAGTAGCAAGCTCATTTGGTATTAGTCTTGCATGTTCAGAAGCTTGTTAGAGCTTATTAGTGTTTGCCATTACCTAGTGCCTACTAGTTTAACAATTGAGTCAAGCAGTAACTTAACAATGATAAAATGGATGACTATAAATCTTTACCTTTGAAAAGGCAAAAGACTTTTCTGGATAGCATATAGTATGAAACAAAGGCAACACAAGTTATACCAATCGCATACCAAATACAAAATTACTATTTGTAACCACAACTGATATTATACATGCAAGCATAAGGCAGAAAAAGAGAAAGAATAAAGCTTGAAGAAGTAAATCCAAAAGTAATCATGTACTTATTTAGGGAGGCTTTTAATGTCATTAATCTATCTGATTGCATGACATATTATGGATCCTTCAGAATTTCTTATTGTGTTCAGACAAGCAGAAATATCCAAAATTCAGGTTATTTGATCAGTGTAGTCTATTTCTATCCATTCATTTTGTTAATTGACAAAGCAGCAAGGTGAGTAGGTGACAATGAGATATTTCCATTTGTAATGTTAAACTGCTAAGATTCTTTTTTCGAAGTTTCTGTCTATGAGTTGAATATTACTAAAACAATCACATGTGATGCTTCTGTCATTTTTGGCTCTATCCAACTTACTTGATTACTTAGTGATTTATCAATCACTGCTCCAAATATCAAATTTGCACTGGGATCTACAAGGTCATATATAACCTCTGCTGCAGTATTCACCTGCAAGAAATTGACATGTCAATTAGAAGACGAAGACATGCAGTCACAGCAAGCTGAAGAAAATATTACGATGAAAGCGTATTGTAAATGGTAAACAGGAGAGTTATCCCAGGATAATCAGAGAGCACCAGTAACCACATATTATTTGTTATGTAGAACAAATGTCAATCTTCTGAGGCAATACCCAACAATAAAAGTATTCTCAACTTCAAATAGAAAGAAAAAGGAAAAATAGAAAAAAGACATTCCACAAAATTTGTAGGTCCAATACAAACAATGGTTTGAACCTGAATACTATAAGAACAGGCCCACCTCAAATAAAGTTAAATCAGTTCCACCGGTTATATTCCACACAATGCCAGTAGCTCTCTCAATTCCGATATCTAATAAAGGTGATTGGCTGGCATTCAATGCAGCATCTCTTGCCCTACTCTTTCCTGTAAATCAACAAAGTCCACAATCACAGCAAGTATTCTGAGCAAGATTAATTTCTCATTCTTGGGTCAGAATTTCTCAACAAATGATTAAAATATTAAGCAGTACACCATGAAAGGGGCAGACTTATTGGGAAGAAGGCTAACAGTTATAATGCAACCAATTTCCAATTCTCCTCCACCACCCACATCAATCACTAAGCCATTGAATTAAATCTAAGTTACAGGAATAACATTTGCCGATAATTAACTGTACTCTTCTTTACTATTCTTTCACCTTTATCAGTATCTAATCATTTCTGTTCCTTCAGGAGAGAGAAAAAAAAAACTAAAAATTAATAAGCCCAGAACATTAAGAGATTGGGACTTTCAAGCTCACCAGTTGCAGTTCCTATTCCCATGAGGGAAGAACCTGCATCCTTCATAATAGCTCGAACGTCAGCAAAATCAACATTAACAAGGCCTGGAATCTGCAGTCAAAAAAATTCGCTACAATTAAAAGAGGATAAACTTACAGATGCTGAATATAGCTCATCAGAAACCTAATTGACAGAACAATAGATGAAAAGAACGTCATTGGCGTTGTGAGATCATTGCAGGTTCATAATCCAAAAGAACTACCATGATGTCATCCTTTAGGGACCTGAATGCATATCTTTTCTCATATTTGATGGAAAATGAAATTGGTTACAAATGGCATCTTCAAGCAAGCTCACTCAAGATATGTAGATGTATTAGCATTTACTGGAAGTACATGAAGTTGTGCAAAGTCAAAATTAGTATCAAATATCATGATATGACCAGATTACTGCTTCAGAAAAAGGAGTATTATCAATGTGACACATTGCACAAAAAATTATGTTGACCTAAATCATTTATGAGGATACATGCAGCCAGATAAAATTCCTGGTAACTAACCTAACTTTTAGCTTTTGACTCTTGAGACAATTTAAAATGTACTGAAACATTTGAAAGGCTTTCATATCTTATGAGAAAATGTAAAAGCTGCATAACTCATAATGGTAAATCAAAGAGCAAAATTGCTCAGTATTTCATATAAATTTAAATATTAAAACCAAAATATTAAATATAAAATCCAGAAAAAGGCTAGTATTTTACCTTAAAGCCATTCTAATTAAATCATTTATATTTTTAAAAAAAGAACAGTTAGATTTACATGCAACTGGGAAGCCAATAAGATGCTATTAATTATGATCCCACAAATTTCTTTATGCATTCCATACCGTAATTATATCAGAGATACCACGAACACCTTGACGAAGTGTATCATCAGCCAAATTAAATGCCTCTGTTACTGGTGTAGACGGTGAAACTGCAGTCAACAATCTATCATTTGGAATAACAATCAGTGTGTCAACATTATTCCTCAGATTTGCAACTCCTTCCTGAGCTTGAATGGCTCGTCTTCTACCCTCAAAAGAGAATGGAACTGTAGCAATACCAACAGTCAAGATACCCATGGATTTCGCAATGCCTGCAATTACCGGAGCAGCACCAGTGCCTGTACCTCCACCCATCCCAGCCTAAGATTTAACGCCATAGGTAAGACAATGTGTGAAAACAAAATAACATGCCACCCAATTAAAAAGATTCAAAAGGATAAGATGTGGCATAGTAGCAACAGTACATCAGTTTCTACAGTTTCATGGTGACCACATGGCCATAGGTTATGAAGCCCTCATATTGAAACTAGCTGAAAAAGATTCAAAATTTACCTTGAACCAGACCAGTGGTACGTTCCTATGAAACCCAACCTTATGCACAAAAGCTGGCCGGTAACATCTATCTAATTATACAGTCAATGTGCACCAAATACTAATGGGAATTTAAATTTATGAAAAGCTACTTTGTTTCCACATGAAGGGAATACAAATTGTTATTCTCTAAATTGAGGAAACAGAACCTGAACTTACTGTCACAAAGATCATGTCTGCACCAGAAATTGCCTCCTCAATTGCCACCTTGCTTTCATTGGCAGCATTCATGCCTACACTTGGGTTCCCACCTGCACCAAGCCCCCTAGTCAATTCACATCCAATTTGCAAACGGTTTGCTGGGATCACTGGTGACGCCTTCATGGCCTGAGCATCTGTGTTAACAATCCAAAACTCCACACCCGTCATTGAACTCTCAATCATTCGATTAACAGCATTAGACCCACCACCACCAACACCAATGACTTTGATCTTGGCTTCATTGTAGTTATTTGGAACCGAAGATTGTCTCAAACTCTCACTGACACTTTCGCCAAGCCCCTCTTTCCTAGAACCAGACAACACGTTGTTCCCATCACCACTAAGCATCGAAACTTCAGGATGTAAATCCAGAAAAGGATCTTTACTATGATTGGGACTGACATTGTAAGCTTTAGCGGAACACTTTAACCGCGGAAAATCTTTAACATTCCTTAGGCATGCACCCCATGAATCACTTTTATAGTCCAAAATCTTAACCGAACTGGGTCTACTAATTTGAGTCTCATTTGATATGCAAATATGAGATGGAGCAAAACAAGTAGACATGCAAGTTGTCATATCAAAGAGTAAAATGTAAATATTGAAACTCACAATTCAATGCACATTATTCTTGCTGTTCCTGGTCATGACAAACACAAGACAAATAAATTATTAAACAGATAATAAACAGTACAGTGTCAAAAACAATTATTTAAAAAAAATTAATGCATTTAGAAAAAATTCGACAAACCCAATATACAGAATGACCCAAAATCAAGAATTGAACAGTAATTAGTTAAAGAAAGATTCACATTCCATCGAAAATTACAAATTTTGTATCAAAGAAAAGTACCTCTCAAGAATAATATTGCTGTCAAAAAAGTTAAAGAACAGTGAAAAAGGAAAGTGCAAAATAGATTATTGCGGCGCGCAAAGATTAAAACAAGACGGAGGAGTGGTGAGATTTGTCATTTGACCAACTTGTGATTTTAACTGAAAAATCTGCCAAAATCATTAACGAACCAGTTGACTCGACCAGGACCAGGACTCTAGCTACTTTGGACTATCTATTAGGGGCCCACAAATCGGACACGATATCCATTTTTTCAATTTTTTTTTTTTGAGGAAAAATATGATAATTAATTAATTGTTACGCTATGTTTTGCAATTTTGTTTTGAAGAATGATGAATTACGAAAGAAAACAATTGAGATCCATCCTTATTGATCAAGGCTTCGGGGAAGTGTCTCATTATTATTAAAATTATTTATTTAGTTTGTTTTATCTCTTATTTATTTAGTTAAATTTTATGATAAAATATAAGAAATATATACCACCCCTTAATTTGATTTAATTAATCTTATGACTTCTCATCTTTACAAAAGAGAAATAAGAAGCAAGGAAAATGGGAAAAGCTAGCACATTGCTGAAAATTTTATGAACCGCGTGCTTGTGCTTCGAGTATTGGTAATTTGGTATCACCCAAAAAACAGATTGTTTGATTGCTGAATAAATCTCATTCGCTTTAACTTGATTGAACTAACACAATAAGCAAATCAAAAATGAAAATTTCAATTCTAGCAAGACAACATAATGCCTACTCTTCATGCACTTCTGTGTTGAACATTTTCCATCATTCAGAGTCATTCTTTCAGTTTCCTCAACGACAGGGTAGATTTATAGATGCAAGTCTCAGTTGATTCCCTCCTTCCTTTTCATGGCGTGGCTGAAGGAATTAGAAACTCTGGAAGGAATGAGAGAGAGATAAATAAAACTTTACCGGTGAAATTCATTTCCATTTTCATTCACTTTTAACAGCATGGTAAATGCGGCGAACAAATATCATGGAAGCACGTAAACTGATGGAACCGAGAATCAGAAAGAAAGCGTAGCACATGGCTGCATTATAGCCAAGAAAGAAAGATAGCTGCAAGAAACCACTCATATTTGACCTGACATAGAAGTAGATGCTATAAGCAAACATAAAAATGGCTGTCGAGCCCCCCCAGAAGACAGATCTGCACAAAGAGAACAGAATTTATCAATATGCAGCAATGCAGGGAAAGAGGGAGAAATCCTGGAACATCTGTTAATCACTTAAGGAAAATAATTAATCTCATATCACTTAACCCATCGAACAATCTGTTTGTTCAGATCTTTCAGTCCAGTCTAAAGTTGAACAATTCCAAAATAATAGTGATATAAGTATGCTCAATTTCTGATTCGACAATCTAAATAGTTCAATAACATACCTTAGAGACAATAGAGTCACAATGACACAAGAATCACTCAAAATCATTATTGTACTAGTTTTTATATTAGAGACTTCTTAAATGACATTTTCCTAATATCCACAGTGAATGGAAAAATAAAATTGTGCCTTTTTATACCCAGGCAGCTGCTTCCTATCTATTAGATAATCATGGAATCCATTTACATCATTAAAGGAATAACTTCAAGAACAAACAGAGGCCTGAAGAAATTTTAAAACACTTCAGTTTAATATCTGCCCATATGCATAGTGAATCATGACCAATACATTCATTCTTATTTCTTCAACTATAACCATTAAGTATGTAGAAATGGTCACATTTCTATTTAAGCTTCTTCCTAAAGGGCTTAAGCTTCAATTGAATCGATTAAGAATTGCACATTCAATTATAGACTAACACTCTCTCATAGCAGTCAGAGTCTGAGATCACCAAAAAGATGATGAAATCACAAGTCAGTAACATCTGAAACAAACAAGCACTCATATCTACCTACTGCATGCATACTTGTGAAGGTGTGTGAACATGTACAAATAAATGTTGCAAAAGCTCATACCTCCACCACCATTCATGGTCCTCCACAGACAGTTGAATGTATGTCAGACCGATGCTCAAAATAGCAGTAAGCACAAGGAGAATGATGAGCATGACAAACAAGATGCCAGGAAGAGTAAGTATTTTATAGCCCCACAAGCTCGCGTACAAGTGATGTAACTCAAGGGCAATTGCACTAAAAGATAAGAGACCCACAATAAACATCTGACAAGGTAATTTTTGGTACCATGGCAATAGCAGAATCTCTCTAGGGTATCTGTTTAAAGCACTAGGAGCTTGAAGTTCAGACCTAAACCAGTACCCAATTCTCCCTCCCAAGGCAAGCAATGGGACAGCAAAAAGCATGTAAATGAAAACAATCACCATAATGGTTCCAAACGGAAGTGCAGCTGTAGCCCCATAAGATACAGCAACTGTGTTAAGGATAAACACTGTCACAGACAATGGGCCCAAATACAAAATCCCAGCCAGAAAAACACTCCTTTCCTGAAAATTTGCATTGCTTATACCACTCAGTCAGATGAAAGAAAAAAAGAAAAATTAAAAAAAGACATAGGCTTGAAAATTACAATGAAGAAATTACCCATCCAGCATCAGAAAACTGATTGTGGAAAGAAGAAGTAATGTACCCAGCAACCACTGATGTCAGAGAGTACAATAAGACAAGAGAAGTGCTCAGCAGTCCACGATTGTATGGATAAAGGAAGCCAAGAAATGCCAGCACAAATAAGAAACAAACCCTGTAGGAACAAAATTCAATATTGAGAAAATAAGTTAATACAAGTAAAACTTAAACAAGTAGAGGTACTATTCCATAATGCATAATCAATTTATAGGGATGGATAGCTACTTAAAAGTTATAAACAAACTTCCCTTCGCAAAATGTTTAAGTTTCCAAATTCCCAGAGAGAATGACAATCGCCTCCACTAACAATCTAATTTGGAATGCCACAATTATGATGATAATTATCAGTAATGAAAATGAAGGAGATAAAAGACAATTCAATCAACTTATGCAAAGAAGTCAGGTTCTGTAAGCTGGACTAACAGGTGTGGAAGCACTTAAATGTAAATGAGACAACATAGGACTATACAAAACTATAAAAAAAAAAATTAAAAAGTAGAAAGGAGAATGATGGTTTCAAGAAGTTACATGGTCAGCAGTTGATTGCCCACACCCATGACAGCAGAGAACAAGGAAATATTTTGAGGGTATCTGAACACATCACCATGAATATATTTCCAACCAACCTCCTTATCTTCTTCTTCATCTCCACTAGAGCATCTGCAATGTACAGGAAGAGCATGAGGTCAACAATAGACAAAAAATGCTATAAAGTTAACTGGAGTACATTAATAACTATAATATCACAGTATTTTACTTCCTCATATCATTCTTCAGACGCCGCATAAAAAGCAAAATAAGCAATCCCATCAAAAGCAAAATGAAAACAATCACGTTGATAAATGAAAACCAATGAATCTTGTGAAGGGTTGGCAGTGATGAAGCTCTTGAGTATTTATCCATTCTGGTTTTAAACTGAGCTGAGGTTTCACTCCAGACAATCGAATAAGTAAACTTAACATTGATTTCAATGTCATGCGTTATATCCACAACACTAGTTGGGTCACTAAGAGCACGAATTTCTACAACCTGGTCGCCGTTATATAAAGCATCAAACTGCACATGTGTGAATAGATAATACATATTCCGCTTCTCACCGAGCACCAAGCTCTCATCTTCAATTTTCCCAATATAACCCCACATTGGGAGATCATCATAGTACATTTGGAAGTAAAAATCATCAAGGACAGCCTCTCTAAACTTGGCAACTTCATCGACCTTAAGCTTCTTCGAACAAAGGGTGACCCCAGTCTTGGCTTCCAAGAATTTCAACTCATACAAAGCACTTGCCAGACGATCACCATTCAGCACTTCCCCAAGAGTCTCCTTCTTCCATATTATGGGCTCTGCAAATCAAAATTACCAGGACTCGATCACTATAATTAAATGCCATTTAAATTTCAAAATCTTATACCGCCACGCCTAATTTATTTAAAAAAAAAATTACTGAAAATCCAATCTTCTTTCCAAAAAAAAAAACTATATAACAGTAACATTAATTTCTGTGTACCTAAAGGCTAACCTGGGCGGCAAAATGGCAAGTCATAATATTGATACGTCTCACTGCAAGAAATTAGCAATTAAAAATTTGTTTAGCATAGTTGATCCGTGATAGAAATTAATCATGATCGAAGTGAAGGAGATGACCTGGGATTGTTGAGTGGTCCCACTTTGTTCACGAGTAAGGGGACGGGATCTCCTGCATTGTAGCGATGATCGTACGGTGACGATGTGACGGATCGCGATGAGACAGCTACGACTAGGATTGTGAAGAGAAGCGGCAGAGATATAATTTTAAGTGATTTTTTAGTCATTTTTTAAAAAAAAAAATAGTGTTTTGGAGCTTTGAAGCTGCTCGAAATCGGACAGTTTTCATTGAGTCCTGTATCAGTACATCTGATTCAACTCTCCCACAACTAAGCAAGTAACCAGATCGTTTTGGGTGAAACTACGTCGTTTTCAGCTCAGCTACTTTCTATTAGCCTATTACTAAACACGAATGCTAAGGCTCTGACTCTGTGTGTTACTATTGGGCGAACATATTCACTTTTGCCAACCGAACGAAGGAAAAACCAACGGAAGAAACAAAAAATGGTGAATATTTAATGAAATGTATAAAATATTTCCTCGTGGAATTGTTTACAAAAACAACAATAATATCGTGCCTGAAATTTTCTCTCCCAAAACTATCGAAATTAATATTCTTAGTTAAAATCAAATTAAAATTGGGCCATAGCCCATCATTCACTAACTCTTTTTTGATGAAACATATAAAATATTTTCTCTTTTACTATTTACAGAAACAACATCAATAATTCGCTTGAAATTTTGTTTCCTGAAATTAATATTTTTCGTTAAAATCTAATCAAAATTAGGTGATGCCTCATCACCCACCAAGTATGTTTAGGCCATGGTAAAAATAAGAGTACAGAGATGGTAAAAATACTCACAAACTCTTTCGTATTCGTCCATAAAACTAATCTATTACAAGTAATTTTGTGAATTATGGATGAGTTTTGTATTTCAAATTTGAACTTCTTGTTGTGATTTGCAGGTGAATTTAGTATTGAGAAAAAATATACTAGATACTAGTGTGGGTATCTACCAATCTACATTCTTTATTTTAAATATTTTATATTTTTAATTTTAATTAGAAAAATTATATTGCTAAACCTAATATATCTCACTGCAGCGCACACACACACACATATAATTATTCTTTAGTAAGAGTATCTTCATTTTGTTAAAGTGAAGATGCACATTAAATATAAAAAATTATATATTTCAATATATTGAATATAATATTTTTTGTTTGTATGTTAGTGTATTGAAAAATGTAATTTTTTATTTAATAGTAATATCCACACTTTGTTAAAATAAAGATGCCCTCATTTTGTTAAAATGAAAATATCCTCACTAGAAAATTATTATTATTATTATTATTATTATATAGTCTTTTTGTAGTTGTGGTATCTTCATTTTGTTAAACTAAGGATGTCCACTAAAATAAATAATAATAATAATAATTTCAATACATTATAAATTATATTTTTGTTTGTTCATAGCATCCTCACTTTATTAAAATGAATATATCCTTGTTAGAGAATAATTATTATTATATATACACACATACATACATCATATATACGTACATACAATAGGCTTTTAATAAGTAAAAATTTTATAATTATCAAATTTAGTATTATTGATATTTTATTTTAATTTGATTGATTTTTTTTTTGCTTTAATCACTTGAATCTAATGGTTGCTTACTAAAGTTAGTTTTTCGTTTGTTTAATTAATTATTAACGGTAGGTTTATAAAATTACTTTTTAATACTATTGATAATATTTGTATATTGATTAAAAATGGAACAAGACATTGATATTAACAATGATGATTTGCCTACAATAAAAATATTTTTGTGTTAGATTAATATATTTTGTGTATTTGTTATAAATTTATATTTAATTATATAATTTAATTTTTAATGTATTATGAAAAGTATTTTTTAATATTTATAATTTTAAATGAAAAAATTTATAAAAGAAAATACTACAAATTATGGGTGGATTTAGTAATCGTTAAAACGTGCCGCAAATAATTTTTTTTAAAAAAAATTCACTGCAAATTACAAGCAAATTTTATAATTTAAAATTTTTGTAAATGTGAATTTAATAATAATAAATCCGCAATGCATGGTGCCTATTGCCATCTGGCCCATCTCTAATATGAGATGTGCTATCGCCTAAACCAAAAAAAAAAAAAAATCGGTTTCAGGCTAAATATATATAATTTTCCTTAATTGGTGACTATTACTGAAGGGAAGGCCCGAATTTGTGGCCCTGCCCGAGCACACCCCTTAAAATACTGAGTGCACCATTAAGAAAGGATTAACAACATAATAAAATAAATAGAAAAACCAGACACTTCGATTAACAAAAAATAAATATCCACCTGTGATTAAACTTAAATTAATTTTATTTAAATATTTCAATAAGTTAATAATACAACATGTCATCTATGTGATGAAAATATAAACAATATTTTATGTATGTTACACAATATTTTCAATATATCTTATATTTAATAAATTTTATGGACCTACCTCTATTTAACTGTGGTATAGTATCATAATTTTTGTCTTTATTCAGTGTAACCATTGGATATTTCGTAGCTTAATCTAATAACTTAAATTATCTTTTTGATATTTGAAGTAGTAACTTACAACCATTGGAGCCGGATGTATATTAATTTAATATCATTTGAGTGAGTGTCTGGTTGGGAAGTTTCTTAGTATGGCAGATTTGATTTCATAACAAATAGAAACAATTTGTAGACAACAATTAGAAAGTGTATGGTTATAACATTAAAATATTGTATTGCATTAATTTTATATAATAACAAGTTTGATTAAAAATAAAGTATGTATAAAGTATCGTGTTTATATCGCATAAACTTTTTATTTTTTATTTTTTCCTTTTAGTTTTACTTTACATTACATTAATTTTATACGTGTGTTAAACACACTCTTAAGGTAGAAAAATTTAGAATTAAGGTTTTACAATTTTTATGGCAATTAATTAAAAATTTAAGCTACACACCATCGACAATTTCGGTAAGAACATCTCCATAGCACATGATTTATCCATTAACCACAGCACCTTCAACGAGGTCGCCGGCCAGTCCATCCCGAAGTATGAAAGCTTGGAAAGCTTCAGGCTATCTTTTACAAATTTCGCAAAATCATTTGCCATTGAGATCGAAATGCTCATGAGATTTTTTGTTCTTTTTTCTTTTTATGAATTTCAGGGCTTTTGATTTTGGGAAAACAAGGAGAGAAGAAAGAATTGGGAATCACTTTCAAGTTAGGATTTTGGTAATAACAAAGCATCCTCTCAGACAAACCCGCACTCCCTCAATTGCATTTGCCCTCTTCACAAAATATGTGAAACTTCTTTTGATTATCACCTTAACTTCATTAATTTGTTAAACTTCTTTTTACATAACAGTCACGCTACATTTTTAGATGTGAGTAAACTACTTTTTCTTAACCGATTTCTCTTATATTCTTTATTACAAACATGATCATCTCTGAAGCATTCAATTAGTTACTTTTAAATTTAACGATTACATTAAATAAAGGCAAAAACTGTAATATCGTATTACAGTTGCAATATAGGTGAGCCCATTTTATAAATGATAAGACATACAATTTTTATTTTGGAATTAATATTTAATGGTTTGTATGTTGAAAAAAAAAAAAAAAACATGTCAGACAACCCTTTTTAAAGTTGTAAGAGATGTCGTCACAATGACATGTCATCTATATCCGAACTAAAATCCACGACATGCCGTACAAGTTTCATATATTTGTATGACTTATCATCTGCAAAATGCTTTAAAGAGATTGCGTGGGTTTAGCAAACGGTACTTGCTTTCACTCACCTGCCAAACAGGAGCAAAGACGCAGAAATAAAGGACTTTTCAAGGATTCCAGAGTGGGCATAACCGTACTGTTCTTGTTGAATTCAAATCCTTAAAATCAGAGGGAAAAAAAAAAAACTCTGGATAAGAATAAATTGAATTATCGTTAGCATCCACTATCAACAGTACTTTGATCACGTTTCTCTTTTTTCACCTACTCTTATCTCCATCAACAGCGTCAATCTCGGTTTCTGGTTAGACCCTTTTCTCATTTTTCTTTGTAGTCCTAACTTTATTAGTTCTTTAGTGGTTTCCTCAAATTTTTGCTGGTACCCAGATGTTCAATTTTGTGTTTTGATCGGATTTTTATCTGTTGTTTATGTTTCATTTTCTTGTAGTCTTGATGGGTTGTTTAATTTTTGAACTCATTTTTTATTTAAATTTCAGTGGTTGCTGGTTTTGTTTGAAGTTATGGCAATTTCATTACCTGACGTGGAAATCCGGATACTAAAAGTTGAATTTTGGTGGCTTTGATTCAGATTTCTTCATTGGTTTGCTGATTTCTTTTGCAGATCTAATCAAGGTTCTGTTTGTCTTTATGGATTGGATCAACCTTTTTTATTTAGATTACTGTTTGGGTTATTTGTAATTGTGTATTTTTTATTTCATTGACATTGAGAGAGAAAGGGGAGGGGGTGGAGAATTCATTTGGTAGGTAATGGAGCAACTTCCTGTTGAAGTGATTGGTAACATATTGTCTCGGCTTGGAGGTGCCCGAGATGTGGTGATAGCCTCTGCAACATGTAAAAAATGGCGAGAAGCTTATAGAAAGCACCTTTACACACTTTCGTTTAATTCAAATGATTGGTATGTTTATCATGATTTGACTACTACTCGACTAGAAATCTTGATAACTCAAACGATATTCCAAACCAGTGGATTGCAAGGCCTTTCCATTTTGTTGGATGATGTTGATGAGTTCTCCGCATCCACGGTTATTGCTTGGCTCATGTATACTAGAGAAACTTTGCGTAGATTATTTTATAATGTCCGGACCACTCCAAATGTTAATATCCTTGAAATTTGTGGGAGGCAGAAACTGGAGGTGCTGGCATTGGCTCATAATATAGTCACTGCAGTTGAGCCTAACTTTCAGAGATTTCCTTGTCTGAAGTCACTCTCTTTGAGTCATGTCAGTATATCAGCTTTAGATTTGAGTCTTTTGCTCACGGCATGTCAGAAAATTGAGATCTTGGAACTTGTCAGTCCAGAGATTGCAATGTCGGATGCACAAGTAACCATTGAACTGACCAGTCCAACACTGAAGAGTATTTATGTTGAAGCTATTAGTTTGGACAAGTTTATACTGGAGGCTGATAGTATTGAGCGTTTGCACTTGAAGGACTGTGCTCTTGAACTTTTTGAACTTGTTGGCAAGGGGACTCTGAAGCATTTTAAGATTGATGATGTTAGTATAATACATCTTGATATTGGTGACACTGTAGATAATCTTGAGATTGTGGATGTCAGCAACTTCACAATATTTTGGCCAAAATTCTACCAAATGATCTCAAGATCATCAAAATTGAAGAAACTCCGTCTTTGGGATGTGATGTTTGATGAGGATGAGGTTTTGGATTTGGAAACAATTGGTGTTTGTTTCCCGCAGCTGAGCCATCTGGCATTGAGTTATGACTTGAGAGATGGAGTGCTTCACTATGGTCTGCAAGGGTCTGCTAATTTGGAGAATGTGGCTGTGCTGGAGCTTGGATGGCCTGTCATTAGTGATCTGTTTTCACATTGGGTTGACGGTCTGCTAAAACGATGCCCAAATCTTAGGAGGTTGGTAATTTTTGGTATTATTTCAGAGATAAAAACCCATGAAGAATGTCTGTTGTTGGCGAAATTTACTTCATCCATTGTTCAACTCATGAGGAAATATTTGCATGTGGAGGTGCAATTTGACTATGAGTAAAAATTGTTTGAATTTTTTTAGTTAGATAATTCAAGTTTTGGTTTAACTATGAATTGAATGAGCACAAGTGCTGTTACAATACCCCAGGAATCAATTTCTTGTTGTTCCCGTAAAGGATGGTTGAAACTTTGATTAAAAATTTCTATACTAAAAAAAACTTGGTTTTATGCTCACTGTGGTTTTGTTATGCTCAATCACTTTGCGCAAGCTTCTTGTTTACTGAAAGATTAAAAATTGTGTTGCTCTTCCCTCTCTCTCTGACACAAGCAACACATATTATGTTGTTTTTTTTTTTTTGCTATTGTACCTGCCTTTCTGTGATTGCATTTGAAGATATGTGGTCACCCTGGATGATGTTGTGTAGTTGACCCCTACTTTTTATTTGAAGATATATCTTTTAAGCCATCTTACATGATGTCATGTGTTTGCCATGTCAAATAAAAAATTCATTAATCAGAATTGCTTGGATCTGTGATCCCAATGATTCTAAGTGATGCATATTCAGTTTATTTAGGCTAATTGGTATATAATGATTGACCTTTCAAAATTAGTATACATGGTTGGTACTTAAAACTGATTATGATTTAGTAGCATTGCTAGTGTTTGCAATATGTCATTAATAATCAAACACATGATTTATCCATAGGATCTGTTCTTGGTTTTTTCGATTGCGGTCAATTTGTAGTGATTGTTCATTTTGATGCTAATGATGCTTTGCCTTGATATTGAAGCCCATTAATTTCTGCAATTCTTTTATGTGTTGGCCAATGCTTATTATAACTTTCATTCTAGGAGTCTTGTTTTCTTGGCTAAACATTGCATTTAGCCATCTTAGTGGTGTTCTTTTCATGGTTCTAGTTTTATGAGATGTGAGGAGCACTTTTTCTTCGTGGGGTCAATACCTCCCTCCAAAGTTTTCCTGTTGTCCCACAGGCCCAAATCACTTGATGGAAACAGGGACTGTAATTAAAAATTAGAAAATTAAACAAGATAAAGAGGCAAATGGTGCAAGTCTAACATACGCCTTTTCCAAAAGTAATTCACACATACCTCTTTTCCAAAAGTAATTCACTTGCATAGCTTTTTGTTATAATCCTCAGTTTTTTCCAGGATTAGAATTTTTACACATACCTCTTTTCCAAAAGTAATTCACTTGCATAGCTTTTTGTTATCGTCCTCATAGTTTTTTCCAGGATTAGAATTTTTCTGTTACTTTTTTTCCTTGGAAGACAGTCAAATAGTCATCTGACATCAATCTCGTCTATTCTGCTGTAGCTTTTAAAAGTGGATTTGTAGTTATCCTGACAAAAGAACATAAACCACTAGACTGAATGTGCATGCTTCTGTATGATCATAGGCTCTTGTATTAATGGATATCTATTGTGAAACAATGGATGTGAATATCATGTTCAATTCCATTGCTGAAGTAAGTTTTTATAGCACTCGGGAATTACTTGAGAAGCTTGCACCACAGTATTTTTGGTAGGTTTGCAGATATAAGGTTTAGCAAGTGAACTAGAATTGTTTGATAGGAAGAAAATGCTATTAAAGTGTCTTACGGGATCTCGTTATACTCCATGATTAATAGTTGACTCGCTGCGGACTTTCAGGGCTTAAGTATCATTTTCTGTTTATAATTTAAGACTTATTATAGGCTATTGAATATGAATCCCATATTAGCAAGTTGGAGATGTATTTTATAAGATTCAGATTATGACACCTAGCAACTCCAGGCAATGTTGTTATCTAGTTCTTACAATTTCAGTAGGATTAGATAATGGCACAGAGAACTCCTTGTGTGTGTGAGCTAGCATGAAATGGCTTATTTTACTTTCCTTGATTGGTGATTGTGTTAAAAAATTTTGTTTCCACATGAGTTGAATGTGAAGGCAATGGTGTAGACCTGCCATTCACAGCCAGTCAAGCAGAAGTTTAAGTGTAGCTTTCTTTAATATTTCGCATTTTCTAACTTTTAGACTTCCATAATGGGAAGATATATATCAAGCTCCTGAGTTAACATCGTGATGCTCTTACCCAAGCTCAGGATGATGTTGAAATGAATTTGTTCTGTTGTCCGTTTCTGAAACTGTCTTTGTTTCTCTGTTTTTTCCCTCATTTCCTTCACCTTTGTTTCGTGAACAAGTTATTTCTAAAAATAGCTAGTAATTTAATACACTGTTGTTAGTGGAAATTCTGGCTAAAGTAATTTGCAAGAAATTTTAGGATTTCTTGGACACCATTTCATGCTTTTAGGACATAATACCTGGTGGATTCTACAAGGAGATTGCAGTGGTCTTTTTCCACATGGATGTAATAAGGCCGTCCGAAGCCATCAGGTACTATTTTCTACTTCCCATGATGTTTATTCTTTTTCACAGAACATTAGAAAGGGCTTTTGGCATTTAAAAAAACTTTTTCTCTTAGTCGGTGCAGAATCCATATCAAACGTCATTAAAGAGATTGTAAGTTTCTGGGGCTGGCTGTAGGAGAGGATTAAAGCGGTTCCTTGAAGGTTGTTAACATATTGTTTAATGTTTAAAGTTTGAAAGTTGTTGAAGCTATCCAAATTAGTAGATATTTCATCACCGAATTGACCCGTTACTGATCTACCAAGCATTTCGCCTATACTTTATTTATTACAAGGCTTGACTTGGTGATACTTGTTCTTAGTAACAGTTTATAATGTACAAGTTGATTTATAATTTATATTGAAGAAATGACTATTGAGGGCATCTTGCAGAGAAGAGGCCAACATATTGCACTAACATTAGAATTTGGTTAATGAGAACATATCACTTGTGTTAATTTACAGGTTTTAGGGTTGGAAGTCTGTGTTAATAACTTGGTAGGTGATGTAATGTTAAGAGCTTATAATAGAAGTAGAATGGAAGCATAGATAATTGCCAAACTTCATGAATTCGTTAGAACTATGAGGCGAATATAGGGATATCAAAACTTCTAATAATTGAATTATATATGAAATTCTTGTAAGATCAGCAAAGTCTTTGTTCATGGATTTGTTCCGGATAGTTCAATAGCTTTCTAAATGGTTAGCTATTTTAGGTAATATGTCCACATCCTTCATGGACTGCTATAATCTTTCTCCTTCTGCCAACACCAGATACTTAACAGTCTCTTCAATGATCTTACCCTTCTACGTTGCAGAAAACATATGTGTTACGATTTATTCAAGACCGTATGATCCCACATATTTAATGTTGATTCACAGCTATGCTGCTGGATTCAACTCATTAGTTTGTTTCTGTTACACGCAACGTAATCAATATCGTTTTATTTTGCCAATTAGTTATGTTTATGCATCTAATTTATCAGAAATTTCATTCCTTCTCATATTTGGGGGATCTTGTTATTGTGAATGTTACTTTTCTATTATTATCTTTATTTTAACATTTTGATTTGATTAGAAATTAGGGTGCTGATGTATCTGTTGGGACTTCAGCTCTTTTTGGTCATGCTACCTTTAAAATTTGGTTTTACATTTAACGGGTGCTATTGGATCGGTAGCTGGGTTAATTACAAATGGACCAAGATATTATCAATTTCAAGTATTTTTTAACATAAATTTATCATTTTCCGTATAATATGTATGACCATAATAAAGTTAGTTAAACATGTTTTAATGATACTGATTAGTTTCATGTCCCTAGGTTTGAGAAGACGATGATCAATTTTTGACTTAAAAAAGATGATTTATTAATTTATTGCCGATGGATTAATCAAAGCAATATAATTGAATATTAAATAGGTTAGTCAACTGTTCTATCGATTGGATCAGCTGTTTTATTTGGGATTTTAGGAACATTGATTTTGACATTAGACCCACTTTAAGAATATTATGTTGAATTGAAAATACATTTTATTCCAGTGTTGCAATTTGATATGATTCAATTATGCCCTAAGCAAATTCATCAGATATATATATATATATATTTATAGCTGAACAAGAAAGAAGTTGAACTAAATACATGAACTTTTTTTCTTCTTTCATTTTCTAAATGCCAGCACCTACTTCTATTTTTATAGCTGGATTTACCATTTCAACAAAATTCAACAACCAAATTTGTTGGACAAAACTAATCTTCATAAATGAAACAAAATTAAACAACAGACAGGATTTGGGAATAAGTTGACCCTTCATAATTCTTCATATCTGGCAGAGATTTAAGATTTTGACATTTATACGATGATATGAAGCTTTAAACATGTTTATAGCTGAAAAGTATGCTCAAGATACATATTAAAAATAAAAATGGTTTAAATATTCATAATCTTGATCACAATGTGATTTCAATCCATCGGCCGGCTACCATTTAATAATAAAATCCTAAATTCTTTATTTACAATAATCAAAAGAATTTATCAGTTGAATTGATTGATTGTTGTAAATTTTTTTAAGAAAGGAACACTTCAAACAACCTATTGGGTACTTTTTAATAAACTTGTCACGCAATTACTTTAACCATACTAATTTAGAATGAGATTGCAGTTGTTTTGAGTTTAAGCCAACATGTAATATAAACAAACCGTTAATGCCTGCTTGATTTAGTAGTTATGACTTGTGTGCTCAAAATGACAAGCAATGACTTAATGTGGTTTCATAAAATCTTGCAAAAGGCATAATTAATACTAGGATTAGATCCACGCCAATCACTTCCAACCCACGCCCCCACCCCTTCATTCAAACATACAAGAACAGTAAAGGAACTATAGTCTACAAAGAAACTACAAAGGCATTCAAGATCCTTATGGAAATCTATAAATCTAAATTCTAAAAGAATTAATTCTCAAAATCTTCCATACGAAGAACATGTCTGTGAGGTTCATTGGGAACCAAAGTTAAACAGAATAAAATAAATATTTTACCTTTACCTAATCCATGAATTGTTGCCCTATTTAAGCCGAAGCCCCTATTTTTTTAGACCAATCATTGGAATCATTGAGGAATAATTGGTAGAGGGCATAGTACCTACAAAAGTAGTAGATGAGCACAAAATTAAATTAATGTTTCCACCTATTTATATATTCGGAAAAGAAAAGAAGATTAAGGGTCCATTACCTAAAGCTTTCTTCTTTCTCTACATTAAATAAAAGTTGTACATACATATCTCCTCAATAATTTGGTTTTGGAGATAGGAAACTGTTAGATTATTCATTATTGTTGGTTAATTTTCTTTATAGGAAACTTTTGATTTATGTTTGTTGATTTGGGCAAGAGACTATAATTAAGGGCAACTAATAACAGGTAATTATTAAGGGCAACTAATAATTAACATCCTAAGGATGAGAAAACTTAATAAAATGAATTAAGATTTCTGTAAATGAGGTTTTAGCTCGAGAGCTGAATGAAAATAAATTTCCATTAAAGGAAAGGAATCTTGATGTGGCATGGTTTTAGGTGATGACAAGGATTGGATGTTGACCCATCAACAAAGGGGAGATAATACCAAACAAATCCACCTCAAAGAGCATAGATTAAAATTATACAAGTGGATTTTTGCTTATAGATTATTGATTAATATTACTATTATATATAATAATGTTTTGGTTGAAATGGGTGTGAACAAAACTTCAAAAAAAAAAAAAAAAATTAACAATTAACTCTCTTTCACTCAATTCTCAAATGGCCCTAGTTGTCAAAAGCAAACTCAATCCTTCAACCCCCCTTTTGGGGGGTCTAAAAAGATCAACATAACAAACATCCTTTACAACTTTTCTTTTTCTTTCATGAAAGAAAAACTTGTCTCATCTTTATAATAATATTTAAATGTTGAACTTCTTATTTGTATAATTTACTTCATTTTATTTATTTATTTCCTCTGTAAATAAGTACCTGCATCTCCATTAAAAGAACCAATAAGAAAACACAGGCGGTTACAAGAGAGAGGGAGAGAGATAGTGTGGAGTAGGAGTCAGTGATTCTAGTGGGTTCTTGCAAAAAGACCCCACCTCTGTTTTTGTACAATATCTAATTTCCCAAAATTTTTATTTTTTAGTGTTATTTTTTTAAATGAGTAATTTTCTTTTCCTTCATTCAAACCCCACAAGAGGGGCCTGCGAGTCTGAGACTGGCCTGCAATTAGGACAAGATTTTGTTGTACTGAAGTTTTGAAAAAGCCAGCTGATAATATTTACTACCAGTACACAAAAACACAAGACAAGTGTGTGTTGTTGTGATAAATAAATAAAACCAAAACCAAACTAAACCGAAGCAAAGCAAAAGCAGCAAAGTCTTTAAAACAGGTTAGGTTTCTTCATAGAGAAGTAGTAAAAAAGAAAACAAAAGCATATAGATAAAGACATCCCCCAGCCCCAGCAGCGGCAGCGGCAGCATCAGTAGTGATCATTAATTAGCTTCCTTTGTGAATTTCAAAGGCAGGTATAGTAGTAGATAAGATGAATTGTTCATTTGTCTTTGTATATTATTAAGTAAATAAATATAACCATTTGTTTTATTGTTTTAATAGATGACGATCAGGAGAATGGTCTAGAGTTGAAGTCTTTGCATGGCCAGTCACAGAATTGGAGCTGCTGGTGGGTTATCTCATGACTCTGCAGGTCCTTCAAATCTCCATCACCACCATGTCCCTTATGCAACATCTCTTCATCAAGGCTTCATGTATGCTACATATGGTTTTTTCTTTTCTTTTTTTTTTTTTTTGGTTTGTAATCATTAAAAAATTTAATCTTTGGTGTGTCTCAGTAACCAAGAAGGATCTGCTTTTGATTTTGGAGAGCTAGAAGAAGCAATTGTGCTGCAAGGAGTCAAGTTTAGAAATGATGAAGCTACTAAAGCACGTATACCTCTTCTCTCTCCCTCTCTCTTTTCTTCTTTTATGACGTTTGATAAAAAACAAACAATTCCCTCTAAAGCTAAAGGACTTAACCATTTTCGATAGGGTAATGATTCTTATTGCAATACACTTGAATGTTGTGAAGCTCTAAACTTGGAAATTTTTTTACTGACTCCACAACTGCATAAAGAGATTTAAAAAAGGGTGATTTTGAAAAAAATCTTTTTTCTTTTTGATTTGATCCTCTGAGATTTTGCTTTTGTTGTGATTCTCTTGACAGCTTTATTTACAGCAGCAACAGCAGGGAGACCAGCTGCTACTCTGGAGATGTTTCCTTCTTGGCCAATGAGATTCCAGCAAACCCCAAGAGTAGTTTACTTTCTTTTTTATCTTTTTGTTTGACCATTTCTTTTCTTTTCTTGTATAACTTGTACTGTATAGATAAAACCAAACCAATGTGAACCAAATTCAAACATTTGCTTTACAAGTACAAAGTTGATTCCCTTTTTTTTTTTTAACCTCCCCCCACCCCCCGAATATTGTGATTCTTGGGATTATTATTATTCTTTTAATGGTGACCCCATTTGATTAAATTGGCAGGGAAGTTCAAAGTCAGGAGGGGAGAGTATTAGCACAGACTCAGGATCAGCACTCAACACAATATCATCAGGCAAAGCTGAGGCCTCACAGTCACAGCTTGAGCAGCCAGAATCACCCATCAGTAATATCAATCATATAAAGCCATCTGCTTCTAATCAACAACAAGTAGTAGAAATGGCAAATGATGCTTCAAGAACAGGAGCATCATCATCACAGCAGAATCAAAATCATCAATCTGCGGCAGCATTAACAGATACAAAACCATCACAAGAAAAGGTCATTGATCATGCTTCATCATTGTTATTTTTTTGGTTTAATTATTAATTAATTAATCAATCTCGTATCTATCTTTCTTTTGAGAGCCCATCGCTACATCCCGTGTCCCAAAATCTCAGGAAAAAGTTGGTATCTTTTTATTGTTATTGTTATTAATATTAGTACTGTTTTGATTTTTGCTTTTTTGCTTCTTCAAAAAAATACAAAACACAGATCCCCTCAAACTCTCAGAGAGTATCAAAAGGACACATTAGTTCTTCTGATCAATGTATCTGACATTAAGAGAGAGATAAGAATATTATAGAGTATGAAAAATAATAAAAAAAATTAATATCCAAAATAAAAAGCTAAGAGCGGGAATCTCCACAGCAGTACTATTTTTATGTTATTATAATTCATAATAATTACTAACTTTACTCATTCCCTATAACAAGCTGATTAATTGGTGCTTTTAAGCCTTTCAAAATCTTTTTTGGAACTATAAATTGAACGCCAGCAGCAGCAGATAATGATGATTGCCTGGTTCAAGGTACAACACTGTAATGCTTAGAATTTTATGACCTCTAATTATGGTACTCTTGACTAATAAACAACTCCTGTGTGTCTAGATATTCTAGAGACTATAAAGCATTAAATTTTGACAACAGTGTCCTAGATTCTTTTGCCTTCAGTCTGAGTTGCTAGGTTCATTTTTCCTTTTTTTTTTCTTATATTTTCCTCTGGTTTCTCGGCCACCAAACAAGAATCCCCTCATTTTACTCACCAACTACCTTTTTTTTCTTTACGAAATTTTGTGAAATGAAAAAGGGGTAGTCCTATTTTGTATGACTAAATATTTCTGGTTTATATTCTTGTATAATGCTGCAGAGAAAGGGTCCTGGTTCAACATCAGACAAACAACTTGATGCCAAGGTATTAAAATAGCCAAATGCATTTTTTTTTTTTTTTTGTGTTTTTGTAATTTAATTTTTCATTTTTATTTAGTTTTAAAGATTTTGCAATTAAAACTTTGGCTAATTGGTTTCAGACATTGAGACGTTTGGCTCAAAACAGAGAAGCTGCCAGAAAGAGTCGTTTAAGAAAAAAGGTTTGCTAATGTTGCACTCAAAATTTATTTAATAATTATTTTCCTTTTAAATTTTTGATATTAGAAAGAAACTTTGATTTTTATTTTTTTTGGGTCTCCTCATGAATAGGCCTATGTCCAGCAGCTGGAAACTAGTAGGATAAAGCTGAATCAGTTGGAACAAGAGCTTCAAAGAGCCCGTTCTCAGGTTTTATTATTATTTTATTTTTTGAAAAACAAAAAATTATTATTTTCATTAATAATTAAAGACACTTTGGGTTTTTATTTTATTTAATTTTGTATTTTTGGTGGGTTTGTTTATTAGGGACTGTTCTTGGGAGGCTGTGGAGCTTCAGCAGGAAACATTAGCTCTGGTAAGTTTCCTTTTGGAATTTCAACAATTATTTACTAAAATACCCCTAATCTATTTGCCCAAGTTAATTTTCCAAGTTGAATTTTGACCCACGAATGAATATGATGAATCAATCCTTCTGTCTCTTGTTCTCTAAATTACTCTTAACTTTTTAGTCAAGTTTGGCACACATTACAAGCTTCTTGATTTCATTTGCTCTCTTTTCTAAACTTGACCAGTTTTCTGTGTCACAATTCTTCTATCCAATTGATTTTTCTCTTAGAAAATCAAGATTAATTCAAAATCAACCTAAATTTTCCCATTATTTATGTGCAAGAGAAATGTCATAATCAGAAGGCTGTTTTGGCATTTTGTGAACCCATTAATAATTTCATAATCTATATTGTAAAATCAACACATTATTGATCCATGCTACCGACTTTTCCACCTTCAACATTAAAAGTATGTGCTTTATTTATGCGGTCCATTTGTGTGGCACATAATTAGAGAGTCACTTCCACTTGGTCATTCCAACATTTGTTGAAACCAAGAGATATTGATATGTTCATTATTATTAATGTTATTATATTTTTAATTATTCTATATTTAGGGGCTGCAATATTTGACATGGAGTATGCGAGATGGTTAGAGGACGAGCAACGGCACATATCTGAGCTCCGAAGTGGGCTGAATCAACATTATATAGACGGTGATCTCAGGATTATCGTAGACGGATACATTTCACATTACGATGAAATTTTCCGGCTAAAGGGCGCCGCTGCAAAATCCGATGTGTTTCATCTTATCACTGGAATGTGGACTACTTCTGCAGAGCGTTGCTTTCTCTGGATGGGCGGTTTTAGGCCATCCGAACTCATCAAGGTTTGAGTGTTACGAGTTTATCATTTGTAGTATGTGCCATTGCATGAAAAATTGATGTACTTAATTACCATGCTTATTTTTGTGTTAATCAGATGTTAATATCGCAATTAGACCCGTTGACGGAACAACAAGTGATGGGCATCTACAGCCTCCAGCATTCAACACAGCAAGCTGAAGAAGCACTCTCCCAAGGCCTGGAGCAGCTTCAACAGTCCCTGGTCGAAACCATTGCCGGTGGCCCTGTCATTGATGGTATGCAACAAATGGTCGTGGCATTGGGCAAGCTTGAGAATCTAGAAGGCTTCGTTCGCCAGGTAATTAAAAGTCTATTCAATACACACAATACAATGCCAATTATTAGTAATTTGACATATAGGAATAGGACCTGGGGCATGTCAAATTCAGAAATAGAGCACTTACTTTCCAAGTTAAGATTAGCACATTTTTTGAAAATGATATGTAGAGAAAGAATTGAAAAATGCCTTAATGTTGAGGCAAAACAAAATGAGGGGCCTTGCACCTCAGGTGACAGCTCATATAAGGTCTACTTCAGGTGATTTTAACAAAAAGTTTGTTGATTTTATTTCTTTATTTCTAATTTGCGTGTAGTAGGTTAGGTGATGCATTGTGTACATGTCAATTAAAGTCAATGTGAGACCTTGTAGTTATTCAAAAATCTAGATTGTATTTTGACCTTTATCCCCTTGTCAAAAATTTTTAAATCATTCAAGTAGTTGGCTACTTGGTTCACCATTATAACTAGGATGTGTGAAATTTTTTATTGATCTTTATACAAAAAAATTTAGAGATTATTAATTAAATTAATTTGATTAAATTGATTACCCTTAATGTTGATTTTATTAATTTCTAGGTAATTTTAAATTTTTTTCCCTCAACAAGTAAGTGTCTGATAGCTCGTTTTGCGCCGCAATTCTATATTACAAATGAAGGGATAAGAAGCCCATAGCTTATACTTTCTTTTACATCATATTGATTTTAAAATGTTATTTGACTTTTGTGTTTTCACATAAATGATTTGCTACACGCAAGTCCATTGAGTTTTAAATTGATTACCCTTGAGATTCTTGATTATCATGAATATTTCGTTTGACCATAAGTGTTTGTTGATCAGCCGTCTCTCTCAGCATTTCTTGATCAACTTTAAAACACAATAAGATTTTTACAGATCATCATCACTTCATGTTCGACACGTGTACGATGGATTGCGTATAGTCAATTTTTTTTTTATTCTGTTTTCCTCCAGAAAATGTATTGCTTGAGTTTGAATGTAGGGATTTTTTGATGTGAGTTTTTCATCTAAAAGGGTTTCTATCAAAAGGTGGGCTGATAGTGATATATGTTGAAATGAAAACCAAGGCTAGACCTATCAATTAAAATTTTTTTCAAATGATTATATTTTATTGGAAAAATAGAAACTTTACGATAATCTTTTCAATCTATGATTGCAATAGTCCAAATCCTGTGAATGAATAAGACAAATTGTTGAGTTTCAACCATTTAGAAATGCTTAGAGTTTGTGTCAAAATGCCTTTGCATTATGGTCCCATTTCAAATTATATATATTTGTGTTTTTTTTTCTTATTAGATTTGTCCTCATCATTTGATATGCGAAATCGGTAATCATGAGTAGTGCTAGATATCGTAAAATTTTATCCTAAATAATAAATTAAATTACTTAAAATTTATAAAAAATAATCCACCACTTAATGAATGACAATATCATATATAACGTCATTTATAATGAAATTTTAGAAAAAAATTTTGGGATATCTATTGTTATTCTTTACTCATATGCAATATTTGATACGTAGGCTGATAATTTAAGACAACAAACCCTTCACCAACTCCGGCGGATATTAACAGTGCGACAAGCAGCGCGGTGTTTTCTGGTGATCGGAGAGTATTACGGGAGATTAAGAGCTCTTAGTTCCCTTTGGGCATCTCGTCCTCGAGAGTAAGATCAATCACATTAATTTGTTATTTACATGCTTAATTCATTAGCATAAATAAAAAAAAATTAATTGTGGCGTTATTAATATAATCATTGTGGTAAGTTATTTAATTTATTATCAACAGAACAATGATAAGTGAAGATAATTCCTGCCAAACGACGACGGATATGCAAATGGTTCAACATTCTCAAGATCATTTCTCGAACTTTTGAGGAAGAAAGCCAAAAAGAATAGTTATTAGATATGTGCCTCGGTGATCAAATATTAATTGCACTTCAAGGATGTAACATATTATGGGGCCGTTAAATATTTTCAAGCGAAGTACTTTAGAAGTGATAGGATTTCTTTTTTCTTTTTCTTTCTCTACTGCTTTTGAATGTCTTATGCTATTAAATTAAGAATGTTGTCTTGTAAATGCATATGATCAATTTTTAGTTATGATGTAAGCGATCTTAATAGAAAGTAGACGTGCAATTAATTATATGAAAAAGTTTAAGCGAAGTACATACACAATTAATCTTAATTTATTAATATAATTAAGTATGCTTTCTCTTCTTATAATGGCTCTTGGGCTACGTCAAAGGCTGGAGCAAGAGAGATAAATATGAACTCTTTTCATCGTCTTCTCTTGGCACAAAACAAATGAAAAGAAAAGATAAAAAGGGAGTACATTGTCATCTTTTATTACCTTTCATTAAAGGTAATTCTAAGATGAGGACGTTTAGACGATATAAAATGTAAATAATTGAATAATAATACATCTTTTTTCTTTTGGTAATAGCGTTTGGAGTTTTTCTCATCCTGTCGAGGTTTAACAAAGAAATATTGTATTTAAAAAGTGCAAATGTATGCAAATAGAAAATCTCTAGATGTGTCAATAATGTACTGCACAAATGCTTTGAAACAAAATGGAGTGAGTGAGAAGAGGGCTTGTTTTGTTGCTTTTCTTTTATGTGAAGTGGTTGTGAAGAAGAAAGAGTAATCAAATGTAGAAGGGGCACGGCCAGAGAGAGAGAGAGAGAATAGAAAGAGACCAAATTGTCTTTTCTTGACCGGTTACTATTTATTAATTGATTTGACAGTACAAAAATTTCGAGTAGTGGTGTATATCTTATGAGAGAGAAAAGTTGGTGAAATAAAGCCAGCTATAGAGGTGTATTCTTTCATTTATATGAAGTGGTTGCGATGGATTCATTTTTCTAATGCACAAAAGACGAGCAAAAAATAAAGAGAGTAAAAGATTGATTGTATTTGTTTGGCTTCTGTGGTCATTTTCGAAGTTGAAAAAATGATGTAAGATGATGTGTGTGTGTGTGTATATGATATATATATATATATATATATATATATATATATATATATATAGATATAGAGAGAGATATAGATATATAGAGAGAGAGAGAGAGAGAGAGAGAGAGAGAGAGAGAGAGAGAGAGAGGAATTAATAATAAGGGGGGCAAATTGCATGGATGGTGGACAAGGTTCGGTTGCATTATAATTATATAAATAAAAATATGCATGCATGCTTTTCGGCAATCAAAATCCAACTGACACCTACAGGTTCTTTTAAGTCCATGATACTTTAGAAAAATGGTATAAAAATTGAAAGAATAATGGTATAATTTTTTTTTTTTTTAAAAAGAACGAGCTAGATAACTAGATGGAATAATTAATTATGAATAAAAATTATCATGGAAGCGATTTTGCACTTTAATAAAAGATGGGATTGATTTTTACAATGTTATAAATATGTTTTATATTATTGTAATTATGTTATAATATTATAAATTAAAGCTACTGCGACATTTTATTAAAGTGCAGAATTACCTTATTATTAAAAGTAGACTGTACTTAAGAATACCTAATTTCTAAGAAAATGATGTAATATAATGGCTGAATTTGAATAGAGGATCATGATTTTCGGGTGGTCTGAGTTTTTGTTGATTATTAAATTAATCAAATATATTGATTTTTATTTCTCATGCCTAATTAATAACAACTATTAATTCAGTAATCTATAAAAATTTAACTCACTGAATCTTTGGCGCTGAAAAGAAAGTGGTCTGACTAACTTTCAATACTTGTATTATATATATTAACATTAAAAATACCATATATATCTAGATTAATTAGATCAGACTCGTAAAATTTCTCATATTATTTAATCTTTTTCGATTATAAAAAAAAAAAAATTATGATAACGGGTGAGTGTTTATGTGGTTAGAGATTGTTCCATCCGGATATTTAATAAACCCATGTTAATGGAATTTATTCTTTTTCTCAGCCGATAAGATGTGCCCATATAATTGTTGAGGATTCTAAGCGGGGAGGGAGATAAATAAGACAGAAAAAGATGACAGAAGATCATGTATTGCCAGAGAAGAAATGGACTCACGGACAGACACGTACGTATGGGCATGCAATTTGTGTATGGTGTCTTACTGATAAAATTAACAAGTGTTTGACTGTAGCTAGCTGTGTCTGTGTCTGTGTCTGTGCCTGTGTCTGTATCTGTATCAGCATGTGATGGATTTAATTTGTAACAAACGTCTTCTTGTTTAACGTGCGTGCACTTGCAATGCAGCAAGTCCAATGGCAAAGAAAGAGTCAATAAAAAACACGATTCTCTGAATTCTTGCAGGCAGTCCCAGTGCTTGGTTCTTTCTTCTCTGCATTGGCCTTATTCAGATGATTAACAGAATCAGATAATAATTAATGTGTATAACTCTTTAACGTGTATAACTCTTAACATGTGCTCTTCGTGCGCCACATTTTTAACTTAAAAACTGAAATATCAATATACCAACCAATCTATCATCTTAATTTTAAGGTTTAATCTTGTTGGTAAGCGTTTTAAGCTGGATACGATACGTATAAAATTTGAACACGTGGGATATTTGAGGCCTTGAGGATCGTAACATAGAAGTGTCAAACCTTAGAAGACCATTAATTAAAAGGAAAGAAAATTTGAGGGGGTAGGGGCATAAAATAAATGGGCTAAAGCTCTCCCTCTAATGTTTTTGGGAAAAAATTTTCCAGTCAAGGCAAATCTTGATGTTGATGGTAGTCAAAATACGATGCGCTCAACTTAGTATTATGTTATGTTAAGAGAATAATCTCATATAAGCTGAGCATTAATGGTGTTAGAGTGAGCCTACGTTATTTTATCACGTGATAAAAATTAAATGAAAAGACTGACGTACACGTGACCAAAGTGTTTAATACAAAATTACTGAGATGTCTGCAACAAATATTTTTCACCGAACATGAACACAACGCATTAGAGCTGCGCTAAAAAAACCTCCATTTTGAAACAAACACTTGGCTGGACAGTTGAAATAAGATGGGTTACTTCTCCATCCAATAGTATTTTAGGTGCATTTTAAGATACAGCTAGATTAACATAAAGAATTCCCATGGTCGCAGCCACTGTATGCAGACCACGATTACTCGCTAATGATATTTTGTAATTCAATTATAATCAGAGTTTAAGATTTGTTAATGATCTGGGGCACACCAATAGAACTTTGTTTATAGAGATAAGTCAGCAGGAACTGACATACTTGTTGCAAATTCACCTATCAAGATTTTGCAGCATATCTTTGATTTGAGATAGGGCAATAATGAACGTGTACAAAACATGCTCTTGTAGCTCCATAATTATTCTAATTATTATTATTACTTTAACCTTCCATTGTCAATCTATTAGTCAATTATTTATGTAAATATCTGGTTACTTATTGTTACTTTTGGATCCATTAAGAGCAATATAAATTACATTAAAAAAAAAAAAAAAGAGGAGGCAATTATCCGCTCTTTTCGTCAATCGCGTGCACAAGATGATGTCCTTATCTCCCTTTAATTTAATTTAATGTATGCGTCCTTTTAGATTATTAGGTTTTGTTTCTAATTAAACAAATGTTTAATGCACCTTTCGTCATTACTTTATTCTTAAAAAAAGTTGTTTATAATTATATTATATGTTCATGCTTTTAACCAAAGATTAATTTAAGGTGAGATAAGAACAAGCTTATGTATCCCGCTATATATTATGACATAACACAATGTAAAACGAAATGAAGCTCCCTCTTAATTAATCTGAAGGCAAATAAGTTATATAGAGGTCGTGAACTTGATATATATTTGCTTATTATAGTTGTTAAATTTAGTCACTTTCGAAAATCTAGTCACTTTCATAAAGTGTTGGACCATTTCATTAGTGTCGGTTATAAAATAAACAAAAAAATAATTTTAATTAGAGTTTGCTAGGCATTGACTTAGCATGATTGCTAAAGGTCACCTGATCTTCTACATATGAAATAGCAAGGAGGCAATTAAATTAAATGAAGATAATTCATTTGATATACATTATCTTTAATCTCAACAGCAACATGTTTTGTTTTAGTGGCTTTGTCGATATAATAGTTTACGGTCAACTCTTTTTTAGCTATTAAAAAAATTTACAATACTTGTGCCAAGGAGCACATAAGTTAAAGCAAGAATTAATATATATGTTAGTACATCATTTTCGGTTTCAGTATGATCAAGTAAAATAATTAAATTTCTGTAGGAAAAAGACTAAATTATATATAGCTGTGAAATTTAGTCGGGTATATATGAGTTGATCTAGGTTGAGAATAGAATTTTGAGGCATTAGTCATGGTTTGAAGTAATTTTCCATGCTCAACTTGTTGTGTGACAATAAAGTTAAAATCTAAATGCATTTAAAATTGTGTGATTGAGAGAAATTTAATTATTTTGGCACGGCACGTATGATTAATAACATTAACCACCGATCACTAACGTGTATTCTATTTATACGAAGCTTAGATTAGAAGAGAGTTCTGGTCTAATTTTTGAAAAGTGTGAACACTGATATTTGAATACCAAGACGACAGTAATAAAATTTAAATGAGGTTACTGTTTATGCTACAATATCATTGTAGCAAACAAAATAACAGTATTGTTCATACTACAGTACTACCCATTTCTGTCTTGGTGGTGTCTTCTTGGTGGCTCACTGTCATTTTCCTTTCAAAGCACTTTTTGTTCTCTTTCATCTCTAGAAATGCCCTCTTGTGGCATGATAAGCAGTATTGGAGTAGGCATCCAATTGACTATAAGATGACACTGCTTAAATAAGGCAAATGATAGATATTGTTATTTTTTAGCAAAAAATAAATAAATAAAATGAAAGTACAAACTTATAACATTGGAAACATCAGCATGAGGCAGCTTGACATGCATGTTGTTGTACTTAAGATTAATATGTTCCCATTACAAAAAATAGCAAGTTTTCTTCATTCCATTTGAACAATACAAAATCAAAACACACATGCCACTATTGCAATGTGCCTCTTTTGCCCAACACCAACAATGGAGTGGATCATGATTCATAAAAGGGACAATCAAAAATTAATTTTAGTGTTTAGAGTCATCATGTATGTTCTGAGATAAGGATGTTTTTGAATTTTGAATTTTGATTACCAGAGACACAACATGACAAAGACTGGACTGGATCCTCAGCTCAGCAGCCTTAGTGGAATCTATTGCATCATCAATTTTTTTCTGCATTTTTCATGTAACCCATTTCTATATTTAGCATATGTCTTACGTTTACAGTGTAACAAATTCATGCAGGTTTGTTTCATAACTTTCAGCAACCTTTTTTGACCGAAATCACAGCATTCCAGGATTTTCCCTCAGAAAAAGCACACTTTTAGTTGCTGGACATTTGTCTGATTCTGGCAGGAAGTTATAGTTGATACTGCTTGAAAACACGAGTTAACAGGTCCATCACAGGGAAGCAGATGAATGGGTTTAATGTCAAAAAGGGAACTTCATTGGATCAAATCAAACAAGCAATACATAACATTCTTCAATTAGTAATATACTGCAGAATTCAATCTATAATCACAGTTTCTTAATCAAATCTGTTCCCAGCGTTCTAAAGCTAATTACAAAATTGTTGAAGTTTTGAGTATGAACATGTGGTTTTTCTTTACAGCAGCATGTTCAAATCAGAGAGGTCGTCCATTGGGATCTCAAGACCCATCGAATCATGGTCTTGCAAGCCATTAAACCAAGTATCCTCAATGTCTAATTCATTCAGTTCCAAGTTTTCAAGTTCATCTGCTTCTTTCGATGGTTCGGGACAAATGTTTCCAGGCGGTGATGATCCCACTTCTCTGTCCTTTTTATTGCGAGGATTACTCGCTGATGGATTAGATCCACCAGCAGCAGTATTCGTGCCATGAAGTGTATTTGTATTTCCCAGATTGGTTTTGAGCTTAGACTTTGCCTTTGTTTTGCGGTCACTCTTGAAACTGTCTAATGATGAGTCACAGGCAGCGGATATGCTTCTGAAAGTATTTTTGCTTTCTCGTTCGCTTCTCTTTCCTCGTACACCACTGAAATTAGTGTTGTTAAGAGTTGATGTTATCCTAGAGGAAGCACTGCCGACAACATCATCGATCAGCACTTCCTTCTTCACCTTGTTCAGCAAAATTCCATGCTTTGGAAGACCATGTTCAGATGAGCGAACACCAGCTTGGAAAGCATCTGAAGAACCTCTATCAAGATTATCGCTTTGGATATCGTATCGTTTATAAGTACTCGAAACAGCACCTGCGGCCAAAAAAAAAAAAAAAAATTAAGGGAAAAGGGCAACATAAAGAAAAGAATGAAATTAAATGAACAGAAAACAGCTCAAAGAATACAGAAAATATAGTCAAAAGAGAACTTGAAAAATTTTAAAGCCAAAGTTCAATTGAAAAAAGGGAGAAGACTTGTTAATCAACTTACCTGATCCCCTGGTTTCGGTTTGATTGTTAGAAGCTTCATTGCATGTGTTACTAGCAGTTCCTGAACCAACACAGTCAGCAGATTTTGCATCATTGCTGCATGGGGGTTCAGAAAACAAGACATCCTGCAGAGCAGGCTCATTAAAGCAACTACTGCCCATTTCTTCAAATTTCTGACATCTACCCAGAGTTCGCTTGATGAAATCCAATGCAACTTGTATTGAGGCCTTACGAACTGCGCTTTTTGAAGAATGACTTCCCCGGCAAGCCTAAGTAGATTCATGGGAAAGAAATTTTAACTTTCTATAATCAATATTACTCAAGAGATAAATTACTATAACAATCTAATTCGTAAAATAAAAATTTTAACTCTCTGTAATTAAAATAAATTTAAAAAAAAAACTACTGCAAAACTCTTAATGCCTGAATAAGGTATAAGTCCTTTCTTTTCCCAATCTCATTTTCACCATAGAGGAGCTCCAACAGCATAGCAGTATGTCTGGTAATTTAAACTACACTCCATATCCAAGAACATAAAACTATTGTATGCTTGTCCAGTTGTCCTAATCAAGCTCTGATTAGGTACATAAATTGTCAATTCATTTCTTAAAATTAATCCTTATAATAAGAGTTTTTCATTCAATGACTATATCACCAAACAGAACAACAAATGCAAGATTAACAAGCCAAATCAGGAAGCAATGTTAAACATGTTTATTCAATAGGTTCAGGCAACACAGAGAAGGAAATGCAGATTTATAGCTCTGAAACCAATGCTATAACTATCACAAAGAAATACAAATATTACCAATCTTTTTCTGTAAGCCATCTCAATGAGTTGGTCCATTGCACAATGCTCAATGTTCCTGCAAATTAAAATACTTTTATCTTCCAATCCAAGCATTATCTCGTTCAATATCAATAACAAGCCCAATTCATAATGGATCATACCTCCTTTCAGCACCAATGGGCTTATAGCTTAGTGGGAGAACCCTTGCACTCACAATGTTGAGAGTAAGGGTTCGATCCCTTATAAGGGTTATAAAAAAAAAAAAAAAAAAAATACCTCCTTTCAGCATATCTCCCTTTTTGAATGGCTTTATCAAGCTTCCTCAGTTTATTCTTCTTTCTTCCGATCTATTGATTAATCATAAGTTTGATCAAAGATAAGAGGCATGAATTCGAAATGAACACAAAAGGTGAAAATTTAAAAAAAATAAAAAATAAAAAGTTAAGGTAAATCAAGATGAAACCAAGGGATAGAAAATGAAAAACAAAGGATCTAGTGAAACAAACATGTAGAACTTCACTGACTTATGGTATATACTCTTAATCATAAATACTTGTAAAACAACAAAAGTTATGACATTCAACCTGTTCGTGAAGCCCAACCTTAAGATCCATAACATCTTGACTTATCACTTCTTCTCCCTCTGCCAGGCCGGGCTGCAACAAGACAAAAGAAAATTGAGAGAAGCTCATATAGGAAGCATCTGAAGTGGATCAAGAAAGAAAATATTATCCTACCAGTGTCTCTGGATATAAACCAATACTCTGTAATTCCAGCAGAACCTTGTCATCAAGACACATCAGCTGATATTGACAATCAGATGAAGAAAAGTTAGGTACGTTAGTTTCCTTTGTTTGATGCTGAGCCAGATCATTTGAACATATTTCGCTAACAAGCCCAAAATCTGAATGTGAAAAATCATCATCTCCCAACCACTGTCCATTGCTATGCAATGAACTGGACGTGCTTGGATTCCTAAATGTGTTGGATGCAGCACTCTTATCACACGAAAATCTGTCTAACAAACAGCTCTTCTGACTCTGGAAATCTGCCTCCGACTCAACTTCAGATTCCATTCTGTCTCTGTCTTTAGGTTCAATATCCATCTGGTTGCATGAACCACAATGTGAATCATCACTCGCATAGTGAAGAGACAGGTTCTTCCCTTCACAGTGATGGTAGATTTCGTCAATGTCATCTTCTTCAATCAAAGCAGAAAGAACCCTTTGGTACAATGGAGAAACCTTTCCTGACTTTCCTATGTCAAATCTCCCATTTAAAGCATCAGAATTAGCTTTTTCCTGGTTTGTGTGTCTTTCTTGACCATCAAAATGACCAGGAACTTCTTTATGCACCAAAACACCCTGAACATGCCAAAAATATATGCAGTTAAAGATTGAAAATAAACTTTGCCAACTAAGGGATTTTCTTCTTTCATGTGCAAGCTATTGTTTTGCAAAAGTATAAAAACAGTGCAACACGAGGAACTGGTAGACAAGTTCAGATATTTTATTTTAAAAAAGAAAAGGATGTTGTGGAGTACACTGCAAAGTAAATACCATCAGGTTATATTCATCCCCAAACATCTGAGACAAACTCACTTCAAGCTCCTCTCCAAAACTTAACTGATAGGAAGAAGAAAAAGAGAAAAAAAAAAAGAGAAGAAATTGTAAGTCCCTGATGCCAAGACAATTAAGAAATCATTGACAAAAACATATATGCCGGTTGTTACCTGCTGCTTCAAGTAAGACATATCCTCTGAGCTAAGAGAAGCGAAAACAGATTTCATTTTCTTCCAAAATGGACCTGAATAGGCAAGGTCTAAGGCCAAATGCAAACATATTAGTCATTGGAACAATAAATTCATTAGAAAAGGAACTGACTTTTCAGAGGAAAGTATCATTAAAGTGAGAGAATAGCAAGATACATACTGCTAGCATTACGTGCAGAGTTGGCAGCTGCCAATAGTTCTTCGTGATCATCATCAGATTCACCTATTTTTAGCAACAAAACCAACAGGAATTTGTTAAACTTTCTGTACAGCATGCACAGCAGGTGTTTACCACCGACCCAAAAAATCCACCTCAACCACACTGCACACCAACATCCTCCTCCTCCCCCCTCCCCCCTCTCTCTAACAACAAAAGGAAATAGTTGGTCAGAATGTTGGGGAGGCACAAGAAGTTTTGGGTTTGAATCCAACTCATAGCAGGGTTGAGGTGAGATTTGGTTCATATGAAAGATGGAAAAAGATCCACCAGACCAAAGGACACAGTATAGTTTTGTCCTCTCCTATCACTCCCTGGAAGTGTTTATAAAAAATCTCACAATCGGAGAAATCTTGGAAAATGAAAGAAACCCATAAATTTAAACTATAACTCCAAAGTATTAGATAAAAGATACCTGTGAAATCAGAAGAGACATTATTCAGCATCTGCCCAACTCGGATTGAGGGTTTGCGATCTTTGAGCTTCTTTTTTGAAGGTGGACGCCCTGATTTACTGATTGAATGAGAAGAAGATAATCAATTTGCGAGAATTTCATCAGCTTAAATGCATGAATAATCTTTAAGGACCTGTACAGGAAAGAAGATAGATAGTTTAAACACCTTTTATTCTTTTCAGAAGCAGGCCTCAGACTCTGAACTGGCAGGGTAGGTGGTATATTATCTAATTTCTCCTTCTTCAGATGAATGCTCGTCCTTGTCAAGGCCGAAGAGCTACCACTTCTCCCTTGTCTCCGAACACCATCTCCAACTTCATTAGTCAATATCTTATTCTTCCTAGTTGGCAATGTAAAAGAACCAATTTTATGAGCAACACCATCACCACTACTATCTGTTCCTTTCTCCTTTAATTTGGTTTCCCCAGCTCCTGATTCTTCACTTTCGGATAACCCAAAAGGAGATGAAACATTCTCAAATTCTCTCTTAATTTTGGGAGAATTATTATCTAAGGTGCTGGCAATTAGAGATCCATTGGCTCCAAAAGAAGAAGTTCTAGCAATTAAGTCAGGTGTGGAATAGCCTTGAGACAGAACATGAGCTTCACTGTTTGCGACAGGAGAAACTAAATTTGTTCTCCTTGTGCGTGAGATTTTTTGTGGTCTCTGACCAACCCACTGAGCCATAGGATGTGAAGGTGATGCTGCAGATATTGGACGCTTTTGATTATTTGTCAAGCCCAACATCGGGACCTTATTTCCACTTGTAGGCTGCTGCTCCCAGTCCTGAAAAGTTCCAGAGGATGGGTGGACTTTAGAAGATGAGTCTAAGACCATAACGGATCCAGTTCGTGGGGCCCTGGATGCCTTTCCTTTTAACATTGTACTTGAACTGCTTCCTGGGTTATCTTCCTGAACATTAAGCCTGATGAACACAGACACAAACAAAACAGTTAACTAACAACAAACACCAGCAAAATATTTAAAAAAATTAAATAAAAAAGTTATGCTTATGATACTGAATGTTAAACTTCATGAGCTCTAATCAGAAATTATTTTTTTTTTGATAACCCAGACTCCCGCACCGACTCAGACTATGCGCCCAAACTGACCCATGACCACCCATAAGACAACAAAGGGTGGAATTTTAAGCTCATCAGAAGGATCGAACCTGAGATCTTGATACAGCTAAGCACCAGATCCCAAGCCCTCAACCAACTGGGCTGCCCCTTTGAGAGGCTCTCATCAGAAAAATACTCAACCCCAAGAACTGCTAGAACTGAAAAGAAACATGAAAGTGCATACTTATTGTTTCCTTTTACAACTCTCTGCTCTAAAACAGTTGTCCGGTCCCTAGGAGAGGGGCTCTCCAACTCATTCCTCAGAAGTGTACCGGCATCTGAACTGGCAAGCTCCAAAGAACCATCCGACTTGTTAATTCCACCAACTCCAAGGGAAGATTTTGATCTGTAATATAGAATAACATAAGAAAAATGTCCTTGATTTTCTTTTGGCGTCAAGTAACTAACTTCCAAACAACTACCAAAACAGCAGAAATTAGAAGAAATAGCAGTAACAGAGTTCTCAAGATATAGGCAGTGATATGAAGAAAAACTACAGTGCCAATAGGGAGCAAATTCAAGATCTTTTTGTCTGGCCACATATAGGAAAATATTAAAAAAATAAAATCCGTAATAAAAATACAACTACATATAGAAATTAAATCTGACAAAAATTTTAAATCACCTGAAAGTCTGTGCATCACAAGATCGCATCTTAGAATCTGCATTTAGCTTTGGTTGCATAACTCGTTTTACATCTCGATCACCATTAATAACTCTATTGCCCACAGTTGCAACAGAACGTTTCCTTTTCATCTTTTTATCCCATCCTTCACCTCCAACCGGTAACCTGCGGATCTTTTCTTCAATTCGAACATTAGCCCCACTAACAGGTGGGAGCATATCTCCATCCTTTTCTGTGACAATTGGCTGCCTTTGCATGGCAGCAGGCCGGCCATCAGCCTGGTGATACAAAAGCAAACAAATATCATTATTGATAACAAAAGAAAAAACCATCCTTAGTACTACAACAGGAAGAAGAAAGCGCAAAAATATCAATTATGCACCGAATCAAATTTAATGGCTAAAGAGAACACAAATGATACACCAGTGTCATAAGTACTTGTGTAAAAAAAAAAAAAAATCACAATTTAAATGCAAATAATGTCTTTTTTTCCACCGGTATTGGAAGCAAAATTAACAGGAACTCATTTTAAGGGAATAATTCATTGAGGTTATCAAATGACAAAATTAATGAAGAAAACTGTAGATCAATAAATGAACGAAGTATCATTCACAATAAAGTTATACTTTAAACACAAGTTAGAAAGATGCAAACAGAATATGACTGAACATTAGATAATACATACCCGCACATCAGCCACTGCTGTACGAGCACGCTTATTAAGTCCAACACTCTTGGTTCTCTCCTCCAATCTTTGAGTCATTACATCTTGAGGATTTCTACGAATCTGGCTTCCTATCTTTGCTAAGTTTGCTCCTCCACCTGACCTCTCAATTGGTGAAACATCACTCCTTTGCCGCTTCTTCGAGCTTAACGCATCCTTATACTTTTCCAATTTGGATATAGAATCTCGAAACTGTTTTACTCGATCCCTGTAGTAAGAGTCACAACTTCAATAAAAGATCACTCATACATATTGTGGGTTGCAAGTATATAAATGCCACACAGTCTGCATCGAACCATTTGCAAGTTACACAAGGCTTATGATTTTTCAAAATATAAAGCAACATATTGAGGTGGCTGAAAGAAACAAGATCAGACATCCAGCTTATGGACAAAGATTCCATATTAGCTATGTAGCACGAAGCATAAGCACTTCACATATTCTGACTACTACTCATGAGTCCGTCGTCCATTCTTACTATTTTCAACCAACCCAACCATCATCATCAAATTAACTTCAGAACTGACATAGTCACCACAATAATAGTTGAAATCATGAGCTTCTTTTCTTTTTTATTTTTTTCTTTTTTTTTTCCCCAAATAGGTAATAGAAAGAAAGATACCATGGAAAGAGTTTCTCTCCTCTTGCAATCGTTACAATTCTGTTATTATACTGAATTCAATAAACATATTATCTAAACTATCTACTAACAAAGACAATATGTAAAAGACAGTTCCAGAAGAATATGTAAAACATACCTGGCCATTTTAGAGGTATCTTGCACACTTTCTTTAAAGTGCTTTAGTTCCTCTGATGCCACAGGAGGAGGTTTTTTATGGGTAACCCCAAACGAATGCTCTTCCGATGTACTTCCAAGAGGAACACCCAGAACTCTCCTTAACTCTCCTGAACGTGTATATTTCTGATTACCTAATGTGATCGGCTCCAATGGCAGGCACTGACGAAGGGGAGGCATATCTGCTGGTGATGTCCCACTTCCCCGGCCAAAATTATTTCCAGAACCCAGCATTTTCACTTCCTATCCCCTCACGCAAGCTGTCAAGATCTGTTCCAATGGGAATCCAGAATTCTATATCGAAAATACCAAGCAACAAGACAGCTTGATCTCAATTTAATTAATGCTCTTATACCCTGCCATCATAATCATAAGAAGAAACATTAAAGTATTAAACTGTGCTATGAACTACACATCCAAGTAGTTTTCAAAAACAGCAATTCTGGTGCATTGATCTAAAACAGGAGCTAGAATAAAGAATTCATACTACATAACCACAGAGAAGTAGCATAATGATAATGTTACTGACATTAATCAACTCAGCTACGCAGAGCGATTCTGCATACGAAAGCAAGCCTTTTTATTTCTTTTTTCCTCCCAATTTTCATTTTGAGTAGCATTAATCTAAAATTTTAAACCCAAGTATTTGAACTATTACCGTAGATTTCTATTGAAGCATTCAAATCGTGCTATATCATATTACAATATCCTTCAAAATTTCAACAAAAAATTACTATCATTAAAGCTTCTCTAAAAAATTACTTCTAAAAAATTAACCACAGTATATAGAAACTTCAGGGAAACCCAGATAACTAAGCAATAACAAAGTTATCACAATTTCTTCAAAAGATTATAACAAAACGACCAAGCATAAAGTCAAAAAATTCTTAAGCTTAAATTCCACTGTATTTTCAAAAGAGCACATAGAATGCTCATTAAATAAAAGTGAATCAAACAAAATTTAAAAAAAAAAAATGAAAAAAATTATTCAAATGAAAGCGAAACCCTAGTCGGACAGAGAGAACATATAAATTACGAGTAAAGAGTTGTAAAATTACGATTATAGAAGCAGAAGTTGAATTCACCTGAAGATTGAACGAGGTCAAGCCCAGATCAAACGACCTAATTTCATAAAATTAGAAATCAATTTATGTTAAATAGAAATAATAAATGTGGAAGAGATGATATTGTGTGGAACGTAGACGTATTTTAATGAATTTACATAACTATATAACACGTCAGCCAACCCTTTCTAAATTTGCTCGATGACGTGTCTGTGTGGACCCACTCACGCGTCTGAATTCAGTCCATGTTTGTTTTTCCTACGTGAAACCCGAATTCAAGTTCACTGAGAAATCATCCCATGGCGCCGTGCAGATTGCAAAAGCTGAAGCCCTTCTAGAAGGCATTAGATTAATGATAGCTTCGGGCCTGTGGCCTTGATTAGTGATGTTGTCAATTTAATTACACGGACTCATCAGGCTGGAAGGAAATTAAAAAAAAAAAAAAAATTTACGGACACAAAACGCATTCACGTTAGGCGAAATATTATAGAAGAAATAAGTAATTAAATAAGTTCAAAATTAAAAGAAAAGGAAAAATTAAACAATATGATGATAATGCCTACAGTACTGCAGCATATGTTGATTTATTTTTCTCGAAGTTAAACCGACACCATTAATATTACACATACATGAACTTATTAAACATCCTCGCCTCACTTATTTGTACACATCAAAGGTGACAAATAGAGACTAATGTATACAGATTTATTTAACTCTCACTATAAATTCACATATGTAGTCATTCGTTTTATTAATTCTTCTCTACTCTTCAGCAAGCCTTGTTCGGTCTCCCGTCGTTCACCAAGGGGAGCTCGTTATCCTCTTGAATGTCCTCAGCTTTTCAGCCTTCTTTCTTGCCATCTCCAGTTGCTTGAATATCCTTTTCGAAATCTATTATTGTCAGTATATGGCCAAAGCCAACTGATAATAACAATAATACTAGCACTAATAATTAATTAATATATGATTAGTAAATTAAAGCAGTAACTATAACTTTTCACTATGTCATATTAGCAAAGGTTGAGTAACACAAATATTAATTTACATTCGAATTATAAGTATAGATTTATGAGATGCAGATGTTCGCATGAGATATGCATGGTAATTTAAGAAAATACATTATATATAAAAATATTCACACCAATTAAAGGACTTACTTACAGTAATAAATTAAACTATTAGTTAATCTGTAAAAGAAGTATAGATCACAATTTACCTCTTGTAGTCGCTTTCGTTCCAGCTCCTTCTATTGCATGGACAAAATTATTATGCAAAATTTTAAAAAATATATAATATATATTAGTGCATGCCTAGCTTAATTAACTGTGAAGAAAGTAGAATTGTGTTTATATATAGTTAACATGTACCACAGCTTCTTTCAGCTTATCATTCTCTGCTTTGAGCTGAGTTAACTCCAGCTCCAACTCCACTGTGTATGCCTGCCAGTAGAAGCAATTAATTTGCTTAATTAACAATACTGAACAAGAATTTAAATCCAAACTTGATCATGCAAGAAATAACCTGTTTCCTGGCTCGAGATCGTGCAGCAGATTCCCGATTCTTGATCATTCTACGCTGCCTCCGCTCCACGACCACCTCATGAGGACCATCTATGATCCTCTTCCTGTTGCCCTTTGGACCGACAGCCTCTAACATCATGCCTCGGCTCTTCTCATTATTATCACCGTTGTTACTATCATTACGAGCTAGCTGTCCCACAAGTACTTCAGTTGGTGCACTGTATATTGGGTAAGCGGCATAACCATTGACCAACAAGTTGCTCCCCATACTCGGTTGAGAAGCAGAAAATCCCAACGCCATCATAGGGCATGCGCTAGGCCCCAACCCCATGCCGTATGCTGCATCCAAACACTTGTTGTTGTTGTTGTTGTTGTTACTTCGATGAATTGGCGGCGAACCATGTAGATGTGGAGGACAAGGCTTGGTGACCGGTTCTTGGACAACCCCGGCTTTGATGAGAAACTCCTCTAAAGTGATCTCTCCGAAGGTAGCTTGGCGCTGAGGTGGATCGACATGGTGGCAGTGCTGGGGTCGCTGGTCCTTTTGGATCTCGGACCACACTTCCTCCACAGTTTTCTTGCAAAGCTGGATAGGGATGGAAAATGAATTCTGCCGAGTCAATGTGGGGGTCGGTTCGGCCGTTTCGGTGGCTAATTTGTTGTCCGCTATTGGTTCGTTGTACTTCTGGTTGTTGCTGTTGGTATCGGGTGGCTGTGAGGCGACTTGATTTTCGTCGACATTGATCCACAGGTTTGTGAGGAATTCATCCATGTTCATCGACCCGACGCTCTTGCCACTCTTGAGTTGGATTTCATCCAGTGTGAGTGAGAAGATCGAGCCTTGTTTGTTCAACGGAGAAGCCAATTGTTCCTCGAGAGATTTTTCGAACTGTGATTGTGATTCTCGATCATTTGGTGATTCTTGTTGCTGGGCACCTCCGTAAGCAGCACTTGCTGCTTCAGAAAATGCCATTCTCCTCTAGTACTCCTGGACTGTACTGAAAAAGAGATGGTTAATTATACTGACTTTAATTAAGCCTGAGTTAAAGTAATAAATTAATTAATACGAACGATTTTGAGCCTGAAATATGGCGCGCTTAGATTTTGGGCGGTAAACAACTCCTGCTCACAGCTCGGTCGTCGGCGGCCCAACACGAACAAACAAACACAAGGTTGCTCGGTCTAACATCCATGGCGAGTCAAACCGGCGCAATTGGGCTGATTCCGGTCGTGTCCGATGGAGAAAACACACCGGAGCATTCAATTTTCGGACTGCTCGGGCTGGATTCACACGTCTACAATGAAAAATGCATTTGCATGCAGAATTCCTGTGCTTAAAATTGTGTGTAAAATCATCACATAATCAAGTAAATATACTCATCAAGACTAAATTATTTTATTGGACTTTAAATCAAATACATGCAAGTGAAATCTCAACCCAAGGCAATCCACATAAAATTAAAAAAGAAAAATTAATTCATTACCTGATATATATTAGAAGCAGCAGACACACAGCAAGGGGAAGAGGAAGAGGAAGAGGATTACTGGGTTCAGTGGAGTTGCATGTACAGAGAATGTGTAACGGCTGCGGCCAGTTTTTAATGCATGTTCTTTTTTCATTTTTATATTTTGAGTGAGGCCCATAACTAACAGTTTCTCCTACATTTTGACACGTATGTGACACACGCCTCCCTTCTTCTGTGTAATTTCGTCGCATTCATATTGTTTTTGGTTTGTTTCTTGAACCTTGGGGTGAGGGGGGATGAACTTGTTTTGATAATGCAGGGATCTGCCCACCGTTGGATTTGAATAACAAATCGAGCCATTTAGGTCAACGCACTTCAATTTAAATGTTCTACATGGGGCTTGGAATATTTGAAATTTATGTTTTATCGAAAATTTTTTTATTAAGAGTTACAAATATCGAAAACTCAATTATTATTAAAAAAACATATGATATACGATCTTTAAAAGTATAGAAAAGCGTAAATGAATTTAGAGTTTAAAGTTTAAGGTTTAGGGAAGAAATTTTTAATTTAAATAAAAATTTTAATTATTTCAATTCGAAAATATAAATTTTAGAATAAACTACTTCGTAAATCAAATTAGTTTCTCCAGTACTTTTCAAAAACTATTATCGGTATAAAAGTAATTTTTTCTTTTTACTAGATATCAAAAGTCTTAAATAACGTGGCACCACTATATCATCATGCTACCATTCAATTATATGTCATATACACAATTCATTTACAATTATTTTAAATTTAATGATAAGTTTATATGTAATTGTATTTAATTAAATGGTAATGTAATGACGTGATGGTGTCGTGTATCGCACCAACAACAAGTCTTTCTCCTCTACCGTTGTTTTGGGTGGTAAAAAAACTTTGGATAATTTAATTTCATTCATAGCATAATTAGGGAGATATTTCCTTTTAAAAGAAATCAAGAAAGTAGAATTTTTTACTTATTAAAATGTTAAAAAAGAAGAAGAAGAAGTAATGAATTATCATGATCTCAAAACACCGTGTCATCATCTCAAAATTAACTTTTTTTTTTTAAACTACCAAAATAGTGTGGGGTTAGGCGGAACTCCTACCTGTAATATAAATCAGAAAACAGAAACCACATACACAATGAGAGGGACATGAACCAAAACTTCCTCAATAAATGAAAATATACAGACTAAAATACAATAAAACTAGCGTCTAATATGCAGAACCGCATGAGCATCCATATAAAGAATTCCAGATAAGCCTATGGGTAGATCACAGACAGATAAAAAACGACGGCTGGAGCGAGAAGTGCAAGCCCAGTTAGCCAGAAAATCAACTGTAGACGTAGCCTCACGAAACACATGCCGAATCACAACCGAATTAGAGAACACCAAAGATCAAACTCGATGCAAAGACAGAGCATAATTCCATCGGACAGAATTGTCCGAGAGGACCCAGGAAACCACAATAGCCGAGTCAGACTCTACCTCCATAACAGAATACCCCAGCTGAACCGCCAGCTCTAAACCCTCACAAACAGCCATAAGCTTAGCATAAAGAATCGGTTGATGGCCAAGAAAATATCCAAACCCTGCCAAAACCATACCCCGGTGATCCCGAAGAATACCCCATGCAGCGGACGTCCTAGGATTACCCCTTGAACACCCATCAACAGTCAGCTTGACAGCACCAAGAGGCGGTCGCGTCCAACAGACAAGTCGAATAGGCCGCTAGGGTGAAGCAAGCACTCGTAACCCATCCGCAAGCTGAGAATTCATCACTCCCCGCAACTGAGATGGCTTGAATCCAAAAGCATAACCAGCAAGCCGAATGTCGAATACCACCCGAAAAATAACCGCATCCACAGAAAATGGGTGGGAGTCAAACCTGAATCCATTTTGAGCCTTCCACACATGCTACAAAATGAAGCAAGGTAAAAGAACCCGAAAATGAGACCAAGAAGAAGCACATCTCCTCTAATGGCGAAGCAAAACATGGGATGATAGAAAACTAGTCCTTCGCATCCCCAAGCAACGATAACAATGCTCCCAAACCTGGCTAACCCGAGGGCACTCAAGAAATAAATGCCGAGAAGTTTCAGCAATCTGCACACAAAAATACCGCGAAACTATATAGAATCCTTGCGCGCACAAGGCATCATCGGTGGCAAAAAAACCATGCAACAACTGCCAAAGAAAGAATGATAAGCGGGATAGAATATGGCGCTGCCAAATCATAGAAAAAATAGCTTCTTGTGGCCTAGCGCAGCGCACTATCTCCTAAGCAGACTGCAAGTGAAAAACACCATCCATAGCGGAATCCCATTAAAGCTCATCAGGCAGACCAGTATAAATCGGATACAATAGAATCTGCTCAACTACTGATGTAGGTAAGACGGCCAGAAGCTTACCCCTATCCCAGACAGTATCCCTCCAATAAAAGGACACTAGTACGGACAAAGCAGCACCAGAATTATAAAAATACAAAGGGTACGATCCCAGCCAACAGTCATACCAGAAACTACAAGCACCAGCACCAACCAACCAACGAATATGAGGCTCTACAACATGTCGGATAGAGCAAAGATGCCTACAGAGAGGAAAAGCTGGGTAACGAAAATGTACCATCCTTGGATGATCATTTCTGCAATATTTAGACTTCATGTAGGAAGCCCATAAGGAGCGCTGCTCCCGAAATCTCCACCAAAGTTTAAGCTCAAAAGCTTCTGCTAGATCACGAAATGACCTAATACCCAGGCCGCTCTCCTCATAAGGAAAGCACACTTCCGGTCAATGGCACCAATGAATCCTCCGCTTAAGTCCACAGTCACCCCATAAGAAGCATGTGAACATTCACTCTAACTGTTGGATGACCCTAATCGGCGGTCGCAGAACATGAAATAAGTGCAAAGGCATAGAGGATAAAACATGTCGAATCAACACTAATTTTCCCCCAAACGAGAGCAACCGATTAGCCCAACCAGAAATCCTCTCACAGACCCTCCAGATCAGATCATCAAAATGAGCAATCTTGACTCTCCCAACAAATACTGGGCAGCCAAGATAAGAAAAAGAAAGTCGCCGCTGCTGAAACTCAGTCACTGTGCGAATAATAGCACCGCGTGAAGCAGAAACCGAACCCCCAACATAAAAGCTGCTCTTTGCTTGGCTAACCAGCTGCCCATAAACAGCCTCATAATGGTGCAGGAACTCCATAAGTTGCGTAAGGCTAGCCTTATTCCCATTCCAAAAAAGAATAATGTCATCTGTAAAACTCAAATGGGAGATAGGAAGAGGACCAGACGAGCAATATCTCAATGAAAGGTGCGAAGCATACAAGCGATCCAGGCCTCAAGATAAAACTCAGCAGTAATAATGAATAGACAAAGAGATAGAGGATCATCCTGGCGAAGGCCACCCCGAGACTGAAAAAACCCATGACTGACCCCATTAACCAACACAGAAAACCAAGGTCCATAAATAGCCCGTCGAACTAAAGAAATCCACCGCTCTGAGAAACCAAAACACCTCAACATCTGAAGAACAAAGGACCATGACATCCGATCATATGCTTTAGTCATATCCAACTTCAGAACAACATTACCCCCCGGGTACAACGACTAAGATCGAGAACCAGCTCCTGAACCAACAGCACGTTATCATGAATGCTCCTGCCAGATACAAAACCACTCTGAGACGGAGAAATGATATAAGGCAGCACTGGTGTCAGATGCATAACAAGCAACTTGGTTAAGATCTTGTTGCTCACGTTACACAAGCTGATTGGCTGGAAATCAGCCCAAGAGACTGGATAGTCCTTCTTAGGAAGATGAACCAAGAGAGTACTTTGGAATCCCCTCGGCAGGGTAGAACCCTGAAAATAATCGTGAACAGCAGTCAGTAAGTCACCAGAAATCACATCCCAACATGCCTGGTAAAACCTACTGCAAAAGCCATCAGGACTCGGAGCACTGTCAAGGTCAATAGAAAAAATCACTTGCTGTAACTCCTCTAAATCAGGCTCCCTATACAGATCCACATCATCCTCAGCAGTGACCAAAGAAGGAATAAAATCTAAATCCGATAATTGAAATTGACTATGAACTCTCGTCAAAAGACCCTGAAAATAATCAACCGCAGACTCAGCCATAGCAGTAGGCTCAGTAATCCATGCAGATGATGCATCTTGGATCCGATGGACATGGAAGAACTGATGCTTCTTCCAAATCATGGCATGGAAGAACCGGGTATTGGCATCCCCCTCCCTAACCCAACTAACACTCGACTGCTGTCGTAAAAAAATCTTCTCACAAAGTAATGCATGCTGCAGCCGTGCTCGAGCCTCGGAGAAAGCCGCACGGTCATCAGCTGAACCAGATAGATCATATTGCCCCTCCCTCTGAGCAACCCCCTTCTCAGCCTCCTTAACCCTATCAAACACATTACAAACACCTCATTATTCCAGCCTTTTAAACAAAGCTTCAATCTCACAAGCTTATGCTGAAAAGCCCGCATCCCAATGCCAACAACAAGAGCACCCAATACTGCCTCACAACATAAAAAAACCCAGGATGCTTAAGCCAAGCATGTAAAAATTGAAACCTGGAAGGACCTCCATCAACCAATCTAGCACATGATAATAACAAGGGAGAATGATCTGAACTAGTGCGATTCAGATGATAAACTCGAAAAGTAGAAAAGAACCCAGACCATTGGGCATTGCACACAACCCTATCTCAAAATATACTTGAAATCAAGAAAGTAGCATGATGCTACGTTTATTTATCAATAATTGTAATGGACTAAAATTAAAATGAGTTGGAGTATAAATGAGAGATAAGAAATGAGAAATGAAAAATAAGAAATGAGAAATGAAAAGTGAGAATAAGAATAAGTTGTCTACTTGAGCTACAAGAATCAGAATCGGAATGAGTTAGAATCTCATTGACATGTTTGTTTTATTTTGGAAGTAGAATCGGAATAAATTGAATTATTTTAAGTTACTAAAATGCCATCAGTTAATTATAATAATAACTACTGCTACTACTTCTATTATTATTATTATTATTATTATTATGATATTAATTAAAAATAAAATTAATAATAACAAATAATAAATTTTAATAAAATAATATTAAAATAATTATAATGACATTAATAATAATAATTAATTAATTAATTTTAATAATGTTAATAATATTTTTGCATTAATGACAGTAATATTAAGAATTAAAATAAAAAATTAATAAATTTTGATTATAATAATAATAATGAAATTAATGACAATAATAATTGTTTGAAAAATAAAGAGCACGTCTGCTCCAGGTTAAGCCAGACAAGACAGAAGCATTGATCACTAGTATAAAGACACTCATGTTCGATATCAAGCTAGCTGAGACCAGGAGTTTGCAGTCTGCTCGAGCTAAGCTAGGAAGAGCAGGAATATCCACAGTAGCCAATCGAGCTCCCATCATGTTATAGGCGGCACCAAGAACAGGTATAAACCAGTCCTTGAGCCAAATTAAAGCGTAGCAATTCAAGCCCATAGTGTGAGACGGTTGAACGGCTCTATCCGAGAATGCACAATCAATTTTCATTATGGAGACCAAGTAACCGTCCCAAAACAGATGAGTACATGAGAAGTGAAGAACGTGTGTTACGAGAGCAATGGTGAGGTTGGAAGACCCAAATAAATACCTCAGAAAAAAGGAAAAAAAGGAATAGATATTTTGGGGAAGAAGAAAAAAAAAGGGGGAGTTAGTGTCTTTCCAGTGTTTTTCCTTCTTTCGTTTAGAGATAATTTTCTAAAAGTTAATACAATTACTAACTTGAGCGTCGGAGTGTTTTCACCGAAAAAATACCCGACTCTTTTTCTGTGAATATAGGGAGCAAAAAGACATCACTTTTTCAGTAAATAGAGAAAATCAAGAGTTAGCTGGAAAACTGTTCAATGAAAGAGCGACCAAAATTTGCATCAACAATAATAATAATAAAATTTTGATGATAATAACCATAATATTATTATTATTATTATTCTGCAGTAAGTTTATAATAACCCAAATTATGCTTACAGAGTTGCTTGGTGAACAATTACAGATGCTTCTTAGCTTTTCCTTTTCTTCTATCTTCCACTTACTCTCTAATCATTCACTAGAGTAATAACCCCTACATAAGATTAAAATATTTACGAGGCGTTCAATGTTCATAGACCACTTTAAACTTTGCTTCGTAGAACAACTCTATTTTCAAAACCAATGGCAGACAAGTGCAATAATGAAAGTTTCACCAAGGCCTGCAATTCCCCATGGAACCAAATTACCAAAGCAATGGAAAGAATGGACTATTTTCACTTGCACTTCATTCCAAATAAAAATCTAATGCAGCACACAATTCTCACTCTTTTAAACCAAGTCTATATATTATCAACATCTTAATTGATGAAAAGAATATGTCAACAGATTCAAGGTAAAGTTATGCTGTTTTTGGTCTAAATACTATAGATTCTTCTCCCACCAATAGTGCTCTTAAAAAATAATTACACAAACCCTTGTAATGCAGAATCAAATGTCCACCATCACGAACTTCATGATATTTAATCCAGCTAAGTTTTCTTGAAATGAATCTTTGAAGTTGAAACGGCACAACCTTATCTTCGTATCCTTGCCATATATGAACAGAGCTTTCGTTATGAGGAAATGGATTACTTAGACTCACTGGATCAAAGTCCCAATCACCAAAAGCAGCCACAACATCACCACGGAGAGTATCAAAAACACTTCGGTCTTGTAATTTATCCTGTCGGTGGACACATTTCCTTTAGGCAGGATTACGTTAGGATAAAACTTGAAGTATTTGCCTGATTATATGTTACTGTATGTGGTTACCTGGGTAAGCATAGGAAATCCTTTCGTCGTCTTTAAGACTTCAATGTCTCTGTCGTTGAAGTATACTGGATTTCTTTCCAGGACCGAAGTTGATGGGACAACGTTTTGAGTAATCCACCAGTATAATAGCCCTGGAACGTATTTTGCAATCCATAGTGACCACTGAATAAGCTTTCTCCTGTAGTCTGTTCTAATCAAACTCTGAGGAAGAGAAGGCCATTGGTAATTGATGGTTGGGACTATAAGAGCAACACCAGCTAGCCTGCACAAATGCTTTCAAATTAAGCATCAAAACTGATGACAAAAATTTCCAATAAATTTGTTAGCTATAAGTCTCGTGTTTTTTTGCCTGTGTGGTATATGTTTGAGGCAACTCCAGGTGGGATATGAACCCATCGAGACTCCGATTACGTAAAATTTGGATCCAAGTTGTAATTGATCAGCAAGTTCAACAATGTCAAATGCTTCGCTCTTAACTGTCCGGCGTGGATTTGGATCACTTTCTCCATAACCAGCTCGATCATATAGCACAAAATATATCCCCAGGGATTCTATTAGGTCCTGAAAACTAAGTATTGTGAAATTCACTACTTGACATTTTCCAAATTCAACTGTTATGTTATTTCTTTCTTATGCTTTCAATATCGAGATGTTTGAATTCTGCTTCCGACTTAAAAACATTCACTTTTACTTGGCAGCTAATGTTTACATTTAGTGAATTTATCCAAAATAGTTGGATTAAAAGTTACAACAGCTCCATTGCAAAGATACCCTTAACATCATAAATAACCCAACACTACAGTTATCACAAGAACAATTCTAAATTATGTTACAATCAAAATTCAATAGTCCTAATGAGATAACATGTTCTCTTTGAAAATTCAATCAATTCGAACAAATTCCTCTAATCTTTTATTTAATTGACTATTTTGTATTCTCCCATATCACAAATTTCAATATAAATATTGTTGAGGGAAGAGTTTAGAATTAGTACTTGGGATGCTGGAAAATTCATTTCTTTGGAGCTTCCAAAGCCATGAACAAGAACAATCTTGTGGTCGGATTCATTCTTGGGCACCCCTTTTTCCCTATAAGCCAAATACCTCCCATCACTGAGCCTGATTCTTGCTGAATCAACAAGACCATCATCATCATCATCAACATCAATATCAACAACAAACCCACCTGCAGGATCACTCTGTGATGGTGGTGGCAGCTGCGTTGCCTGATAAACCATTCCCAGTAGACCAATCAGCAACACCACTGCTGTTTTCGAAACCATCCCTGAAAACAAAAATACATGGAACTTAGATCTAAGTCTAACAAACATGTACCAATAAAATGTCAAAAACCATACGACGTTATTGTTACCTGGTGAATTTGCTTTTGCTTTTTCTTTTCTTTATGGCTTGGCTTAATACTTTGTTGTGGGTGGCAGCAGCATCAAAACAATTTTTTGGCACCTTAAAGACAGTAAGCATGTGATTTGTGCTGATTTGTTGTAGAAATATTTTTTACTTAAAATGTTAAGTATATAATAACATGAACATGTGGGGAGGGTAGTGTTTTGGGTGGATGGGCCAGTTTATTTTCAGTTGTGTTGTGTTGTTTGCATTGTTGGGATTTTGAAAATGTTGACTCCAACCGGGTATCAGGTATAGAGTTGCTGGATCTTTTACTTTGATACCTTTCGATAGATACCGTGTAAGGAAAGCAATTGCAACTCAAATTATACTAATTACATCATCTGTTTTATGGAAAAAAATTGAGTGGCAAGGGGGCAAGCTTACCATCTGAGCAAATAAATAATCTGCCATTTGGTAGATTCCATAAATTGCATGTTAAGATCTATAAATTTTTTTTTTTTTTAAATTTTAAATATTATGGGTCCTAAAACATTTAACTTTTATAAATGTCATTCTTGGAATTTATTAGACTTATCATTAGTCGGTACACCAATAAAAACGTTGTCTAATACAACACTATTAATCGAAATTATTAAAATTTGAAAATTTAAAAGAGGTTAAATTAAAAGGGAATTAGATTTTTATCCCTTGTTGGTCAAGGAATTAGTGATGAGAAGTAATCCAATCACACGAACAATCAACAATTATGATGAATTGGGTAGGGCAGTGTGACATCATACGAACTAGGTTTATACCAAGTTGTGAGAATATTCTTGTATAATTGCTTGGTGGGCTTGCTCTAAAACGATTGAAACAAATTGTGCAATTTTTCTTTTTAAAATTGATTGTTTCTCGTTTTCGTAGAAGAGTGGACTATTCTTCCTTCTATATCAAGGACTTTCGTTAATATATATATATAAAAGAAGAAACAACATTTCCGACCAGTATAAAAAATAATATTGTTTTTTTTTTCCTTTTTTTGTATTTTTGAAGGAGAATACATCGTCATCAAGACAAGGAGTAAGGCAAAAACTATAAAAATAAATAAATAATAAAATACAATATATATATTTCAAAAAAATAATCTACTGATATTTATAATAAAAATCTATTGAAATAACCTTAGATTATATTATGATACAATCCATACTTTTTTATATAATTGAAAGAACAGTAGCATACCAAGGGAGAACTCAAATCGCAACCTTCACTCTATTTTAGGGAGGACTGGCTTAATGGCGTCAACTTGCCAACCTACCTGCACACCCAATAGTACAATTTTGATTATTTTTCAAGTCCTAAAAAGGTAAAATCCATGTCTCAGGTGTCTTGTAAACTATGTCGTATGCATTATTAATTTCGTCGAAGCATTTATTTATACCATAATTGAGGCGAAAAGTACGATGGAAGACAACAACAACACTGTCTCGGTCTCCTGATACAAAAAAAAATTTACTCGTATTCGATTAAAGATCGTCCAATAGTCTTATCCGGATCCCATTAGGTCGAGAGGCCCAAATGTTTGTTCTAATGGGCCTACGCAACTCAACAAGATGATGCTTGACCCAATATGCAATGTGGCGAAGGGCAAGCAAAAGAAAAGCAAGGTAAATGGCTTGACAGAGTGCAGTGACGGAGATTTGGTCACTGTTCTATTTGAATTGAACTCAATGATCAGATGACATGGTTCTTCTCCAAGCAAAAATTTCCCCGAAAACTTCTTCACATAAACCCTTTTCATGAATCATTAGATGACCCCGATCAGAAACTTGGTGATATCGCATCCAAGGTAGCTTATTAGCGAGGTGTAACGGTGCAGCCCAAATGGCAGGAGCTTGTCTCTGTGACCTTGCCATAGATAAAAAGATGCCTCATTGTTAGGAAATTGATTTTCCGATTTTCCATCTCAGCCGGATCAAATTCCCATGTGCCAAAGTGCACCATAATGTCTCCATGAGAGATACGTGTGCACCTCGTTGTCGTATCTTTATGCAGCAATCAAACACATAATAAACTTGTCGCAACTACTATCTTATTGTGCTCAAAGAGTAATCCAATTTCAAGATAGGAAGAGGAAGTTACCTCATTAGGTTTTAGTACTTGCGACATTTGCTTTATGGTTTCAACAGTCTCGTTTATTGAAAAGAATTGGATGTCTCTCCATGATTGCCGAAAAAGGAAACCATTTCTGATGGAATTGGTGGGCAATTGTAGTTTTACTTGCCTCTCTTAAGTTACTTCTTAAAGACCTTCAGTAGCAAGTTTTCAAGGAAAACAAGGCCACCAATAGTTAATGACCGGAACTACAAGTCAAGCCAGCTATTCTGCGAGTTTGTCATGAACTAGTTGATATGTCAAGTGTTTAAAAGAAACACTGGGAAAGGTCTCTCCTCTCTACAACATGTATTACTGAGTTCATCTACCGTGGCACATTGAAAGAAGTTGAAAATGTACAGAACCATGTATAAAGAAGCACTGAAATTACATTTGGGCATCAAGGGCAATCAACTTCAAGCATCTTCCTCTTTATGATGCAACGCATAGTACTTTAGCTGCCTTAGCGGCAGTAAGCAGAGGCATATTAACCCAAACAAGATCCTCGAAATTTGTTTTTGATATCCAAAGAGAATAGCAAAGGAAAAAAGTAAAACGAATCAGCCAGGATCAACAATGGAATCTCTTGACTTACTACCTCATGTCTTCAGAAATGAATTTGCTGGTCCACGGAAAAGAATTCCCAAGAGCGGAATCAAATTTTAGATACGCAGATAATCAATGCCACTCCAGATTAAACACTAAGGTGCATAAAAATAAATCTATGAAACTTCATTGTCAGATTAAGAGAATTCATCATCCATTCCTTTAGATGAAGAAAGATTAGTAGCCGGTTTATCAGGAAAGAGAATATATTGAGTGAGAAAATGAGAATATATACGAAGCTTCCTTTAAGTAAGCATCTTAAAGGATAGAGAACATATGAGTGGGAATATTGAGAGAACAAAGTTCCTCTACATTATTTATATACATGATTCCTGGAGAAGATTTTCTGCAGATACCAACATTTTTATGATCATCAGAAAAGGAAAACTCAAGATAAAACATTGAATAGTTCATTCAATATAAAACTAATACATGCAAGGCTACTACAAGACAAGGCCCTTATCTGACCAAGAGTGCCCTTAGAATGGCTTCACAAAATTCTCTCTCAAAAATGAGAAAATGACCTGCATTTGGAACTTCATGATACTGAATCCAAGGAAGCTTCTCCGAGATAAATTGATTAATTTGAGAAGGGATGATTCTGTCCTCACATCCTTGCCAAATGTGAACTGAGCCCTCATTGTCTGGGACAGGATTAATGAGATCCATGGGATCAAATTCCCATTTAGCATAACCTGTCTTTAGGTCTCGATAAAGAGATTCATGAATACCTTGCTGTAGAATCTTTCCCTGCATTAGAAACATAAGAATTATAGATGAAGGACCAGGCTATCAGCCACTTCACAATTGATCATGCAATTGAATGAAGAACAAAACAAATTGAAAGAAATTTATATGATGGTCAATAGTGTAAGATAATTGTTTGATATGTCAACTGAAATTGTTGTTGTACTAAAGGTAACTGAAAGAAAACGGAAAAAAGTGGAGATAAATAAGAAAAACATAGTTGATGGGCCACCCATCATCCAATGCTTACATATTCAGCTAAGAAAGTGCTTTATTTGATGCTATATACTACAATGTGCTAGAGATCTGACTACCTGAGCATCACTTGGGGATTCTGATAACTTCTTCAACATCTCCAAATCTGGGGGACTAAATATATCCATATTACCAGACAGGATACTTAAGGTTGGAAACCATTTCTGAGACATCCACCAGTTTAATAACCAAGGAAAGTAATGAGCAACCCAAAATGTCCTTTGGTTTTCCGCAGGTAACCTCTTCAAAGCTTCTCTTGATAAATTAGCAGGAAGACAAGGCCACCAATAGTGCACAAATGGAACTACCAGGGAAGCTCCAGACAACCTGTTGTAAGACTTTCAGTAGAATTAGAAGAAAAGCAGTCATAATGCCAAAGAAGTGAAAGGAAAGACAAACAGCAGAGTTACGTAAGTTTCATGCCTGTGCGGAATGTATTTTAGACAACCATAAACAGGATATGCTCCCATTGAGATGCCAATAACATAAAACTTAGACCCTATCTGCAACTTGTCTGCTAGTTGTTCAACATCACATGCTTCAGTTTTCACCGTGCGTAATGGATGTGGATCACTTTCACCATAACCTGGTCGGTCGAAGAAGAGAAAATAAATCTTGAGTTCCTCTATAAGCTCCTGCAAATATAGACATGAACATAAATTCTCAAAATTTAAAAGCACGCAATCCAATTCTATCAAGGAGTGCAAAGAAAAGACGTGCACATATTGAAATGAGAATATTCGCATAACGTGATTCAACATGAAATGGTTAGTCTAATATGATATAACTATGTCCAGATCAAAAATCAAATAATATAACCTTGCAATTGTTTATCTAGAATTACTTTGCTGCAGTTGATGACTAGTTCCATTGCTGTATTTACTTGTAGAGTGGGAGTGGGAAGTGTAGATTCCTCCTACTCTAGCGTTTACTTACTCATTTAAGGAGGGGAGTGAAATCTGTAGTCCTACTCATTTTTCGAGTGAGAAGTGGTATTCCCACTCCCACCTCTTATTTTTTTACCATTTCCTTAATAAATATAATTAATAAAATAATGTTATATTTAAAAAAAATGACAATATTCATTTTTATTTAAATACTAATATTATATTATTTAATAATATTACATTTATTAAAAAATAGTAATATTAAACTTATTAAAATATAACATTATTATATTTTGTTAAAAATAATAATTGACATTAATTCTAGGTTAAAGTTACTTAAAATAATACTATTACATTCATAGAGAGTTTATAATATTACTATATATTATCTTTATTTAAAATATAATATTATTATATTTATTTAATATTAATAATTAATAATAAGAAATAGTTTATTCTAAGAAAATATTAATTTTGTATTATATTATTAATAAAAATGTTTCATTTGTGCTACTCTTATCAATAATTTTTAATTTATAAAATTAAAACTGAAATTAATAAAAAATTATGATTTACATAATTATGAATATTAATAATTATTATTAATTTATATAATTAAAATAAATAATTTATTTTAAAAATATATTTTTTTATTCACTTGTAATTAAAAACTTCAATTCTTTAAATAAGGGTAAAACTGTAATTTGAAAAAATTCACTCCCAATTCAAAATAAAATAAACACATAAATGAGATCCAGATTCCTATTTCATACTCTCATTCTAGTGTAAGTAAACAATATACTCTCACTCCCGCTCCACACTCTCAATCCCAAGATTCCCACTCTAAAGGATTTTCACTCCAATCCCAAGATAATACTTGAGTTATACAAATGATATATAGGAACATATATACCCATAGATGAATATATTTTTTTCTTTCAATTTTTTAAATGTAATAGAAAACAAACTATGGATACCTGATAGTAACTAGTGTCCTATCAATTTCAGCAGCCATTTTTGTATGTTTCTAACTATCCAAATGAATTACTATGGTTCAGATTGCTAACATCATGTTAGTCTGATATTGTAAACAACTGAACTTTCCTATCCTTCTCTCTTTCTCTCTCTTGGTGGTGGTTCAAGGATCAGAACCAATCCGTATTGACTGTCAGTATGAAAAGGAAAAAATAAATAAATTGGAACAACTTTTATTCTAGATGGACCTTAAAAAAAAAAAACATGCAAAATGCTCTTAATCATACTATCCAGCTAAATTATGTTTTCTCTTATGGTAACAACTACTAAAGGAAAAAAAGAGCAACATTTAATCTTACGGTGTGCAGATTTCATACTTGAGAGACAGGTAAATTAAGATCTTTGGAGCTGCTAAAGCCATGAATGATAATGATCTTGTGATTAGCCTCTTCCTTGGGAACTCCTGTTTCCCTATAAGCCACATGCCTCCCATCACTAAGTTTGATTCTGGGTGAAGTTACTGGGGGACCACCTGGTGATCCACATAACTTTGAAGGAGGAGGCGGCTTTAATGCTTGATAAGCCAATCCAATAAGTCCCACAGCCAATGCGACTGCTATTGGTGCAAACATTGCTGGACAAAATTATGACATGGTATTTGTCATGTCAACAACAAACTTACATTAAAAAAAAAAAATATATATATATATATAACTATCAAGGAGTATTAATTAAATATCATCCAAATATAGGAAAAATGATATCCATGAAGATCCACAGTTATAATGCCCGAAAAAGCAAGAAAATCATCTATACATTACACATGGAGGACCTCTAGGATAGATTTTTTGTTGCCTCTGTGGCTGAGGAAGGTATGTTTTTTTGTCACTTACTGCTCAAGATTATACAATAACATTAGCAGATAACATGTTTAGTTGAGTTTTTACAGTGAATAATATTGACAACCGCTGGTCTTATTAGGAGTTATTGATTATCAGCAGTCGGTTACTTTAAGAAATGGTGTCAACCTTTCTCGATAATGAATGCTTAACTAACATCAAACCGTAAAAAATATAATGGATCGTTCTCGGTCTCTTAAATTGCCATGTTCATTTTGAGCAAACTTTCAAAACTTCATTCTTGATAACAAACTTTCAAAACTTCAAAACCAACAACCAATCTGTCAATTAACCCATGGCTTTAGACATTATTCACTTTGGAAAAGCAGAGAATACACCAAATATCAAGATGATCAATATAACTTGTCAATAACTGCGCTTACTTGAACATCAAAATAGGTTTGGATTATGACAGCTTAAATCACAACTATTTATACCTATGAATCATAAGAGATTTTCCCGATGAACAAGATGATCAAATACAGCTATTCAAACATATAAAAGGAACATGCAGAACAACCAAACTCAACCCAGTATCATATATCTAGCAAAACAAAATCATATCCTTTGAAAACAGTCACTGCCATATCTTCAAATAAACTTAACTAAAGAACCAAGAAGTAGAACTAACAAATAAAGCAAAAAGAGATATAGGAAAGGAGAAATACTCACCAAAAGGAAGTGACAGTGAACTCAACTGGGTCAGGCTCAGTGGCTCTGCTAGCTCTGGTGTGAGCTCTGGCTGATGCAGATGATGAGACCTTGGTTATGGACTCAATGGCCATTCCTTGCAATTATTATGGTAGTCTTTAACTTGTACAGGACATTTGAGATGCCCCACGAAACATCTGTGGTTCACAAGCTAAAACGTGATGGTGCCAAACGATATTTTTGGAGGCTCAAACAAACCACGGTCCACGCGGATGGATGGGATTAATTAATTATTAGAACCGTATTAGATTATAATAGATTGGAGTTGATTATATAGTATTGAAATATATTTAATTCTGTTAAATAAAATTGAAATAAAGTTAAATACTATTTAAGTTGATATTTCGTGGATATTAGTAAAAATAATTAAAATAATCTAAAAAGTAACTAATAAATTAGTTATTTAAATTATATGTTGTTACATATAATAGACAATAAAATAAAATAAAATAAATAAAGTTATTTATATATTTAATTAAATTTTATTATATATTTTATATAATAATCAAATAATAAATTAGAAGTTTATCAATAGTTATGTTCATAGACATAATACACTATTAAATAGTTATTTAATATTTAATATTATTGTAAATAAATAATTGAATTTTTTTAATGTTTATTATTCACTATTAGTTTAAATTGAATTTTTTTAAGAAAATTAATATTTAATCTTATAATAGATACTAATTTAAATAAATTATGGAATTAAAAGTTTGATATTTAATCTTAAGTGAGACTGTACATTACTTCAGTAAAAGTCATAAACATATTCTTTAAAAATATTCTTAAATCATTTAAAGTATAAAATTTTGGGTTATAATATTTTATATAAAAAAGTAAATATTCTCTCTTAATTTTTTTATTTTTTAATAATTAATTAAATACATGTATTTATTAAAAAATTAATATAATTATTATATACTTAATTAATTATTAAAAAATTAAAAAAAAATCTATACTCCTACGTAAAAATATAAGATATAAATTGTGTAAAATAAGGTGGCTGACCTACCCTTGTTTCAAGGATTGTACCATGGGATGGACAAATCAATCAACTAAAATTCGATTAGCATCGGATCGGATTATTTATCCAATTAGATGATATTATAACCAATCTGATCGAATGATATCGTGATTGATCGGATGATATTATAACCAATTTGATCATTGAATTGGGTCAAATCCGATCAGGTTGATCTTCAAAAAAAAAAAAGGAAGCCGTTCACAGTTCAGTCTCTTCTTTCTCTTCACTCACAGTCTCAACGCAAACAACTAACAAGCATTCAAGCAACAACATCAGGTCAGCACAGCAGCGGCAGCACACCACTTCGACCGGATCTGCTGCAGCGACGACTGTATCTACTAGTTCCTGCATCGAGGGTTGCTTCACTTCACTTCGATCGGATCTGCTTTTCCCGTAGTTACCGAAAAAACCTGCGAAGCCATCGATGAAATCCGTTTCCGCTTGATCCACCAGCCACCGCTTGATCCGCGCGTAGCCATCCACAATTGATCCGAGACCGAATCGGCAGCCACCATCACCAAGTCCTCCAAGCTCCCGAATTTTTCAATTCATGGTATATAATGATAATGATATGTTAATATATCGAATGTAATGTTTCATTTCATTTTACTTAGTAATATATATGATATGTTAACATATGTATACTATCATTGAATTTAATTTAATTGATGTCTTGTTGTGTTGTATATTATCCGATCAGGTTTTCGCGTTTTAATTAATTTTAATTTAATTATTGTATTGTTTTTTCAGTATTTTCATAACAATTAATATGACGAAGAACAGAATAATTTCAAAAGGAAACGGAATTGTATAATCAAGTTTATTATTTGAGTTTAAATAAAATTGATTTTGAAATTAGCATGACCAGAATATATTCATATATTGTCCTATGTACGTATTTATATATTAACAAAAAATGGGGAATGCATCGTTTGTTTTCATGGATAAATTATCACTTATTATTAACCATAAAAAATTATAAACGTAATAGAATTAGTAATACAATGAGCATGAGCACAGAGATCATTATCTTTTTTATATTAGAAATATTTATGTTAAAAATCATGATTTTTTTGATTCAACAGCTGATAGCCTACTACTATACTCCAGCAGTCCAATTTAGAGGACAAGAAATTGAAGTTAGAACTTCTCGTGTTTTGAAATTTTGTGACTTCTATGTTTTAGAGACTATTAAATTTAGATTTTGTGATTGAAACATATTACAAATACTTTAAATGTTAAATATTAGAAATATGCATGTTAAAAATCATGATTTTTTTGATTCAACAGCTGATACTCTAGTAACTTTTATTTTTTGATGAAAGTTAGTAGAAACGGACAAAAATGAAATCATTATATAATTAATCTTATAATAACTAAATAATTAAAAAAAAAAAAACTCAAAACTTGGTTCATCCGTATCTAATTCAAACTCGATTTGATTCGAACTCAACTCAAATTTTGGACTCGATCCAATCTAAAATTTAGGTTAAGCTCAGATGAGTTTGCCTCTAATTAGATCAATCTAAAATTTGATCGGGTTGATCGAACCAGATTTAAACCTAATTTTACCTACCTCTAGCTGTACGTTACATTGTTGTGTAAGGGATCTCTTGCCCAAGTTTCACCATATAATTTTTCACATTTTATTTTCTTGGTAGATGTAGATGGAAAAGTAAATAATCATATAATACAATCATACTAAATTTTCTATTATAGTATGCTATCTCACATCTATAAAAATTAATAAATTTGAGTATTTGACAGTATTTAAGTTATGATGTACAATGTTTTTATAGTGTGTTTATTTCTCAAATTAGATAATTAAAATTTAGAATCATAATTATTGATATTATTTACCTCACAAATGAAGAATGGTAATCAAAATCAAATAGGTGAGACCCACGTTAAAATGAGATTGGATAATGGGAGAGTGATTCTTTACAGAGTTGAGAATTAATCTCCATTCTTGGGACAAACGTTTTTAACCTCATTAAAATTATGATATTCTAAAATACCCTCGTTTTAAATTAAAAAAATATAAATAGAAAAAAAGGCATTGTAGAGCAGTTGGTCGTCATTGCCAAAAGCTCCCTCATCATTGTCGGTCGATGTATAGAGCAGTAATCGGTCATCAATCATCGCGGAACAGGCATTGGCAATCACGCGCAGTAATCGTCGCATTGTGGAAGTCGAACCACCACCACTGACAACCTTCGTGTTTCAATATGATGATGATAATGTCAACAAGGATGATGATTTGTTGTTGCTGTTGTTGTTGATGATGATTTTGACGTGATGACGATGACGATTGTTATTATTATTATTAATTACAATAATTAAAATATAAAATAATAATTATGATAATAGTTAATTAAAGATTTTTTTTTTGTAATTTTTTCATTTCAATTTTAAGATAAAATGAACATATTAATAATAATATAACTTATTTTGATTCTGATTCTTATAATTAAAATAAATAATTTATTCTGATTTCTATTCATCATTCCAATTCTAGTATATTCTGATTAGTAATTAGTGAACACACTATTAAAATACTATAATTAAAGGGAAAATAAACTAAGTTTTTCAATTTTTAAATTAAAACCTTTTAGGACCGATCTCATACAACATATAAGAATTAAGTAATCTAGAAATTCATACCTTGATGTTTTGAGAAGATGAACAATTGAGAGTTGTAAATCTGCCTCCAAACGATCTTCCAGGCTATGACTCAAGTTTGATCAACACTGGACGTGTGGGCGTTCACCACTCCCCAAATTGTAACTAGCACCTCTTAGATGTCTTCTTTATTTTTCTTAAAAACACCTGGGTTTTCTTCTACTTTCAATTTAAGAGTATAAAGCTCTTTTATAATATCTTATGAAAAACCCTAGTATGTTAGGATTAAGATTTCTATTTAAAATAGAATTCCTCTTTAACTATCTTTCCACTTACCTAAAAGTGGAAGGAATGTATAATAAACTAGAGACCACCTTGTAAAACATTACTAGTTCCCATTTACACTTTAATATAACATACTAGGACTTAACAAATATTATAATTATAATTTTCATCTAATATGCCAGTTTTTCTTGCTTTTGGGTCCAGATGATGGTGTTGTCAATTAAATGAAGCTAACCTGGGGATCATTTGGGAACATACAATAGTAGCTACTAATAATTAAATTTGTAATTAAACAAATATAATTATTTAATTCAATCTACTCCACTATAAGATTGGACCGACTCCATAATTGATGCTCGAATATAATTGCCTAGCCACATTGATTTCTTTATCGCACAACCTTTGTCACATCGTTAATTTAAATTGATATCTCAACTTTCCAATCAATTTAATTACATATTTTTCCTCGATACTTACTCGGTTTCTCTAATGATCATTTTCAACATACTTATTTATGTTGAGACACTCTGCCGGAGAATTTTATGATTAAATCTGAAAACCCATCAAGAGATGTGTCGTACAAATTCTATATTGTTAATCTATAATTTTAATACTTGTAATTGCTCCCACCAAGATACCGAGTAATCTAGACTACATGTGTATGTCATGCCTATTGGTAACTCAAATGAAATAACAACAACAATCATGAAATCATAACTAACTCAAGATTAAGATTACAGTAAATCAATGCCCATGAGATTTAATAAGTCTGACAGTTATTACTAAGTTAATTAAATCTCATATGTGATCCAGTTCAATGTAGACATACTACATCAATAAATTCATACATGATTAAGACAAATCACTCAATGAATTTATTACAGTTTATACCTAAATAAAGAGCCCAACTTTATTTATCAACAGTGAACTTATTTTATTTAATCATAAGATAACTTGTATTTATGTCTTCTGCGAATCCACATGGTGATCGCATAAATACATAAAATATGATTAAATGGACTTTACTCAAAATATTAATGCAATAAAGATATATGAATAAAATACCTCTTTTATTTTATTAATCAGAAATATTATTTATTACAATAAATATAAATATGCTTTAAAGAGCATATTTTTCCAACAATCTCCCACTAGCTCTCAAAGCATATTTGGCATCTCGCGATGCCCATGGACTCTAAGTGCAAATTAAAAAGTTTCCGGGGATGGCCTTAGTAAAAGGATCCGCTAAGTTTTCTTTGTGACGTAATCCGGGTAACTTCTACATCACCTCTATGCACTATATCCCTTATGAGATGATACTTCTTTCGAATGTGTTTTTGTTTCTTGTGCTTCCTTGGTTCTTTTGATTGAGCCACTGCACCACTATTGTCACAAAATAATTTAAGTGGTGCACTCACGGCAGATACCACCTTAAGATCTTGAAGGAACTTGTGGAGCCATACCGCTTCTTTGCAGCTTACGATCATGACCACATATTCGACACATTTGTGGAGTCTGCGATACGTGATTGTTTCACACTCCTCCAACTAATAGCTCCACTTCCTAATGTAAACACATAGCCAGAAGTAGACTTTCTAGAATCCTTATCTGACATAAAGTCAGAATCAGTATAACCTACTGGGGTAAGTTCATCACAAGAATACATAAGCATATAATCCTTAGTTCTTTTCAGATACTTCATTATGTGCTTGACAGCAGTCTAGTGTTCAGGTCCAGGATTAGATTGATATCTGCTAACCATCCCAACCGCAAAACATATGTCTGGTCTAGTGCAAAGCATGGCATACATGAGACTTCCCACAGCTTCGGTGTAGGGAACTCGTCTCATTTTCTCTATCTCCTCAGATGTTTTAGGTGATTGATCTTTAGAGAATGAAATTCCATGTCTGAATGGTAACAAACCAGTCTTGGAATTTTCCATGCTAAATCTAGCTAATATCTTATCGATATAGACCTTTTGAGATAAAGATATCGTTTTATTCTTCCAGTTTCGTAGTAACTTGATACCAAGAATATAACTAGCTTCTCCTAGATCTTTCATATCAAATTGTTTTGCTAGCCAACTCTTTATAGTAGTCAATACTCCTACATCATTTCCGATAAGGAGAATATCATCTACATAAAGAATTAGGAAGGCTACAAACTTTCCCTGAATTTTCTTATACACACACGGTTCATCAATATTCTGAATGAATCCAAACGATTTTATCGCTTGATCAAATCTGATGTTCCATGACCGGGATGCTTGCTTCAATCCATAGATGGATCTCTGTAACTTGCATACCATGTGTTCTTGGCCTTTTTGTATGAATCCATCTAGTTGCTGCATAAAGATGTCTTCATCAAGATGCCCATTAAGAAAGGCAGTCTTGACATCCATTTGCCAAATTTCATAATCTAGCACTGCAGTAATAGAGAGCAGAATTCTGATGGATTTTAGCATAGCAACCGGAGAAAATGTTTCCTCATAATCGATTCCCTCCTTTTGAGTGAACCATTTGGCTACTAATCTTGCTTTGAATGTTTCTATCCTTCCATCTACTCCTCTTTTCCTCTTGTAGATCCACTTGCATCCAATAGGTTTTACCCCATTTGGTGCCTCTATAAGCTCCCAGATATTATTGGAATACATAGATTCCATTTCTTGATTCATAGCTCTTTTCCAATGTTCAACATCACTATCTATTAGAGCTTCATTGTAACTAGTGGGATCTTGTACATGTTCATCTGAGATTTCCATATAGGTTTCTCCCAATAACATATATCTTGCTGGTAACCTAGTTACTCTCCCACTACGACGAGGTTCTAAAAATGATGTCTGTTCAGGGATAATCTTTTGTTGATCAGATTGTTGCTCTTCATTATGTTCTGAAACAGGTGTTGAAAGCTGAGTATCAATTTGATCACTTGACAGTTCTTCAAGTATTACCTTACTCTTAGGTCTGAAGTTTTTCATATAGTCTTCCTCGAGGGAAGTAAAATGTGTGCTCACAATTACCTTCCTATCTTGAGGACTATAAAATAAACCCCCCCTTGTTCCTTTGGGATACCCCACAAACATGCAAACCTCAGAGCGTGAATCCATCTTGTCTGCCTTTGATTTCAGCACATGTGCTGGTGATCCCTAATACGGACATGACGTAAACTTGGTTTTCGACCGACCATAATTCTATTGGGGTTTTAGGCATCGACTTAGATGGAACTAAGTTCAAAAAGTAAACTGCAGTATCTAGTGCTAGTCCCCAAAAAGAGATAGGTAATTTCGAATAACTAAGCATAGATCTCACCATATCCAAAAGAGTTCTATTTCTTCTTTCAGCTACCCCATTTTGTTGTGGTGTTCCTGGGGCAGTCAACTGAGATATAATCCCATTTTCAACCAGATACTCTTTAAATTCTCCGGAGAGATATTCACCACCTCGATCAGATCGAAGTTTCTTTATGTTCTTATCTAATTGCTTTTCTGTCTCAGCCTTATACTCTTTGAATTTCTCAAGAGCTTCAGACTTATGACGCATCGGATAAACATAACTCGAATCTTGAGTAGTCATCGATGAAAGTGATGAAGTACTCATAGCCTCCTCGAGCTTGTACATTGATTGGTCCACATACATCCAGATGTACCAATTCAAGTGGTATTGCTGCACGCACTCCTTTGGCCGAGAATGGCCTTTTGGTCATTTTTCCTTCCAAACAGGATTCACATAGTGGCAATGATTCATTTTCTAATGGACCCAAGAGTCCATCTTTGATCATTCTCTGTATCCTATTTTGGTTTATATGACCTAAGCGTGCCAGAGGTAGCACTGGTTAGAAGAAATCTTTTTTTTCTTAGATAAATGCGTATGCTCATTATTATCAATTACTGTGTCATGCATAGAAAGGATCATAGGACTCAAATGATATAAATTATCTTCCAATGTACTAGAACAAATAAGTCTATTATTGAATAAAATAGAAACTAAGGATCCAAAATTTACAGTATACCCTTGCTTTGACAAACAAGCTACTGAAATTAAATTCCTCTTAATATCTGGAACATAAAGACAATTATTCAAAACTAAAGTCTTATTATTGAAAGATAATAAAACAGATCCAGTCTTTTCTGCTGACACGAACTGTCCTGTCCCAAGCTGCAGTTTTACGCTTCCTTCACTTAGTTTCCTGGTTTCCTGAAACCAAAAAAGTGAATTACAAATATGATTAGTTGCTCCTGAATCCAACACCCATGTGTCAACTGGATTCTGAACTAAACAGGCCTCAATAACAAAAAGATTACTCATACCTGATTTTACAATCTTTGGGCAATCCTTTTTCTAGTGACCCTTCTGTCCACATTTAAAGCACTTGCCTTTAGGCTTGCCATCTTGTTTTGTAGACAATCTCTTCTTCCCAGGTTTCTTCTTTTTACCTTTGCCTTTTGGCTGAGGCCTAAAAGAATTATTTTCAGCAATATTTATGCTTCCCAGAGATTTCTCAGCACGATAGATCTCTTCAGCAGAATGGAGTTCGTTCATCAATTCTGTTAAGGTCATGTTTCTTTTGTTCATATTATAATTGACCTTAAACTCTTTGAATGTATCTGGTAGAGATTCTAGCACCATATCAATTTTTGAGTTGTCATCGATTTGTGCTCCTCGAATCTCGACTCTTATTCAAATAGTCCATCATTTTGAGGACATGATCACGAACTCTTGTGCCATTCCCCATTTTACTATTCATAATACCCTTCAATCGTCGCTTGTCTCGCAGAGGCGAGTACTACCTCAAACATCTCTTGAAGACTATCCATTATTTCGAAGAGTGCTTTCAAATTCGATGTTTGGTCGCAGAATATTAGAAATTGAGGCTAAAATATAGCATTTAGCCATTTCATTGGCCTTTGCCATTTCTCATAAAGCCTCTTCTCATTTCTATGAGCATTCTCCGGTGGTATCGGGGCACGCACAGGTTAAGACATATTTATAATTTTCAGTGATCGAGACAATATATAGATTTCTTTTCCAATCTATATAATTCTCGCCAAGAAGTTTGTTTTGATTCGTAATAATAGTAAGTGGGCTTAAGGAAGACATTTCGAAAAATAAAACATCCATGCATTAATATATGGAAATAATATTCACAATAAAAATCTAAAAATGCAAAAACCATAAATGCATTTTATTTTATTGTAACGATAATCTAATACTCGCTTTGGCAAGCTATCCGTTGGGGAAGTCATGCCGCCACTTACTGCACTCCAATTAACTATTACATTATTTACTTTCATGTCAGTAACATAATAAATAACTATCGTTATCTTTTAAGGCCAAAATTTTGTTAATAGAGCTTCGTTGGGAAGGTTAATAACAAATTTTGTTGAGTGTATAACCATTGTTTCAATCTACGTATTTCTCATATCATGTAGCCACCGTTGGGGTGATCAATGATTGAAAAATATTTCGATTTTATCTTTAAAGAAGTTCATCAAATAAAATGTCTAATATATATACCTCCGTAGGGAGCATCACTGTATCATGAAGTCGAGGTATATATATAATTTTATTATTGAACTAACAATAGAGCCCGTGAGAAAATTATCTTGAATTTTCCCTCTCCCACTCAATATTTGAAAGTTTGGTTTTTCCTTTTAAATCATACATATATTGTTAATTGCATGCTTCCTATAATATTATCTAAGTGATATCTTATATTATTAAGCATTTGCAAATCTCAAACAATATGCATGAATTCATGTTATATGAATGTCATATATTATTATGCATAGAGTGGCACTACCTATTCTATATGACATGTTATCATGGCATGTTCACATCCAAACACAACATATAGAAAAATTAAATAATCTCAATTCATGGTTTTCCTAATAAAAAATATTAACCCTAAGCCTAATTTACATTGGGCTTCATGTCAATATCTTCTTCTCTTGGACTATCTTTGTTGATGGCCTTGGTTAATATGGACTTTAAATTTATTATTGGTCCAAATTTTAATTTTAAAGAAAATAAAATAAAATTTTAAGTAAAAATTTTGGACCAAAAATAAATTTATTTTGTTAAACTATATCCATGCATTTTAATCCATTAAGCCTAAATTTTATTGGACTTAAAACTAAGATTTACCAAGCCCAAAAACCGTTTCTGGACTTAAATGCATAATAGTTAACTAATTTTTACCCAAGCGAAATTATACAGAACTAAAGGAATTCAAGCGATATTTGCCACTCAAAAACCCTAATCTGCATTTTTCTTTCCCCCGCCTTCAGCAAAGAAACCGCTGAGCTTTCGTTCGTTCCTTTTCCGGTGGGCACCCGCCGCTGTCAAGCCGGAGATACTCTACCTGCCAGCGCCGGAATTGCTCCATCCCGCGTGCGGCTCTGCTGCCTTCCGTTTCCAGCCGCTGCTGCTGTTCGCGTGAGCTGCAGCCTGCTCGAGCCTGCTGCCCGCTGCTCCTCTACCCGCGCGAGGCCTGCTGCTTGCGCGAGCCACGCGTGCCATTAGCTGCTGCTGCTGCTGCGCGAGCAGCCTGCACTGGCCTTCAGCACGCGTGGGCCTGCTGCGCGAGCAGCGCGCCCGTCCTGCTGCTTGCCGCGGACGCGGCCTGTTGCTGCTGGTTTTTCCGCTGTGGTTCTTGCTCCGGAAAATCTTTTTTTTTTTTTTAAATTTTATAGATTTCAATCTAATGCTTTACAAAATAATTTTTGAAACATAAAATTAAATCAAAAGGGAAACATGGTGATAATAGACCACCCATTTTATTACAAATCCAAAAGAAATATAAACAAATCTCTAACCATGAATTGAGACAATCCAAGCATGCTTTATTCATATATTAACAAATAATATATATCTAAATAAATTGTGCCACTCTAATACATAATTAACAAGATAGGTTTCTTACATAATTCTTATATATTATTATGAGATGGCTCTGATACCATTTAAAGGGAAAATAAACTAGGTTTTTCAATTTTTAAATTAAAACCTTTTAAGACTGATCTCATACAACATATAAGAATTAAGTAATCTAGAAATTCATACCTTGATGTTTTGAGAAGATGAACAATTGAGAGTTGTAAATCCGCCTCCAAACGATCTTGTAGGCTATGACTCAAGTTTGATCAACACTGGACGTGTGGGCGTCTGTTTCACCACTCCCCAAATTGTAACTAGCACCTCTTAGATGTCTTCTTTATTTTTCTTAAAAACACTGGGGTTTTCTTCTTCTTTCAATTTAAGAGTATAAAGCCCCTTTTATAATATCTTATGAAAAACCCTAGTATGTTAGGATTAGGATTTCTATTTAAAATAGAATTCCTCTTTAACTATCTTTCCACTTACCTAAAAGTGGAAGGAATGTATAATAAACTAAGAGACCACCTGTAGAAACATTACAAGCCCCCATTTACATTTTAATATAACATACTAGGACTTAACAAATATTATAATTATAATTTTCATCTAATATGCTAGTTTTTCTTGCTTTTGGGTCCAGATGATGGTGTTGTCAATTAAATGAGCTAACCTGGGATCATTTGGGAACATACAATAGTGGCTACAATAATTAAATTTGTAATTAAACAAATATAATTATTTAATTCCAATTCTACTCCACTATAAGATTGGAACTGACCTCCATAATTGTATGCTCGAATATAATTCGCCTAAGCCACATTGATTTCTTTATCGCACAATCCTTTGTACCATATCGTTAATTTAAATTGATATCTCAACTGTCCAATCAATTTAATTACATATTTTCCTTGATACTTCATCGGTTTTCTCTAATGATCATTTTCAACATACTTATTTATGTTGAGACACTCTGCCGGATAATTTTATGATCAAGCATCGAAAACCCATCAAGAGATGTGTCGTACAAATTCTATATTGTTAATCTATAATTTCAATATTTGTAATTGCTCCTACCAAGATACCGGGTAATCTAGACTACATGTGTATGTCATGCCCATTGGTAACTCAAATGAAATAACAACAACAATCATGAAATCATAACTAACTCAAGATTAAGATTACGAGAAATCAATGCCTATGAGTAGGGTGGCAAACGTCGGTGAACCAACCGATATCATTGGTTCGGTTTAGAAGTAAAAACCAAACGGTTTGAAAAATTAAGAACCGAACGGTTTGTATTCGGTTCGGTTTAAAACCGAACCGAACTAAAAAACCGATCGGTTCGATTAAATATAATAAAACCGAATTGAACCGAACCGAATCAAATTTTTAAAACCTAAATTCTAAAATCTAAATTCAAAATTCTAAATTATTAACTTAATTTTCCGAACCGAACCAAACCGAATTTTTAAAACCGAACCGAACCGAACCAAATTATTTCGGTTCGGTTTGGTTTGGTTTTAAAATTCGGTTCGATTCGGTTTGAATTCTTAAGAACCAATCGATTTCGGTTCGGTTCGGTTCGGTATCCGAACCTGAAAATGCCCACCCCTACCTATGATATTTAATAAGTCTAACAGTTATTACTAAGTTAATTAAATCTCATATGTGATCCAGTTCAATGTAGACATACTACATCAATAAATTCATACATGATTAAGATAAATCACTCAATGAATTTATTACAGTCTATACCTAAATAAAGAGCCCAACTTTATTTATCAACTGCACGAACTTATTTTATTTAATCATAAGATAACTTGTATTTATGTCTTCTGTGAATCCACATGATGATCGTATAAATACATAAAATATGATTAAATGGACTTTACTCAAAATATTAATGCAATAAAGATATATGAATAAAATACCTCTTTTATTTTATTAATTAGAAATATTATTTATTACAATAAATATAAATATACTTTAAAGAGCATATTTTTCCAACAATAATCACATCCCTTTGTTTATTAATATGTATATGGATTTAGGTTTAGGGTTAAGATGTATTATGTAGTCAAATATATCAATTTACTTTATGAAAAGTGGAAACTGATATGATTTGAATTTTCCATGCATGTAAAGTACTATGCTAAAACATGTAAGGTACTATCCTAAAATGATAACATATTAGCACCTGAAGCCAGATGGTAGAACATGAGTACACGACGACTTAAGAGTTCAACTCTTTAGCTTTGAAGGCGGCCTTCATCTCGAACAACCATAATCGCCGAATTCCAAGAAATCAAATATGCCAGAGTGATTTTATCAAATACTTGTATGAGTAGTCATAATTGATCCCTTTAATTTACCTCATAAGCCCTATTTTCAATTTAATGTATTTTAATTATAAAATTATCCTTTTAAAAAATAATTTTTTTATTATTTTATCATCTTTCTCACATCTCTCTCTCAAACATAAGTATCCACACCATTTATCATTTTCACCACTAATTTCAATATCACGATCAATTATGAGTTGTTTCTATGAGTCTAAAGAATTATAATTCTATCAAAATAACTTATTTTATAAGGGAAGAAACTTAACTTTAATATCTTTGAATCAATAAAGAATATAATTCAACTAATTTTTATATTTTTTATTTTCTGTTGTTTAAAGCCATAATTAAGCACCAGAGACCAATATGAGAATAAAATAAATTAATAAGAGTATGATGAAAATTGTACCAATCATTGTGATTCACTTTACCTTATGCTTCCATTGTATCTTTTAGTTTAGTCTGAATCATCACTGTAAGGAATTTTACTAATGAACATTTTACTTTAATTGAAACTACTTGAATTTAATTATATGAAAATTATGGATATTAACTTTTTGATTTTGAATCATAGATTGTGTTTTAGAATATCTAATAAATGGGTATTAGTTTTATTGTAATTATGATATTTAATTTTTGGATTTGTAATCTTAATTTGATTTTTTTATTTTAATTAAAATACTGTGTTTTGTAATTTTAATTTGGTGGTAATTATGATTATGAACTTAGAAATGATGAAAATAAATTGTGGAGATGAAGATAGTGTTTTAAGAGATGAAATAATAATAATTTTTAATGAGGATAATTCAGAAAACTAATTAGATAGATTGTAAAGTAGGAGTTGAAGAGATAAATTTAGTGGGTTAATCATCACTTCTACACTTACAGTTGCAAACCGAGTATCGCCGGCTCTTGGTACATTTTATATTTTTACTCAAAGGATTCGGCACATGGATCGCCACACATGTGGGTTTTCAAGGTTAGGGCTAAAAGTTCGTTGAAAAGAATTTGGCCCAAAAATTGATGGGCTGCTATTACTAGAGTTTAAGTATTGACTACCCTTTTGACCCTTTTAAAGCCCCTCTTCTTTCATAATTATATTAGAGAACACAATAAAGTATAAGTATACCCTCATATTTCTCTCTCTAACTCTTTACATCCATACAATTACACCAAAGTCTCTTACATTTTTTGTCCCCTCAAAAACACTTTGCATTCTGAAGTCTAAACTTTCATTTTTTAATTTTATTTTTTAATTTAAAAAAATTACATAACAATTATTTGAGTCCAATTTTAATTCTACTTAATTCATTCATTCACACACACACACACACACACGTTCTCAGGTGTAGCCACTCTCATTTTTCTTTAATATGAATACACTATTAAGCCATACGATTTAATAATATGTCTGCACTGACTCTATGAAAACGCATGGCTTAACAACGTGTTTGAATGAAAATACCTATACTAAAGAAGGATTATATATATATATATATATATATATATATATATATGATTTTTTAGTTAAATATATATGATTTGATCATTAAAAAATTTGTAAAAAAATGAAATATGCAATTACAGTTGTTTGGAAGAAACTAAATTTTTTTCTTTTTGAATCAGAAAAGAAATTAAAAAAATGGAAGGAATTAAAGTAATTTTTCACAGAAAAGGGGTTTGAAGAGAAAATTACAGGGGTGCTAATAGCTCCACTCTATTATTATTATTATTATTGAGAAATTGTTAATTTCTATATAGATAGATTATACTTTGAATTTTACTAGAAGTCTAGATATATATGTTTGGTTGTACAACTTAGAAATTTGAGAGCAATAATTTAAAAATCACTCCCGCGAATAAACAGGAACATGTCCTCCTTACTAATAAAATTTAGATAAATAAGGCCCAGGCTTCGACGCCGAGCCAACACATGATGAGAGCGGCCGTGGGCTTCTATTATCAAATAAGGAGAAACCAGAAACTGATTTCCTCTGACTTGATTTAAATAGCTCTATTAAATCTTGTAATTTTGGTTTTCGATGGTTAAAGGCTTTTAGAACACGTTATATTTGTTTCATTTTTTTTTTTTATAAAATCTCTCTCTCACATATAAACACGGTAAATTTGGACCTTCCCACATATTTACCTCAAAATACATCAATTTCCTTCACACTGATATTGGAATAAAAAATTTTTTAATTTGTGTTTATGCATGGGGATGGGATGTGTTTGTATATACTCTTTATATAAATAACACTCTAGGAATAAATCGTAACAACTGAATTCATACTGCATGCATTTGCAACTAATAATGATGATGATGTTGTTGTTGTTGTTGTTGCTGATATTATTGTTTTGAGAAATGGTGGAAGAAAATTGTTTATTTTGGAACATTAATATTGTATTGAGAAATAAGGAAAATAAGAAAAAGTTGTTTTCTTATTTCTTTTATTAAAAGTGTAGAATGAATTTTATATTTTCAAAAATATTTTCAGAAACATTCTACCGAACGCATATTTGGTGTTTCATAATTTCAAAAAATAGAAAACGGAATTTTAAAATATTGGGGGACTTGACCTATAGTTCTAGATATCGAACATAAAAAACTAATTTATTAAGTGAAGTATTCTACTTATAAACCAAAGTATTTCTCTTTTATTAGCCAATGTGGGACACAATCCAACAATTCCTCCCTATGATGAAACCACCTCCGAATCTCAGTCCTTTCGTATGAGTTGTTCCACTGCCACATTTTGGGCTACTAGGGTCTAGTTTTAATACCAATTATTGGGCTATTAGGGTCTAACTCTGATACCAATTATTGGGGGCTTGACTTGTAGTTCTAGGTATCTAACTCAAAAGATTAATTTATTGAGTGTAACCTATCCTATTTATAAACATAAATATCTCTATTTTATTAGTCAATGTGAGATACTATTCAACAGAAAATAATATTGAAAACATGATAAAAGAGCTAATAATATTTATTTATATCTTTTGTTTAGCATTAGCACTGTTAAAGCTATGATATTGAAAAAAAAATCGAAAGGCTTGCTTTCTGTCAACGTTTATATACATACCCAAGTAATCAACTTATAATTTCATTGAGGACCCAGCACATCTATCATATTGTATAAACTAAACATGGGCCACAAAAGAAGCCTAACCTATAGCAGAGAACCATGACAAGGGAACAAGGTTCCTAATAATGACCGAGGGAGGGAATGTGCAGAATTTTGTTAGGTCCCAATGATCGGGTCGTGCAACCTTAGATTCTAATTACAAGTGGAATGATTAGCAAGTTTAGAATATCCTCAATCAAGTGGGTTTCTGCCAATAATTTAACTAATCTACATAATTTTCAATAAATTGTGCTTCCAATAATTTTAATTTTCAATAAATTGTGCTTCCAATAATTTAATTAAACGAAGACATGCATTTTCGGCATCAATATATAATCTATTCTGGCATTGGTGATGCCAAAAATGGCCAACGAATTGCCCCAAAAGTTCCGTAACAATATTGAAAGAGAGGTAATTAATCTCTTTTACATTCCTATGTTAATTTGGTTTAATAGCCTATTTCAATCCTATAGTTACTCAAATTTTTATATAATTCGATATTTTATCTTTAGTGAACTTGGATAATTCAAATAAATTAGAAAAGGAACAACCTTTTGGTAGAGAGACTCTTCAATAGTTGCATTCTAAAAACAACCAACCAACCAACAGAATCATCGTTTGTATATTTCTATATGCGTGGCACGATGTTATTGGCTTGTTTTACGTGTTCTTGATGTTCTACATTTATCAATATAACATAAAATGTTTTAGAAATTCACTCTCTCTAGCTCTCTCTCAACTTTCGCTCATTTTCCTGACAACCAAACACCTGGTTCACTTAAAATGATTTTTCCAATTGCTTCGGTGACAGCACCATGTAGATTAACTGAGCAAGCATGTTACAATTCCATGTTCTTCATCATTGAAACTTTCACATTCTTTTTAAATTAAGGCAAGCTAGCATCATATGCTTCTCATAACCTTTCCCTCAGATGCTCAAAATTAAGCAAGAATGAATCCGCGGCACTACCTTTAAACTCTTATAAACTAACAACTATCAATACACGTACAAGTTGGCACATGCATGACTGATGATCGCAATCTTAAGCAAGTCAATGAGTTTCAGTAAACATTTTTGGCTTTTGCATGCCTCGGCTTGCAAGCAACTGACGAGGATGTCAGCTTGCTGAGAGCGTATGCAATCTTTGAAAATCTTTTTTCTCAAAAGAAAAGCTATCAATAAATGTAATGATGACCGAAGAAACAAACATTGCGGAGCAAGCGTGTCGATTGAGACACTGAAGTGACTGGACTTTGTTGCTGATTTAAAATAAGGAAGGCATCTACACTTAATCCTTGAGCTAAGAGGACCCCTACTTGAGCTTGCGTAGATGCATCTTCACAAATATAGTGAAAATAAATATCTCTTCATATCATAAGCTGATCTGATCAAACTGGGATTATATTTTATTATTATTTATTTAAATTTTTGTGATTTCGGTATTTAGACCTTATTTAGTATTGTGACTGGGTAATTGTAGTTTAAAAGTTATAATATTAAATATTTGATAAATAATTTTTATTATAATTTTAAAAGTTAAATTAATTTTATCTTATAATTATATGATAAAAAATTTATAATATTTTTTTTATTAAAAGTTTATGTTTACCATACACTATCAACTTTTATTTCATAAATATATATATTTTTTTCACAAAAATTACTGTAATTTTTAAATTACAGTACCTCTATACTGAATAAGACCCTAATTTAATTGGTATGCTATGCTTTAGAAATATCAAATGGAAAAAAAGGCTAGAAATAGTAAAGATATTAATTTAGTCTTCACTCTTATCCCTCCGACAGAAAAAGGAATAATTCAATGACTCAGTCTGCAATATCAAACTTACTGAAACCACCCAGTCGGCATTGTTGATGCCAAAAATTCAACTAACTATAATATACTGCCAGTTTCATATAAAAAAGAGTGATATACTGCCCATCCATGTTTATGTTAGTGAAATTTGATCACAAGAAACCATCCACACTTTTTGACCATTCTTAAAAATATGCCGTGGCTCTTAAACGATCTAACCACAAACAACTGGAATAAAGAATAGGAGAAAATAAAATTAAAATGAACGAAGTAGTAATTTACATTATCAAATATGATTCCAAAGCCGAAAATGAAGCAGAAAGCCGAAAATGAAGCAGAAAAACAAGTGCATTGGCTTCTAAATATGGCAACCCACTTCAATGATTACTAATTCAAGTGAAGAAGTGACCTCAATTGAATATCTTTACTCGAAATGCTCTTCACCACTATCTTTATTACTTGGGGCACATTTGGTGGGGGCTAATTAACTTTATGCCCACATTCCCCCAAACTAATAAAGAATTTCTCAGTAGTCAGTAACATCACATCAGTGCACGAATGGTTAAATGGGAAAGGATCTAACACAACCAACTCGAAAGTTTTCTTCTTTTATTACCTTTATACAGAAGGCATTGAGTCTTTCCCAGCTTGAGATTGTCATAACTCATAAGAGGAGGATATTACTGAAATTCTGTCCTTCCTTGATGTTAAGAGGCAGCAGAAAATGGAACTTGCTTTAGTTGATAACCGCATTGTATATGGTTCTTCCGGCCTTTTGAAGCCGATCGTGAAAAAATGACTCATATACGAGGGGAAAAAAACAAAAAAATTTGTGTTCTTTTCTCTACATATACGTATAAGGTCACTGAAGCAAGAGGTTAATTTTTCAATTCTAAGAAGAAATGTTTAATTTAGGCTATTTTATTGATTAGAGATTTTTTAAAAAGAAAAGGTAAATGTTAGAAGTTTTTTTTATTTTTTTATTATTTTTTATCTATCTAAATTAAGGAGCAGTGTTAGAGATAAATTTTTAGGACTACTGATACTAACATAAGATGTCAGCTTTATTAACTTAAGGTTTTGGATTGAGTGGTTTTTATTAATATATTATTTAAATATAAGGTTAGTGGTGGATCTATGTTATGGCCTAACCTAAGACCCCCTATCTCAAAAAAAAAATCAGGGAAAACTAATGGCGCTAATTGAAATTTAGCCAATTCCTTTGAAAGATTTATATTTTGACCCCTCAGTTTACAAAGTTTTTTGTTTCTGACATCATTAAAGTTGTAGTTTCTCCATTTTATACCCATTGACTCTAATATATATTATTAAATCTTTAATTTATACAGTTCTACTAATATTACAATAAAAACTCTGTTTGGGACCAACCTTGATCAGGGTGGTAAGCGTAACCCGAAATAGGCTCCGAGTGATCGATCATACAATTAGCTACTAATTTCAATTGCCCCACGCACACTAACTTCTCTTTTTGAAACTAATACCCGTCCACAGTAAGTGCGTGGGACAATAATTGAAATTAGTTTAGCAGAGACAGAGAGAAGCGTAACTATCAGATTTTTACCATGTAAACTCTAATCCATTCTATATGTATCTATTCTTGTGGCCTAATTCTTTGACACTTTTGGTGATCATGTTTGATACATCTGTACACATAATTATAATGCGATTCTCTGCACATACAACACAAAAATATATGAATAAATAAATGTTGCAACAACAATAGCATATTATAATAGAAACCTCACGAAAATCTTTCTCCATCAGTAGTATATATTATGATATTTATATATGGCAAAAATCAAGACCATTACATATATATATATATATATATATATATATATATATATATATATATATATATATGAAAAATATTGTATTTGATAATTTACCTGATTAAGTTTTATTATCTTGTATAAGTTATTTTATGATGCTGGAATTAAAATCATGACGTCAATACCTTAATTAAAATTGAATTATGTAAATGAAACGTAAAATATATAAATTTAACATAAACTTTGTAAATCAACATTAAGTGTAAAATAAAATATAAAATTATGAAAATAGAATGTAAGACTTGTAAATATAAGAAAAAATAAGTAAATTAACAATGAGTGTTAGAAATAATAAATTCTTTACGGTGAAATCCATAACCTCCTTAAAACCCAGGAACATTCATGTTGTATTACTAATAATAAATAATAAAATATGCGGAAGCGTATCTGAATCTATAATATTGAATTATCTTGTATGATCGTGTGATTGACATTCCGGACTAACACATATATCCTAGAGAGCCTTTTAATTTCTCATTACAATCTTTCTTATGTGGGATACTAGAAAGAATAGAAAATATACATGTGGCATGGGGACCATAATCACTTATATAGACAACCTTTCCTATTGTCACTAGGTATTTCTAATTATGTCTATCATAGAATTAAAATATCATTAGGTCTTTACAAATTAAAAGTCTATACCCTATTAGATATATTAAAACCCAAATTACTCGAAAACCTAATTAGATCACTTTTAATTGGGCTTAACCTTATATGATAGTCCGCAATACATAAATATTCACATATAAGCCCAACTTTGGATTAAAGATCCAACAATATGGGATTAATATGCAATAATCTCCTACTTAGGCTATATGTGAAATCTTATAATTATACTTTGTAAAAATAACCATATAAGCTCAACCTTACTGTCATTACCAAAATGTATCTATAACTAATCAAATCTATTAATCATATCAACATAGGATCAAAGCGACCTTCATTAAAACTGTCGTAACTCGACCCATCAATAATCACAATGTAAATACAACTAAATGACATAGATGAAAATAGGGATATGTAGCACATAAATTTCATACAATGTAATCTTAACATGTTTATTTCCATTTAATCCACCTTAAACCTTAATGAGATCAAACTTTACCAAAACTAGAGTGTGAATAAACCAAAACTTTATTTATGTAGAAAATAACCTTAAATAACCATAAATTGAAATAAGTGAAAAATATCTATATCACAAGAGCTTCTAAAATTATAAACTCACACTAAAACTGAATATCTTTAAATAACATGACACCCATATGAGCCACGTGCTCATGAAATATTTTGGGCGGCAATCACTTAGTAAGCAAATCTGCAATCATGGAATTTGTACCAACGTGTTCTATAGACAATTAACTGTCTACTCTGAACTTTTTCTTTAACAACTAGAAATTCGATGTCTAGGTGCTTCTACGTCGTCGAGCTCACTGCTGTTATTGGACTACATTACTGCTGACCTATTGTCACAAAATAATCCGAGTGGCTTATCAATACTATCTACTATGCGTAGTCCTATAGCAAAATTTCGAAACCATATTTTATAATTAGATATTCATAACATGCTATGAACTCTGCTGCCATTATAAAAGAGGCTATAAGAGACTGTTTAAGACTCTTCCAGGAAACAACACCCCTAACTAGCATATAGATGTAGCTTGTCGTAGACTTCATACTATTTTGGTATTCAGCAAAATCGAAGTCAATATACCTAATGATCTTAAGCTGATCTGACCTCTAATATGTGAGCATGCAGTCTTTTATTCTATGTAAGTATTGCAAGATTGGTTTGACTGCTTTTCAATGATCTACTCCTAGATTACTTAAAAATTTACTCAACATCCCAGTAACGTATGCAATATCCGATCACATACAAACCTAAACATACATTAGACTTCCTACTGCTGTCGCCTAAGGAATCTTTTACATAAAATTTTTTTAAAATCATTCTTAGGGTACTAATTGAGACTCAACTTGTCTCCTTTAGCCACATGGGTATTACCTAGTTTACAGTCTTGCATGTCATATCTCTTGTGAACCTTTTCAATATAGTTATTTTGTGATAATCTAAGAATACCTTGGGAGTGATCCTGGTATATCTGTATGCGTAATACAAAAGAGGCGTCATCAAGATCTTTCATCTTAAAATTCTTAGCTAGAAATCTCTTAGTGTTGTGCAATAAACTTATATCATTGTTGGCAAGAAAAATGTCATTGACATATAAAACTAAAAAAATATACTTACTCCCACAGAAATCATGGTATATATAATAATCTATCAAATTTATCTCAAAACCGAATGAGATAATCACTTGAAAAAACTTGAAGCACTATTGTCGAGATACTTGCTTGAGCCCATAGATGGATTTCTTAAGTTTGCAAACCATATTTTTTGGGTCATCTGACTCAAAATTTTTTACCTGCACCATATAGATCATTTAGTCAATGCAACAATTGAGAAATGATGTCTTCATATCCATCTGATGTAACTCAATATTAAAATGCGTCACTAATGCCATTATAATCCTGAAAGAGTCTTTTGAAGATACTAGAGAGAAAATTTCTTTATAGTCAATATCTTCTTTCTGTGTAAAGCTCTTTGAGACAAAACACGCTTTGTATATCTCCATATTGCCTTTTGAATCCATTTTGGTATTAAATATCTATTTATAACTAATAAATTTCACATCTTCTGGAAACGAGACAAAATCCCATATATTATTATCTTTCATAGATTTTTTTTCCTCATTCATGGCATCAATTCACTTCTGAGAGTTAGAATTTTCTATGAAATTGATTTGATAATCTTCTATCACTTCAATGTCTACCTTATGTTCTTGAAGAAATACAATATAGTTATTTGACACTACACTTCTCATTTCTCTAGTCGATTTCCTTAATTGCATAAGTTTTTGAGGTGGTAGAGTTTGTTCTTCTAGAATAATATCTGGTATAGGGGTTCTACAACATTGATTTGATTTTTCGTATCTTGAACAAAGGTAAGAATGAGACACTAATCAATGCCAATAACACATGTAGGAATATTAGCATATTGTTCTTTAAAGATAAAGTCCCTAATTGTATCTCTCCCTGCAAACTCGACATCTTCGAAAAATTGTACATTTCCTTACTCGAATACTAATTTAATTGTGGGATCATAAAACTTGTACGTTCTAGATCATTTAGAATATCCAATAAAATAACAACTCATTGTCCTAAAGTCCAATTTTTTCTCATTAGGCTTATAAGGCCTTGCCTTAACTAGACATCCCTAAACATGCAAATATTTTAGACTAAACTTCTTATTTGTCCAAAGTTCTTCAGAAATTTTAGTTTTCGCTTTAGTTGGAACCCTGTTAAGGATATATACTATAGTTTTAAGTGCTTTTCCTCAGAGTGATTCAAGTAAAGTAGAATGAAAAATTATAATCTTCACCGTGTCTTTAAGCATCCTATTTCGTCTTTCAACAACACCATTCATAATAGGCGAACTAAGCATACTGTACTGTGGGACGATACTGCATTCATTTAGAAAATTAGCAAATGGTCCTAGACGTTGTTCACTGGAACCAACATATCTACCATAGTTCTCACCACCACAGTCAGATGTAACTTTAGCCTTAAAATTTTTGAACACATCTAAGGACTGTAATTTTTTATGAATGAGATATATGTAGTTATATATAGAAAAATCATCGATGAACGTTATAAAATATTATTAACCATTCTAAGCAACCATAAGAAATTGTCCACAATGTCTGTATATATGAGTTCTAAGACGTCCAAAGTCCTATTGGCTTCAAATATATTTTTATTTGTTTGTTTCTCCTTTATACAGTTAACACAAATATCAAAATCTGTAAAATCTAAGGGGTTGAGTATTTGGTCTGACACAAATATCTCTATTCTCTATTTAGAGATATGACCCAATCTTTTGTGCTATAATGCAATCGAATTCTCATTGGTTAATTTTCTCTTTGTACATCATATACTCAATTACAGGGATTCATTAAATCAAAAAATCATTTCAATCAAATATAAATTATCATAGCCTGATAAAGAACTAGGCCCAACAATTTGTGAATCATGAAACAAACTAAATTTTCTGCTCTCAAATAAACAAGAAAAATTAGATTTGTCTAAAACAGAAATAGAATTTAAGTTTCGTCTAAATGATGGTACAATAAATGTTTCATAAATATCTAAATAAAATCTAGTATTTAATAATATTCTAAATTTGCCTATTGTTTCAACTTTAATCGTCTTACCATCACCTACATAGATGTATCTTTCACTATCACTTAACTTTCGGTAATTCAAGCAACTCTTTCTTAGCACGGCATGTGTGATAGTTGTTGTAATACTTCTTTTTATGTCCTTTAGCTTCAAAGAAGAAACAACCAATATCTTTCAGTTCACCTAGTTTTTTTTGTTGTTTCTTTTGAGGTACTGTAACTGTAGCTTCCTTATCATTTTTCCTCTTTTTACCTTTATCTTTGCCTTTAGAGGTAAATGCTAGGTGAGTACTTTCTACTTCATCTTTTTTAGCCTATTATTTTTTTAAACACAGTCTGATATGAGTTCATTTAGAGACGAAGTCTTTTTCTGATAATTATAGCTCACCTTAAACTAGTTAAATTGTGATGGTAATGATATCAAAACTAGATGCACTGATAAGTTCTCAAAGAGTTCAAGCTTAACTACTTTAAGCTTAGAAGCAATATAAGACATCTCTATAATGTACTTCCTAATATTGTCTTTGCCTGTATATCTCATTAAAATTATATTTGTCAAGAGTGTATCTATTTAAGGCTTTTCGTTCTTAACAAACTATTTTCAATACTCGCAAGGAACTCCTTAGCGGTAGTTATCTTGTCAAATATTGAGTCCCTGAATACTTCCGAAATAACATTCTTTATGATCATCATATACATGCGATTTTATTTCTCTCACCAGTCCAAATCCTTCTTGTCATCAGAAGTACTCACATCTATAAGAGCTGGGAGAGAATCAACTCTTAATGCAAGGTCGAGATCTATGACTACACTATTAAGAGGTTCTCTTGCTATGACTTGAAGATTGAGCCATTTAGGATAGGAATTAAATTGATGCTGATTGTAATATTAACAACTAATATAACTGAATATAAAAAACAACAAATAAACAAAACGAGCTCTCATTAATCTTAAAACAAAAATACATTTAAATAAAAGTAAACCCTATCGTAAGATACCAGATACTCCATTAATATTTTATCTTTGGACAAAATATTCACTTGTAAGTAATATATTGGTATAGTAATTAAACACTGATAATGAGAACATGTCAAATAACAATTCTTCATTTGGGTTGATTTATTGTCCAAATGTAAAACCATATAATTATCACGTGTTTATTACCACAGGTGCACATGCAACTCTATCAAATATGAACTTTCCTTTGGGCCGATCAATATTTACACAAATTATATACACACAACTGGTTATATTTTAAAACAAATTACTTTTTACAAGAGAAGTCATTTTGGTGACATATTGCTTTAATTAATTTATCTTAAAAAATATATAAATATACCAATATTTGAATTTAAAATTGTACCAAAAATTAAAAAAATATATATTTTTTCAAATCTTGGTCAACAGTTAACTGTTGATTGGTCAACAATTGACTGGGTTAGTACTAGAATTAGTAAGTTTGAACTGACTCGTAACCAAAAACTAAAAGAAAAAAAAAGAAAAATTATTCAGGTAAGAGTTTTACCAGATCGGTTTGCTAACCCTAACTTTTTTTTTTTTTATTTTTATTTTTAATTTCCTTTAGCCATTACTTCCAACTGCATGCCACAGCTGGAAAGTGGGTGCAGCCTGAAGGCCGCGCCTTACTTGGCGCCGTCACAGCATCGTTTCTTATTTTTTATTATTTTTTTTTTCATGTAGCGGTCCAAGTCGCTGCTTTTCCTCAAGCTGCAGGCTACGAATTGCTCGCCGCTCCCTCTCCTTCCCGTCGTGGTTTGAACAGATTAGACCGATGATGGTGCTGCCGACTATGTCAGCATCCATTGACGGCCCGCCGGCTACAAACTCAATTCATATATATTTATATATGTATATTACTGCTACCGGCCAAAAACAATTCATATATGTATACGTCGTTGTTGCCGCTGGCTAAAACAAAAAAGAAAAACGAATATACAATTTTCCAGATTTCCTAAATTTCTATCTTTTCTTTATTTCGAATTTCTTTAATTTTAATGATTCTAAACATCAACCACAATTTGTTCTCAAATTTAATAATTCTAGATTCGAGAATACCAAATTTTAATCATTAATCAAAAAAATAATTTTGATTTTCAATAATTCAATATAAAGAGACTCTGATACTAATTATTAGAAATAATAAATTATTTATGATGAAATCCATCACCTTAAAATCCAGGAATATTTAATATTGTACTAAGAATCAATAATAAAATATGCGGAAGCATACTTACTGAATACATAATGCTGAATTATCTTCTAGGGTCGAGTAGTTAGCCTTTCAGATCAACATACATGTGTATCTTAGAGAGCTCTTTAGTTTCTATGTGCATTCTTTCTAATGATCAAATATAAAAAAGAATAAAAAAGATACGTGTGACCTGGGATTATAACTACTTATATTAATTTATATATTTTACTTTTTATTTACTAATTTTATATGTATTTTATAAAATTTATATTTATTATAATATTCATATCGTAATTTTAATCAAGGTATCATATAATTTTCCTTTGTATAAATAGGTCTTTGAGCCACATTGTATGAATAAAAGTCCAATTTATTTTGTTTCTTTAAATTTTAGAAGGGATAGAGTTTGAGAGTTTAATAGAAGTGTAATAGTTTTTGTATTTTTGTTAGATCTATTACTCTAAAGTTAGTTTTTGAGTATGATTTAGGTCCAAAAATTTTTATATATATGACACCTAGGTATTCTGAAACCCAGAGAAAGAGGGAATTCATGCATGTAGCACATGAAATCTATCTTAAAGCCTTTCATTCCATGAACTGCCAAAAGTGTAAAAGAATCCTTATTACTATTTCGTGCAGGTAATTATGAGCTCTTCCACTTCAAGATAAACTTTCGTTCTGGCTCCTTTTCATACAGATAAATCATAATCAATAGGTACCAAGCTCAGAATTTTTCCCTTTGCCTGGATTCCGAGAAAGTAAAAATCACACTGTTGGTTGATTCTCATCATAATCATTATTTATCTTTTGACTACAACCTCTCTTTTTTTTGTTTTTTTGTTTTTTTGTTTTTGGTTTTTTCATGGACTAGCAAAAGATAAGAACATCATACTCTAGGTCCCAAAAACTTTGGATCACTAGTGCAATATATAATCCTAACCAGATAAAAACATTAGGCATATATTTTCTCTCATTTAATTTTGTTGTAGCTCTCATAATAGTAGAGGTTTTCCTTAAGATGCATGTGCTTGACTCTGTTTACTTATAAATTAGCTCATCCATAGCAAACATCTTATGCTGTCACTTTCGTCAGTCCATATATAATACAATTTTTGAGTTTTAAAAGCTGATGTTGTTTCTGTATACATGTTACAATAAAAAAAGAGTGAGATAGAAAGGAATGAGAATCTCCTTAGGCTAGCCTTGGTTACCCTTTTTTTAATTAAATGTGGCATATAATTATATAACACCAAGCTTTAATTTTCTTTTTGCATTCCACATTTTAAACATTTTTTGTAACCCACTAACAAGCAACCTTGAGATTCTCTCAACACTATAAATGTGAGGGCTTCTGGCCCCAACTTCACTGCCCCGATAAGAAACATTCAAAAAGAAGAGAAAAAGCAGAAGCTTATTCAGGCTCACTAGTTTCTCTCTATCTTTTTGTCACTCACAATTATGGCAAAAATGTCAGATGCCCTTGTGCTTGGAAGAGTGGTGGGTGAGGTTATTGATTATTTCACTCCATCTGTGAAAATGACTGTAACTTACAATTCCATCAAGCAGCAAGTATATAATGGCCATGAAATGTTTCCCTCTCAAGTAACTGAAAAACCTAGGGTTGAGGTTCTCGGAGGGGATATGAGATCCTTCTTCACTCTGGTAAAAAAATTTTATCTCCTTTTTTCTTGTGCTTTTCTATCTTTTTACTCTGAAATTTTTGATTAGTCGTAATTCTTTATTATTTGTAGATCATGACTGACCCAGATGTTCCTGGCCCAAGTGAACCTTACTTGAGGGAGCATTTGCACTGGTACATATAAACTTTTAACCTCTAAAACCCTCCGATCAAACTTCAAAAATAAAGATAGTCTCACAATAAATAAATTTAAGGAGAGATCTGAACATTTGTGCCCTATTGCTAGGGTAAATTTATGATTCTCATAAAGCATAACATTTTGCAGTCATATATAATAACTAACTATATACGCATGTATATATATAAAAGATCATGGATAAAATTGACCAAAAATTTGAAGGGTGTGTTTGTACAAATTTGTATGCAAAATCCATGATAGCTAGAGTTAATTCACAGTAGTACATTATTACAACTTTAGTACAAGCTGAGTAATAAAAAGGAAAGTTGTGCGAACACAAACATGTACATCTAGCTATCTGAGTCTGAATATCTTTATTTGACAATCTTACAGGATTGTCACCGACATCCCAGGTACCACTGAGGCCTCATTTGGTAAGCAATGTTATCTAAGCAAATTTAGATTCAATGTTTGATCTGAAAAACTAAAATTAAATGATTCAAAGGGTTCATATTTTTTGTGGAAATATTACAGGAAAAGAAGTTGTGAATTATGAAATCCCGAGGCCAAATATTGGGATTCACAGATTTGTGTTCCTGCTCTTCAAGCAGAAACGAAGAAAAACAGAGATGAGTGTACCCGCTTCAAGGGATCGCTTTAACACTAGAAAGTTTGCAGAAGAAAATGACCTTGGCCTGCCTGTGGCTGCTGTCTTCTTCAATGCACAAAGGGAGACTGCTGCTCGAAGACGCTGAGATGATTAAGAAGCATATAGGTAACAAAATATTTCAGCTAATTAATTATAATAAGAATTGCAACTTATGAATGTGTAAGGGAGTAAAGCTCTTGCAGTACGAGAAGACTCTTAATAGCTATATTAACTGTGCTATTTACTTGTATTTTTAATTTGTTTAGAAATAAATTTCTTTAAAAAAGGTTTCATATTGAATGGAATTAATTATAAATATTTATAAGCCCACATGTATTGGGACTTTCTTTAGACGACGATATATATTTGTAGATCAAGTCTACTAAATACGACTCATATTTCTATCCTTATTAATAATTAAAAAATATTTTTTTCATACTCATATGAGTCTAAAAAATATTTATTTATAAGAGAGAAAATATTGAGCTCCGTAAGGGAACATGAACAGTTACCCTCCCGGCCAACAGTTTGGTGTTGTTACTGTTAACTTTTGGGTGATTTGACAGTGAAAACAGGGTAGGTTTCGGAAAGTATCCAACAATAATTTTGAATTATATATTTATCTCCAGGCTTATTTTCACCATTTATATTGCACTTTTAACTAAATTGGACCGAACAAACGCAGGAATTTATTTTCTTGAAATGGTAAAAATTGCCTATTTAGGCCTACAACTTATATTTCTCAAAGAGAGCCAAATTATGTGCAGAAGAATCATAATAATCATTTCAGTCCCTTCAACAATCGACATCATTACATCAGTGGGTCATACTGCATGCAGTGCTGAAAGAACCTGACTCCATGGTCACTTCAAATGGTTAAAAAGAAGGTTTTGACAAGTATGCAATCAAAAAAAGATAAAATAAAAAAATGATTACACAAGTACTTCAAAACAGGCACTGAGCTAGCAAATTTGTTTAAGCTGGAATCGATACTTCTTAAAAGGCTATTACCTTTCTATAATGCCTTAACTCTTTTTTCTTTTTTTTTTTTTTGGTAAAAAATTATAAAAAATTGAGGAACATTGAATTTAAATTCGTTCTAATAGACAACACTTTTCTAAGTCTCTCTTACTTTTTATTTTCATTTTTCCCAACAAATTTAAGGTATTCTTCTTGAGCTTTGCGTCATGAGAGCAAGATAAAATCTAGATTTAGAAGATTTAATTAAGAAGTTATTGTTTATATAACTTATACCCTTTATAAAAACACAAACGGGGTCTCATACATATTATAATTTTTTGTATTATTTTTTAAAGGATTGTAAGTTATATAAAAAATAATTTAGCAATTACCTTTAATTAATCTTCTTTTTTTGGGATAAATAAAATACATGCTACTGACACTTAGTTAGGAGGAGCTAGAAAACCTTAGCATGAACTTTTATCATAGAATACATAAAAGTAAATCGATAAAAAGAAAAACATAAACAGATGAAATAAAGCAAAGTCTCCTATCAATTTATATCATTATGACATACACATATAGCAATAATCTATTATATTATGGCATGCATATGACAAAAATCAAGATTAATATGACATACTCATAGGGTAAAAATATTTAGGACAGTAGCTTATGACATTTAAATGTTGAAAAGAATATTAAAACTCAAACAGTTATGTAATTTGGATTCTTTTCTTTCTATATTATTAGTTTTTATACATGTACTCTCGCATCTTAATTAAAAAGCTTATCCAAGCAATCAAACCCAATGGCTTCAGGGATTGCAAGGAGGGTAATGAGAAGTTTTGATGGGACTTTCGCAAATTTGGTTTAAGCGAAGTGAGATAAAGGAGTAAACCACTTTATGTAAACGTTAACGCTATTAAATAAGATCACAACTTGAATAAATATTCTTTTAATCTTTAGGATTTGAGCTAATTACCCAGTCCAATATCCGTCCAAGAAGAAGAAAGTGATTAAATCAACGTACAATTTTGGACTCTTCGACTGAGAACTGGGTTGACGATAATGAACTTTGTTAACTTACTGTGAGATTTTGGGTCTTCCATTGTATTTGTATCTCCTGAATTTAAATGATTTAGAAGCAGAATGATGACAAAATTGACTGTTAATTTTAATTGCCTGTAAAAAGTCTACACTTTATCTATCAATTTGGCTTTTTTTTTTTTTTTTTTCTGGTGACTTTTCAATAATTTAAGAGACATCTATCATTGAGCTAGCTACTTCCTTTCTAGCTTCAAAATCTAAATAAACGACCTAGAGTGGCCCATTTAGTAATTAGAGGTTTACCGAAAATTAAACCAATTGTACAATCTACATTTGTAATATAAATTGAGGTTTACTGAAAATTCGGATAGATACATTTATATTGTAATTTAGAGATTTATCAGAACATCTTTGAAATCTACTTTCATTAACTCTATTGAGAGAGAAATTTAGATACATACATTTATAATACAGTCTTCATTTCAACAAAGCATAAGTCAGAAATCTACTCCCACTAACATCATCTATGAAGAAATCTATCCATATTTCATCTTTTCTGAAGTGGTACCTCTAACATCATTAAGGAGAAAAGCCCACTATACGAGTCCAATGCTATTTCTAGTCTTTAATTACCTCAATATAAATTTACTTGATTGTTGCAATTGATAGAGTTAATTTATCTATCTCTTTAATTCATACATTGAAAACATAGCAAAATGTCTTAGGTAAACACATTCTTTAATCAAAATTTTACATCTTTATATATTCCACAATAAGTAATTGATTTATGATTGCTGTGAATTAAAGGTTGCAACTCCTCAACCTTTTAAGAGGCATATGGTACTTAAAGCTCCTCCTAGATCCCGCCTATCAATTACATTGAAATTTTTGGAATTAATAAAAGAGAATTTTCTTTTGAAAAAAAAAAAAAAATTGAGAAGCTCACATCGCACAGATGATGGGATTGATCGAGACTTGTTTTTTCTAAATGGAAAATAGCAAAGTGAAGAATCTTTTCAAGGACTAAACTGCATAGGGTCAGTACAAACTAGAAAGTTCACATAATTGGAAAACGTGGCTTAAATTCAAATTATGTTTGGTGCCCCCACAAAAGTTTTGCTTTTCATCTGAGTCAATTGCTTTGCTTGTAGGCCTCTGGAGCCTAGGGATGAATTGGATCGGGTGTCCTAACTCCGGTAGTTATTACAATGTTGACACATGACACAATTTTAATTCCAAAAACTGAATAATATTTTCTTTTATGTTTATACAATGAGAATTGAGAAAGCGTTCACGACTTTTGCAGTAATGATTTTTCTTAGTAAATTATTGCTATTATTTGTGTATGTTCATTTTTTTTATCCTTATTAATTTTTGTAAAAAGATAAGAAATGAATAAATTTAAATCAATATTTAGTCTCCAATATGTTTGGATGACCTACCCAACAGAGCTGTTCAGGAAAAATAAAAAAAATCAATTTATAAAAAAGTATACTTATTAATGAAGAAAGCATAAATTTTGCATATCTATTTGGGGAAAAAAAAGGACATAAGAAGTAGAGAATTTTAATCAATCACGAGTTAACAACTTGCAGTCAACTTCATGTTGGAATGCTGGTTTAATTTCTTATCTTTCTGACGGGAAAAATCCCTAAATTTTGTTTCTTTCCTTTTAAGACTAGAATATTTTGAAATTTTGGCCAAATCTTTCAAAAAGAACACTTTTTGAGACATCTTTGAGATCTCATCTCCCAAAGATATGCTCCCTCAATCGTGATTATATATAAAAACCTAAACCTCGTACACAACCTAAAACGAACGTTAAAGGCTAATTTAAAAGGTTTATTATTTTAAGAATCCTTATTTATTTGATTTCATACCACCATTATATATATTTAATAGTTTCTTTAATATTAAAAAAAGAAAAAAAAAGGTAGTTGATAGTCTTGCACCAAACGGAATTAAGTAAAAAAAAAAAAATTATTGGCAAGATAAATTTAGAGATTCTCCACTGAAATTAAATGAATTAATGTAACATTTTTTGCCTCTAAATTATTGGCAAGCTAAATTTAACTAAATTAAACATTGATTACCCAATTAGACTATGATTTTCAAAATTACTCAAAAGATTCCTATTTTTACTTTAAAAGCGTTTGTGTTTTCTGTCTGAAATCTGAATAGATTTGAATTTGACTTAAGTTTGAATAGACTTGAATATAAATTGAGTGTTAAATTATTTGTTTTTCAAAAAGAAAATATCTAAAATATAATATTTTGACATATACAATCTCATAAATATTAATAATACTTATATGTATTGGTTAAACACATGACAAGTTATAAATAAATTATTTGATTAGTGAAAAAAATTTGATATTGTTTACCTTAACAAAGCATGAAAAATAAAACGTTTATTTTTTTACATTAATATATGATACTTATAATGTAATTTTTAGTATATTATATTGATATTTTTCTTGTTAATTACATATGCCAATCAATAATTATTTAATCATTTGAATTAAAATTAATGTATGAAATAAAATTTATAATCTATTATAAAAATATTAAATATAAATACAAAGAAATGGACCTGTTATAAAATACATTTACCTAAAGTTCTATTATGTTTAAAATTCTCATTCACTAAAAAGAAAATAATAGTTGAATAAACGCATATGACCCAAAAAAAAAAAATAAAAGGATAATCTATGTAATAGGAAATAAGTTTGTTTAATAGGAGTATTAATAAGATAGAATATTAAAGTTTCAATTAAAATGTGTTATTTAGATAAAAGCCAAAATATTTAACCTTTTTTCATTTAGACCTAAACATCTTATAATCAGATATAAGTGATTGAAAATAAACAAATTATAAATTATAAATATATGAAAATAATTAAAATTAAGGCTTCAGAAAAAAAAGAAAAAGAAACAAGAATCCCTTACTTACTTTCACAATTATTACATTTAACTTTTCAAGGATAACATTGTTTTTTTTTTTTTTTTGCATGATATAACTTAAAATTCAAACAAATCTTACATGCAATAGGTGAAAAGTATAGAATAATTATATAGATTTTTATGAAAAAAAATATACAACAATAGCGTTTTATATAATTTTTAAAAATACAAAGGCATAAGGTAATTGGTTCAAATCTAGAAAACTAAAAGTACATCTACAGTTTCGTTTTGTCGGTAATAATGAAATAATGTGTGAAGTGACAATATAATTAGTATCACTCTAGAAAAATTTTCACTTTACATGTCTAGAATTGGTTCATAGTAATGCATATATAATATATTTTTATTTGTTTACTTATTAGCTTGATTGTGGAAGATGATGCATAAGTGATTCTAATATTGCCTCAAACTTTTGGAAACAATCCACAACATCCTAGTAAGTATATATTTGAAGTAAAATGTATATGGCACTATAGGCTTTTGCTTGATCTCCTTAACTTGCTTACAAAAGATCTCTAGTTCCTCATATTTAAAGTCAAGCTTCCAAATCGGCAACTTAGGGTTAGGTAGCCAAAAACTTTGAACAAAGAATAGAACTCTTCATTCATTCTAAAATTCATCTTAAATTTGAGAGAATCCCAAAATTCAGAGTAATTCAAATGAACAATTATTGAGAGTAAGCAATCTGAGAGTATGAGCAATTAATAGGTATTTCTTTTCGAACACAACTAGTATATTCTAAAATAACCCTTACTTGGACCTCTTTACCTTGGCCATAAACCTCTTTGGGGTTTTGATTCACCTAACTTTTCTATTTTCTGACCTAAAATGAATAAGAAGCATAGGACCAAAAAAATAAAAGTTGCTAATCACTAAAAAAAAACTTATGAAATAAAGATTTTATTGCAATCAATATATAACTTGTATATGAGAGTACTGAGTGTATTTAGATTGTAAGAAGTGAGATTTTTTTTTTTTACTCGAAATTGTACTTTAATAATTATTAGTAATACAATTATTTTTCTCTTACTCCTGTGGATGTAGGCATAATTATTGAATCATGATAAATCTTATGCAATTTATTTTTCTGTGATTATTCGGTACGCTTGATTTCCATTCTGCACAGAACAAGTGGTATTAGAGCTGACGATTCATACTTGGAGTATAAGGTACTGTTCATAGATACGGTGGAGATAGCCATTTATATTTGAAAGACAATCTATTGTAAGTAGTGTGTACTTATATATGTTTAGGAAAATTTTTTCAACAAGATGATAAGAGTCTAAAGAGTCTGAATTTTAAGTGGGACTATTGTGATCCCTCCATTCTCCTACAAACTTTCCTTGATGCATTTATTTACGTGAAATTAACATCATATAGATTGTTTTTCAAATTTGAATAGTTGTTAAAAAATGATAGAAGGTGAAATTTCCATAAATGGGCAGATATTTACTCAAACTATTCCAAAAAATACTTCTGCAATTACTAAACCGGAGTGGTATTCTCATAGGCTAGATTAGTCACCTCGTCATTCAGCACCTATTGTAAAAGGCTTGAAGATCGATGCTGGGAAATTTGATGGAGAAATAAACTTCGGCATGTGGAGACGCGAAGTAATGGATGCTCTCATTCAAATCAATCTAGATGTAGTTCTGAAAGATAAAAGACACAGGTATGATGTAGAAATTTGAGATAATATAAACGAGAAAGCCTGTGGTCAAATCATATATTACTTAACCAAAGAGTTAAAATATTTGGTGAAAGAGGAGGAGTGTACGATGACTTTATGGGGTAAATTGAAGAAAAAATACTTGTTAAACAGTCCTGAAAATCACCTTCATTTAATGAGCTAAGTATATGGCTTTCGAATGAAGTATAGTGTGTTAATATACGGTTATGTCTCAAGATTTGAAAAGTTACTTGATGATTTAAAAAATCTTAATGAAAATATTAAGGATAAAGTCAAGGCTGTGATTCTGCTGCACTCATTGGCAGAAGAGCACAGCCATTTTGTGACTACCTTAATATATGAGAAAAGTGTGATCGTCTTCAAGGATGTCTATACTGCACTGACCAATTTAGAGATTCAGAATAATAATAAAAATTTTTGACGAGCATCGTCTGAAGCTTTGATAAGCAGAGATTAGATGGTGAAGAAAAAGAAGAAGCACGATGGCAAGAATTCTCGATCTAGATCGAGAAGCGGAAATATAGCCTGGGATAAATATGTATCTTGTTATAAAAAATGTCACTAGAGGTAAGATAGTCCAAAGGCTTAAAAAGAAAATGGGAAGAAACGAGTAGCAGTAATTATAGCACGTGGTGATGAAGACTCAGACTAATCACTATGTATTACATTTATGGCATATGTTGTAAGTTTGAGAGAGTGGATTCTTAATACTAGAGAAATCTATCATTTATGTCCTGTGAGAGAATGGTTTACAAATTTTCATAACTTGGAATCTGGTACTGTTATGATGGGAAATGATCAATCTTATTGTACAGAGGAGATAGGTGTATTTGGCTCAAGTTACTTGATGAAGTTGTCAAAAAACTCAAAAAGGTTAGATTTGTTCCAGCTTTAAAGAAAATCTAATCTTTGTGGGTGTTTTGGGAGACCATTGAAAATGACACAATGAAATTTACACATGGGAATATGGTGATTCTACAAAGAATCCGACGTCACAACATGTGTTACTTGAAAAGAAGAACAAATGATGAATTGAACATTTTAGAGGCATATAGTGACACACCGAGCTATGACATGTACGATTGGGACATGCAGGAGAAAAATATTTACAAGCTTTGATGAACCAAAGGCTTTTGAAAGGTGCTAGATCCTGCAAAATGGAGTTCCGTGAGCACTATATGGTAGGCAAGAAAACAAGGATTAAGTGTGGTATACTTATACATGATACTCATGAGATCCTTGAATATAGTTATAGTGATGTATAAGGACTAACTAAGACTGCATCAATTGGTGGAAGCCACTATTTTGTTTCTTTTGTTAATAATTTCTCTATATGTATATAGTTGTACACCATACAAGCAAAGAATAAGATTTTAGATATTTTTGTAAAATGAAAGAAACTGCTGGAGACTCAAATTGAGAGAAAGATCAAAGTATTGCGTTTCGACAATGGAGGAGACTATACTTTTGATCTATTCTTGGAAGTATGCCAAAATGAGAGTATAAAAATATATTTCATAGTGAGATATACTTCGCAACAAAATAGTATGACTGAATTTATGAATCGTACTTTGCTGGAGAATGTATGATATATGTTATCTAATACTAGGTTTTATGCACTTCACTTAATAAAATGGCTGTCTTCTATTACAATTGGAGGTAAAACTCCTTTGAAAATATGGTCTAGAAAGATTATGACTCCATTCATGTGTTGGGTGTTCTAATTAGAGATACCATTGTTTCTGGTACAGAAGTTCCTATAAAAATGGGAAATGCCTTGCCTCTACCATAGGCAAGGGAAAACAGTGAAAACACCTGGTTCCTACCACTCCAGGACTGAGTTTTGGTTTCCGAAGATGGAATTTCTAATATTTTTTACTCGGTGAACTGATTGGATTTTTACGAGTGGAACGAATGGGGATCACTTTTTAGTTTATTATCATGTAAAGTACAATAAACTTGATCTTCGTGCAAGAAAATCTATCTTTGTGGAATTTAAAGGTAGAGTTAAAGGTTTCAAGCTCTGTGATATTTAAGATAAAAAGTTTGTGTATAACAAAGATGTCACATTTGATGAAGCTTCTATATTAAAGATTTCGAGTTCTAAGCAAGTGGAGAACAAGGTCAATGAGACATTGCAGTGGGTAGAGTTTGATGTAAGTCCATATGTATTAATTAGTTCTACATTAAAAATGAGTTTAATTTTGGAAGTGACACTATGAGCTGAAGAAGATATTGTTTCTGTTGATGTACCATATAATGAAGAAACAACTAATGATATATATAGAGATGAGTTTATAGCAATAAGAAGACCACGAAGAGAAATAAAGAAATTCGAATGGATTACAAAAGATATGGTGGTAGCTTATGCACTTCTAGTTGTTGATGATAATATCCACAACAGTAAGAGTGGTTAATAGAAGTTAGCAATGGTAGAAAAGATAATGTCTCTTCATCAAAATAAGATTTGGGAACTCGTGGAGTTACCTAAAGGGAATAGGGCTATTGACAGCAAATGGGTCTCCACCAAAAAGCAAGGGTCTCTAGATCAAGTAACTTTTCATTATAAGGTAAGGCTCGTGGCAAAATGTTTTGTTAAAAAAGAAGGTATTGTTTATAATGAAGTTTTTCTCCAGTTATAAAACATACTTCTATTTGTATCCTATTTGCCTTAATTACAAAATATGAGTTAGAGTTGGTTCAATTGGAGATTAAGACGACGTTCTTACATAGGGATTTGGAGGAAAATATCTATATGGCTCAGCCTTATAGTTTCAAAGTTACTGGAAAGGAGAATTATATGTGCAGATTAATTAAAATCTTTGTATGGATTGAACAGTCGCCAAGGTAGTGAATACAATCACTGTGTTTGCTTTATAAAACTAAAAAATGGAGCTTTTATCTATTTGTTACTCTATGTCGATAATATGCTTATAGTTTCAAAGAATAGAGGTGAGATTAAGAAATTAAAGAAGTAGCTAGCTTCTGAGTTCGATATGAAAGACTTGAGTGATGCATAGAGAATACTTGGGATGAAGATTTACAAAGACATGAAGAATGAGAGCGTGTGGTTAAATCAGAAGTCTTATTTGAAGAAAGTACTACAAATATTTGGTATGGATGACAAAACTAAACTAGTGTGAACTTTTCTAACTCCTCATTTTAAATTAAACTCTTATTTATGTCGCTCCTCCTAAGATGAGCACGATCATATAGCTCATATTCCATATGCTAGTATTGTGGGTAGTCTTATGTATGCTATGGTCTGTACAAGGCCTAATATATCTCAAGCTATCAGTATGGTTAGTTGATATATGCATAATCTAAGTAAAGATCATTAGCGTAAAGATCATTAGCTTGTGGTAAAGTGGATTCTCCGATATCTGTATTATAATTGATATCGGTTTATTGTTAAAAAAGGATTGTGGTCAGCATGTATTGGGTATTGTAATTCTGATTTTGCTAGAGATTTAGACATTTGATGATCAACAACAGGCTATGTATTCATATTGGGTGAAGGTGCGGTCAGTTGAAGATCAATTCTACAATCGATAATTGCTCTTTCTACTATAGAAACAGAGTATATGACAACAATATAAGCTATAAAGGAATGTATCTGATTGAAAGGCTTGCTAGGTGATTTTGGAGTAATCTAGGAGAACATTAAAGTCTTGTATGATAATCAAAGTGATGATATTCCTTGCAAAGAATCAAATATATTACGTTCAGAAAAAACACATAGATGTGAGATATTATTATGTGAGAGAGATTATTCAGAGCAGTAATGTATTATTGAAAAAAAAAATCAATTATAAAGATAACCCATCAAATATGTTGACAAAGGGAATTTTTAGGGTTAAGTTTCAACATTCCTTGAAACTAATTTATATTATTCAAATGTATTGAATTTGGAAATTTTTGAACTACAATTTGGTTGATCCTAGATTTTAGGTATGTAGGCAGTCACAGAAATGCAGCCACTTTCGGGATGTGGTTTATTAGTAGTTGGCTCAATTTTGACAAATCTTTGCTAAGATGGAGAATTATTGAAAGTCAAGCTTCTAAATTGGCAACTTAAGGTTAGGTGGCCAAAAATGTCATAATTTTCCCTTAAATATAACTCTTTATTTATTCTAAAATTCATCCTAAATTTGGAGAATCCCAAAATTCAGAGTAATTCAAGTGACAAATTGTTGAGAGTGAGCAATCGGAGAGTGTGAACAATTAAGAGGTATTCCTTTTAAATATATATGAGAGTACTGGGTGTATTTGGGTTGTAGGAAGTGGGATTTCTTTACTCAAAATTGTACTTTAATAATTATTAGTAATACACTTATTTTTTTCTTGCTCCTGTGGATGTAGGCATAATTGCTGAACTACGTTAAATCTTATGTCATTTATTTTTCTGTGATTATTCGGTGCGCTTGATTCCGCATTTCGTGCACAACACCTCAAACTAGCTAGTTCTTGTTTTAAGGTTTAAATATACAATCACTAAAGTGATAAAGAGTATGTTGTGGACTACTGTGCATGAAATTCTTGTCAATTGAAATGTAAAATGAATAAAAGATTACAAGTGATGTCGTGCATTATATATATTATGTAATATAATAATAACGGTAATCTGAAAAATCAAATTTAACATTATTCTAATTCTTTAAAATTTTAGGCATATCTTATCAAGCAATTGGATTGAGCTATGTCTATTATTGAAAATCATTTTTACATAACAATAGTCTTCTTAACAGATTCATTAAGTCCACAAAGCTATCCCTAAGATCTATAAATTAGCTTGTTTATTAGGTAAAGAAACAAGATTATGGATTCATTAAGTCATCAAAATGATGTTTTGGTCACTGCCACTATTCTCTGTTTTTTTTCTTAAATATTTATGTAGAAATTGAATATACAAAAAAGTTGCAAAGAAAAATGTACATATGGTAGGGCAGTGGCAGTGGCTTCATATGCAGATGTAGTTCATATAGCTCAGGTTAAATATCACAAGTTGTAAAAAAACCGATTATGTCTTTATATTTTAGTGAAATGACATATGATTAGATTATTTTGACTACCTCTATCCTATGAATATGATTCATAAATAACAAAGACCTTTCTTTTTTAAGTTAAGTGTTGATGTAGCTATGGATAAGGGATAGCGAGGAGGTGGTGATGTCAACAGCAATGGCTTTAATCTATATCAAATACAACGTTACATAACTTAGCCATATCCTTAATTTTAAGAGCAATGATAAATGAACTAAATAGTGATAAAATCATGGCGAAATTTTTTTTGTCTTTTAGCAAAATTTAAGAATTCTTTAAAAAAAGATAAATCTAAAAAATTCACTTAAAAGGCAAATTTTTTGATACAGTTTTGTTCCTTATATCATTTTTCTTATTTTAAATTTTGGTTGAGCTGTTGCACTTGATGCCAGTTTTGGAGGTGGAATTTGATTCGAAATATGTAGTGAATTCGATTACTAATCAATTGCGAGGTTTGTGTTGGGAAAACGCAGGTTGAACGCAATTACTAATGATTGGGGAAGAATCGGCAGTCTAGACAATAAAGTGTTACGTGTCAATATGAAACTTTATAAGGGTAGAAAAAGTTATCAAGACGATGTTGGCTCAGGCTGGGTACCCAAGGTGTTCCCATGAGTACCCAAGCTTTATTGAGCAAAGGTAAAAAGATAAGGAAATATTCAAAATAGTTTTCAGGTGGTGAGGAGGCATTCTCCCAAAAGATTTGTTAATTCTCTCACAAAAAATAAGGAAATGAGATAGTAACATACCATTCCTATAAGCAGGCCAAAAAGGCTAATTATCAGGACAGTCATGATCACTTGTCATCTCCCACCATACATGCAAATCCCTAACAGCCTCAGCATAGGTACACGAGATCATCTGTCTACTCCCAATATGTGTACGCCCCTCCAACTTGTTCTCCATGCATATCCTAAAACACTCGAATAGTCACACAAGTGAAGGACAAAAATATCTTTGCCACGATAGTAAGGAAAGCCAGTGAAATAACATTAGGTGGCCAGATAACCCAAGTAATCCTTGTAAATATACTCAGGTTTTAATTTTATGATAATAACTCATGTGCATACAAAAAGCGTGTTAAGATTCTCTTCAACCATCAGCTACTATTATTGAGAGCTTGCAAGCTTTCGAATACGTGATAACCCAACTCTGACTTAAGTGTTATAGTGTGGTAGTCGGCCAATTCAAACTCTACTTTTGACCTATTTTTGTTATTTTGCAAACTAAAAAAGTCTTTTCAAGCTCTTTAAGTCCAGATAAGAACCTCCTATCATCTTCACTACTAAACGAAGCACCCACATTCCAACAAAATAAAGTCATTGTTCTTAATAGTTTTTACACCTTCAACTTACACACCCTAAAATCTACTAAAAATAACTAATATTATGGTGACTGTGACTTTTGGAGAAATATAAATGTGGTGATAAATAAATGCAAAGAAAATAAAACAAAATAATTTATGTGGTTTGGCATTGGTTTTGCGTAAAGCCTACGTCCACGGACAAAAACTGAAAGATAATTTCACTAGTAAATGAGAATTTATAAAAGTGGGAAAACTCTCAAAACCCAAAATTTTAATATACCTAATTGGATGATCACTAGAACACTCAAGCAGAAGTTTTATCAACTCTCTCAAATTATTTCACTTGTAATTGATTTAAAAAATAAGATGCTAAATAAATGGGATTTCCTTTCTATTTACAGTGGAGCTTCAATATTTAATGCACTTAAAGTCTTCAAAAATTAGCAACCAAAGTTTTTAAATTCGACACCGAAATCTTCATGTAAACATATGCAATTTTCAGTCAAAACTTAAAAATTGCTAGCCATATGCATATGTTTAACAAAACTTGGCTTTAGTGCTGACTTTTCAATAGTTTTTTGCCTCAACGAAGATTTATTAAAATTTGAGCTGACTATCAATAAATTATCCTCCAGTCTCTACATTCTCTCACTATTTTTAAACTTTTAGAATGTTAATCAAGTTTAGAGAATACTCAACCTGATCGCCGTTACCACATTGGCCAACATATCTGCGGGATTATCTGTAATCTTAATTTTTTTAGAAAGAATATTCTTCTTATCAATAGTTTTCCGCACAAAGGAAATCATACGTCAATATATTTTGTACGTGCATGATAAACTTGGTTATTTACTAAGTGAGTAACACTTTGACTATCGTAATACATGTTAACATGATTATGAACTAATATTACGTTTTCAAGCAAGTCTTGTAACCAAATAGCCTCTTTAATAACCTCCGTAATTGCCATGTACTCGGCTTCTGTGGTTGACAGTGCAACTGCTAAATGTAATATAGGCTTCCAACTGATTGGCCTTTTAGCAAAAGTAAATACATACTCAATAGTTGATATTTGTTTGTTAAAATCACTAGCATAATCAGAATCAACGTACCCAATCACACATTGACCAAGTGCATTTTCTTGCTTAAATAGTGAACCAACATTCATGATCCTTTAAATGACCGTAGAATCCATTTCATAACTTGCCAATGTCCTTTATTAAGATTATGCATGTACTTACTCTCCATACTAATTACTTATGAAATTTCAGGTCTTGTACACACCATTACATGCATCAATCTACCAACTACATTAGAATATGAAATTTACAATATGTATTCTCGTTCTGCATTCGTCGAATGAGATAATTATTTAGAAAACTTGAAATAAGAATCCAATAGTGTATTAACAGGTTTTGTATGCTCAATCATGCCAAACTTTTGTAGTACTTTTTTCAAATATTATTTCTAAGATAAGCTGATCTTTGCTCATGGACGATTGAATAATACTTATATATGTTAAGTCATGCTATAAATCAAAAATCTTCTTAACTTCACCCAAATTTTTCATCTCAAACTACTGATTAAGTTAAGTCTTCAACTTCTCAATCTCATATTTGCTCTTAAATGCTATTAGCATATTATTGACATACAAGAATAAATATATAAAGGATCCCTCCTATAGCTTGCAAAAATACATACAATGATTAAGAGGCTTTAGGAGAGACTGGTGGAGCATTTACAATGACGAAATCATCTTCTAGACGGAAGCAGCAACACTGTGTAATTTTGAACCAAAGGATTACTATTATTCTTGTATACCTTTATCTTTTCATAAACCAATCAAATCACTTGTACTATTACTTCAGAGATTGTTTCAATCTATAAAACAGCTTTGTCAGTTTGCAAACCTAATTTTCTTTTCCACTAATTTTGAATCCATCTACCTAAGTCATGTAGATTTCCTCTTCGAAATCACCATGTAACAACGTGGTTTTCACATTAAGCTGAACTAGTTTAAGATCAAATTACACAACCATGACTAGCAAAATTCAAATAGGCTAATATTTTAGAATTGGAGAAAATACCTCATTGTAGTCTATTCCTTTCTTCTAACTGTAACCATTTGCTACCAATTTAGTCTTGTATCGAATTTCATTATTATGAGAAAATCCTTTCTTCTTTGCATATACCAACTTGTACTTAATTTTCTTTTTTTCTTTGGGCAGTGTAACTAACTCAGAAGTTCTATTTTTTTTTTTTTAAGAAATTTCATTTTGTCACCCATTGTTAGCTTTTATTATACATTTTCAGGGTTACTAATTCTCTGTAAGAGGAAGGAACATCATCATCTATAACTGGAAGTGTATAGGCCACTATATTAGCAAAATGCGTAGTTTTACAAATTTCTCTTATTGGCGTTTAATATGCAATTAAATCAAGATCATGTAAAGGTCTTTATGTCAGAAACTCTTCTTCATCTGCCGTTAATAGAGTCATTATCTGTCTCATCAACACTAATTAGGTAAACTTTAACCTTTCAAACTCCATTTATTGCGAAGTACCACTGATTTTGTCATTCTTTTGTGAATTTTGTATTTTAATATAGCTCATTCATCAAAAGGCACATCTCTATTGAAAATAATCTTCTTTGTATTTGGACACCAGAGATTGTATCCTTTTATTCTACCAATTATACCAATGAATAATGCTTTCTTTGTTTTTGGGTCTAACTTAGATTCATTTACATAATAATAAACAGTAGAAGAAAAAAAATGTAAAGAATTATAATTACTAGCAGGTTTACTAGTTCACATCTCCATAGGATATTTATGGTAAAAAAAAAAAAAAACTAATGGCAAATGGTTAATCAAATGGCATGCATATACAACTATTTCAGCATTGAAGTATACACCAAACTCTTCTAGTATAGTCCGGTTTATGTAGTCTGACACTATATTCTGTTATGGTATATCTCGAGCAATAAAGTATCACACAATGTCCTCATCTCGGTATACTTGTAGAAGCAAATCATTCTTACATTACCGACCATTGTTTGAGCTAAACATTTTGACCTTTCAACCAGTTTGAGTCTCGACCATCTTCTTTCATTTCAGAAATGTGCCTAAAATTTCATTCTTATTTTTCATCAAATATACCTTACTTTTCTTGAATAATCATTAACAAAAGTTACAAAATAATGCATACCTCTTAAAAAAGTTATCCTAGTAGGTCTCTATACATCATTGTGAATATAGTCTAGAATCTATATTTTTATCGTGAATTGCTGAACTAAAATTTATCCTTATATGTTTGTCTAAAATACAATATTTAAAAAATTTCTAATTTATAAGAATTTTCACCTTTCAATAAGTCTTGCTTCACTAAAGTTTGCAACGCTTTTTTACTAGCATGTCCCAAACGTATATGCCATAACTTAGTTGCCTATGAATCTATATTCTTTTTAGAAACTGTAGGTGTTGATCTAATAACTGTCCTCCCTTGAAAATCGTACAAGTTATTTCTTCTTGTGTCTTTTATTACTGTCAGTGCACCGGCTACTACCTTCAAGAATATATTTCTTAGAGTGATTATAAACCATTTAAATTCTAAGGCTCCTAATGAGATGAGATTTTTCTTCAAGCTTGGTACGTAACTAACGCTCGTAAAGACTAGAATTGAGCTTTCATGATTTTTCAATTGGATCGAACCAATTCCTATAGTTTTACAAGTATTGTCATTGCCCATAAAAATAACTCCATTGTCCAATTCCTTGTAGTTAGAAAATCAGCCATTGTTAAGACATATATGATAAGTATAACCCGAATCTAAAATTCACTCATCTGAGTTACATGTCAACATTATGTCAACCAAACTAAAGTTTGACTCTTCGTCATGCTCTACTATACATACATCAGATATAACCTTACCCTTTTATAACTTAGGACAATTTTTTTTTTCTAATGTCTTTTCTCGCGACTAAAAGTACATTCATATTTAGTCGGCCTTCTTTTAGGCTTGCTCTTTTTTTGAAGGTTTGCGACTTTGTGAACGACCTCTTGCTGTCAATACTTCTATAACTGTATCCTTATGATCTTTTTTGTCTTTCTTTCTGGTCTCAGAGTTATACAATGCACTATATACAGTCTCGAATGTGACTCTATCCTTCCTATGAAGCAAAGCATTGGTAAGATGATATATTCATTAGGAAGAAAATTTAACAACAACAATGCCTTATCTTCATTTTTAAGTTTCTCATCTAAATTTAACAAATCTATTAATATCTTATTGAATGAATTCACATGATCATTCATTGACATGCTAGGTGCATATATGAGTCGACAACGTTTTTTCTTCAGATAAAGCCTATTTTCAAGGCTTTTCTTCATGTACTTCATTTTTTTCTAACGTCTTCCATAATTTATTTGGTGATGTCTCTCTCATGAAAAAATACTTCTGATCTTTAACTAGACATAGATGGATAGTACGACATGTCTGTCTATTAATCTTTATATACTACTTATCATCCATCTTGTCAGGCTTTTCTTTAAGAGCAAGCTCCAACTCTTGCTAATATAAGATATCCAACACCTCACTTTGTCATATACCAAAATTATTAGTAACATCGAATTTCTCTAGTTCAAAATTTATGTTAGTTATCATGTTCATCGCTAATGGTGCCTTCGCCATTCTTCTTAACCCAAATGACTAGTGCCTTCAACAATTATTCACACTTGAAAGAACAATCTTTATGATGTTAATTTTATGTGAATATATGTAATAAGAAAGTTCTTAAGAGAATTGACGGGTCACAATAGTCCCACTTAAAACCCAGAGTCCTTAGACTCTTATCGTCTTGTTGATAGAACTTTCTTACACATGTATAAGTACACACTAATTACAATAGACTATCTCTCAAGTACAAATGGCTATCTTCATCGTATCTATGAATAGTATCATACACCCTAAGTATGAACCTTTGACGTTGGTACCAATTGTTGTGGAAACGTGGGTTGAGCAATCACTAATATTATAGTGACTGCGAATTCTAGAGAAATATAAATATGATGATAAATAAATGCAAAAAAATGATACAATAATTTACATAATTCGCCTACATTCACAGACAAAGACTATAAGATAATTTTACTAGTAAATGAGAATTTACAAAAAAGAAAAAAAAAATTCTCAAAACTCAAGATCTCAATACACTCAATTGGATTCTCACTAGAACACTAACTCTCTCAAATCTCTCAAATTATTTCACTTTCAATTACTCTAAAATATGGGATGCTCAAGAAATGAGATTTCTTTTCAATTTATAGTAGACCTTTAATATTGAATGCACTTAAGTCTTCAAAAATTGGCAACCAAAGTCTTTAAAATCGGCACTGAAATTTTCATGCAAACACATGTAATTTGTAGTCAAAAGTTGCTAGCCATATGCATATGTTCAACAAAAGTTGGCTTCGGTGCCAACTTTTCAACGGTTTGAATTATTTCGCAGTTTTTAAGTTGTACTGCCCAAAATTTACTTAAGTCTGCTTTGCAAATTCATAAATTTATGGTATAGTTGGAAGATTTGTCTGCTTGTATTTTAGACATATTATAAATTTGTTACTCTTTCGAATAAATTTACTTGAAACAAAAAAGAAAAATCTAGCGATAAAAATTAGAGACATTAAGGATTTAAAAGTCATTCTTTGAAGTTGGGGAAAAAATATTCAGTGCAATTTTCTTTAATTTTTTAAAATTAAAAGTCTTGCTAAGTGAGATTTCATAATAATAATAAAGTAAAAAAAATTGAAAAACAAGTTCGAAATAAATTGTTTGATAATCGAATTAAAATTATGAGTATCACGGCATACCAAGTTCGAAATAAAAAGTAAGATGGAGCCCAACCCCCACTATGTACCTAATTGGACCTTTGTATTTGTAGATACTAGATTGTAATCATTTTTATTTTAAAGAAAATATTAAGCTATTGAGTTCCCATGTTACGTGACAACCAAAACGTTGAAGCATGTTGTTTGTAAAGATGGCTGGTAAAAAGAACCCAATTTTGATTGTTCATTATGGCTATGATATACTTCTCTGTCGTTGCTTTCAGCTTTCAACCCCTAATTTAAATCAGCTATACTTTTTGCAACTGTTGATGATGTTTTTCCACGTTCTTTAAAACAGTGCTAGAATCTTCTACTCGCGGCTAGCTCGAGCTCGAGCAGGACTATCCCCTTCTTCTTATTCTTGTCTTTTCCAGAACGGAAGTCTCTCGGACCTGTATTCACAGAAACAATGTCAGGGGTCGCCGGGTGTTGTTCCGGCGAAAACCCTCCGACGCTCAAGTCAGTAATCGGGTTGTTCTTTTTGTATCCCTCTTAGTTAGAGAGATCGGATGAATGGAAAAAACGTATTTTTTCTTTTCTTTCTGGATAGAGGGAATTCCGGAAGAATCCAAAAATCAAGGTCAAGAGAGAATGAGAGTTAGAAGAACCTCTGAAAAATCTCCCAACCCCTGCAATTTGCCCATTCGTTTCCTTTTATTCTCTGTTTTTCCTGCTCTTTCCATTTCCACGTTGTCCATTCCTACGTTGGTGGTGTCTGGGTCCCTCTGACAACCGAGATTAGCGTAATATTCCCTGGGGATGCGCGGCTGTCTCCTTAACCCGATTTACATGGCCAGATCACCATATCGGGCATGTGCGCAAGGAATGATGACACCATGGGGGCATGTGCCGGCCATCGGCAACAGTACCACCACCATCCTTTATGGGACCCTGTTCAGGCATCGAAAGGTATGCGGAATCTTAAGGAAACGGGTCGGACCGTCCCGAGCAGGGTCTTACATTCCATTTGTCCTATGATTGGCGCGGCCCAGTTGTGCTCGAGAACTTGACTGCAGCGAGCAGAAAGGAGAGCTCGGGTCTCGATCAGTCTTCGAGCTCCCTGTCCTTGTCCAGCCTTGGTCGGACCTGATGACCTCGAGCAGGCAAAAGAGCTCGGAGCTAGGGCCGCTCTGAATTCCTCGACCTTAACCAGCTTTGACGTCTACTGAGATCGTCTTCAAGCCAGTAGTCGGGACTTTTGCTCGAGCTGGATTTACCTCGGGTATTTTATTTCGAGCTAGAAGAGCCTCGAGGAGACCTGCCCGATATTACCCAAACACCAGTCCCCCAGTTTCTAGTCTTTTGAGTGAAATGAGATAAGACTGGAAACTTATTAACGATGGGCCGACTTCTCGGCCTTTTACACTTCCCCATGCTTTCCAACAGTAACACGCTTCCATCATTTCGCATTTAATGCGGGACACGTGGATGGATCCCAGCCGTGCGTTTGAAATTTGAAGAGACAGCGTCCTCCTCTTTAAAAACCCCCAACTTCTTCACTGTTCTATCTATTTGCTCACTTTCGTTCAAACCCAAAATTAATCTGCTCTCCGCATCTACTCATTTTCTTCTTTCTGTCAAGGCGACTTCCGGCCAACCACACTCCCTCTCGCGTTTAGGTACAAGCCATTCTTCTATTTCCTGCCGTCATTCTGTTTCTTCCTCTATTGAACTCTGGTTTTAGTTCGGGTACTCTATATCCTTAGGAGAAAAATGCCAAATCCCCAGCAAACCCGTAGGATGTTGCCGAGGATTCGTCATCCTCTAGTGAAAGACAGCCCCTTAGTATAATTCCCGTGAGGGATTCTAGTTCAGAGGGGGAACTACCCGCGGCAGAGACCCAGCCACGTCAAGGGGAAAGGGTTAGTCAAAGGTCCGAGAGTGGGGAATATCCCATCGACCGTATGAGATGTGAGACCACCCCTTCAGATTTAGATAGTCTTAGGGAAACTTACCACATACCCGAAAGTGTGGACTTAAGGTTGCCGGGCAGGGGTGAGATCCCCCCCAGCCGTCCCTCTCAAGGCTACACGACCTTCCACTTGGAGTGTTTTAAATGGGGGGTCAGACTGCCTCTCCAGCCTTACTTTGCCGAGGTTTTGTCCAGGTTTTGTTTGGCCCCGGGGCAATTGAACCCAAATGAGTGGAGGGTCCTTTCCGGACTCTTTGTGTTGTGGAAGCGTTGCGACCTGGGTGAACCCTCGGTAGGGGAAATCAGGCACCTTTACTAGTTGAAGTGCAGTCCGAAGGATGCTGGTTGGTATTATCTTACCTCCAGCCTGAAGGGTAAAAAGCCCATCACTGATCTCCCAACCTCTGGTGGCAACTGGAAGAGCAAATTCTTCTTCGTTGGCGGAGAATGGGGGCACACTGCACCTCTCAACGAGGGGGTCCCTCAAGTTCCATGGCATTTTTGCACTCCAGGTCGTTTATCTGCCTCGTGAATTTTTTTACTTTTAGCTTTCCTGCTTGCATCTATTCTCATTATTTTGCCTTGGTTGTTTCTACAGTCTCCTAGGGTGCTTCTTATTCAATTGGGGGAGAACTTCAAGCACGCGTGCAGACCGTACTTACAAACGTGAGCTCGTGCAGGGAGCTGCTGACACCCCAAAATTTTTTGGAGTCCGGTTTAATACCAAGTGAAGACATGACTGGGGTTCGTGAGATGTTGCACCGACATGTGGGGACAACAGGAGGTGCTGGAACTTCCAAAAGAACTCGAGCAGAAACGGATGCTCCGCCTCCTCCTGCTCGGACTGCCCCTTCTGCTCAGCAGGCAGGACGAGCAGAAGTGGGTCCTCCACGTAGACGAGCGAGGACCGCGGCTCCGGCTCACCTTTGAGCCGATGATGTTCAGGAGCAGGGTCGAACTGGTCGCAGAGAGCCTTATCTGAGGACTTTCAGCGAGGAGCTGGACGATAGGTTCCTTAATGGGCTGGATGAATTTGACACTGATGAGCTGTTCAGTGCTGCCCAGCGCCTCTCCTTCCGTGCCTCAGCAGCTGTGGCCAGGATCAGGGCCAAAGCTCAAGAATCTCAGGGGGAACTCCAAGCGAAGATTTGGATCTTAGAGCAGAGCATGGACGAGCTGAAAGAAGAGAACACAAAGCTTCAAGAGGAGAACTCAACTTTTTCCTAGAAGACAGTGGTGACTGACTCCAAGGCCTCTCAGTTCGAGAGGGAGCTAACTGTCACCCGCAAGGAGCTGATCGATGCTCGGAAGGACCAGGATACTCAGAAATCTTTCTACGAGCAAACCCTAGAGAGGTAGACCTCTCGTCTCCGAGGGCAGATTGATGCCTTAAAAGTCCAGCTTGCCAAGGAGTACAACAATGGGGTGGACTTCAGCTATGACTGCCTCGTGTATGCCCTAGGCAAAGTACACCCCGAGGTCGACCTATCTAAGGTCCAAGAGGGTGTAACCGAGTACTTGCGCATCCACGAGGCCCCGACTCAAGGGTCCGAGGCTTCTCCTTCGCGCCTCGTACTGATGACAGGGAGCTCGCTCCTCCTCCTGTCGATGCCCCTCCTGCTGCTTCTCCTACTGCTGCTGCCGCTCCTGATGCCCCACCTGCTGCTGCTGACTTGGACTAAACTTGGACTCTTTCTCTATTATTTTATTTTATTTTATTTTTGTACTTGTAATCACTTTAATGAAATAAAAAAGCACATGTTGAACAACTTCCTTTGTGTGCTCGTGCGTATATTCTCTTGTTTTGTATGTAGGATTGACTTCATATACTTGCTAAGTAAGAATTTTGTAAGTGTTGGACTTTTTACTTTATTTTATGTCCATGTGTATTACTGTTTAACTCATGCACGATAGAGTTTTGGTTTGAATTAGGCTGAAAGCCTTATGTTTATCTTGTGAGCTCGGTTTACTTGGCTCAACATTGTGCTCATGGTCTGTGACCTTTATTTTGCGAGCCTGTTTACCTCGAGCTCGGTTATTGCTCGAGTTTTAGTTATGTAACCTTCTCACGCTTTTCTTGCTCGAGCCTACAATTGGCTCTTGCTAGACACCATCCAGCCTAGAGCTTAGGCTTTGGGATTTTTGGCCTTAGCATTTTTCGTGAACTTCTTCTGTTCGGGCCTGCAATTGGCCTCGCTATGCATCGTCCCGCCTAAGACTTAGGCCTTGGGACTTCTGGCCTTAGCGTTCTTCGTGAGCTGCTTCTGCTCGGGCCTACAATTGACCCTCGCTAGGCACCGTCCCGCCTAAGACTTAGGCTTTGGGACTTCTGACTATAGCGTTCTTCGCGAGCTGCTTCTGCTCGGGCCTACAATTGACCCTCGCTAGGCACGCAGTCCGCCTAAGACTTAGGCTTTGGGACTTCGGCCATAGCGTTCTTCATGACTGCTTACGCTCGGGCCTGCAATTGACCCTCGCTAGGCACCGTCCCGCCTAAGGCTTAGGCTTTGGGACTTCTGGCCATAGAGTTCTTTACGAGCTGCTTCTGCTCGGGCCTGCAATTGACACTCGCTAGGCACCGTCCCGCCTAAGACTTAGGCTTTGGGACTTCGGCCATAGCGTTCTTGTGAGCTTCTTACGCTCGGGCTGCAGATTGACCCTCGCTCAGGCACTGACGTCCGCTCTAAGACTTAGGCTTTGGGACTTCGGCCATAGCGTTCTTCGTGAGCTTCTTCCGCTCGGGCTTGCGATTGACCTCGCTAGGCACCGTCCCACCTAAGACTTAGGCTTTGGGACTTCTGGCCTTAGCATTCTTGCATGACTGCTTCGCTCGGGCCTACAATTGACCCTCGCTTGGCACCGTCCCGCCTAAGACTTAGGTTTTGGGACTTCTGGCCATAGCGTTCTTCGCTAGCTGCTTACGCTCGGGCTGCAATTGACCACTTGCTAGGCATCGTCCGCTCTAAGACTTAGGCTTTGGGACTTCGACTCATAAGCGCTCTTCGTGAGCTGCTTATGCTCGGGCCTACAATTGACCCTCGCTAGGCACCGTCCTGCCTAAGACTTAGGCTTTTGGACTTCTGGCCATAGCGATCTTCGCGAGCTCCTTGGCTTCAACTCGAATTTATATTACAAAATGTTTTTCATATTTTTACGTTCATTTGAGTTTTTACATACCCTCATTTTGGGAAGGAATCCTACATTAACATTCACAATACAAGGAGACTTACTGAAAATATTTCATAAGGACTTGTGCGTTCCACGGCCTCTTCACCTCTCGTTCATCCGGATGAGCTAGCCGGTATGCTTCTGGTCCTGCTAACTGAGTGACTCGATAAGGGCCTTCCCAATTTGGCCCTAGTACACCTTGCCTCGGGTCCTTCGTGCTCTGGTTGACTCTTCTGAGTACCCAATCACCCACATGGAACCGGTGAATGTGCACATTTTGGTTGTAATAACGAGCCACTCTCCGCTGATATTCTGTGATTTTAGCAGCGACTTCTTCTCTCTTCTCCTCCAGCAAGTCCAGACCTGCGCACATCTGCTCGTTATTTTGCTCCTCATTGAAGTGTTCCGTCCGGTGCGTCCCCATTCCTATTTCAGCAGGAACCACTGCTTCGTGCCCAAACGCTAAGGAAAATGGGGTCTCTCCAGTGGCTGTCTTGTGTGTGGTTCTGTAAGCCCACAAGACACCAGGTAGTTCGTCCACCCAGGCTCCTTTTTGTTCACCAAGTCTGGTCTTCAGGAGACGTTTTATGGTCTTGTTTGCGGCCTCTACTTGTCCATTGGCTTGTGGGTGTGAGGGAGAGCAAAATTTTAGCTCTATCCCCAGATTTCGGCAAAAGTCTCTGAACTTGCCGTTGTCAAACTGTCTCCCATTGTCTGTGACCAATGCATGAGGAATCCCATACCTGCAAATCATATTTTTCTAGATGAAGTCAGTGGTTTTACTTTCCGTGATGCTGCTCAAGGCTCCCCACTTTGACCCATTTGGTGAAATAATCAATTGTGACTATGGCATGGTGGCAGACGCTTTCCCCTTCGCCAGTGGCCCGATCAAATCAATTCCCCATTGAGCGAACGGCCATGGTGAGTTCATCTCCGTAAGGTTCTCCGGAGGCTGAGTTAGGTAGTTGGCAAAACTTTGGCAACTCTTGTAGCTTCTGGTCTTCTCCTGAGCATCTTGATGCATGATAGGCCAAAAGTAACCTTGCCTCGCCTTGAAAGCCAAGGACCTCGAGCCAGATTGATTCCCGCAGATTCCTTTGTGTATCTCTCGGAGGACATAATCGGCCTCCTCCTGGTCTAAGCATCGCAATAAGGGGAGAGTGTACCCCCGTCTATATAAGACCCCGTCGATGAGAGTGTACCTGGCCGCTTTGCACTTCAACTTCTTTGCCTGCTTCTTATCGGCCGACACTGTCCCTTCCTTGAGGTAAGAAATGATCGGCTCCATCCAGGTGTTGCTCATCGATAAGCTCATCACCTCGTCCTCCTGCTCGATGCTCGAGCAGGTCTTGATTTCCAAAGGGATAGACTTCGGTATCTTGGGGTCCGATGCGGCAGCCATGCGAGCTATCATATCAGCTCAAAAATTCTTCCCCCTTGGGATTTGTTCCACCTCGATAGCTTGGAAACCCCCCATTAGCTGTTTCACCTTCTGAAGGTAGGCCTCCATCTTCTCCCCCTTCGCCTGGAAGCTCTCGTCGAGGTGGTTTGTTACCAGTTCGTGAGTGCATTCGAGTTTTACCTCCATGACTTTTACTACTGAGGCGAGCTTGATCCAGCTATTACGACCGTACTCGGCTTGATTGTTGGTAACGTCGAACTCTAATTTCATAGCGTATTACATCTCCGCCCCTTTAGGACTTAGGAGCACAACTCCTACCCCTGCTCCCTGATTTCCACAAGATCCATCAACTGTGACTATCCATGTGTTGGTTGAGACCTGGGAATCTGGTGGGGGCTCGCTCTCCGTCTCCTCGTCCCTTGCAGTGCACTCGACCACGAAGTCAGCTAAAGACTGTGCTTTTATGGCTGCTCGGGGTTGGTAATTAATGTCGAACTCGCTTAACTCCACTGACCATTTTACCAACCTTCCAGAAGTCTCAGGCTTGTACAGAGTTTGCCTGAGGGGTTGGTTTGTTAGAACCACTACGGAATGTGCCTGAAAATAAGGCCTCAGCTTTCGGGCTGCTGTGACAAGGGCTAGTGCCCATTTCTCCATCAATGGATATCGGGTCTCAGCTTCCAGCAAAGCTCTGCTCGTGTAATAAGCAGTCTTGTACCACGACTCCTCTCTTACGAGGCCGAGCTCGTTGCCCATTGGGACACGGTTAAGTATAAAGCAGTACCTCTCCTACTCGAGGTGTCGACGATAGCAGAGCTTTCAACAAATATTCTTTCAATCTGTTGGAGCAGCCTCGCATTCTAGCGTCCACTTTGTCTTCCTTCATTTCTTCATTTCACGAAAGAAGACTCGGCATTTATCCAGTGGCTCGAGATACTGAACCTATTGAGGGATGCCGGTTTGCGGTCGGACTTTGTATCTCGCTCGAGGCTACGGGGGACCTCATTTCCACCATTGCTCTTATCTTCTCCGGATTGGCCTCGATCCCTTGTGATGACCATGAAGCCTAAGAATTTTCCGAACCCACCCAAAGCACATTTCTCGGGTTTAGCTTCATCCGGTACTTTCTTAAGAGTCGCGAAGGTCTCTTCAAATGCCTTACATGCTCCTCCGTGTCTTTAGACTTGGTGATCATGTCATCCACATATACCTCCATCGTCCAGATCGATCAATGGCTTGAAGACCTTGTTCACCGACCTACGATACGTCGCCTCGCATTCTTCGGACCGAAGAGCATGACGTTGTAGCGATCTGACTACGATTAGTGATGAAGGCTGTGCACTCCTCATCTGATCGGTGCATGGGAATTTGGTTATATCACGAGAATGCATCCATAAAACTAAGCGACCGTGCCCGTAGTAGAATCCACCGGTTGAGTCTATCTTTGGTAGCGGAAAGCTATCTTTTAGGCAAGCCTTGTTCACATCTATGAAGTCCACACACATTCTCCATTTCCCACTTGCCTTCACTGACGACTGCATTCGAGATCCACTGGGGTAGGAGACCTCCCTTATGAATCCAGCTTTCAGCAACTTCTCCACCTCGCGATTGATGGCTTCGTATCTTTCTGGTTGACGCATCTCCTTTACGCCTTCGGCAGCATCCTTCGTATCGCTGCACGTGACACGCCACCGAGTCGATCCGGGCATGTCTCATCGTCCATGCGAACACATCGCGTGTGCTCGCGGCATTCCACGACTTCTCCTTGACGGCTCGCTAATGCGGCCGATCCGGACTTTCTTCTGGGGTCGATCTGCTTTTACTCGACCTCCTCCAGCTCTTCAATCGGCTCTTGCCTTCCATTCCTTGAGTCCCCCCTCGAGTCCAGCGAGGTTATCTGCATGGTTTCTTTGGCCGCTACAGTATAGCAACTCTTCGCCACCCTCTGGCTGCCTTTCAGGACCCCTATAGCCCCATTCACTCGATACTTCAGGGCCAAGTAATGGGTGGAAAGAACGCACTGGCTGATCCTCATAAACGGCCTCCCTAGAATTGCTTGGTATTGGCTGGCTTCATCTACCACCACGAAATCCAGCATCATGTTCTTCTCAAAAGGCCTCGAGCCCATGGTTACTGCCAGCTTGATGATTCCCAGAGGTATTAGCTTTCCTCCCCCGAATCCTTTTAAGGAAGTGCTCGTTTGCTCGAGGCTCGCGCCTGTTATTCCCAAATCCTCGAGTGTGGACTTGAAGAGAATATCTACCGAGCTTCCCGAGTCAACTAGTATTCGGTCAACTTCCTTGTTTGCTATGTTGACTTTTACAACCAGGGCATCCTCGTGAGGGTACAACACCCCTTCCTCGTCTTCATCCGTCTATATAATAGGCACCTGCCGAACCTTGGCCTTTTTGGCTGCGGGGGCAGTGAACAGGACTTCTCGGCGGCGTGACATATCTCGATGGTTTTTCGAGCCCTATTTGAACTTCCTGCCATCGTGGGCCCTCCTGAGATCACCCTCGTGGAAGGTGGTTCCATGTCTATTTCGTAAGCTCGGTCATCTTCTTGAGGCTGCTACTCAACCACCGGATATCCTCCTTCAATAAACTCATCCAAGTATCGATTTCTAACCAGATCCTCTACCTGGTTCTTCAAATCACGGCACTGTGATGTTGAATGGCCGTGGTCACCATGGAAACGGCAGAACCGTCCTTTGTCCCGTTTTCCAGCTGACTTGGCCATTGGCGTTGGAGAGCTTAGTAGTCCTCACTCCTCGGCCACTTGAAGTATCTCTTCGAGAGATACCTTCAACCTCGTGTATTGCCCATAAGCGGGGCTCTGCTCCACCACCTGTATCGCCCGATCCCTTGGGAAACTTCTCGGTGGGGGTGGCAGTGGGCAATCTGCTCTGTTGTGGTTCATCTCAGGTCTGCTTGGTGGCTGTTTGCGGGATGTGTGGTCGTCATGACGCATGTACTCCCTGTGATCCCGACCTGGAGACCTGCGAGGTGGCAGGGGAACCATCCTCGATGGGGGAGCTCTCTCGTAAGGGTTGTACGGGATAACCCGGTCTCTGGTTGCCTTTGAAGTCTGCACTCTTCGGGCAGGACCTCCTTTCTCCTTCCTCTTTGCTCCACTGCCCTGCTCACTCCTCAGCTTTGCAGCCTTTTCCTCCTCAATCACCATATCCATTTTTACCTGTTCATACGCGTCTGAATATGAACGGAGCCCATCCTTCAGTCCTCTTAATGCCTGGGGATGATTGAACGCACCAAGATCTAGGACAGATCTATGGTACCTCTTGACGAACTCCCGGAGAGATTCTCCTTCCCTCTGTCTTATCTCCGACAGTTCCATCATGTCATCTTCAGGGCTCACTGCGTCCCGAAATTGCTCTGCAAACTCCCTGCACATCTGTTCGAAGCTCAAGATGCTTTCCCGCGGCAGCCTGCGGTACCATTCTCTCGCTCTTCCCTCCAGAGTGAGCGGGAAGGCCCGGCATCTCTGAGCTGCCGACAATCCTTGCACCCCTGTCATGTCATTGAATCGTTCTATATGCACCAATGGATCACTTTTCCCTGAGAACTTCAGATCCGAGAAGCGGAAGTCACGTGGGATCGTGACACCCATGATCTCCGCGGAGAGTGGGGACTCAGTTATCCGACGATTATTCTCCAACTCGGGCTCTTTCCGGTTTCCGGAGGTCCTCCATGACTTGTGCCAATCTGCGCACCTCTCCCTCCAACTCTTCCGCGAGAGGTCGGGTCGTATCCTGTAAGTCTTGATGGGACACTCTTTCCTCCATGTTTGTTTCCTCCCTCACTGCAGGCATTTGGTGCCCTAGGTCTCTGGGCTTCATCTCCGCATTTTCCGAGCAGGAGGCGTTCCCACTACTGGACTCGGGACATCATTACACGCTTTTCTCTGTCCCTCCACGAGTTCTTGCAATAGGGAGGTCGAGTCTCCATCTGTTTCTCCATCCGATCCATTCTTTCCTGGATCCCCTATTACAGGCCTCGTTGGCCACTTCTCTCAAAGTTACTGGATTCTTCGGACTCACCCCTCTTGGTTGTTTCCCTCATCGTTGCGTCGTGTATCTTGAATGTATTAGGAAATCGGGATTTTGTGTCGATCTCCATGGCGGCGCCAAAAATGTTGATGCTATTTTTCCGCGTTCTTTAAAACAGTGCTAGAATCTTCTGCTCGCGACTAGCTCGAGCTCGAGCAGGACTATCCCCTTTTTCTTATTCCTGTCTTTTCCAGAACGGAAGTCTCTCGGATCTGTACTCACAGAAACAATGTCAGGGGTCGCCGGGTGTTGTTCCGGTGAAAACCCTCCGACGCTCAAGTCAGTAATCGGGTTGTTCTTTTTGTATCCCTCTTAATTAGAGAGACCGGATGAATGGAAAAAATGTATTTTTTCTTTTCTTTCTGGATAGAGGAATTCCGAAAGAATCCGAAAATCAAGGTCAAGAGAGAATGAGAGTTAGAAGAACCTGTGAAAAATCTCCTAACCCCTGCAACTTGCCCATTCGTTTCCTTTTATTCTCTGTTTTTCCCGCTCTTTCCATTTACAGGCTGTCCATTCCTACGTTGGTGGTGTCTGGTCCCTCTGACAACCGGGATTAGCGTAATATTCCCTAGGGATGCGCGGTTGTCCCCTTAACCCGATTTACATTGCCAGATCACCATGTCGGGCATGTGCGCAAGGAATGATGACACCGTGGGGGCATGTGCCGGCCATCGGCAACAGTACCACCACCATCCCTTGTGGGACCCTGTTCAGGCATCGAAAGGTGTGCGGAATCTTAAGGAAACGGGTCGGACCGTCCCGAGCCGGGTCTTACATTCCATTTGTCCTATGATTGGCGCGGCCCAGTTGTGCTCGAGAACTTGACTGCAGTGAGCAGAAAGGAGAGCTCGGGTCTCGATCAGTCTTCGAGCTCCCTGTCCTTGTCCAGCCTTGGTCGGACCTGATGACCTCGAGCAGGCAAAAGAGCTCGGAGCTCGGGCCGCTCTGAATTCCTCGACCTTAACCAGCTTTGACGTCTAGTGAGATCGTCTTCGAGCTAGTGGTCGGGACTTTTGCTCGAGCTAGGTTGACCTCGGGTATTTTATTTCTAGCTAGAAGGGCCTCGAGGAGACCTGCCCGATATTACCCAAACAGCTACCATTATTGGTTTTGAAAATTTGTTTAGCTAAATAAGCTGCTATATATGTATATACATACACTTTGTTATTAAATTCTATCTAGTACTTATATTTGAACAGAAGAATTTGATATAAAGATGATAAAATAATTGTTAACTTTTATGTTGTTATAGTGTTAAATAAAAAATAGTATTAGTTTCAATTTATACCATAACATCGTATGATTTTACCGTTATTTTTGTCAACTTTGTCTCATGGATAAGGATGACAATGGGTATTACATGCTACGGGTTTGTCATTATCGAACATGCACTCATAGAAAATTTAAATTAAACCTTGCCGCAATTCACTATGGGTTTAAATAATTACCAACTCCACCCACAACTCTCGGTGGTTTTTTTTTTATAATTTTTTACATTTAACCTCACAAATATTAAAAATATACTTTCAATAATATATAAAAATCCATATGAAAATACTCAGTTCTAGATTTTATTAATGTAAATGAGAAATTAAATTTCAATATTAAAAAAAAACACAGAGTATATGAATCTAACATAAAATATTTCTATTGTAACCAAATCATTATCACTAAAATCAATTTCTTACTCCATTTTTTGATCAATATATAAATACTTTCAACAATATTGACAAATATATTTTGGACAACTACTGTTAAAAATTAATTAAATAAATAAAAATTCAATTATAATAAGCAATCATTAAGTTCAAGTCATTAAAACAAAATAGGAAATATTAATCAAAACAAGAAATATTAATCAAATTAAAAAAAATATTAGTAATATTAAACTTGTTGAAAATATGTGGGGGGGTGAAGGAGCAAAACATGTGACTACAGTGAGTTAAGTTAAGTTTATGAATTAAAAAGGTTAGGTCACGAGTAATAACTTTAGCTTACATATATTTATAATTAAATTTTTGAATATAACTTTTGTGATTAAAATTTAAAACATAAATAATTAACAAAATACAAGTTGGCAGATACCACGTGGATATTTGTCGATTTTTTTTTTTAATATCAAATTCACCCGTAACCCATTAAATCACTCGCAGATGGGTTTTTGTCAGTGGATTTGAGCGGGTAAGACTTTTTATCAGTTTTCATTTCTATTTTATCTTTTTGTGTATAACTTTTTGTTTACTAGAATAAAGCTGCATGTAAAAGTAATTATTAAGAGCTGATGAAATACATTCTTAAGTAGAGATGGCAAAAAAGCTCAGGGTGGCCCAGCCTATAATGAATAAGCTTGAACATAGGATAAAAATTTAAAAGACCACTGTGAATAAGCCTGGACATGGGCTCATATGAAAAGTCCAGACTTTATATTTTATAAATTAAACTTTTTATTTTATATATTATGGGCTATATTTTATCTTTTATATATTTTATATTTTGTTTATTTAGTTATTAGTCTATTATATATTGAATATCATTATTAATTTATTTTTTTTTTCTATTTTAAATTTTATTAAAAGTTATTTTAAAATTTTATCTAAGTCCAGACTCGACCTAAGCCAAATCGTGCTTAAGCCAAGCTTGGGCTCGTGGTTTTAGGCACAGGCTCAGCCCATCTAAGTTTGAATGGATTTTTAGAGGATTTAGGCTAACTGTTAATAATTTGGGCTTAGGCCAGAGCTTAGAAAAGCTTGGCTCATAATTTGCTATCCCTATTCTTGGAAATTCTAAATTCAAGATTGTCATTTTTTTTTTTATTTTAAACTACCAATGAGGTGGGGGGTTAGGCATGAAAATACAACATACTAAAACAAATTAAGGCAAAACCTAACAAAATAAAAACATAAAAGTAAAAGTGACTAGTGCATTCAGCTGTAATATTTCTTACGATACTTGTGGTCAGTGATCAATCTAATGTTTTTATTTGAATGCTGACTAGTAACATTAAAATCGGGGATAGGGTCAGGTATGCCACTCTCCTCGGGTGCAGATAAGAAGAAACCATCATCATTCGGGTCCTCGTCTAAACTAAAGTCGTAATCATTATAAGAATTATACCTTATAGCATAGCGTAAATCAATGTTCTCCATTTTCAACTCCTCTTCAGGCTGAGAGGAAATATCTATAGAGTGTGACTTTAATCCTACAACCATAGTGTAAATATCATCGACTGTAGATCTATAAAAATTAGAGCCTGTGGATACCCTCAGATCATTTAGAACCTCTAAAATAAGCTTCGTTGTGCAATCATGAGTAACATATTGATGTAGTATAAACCTGCATCATCATGCACTTGAGGCTTAGAAATGAATCAGCCTTTGTATGATGAGTAATAGCCTCAATAATACTTGGCCTTAACTGCCAAACCTCCTTGGTGGGTTGGACAGGATTATCAATGGAATAGAAAGTGAAGTCCGTGAACACATGTCAAATATCTTTCATGTTGGATCTCGTGGAAACCGTGCAAACATCCTTATTAGTTGCCGCTCTGGTCGTATTAGGGATCGACTCTTGAATGGCTGTGGAGTCCATAATATCAGCCTGGTTCCCCATAGGTGTGTCTGAGAGCAGAGCCCCTATTTCCTTACTCTTTTATGCTCTAGTTTGTTGGGTTGCACTAGGCCGTTGGGGGCGGAGTCCTAGATTAGCAACATAACACGTCTCAACAACATGACTAAGGTGCTTACAGGAAGCACAATAAAGAGGAATGAAACAAAAAAAATACACTCTGTCAAAAACTGGAATTGCCCTCAATGATTCGAATCCATGGCAATAGAGGCTTAGTGACATCATGCTCTACTAATAACCAGCTACAGAATGGTGGGCTAAGGAGGCAGTGGCTTGATCGATTCGTAATGGCTTACCAATAGTTGATGCAATGGAGAAAAGTGGTTCCTTATAGTGCATGAAATAGACAGACAATTAAGGAAAGGAAATCCATACTCAGAACACCGAAAATTAGTTGTCCATTTAAATATCCTCATGGCACTCCTATTGACATACCATGACTGCCTAACCCGTTGAAGGAAGTAATCTTCATCAACACCCAATTTAATTAATACATGTTGACTATCCAGTAAGGATATCTAGGAGTTTCCCTTCAATTCCGAGGAGCTAAAGAATTTATGAATTATATCCATACGAGGTTGGTTGCGAGAAAACTTACCGACCAATGCCAGCTTGAAAGGAATAACCATCGTTTGGATTTCTGCGGTGAAAAACTAAATGTTCGGCTCTCCCTCGAATGATGTGACGGTAACAAGAACAAGTAATGAATACTGAGGTTATGGATGTCAGAATGTACACGAAACTATTAGCTTCAGCTGTGGTGGTTCTTGTCTCTGAATAATAAAGAATGGACCATTGGGGCATGAATCCATTTATAATTTCTGCAACAGATTTTTTTCTAACCTATTGAAATTTCGATTATGGCTGGAATTCAAGATTGATGCATATTTTAGAGCGGGTATGGTCCTATTTTGGGCTTTGGGCTTGGTGTTGGTCTGATGGAGTTGAAGGATTTGTGGAATGGGCTTGGTTTTGAGCATGGGGGGTTAAGTTGAATGTTTGGGCTTGAAGGAGATGGGCTGCTGCTGAATTTGAAACAAAACTTTTATGGTGTGGGGGAAGGAATTTGTTACATGCACATGGCTTGGTTTTGGGCTTCATTGCATATAGCACATGTGTCTTGATTTTCGGTGTGAGTGGGTGTATTTTGCATGCACATGTCACACGTGAAAGGATTGTGGGCGACATGTGTTGGCAAAATTGTGGCTGTAGATGTGGGAGCAAATTGTAGAGGGAAGTTGTTGTAGCCGAAATTTGGCTTGTTGGAATATGGGCTGTGGGAACTGGCTAACTTGGCCAGCCTGCTTTGCACAGGTGGGAGACACGTTGGGAACTGAAAGTTGTGGTGAGAAGGTATTGTGATTGTTATTGACACTCATTACTTCTGTGTGAGTGCAAGCTTGGTTTTTTCAACTTGGTCACGGCTTTCTTCCTCTTCCTATTGCTCCTTCATGGCAACGGGTTTCCAGTATGTGGCTTGCATGGTTTGTATGGATGATGGGCTTTCTTGTTCAGGTTGAAGCGCGACATCATTACAACTTTGCAGATGAGGTTTCACCTGGTTGTTGTTTGTGTGAGGAGTTGTAGGCATGTTTGTGTTGAGATTATATGCTCTTTAAAGCATATTGATTTTTTGATTATTAAAATATTTTAAGTATTTATTCAAATATTTTGAATTGCATTAATATTTTGAGTAAAGTCTATTTAATCATATTATATGTATTTATGCGATCAGCATGTGGATTCGTAGAAGACATAAATACAAGTTATCTTATGATTAAATAAATTAAGTTCGTAGTTAATAAATAAAGTTGGGCACTTTCTTTAGGTATAGACTGTAATAAATTCATTGAGTAATTTGTCTTAATCATGTATGAATTTATTGATGTAGTATGTCTACATTGAACTGGATCATATATGAGATTTAATTAACCTGTTAATAACTGTCAGACTTATTAAATCTCATAGGCATTGATTTACTGTAATCTTAATTTTGAGTTAATTATGATTTCATGATTGTAATTCTTATTTCATTTGAGTTACCAATGGGCATGACATACATATGTAGTGTAGATTACCCGGTATCTTGGTGGGAGCAATTACAAGTATTGAAATTATAGATTAACAATATAAAATTTGTACGACACATCTCTTGATGGGTTTTCAGTACTTGATCATAGAATTCTCTAGCCAGAGTGTCTCAACATAAATAAGTGTGTTGAAAATAATAATTAGAGAAAACCAATAAGTATCAAGGAACAATATGTAATTAAATTGATTGGACAGTTGAGATATCAATTTAAATTAATGATGTGGTACAAAGGATTGTGCAGTAAAAAAATCAATGTGGCTTGGGCGAATTATATTCGAACATACAATTATGGAAGTCAGTTCAAATTTTATAGTGGAGTAGAATTGGAATTAAATAATTATATTTGTTTAATTATAAATTTAATTATTGTAGCCACTATTGTATGTTCCCAAATGATCCATGGGTTAGCTCATTTCATTGACAATACCATCATTGGACCCAAAAGGAAGAAAAACTGACATATTAGATGAAAATCATAATTGTAATATTTGTTAAGGCCTAGTATGTTATATTCAATTGTAAATGGGGGCTTGTAATATTTTACAAGGTAGTCTCCTAGTTAGTTACACATTCTTTACACTTTTACGTGAGTGGAGAGATAGTTAAAAGAGAATTCTATTTTAAATAAAAATCCTAATCCTAACATATAAGGGTTTTTCATAAGATATTATAAAAGAGGTATTATTCTCTTAAAAAAAAAAGAAGATAATTCCCAATGGATTTTAAGAAAAATATAGAAAACATCTAAGAGGTGACAGTTACAATTGGGGAGTAGTGAAACAGACGCTCATACGTCCAGTGTTGATCAAACTTAAGTTATAGCCTAGAAGATCGTTTGGATACGGATCTACAACTCTCAATTGTTCATCTTTTCAAAACATTAAGGTATAAATTTCTAGATTACTTAATTTTTATATGTTGTATGAGATCGGTTCTAAAAGATTTTAATTAAAAAATTAAAAAACTTAGTTTTATTCCCTTCAATTGATATAAGAGGCATCTCATAATAATATATAAGAATTTCGTAAGAAATCTATCTTGTTAATTATGTATTAGAGTGGCACAATTTATTTAGATATATATTATTTGTTAATATATGAATGAAGTATGCTTATATTATCTCAATTCATGGTTAGAAATTTATTTATAATTTCGTTTTGGATTTATAATAAAAAGGATGGTCTATTATCACCATGTTTATCTTTTGATTTAATTTTACCTTTTAAGAATTTTTGTAAGTCATTGGAGATCGTAATCTTAACAAAAATTTGTAAGAATTTTAAAAAAAAATATCCTGAGCAGCATCGCGCGTTCGCGTAGCACGCAGCGTGCGCAGTTCACGCAGCACGCAGCGCGCGCGGGTCCCGCAGCAAGCAGCAGCAGCGGGCGCGGGTTACACACGGAAGCAGCAGCAGCAGCAATACTCGTTGCACGTTGAAGCAGCAGCAGCAGCAATACTCGTTGCACGCGGAAGACACAGCAGCAGCAACACTCGTTGCACGCGCAAGCCAACAGCGGCCCCGCGGCGGCAGCTCCCTCTCCAGCAAAGCGCAGCAGATCTTGATCGGAGAAGACAGCGAACGGCAGCTCTGCATTTTGTTGATGGCGGCGGAGAAGAAAAGAATACAGTTAGGGTTTTGGAGTGTTAAATATCACTCAGATCCCTATAGTTCTGTATATTTCCGCTTGGAAAAAACTAATATGCTATTATGTATTAAAGTCCAAAAATAATTTTAGACTTAGTAAATCCTAGTTTTAAATCCAATAAAATTTTGGGCTTAATGGATTAAAATGCATGGATATAGTTTAAACAAATTAAATTTATTTTTGGTTCAAAGTTTTATTTAAAATTTTATTTTATTTTCTTTAAAATTAAAAATTTGGACCAATAATAAATTTAAAGCCCATATTAACCAAGGCCATCAACAAAGATAATCTAAGAGAAGAAGATATTGATATGAAACCCAATGAAGATTAGGCTTAGGAAACCCAATGAAGATTAGGCTTAGGGTTAATATTTTTTATTAGGAAAACCATGAATTGAGATTATTTAATTTTTCTATATGTTGTGTTTTGGATGTGAACATGCCATGATAACATGTCATATAGAATAGGTAGTGCCACTCTATGCATAATAATATATGTCATTCATATAACATGAATTCATGTATATTGTTTGAAATTTGCAAATGCTTAATAATATAAGATATCACTTAGATAATATTATAGGAAGCATGCAATTAACAATATATGTATGTTTTAAAAGGAAAAATCAACTTTAAAATATTAAGTGGGAGAGGGAAGATTCAAGATAATTTTTCAACGGGCTCCATTGTTAGTTCAATAATAAAATTATATATATACCTCGACTTCATGATACGGTGATGCTCCCTACGGTGGTTACATGATATGAGAAGTACTAGATTAAAACAACGGTTATACACTCAACAAAATTTGTTATTAACCTTCCCAACGAAGTTCTGTTAACAAAATTTTGACCCTAAAAGATAACGATAATTATTTATCATATTACGACATGAAAGTAAATAATCTAATGGTTAATTGGGTCTGGTAAGTGGCGACATGACTTTCCCAACGGATAGCTTGCTAAAGCCATACTAGATTATCGTTACAATAAAATAAAATGCATTTATGGTTTTTAGCATTTTTAGAATTTTATTGTGAATGTTATATCAATGTATTTATGCATGTATGTTTTATTTTTCAGAAAATGTCTTCCATCAACCCACTATTAACATCCTGGTTAAAAATGAACTCATTGGTGAAAATTATTTAGATTGAAAACGCAATCTATTTAATATTCTCACTGCTAAAGACTACCAATATGTTCTGACCCAGCAATGCCCTCCAGTACCAACGTTATACGATTATAGAAATCAGAAGGAGTCTTATGAGAAATGGTGCGAGGCTAACAAAATGGCTAAGTGCTATATATTGGCTTCGATTTCTATAGAACTGCAGAACAAACTTCGGAGCATGGAAACAACCACTGAAATATTGGCTAGTCTCCATCAGATGTTTGGGCAGAATACTGATTCTGCCAGAGAAGTAGCGTTAAAACGTGTCACTGACACCAAGATGGAAGATGGTATAAGAGTTCGTGATCATGTCCTCAAAATGATGGACTATTTGAATGAAGTTGAGATTCATGGTGTTGAGATCGATGATAAAGCAAAGATCAACATGATGATTGAATCTTTGCCTGATACATTTAGAGAGTTTAAGGTCAGCTATATCTTAAGTAATAGAGATATGACCTTAGTTCAATTGATGTACGAACTATATGCTATAGAAGAATATTATCATAGCAAAGAACTTCCTAAACAAGAATTCTCTTTAAAGCCTAAGTCGAAAGATAAGGGTAGGCAAAAGAGAATTGACACAAGGAATCTATCTACCAGAAAAGATGGCAAGTCGAAAGACAAGTGCTTCAAGTGTGGACAGAAGGGTCATCGGAAGAAAGATTGTCCTAAGATTATTAAAATCAGGTATAGGAAATCTTTAAGCTTCCTAATTAGTTTAGTTTTCTATTGATTAATGCAATAGTGAATTCTGAGATAACTAATTTTATTTGTAAATTCATTTATTTGGTTTTCAGGAAACCAAGAGATTAAGTGAAGAAAGCTTTAAGCAGCAGTAGAGAAAGATACTATTTTATATCAGTAGAGAGGACTAGATCAATTTTATAAGACTTTAAGTTTTGATATTTGTCTTTATTTTCCAAACATTAGAGGAATTTAATTTCGGTGGCTTGTTCTTAATAAACAGAAGTACACTGTTATTTTTTTTATCCTCTGTTAATAACTCATTTTTGTACTTTACAAAGACAATTAATATCATATAAGTCTATTGATCTGTTCAAAGCAAGATATAATGATAAAAAGTATATTATTTATCTAAGAAAAGAAATGTTTTTCCAAAACCAATAGCACCTCTAATATTTATACTTAAATCATATAAACTATAATAAGATTTCATGAGAATGATTAATAATAGGTATTTTCTGACCTATTTGAGGTTGATCATTGATACTATACAAATCTTATTTAGAAGAGTAATATGACAAGGTAGCTCCTTTCGAGCTAAAAGAAAGCATAATGTTGTATTGCATGGAATTAGTGCATACAAATGTATGCGGACTAATTAGTTTACATGTAAGTAGAGGTTGTGAATATTTAATCAATCTAATTGATAAATATTCATCGCATTTATGTTTGTCTAAATGCGTCATGATTCCGTGGCTTTTGAAATTCAAAAGAGTACATGGATAAGACAAAGAAGCAATTAGACAAGAACATAAAAAACTTCAATCTAATCAAGTAAAGAATATCTCTCTAGAGAATTCAAAGTTCATTTGGTTGTAAAATGGGATAAACTCTCATTTATAATGAACATTGTGACATAATAGTGTCATTATATGGACAAATAAGATTCTTTTGGATAAAATAAGATATATACTTGGTGATTTATCATTTACCTTTTTTATTCTAGATACCAGTATTTAAAATTGCATAGACTATTGAACTTAGTTTTATCTATATCAGTGCCTATTACTCCATGGAATTATGGATATGTCACAAACTTAATTTATGACACATCTATAGTTGGAGATTCACTAGTATTTATACTAAAATTATAGGCAGAAAAGATGGATTCATGTTCAAAAGTATGCATGTTTTAGGTATTCTAAAGGAATAAAGGAAAGTCTAATTTATAGACCTCAAGATAGGAATGTATTTGTAAACATACACTATACTTTCCTTGAGGAAGACTATATAAATGACTTATAACCTATGAATAAGGTAAAACTAGAGAAATCATAAGTAAGGAGATCATATTGATGCTCAATTTTCTATTTATGTAAGTATAGAAAAGAGAAAGAATGATTAACAAAAGGATTATCCTTGAATAAATTATCACTTTTAGAACCTCATTGTAGTGAGAGGGTAACTAGATTACCAAACAAGATACATATTATTGAGAGAAACCTATACGGCTATCTCATATGAACATGTATAAAATCTCACTGGATACAATGAAGCTCTAATAGATAGTGATGTTGAACATTGGAAAAGGGCTATGAATCAAGAAATTGAATCTATGTATTCCAATAAAATCTGGGAACTTGTAGAGACACCAAATGGGGTAAAACCCATTGGATGCAAGTGGATCTATAAGAGGAAAAGAGGAGTAAACAGAAGGATGGAAACATTTAAAGCAAGATTAGTAGCCAAAGGGTTCACTCAAAAAGAGGGAATCGATTATGAGGAAACATTTTCTCTAGTTGCTATGCTTAAATCTATCAGAATTCTGCTCTCTATTGCTGCAGTGCTAAATTATGAAATTTGGCAAATTGATGTCAAGACTGCCTCTCTTAATGGGCATATTCAAGAAGACATCTTTATGCAGTAACCAGATGGATTCATACAAAAAGACCAGGAACACTTGGTATTAGGGCTTGGCAAAAAAACGTGGCCTAAAAAACCCGCATTGAACCGGTGGTTTGGTTCGATTACAGATCGGTTTTTTTTTAATAAATAACCGAACATATAGTTATATAAAAAATCGAAACAATGGTTCGGGATTTGGTTTATAATGCATAACCGAATAACCGAACCGAAAAATTGAAACATTTTTATAATTTTATTAAGTTTTAAAATATATTACCATTTTATTAGTTACCTCAAATTATTATAATAAACTCACACACACACAATTACTACTATATATATATATATATATATATATAATATTTTCACCATAAAGCAAACCCTAAAATCACACACACACACACACAGAGTAGCAACCCCAGCCAACCTTTACCCTCGTTTCACATTTTCACTATATTCTGCACTCTGCTTTTCAGCTACTGTACACACAACAGCTACTACTCAGTGATCGGACACTATGCACACAATAGCTGCTGCTCTTCTTGACACCGATCAGCCACCATGCAAGCGCCAGTGATCAGTCACCGTGCTCGCGACAGCTGCTGCACTTCTTGCTACCGATCTACCACCGTACAAGCTCTAGCAATCAGCCATCATGCGAGCGACAGCGATCAGCCACCTTGCGAGCACCAGCGATCACTAACCGTGTGCGACAACTGCTGCTCTTCAAGCCACTGTGCAGGACTATTTCTGTACTTTTTGCCACGGTGCGTGACATTTGCTGCTCTTATTGCCACCACGTGACAGTTGCTGCTCTTCTTGCCGTGCACCACCAGTCACGAATTTGTTCCCCCTAAGTTAGTGAGTTAAATAGAATTATTTACTGAGTTAGTGAGTTAAATGAAATTGTTTGCTGAGTTAGTGAGTTAGGTAAAAGAAATGCATGATTCTTGTAATTTTTTTAATGAAAATACATGTTCAGTTAAGTGGAATTGTGGAAATGCATGTTGATTATGGGAGAAATACATGATTTTTAATTGTTTTAAAATTGATTCTATTTCAATTTAAACTATCAAAGTTTTAATTTTTTTTTATGGTGTTAAAACTGTTATTGAGTTCAAATATACAATTAAAAATTTAAAATCCAGTTTTAACCAAAATTTTTTTTATTACTTTGGTTTTGAATTTTTGCAATGATTATGAAATCTATAAAATCTTTATTTAAAATTTTTCGCTATTATTTATTTACTGGCTTAAATTTTATATAGTATAAATTTTAACAATTTTTCTTTGTGTTTTATTTTTATAGGATGGAAAACAATGTTGATGAAATACAAAAGGTTAATGAAGAAATCATTAATGAAGTACAAGAAGTTATTAGTGTAGAAGAAGAAGTCAGTGGGAGTAAAAATAAAGAAATGCCATTGAGATCCTTTGTGTGGCAACATTTTTCAAAGCTACCTGGAGGACAAAGAGCTAAATGTCATTATTACGGCAAAACTTATGCAGCACAAACCAATTCTAGAACAACCGATTTAAAGAATCATTTGAATAGATGTGGAGTGCGCAAAAGATTGAAGGCTGCAAATGATGTAAAGCAACAAACATTAATTTGCCAAAAAGGTAAGGGTAAAAGTGATGATACAACTAAGATTATGCATGTAGGATTTAATAGAGAAGCTTGTAGAATGGCACTTGTAAAAATGATAGTCAAAGATGAGTTGCCTTTTAGATTTGTAGAGGCTGAAGGGTTTTTGGAGTTCATGGAAACTTGTTGTCCGAAGTTTGAGGGGCCATCTCGAAGAACAATTACGAGAGATATTCTTGAATTGTATCAAAATGAGAAGGGATTATTGAAAAGTGTTTTGAGTGCAAATAAACAAAGAGTGTGTATTACTACTGATACATGGACTTCAATTCAGATGTCAAATTTCATGGTAGTTACAGCTCACTTTATTGATGCAGAGTGGGTGTTGCATAAAAGAATTCTTACTGTTACACCTATATTTAATCATAAAGGAGATGGCATTGGGAAGCTGATTGAAAATTGTTTGATCGATTGGGGGATTGAGAGGCTGTTCACAATTAAAGTGGATAATGCAAGTGCTAATACAACTGCAATATCCTATGTGAAGAAGAAGTTGGCAAATTGGAGTGGAAATCCAATGGTTTTAAATGGTTTATATATGCATGTGAGGTGTTCAGCACATATAATTAACTTGATTGTGTAAGATGGGTTGTCACAGGTGAATCAATTAATAGCTAGTATTCGAAATACAGTAAAATATGTTAGGTCCTCCCCTGCAAGATTGCAAAAGTTCAAAACATGTGTTGATAAGGAGAAAATCTCATGTGGAGGGCTTATGGTATTAGATGTGCCAACTAAGTGGAATTCAACATATTTAATGTTAGAAAAAGTAGTAACATTTGAGAAAGCATTTGATAGGTTAAAGGAAGATGATGGGCATTATACAAACTGGTTTGATGAGGATGAGAGTGAAAAAAAAAGGTGGGGCCACCGACTGATGAGGATTGTGAAAATACAAAGAGGTTAGTCAAGTGCTTTTCAGTTTTTTATCACGTGACTTTAAAATTTAGTAGTTCTCTTATTGTCACTTCTAATAATTACTTGAATGAAATGTGGAAAATTTATATTCATGTCAAGTCACTTGTTGATTCTAATGATTTTTTGTTAAATAAAATAGGTTACAAAATGGAGGAAAAGTTTGTCAAATATTGGGGTCATTCTTTTGATAAAGTTAACATGTTATTGATTGTGGCAAATGTGCTTGATTCTCGGTGTAAACTTGACTTTGTGACATGGTGTTTTAATAGCCTATATGAAACTAGAAAGGTTGATGAATTGAGAGTTAACACTAAAGAGTTGCTGTTGAAGCTTTATGAAAGCAATGGAGGGGAGAGTAATCTAAATAGAGGTGACAGAAAAGTATTATGTATGATGATGGTAATAGCAGTTATGGGTCATTTGATCCTTTTACACAATTTAAAAAGATGAAAGAAAGTTCAAGTGGTGACATTAGTGGAAAAAATGATGTTGACAAATATTTATCAGAAATTTGTGAGAGTACTAGTAATCACAATTTTGATATTTTGAGTTGGTGGAAGTTGAATGGACATAGGTATCTGATTTTGTCTCAGATTGCCAAATATGTTTTGGCAATTCTAGTGTCTACTGTGGCTTCTGAATCAGCATTTAGCACAGGAGGGCGCATTCTTGATCCTTTTAGGAGTTCTTTAACTCATAAAACTGTTGAGTCATTGATCTACACTCAAAATTGGCTTCGTTCAATTCTATTAGGAAAGCGTATAATAGAACCAAGTCAGGAGGAAGCTAAATTTTATGAATTAATTGAAACAGGTAATATTGTTATTTATTATGTTATTTTTTATCTCATTTTTAACATTTTGTTTATTAGAATTAATGATTTTAATATAATTGTTTTAATTTCTTAAAGAATTTTTGAGGCCAATGAAATCTCAACAAGAGCAAATGGTTGTCGATTAATGTTTTTAGCTAGTAAGTTTTCTTAATTAGAAAAAAACACTAGTATCTTGTTTTCATAATTTGTTTATTTAATTATTTATTATTGTTTTAATTTTTTTTATAGATTCAAGCATTGAGCTGGAAATTGGAGAATGCATGCTGATGAGTGTTGAAATCATGAAAATGAGAGAATGTTGTTTGATATTTGTTTGTAATTTTTATATTTTGTGTTGTAGCTATTGTTATTTTTATGTTTTTAATCTTTATAATTTTATGTTTATTTAGATGGTGCATTTGAGATTGAGTTTAAATTTATATTTTTAAATTTGTTTTGAATACTTTGTATTTATTGTCAACATTTCTGTATTTGTAATAAAATTGTGATGAAAATTTTATTCTATTAATGAAGTCTAATGGATTATAAATTTGAAAATTCGAAAATAGACTCAATAGGCATAGAACCGAAAAATCCGAACCCAACCGAATCGAACCAAACCAAATGATTTCATTCATGTTTGGTTCTTTATTTATTTAGTTTTTACTTGGTTCTTTTTAAATAAGAACCAATTTAAATTGATTCTGTTAAATTTCGAACCGAATCGAACCGTGCCCACCCCTACTTGGTATGCAAGTTGCATAGATCCATCTATGGATTGAAGCAAGCATCCCGGTTGTGGAACATCAGATTTGATCAAGCGATGAAATCGTTTGGATTCATTCAGAACATTGATGAACCATGTGTATACAAGAAAATTCAGGGAAAATCTGTAGCCTTCCTAATTCTTTATGTAGATGATATTCTTCTTATCAAAAACGATGTCGGAGTATTGACTACTATAAAGAGTTAGCTAGCAAAACAATTTGATATGAAAGATCAGGGAGAAGCTAGTTATATTCTTGGTATTAAGTTGCTACGAAACCGGAAGAATAAAACGATAGCTTTGTCTCAAGTGGTCTAGATCGATAAGATATTGGCTAGATCGATAAGATATTGGCTAGATTTAGCATGTTAAATTTCAAGATTGGTTTGTTACCATTCAGACATGGAATTTTATCCTCTAAGGATCAATCACCTAAAATTTCTGAGGAGATAGAGAAAATGAGACGAGTTCCCTACGCGGAAGCTGTAGGAAGTCTCATGTATGCCATGCTTTGCGATTGGGATGGTTAGCAGATATCAATCAAATCCTGGACCTAAACACTAGACTGCTGTCAAGCATATAATGAAGTATCTGAAAAGAAGCTAAGGATTATATGCTTGTGTATTCTGGTGATGAACTTACTTTAGTGGGTTATACTAATTCTGACTTTATGCCAGATAAGGATTCTGGAAAGTCTACTTCTGGCTATGTGTTTACATTATGAAGTGGAGCCATTAATTGGAGAAGTGTGAAAAAATTATGTATCACAGACTCTACAACAGAAGCTTAATATGTGGCTACATCTTAAGCTACAAAAGAAGTGGTATGGCTCCGTAAGTTCCTTCGAGATCTTGAGGTGGTATCTGCTGCAAGTGCACCACTTAAATTATTTTTCGATAATAATGGTACAGTAGCTCAATCAAAAGAATCAAGAAACTACAAGAAACAAAAACACATTGAGAGAAAGTATCATCTTATATGGAAATAGTGTAGAAAGGTTATGACCTACACTTAGAGTCCTACAAGCATGTGCAATTTACCAGATATGCTTTGAGAGCTAGTGGGAGATTGTTGGGATTATGTACTCTTTAAAGCATATTGATTTTCTGATTAATAAAATATTTGAAGTATTTATTCAGATATTTTGAATTATATTAATATTTTGAGTAAAGTCCATTTAATCATATTATATGTATTTATGCGATCACCATGTGGATTCGTGAAGACATAAATACTAAGTTATCTTATGATTAAATAAATTAAGTTCATGATTGATAAATAAAGTTGGGCACTTTATTTAGATATAGACTGTAATAAATTCATTGAGTGATTTGTCTTAATCATGTATGAATTATTGATGTAGTATGTCTACATTGAACTAGATCACATATGAGATTTAATTAACTTAGTAATAACTGTCAGACTTATTAAATCTCATAGGCATTGATTTACTGTAATCTTAATTTTGAGTTAGTTATGATTTCATGATTGTAGTTCTTATTTCATTTGAGTTACCAATGGGCATGACATACATATGTAGTGTAGATTACCCGGTATCTTGGTGGGAGCAATTACAAGTATTGAAATTATAGATTAACAATATAAAATTTGTACGACACATCTCTTGATGGGTTTTCAGTACTTGATCATAGAATTCTCTGGCCAGAGTGTCTCAACATAAATAAGTATGTTGAAAATGATCATTAGAGAAAATTAGTAAGTATCAAGGAACAAGATGTAATTAAATTGAATAGACAGTTGAGATATCAATTTAAATTAACGATGTGGTACAAAGGATTGTGCAGTAAAGAAATCAATGTGGCTTGAGCAAATTATATTCGAGCATACAATTATGGAGGTCAGTTCCAATCTTATAGTGGAGTAGAATTGGAATTAAATAATTATATTTGTTTAATTACAAATTTAATTATTGTAGTTACGATTGTATGTTCCCAAATGATCCTCGGGTTAGCTCATTTAATTGACAACACAATCATTAGACCCAAAAGCAAGAAAAACTAACATATTAGATGAAAATCATAATTATAATATTTGTTAAGGCCTAGTATATTATATTAAAGTGTAAATGGGGGCTTGTAATATTTTACAAGGTGGTCTTCTAGTTAGTTACACATTCTTTCTACTTTTACGTGAGTGGAGAGATAGTTAAAGGATGAATTATATTTTAAATAAAAATCATAATCATAACATACATGCACTTTTCATAAGATATTATAAAAGGAGCATTATTCTCTTAAAAAAAAAAGAAGAGAATTCCCAGGAGATTTTAAGAAAAATAGAGAAGACATCTAAGAGGTGCTAGTTACAATTGGGGAGTGGTGAAACAGACGCTCATACGTCCAGTGTTGATCAAATTTGAGTCATAGCCTGGAAGATCGTTTGGATACGGATCTACAACTCTCAATTGTTCATCTTCTCAAAACATCAAGGTATGAATTTCTAAATGACTTAATTCTTATATGTTGTATGAGATCGGTAATAAAAGGTTTTAATTAAAAAATTAAAAAAACCTAGTTTTATTCCCATCAGTTTGAGGGGTCTTGTAGCTTCGAGAGGATGGAGACGGTGGAAACGGTGGCTATTGGTGATGGTTGCTAGTTAGATTTTGGGCTGTTTGGCACGGGTTGGGCCTCATTTTTGGGCGTTGCGGCTGCGGTTTAGGGTGCCGCTGTGGAGGGTGGCGGCTGGTCAGGTGGTGGGTCATTGGTGAATTTGGGAGGTTGCTTAAACGATTTCTGCGAAGGGTTCAATAATAAGAGAAGTTCAGTTTAGGAAAAAGGGCGAGGGGCCGGTGATACCGGAGACACCATAAAAGAAGTTCAAGGTTGATGGAGGGAGCTGGGCATTTGAGATGAGTTGAGAGGAATTTTTAAGTGGGTTATTGTAATATACAACTTAGTCTTAGGTTCGAGAGGATTGGTAGCTAAATTCAGTCGGGAAGGAATGCAACAGAAAAAAAAAAAATCAAACAAGACTGTGCCTTTTTCCATTCAACGTTTCTTCCATTGGCCAGCTTTCGTTTACATACCTCTAAATATGAGCTCCACTTAAGAAACTTTGACATTGGATACTGAAACATATTTATCCTAAGGCTCACCCTAGCAATTAAGAGACAAAGTATGCAATATCGTCGAACTCAAACGAGAAATTTCTAAAATTTATCTCAGATTTAAGAATCTGTTATTAATAGTGAAAGATGTTGATTTTATTATTATCCAAATAAAAGTACACAATTGATAAAACTGCTTAGACAAGGCAGCTGCTATCAGACACTAGTGGGAACAATAGCTGAGTACAAGTAATTAATCCATTATTCTTAATTATTCAGGACAGCAGCTGGCAATTATTATTTGAATAGTATTATTGGCGATTCCATCAGAGTAATATATCCTTGCAGGCATTGAAGCGATTGTCCAGTTATTTAACTTTATGGAAAGACTTCAATGAGGGACTTCAAACCAAACACGGTAATTGTTTTGTAGTGAGTAAGACCAGCATCGAAGAATAGAGTTTTCCATTCTTCATCGATTCTTTCTTTTCCATCAATAGAAACGCTCATCAAAGTGTCACACACGAGCTTTGCTTCAGTTGCTTCACCATTGCCTGCAATAGCTTCTCTGCATTTCTTCAGTATCTACAAGCTATCCTCATCACCAAATGAATGAAAAACCAACAGCATACATGCCAATCATTCATTTTCTTAATATCATTTGGTGCGGACTCGTGCTTTTACACCTGTACAGGGCCTTTACAATGCTGTAAAGGGTGAGTCCTCACTTTATACAGTGCGGACATCCACACTTAAGGGTACTCAAATCAGAATGTTTTCTCAAAATTTTCATGAGAATGCAATATTTCACTATGACTTTCAAAGTCACGATTAAAAAAAAAGATTAAAAAAACACATACTGTTATTACAGTGTATTTTATCTTACAATATATTGAAATTTATTTTTCTTTTATCTTTTAATTTGTTCCAAACCATATTAAAGCCACGAAATCCTAATTGAACTTGGGTTATATATATATATATAATAAATAGACAATAATATACTGAAGTCCGAGAAAAGGCGGGAAAAAAAAATTTGCGCACCTTAAAGAAGTATGTAGAGAAAAATTAAGTTTTTTCAAATTTTCAATTAAAACCTTTTAGAACCGATTTCATATAACATATAAGAATTAAGTAATCTAAAAATTCGTACCTTGATGTTTTGAGAAGATGAACAATTGACAGTTGTAGATCCGTTTCCAAACGATCTTACAAGCTATGACTCAATATTGATCAACACTGGACGTGTGGGCGTTTGTTTCACCACTTTAAATTGCAACTGGCTTCTCTTAGATATCTTTTGTATTTTTTTCAAAAGCCCGGGAGTTCCTTTTATACTTGAATATAACATAGTAGGCCTTAACAAATATTATAATTATGATTTTCACCTAATATGCCAAAATTTCTTGTTTTTGGGTCCAGTGATGGTGTTGTCAATTAAATAAGCTAACCCGGGAATCATTTGGGAACATACAATAGTGGCTACAATAATTAAATTTGTAATTAAATAAATATACTTATTTAATTCAAATTCTATTCCACTATAAAATTGGAACTGACTTCCATAATTGTATGCTCGAATAATAATTCGCCTAAGCCACATTGATTTCTTTACTGTACAATCATTTGTACCACATCGTTAATTTAAATTGATATCTCAACTGTCCAATCATTTTAATTACATCTTGTTCCTTGATCTTACTGGTTTTGTCTAATGATTATTTTCAACATTATTATTTATGTTGAGACACTTTGGCCAGAAAATTCTATGATCAAGTACTGAAAACCCATCAAGAGAATTCTATATTGTTAATCTATAATTTCAATACTTGTAATTGTTCCCACCAAGATACCGGGTAATCTTGACTACATGTACATGTCGTGCCAATAGGTAACTCAAATGAAATAACAATTATAATTATGAAATTATAATTAACTCAAGATTAAGATTACAGTAAATCAATGCCTATGAGATTTAATAAGTCTGACAGTTATTAACAGGTTAATTAAATCTCATATATGATCCAGTTCAATGTAGACATACTACATCAATAAATTCATACATGATTAAGACAAATTACTCAATGAATTTATTACAATCTATACCTAAATAAAGTGTCCAACTTTATTTATCAACTGCGAACTTAATTTATTTAATCATAAGATAACTTGTATTTATGTTTTCTGCGAATTCACATGGTGATTGCATAAATACATATAATATGATTAAATAGACTTTACTCAAAATACTAAAGCAATTTAAGATATCTGAATAAAAACCCCAAATATTTTATTAATCAGAAAATCAATATACTTTGAAGAGCACATAATCCCAACAAAATAAGCGTCAACCGAAGGGATAAATTGAAACATATCACCTGCTACGAATTTCAAATTCTCAGTTTGAGGCACGTTAACGACAGCGTGTGGGAGGTCAAGTACTATGCATTTGATGCCGGGCAATGGTTCAGATATGATTTTTGAAAATCCACCTCTTCCACCACTAACATCAACAATGGAACCCAACCCTTCAAAGATTGTCTTGCAGCTGTCTTTGACAATAAAGGTTGCCATTTCAGAATCACTCACCATTGCTTGATTGAACCGCTGGCTTAGCCCAGGGTTTTGATCCATAAACTGCCAATACTTCATTCCGTGGACAGTTTCCCATACTGAGACATCATTCCCTTTGAACCATTTACTTATAAAATGGAGTGGAAGGATATTATCTGGGTCAAGAATTCCTGAAACAATTGGTGACAAACAGTAGAACTTGTTTTTGATGAGCAGTGCAGAAATAGGTGTGGGGCCATAAGCTTCTTCTTCTTTTTCTCCTCCAACTTTGGTTTTGGAAAACAAGCCCATGTAAACAAACAGATGCATGAAACGGAGTAGATTTTCTAGATTTTGTAGGCTGAATCTTAAGTGCTGAGACCAACTCAGAAAGAGTGATGGGCCTTCCGTGGCTGTGAATTATTTCCGCTATGCCCAGCCTAATCCTTGAGTGACATTGCACTTAAATTATTGAGGAAAAGCTTAATTACTTGACCGTGCGCTTCAAATAACTCTATTACACTTATCCCACCTTCATTTTCAATGGGATCCAGGACTTCAATTGATCTCTCGTTTACTTCTCAATGCCTAAGACTTCCGGTTGGTGGATTGCTCTGAACATATCCCTTGAATGGTTTTATATACACAATAAAAATTCTCTATAATCATAATATTGGACCAAACTAATTTTATTACTATGAGAAGGTTGCAATTTAACAGCAGTCTAGTTACAAAAATTTTTATTTTACTTAGTTATCCTTATTATAAGTAATATAAAGGTAAAATATACATTACATTAAGGGTGATTACCAATTTTCTCATACTATAATCAATTTATACCATTTATTCCCTAATGTTTTTATAATAGCCAACAAACACCTTGACAGCAAAATTCATAATATTACTCTTTGTTTTCAAAATATACTATTTTATTCATATTTTTCATAAATTAAATAAATCATATGAATGGTAGTTAAAATAAAAAATTAAGTATTAAAAATAAGAAATAAGTGTTTTGATGTGAATAAAAAGTAATAATAATTTTTTTTATTTTTTATTTTATAAATACATTTTCATATTTATTATAAATTAAATAAATCATAAGAATGTAAATTAAAATAAAAAATAAGTATTAAAAACAAGAAAAATATATTTTAATGTGAATAAAAATTTAATAATAAAATATTTTTCTTGTATTTTTTTATTTTATAAATTTTTCTTATAATAAATATTTAAAATAAAAAAGTATAAGAAAAATATTTTTACTATTAATTTTTATCCACATCAAAATATATATTTCTTATTTTTAATACTTAATTTTCATTCATATGATTAATTTAACTTATGCTAAATATGAATAAAAATAAAAATAAAAAATAAGGATAATATTTTGTAAAATTATACTGTCAATGAGTTATTGGCTATTATAACAATAGTAAGGGGGTAAATAATATATATTAATTACAATAAGGGGAAAGTTAATAATATCCTTGACATTAATAATTATTTAATGGAGCACATCAAATTCAATTGATAAAAGAGATAGACGTAAAATATATATATATATATATACGTTTTTCTATACAGTGTTGAAAATATTGAAAGTCAAGTCTAAACATTTGCATTATCTTGAATGTTTTTCACTGAATGCAAATTATATAAATGTCATATAATAATTTGATAATAACTCTACAGAATAAATCATTGTACCCAAAAACTTAAAAAAATATTTTATTCCATCTTAAATCTTTAATATAACATGGCATATATTTTTTGTAATATGCATATAATTAATATTATATAGACACAATTTTCTTAAAATTGAACTTAAAAAAAATTAACATACTATCATGTGGAATTTATTTTTATTTATAACTAGCCATAATTAGAATCAGAATATTTTATGAATACATGAAGGTTATTTCTATATAAAGTATCACTTTAAAGAGATTTTACTGTATACCTATTTACGATAATGCAAGTTTATAGGTCAACATACTTATAATTTTTTTAAAAAAGGCTAATTTAGCATAACAAAAATGTTATCAAAATTTTGAAAAATAAAAACATGAGGAATGAAATAAAAAGTCAACATAGTTATACATATAATTACAATAATAAAAAAAAAGGCTAATTTGATCTATTAAAGACATTACAAAAATTATGAAAAATAAAAATATGAGAGAATGAAATAAAAATCAGCATAGTTATACATATAATTAGAATATAAAAAGCTAACTTGACCTATAAAGAATGTTACAAAAATTGTGAAAAATAAAAACATGAAAAGACTGAAATAAAAAAGTCAACATAGTTAAACATATAAGGAAAATTCTATAATTCCATAATGAAAATTACGGCATCGATATCGTAATAAACATAAATATTATAAATTACACATAGAATTAATAAATATAGACTAAAACCAGTAAATTCATACAAGATTATTAATTATTTAAAAAATTAATAAATTTTCTATAGAATTTTAGTGAAAAATGTTTTATTCATTTCCAAAAAATATTTTCTTTAATTAAACAAAAAATTACTCATTAATTAAAAAAATTATCTTAAAAAAGTGAAATAAGTTTTATTGAATTGGTTTAATCATAAATTCTATATTTATTCTGACTTTTGTATACTTTGTTTTCCCATTTTCTATAATAATATCTATTTATTACACAAGTTAATTAAGCACAATTATTTATCTTGATGTGGATCAAGCAAAAAAAAAAAATTCTTATATTATTATATACATATATAATATATCAATAAAATTAGATCTCATTTTGAGTCTTATGTACACATTATATAGTTTCAAACTCTTCACTTATACTTAGATATCATTTAGGATTGTTGTTAATAGAGCGTAGAAAGATATAAAATAACCTCATCTTACAATAATTATGAAAGATATTAAAATTATTATTTTTTAAAATCTAATTTTGATAATAAAGTTCATTCTTAATAAAACATCACGTATACTACATAAATGCAAAACTAGCACTATTCAATTTAAATAAACAATTAATAAATATATTAGGTAATAAACATTATAATGAGTTTTTATTCTGCAATTATGAATTTTTCAGTAATTATTATATTAATTGATGTATTATAAATAAACATTATAATGACTTGTAAATGGAAGGCAAAAAGAGTAAATTACTATAAAACTAGTAAATTGATATATTATTAGTAAAGAAAACAAAAACTTGTAAATATAACATAAAACTTGTAAATCAACATTAAGTGCAAAATAAAACACAAATTTTAGAAATTAAACATAAGATTTGTAAATGAAAGATAAAACAAGTAAATTAATATAAAATTAGTAAATTGATGTGTTACTAGTAAACAAAACAAAACTTGTAAATATAACTTAAAACTAATAAATCAACATTAACTGAAAAATAAAACATAACTTTTAGAAATAAAATAAAAGACTTATAAATAGAAGGTAAAATTAGTAAATTACTATGAAATTGATAAATTAATGTATTATTAGTAAATAAAATAAAAACTTATAAATATATGAAAATTCTACGATGCCATGATTAAAGTCACGGCATCAATGTCGTAGTTGTTATATACCATTAGATATTTTTTCAAAAGCTAATTAAATATTTTTTCAAAAGTAAAATTTAACCGGTTTGTAACATGTAAAAAAATAAGATTTGATTTTAAAAAAAATAATAAAAGGCTAAATTAAATCCCTAATTAACTATCGGTGGAGAGAAATGCAAAATATAGAGACCAGCTTGAATGCGATTCCGGGTCAACGATTGAAGAGGCTAAAAGTTTGAATGGTATTTGTCTCATGAACTTTTAGCTTTTTCCGTTGTGTAATCACTATATGACCTTATTTAGTAATTGAAAACAACGGCAAGAACCTTATATGTGATTCAAGAGGCTAAAAGAGTTTGAATGCGATTTCGACTGCTCTTGAGAATTTATAAGACCGGCTTGAGTTTTTGCATATAAGAATTTTTCTTACCCTTTTTTTTTTTTTTTTTTTTTTTTAAGTGGCGTTTGTCCAATTTTGGGATAACGTGTGCCTATCTTGGTTATGGTTTTTGGTCTAGTTTCTAAGAAAATTGTGGGAGAAAGATGAAAATTTTGAGTTTTAGCGCAGGCAACTTGGCTAATTGTCAAATTATGTAATATGTGATGTTTTGAAAACACATATTATCGAATTATGTAATGTTCAGTTGGTTCGTATCTTATAATTTCCCTAGCTTCTTCGATTTGATTTGCTGATACTTATGCCCTGTAAACTTAGTTTCCTTTTTTACAAATCCACTTAGAAAAAAAAATTTTGTTTGTGGTTCTATTTTTATTTTTTTATTTTTTCATTTTTGAGTTATCTGTCGATGTGTTAAAGTTGCGGTTGGATCCTATACATTGGCGGTTAATGCTGATGTTTTAATGAAACTTTTTTATTTTTGAGAAATAAAATTGGGGGAAAAAAGAAAAAGTTGCCTATCAGTAAGAACTCGATGATCAAGTAAGAAGAATTGGAATTAGCTTTTCATAATCTTAATTTTGGCATGAATATTTTTGCTTCATACTTTGAGGTTTAACGGCTTTCATTTCTAAATGAAGTTTATTTGATTTTGGTGCTATGTGGGCTGACTTCTATTATCTTATACAATGAAATCAGTGATTATATAGTTCAGAGTGAGCGATATACGGTGCTATATGGGTTACGGTAATTGTTCATAGTGTTCTAATTGTTACCCTGCGGAAATCCTTCAAGTTTTTTCTATTTTATATCTATTTTTCTATTCAGTTTCAGTTTTCTGATTTATGAATTTGTTTATATAGGTTATAAATTTATAATCTAGTGGTTAGTTCTACCATATCAAGGCTAATAATCCAAATGGATTGATGAGACATAGTATTAATTGATGTAGACAACTTAGATCACACAGGATGAACAAATTTCTTTTAATGATTTGACCATTTGAGTGTAGTAAAAATTATAAATTATAAATTATGTATCAATTTTGGATTTATAGTTCAATTATTTTTTAATATGGTTATTTCATGGGTTGAAAATAAAATGGTTCTTACATAGTTCAGGACACGGTCATATAAGATTCGAGACTCAATTGACCGTGTGTCACCGTTGTTTGCCGTCATAGAGCGGTCACAAAAGCAATCGTGTCACGATAAATTAGCAGTCTCATAAACCACTATTTCTTATAGTGTTTGTTGCTGCAAATAATTTCAACGTATAGTTTAATAGAATTGTTTTGTGTCCTTGGGTCAATGAAGAAATTGAAGTTGAAACTGAAGCATCAACAGTTAGCGTGACCTTGATATTATTTGGAAGATTGATTTGGTTAAAGTAGTTCAGTTGTTATCTAATTTATGTTGATGTTGATATTTATGCTTCACACATGTATTTGAGGATTCGCCATATGATTTGTCAAAAGCTTCGATGTTTCTACCATAAAGCAGAAACAGTTAATGAGTTTAGGCTGCTAGATCACGATTCTCTATTTTGATTATAATGGATGAAATGAAACTCTGCAAGATTTAAGTTGCAAGGAAAAAAGATTTTGCAAGACGGATTTCTGCTCGTGTCTTGATTTTGTGACGCTTGAGTTGTAATCTGGTGATGTTTGAGTTGCTGGAAAATTGATTATTGAGGTGAAAACTTGATAAATGGTTTATGGTTTCTGCAGAAAATTTGAGGACTGTTAGATTGTTATCATAAATTTGATTGTTTCGAAATGTCACTAAACAATGCTTGATTGACTTCAAGTTTTGAATAATAAAAGTTGAGTGTGTATATTTTAAGTTAGGAATTGAACTGATAATTTATTTTTAATAGATTTGTTTAATTGGTCAGTTGCTGTCCGAATTTATTAGAAATTGTTAACAAAATACATGCATGCATAATTTAGAAGCATACAATCTAGAGCCATGCAATTTAGAAGTAGTAATCTTTGAATGAAGAAGGAAGAAGGAAGAAGAAGGAGATCTGGAAGTCTTATTTCAAAGTTTGAATTCTAAATTCAAACTTTGAATTTGAAAAAATAATAAAATAAAATATATATTATTATTATTTTAATATAATGAGGAAATGAAATGAAGCCTATAAATAGAAGCTTTATTTTCCTCTCCAAACACTCCATTTTCAACATTTCTTTGAGAAAGAAAAGATATGTGTGAGAGTTTAAAGAGTTTAATACTCTTGTGGAATTAGTGAGTGAGAGATTGGGTATATTGGAGTTTTAGGAAGAGAGTCAAAATATTACAATACTTGTAATCCTCATATCACTAGTAAAATATTTTCCTTTTGCCTTCGCCATGTACGTAGGCTAAAAGGCGAATCTAGTAATTTATGGTGTCCTACTTTGTGCTTGTTCTTTATTTTTTCCGATTTCATTTTAGCTGTGGTACTACTTCACTCATAAATTTCCTAACGAAACTATGTATGTACCATGTTTGGTGCTATAAACGAATGGTCTAAAAGTGTCAAAATGAGGCAAAGCTTTTAGATATTAAACTTCAATATATTTATTTCAAATCTAGAAAGTTTTATGATGATTGAACTTGTGGTTTATTTTTAATTATTTTTCAAACTTTGCTTCTTCAGCACTAAGCTCCCTTGACAGAACTGCTTACTTATTTTTTATGTTATGAAACACTAGATTAATGCCATAGGAATGACCAGGAATTTTAACATGATATAGGGTCATATATGTACTTATGGTCTGGAAACTTTCATCGCATTCTATCTAGTATTTTAATTTTGATAAATCACCGAATCTCAACTGTTTTGTGTGAATTAAAAAGGTAGCTTTGATGGGTTTAGTTTAATCCTATTGTAGAGTTGTTGAAATGGCTTAAAATTTTATGTTTGGTGCATTTATGTGTCCAATAATATTAATATTCCAAACAGCATTGAATTTTAAAGAAAATCAGATGCTCAGGTTATTAGTGTTTCCCATCAATAAACCAGTTTTCTGTAAATTTGAATTAGATCATAGAAATAATAATAAATGTTATCAAATTGAGCTAAAATATTATATGCTTCATACGTGTTGTTGATACTTATGCTTTATGTTCTAGCATATTATTCGAGCAATATGATCTATACTGTTGTTCATTATGTCTTCAGTATGGTTCAAAGTTTTTTTTTAAATGATTACCGAAGCTTGTTTGTTGAAACTTGAAAATGACTAAATATCTTGAATAAATTTGATGATGGTAGTTTCATGTAAACCTTTTTTTTTTTTTTCTGTTTCCTTCTTGTGTCTATTATCTTCATGTACAAGTTCTTATGTTAAACTTGAAAATGTCTGAAAATGTAGATGATGTTGAAAAATTCAAATCAAAGCACATGTTCAAAGTTTGGCCAAAATTGTTCAAAGCCAAATTGTTCAAAGTTTGGCTAAAAATTAGGTAATCACCAACCAAACTTTGACAATTTTAAAGGTTTGGTGAAATAGTACTACCATGCATTCCTATAAATAGCTATTGTTCTTTATTTGTTAAGGCATCCCATAATTGAGAGCAATTGCAAATGAAGCAATTGAGAGAGTTAAGAGAGCTTCCACTTGAGTGCTAAGAGAATTCATTTGGGTGTATTGGGGTATTGGGTTTTTGTGAGTTTTTCCCAATTTGTAAATTCTCATTTGTTAGTAAAATTATCTTCCGGTCTTTGCCGTGGATGTAGGCTTTACGTCGAACCACGTAAATTATTGTGTCAATTTTCTTTGAAATTGTTTACACCACATTTAAGTTTCTCTAGAAGTCACGAGTTACCATCAATTGGTAATCTGCTCAACTCGCGCTCACGCACAACAATTAGTATCGAGTCGAAGGTTCGTACTTGGGGTATACATGATCTAGATACGACCATTTGTACTTGGAGAACGATCTATTGTAAGTAGTGTGTATTTTTGCATGTCTAGGAAAGTTACATCAACAAGGCGATAAGAGTCTAAGGAGTCTAGGTTTTAAGTGGGACCATTGTGACCCCTCCATTCTCCTAGGAACTTTCTCGGTGCATTTATTCACGCTGAAATAAACATCATAGAGACTATTTTTCAAGTGTGAATAGTTGTTGAAGGCACTCGATTATTTGAGGTTGAGAAAGATGGCGAGCGTCGTCGTCATCTTCGTCAGCAAGGACTCATCGTGACTAATGCAAAGTTTGAAGTGGAGAAATTTAATGGTACCAATAATTTTGGTATGTGGCAATGTGAGGTGTTGGATGTCTTATGTCGTAAGAGTCGGATCTCGCTCTAGAAGAAAAGCTCGAAAAGATGGATAACAAGGGTGGACAAAAATCAATAGACATGCATGTGGTACTATTCGCTCTATGTCTGGCTAAAGATCAGAAGTACTCTGTCATGAGGGAGACATCAGCAAAGAATTTGTGGAAGATATTGGAAGAAAAATATATGAAGAAAAGCCTTGAAAACAGGCTTTATATGAAAAAGAAACTCTATCTATTCATGTATGCACTGGTATGTCAATGAATGACCATGTGAACTCATTCAATAAAATATTAGCGGATTTGCTAAATTTGGATGAGAAATTTGAAGATGAAGATAAGGCGTTGTTGCTGTTGAATTCGCTTCCCGATGAATATGACCATCTTACTACCACTTTGCTTCATGGGAAGGACAGTGTCACATTTGATGCTGTATGTAGTGCAATCTGTATAATCTTTGAGACCGGAAAGAAAGATAAAAGGATCACGGAGATACGATTGCAGAAGTATTGATGCAAGAGGTCGTTCACAAAGCCAGTAAACTTGGAAAAAATGGCAAATCTAAAGGTAGGCCTACCAAAGATGAATGTGCTTTTTGTCGCGAGAAAGGGCATTGGAAAAAGAATTGTCCTAAGTTACAAAAGGGCAAGGCTATTTCTGATGCATGTGTAGCCGAGCATGATGAGGACTCAGAATTTAGTCTGGTTGGCATGACGTTGGTATGTCAATCAGATGAGTGGATTTTGGATTCGGGTTGTACTTATCATATGTGTCCTAATAAGGGCTGGTTTTCTAGCTTCAAGGAGCTAGATGGTGGAGTTATTTTTATGGGCAATGACAATGCTTGTAAAACCATGGGAATAGGTTCAATCCAATTGAAGAATCATGATAGCTCAATCCAAGTCTTGACAGATGTTCGCTATGTACCAAGCTTAAAGAAAAATCTCATCTCATTAGGAGTTCTAGAATCCAAAAGGCTTACAATCACTATGAGAGATGGGTTCTTGAAAGTAGTAGCTGGTGCACTGACGATGATGAAGGGCACAAGAAGGAATAACTTGTACTATTTCCAAGGGAGTACAATTATTGGAACAACATCAACAGTTTCGAGAAATGATGCAGATTCAGAGGCAACCAAGTTGTGGCATATGCGTTTAGGACATGCTGGTGAAAAAGCTTTGCAGACTTTGGTTAAGCAAGGCTTATTAAAAGGTGCAAATTCTTGCAAATTGGATTTTTGTGAACATTGCGTTCTGGGCAAGCAAACAAGAGTAAAGTTTGGTTCAACAATTCACAATACAAAAGGGATTCTGGACTATGTTCACAGTGATGTGTGAGGACCTACCAGAGTAGCTTCTTTGGGAGGTATGCACTATTTTGTTACTTTTGTTGATGATTATTCAAGAAAAGTATGGGTGTATTTGATGAAAAACAAAAATGAAGTTTTGAGTATATTTCTGAAATGGAAGAAGATGGTCGAAACTCAGACTGGTCGAAAGGTTAAAAGACTTCGCTCAGATAATGGTGGTGAGTATAAGAATGATCTATTTTTACAAGTATGTCGAGATGAGGGCATTGTGCGACACTTCACTGTTCGAGGTACACCACAACAGAATGGGGTGGCGAACGCATGAACCGAACTATCTTGGAGAAAGTTCGGTGTATGTTGTCCAATCTTTGGATTGGGCAAGGAATTTTGAATTTGAGGTCATTGTATATGCGTGCCATCTGATTAATCGTTTGCCATCAGCTGCAATTGAGGACAAAACACCCATGAAAATATGGACTGGTAAACCTGCTACTGATTATGATACTTTACATGTCTTTGATTCCACTGTTTATTATCATGTAAAGGAATCTAAGTTAGACCCAAGAGCGAAGAAAACATTGTTCATGGGTATAATTGGTAGAGTAAAAGGATACCGTTTATGGTGTCCAGATACAAAGAAGATCATTTTCAGCAGAGATGTGACTTTTGATGAATTAGTCATGTTAAAACAAAAGGATTCACAAAAGGATGACAACACCAATAGTACTCCGCAGCAGGTGGAGCTTGAAAATGTTAAAGATGATCTAGCTAGTGTTGAAGAGGCAGATGATTCTCAATCAACCGAAGATGAAGAAGTGGTTCTGACTCAGGAACCTTTAGAGCAACAAGATTCAATTGTATATAGAAGGCCGCGGAGAGAGATTCGTAGACCTGCTCGCTTTGTTGATATGATGGCCTATGCACTTCCAATTGTAGATGGTGATGTTCCTTCCACTTATAGAGAAGCATTAAGTAGCCCTGAAAATGTACAGTGGAAGCAAGCAATGGATGAAGAAATGCAGTCTCTTCAAAAAATTGGAACTTGGAAGTTAGTTACACTGCCTAAAGACAAAAAGGCAATTGGGTGCAAATGGGTATATGCAAAAAGGATGGATTTCCTCGTAATGATAAAATTTGATACAATGCTAGATTGGTAGCGAAGGGTTACGCTCAGCTAGATAGATTTTGAGCTAGTTCAACTTGATGTGAAAACTGCGTTCTTGCATGGTGATTTAGAAGAGGAAATCTACATGACTCAGCTAGATAGATTTAGAGTTGCTGGAAAAGAAAATTGGGTTTGCAAACTGACAAAGTCGCTTTATGGATTGAAACAATCTCCAAGGCAGTGGTACAAGTAATTTGATCGGTTTATGAAAGGGCAAAGGTACACAAGAAATAAATTTGATCATTGTGTGTATTTTTGCAAGCTACAAGAAGGATCTTTCATATATTTGCTCTTGTATGTCGATGATATGCTAATAGTATCTAAGAACAAAGATGAGATTGAGAAGTTGAAAACTCAACTCAATCAAGAATTTGAGATGAAAGATCTAGGTGAAGCTAAGAAGATTCTTGGCATAGAGATATGCAGAGATAGATCTCGTGGTAAAGTCAGCTTGTCTCAGAAGCAATATTTGAAGAAGATATTACAACAGTTTGGCATGAATGATCAGAAAAAACCTGTAAGTACCCCATTGGCTTCTCATTTCAAGCTTTCTGTACAACTATCTCCTTCAACAGATGAGGAACAAGAATACATGTTGCAAGTTCCATATTCAAATACAGTTGGTAGCTTGATGTATGCAATGGTGTGTACAATGCCTGACATTTCACAAGCAGTTAGTATGGTGAGCAGATATATGCATATTCCTGGTAAAGGACATTGGCAAGCTGTGAAATGGATTCTACGGTACATTCAGAAAACCGTTGATGTTGGTTTACTGTTTGAACGAAATGACACACTTGGTCAAGGTGTGATTGGGTATGTTGATTCAGATTATGCCGGTGATATAGACATACGACGATCAACCACCGGATATGTATTTACTCTTGCTAAAGGGCCAATTAGTTGGAAGTCTACACTACAGTCTACAGTTGCACTGTCAACCACAGAGGCCGAGTATATGGCAATTACGGAGGCTATTAAAGAGGTTGTTTGGTTACAAGGCTTGCTTGGAAACTTAGGATTGATCCAGGAGCATGTTAACTTGTATTGTGACAGTCAAAGTGCTATTCACTTAGCAAAGAATCAAGTTTATCATGCGCGTACGAAGCATATTGACGTACGATTTCACTTTATGTGGGAAATTATTGATGAGGGGAAGATTCTTCTTCAGAAAATCAAGACTGCAGAGAATCCCGCAGATATGTTGACCAAGGTGGTGACAACGATCAAGTTTGAGCATTGTCTAAACTTGATCAATATCCTAAAAGTTTAAAACAATGAGAAATGTAGAGATTGGAGGACTATTTTGTACAGGAAGTTCAGTAATATTTTAAACTACTGCTAATCACAAATTTTGGGAACATAGGCAGTCACAAAGATGCAGCCACTTTGGGAATGATGGTTCGTTGGTAGTCGGCTCAGATTTGGATAAATCTTCACCGAGGTGGAGAATTGTTGAAAAATTCAAATCAAAGCACATGTTCAAAGTTTGGCCAAAATTGTTCAAAGCCAAATTGTTCAAAGTTTGGCTAAAAATTAGGTAATCACCAACCAAACTTTGACAATTTTAAAGGTTTGGTGAAATAGTGCTACCATGCATTCCTATAAATAGCTATTGTTCTTCATTTGTTAAGGCATCCCATAATTGAGAGCAATTGCAAGTGAAGCAATTGAGAGAGTTAAGAGAGCTTCCACTTGAGTGCTAGGAGAATTCATTTGGGTGTATTGGGGTATTAGGTTTTTGTGAGTTTTTCCCAATTTGTAAATTCTCATTTGTTAGTAAAATTATCTTCCAGTCTTTGCCCGTGGATGTAAGCTTTACGCCGAACCACGTAAATTATTGTGTCAATTTTCTTTAAAATTGTTTACACCACATTTAAGTTTCTCTAGAAGTCACAGTTACCATCAATTGGTAATCTGCTCAACCTGTGCTTCCGCACAACAGATGAGGGTAAAGAAAATGATTTTAAAGAGAATGAAAACGTGAACTAGGAAAATGAAATTTTTAGAAAAAATCAACTTTTCATTGAGTATTTGTAAGTCTTCTTACGGTAAATATTATGTGTTTGATTGTTAGTAAATTTATGAATATTTAATAAAGTCAAGCACAATAATGTAACAATGTTCTGATTATATATTTTTCAAAATATTCAATTGCTGCAGTAAACAAGAAGCAAAAATATTACAGGAACAAGGAAAAAAAAGTAGTTACTGCAACTACGATATCAATTAATTTCCATAAAATTTGGGACATTTTTCAAGCACTAAATTATTGTTATTTTTTTTAGGATAAAATTAAATTAGGGAAATGTTTCAAAAATTTAAGTATGGAAGAGAAGGCTAAATATAAAATTGTTGGTAGTGATATAGCACAAAATAACGACAAAGAAGATGATTTTGTGAAGGGAACTAAGAAAGCCATCGAAACTAGATGCGCTCCAGATCGTTTTGCAAAACAGCTTGCAAAATTGTTAGAGAATAAAAAAAAAAAGATGTTGTGGAACTGAGATTTGAAAGTGTTCTACGCATAAAATGTGGTCGACTGAAATAAGATTTGTTCATCGTTAGTTCAAAATTTTGATCCATTTACTTCATGTATTTATTTGCATGGAAGGAGTGTCAATCTCTTACTTTGAGATTTTGAGTACGTTATATTGATGATATGGATATTATTACAAATTACGGAAGCATATTTCTCTGCATTGATTAATAAAGAATGGTATAGTCAAGCCTTCGTGTTATCAAAAAATTTATAACCTTTTTCAAACTTATTGAGTTGAAGATAAATCAAATAAAAACATGAATTCAACCCCAACTCCACAGATTTCAATAACTCCAATGAGAAGTATGTTATTTATGATATCTTTTAACCACGGTCATCTACCAAAGTCAAAATGCTAATAAACTGCGTAGTATTAAATCTCATCACGACAGAGTATAATAATAAGATTCTTTCTAAGTCATAGATTAAAAAGAAAGAGAATACAAAATAATACAAAAACAACTACAATTCATATGCAATATGTAGCGAAAATTTATTCAAATCCAATTTCATAGAATAAACAAAGGAAATAAATATAGCTAGAATGGTAAAAGAAAAGAAATAGAAACAATTCAATATCAATATTCAAAGCAAACAATCATAATTCCCATATGATTGCTGCTAATATAAGCAAAAGCAGTTAAAAAACGGACCGAGACAATTTAATATCAATATAAGGAAACAACCGTACCTCCCAAATGATTGCTGATCGGTCATTGGATGATGAAGCTAAGTATTTCCTATTGTGTGAAAATTGCAAGAATCAAACTTCATGAATGTGACTTTGTAATATCTGTTGCAACTAAATGAAAAGAAACATTATAGATCCTAGTAATTATACTAAAATTTTGAACAGTCATTGTTAATGATAGCACTTAGTCTACTAGAACGACAAAAATTTGCAGAAGAAGCATGGACAGGAAAAGTAAATGATCAAAAAACAAGTAAATAAAAACTTAGATCAAAAGATATATAATAACCTTCACCCATTTTGCTGAGAATCCAGTCTGAAAGAATGAGGGAAAAAGAGTATCAGATTTCATAAAGTTAGAAATTTTCCATTCCCTGCATACAGTTGTAAATTTTGGAATTTAGTAACGTTAATACCAGAATAGGCGTGTTGAATTCTAGAAATTTATAGTTCGGCTTCTACCACAAACTTTGAATCTTCTGAAGCTGAACAAAGATCTGGATGCCATCTCTGTATTCCCAACGATCTGGATTGCAATCGAGTACAGCCCTCATGCCAGCAGATTTGGGTTCAGATTTGGTGGATCTTGGCTTTGCATTATGGAGAATTGAGATAGAAATTTAGATTTGGAAATTGAAGGTAGGAGACAATGGTTTTTTTGGTTTTTTTTTATTATTTTCTTTTTCATTTATCCTAAGGCGACTTTGAAATTTAAAGAAAATGATTTTATTTACGGCCTTTTTTAAAAAAAATGATAATATATAAAAAGAAAAAAGGCAAATCACAACGTTGTTTACTCAATTCTTTGTTATGAATTTTTTTTTTTTTTGCTGTTGATGATATCATAATTGTTATAACATTATTTTTTAAAATTAATTTAAAGAAAAAATTGAAAGATTTCTGATTTTATTGAAATATATATATATTATAATTTTGTAATGCATAAAATAATAGATAAAATTTCTTTTTTAATAGTAGAATAATTTCTCTGGCAATCATTCCAGTGAGCATAAACATATTGTACTATTTGTTCTTTATTATTTTCAACTTGTTTTAAAATTTCTCCATAACCTAAGTCCGATGCATCAGTATCAACAATTTTAGGTAATGCAGGATTTGCTAAAAATAAACATGTAATTTCCTTAACAGTATTCTTTATTCATTTTACAACTTTAGCATATTCATCTATCCATGCAACAGGTGTTTTCTTAAGTCTATCATGCAAAGGCTTAGACATCTCGTTTATGTTAGGACAAAATTCAAGAACATAATTTAAACTACTAAGAAATCTTTGCAATTGATTTTTATCAATGATCCTATCAAGAAACTTGTCTGCAAATGCAAGAGACCTCTCAATAGGCATAATTGGTAGATTTGCCTTATGAAAGTTCTTTTGATGAGAAACATATTCCTACTAAAACTCGTCCAATCCAAATGAATATGGATTTGGAACAACATTGTAGGAATGAAATTAAAGATTTGGAGTTTAAAGGACTTATTGTTAAGTCCAGGTCTCCTTGGTTTGGTAGATATGCCAACTGCCTTCTAGAACAGAAAGCAACATTTGGTAGATTTGCCTTATGAAACTTCTTTTGATGAGAAACATATTCCTACTAAAGCTAGTCCAATCCAAATGAATATGGATTTGGAACAACATTATAGGAATGAAATTAAAGATTTGGAATCTAAAAGACCTATTGTTAAGTCCAAGTCTCCTTGGTCTTGTGCTGCTTTCTGATCAATAAAAATTCTGAAATAGAAAGAGACACACCAAGACTTGTTATAAATTATAAACCTCTAAATAAAACTTTCAAATGGATTAGGTATCTAATACCTAATAAAAAGGACTTACTCCAAAAATTGTATTTTGCATTAATATTTTCAAAGTTTGACATGAAATCTGGATTTTAGCAAATTCAGATTCATCCTAAAGACAAGTATAAAACTGCATTCACTGTTTCATTTAGACAGTATGAATGGACAATTATGCCATTTGGTTTAAAGAATGCTCCCTCGGAATTCCAGAAGATTGTGAATGACATTTATAATCCTTATTCTGAGTTCTGCATTGTTTATATTGATGATGTATTGATCTTTTCTCACACAATTGATCAATATTTCAAACATTTAAAGAAATTTTATTATGCCACTAAAAAAGCTGGACTTGCTGTGTCAAGTTCCAAAATTTCTCTATTTCAAACTAAAGTTAGGTTCTTAGGACATTATATATCCAAAGGGATAATTATACCTATTGAGAGGTCTCTTACATTTGCAGACAAGTTTCCTAATAGGATCCTTGATAAAACTCAATTGCAAAGATTTCTTGGTAGTTTAAATTATATTCTTGAATTTTGTCCTAACATAAACAGGATGTCTAAGCTTTTGCATGATAGACTTAAGAAAACACTTGTTGCATGAACAGATGAATGTACTAAAGTTGTAAAATTAATAAAGAATATTGTTAAGGAAATTTCATGTTTATTTTTAGCAAATCCTGCATTACCTAAAATTGTTGAGACTGATGTATCACACTTAGGTTATGGAGGAATTTTAAAACAAGTTGAAAATAATAAAGAATAAATAGTATAATATATTTCTGCTCACTGTAATAATTGCCAGAGAAACTATTCTACTATTAAAAATAAAATTTTATCTATTGTTTTATGAATTACAGAATTCCAAAGTGATTTATTAAATCAAAAATTTTTACTTAGGATTGATTGCAAAGCTGCAAAACATGTTTTGGAAAAAGATGTTCAAAATATTGCATCAAAACAAATTTTTGCACCATGGCAAGCTATTCTGAGTGTTTTTTATTTTGATATTGAATTTATTAAAGGTGATAAAAATTATATTCCAAACTTTCTAACTAGAGAATTTTTGCAGAATAGATAATGCCTCCAAGAGGAAAGATAAAGGTAAAGCCCCCTCTAAAGAGGCTAAAGAAGTGGTTTCAACACCGTCTAAAGAAAAACTTCTCTCCTCTGTAATGTCAATCAAATCATGGATTGACATAGTTGAGGAGCAAGGAGCTCAGTATAAAGCCACTTCTTCTGTGGAACAGGTAAAAGAATGGATGCAATTCATTACTAAATCCCCTGAGCTTATGCTCGCTTTACAAAGTTTTTCTCAAACTAAAGCTCTTTCACAAGTTCCTGAGAAAGAAAAATTTTTTTCTAAAGAAATTATAAAACCTTCTTCTTCTAAAGAAATTGTTTCTAGAGAAAGCTCTTCTTCACAAATTATTGTTGTTTTACAACAAAAGCTTTCTCAAAAGTCGGATTGGTTTAGTAAAGCCTATCACCAAAATGTTTTAACAATTGAATATGGGTTTTATCATTCTGATCCATTTCAAGCACTTATAAAGTTTTTTCTCAAAGGCTGGTTCTCAGCCTTAGTATCAAGCAATACTTCTTTCTTACTAAGTCTATCAAGTTCAAACACTTCTTTCTTACTGAGTCTCATTCTGAGCCGACATACTCTACTGCCAGAAGTTTAAAGGTTCTGATTCCAAAGCAGTGGGATGATCTACTCCACAATTTTAAATTTTTCCCTGCAAATTTTGAAACTTGTTTAAACCACTCTCGGTCCTTCTCATACTGGGACTACCAGCAGGTATGGTTTAAAACATTTTTCATTCAAAACCCTAAAAAGACCCATTCTTGGTTATTTTTCTTCAATCCAAAAATAACCGTTCAAAGCCTTCTAAATTGGTTCCAACAATGGTGGAACTACTTTGGACCTTGTCCATAAATTTTAATTCCCAATGCCACAAATTGTTTAAACATTTTTAAAGCACATTATATTCCTTCTGAGTCTGAGAAAATATTTTCTCATTTTCTCTATTTTTGTCTAAATTTCTTTCTTCCATGGGTTTGGATGTGGAACTTTCAGTACCACACTCAAGATGCCCAACTTATTTTACAAAGAACATTTAAAGTAAAATGGTGGTCTAAATTTGATGAGAAGACAAAAATCTCTGAACATATCGTTCAGAATTGGCTCTTATCAAAAGGCCTCCTAAAGCCGAGTATCGAGCAATCCAAAGCATAAGCTACTTTTCAAGCCCAAAAGTCTCGAGCTCAATCTCTTCTCGCCTCTGCTAAGACCGAGGAGGATTATTTTAAAGTCATGCAGCAGCTCTTTGAGTCAAGGTCTCAGCCCTTTGTTGCGAGCTCACCAGATGGATCTAGCTCATCAGGTGATGAGGAGCCGTTTATTTCCCTTGGAGATGATAACGAAGATGATTGCTTCGGTATTTTATCTCCAATAAAGCCATGTAAATAAAGTTTTATTTACTACTTAAAGTTAAAAAAAAAAGAGTAAAATGAATATTTTCAGTTTGTACATTTGTTTATACTTTATATGTATTTGAATTTCTTTTGCATTTGTAAAACTATATTGTTACATTTGTATATTTATTTGAATGTAATTCATTATATATTTGTAAAAGTTGTTTGAGCCGGTTACAAGTATTTAACTTCGAGCACACTCCTCGAGCAAAACTGGTGCTGGTCTAACCTCGAGCAGAACTACCCTTGAGCAGAAGTAATGCTAATTTAACCTCAAGCAGACTTACCTTGAGCCCCTCTAGCAAAACTTGCTCTTTTACGAAGCTACAATTTAAAGCTACAGGACGCGCCACAGTGAGTTTAAAGCTACAGGACGCGCCATAATGTACAGTTAAAGACTGTAGACTCCTCAGAATTCTCTTTTTACAATTTTTGCTCTCTCTTCTCTTCTCTCTCTCTGTGGAAAGCAATGAACAGAAGATATTAAGGAAATCTTTCCTGTGTTCTGAGCTTTCCTTTCTTCTCTTCTTCTCTTGTAAACACTTAAAGCCATAAGCTTTCATTTTCAAATGTAAGCATTCTATTTTCAGTTTAATATAAAGCATTTAAAGTTTTATTTAAAGATCTGTAATTTATTTATTTATTTTTAAAACATAGATCAAAGGGTGTATGTTTTAAATTTTAAAGTTTATACATGATCTGCAGGCTGATCTTCTATATCAGATCGGCCATATAAATTGTTACTTAGCCTCCGAGGCATAGAGACCAGATATCTCTCCTCAGTTGTATTTTTTCTTCTCCCACCATCCACTCAGAGCACCAGATCTGGGATCCAGATCTTGATACTGTGTCTGAGTCTGTGTTACCTAGGGTTGCATAGGATTCTGTTTTAAAGTTTTATTTTAATTTTAAAAATTTTATTTTTAAAGTCAAAAGGGTATATCGGCTAAACACACGTTGTGCAGGATCCAGATCTGTTCTAAGTCAGATCTGATCTCATAGCGTAGTTAAATCTACGGTCAACTGGTTTAACAACGCCACGTACCTAATAATCATAAAGTTTTATTAAAAATTGAATTTTATTTATTTTTTCTGTCTGCACTATCATCCTTCGGTCTACTTTCCCTTCTAGTAATAAAAATGATCAAAGCCTTGAAAACATCGAGTCTGTACCCGAATATATATATATATATATATATATATATATATATATATATATATATGTATGTATGTATGTATGTATGTATGTATGTATATATGTATGTATGTATGTATGTGCCATCTACATGTACACCTAAAATATCTATATAAATCCAAAACTACCTTATATAAAAAAAAATATATGTATAAACTGATGTAGCATAAGAAAGTTGGTTGTATAAAACTTTTATGAACCCACATAGTTTAGAAAAATAACGGTTAATACTTTTCAGTTATTGTCACTATGCCACATCAATTTATCTATACTAATTTGTACAAAACTATTTGTGGCTCTATCATTATTGATTTCGAAATAATATTTTATTATTTTATCTCAAATGATGGGATATTTTTCGACATATTGGACCTTTTGAATTTAATGATACTTTGTATTTATTTCATTCATTATTTCATCTAACATTGTTTGATGAGTGATAATAGAGTTATAAACATTTATATAAATTTATTTTATACAAACTAATGTAATATAAACTTATTAGTCGAATGAAATTACAAAATAATAAAATAATTAATGTGGGCCAAAAGCTATTTAATCCAACCAAATGAATTTTGTTACATCAATTTGTAAAAAATAAATTTATACAAGAGTTCGTATAATATAATTTTTTTCCTAATCCATCATATATTAATGTTTTTTTGTTGTAAAACCAAATTCCAATAAACAACATAGAATGAATCATGCCTACTTTAGATAAATAAAAATAAAAATTAAGATGCAAACATATATATATATATATATATATATATATATATATAACAAAAAGACCCAACCCCAAATTTTGGTCCGATTGAGCAAGATAAGCTCGCGAAGAAAAGCTGAGGCCGTAAGTCTCAAAGGCTAACTTAAGGCAAGACGGAGTGCCAAGTATAAGCCAGAGAAGGCTCGAGGAAGATAAGCTTGCTAATGAAGTTAAAAGCCACAAGTCTCAAAGCCTAACTTAAAGTGAGACAAAGAGTCAAACACAGCCAGGATGGGCTCGAGCACGATAAGTTCGCCAAGAAAGATACTACGGCCATAGATCTTAAGGCCTGATCAGGTAAGGTAAAACAGCTGAAATTCATGAGAGGTCAATCTAGTTGTTCATATCTTGGCAAATGGGCAAGACGAACAAAAGTAGGCCAGAGTCCCGAGGATAAGGGAAAAGTTTAAAGCCTGCTGGAAATCCATCTCACAAAGAATTTAGAATAGACTAAAAATGTAAAGGAAAAGATGGAAAATCTGGTCTCTTTATTCATTTCAAATTACCAAAAGTTACAAGTACAAAAAAAGAAAGCCAGTCAAGTAGCTGGGGTAGTCAGGCTAGCAGCAGGCTAAGGGGCTTGGAAAGAGGAAGCAGCCTAAGGGTCTTTCTCGGCGGTGGGAGCAGCTTAAGCTTCTTTAGGTGAAGAAGCAGCCTCTCCAAGCCTTACAGCAGACCACTTCCATGTAAGGAGATAGATCCCTTGGCTCCTGGCTCCTGGCTCCTGGCATTCTGCTCATTCATGTAAGCGTCCACGCCAGCCTCGAGCTTGGACATGTCCAACTCGAGGTATTCCTTATCCAAGACGGACATGATACATTCGTAGTAGAATATCAGCCCTTTGTTGTACTCCTCCGTAAGCTGGTTCCCCAAGGAGTCCACCTTGTTTTGGAGATGAGAAGTCTCGGCTTCCATGGTCCTCTCAAAAGAAAATCTATGGACATCAAGATTTTTCCTAACATTTACAAGCTCATCCCTGACCATAGACAGCTCCTTCTAGAGCTGGAAAGCCTTAGACTCTATCATGGTTGCCTTCTCCTCAAAGGTGAAGATTTCAGTGCAGAGCTTTGCCACTTCCTCCTCTCCCTGCTCGAGTCTCTTCTTCAAACTCTGGTTATTAGCCCTAATCTTCCTCTCGAGATTCAAAGCCTTTGTCTTGAAGGTAGTAGAGGCCGCAGTAGCCTGGCATGAGGAGCGCTGAAAGATGTTGGCCAGCTCGTTAAGGTTTGAGGACTCCAACTCTTCCACGAAGCTTTCCCCTACATTCTTGGTGAAATCCTTAACGTAGGGGTCAGCGAAGTCGGCCTGCTCCCGGAGCGTGCTGATTTAAACCTAGCGGCGACGACGGCACCAGGGGCCCTCGGGGGAGCTTCACCGACTACTCTCGCACTCTCCTGAGTAGGAGGAAGAACCCTGACTGGTGAGGTAGTGAGGTCAACTATGGACCTCTTTGGTGGAGCAGAGTAGCTGCTCGGGCTCTCGACAGTGCTCGAGCGCTTTTTCAACCGAGCAAGGATATTGCTCATATCTTCTACCTTGGATGCCAAGACAAACTCGATAAAGTTACGATGAGTCAATAATTCTCTATACGAGCTCGCGTTGTCCAAGGCAGTGTTAATATGCGACCGTAACTCCTCCTCGACTGGATGACATACACTCCAAGAGACTGTAGAAAACCAAAAATGACAATAAAAAATAGTGAGCAGAAAATAAAAGCAGAAGACATAATGTGCAGCAGATGACCTAGAGTACAAAAGCGAGAAGAAATTTGGGGAATGTCTTCGGTGGCAGAGGCTGCTTGCCCTCAGTCACCCCTAGAAAAAGAATTTACCCTTCCAATTGCCACCAGAAGTAGTAAGGTTGGTGATGGGTTTTTTGCCCTTCGAACTGAAGTGAAGTGCTTTATTTCATCTACCACCGGTTCACCTAAGTTGCACCAGTCCCAGAGGACGTACAGCCCAGACAAAACCCTCTACCCATTCGGATTCATCTTCCCAGGTGCCAGACGTAATTGGGAGAGGACTCGGGCAAAATAGGGCTGTAAAGGCAACCTAATACCTCATCTAAGGCACTCCAGGTAAAGGGTGACATACCCTCGAAAAAGGCGGCTAGGGGTGTTGTTCTTGCCAGGGAGACGGAATTCAACGCTGGCAGGGATATAGTAAGTGGCCCTAAGCCGATCTAGATCCTGCTGGGTGGTTTCACACCTCATGTAATCTATGGCAAAAAACTCGGCCTCGAACCTTTGGCCGGTCCTTTGTCTTTAATGTAGTCGGGTTTCCTCTACAACATCGCCCCAACGACATCTCCGGTAGTGTGAACGGCCTCTTCGGGACTTTGGCCTCTCACTAGAACCCCCTTATTGGCCTCGGAGCTGCTAGAAGAAAATGATTCTTCAGGGGACATCCTTCTGGGTTGCTAAATGGCTAACATTTTTCCTAGGGACCACAATCTACCAAATGGGAAACGAAGACACACGAAACAAAAAGGACGAGAACGAGGAGAAAAATTCAAGGAGTTTATACTGAGATTAGATTTAAAGGATGCAAGTGGTGATGACGGCAACGGAGAAGATGGATTTTACTTGCAGGCGGCGGGTTTCGGTTTAAAGCAAAGTGTGGAAATAAGAAAGGGCACAAAGTTGAAATTAGGGATTTATAAAGACGAAAGCAAGTGATACCAACAGACGGCACGTTACTCAAGGGAGGCACGACTGTTCATGTAATCGCCTTTTTAAATTTCAAACGAGCCGCCCAGATTGACCCACGCGGTTCACATTAAAAGTGAATTGATCGAAGAGGCGGGCAGTTCAGCGTAAAAAGTAAAAAGGGGGGGAACCGGCTCGAACAAGTAGTTTCCAGTTTTATCCCGTTTCTCTCTTAAGACTAGAAACTGGGGGACTGGTGTCAAAGCTGGTCGAGATCAAGTGTTATAACCTGGTCGTACTCGGATAATCTCATCCTGCTTGAGTAAGTTCACAAAGAGCAGGGATATCATCAACCATCGGGGAGGCCCTGGTCGCATGAAGCACAGCACCAAGAACTAGTAGAGACCAGAGTTTGAGCAGAGCAAATCCAAGCATGGCATCCTCACCTCTGTAATTTAGGACGGTGGACGCTTCTCTCCCAGAAGTGGAAAGTAGTCGCTAGACAACCCCACACCCTGATAACTTGTCACGACAATCGATAATTGGCAGACACCCCCATGCCAAAGGGTTTCGTCATTGTTACCGATGACCGGCGCTCGCCTCTATAGTATCATCATTTTACACCTACCTACACGGCATCATTATTTGGTCACGATAACTCATGACTGTCTGACATTCCATACCCCCAAGTTGCACCATTGTGACCCATAGCTATCAGAGAAACACAGGCGCAATGAATGCAAGGGATGGAGCCCAAGCAAGGATGGTGGGAAAAAATGGGGGATAAATATCAAATAAAGAGTGAGGTAAAAAGATTCTTTCCTTTATTTTTTCAACCTTCTATTTTTATGATTTTCTCTGAGATTAAGAGAGAATTTACAAAGAATCAACTCGATTACTGACTTGAGTGTCGGAGGGTTTTCGTCGGAAAACACCCGATGACCTCTGATACTTTTTCTGTGGGTATAGGCCGGAAAACACCACCACTTCAGTGAACAAGAAAACACAGAAGCTAGCCAGAAATCCTATTCGAGTGACCAACGAGCAGATGACATTATCACTATTTGGGAGCGACCAGAAACACGCATCAACAACACTAAATCAAGACAAGAAGGGAAAAGTAAAGGAAAGAGGGACAAATCTGAAAATACGACCAAATAATTGCATCTATCAAAGATGAAATGGAAGAAATTAAAGTCAATCAAAATGATGGTTTGCTAGCTATTTAAATTTTTTATTCACACATACATGGTTTGAGGATATTTTTGTAGGAAAAATGATATTTACATCCCTAAAAGTTAGAAAAATTATCATCAACACCTCAAATTTTTAAAAAGAGACATCAATATTTTATTTTGATCATAATACCCTTTACTTCTATTATATTAAAAAAATTGACTTTAAAATTTTTAATAAATACAAATATTACATAAATAATGTAATCTATGCAATAAACCAACAATATTAAAATATCAAAATATTTTAATAAATTTAAATATATACATTATTATATTATTTTAATAATATATTTTTATTTATTGTAGAGATTTTAAATAAATATTTGCATTAAATACATTTTATAATAAAAAATTCACATACTAATAATGTTAAAATTATTATTTGCATAATATTCAAAATAATTTAAACTTTAATACATTTTTTTAATATTATGATTCTATTTATTATAAAATTTACATTAATATAGTAAAATATATCTAATCAATTGTAAAATACTAAAATATTTTTAAATATTGAAATTATTTTAAAATGTATATATTATTACATTTATTTAATGTTATATTTTCTATTTATTATAAAATATTAGATTCAATTTTTTGGAGGATAATAGAGGTAAATGGCATTGTAGCCAAAATAGGGTCTTGATATCCCATTTTGAAGCCTTGGGGTGTTGATGAACAATTCTCCAAACCTTGGGGGTGTAGATGTTATTTTTCTTTTTTTTTATATGTAAATAGCTTCTACCATTTAAGGATGGTAAAGAAAGTCTGTCTGACCCGAATTTCAGAGTTTTGGACTGAGTGTGAGCTTTGCCTAAAAAGTCTGAGTTCGACCTAAAAAGTCTGAGTTCGACCTAAAAAATTGACAAATGCTTATAAAGCTATATATATATATGGTTATCGGTTCAAGGACGCAAGGTGCCCCTGCTTTTCAGGATAGGAAGAGGTATAGAAAATGCCGCGAGCCACTGTTCGAGTACCAGGCACTACGGCACTGAAGTAACCCATGCTATACTTCTATGAAAAGCTCGAACGACCTTCAACAAAAGGGTATCTACTTGAAACTGACACAGGTGGGTAGGTAGAGAGTACCTAGGGGCGCAAGACAACTTTCTCTAAGGAACTCGGCAAAATAGCCCCATAACTTCAGGAGAAGGGATGCCAACTCACAAAGATGGTCGAGAAATGCGTTGAGAAATGGCAGATGTCTAGAACCTTTCAACGAGACAGTGCTTTTTCAACTCTCTCAAAATAGAATCGATTCCAAACATATATCCATGGTTCTTTACTTCGACAGGGTACAAATATCTAAATTTGATATTTTTAGATACTTTTTTCAGACTTATTGCCGGTACTAAGTAGCAGTCAAAAATTTATATCCATTTTTCATGATATTATGCATGGATTAGATAGAGCATGGCGAATTCTTCAAAAAAAAAAATGGTGTCTTCCTCAATGGAATCTGATAAGTGAGATTTCCTTTTGTCGTATTTTGCTCAAAGGGTTGAAGGGAGATAGTGCATCAAGTTATTCGCAAGGGCCAACTTGATCCTCTTCCCCAAGGATCTCAGATAAAGGATAAGGGAGCCATCAACTCCAACTACCGTCCATGTAAAATATATATATATATATACACACACATCTTTTTACATATATAATAGTTTTAAATCCTATAAGCCCAACTTTTAAAGTCTGATCGAACAAAAAATAAAATTTTATAAATTACATATTTGTAAATCATAATGAATTTTTTTTATAAAATATAAAATTCAAACTTTTTGACCCAACCCAAAAAAAGCCAAACATAAGTTATGCCGAACTCAACATTTGGCCATCTCTATTACCATTCTTGATCTTTGAAAAGTTAGAGAACGGATAAAATGTGACCATGACAAAATTCAATGAAGTATATATCATTTTATTCTCACTTTCCCAAAGAATGATAATGATGGAGCTATAAACTCTTTTATAAATTTATTTTATATAAACTAATGTGCATAAATTCATTGATTGGATGAAAATATAAAATACTGAAATAAATCATATAGACTAAGAACTACTTAATCTAATTAGTTGCATTATGTCATCAGTTCTTAAAGGAAAAAAAGATGCTTATAACCCAAAGTTTTGAAAAATAGTTATGTAGACCCTAAGTTTTTAATAAAGGACACCAAGACTTTTTTTTTCATCATAATATATTTTGGCTTTATTAACCTAATATAATATACTCCAATGATTTATAATAAATAGAAACATAATGTGAAAATTATTGTAATTACAAGTACATTTTAAAATAGTTTCAATTTTTTAAAAAATATATTAATCATTTACAATCTATTAGGCATTTTATTGTATCAAACTAAATTTTACAATAAATAGAAAGATAATATTAAAATATATAAAAATTTAAATTATTTTGATTGTCATATAAAATAATTTTAATATTATCAATATGTTCAGATATATTGAATTAATTGTAAAATCTATATAACCCAAAGATTTATTTAAAACTATTATATTATTGATTATAGCAAACATAAACCTCCATAATAAATATAGATTAAAATTAAAATAATATATCATATAAATAAAATAAAATTTATAAATTATTTTGAAAATTAGAAAAGTTTTTTAACATTATTAATCTTCCATATTCTTTTAATAATATAATAAAATTTATTTGATAAATTAATAATATTAAAATAATTATACTAACATTCACAATAATTTATAAAATCTATATTATTTTATTTACATTATTTTTTTAATTATGTCTATATTAGTATAAATCTTAAAACCAATTTTTGGATTAATAAATTTTAATGTTAATAAAATCCATAGGGATAGACTAATAATAGCTTAATATTAAAAATAATTTTCATTATATACGTTATTTTATTTATTATACTTATTATAATATTTTATTTGTATCATATAATATATATTTATAATTTTTATCGTATTAATATATTTATATTTATCTGAGTTATTATAATTAAAAGATATAATAGTTAAAAAGGGTATATGTGACAATTTATAAAGTTAGAAGATCTGTGTGACCATTTACGAAAACTTTAAGGGTGTGGGTGATTTTTTATCCTATATTATATTTGTACTTATTAGAAAATTTTAAAGTTAAATTTTTTCACCTACAATATTCAAATATTATTATAGTAAAAAAAAAAAGATTCTTGACGTCCTTAAGTGAAAACTTAAAGTTTTGTATAACTATTTTTCCAAACTTTGGGCCTGTACCTATCCTTTTCACCTTGTTAAGAGTGAAGCTACTGGCATCCTTTATTATCCTTATAAAACCTCACTTCAAATAAAATTATAGTTAAGAACAAATAGAATTAAACATAGTTTTTTTTTAACAAATTACTTACATTCATAATCAATCTTTTTCTTTTTTTTTTCTACATGTCGCTTCCTATCTAATTAAAATAAATAGTACAAATTTAGAATAATTTATTATTCTTTTTAAAATTTCTTATTGAATAAATATTTTTATACTTAAGATTGCTTTCAAATTATAATGTAAAATATGTGTAATTTAAGCCAATGATTTGAAGGGAATAAAACTAGGTTTTTCAATTTTTCAATTAAAACCTTTTAGGACCGATCTCATATAACATATAAGAATTAAGTAATCTAGAAATTCATACCTTGATGTTTTGAGAAGATGAACAATTGAGAGTTGTAGATCCGCTTCCAAACGATCTTCCAGGTTATGACTCAAGTTTGATCAACACTGGACGTGTGGGCGTCTGTTTCACCACTCCCCAATTGCAACTGACACACCTTAGATGTCTTCTTTTTTTTTTTTTCTTAAAATCCCGGGGTTCTCTTCATTTTAAGAGAATAATGCATCTTTTATAATATCTTATGAAAAGCACTAGTATGTTAAGATTATGATTCTTATTTAAAATATAATTACTTTTTTAACTATCTCTCCACTTACGTAAAAGTGGAAAGAATGTGTAACTAACTAGGAGACCACCTTGTAAAATATCACAAGCTCCCTTTTACACTTGAATATAACATACTAGGCCTTAACAAATATTATAATTATGATTTTCATCTAATATGCCAGTTTTTCTTACTTTTGGATCCAGTGATGGTGTTGTCAATTAAATGAGCTAACTCAGGGATCATTTGGGAATATACAATAGTGGACACAATAATTAAGTTTATAATTAAATAAATATAATTATTTAATTCCAATTCTACTCCACTATAAGATTGGACTGACCTCCATAATTGTATGCTCGAATATAATTCGCCCAAGCCACGTTGATTTCTTTACTGCACAATCCTTTGTACCACATCGTTAATTTAAATTGATATCTCAACTGTCCAAATCAATTTAATTACATCTTGTTCCTTGATACTTACTGGTTTTCTCTAATGATCATTTTCAACATACTTATTTATGTTGAGACACTCTGGCCAGAGAATTTTATGATCAAGTACTGAAAACCCATCAAGAGATTTGTCGTACAAATTCTATATTGTTAATCTATAATTTCAATACTTGTAATTGCTCTCACCAAGATACCGCGTAATCTTGACTACTTGTGTATGTCATGCCCATTGATAACTCAAATGAAATAACAACTACAATCATGAAATTATAACTAACTCAAGATTAAGATTACAGTAAATCAATGCCTATGAGATTTAATAAGTCTGACAATTATTATTAGGTTAATTAAATCTCATATGTGATCCAGTTCAATGTAGACATACTACATCAATAAATTCATACATGATTAAGACAAATCACTCAATGAATTTATTACAGTCTATACCTAAATAAAGTGTCCAACTTTATTTATCAACTGCGAACTTAATTTATTTAATCATAAGATAACTTGTATTTATGTCTTCTGCGAATCCACATGGTGATCGCATAAATACATATAATATGATTATATGGACTTTACTCAAAATATTAATGCAATTCAAAATATCTGAATAAATACTTGAAATATTTTATTAATCAGAAAATCAATATGCTTTAAAAAGCACATAATCCCAACATGATTAACATTCAAGAATTCATTATGTAAAAAAAAAATCTTAATTTATGTGTAGGGTAATAATAAGATTGCTAAAGAAATGAAAAATAGAACAATATCATTTTGAGTTTTAATAATAAAAATATTATATGAAAAATTAGAAATATTTTTTTTTAAAAAAAGACGTATTCAGAAATAAAATAAATATAATTGAAAAAGGGCTTGGTGCCAATAGTCCATGTGCTTTGTTAAATTACTAGAATTTGTCATAAACCTCTTCTGTTTTCTGAGTAAAATAATTTTTGTCTATATTTTAATTTAATAGACTTTAAAGTAACCAAAGAAATTACATTATTTCCAAGAGAGAATCCAATTGGGAAACTCATCTTGGGTTGGGTTTATTCACTAGTTCACTTATTTTGCGAACAGGGAAGACGTACAAGGCAATTCAGATTTCTTGCGAAATCCTGAAAAGAGAACAGCTATTCGCACCCCTCTAGTCTCCTATTAACCCCTCTATATATTTACACTTTTACCCTCAAATAAAATTACACTAAATGACAGTGACAAAGAAAGCAAAAATCATGTTGCCATTCCAGTGAACACCAGTACCCTTATTTTGACATCAATATAAAACAATTAATATAACTTCACAGTAGTTTCTCAAAATTAATTATTAAGACACTATTTTAATTATCTTGCTAGCTATTTAATCTTGTTATCAGTGAAAATTTCCACAATGCTAGGATTGCTATCAACGCTCTTCCTACAGTTATTAATTCTCAAGAAACTAATAAGAATTTGTATTTCAAAAAACTTCATGTTGAGCTTACAAATTGAAAAATGTACAATATAGTTATTAAGTTTATAATTCAATATAGCAAATTATAGTTTTGACAAAACGGAAGCTTAAAATTTGTTAAGACAAAAATAAAAGTTTTTGAATAATACTAATTTTATTGAAAGAAAATTGAATGATAAAACTAAGCTTTTGAGGCCCTTTTATAACAAACCTAAATATCGTAAACTTATCAAAATAGGTAAATCTAAAATATAATTTTATAATTAAATTCCCCTATTCGAAATAAGAAAGACAAAGAAAACGAAAACCAAGTCCGAGTTATAAAAAAAAAATAAAAATCCTAGAAGAATTAGGAAAAACAGGAAAAAAAATTTGGCTTTTATTCGTCCAGGAAAGAAAAGGAATTTTCAGGCCGAGCACGGACCAAAACAACTTTAATTTTTGGGTTTTGTTCGTCCCGCCGCAAGCTATGAAATGATATATTATACGCCGAAAACGGACACCTGTAGATAAAGTTATGCCTTCCAGAAGATACCTTACTTGCAATACACAACACCCTACATCAATCCCCCTTACTTGGAAAAGAACTCGTCCTCGAGTTAGGATCGTACAACTTCTCATCATCGAGATGATAATTGAACAAATCAACCACATTGAAAGTGTGAGAGATATTTCAATTATCAGGTGACTGAAGTACATAATCATTATCATTAATTTTCCAAGCCATGCAAAACAATTCATACTTGCGCTTCTTTAACTGGGCACGAATGCCAAGAAATCAACTTCGTCGCAGGTATGTCATCACTAAATCACCCTCAGCAAACACTTTCTTATGCCGATGCTTGTCCGCTTTAACCTTGTACTTTGCATTGAAAACCTCCAAGTGAGCTCAAACTTCTGCTTGATTCTTTGAGCCTTTTCTGCCGTATTATCTATTGCCTTGCGTCTACAATTATAGTTATTGGTGGCATGACAGCCAAGTCACAAACTTGTCTTGGAGAACTAGTATAGATAATCTTAAAAGGTGCCTTGCTAGTCAATTGTCTCACCATACTGTTGTAAGCGAATTCAACCTAAGGCAATGCATCTTCCCAGTGTTGTTGCTTGTCACCACATACACACCGCAACATATTACCCAAAGTGCGATTTGACCACCTCCGTTTACCCATTTGTCTGTGGATGGAAAGCACTACTAAACTGCAATTGTGTGCTAAACTTATCCTAGAGATGATGCCAAAACTTACATGATAAATTTCACATCCCTGTCAGAAGTGATAGCCTTTGAAATCCTATGCAGACGCACTACTTCCCGAAAGAATAAATGTGCCACTAAAGCAGCATCTTCAGTCTTCTTACATGCAATGAAATGTGCCAACTTTGAAAACCTGTCCACCACAACTAATAACGAATATTAATCCGTCCTTGTGCGTGACAACCCTAACACAAAATCCATAAACAGATCTAACCAAATATTTTTAGGAACAGATAAAGGCATATACAAACCAGTATTTTGCGCACTCCCTTGCCTTTTTGGAAAATCCAACAGCTCTGTACAATCTTGCGCATATCTCTATTTAGTTGAGGCTAATAATAACTCTCCTCTACAAGCGCCTTAGTCTTGTCTCCACCTATATGTTTGTCTAATCTTCCTCTATGTAACTTGCGGATAATCTGTTCTCGTAAAGAACTATAAGGCACACATAACTGGTTAGATTTGAATAAATATCTATCCTATATTAATAAATCCTCTACATTCTAATGGTTAATGCAGCGATCCCAAATGTGTGCAAAGTCATCATCTTCTGCATACAACTCCTTCAAGCACTCAAAACTCGTAACTTCATTTACTAGAGTTACTAGTAAAGTTGCCCGCCTACTTAACGCATCTGCCACTTTATTTTGCTGTCCAGGTTTATGCTTCAAGATAAAAGTAAAATTTTGTATATAACTCACCCATCTGGCATGTATCTTGCTCAAGTTTTGCTGGCTGTTAAAGTACTTTAGTGCTTGATGATCATTGTAGAGCACAAATTCTTTCTGAATCACGTAATGCTCCCAAGTCTTCAACGCTCTAAAGATAGCATAAAATTCTTGGTCATAAATAGACCACTTCTGTCGTGCCTCATTCAACTTCTCATTCATATACTTAATTGGTCGCTCTTCTTGAGAAAGAACAGCCCCAATCCCTTTTCCAGAAGCATCACACTCGACTTCAAATAACTTGTTGAAATTCGACAAGGCCAATACAAAAAGCAGAAGCGGTGGACAACTTCTCTTTCAGTAAAGTAAAACTGGCCTCTTCTTCTTCTCTCCATTTGAATTTCCATGTTTTTAAGCACTCTGTAATAGGTGCACCGGCTATCGTACTAAAGACGCAAATGAACCTCCTATAAAACGTTGCCAGGCCATGAAAACTCCTAACTTTACCTACTGTCTTGGGCGTAGGCTAATCTTTAATGGCTTGTATCTTCGACTCAATAGCCTGAATCACATTCGCATCAACAATAAAACCTAAAAACTCCATATTATTATATAGCAAGCTACATTTCTTCAAATTAATGTAAAGCTTATTTCTTTTTAACACTTTCAGAACCATCCTCAAATGCTCCAAATGCGTCCACATCAACAGAATACACCAAATATCATCAAAATTTACCACAATAAATTTATAAAAAATGGTTTAAGAACCTGGTTCATTAAATGCATGAAGGTACTTGGTGCGTTAGACAATCTGAATGGCATCACGAACCACTCGTACAGCCCTTCATTCCTCTTGAACGTTGTCTTTCATTCATCTTTAGGCTTAGTCCGAATCTGATGATACCCACTACGTAAATCTATCTTTGAAAAAACCTAAACACCTTCCAACTGATCTAACAAATCGCGCAAGATAGGAATGGAAAATCAATACTTCATAGTTATTTGGTTTGCTATCCACACATATTCCCCAACTTCTATCCTTTTTAGGCATCAACAATGTAAGTACAACACATGGACTCATGCTCTCATGAATAAATCCCTTGAGCAATAACTCATCAATCTGTCCTTGCAAAATTGCATGCTCATGTTGAATCATGTGATAATGGGGCAAATTAGGTAAACTTGCACTAGGGGCAAATTAGGTAAACTTGCACCAGGGACTAGGTCTATATAATGCTGGATATCTCATAAAGGTGGAGCCCATCCGGCATGTCCAATTGTTAAAGTCAGCAAACTCAGCTAACAATAGTTGTACTTCCTCAGGAATAGCCTTCTCTTCAAGTTTAACCTCTTTCTGTAGTTTCTTACACCCATCGCAATCTTGCTCTAGATGGTTCTTGATAATAGTCAGAAAATTCTTTCCTTCGACCTTAGAATTTTTCTTGTTCGTCAAAGGTACCAAACGAACCTTCTTGCTATTCCACTAAAACTCATACACATTATCTATTCTCCTATGGATTGCATCTATATTAAACTGCCAGGGTCTGCCCAATAATACATGGCATACATTTGCATCCATTAAATTACACACCATATCACTCTTATACACCTTCCTAATGGAAAAAGAAACTCGACATACCTTCGTCACTTGCATTTTGTTCCCTTCTTTATCCACCCTATTCTGTAAGGTATTGAATATTTTTCTATTGAAAGCCCTATTACATTAACTAGTGCCTTGGACATTATATTCTCATTATTGCCATTGTCATTGATAGTGCCACGCATTCTGAAAATTTTATTGCGCTAATTATCCTCTTCAAACTTTGGCGCTAATAAAATTTTCTGCAAAATGCAATTCAACAACTCTCCTTCATTTGCCTCTAACATTATTGTTTGCATCTGCCTCGCCAACTTCAGCATCCACCAAATTTATTTTTTTTATGACATTCATTCGATTAATGTCCTGATTCACCACACTTCAAATACTTATTCAATATTGGCTTTGCGTATGGGTTGTTCTGCACCTGTGGTTGGAACTGCTGCCTAGATGGTTGCTGCCTTAATTATTGCTATATTGGTTGTTATGTCTGACTATTATTGGCCAATATTTTCTTCTTATTTTCAAACCCAATACTACTTGATCTGCTCTGCATCCCAGTGAAATGCCGCTGCTAGGTTTTAGAAACAGCACGCTGCTTTTATTCTTCTAACGTCTTTGCTTTATCAACTGCTATACTCATGTCCCAAATTGTATCTACAATATCATCTTGCATTTATTGTTTTAATCCGCCAAGATATTGTAGAGCACTGTCTGAAACTCTGGCTCATGCATGTTATTTCTTATGTGAAGATGATAAAATGCTTTTGTATATTCATCCACACTGCAATTTCCTTACCTACAACTCTAATACTTTACATATAACTACTGCTGGTAATCTGCTTGCAAGAAATACCCCTTTATCAACCTCTGCATTCTAGGCCATAACTTGATTAATGGCTTCCACGTAACTCATCTTCGATTCTATAAGTTTTGCCACCATGCAGATACTGCACCCTTCAATTTAAATGCCACAAGCTTAACCCGCTTATCATGGGGAATATCCATATACTGGAAGAGATTTTTTACATCCGTTATCCAATCTAAAAATTCTTCAACATGCATCTCACAATGGAAATCTGCAATATCAATATTAATCCTGTAATCTAAACTCTTCTCGCCCCTCCTTTCATAATTCTCAGCGTCTTCTTCCTCCGAATCGCTTTTGAACTCTTCTCGCACTCGCGACTGCACTCGCTTCACAGGTTCTAAATTATGAGGAGCTACTTTGTGATTGATACCCTAAGGCACTACTGCTGCACGGTGATTATTCTGAGGTTGTCCTTGTGGTTCAATTTCTTTAATAACTTTCTCACGGTTGTCTCTTTCCCGCAATCTTCTCTCTATGTTATTTATGGAAAGCGTGAGACCTTCGATTACTTGCTCTATCACTGACAACCTCGAGTTATCCACATTGTCCCTATTTTGCAAGATTGTTTCTACAACTATCTATCTGATAGTCTCCACAGACATTGCCTGCATTTCTTAATCAGGATCATTGGAACGGTTACTCCTTTGTTCGTGTGGCCGTACCATGATAATAAGCGAACTTACTATGATACCAACTAACGAAAAAGAAGCTTAAAGTTTGTTGAGACGGAAGCAAAAGTTTATGAATAATACTAATTTTATTGAAAGAAAACTAAATGAATAAAATTAGGATTTTGAGGTCCTTTTATAACAAACCTAAATATCACAAATTTACCAAAATAGGCAGATTTGAAATATAATTCTATAATAAAATTTTTCTATTCGAAACAAGAAAGATAAAGAAAATGGAAACCAAATAGAAGTTATAAAACAAAAAAGATAAAAATCCTAAAAGAATCAGGAAAAATAGAAAAAAATCTTAAAATCTAAAAACGATTAGGAAAGAGAAGGAATTTCTGAGTTGAGCATGGACTAGAACGGCTTTGGCGGTTATCAGTTTTGTTCGTCTCGTCACAAGCTGCAAAACGGTATATTATATACCAAAAAGAAACACATGAAGACAAAATTATGTCATTCAAAGATATATTACTCGCAATACACAATACTCTACATCAAGTTTACTTATCAGGCCACCCAAATATTTCGGCCAATACAATATGATGCGCTTTCTTCTCTATGGCCATGAACTTTCTGAATTATCAAACTCATATTTGAAATTTGAGCTATTGACAAATTTCAACACTGTAGCTATTAAAATAAATGAGATGGGAGGGAAATTTGTTTTTATTCACGCAATATTATTTTTAGAAATTGCTCGTGTTAATAGAAGCAATATGGTATTTTAAATTATTTCATGGGGTATGTTTAGAAAAGGAGTTTTAAGAGATTAATAGACGGGAGTTAATAGCTGCACTCATTCTACAAACTGTATAACTGGGCCCAAATGTTTATGTGTGTTGGACATAATGGGGGTACGATTTTCCACCACTTCTAACTGATCGTTTAGATAACAGCTTCATTTCCTTTGTGCGTGAGCTATTGGCACCTCCTTCATTATCCTAATAAAAACCCACCTCAAATAAAATTATATTTAAAAACAAATAAAAATTAAACACACTTAGACTTTTCAATAAATTACTTGCATTCATAGTCTATTCATTTTTCTTTTTTCTTTTTTATCTTTTTCTTATCATTCTTATCTAATCAAAACAAATATTACAAATCTAGAATAATACATTGTTCTTTAAGATTATATTCAAATTACAATTTAAAATAAGTGTGATTTAAGTGAATGATTGCTTTAAAAAACTCATCACCGAGAAAACATTTTAATTTGTATGGAGGTTAACAACAAGATTGTAAAAATAAATAAAAATAACAGAATAATATATTGAGTTTTTTTAAAAAATAAATTAATTAAAAACTAGAAGAGTGTACAAACAAGGATATTTTTAAAAATAATTTAAAAATAACTAGAAAGAAAGAGATTTTTTGTGGATATTAGAGAGGTGCCAACAGTCCAACTCTTTTTTTTCTTTTTCTTTTTTTTTTTTCATTTTTCAACTATGAATTATACATTTAGGAAAGTTTGAGAGTTAGCTAGGATAGGTGGACTGAAAGAGTGTGCAAAATTGCAGCAATCTTGATCTAATAATGGAGAAGATGTTGAATGATAATATATCAACACATAAATCAGATTATGAGTCGGCTCTGATAAATATCCTATTAGTGGAAGAAGATCTTGGCTAATTTATAAATCTTGAGTTCTCAAAATTAAGTAAACGCGTTTTAGGTTACTAATCTAAATAAAAATACCATAATGGGTTGTATGCTCAAAACAAATAATATCTAAGAGAATTATATTATTGGCACCCTTTTATTAATCCTGTAAAACCCCTATTATATTGCAATTACATTCAATGACAAATATAAAATAGAATTAATCCCACTTAGTTTTTTCCTCTCTCTCTTCAATTTTTTTTTAAAGGGGACAAACAGCTATAATTGGGGTTTTACAAGATTAATAAAAGGGGACAAACAACTAGAAAATTATATCATTCTTTACATAATGTTCTCATGAAACTTGTCTTCAGAGATTAAAGAAAACTAAATCTATGATGATGTACGGATTTGTGTCCAAAATTATCCTTCATATCCTCAAGCAAAGACTCCTGCTCCCTTCTTCTTTAGTTATGCCAGGGTACCTTCTCTGATGTCTCTCAATATGATAAGCTTTGCTTAAATTTCTTCCATCTATTTTATCTTGCATGTACAGTTTTTTTTTTTTTTTGGTTTTTTTTCTTACAAATCCAAAATTTACATCTCTCAATTTATTTTGTAGTCTTATTTATACAATTGATTATCTATACAATTGATTTGTATAACTAAAAATGTTAATCTTTCTTTTTCTTTCTTCTTTTATATTAGTTATTTTTATTTTTGGAAGCTAGTGCTTTTAAGTTTTTAGAGAAAAAAATTTAGGGAAAATAATATAAAATTAAGATTGCAAAACAGTTTTAAGAGTAAGAAACTATGAAAATTGAAAGATACAACTATGTTTATTTTGAAAAAAAAAAGAGAAAGATATTTTTTTATATTAGTGGGAGTATTATTGAAAAACAGATTTTAAAAAGATTTTTGGAGGAATGCTAATAGTCCAACTCTATGTATAATAGACGTGTTTTAGATTTCAAAGCCCAATATAATATACCCACAGCAAACCTCAAACCTATGTTGTATTGGACTTGTATGGTAACACAGCCGCATCAATATGCATAAACAAGCTTTTTGCAAATACAAATTTGTACATATAGCATTATTTTTATATTATATATAAGCCCACATAATCAAATGTACCATCATCAATCAAACGCCATCCTTACTGGAGAAATTGACATAAATAACTTCAAATAATTTTCTTTTTCCACAAACAATCTTCGGAAATTTTAGCTATCATTATTAGCCAAACATAAAATTTTAGGACAAAACTGTCCCTCTCATCTTCTCTCGTTCAAATCTTTCTGGGCAAAATTCTTTCTCACAATTCGTCGTGAGTGATTTACGATCTCTCTTCATCTCCTCTCCAATCGCGCTTAATCAAGATAGAAAGCGTAATCTAAACAGAAAAATTGTAAGTGAAATATTATAATTTTTTAACAATTTTTTTTGTGAAATCGATACTGCGACAGCACCCATCGGAGGGATGGGATGCCCATCGCGCCAAATCGACGCGATGGTACCCATCGCACCAAATCTGGTGCGATGGGTGCCCATCGGTGTTGCCCATCGCACCAGTTTGGTGCGACAGGCACCGTCGCTGCAAATTCCAGATTCTAGAATTTTGTGCGACAAACACCCCGTTGCACAAGTTTTTGTGCGATGGGGTGCCTGTCACACCAAAATCTTGAGTTGACGCTTCTAGATTTTGATGCGACGGGGTGCCTGTCTCACACAAACTTGTGCGATAGGCACCCTGTAGCACCAAATTCTTGGATTGCAATTTCTATAATTTGGTCCGACGGTGTGCCTATCGCAAATACATTGGGTAGGACAAGCAGCCTATTTCACCATGTTTGGTGCGACAGGCTGCCTGTCGCAAAGAGATTAGGTGAGACAGGCTACCTGTCACACCAAACTTGGTGAGAAAGGCTTCACGCCAAAAACACACAAAAAACATAACCCTAAAATGCTCGGTGGCACATAAATAGAAAACATTTCTTCACATATTTTTAACATTTCATTATGCATAATACACTACAGAAATTTATAACAGTTATACAAATATTTAATATAACAGTTATATTAAATATTTAATATTTAATACAAAAATTTTTATAGTTGGACTTAATGAAGACGCGTCTGGGTAAAAATACGGTTGGGTGTGAATGTATGGTGTGCTAGCTGCTAGTTAATCGTGCTTCGTGGGTCTGGTTTTTGGTTGCAGGGAAAATAAAGTTTGCAGGACGATGAAGTTTACAGAAATGATAAATGTCAAAGGGAATAAAAATTAAATATCGAAGATAATTTAGGATATATGAATTTTGTTTGGCTATATTTGATAGAATATAAAGTGAATGATTAATTTTGAAATTTAAAAATTAAGGATAACTATTTATGTCAATTTTCCATCTTACTATGCACCAAGACAGTGATCTAAGCATTTTAATTAGAAACGATTAAATAATAATTTCAGCGGCATGTTAATTAGGGTGCGTTTGGGGCAGCTGCGCTGTCACAGCAGCAGCTGCTCCAGCACCTTCATTTCCATCATTTTGGATAGAAATGAAGGTGCTGGAGCAGCTACGCTGTAGCAGCGCAGCTGCACCAAACGCACCTTTAGTCACTTCATTTCAAAGAAGCAGGCAGCTAACCATTAATTTACTGCCAGTTGTTGAATGATGAAACCTTGACACCATTTTTTCCTATCAATTTTCAAAAGAAACAAGAAAGCCTGAGAATTGATTTGGTATTCTGCCATTCAGAACCCAGGATTCCAACGACCCAAAACTGATTAAATTTGAGAGACTTGGGTCAAGGTCAATGATATGATGGTATGTGTGCCCAAATTTCATCTTTGGAAGTTATAGAAACTTGACCATGAAAATTAAAAATTAAAATTAAAATCACTTCTCTCACATAATATAGAGATATTGCTAACATGTAACTACCCGTGAATACTGATTATACTTGGTTTACGCAAGATTAGGATGTTTGCTTTACTCAATTTTGGAGGGGAGATTGCCACTTGCTCCTCCTCGAAAGTCGAAATCATATTTTACAACTTAACCTTTAGGCTATGCTTGAATGTTGGATAAAATGTGGAATTACATTAATTGAAGCATAAAAATATTAGTTCAATTTTAAATTATGTTTAGCTATGCTGCTATTTAGATTAATAAATTAGTCCAAATTTTAGTTCAACATTGTAGGATTATTAATCTCTATTTTCACATGGGTTTGATAGGACTAGATATCTTATAATCTAAATTTATCACTAATATCAAAATTTTATCCAATAATTTATTTTAATTTTTTAAAATTTAAGATTAAATTAAATTTTAATTCAATAATTTATTTAAATTAATATGTAATATAGTAAACATAAAAAATTATCTAATTATTTATTTATAATAATATAGAAATTCAAATATTAAATTTAACAAATAAAAATATGATTTAAAAATAATATATTATTTAAATAGTTATTTTAACTTCATTAAATTAAATTTAACATAGTCATGTTCAATATTATACCAAACAAAATATAGTACTATATAATTTAATCTAATCCTAAGGATTAATCAAGTCTAGTCGGTCTTCCAAACATAGTACTTTATAAATATTCCGTTACTTCTTGAATTCCAAAATTAACAAAAAGAAAAAAGGTAAATAGATCAGTTGATTTGAAATATGTTATTGAGAACATACAAACTACATTATTTGTAAAAAGATAAAACATTGAAAAAAAAAGAAACAAAATATGGAAAGGAAAACATAATTGTATTTTTATTATTAACAACTTTGAAATTCACATTTAATATTGCATTTGACCTACCAATTCTTCTTCTTGTCTCTCAACAAATGGCCTATGAACACGATCATCGAACTACAATACAACATTAAATTAGAGTGTCAAGCCGATTACGAATACAATGGTAGTCGATTAGATTCTTGAATGTAAGATATGCATTTACTAATACATAAGAAACATAAGACAAAAGGATTTTATTAGATAATTGTTAATATAATTTAATAAAAGAAATACCAAACTAATTAAGTTAATTATTTTTTAACTACATTAACAACATAATGTATGCAATCATAAATCTCTTAAATCAATGTTGTGATGTGTTAGTCTAAAGATATGGGTCAAGAACAGACCGTAATTATTTTCAAACATTAAAAAAAAAAAATCAACTTTTATAATGGACATGAAAATAAAGTAAAATTAATTTAACTCTACTTAAAAATAAGAGTATTGCCTAGATCCTAACATTTAGTCTCAATTTAAGTCACAATTAATGTGTTATTCATCAATTAAATGGTACAATAGAATAATATCTAATATATGAGCAACACGTAGTATTTAAATAAAATTTAAATATGGAGATCAAAATAAAGATAACTACCCTAACCTAAACCAATATATGATTTTTTCTTGTCAATTAAACCTCGGCTAGCAAGGCAACTTTATTGAAAAAAAAGATCAATTTTATATGAATAATAGACCTTTAAATTGATTAATTAATTTTATGGTGGACTCTTAAGTTGATTTCACATTGGACAGATGCTCCAAGAAATTGCAAGTCAATATCCTTTTCTTTAGCTAGATTTGGCATAAAATATATGGAAACTTGACCATTAGAAGTGTAATTATTACAGGATGCCCTTAGCCAAGTCTTGGCAGTTTTGTTGGCATTAAATTTCCACAAACAAAATTTCAACATAATTTAGATGAAACGCAACTTAATTAACAAAGAATTTTTAGATTAAGCAATGATGAATGAAATTGATTTTAAGGAGCCTATACATTGACCTTATCTCAAATTTCTTTTCCACCCTTTTTAAGTCCAGGTAAAACGTCCTTTCTATTTTCCTTCAATGCATATATACCCCTTTCCATTGAAGCATCCACAATTCGTTCCTTCACCGAAGACTTCTAAAAGATGAAAAATATCCCTTCTATTATTCTTTTTATATATCACAAAATTAAAAATAATAATAATTATTATTTTTTAAAAAATTATAAGTGTCACAAGAATCTCTAGTGAATATTACTTTTACAAAAAAAAATAAAATTTGGCATATACAATTGAAATCTTATGTGTGAGTGCCATTTTGGATCTGAATTTCATTTATATAAGAGTTCGAGAGTAATAATTTGGTTTTTATTTTATGTATTATTTACACAAAAGTAAAAGAAAAAGTAGTCCTACTTTTAGATTCAAATTTTACGTATTGGAAATTCAACTCATTAGTGTATTCAATTCTAGTACACAAAGGCCGAGTCTAGCAAAGATTGTGCTGAATTATATCCACTTTTCCATGCTAGTTAAGAAATTTGTTTCAAACTGCAACGACCATGTGAATGATTAACATCTCAAAAGTGAAATGATGGTTTGTGTAGAAGTACTGTAGCTAATGCAGGTTTAGTCAAAGTGAATGGAAAATTTATCTTTTGAATTTCAAATTCCAATATTTCGGCTAAATGAACCTAATTCCGTGGTGACTCTACTATGCTAGCATGAAACGTCATGACTAGATCACTAAATTAGAGGCTTGTAATTAAGTTTTTTACAACTATTAAAAGGGTCGTGATATTTCTACTTTGAAATTGTGTAAACTCACCCACTTCGAAAGAACAAAAATAGTTTTAAAAAAATTCACATTATTTTTAATTATAATTTCAAAAAATAAAAAGAAGAAATTTCAAAAATTAATCAATTAAATCCCCACTAATTATTTAAATTTATGGCACAAAAGCACATGTTTTGGACAATTTAATTATTTTATGTTATAAAGTAAAATAGTCAAATTAAAATTATGTTAAAACAACATTAGTGATCAACAATGGTGAAGAAATTTATGTAAAGAAAATGATCCAATTGATTAATTATTTAAACTTTTTCTTCATTTTGAATTTTAAAAAATAATGCCTTTTTTTTAATCAAACTTATTAATATTTGTCATCACCCTTTTTTAAAACTATCTCAATAAATTTATCATATCGACTATCAAATTATTTTAAAGTTTGTGCTTAGTTGATCTGTCAATATGTAGAGTGACTGAAAGATGATGGACAGTGTGAATATATTATTGTCCAATAAAAAATTCAATTATTGAAGAAATGTTACAGGCTTATTTGTAGGAATCGTAAACAGGAGAGCATTTTTTCTTTGATTGATTGAAAAGGCTCAATCTAAATTTGATATTGTATTTTATTATTGCATACATGTCTTCACAAATATTGATGTTTTTTAATAGGGAATAATTGAAGTTTATTTATTAAACTTGACAAATTGAAAGGGATCAGAAATTATAAAAATATATGCGATATCTGTAACCCGTATGAATGGTCTAGAAAGTGTGAATGTAGAATGAGTTATGAAATAAAATTTTGATGTTTATCAACAATGTAAGTGTACTATTATATATGAACAGGAAACGAACAGAATGAGAGCCGATTGATACATATTTAAAGAACTCTAACAATGTACAGAATACATATTTTAATTATCAATGTCGTTTAGCTAGGAAAAGAATTATATGAAGTTTAAAATATTTATACATATTAATTTTTTTTTTTTTTTAAATTTCTTAAATTGTATTACAGTTTGAACTTACTAGTCTCTGTTAATTTCTGGCTCCGCCACTGTTGATCATAAAGGCACATTTCGAGCCCTTGCCCTCAACATTAACCTAACAGTAATACTTAGAAGGAACAAACAAAAGCTTAAAGCAGCTGCAAAAAGTTATAAAGATCATTAACAGAATCTAAAATTTGAAAAATCATTAGTATCTATAGGGGAAAAACTAGCCCGTCTAGTTCTTATATTTTGAGATTAATATTTGTAGAGTTCATATATTTTTAATACTTCAAAATATCTTTGTCATTAAACTACTAACACTCCTACTGTTATCTTCTTACTATAATGTTTCTTTTCTTTTGGATACTAATGAAAAGAAAAAAAATAAACTATCAATTTAACCCCAAAAAAAAAATAAAATAAAATAAATATATATTAATTTTTTTGAAAGCTCACATATGTCAAAAAAGTTAATGTTGTAAAAAAAAATTAAATTACTAATTTTTTGGACATTAATATAAAAATTAACATATTAACTCATAGTAGAGTACTTCACAAAAATTAATATAAACTTATTTTTTTTATTTTATTTGTGAGGTTAAATTGGTAATTTATTTTTTCTTTTTATTAATGTTCTAAAAAATTATCGTAAGAGAATAATATTGTAAAAGTAAATTAAAATGAATAAAATGTAATGATAAGAGTATCAATAATTTAACAGCAGAGATATTTTGAGGCATTTTTAAATACAGAGACTGAAATACTAACTTCAAACTATAAAAACTAAAAGAATTTTTATCCGACAAAGAATTAAAAACTTCAGTTAGATGAACATCCCCTTAAGTGTAATCGACACAAAGCAAATCCCGATTAACTAAAGTATCTGCTACTCGGTTATTCTCATGACAAGTTCCTGAATTGCATCGAACTAATACGGCGTTCGCTTTTAATCTATCTATTGCATCCCAAACAAATTGACTACAAGCATAAAGCCACTCTCAAGCCAAAGATTAGACCTCCCACGTGCTCCCGCTGGCTCAATAACCCAACTTTTTATTTGCAATATTATTATGGTGAAGTCTGTTTTTTTCCAATTGGTAAACAAATAAAACAATAACAAATATGCCATGCAATACCATCAAATCTATTGTTCTCTAGAAAAAAAAAAATATGAATAACAAGATGGAGCTATTGGAAATTCAAGCAGAGGGATAGCATAAGTGGATTTATGGATAGATAAACACTAGTTATTATATTTCAAACGACTCTCTAATCTAAACGATTCTTAAAAGGAAGATTTTTATTGAATAACTGAGCTACAATTAACAATGACAAGACCTCCATATTTATAAGAAGGAAAACTAGATAATAGTTATATTAAAAATAAGAGAAATTATATTTGTAACACATTTTTTTTTGTCATATGTACATCTAACTATCTTAAAATTTTAACATGTTATTTGCTTCACGATTATTTTTAAACTTATATCAATGAATTACTTTGACACTAAAAATAATTATTTTGCCCCAAAATGAAGTAAAAGACTATTTTATTCTACAAAATTTTTGTAAAAAATTATCATTACAAGAATACCCCTAAATTTAATAAAATAAATAAATTACAAATCGAATATGTTAATTTTTTCTATTTATAATTTCATTTAAAAGTTATCATGTTAATTTTTTGTAATTATAATTTCATTTAATTCTTGTAATTAAATTAAGTATAGAGAATTTTACAAAAATCAAGATGAAGAGAAAAGCTCTCTATAATTATTGTAAATTTCTCTATAGTTAAAATTAAGAAACTTTCCTATACAAATTAAATAAAATTTCATTACAAAAAATTAACATGATAATTTTTAAATGAAATTATAAATATAAAAAAATTAACATCTTCGATTTTATGATTTATTTATTTTATTAAATTTAGGGGTATTCTTGTAATTATAATTTTTAATTTTTTAAAATTTTGTAGAATAAAATATTTTTTTAATTCATTTAGGGGTAAAATAATTATTTTTAATGTCAAAGTGATTCATTGATACAAGTTTAAAAATAAAAATAATGTAAACAACGTGTCAAAATTTTGTGGTGGTTATATATATATGATAAAAAAAATGTGGTGGAAATTTAATTTTTCTAAAACTAAAATACTAAAAGACATTCTATAATTGACTCTGATTAAAAATAAAAATATCAAAATATTTAAAATAAAAAAATCTTAAAGTTATTAAATAACGTCCTATATCATAAATGAACTTCCCCAAATAAATATTATCAAGTATGAAAGCCTTCGAAAAAGAATGCATGAATGTTTAGAAACAGTGAAAAAAAGAGAGAGAGGAGTATACTGATGAGAAAGAGAATCATAGACTTCACATAAAGAATCAAAGGGAAAGGTTAAAAGAAATAGCTCCTGAAAATCCGGTAATGATATATCTTGTCGGCAAATTTTTCTTGATTAGTGATTCCTAGATAATTAGCTTAGCACCAAGGATCCAGTAGAGTTAAAGATTGATTCAGTTGAGTTAGAAGAGTGTGCATATGCACAACTTTTAGCTCAGTGGGGTCTATTTTTGTGTTTGTCGAAAGATTAGAGGCATGCTTCACGGACACTAGCGTCTGTGGTGGCCGGAGGCTTCTCTGTTTTATTTTGTGAACAAAGATATATGTTTAAATGCAACGAGAGCCTGCAGTTCATATTGGTTCATGTTAATTTGTCTCCATCCAAGAGTCTTATCTTTTAACGCGGCTTAAAACTTGACAAAGAAATCAAAATTTTTGAATGGAGCAACATATTTTTTTCTTTTTCATATTAATATGCTATAATTAAAAGAGTATATATATTTACTATTAAAAATCTATTAGAATTAATCTACATCAATTTTAGAGTTAAAGGAAATGTAAAATGTCAGCATATGGAGTTGAGTCTTGATCTTGTGCTTAGGGATGACTTTAAGTATAGTTGATGAAGGTAGTCGCCTAAGACCCTTTATTTTAAGAATATTTTTTAAAAAAAAATCTCCTTAATAATACTATAATAATAAAGATATTTTTTATTATAAATTATGTATGATAGAAAATAGAAATGCCTATTAGACATCTCTTTAATTAATAATTATCTTACAATTAAGAATTATTTTTTATATAAAATCTATATTTGGTAACCTTAGTAGAGATATAATCAATAATATCTAACTATTAATTCATTTAGTATTAGTCTTTTCAAGAAAAAAATAAATTATTTATCTTTTTGCTTCCTAAAAAAACTCAATTATTTAATGTTTGAATCTTTGACTTTTAATATTTTAGTATTCCTTTTAATTTATATTAAAAACTTTATAATCTCAAATTAAAATTTATTACTCTCTAATAAGAAAAATATTACACTCATTAACGATTTTAAAATAATTTATCAAATATTACAGTTTATATTTACTCATTCAATCATTAATTATCATTCCTAATCTTTCAAGGCATATCAATTCTAAATATTTTATTTAATAATAATATTATTCTTTATTTATCGGAGTTTATTTAATTTATAATGATTTTAAATTAAAGTAAATATCTCTTTAACTATTTTTAGGGCTCTTATTTTAAAATTTAGTGACTTCTGGAGTCATTGAAACTTCTAAGAAATTAAAGATGCATGAATTTGTTTCATTTTATACCATTTGAACATTAAATTACAGCAAAAACAGATCCCACAAAAACTCAACGCATCCAACCGCCCAATACCTAAACCCGACCCCTTGTGCCCTCTAAAATTGAGTTTCGAACTGGCCAGAGCCGAGTTAAGGCTAGACATGGCTTTGAAAGAAGCTTGAATTCCTTTAATTCACTGCGAAAGGATCATAAATATATTTTTAAATTTAGCTAAAATATATATATTTATATATGTATATCAAATATCCATATTATTTAATTATTTCAAGGAACCGTACTGAACAAGACCGTTGAAATAAATTCATACAGAAGAATATATATTTGTGACTCACCCATATTTTATTAAATATGTCAGACAATACGAAGGTTATGGTGAAATTAACCACATATATAGTGAAATGAATTCCACAGTAAACTTTTTTAAGAGGATTATTTTTGAACTGCAACCACAATTTATTTTTCGCAATTAATTTTTTTTTTATTTTCCCCCATAGTTCTTCAATAAAATACAAAAAAATTAGGAGCAAAATCACATTTTCATCACCAAAATTGTTTTAGAAGGGTAAATTAGGCGCAAAATTAAATGAAAATATTAAAATAAGTACAAAATTCATTTTTAAGTAAATTATTTTTACTCCCATTACTTCAAAATTCTGGCTCTGCCATGACCGACTATGACCATTCCGTTTATAATAGTAGTTATTTTCTTGATTATGTTTTAGGATAATAAATAAAAAATGAGTTATATATATAAGTATTGATTTGGTCCAAGAACTTATATTTTATTAAAGTCTATTAAAACTATTACACTATAGGCTATAATATCATAATATCATTACATTATTATACCATATGGTATAATAACTTTTTTAAGTTTTAATAAAGTCCATGATCATAGATTAAATAATTTATATATATATATATATATATGTATATGTATATGTATAGATGCTCATATAATTTGATTGTGATTTTTTTAAAATTTGAAAAAACTATTATAATACCATACAGTGTAATAATATAATAGAATCCTAAATTGAAAATTATGCAATGCTTACCTACCTGATTCAGTAACTTAAATTTTATTAAAATTCGAAAATATTATTATTACACTATATTATACAATAATTTATTCGAACTATCAAGTCTAGAGTTCTGAACCCAATAAATTTTAATGTGTGTGCCTCACTCTATTTATATATATATATGATGTGAAAGGAGTAACGCGGTGTGTGACGTGAGCTGACATGTCATCGTGTACAAGATAGGAGTTTGAATAAAAAAAAAAAAAAAGGGCGTTTACAAGAGTCATGAGGGTGTTGGTGTGATTTCTAATCAAACGAACAACCGCACAAAAGATACAGAGCTAGGTATTTTAACTTCTAATATACTCTTGAAAGGGAAATTAGACAAAAATAGGAAATGAAATTAATAAAGAGTATGATATTTGGCCGAAATAGTGACAGGGAGACAGATAGTGTCATTATGCACCGCATAATAATACTGAAGCACCCAAATGGCACCCTGTGCATGCACAGTAAGGTCTCCATGAAAATTTGGTTTGAGTAACATTATTCATTAATTAATCCGGAGAAAAATTTAAAAGAGTACTTGGTTAAAAATATCACATCCTACATTATTATTAGCGATGTTGCTCGGGAATATATACTTAACTAAGCATATGTGTTTTGAGTGAAAGATAGTTGCGTGAAGCCCAAAGCAAAAAAATTACAGTGCAGTCGATAATCACGGATTTGTGTAGAATATATGCAACATTATTTGATGATTTGTTACTAAACTTAGACTGCTGAATTAATGCTGATCAGTCAAAAACCTGATGCAATTAATTTAAATCCCAATTGAAACAAATTCTCCTTCTTCAACATTATATGCATATATGTTATTCCCAATTTCCCTCAAAATCTCAATTGAGAGGTAATTGTTACCATAGGGTTACAAGCATTATAGAAATAGAAATCATCGGATTTAATCCAACGGCTGAAAATATATTGAATAATAATAAAGAGATTTTAGAAAATTAGGAAAGATATTATCAATTCTTCAATGTTTGCTAGCCTATCATGTAAGGAAACAAATTCTCAGTTAAGATTATGTGAAAATATTGAAACAAACATCTATTAATATAATAGTATTTATTTAGTAATTGATGTTTCTATCGGCAGCTTAAATTGAATTTACTTTTGTAGACCTTATTATAGAGCCGTAAGAATATAGGTTCACCTGTAAACATAAGTTATTGTCTAAATGGAAGTTAAACTGCATTAAGCATATTTTATTATTTTCTTGTTCTCTCTTTTCTATCGTTTTCCAATTCTTTTAGGTATTGACCAAATGCTCTGCTCCCTTTTTCCCATTCCCCTAATGTCACCCTCTCAATATGTCAAATATTTCAGTAGAATTATGTATATTAGTACATATGGGTCAAAATTCATTAAAATTTTAAATCCAAAATAATTCTTAGAAATCTAGTGATTTCTAAATATAATATTACACATATAATAATAACACTATTCTAGGATTCTCTTCATTTGTGAGTCCCATCTTTTATGCATGTCATTGTCTTAAACCCCACCACTAATTACTCTCTATCTGCGTAACCAAACAAATGCCAAAGGTAGAAAAGAAAGAAAGGAGGAAAGAAAAGTACCTAAAAGACAAAAACCAAACCACCTTTAAGAAATCAACAAACTTAAGTGTGCAAGCACGTATTAAATCCTGAATATAAACCATCTCAAGATTGAATTTCAAGGGATTCTCTGAAGAGAGATGGGTTTAAGGAGCTATCATGTAGAAGATAACAATTTGTGCAGCTTTCAAGCTCCAACTTTCATTGAATGGCTCAAGCCATCTTCATCTCCTTCTTCTTCTTCTTCTTCTTCTTCTTCTTATAGTTCGTATGTGACTCAACAAGCTCAGTTGACAAATCCCATGATGAGCATCTTAAAATTCCCTCTTGTTTATCACCAACAAAAGCAACAGCAGCAACCAGAGAATTTGGATGAGGGGGTTCGATGTTTGCCTCTTCTTAGTAGGTTTAAAGAGAAGAAAGCTTTGAAGGAAGAGGAAGAAGATATGCAAGTGCAGGAAACTAATCGTGGTGTTAAACAAGAGAAGATTGAGAAAGTTACTGTGGCCTTGCACATCGGATTGCCAAACACCAGAGATTCTGATGTTGAGAGTAAGGATTTTGATACTAAGCAAGAAGAAATGATCAGTAGGAAAAGCTTTCATGGGTGTTCTTTGAACAAAGATTCTAGGTTTTGGATCCCAACTCCTGCACAGATCCTCGTCGGTCCGATGCAGTTTGCTTGCTCCATATGTAATAAAACCTTCAATAGGTACAATAACATGCAGGTTAGTTAAATTATTAATTCTCTCCTTGATTTATAAAACCCTTGATTGCTTTTCATTTATTTACCAATATTCTTTTATCTTGGGGTGCACGATAAATTTTCTTGAGAAGATATAGCGATTCTTGTGTCTTTTGGAGTTCTTTATAAATAAAATTACAATTCTGATAATTAAAAAAATGTTCAACAAGCTTACTTACTGTTAAATGTTAATGCATATATCTTTTCTTTTCTTTTTCCTTTAATCCTGTTTTATTGCTTCTTTGATTCATATATTCAACAAGTTTGAACTATTTTCCTGCTAAAGGCTAAGAGACCGTGGAAAACCCCATAAGAGATCTAGACTAAATTTGACTTTTAAGCAAGGGATCATATAGATATCAAAATGAAAGGATTCCAATCACAACTTGAGCCATAATACAGTGGGTCACTGATTTATAGAATGATGAATTTCATAGGCTTATAAAATTATTTAACCACTATCTAATTGATGAATTTTACATTAGTTGAGAATCAAATTAGAACTTAAATGGGATAACTTACTTATTCTATTGAAATATATATAACACAATGCTACAAATGGTTACCAAGCATAATTATAACAAAAATCTCAAGTGATAATCAAATCTGATCTTTAAAATTAAATAGTAGAAGAAAATGCTTGTTGAGGTAAATTCTGAAGTTCATTATGCTAAAATGAGAGGTTGAAAGGCTTTTGAGCAAATAATTGCTTTAATTTCTAAGTGTATAACCTTTAACATGCCTCCAGATCATACGTTACATCTTATAATAGTTAAAGGCTTTCACGTTGGAGAGTTGCAAATTATAAAATTTCAAGATCAGTCTAAAATTTGAGGCTGGTAGAGATTATAAAAAAAAAAAAAAAATAGTATATAACTTTAACACATGAAAGCACAGGGTTATGACCCTCAAAGCTCCTCTCTGATCTCTCTTTAGGATTTGAGCATCCTATCCTTTAATTTGTTAATATGATAACTTTCCCTTCGCCTTTAGTAGTGTAAAGATTCGATAATTGGTAGTCTAAATCCCGTTTCTTTTGACAATTGTCCTTCATTGCCTCCCTTTAGGGTGAAAAGCTAATGAGGAAAGAAAGTAATTAAATTGGGGTTGGAGGAGAATTTAAAAGATATACAAACGATAGTGAGGGATGTTAGTAATGATGAATGCGGGCAATATAAGGCTCACTTGAATTTCTATATATGACTTTGGATACTCTTTCTCCAATTAATAATTCTCAACTTTTTATTACTTTTATCATTGCTGCTCCACATCTTAAGAAAACCAAGCTCAATTAGTAGTCAGTTTTTGAAAGATACATTAAACATTCTAAATTGCTTTACCTCTTTGCCAAGTTATATATTCTCAGGAATATGCCTTTCTTGTGTTTCATAACACTCTTAAATTATCATTTAATTTCATGAATAACATTTTATGAAGTATGAGTAAACTTTTTGTCAAATTCTAATGTTTGATTAAAATTTTATTAGAGGGTTGTGCTCTTCAAATCCTAGAGTTTGAGTTAACAATTCATATCCTCTCATAATCTATTTTTTTTAAAAAAAATTTATAGAAGATAAGACACATGGCATTTAAGTCTTTCAAGGGCTAAGATTTGATTTGCTGTTTATTTTCTTTTTAAATACCAAAATTAATGTTTTTATGACCAGCTAAAAATCCTAATACTAATCAATGTTAACTCTAAATCCATCATCTAACTCTCCTCTTTGTTCCTCAGATTTTTTTTTTTCAAAGTTCTCATCTTTCTTCTTCATACAGATAAATTCTCATAATCTATCACCCATCTCAATATCTTTCTTTTCTTTTTTTTATTTAACTCCCGCTTCTCTTATTTTGTAGTTGATTTTGATACAAACAACACAATTAGAATAAATTCCAGAGTAAGAAGTTGTTTTGATTTTCTTTGACATTCTCCTCTCTTTGCTTCTAGTTCTCTGAAAGTATGTATTCAAGGTCTTACCAATGGGCTTATAGCCTAGTGGGAGAACATTTGCACTTATAATGTTGAAAGTAAGGGTTCGAGTCCCTATAAGGGTTAAAAAAAAAATGTATTGAAAGTCTTTTTTTAAATTAAAAAAAAAAGCATGTACTCTTGAGTTAATAACTTATAATCCAGATAAGTTAGATGCCTGTAATAATTTGAGAATAAAAAATGAGAGAATCAAAATCCTCAAAGATGAAAAAAATAAAAAATAAAATTAATCTGTTGATTTTTTTTTTCTTCTAATTAGGTGAAGTTCTCCTTTCGAAGTTTTGAAAAAAAATTTGCAATTCCTAAAACACCGAAAGAAGTAGTAAGTCGAAACTAGAGTTAACATCCGTTAGTTTTAGATTTTTAGCTAGCCACAAAAACGTTTCTTTTGGTATTTAAAATGGCAAATAAAAAGCAAATCAAATCTTAATCCTTGAAAGACTTAAATAACATGCGACTTTGATAAAATTTGATCAGAAGTATAATGCTCCTTTAATCCCTAGGATTTGAGCTAATCCCAGTTAATCACTATAGTTTTAAAATTTACCCACAGTATTCATGTTGACAATTGTATGTTAGCAACTGTTAAAATATACTTAATTCTTCTTTGTTTTTCATCTATTGCATAGTGGATTTGTTTGAATTTTAAGTTGTATTATACAAAAAAAGTTATTAAACTATTAAAATATATTCAATATTTATAGAATTAACAATTTAGATGTTTTAAATAAATTTTAAAAATATAAGGACTACCTGAGTAATTAACCCAAATCCAAAAGACAAAAAGGGATTTAGCCATTAGAATCTTTCCTTAACAAATTCTTCATAGGAACTTGCGGACAATTTTTTCATTTTAACATAGAAATTTCAAATGCGTGATTTTTACTTATTACAGATGCATATGTGGGGGCACGGATCTGAATATAGAAAAGGACCAGATTCACTCAAAGGAACACAGCCAGCGGCAATGCTTAGGCTACCATGCTATTGCTGTGCTCAAGGCTGCAAGAACAACATCAATCATCCGAGAGCTAAGCCATTGAAAGACTTCAGGACACTTCAAACTCACTTCAAAAGAAAGCATGGTGCCAAGCCATTTAAGTGCCGAAAATGTGGCAAGGCATTTGCAGTGAAAGGAGATTGGAGAACCCATGAAAAGAATTGTGGCAAGTTATGGTATTGCACTTGTGGTTCTGATTTCAAACACAAGAGATCACTTAAGGACCACATTAGGTCATTTGGCAAAGGCCATTCTCCTCACCCATCCCTTGATGGATTTGAAGATGAGAAGGAGTGCGTCACCACTGGCTCTGAAGATGAAGTTGCCCGCAGCTGCTAGTTAATTTCTCAAGGTTTCATGAGATTTTAAAAGAGGTTTTTTTTTTTCTTTTTTAACGAATTTCTTTTGTGTCAGCTATATCATTAATTAGAAGCCAGGTCTCATCATCTAAGCTTGTGCTCAGTAACAAAACATTCTCAACAAAGGCGAATGAGGCAGCACAGGGAGCGATTTGCTACCGAGCACTTGCTGATCGATGAGCCACATAAAAAATAATCTAGTTTGCATGCTTAGTGAAAGAAGAATAAGAAGATTGCCTCAAGTTTTGAAGTAGATGAATTTTCTTTTCCTAGCCCTAGTAACACAATTTTATTGTTCGTCATCAAGCTTAAGCGTGTTACTTCTTCAACGGAGAAAATTTATCCGCTTCATTACTGACTGGTAGTCTTAACATGTATCAGGATTGTGTTTTTTATTATATATAATTGTTTACGTGTGTATGCCACCCCTCTCTCTCCCTTAATATAGCACAATACTGGTGCCGTGTTACATTAATCAGTTGTCTATTTCTGTGTTTTATCTAATATATATATATATATATATCTTCTACTCTTATATACTAGAATGTCATGTGTTTATAATGTTGTTAATCATAAAAAAATGCTAAAGAGGTATAGTGTTGATAGAAACAAAGTAAAATTAATTTAGTAGTAAATTGACGCTGGTTTAACCTTATTTATATCAGCTTTGTACTAATTTTTGTCTAAACATCATTGCTCATTCATTAATGATGACATTATCACACCATATGATATTACTCGTCTTAAAGCTACGCGTTTTGCTTTTGAAACCATTTAATAAGCCTCATGCTGTTCGATAAATAGCTCACATATAAATCCTATTAATCATTTCTCACTAGACCATGCGAGATTTTGACAACCCCTCAAGTGTCACATGAAGACATTAGTGAAAAATCGTTAAATTAATTAAAGGCAGATTGTGCGGTTTTCTCTTGCTCTTTTGGGGTTTGTTGGCTAAAATACTTAAATTACTGCACACAAATTATGTCACAAAAAAAGGAGGAAAAAGTTAGATTATTTTTCTTTAATCAAATTAGAGTAGAGATCAAAGACTATTATTAAACCGATTCTATAAAAATGCACCAACGTGTCTCTATTTTCAAAGGCATGGCAGGGAAGTTAGTGAGATTCCAACTTAGGCCAAACCAAATTGTCCAACTAATAGACTAACAGCAACTAAAAAATGATTACCTATTAATTAACCTGGAAAAAGAAGAATTCTGTAGTCTTATACATAATGGACTTTGATAAAAGATCATGCAAATAATCAAATCTCAGAATAAATAAAACAATAAATACATAAACAAAATCGAGTACTTTCAAATGAATAATAAGTTAATAACCAAGAAAAGGTTACTTTTTGTATATGTGAAAGGGCTTTTTTTTTTTTCCTCTCTCTCTCTTTCTCTCTCAAAAAAAGACACAAGAGTGTATATATTTTCATCAGACTTGCAAAAGAGACCACGAGAGAAATAGAGAAATTGTTATTGCTAATTGCTTTAATTGGTAGGGTTGACCAACTAAAAAGTTGTGGGGAAAATGTATGAAAAGTTTGATATTTTTTTAAGATTTGGGACCTCCACTATGCTTTGTCGGGAGAGAAAAACAGATAGCTAGGGCCATAGGGAAAAATAAAAACCAAATGGTTAAAAACCCGTTCAATTAGCAGCATTGTTCTTGTTGCTAAACTGCATGCCCAATTTGTACCTCAATGATTGGATTGGGTATCAAGCATTCGAGCATTAAGCAACTCAGACGGCCAGAGGCAGCCACGCAATGGCTATCTTTTGAGTAAAGGGGGTTTATCAATTATCATATATGCACGTTTTCACTCTTTAGTTAAAAATTAGGGATTTAAAACAATATTTTGAAAAGTTTTATGTTCACACCCGATATGGTAACAATATCATTTGCATATATTAGTTTATCTAATTATTACGATAGTAAATGTCATGCATGCGTTCGAACCCCCATTGGACCGTTCAATTGCACACCAAGCACATCAACAAAAAGATATATCCTGATTAATGAGATTTTAATATGTGTTCATAATTTAGTCCCAAAATTGAAAGTTTTACATGTTAATAGATCATGATTCTATCGGATGCAGAGAAAAGAAGTCTAGATTTTTAATACAAAGTCCATCACAGTTTTATTCATAGATTTTACAAACCGAAATGCATATAATTTGTTACGAGAATCAAGAATTATAAACTACTTAAGGCCTCCCTACTAACACGCTAATTATGTGGAACGATAATGTATTACACGGTGTTGCTCAGGCAATTAGTCGGATGTAAAGACCCTTTCCTATGGTATCAAAAGTAAAGGTTGCATCAATTGCAAAACAAAAATACCAAAATTTAGTAATTTATAAATAAAAATTATTTTTGAATATAACCAAGACAAAAATTGTGAACAACCAATATATATATATATATATATATATATTATTTGGGGGCATTATTTTTTTCGTAGTACGGTCACACTATAAAATTATATAGTTTAATAATGAATTAAAATAACTCTATTAAATTACATAATTTAATAAAATATCCACATGAAAAAAAAAGGAAGGCACACTAAGGAAGAACTTTTATATATCCATTGTTTCCACACAACTTATCATAATGTTTCCATCCATCAAAATTTTTGAATCTATCAAATGAATGGTTCTTTAACATATATAATATATTAGTTTAAAATTAATTTTTCATGAGTCAATTGTCAAAATAATTAAAGAATTATAAGAGACTAATTGTAAGTAACTATTTTTTGTTAAGGAGACTCACATTTGCAGCATGGTAGTCAATAATGTAGAGGATCCTAATAGCTGCTGCAGTCTGTTACAAGTTGATGACTTGCACTGCTAGCTGAAGCCTGGTAGTTATGTGGTTGCTTACACACGTAACACTTAGTTAAATGTAAATACAAATCAGTAGCTAACAAATTGTATCTAGTTAGTTAGTTTTAGCTAATCAACAGTGTCTGTGTGTTATTATTGAATGAAGGTTTTGATTTTCTCTCCAGATCATTTTCTCTAATTTTCTAACTCACAAAATAGTTATTTTATGAGTTTTAACTTGATATAAGAGCCATGCATGGCATCAGTTAATCTTGCATCATCATCAAATCACACTCTAAATACTGGTGCAAACTCAAACAATGTAACTTTCACTTTCAACACACCTGTTAAGCTAGATTAGTCCAATTATCTCATACGGCGATCACAAGCTCTAGCTTCTATACATGGCAACAAGCTAGAGAAGTTCATTGATGACACTATTGCTCCTCTTTAGACTGGACTTGGCAAAAAAATGGGTCAGGCAAGCTTTAAGCTCAGCCTGCGAAATAAAAACATAGACAAAAACTCACAAAATGTGAAGCCTATATTTGATGAGTTTGAACAAGGGCTTTTAAGAAAAGCCCGAGCTTAATTCTTTTTTTTTTTTTTTCTTTAAGAAAGAGGCCTTAATAATATAAAAATTCAAATTAAAAAAGAAAACTGAAAACACTGAAACCAAAGAAACAAAAAATACAAAGTGAAGTTGAATTGAAAATGGAAGTTGTGAGTTGCCATCCATAGCTACTGATTAATAATAAAACGAGACAAATTAATTGAGCTTAGGCCTATGTGTATATGTTATCCTAACTTTACTTGCCCTTGTTTTTTAATATAATTGTTTAGCGAGGAGAATCAATTACAAGTTCTTAATAACATATAAAAATATTCTACACAAAATCAATTACTAATTGTTTTTGCTTTACTATTTATTTTAACACTTTTTTTTGTTAGGTGGAGTTCCCCAAGAAGAATTTTTACTAGAGAGAAATCAAAGGACGAGGAAGAAGATGGCCCATAAGTATTAGATTAATTTATTTTTTATATTAGTATTTGCAGTTTATTTTGTTGTATTATTAGTATTTTTTATGTTGGATAATCATGTATTAGATAATTATTTATAACTTAATTATTTTTTTAATTTATAATTTTATTAAAATTTTATTTAAAAATTAGATAAAAGTCCAAGCTCGGCCCAAGCTCTACCCAAGCTCAGCTCGTTCAAGTCTGGATGGGCTTTTTAAGAGCTTGGGCTAGTTATCAGTTACACAGGCTTGGGCCTGAACTTTCAAAAGCTTGGCCCAGGCCCGTAGATTGCCAAGCCTACCTTTGACTCACAATACTTAAAGAATTGGAGATGAATTGAGATCTGTTGAAAATCAAGAGTTTACAAACTATAGATCATAAGATCAAGTGCTTCTCGGTCGGTTGCTCTCATCCATAAGTGAAGGCATAATCAGCCTTGTAATCAACCTAAATATTCTCTCAATGTATGGAAAGCTATTGAAACTCAATTTGGATCACAATCAAAATCTAAGCTCTTGCATTTGAGATATATGATGAACTCAACTCAGAAAGATGACTTGAAAATTACTAATTACTTCATTAAAATGAAGAATATAAATGATAATATGGCTATAGCAGGAAGTGCATCGAGTAGTGATGATTTGATCTTGCATATACTTTATTAATTAGCACTAGATTATAATTCAATTACTATTTACATAATTGGACAAGTAGATGTAGACAAAATGAATGTGAATGCAGCATATTGTTACGGGCCGCTCAATTCCAGCCCAAAAATGGCCCAAGGATATGTGCCAAGATGTGCTAGCTTGGCCTGATTCCGGAATGTTCCGTAAAATTCCAGCAACTCTAGTACAATTGTACATACACTAGATTTCTCTAGATTTTGGCACATGTACATAGAGTTCTCTAGGCTTAGAATTCTCTAGAGCTAGCTAAGCTTCCCTATAAATATGGGTGAGCTCTAGGCATTTGAGCATCAACCACATCAAGCAATCAAAGCATCAACAAAGCATCAAAGCACTATTGTAAGCTTTCTTTCGAGTAATACAATTTCCGTATTTTGGCTACATTGCTCTCTAGCTCTTTTCTCTTTAACATTTCAGGAAACCTTTTGGCTTAGCTATTGAGAAGCTCAAAGGCTTACTTAGCAACATCCCGACAAAAGGTTTTCTAAGTGCCGCACGGGTTTGCTGTGCAAAATACTCATCCTGTGACAAGTGGTATCAGAGTTAAGGTTTGCACACACGCATTCCAGCAACAATGGCCAACCTTCCAACCTTAAGCACAACACAAGAGGGCGCTATTGGTGTGGAGATCCTCGCGGGCAGGCCAAGACTCGTAGCAAGTCGAAGGCCGCGTCTATCGATGCTTTGGAGTCTTGCATGGCTACGCTCGAAACCTCAATGTCCGCCGCTCAGGACGCCCTCGAAACTTTGGAGGAAAGGGTGGACGGTCTAGAGGGCGAATATGCCGACTTTACAATGGCAACCAAGGCCCTCATCTAAGACCAAGCCAACACCCTCCGAGGGGAATTTCGAGCATTTCACGAGAAGTTGATGAAACTTCGCAGCTTTGTACAAGACGAGTTGCACGCCGTTCGTGCGGAAGTAGAGGAAGTACGTTCGGACTGGGCATGGCACAAGCGCACACTCTCTGCCAGCTCAGCTTCTACAAGCACGAGTGATGTGCGACGCATTGACATGTCGAAGCCCGACATCTACGATGGCACACACAATTCCACCATCGTAGACAACTTTCTGTTTGGGCTAGACCAATACTTTGATGCCATGGGCGTAAGAGATGAGGCATCGAAAGTGGGCACTGCACCCACATTTCTACGAGGCGCTGCACAACTGTGGTGGAGCTGGAAATATGGTGAAATGGGCAAAGGCATCTGCACCATTAACACATGGGCAGATTTCAAGCAAGAACTTCGAAAGCAATTTGCCCCAAGCAATGCCGAAAAAGAAGCGAGAGCAAGCCTACGTCGCCTTAAGCAAACGGGTAGCGTTCGCGACTACATCAATAAGTTCACTATCTTTATGCTCGAGATAAGCGACATGTCCGACAAAGACTCCCTCTTTTACTTCCAAGATGGCCTCAAGGATTGGTCCAAAACGGAGCTCGATAGGCGGGGTGTCCAAACAGTTGACGACGCTATTGTCACCGCGGAGTCGCTGAACAAGTACCCAACCCAATCCAAAGACAAGAGGCCTAACTAAGGCAAAGGTGTGGGAGAGAGTCGCAAGGACAAAGGCAATCATCGCAAGGATTGGGGGCAGAAAAAGCCTCCAAGCTGAAGAGCGGGCAAAGCAAATCGGAAGGCAAGAAGGAGCCACCGAAGCCACGAAGCCCATGCTTCATATGCAATGGCCCTTATTGGGTACGTAACTGTTCGGAGAAGAAGTCGCTAAATGCCCTCGCTGCCCAACTCAAGGGCAACTCCACATCAACGCTGGAAGAACCCCGATCCAGCATGGTTCTATCCAATGACTCGGCGCACTCGACAGCCCACAAACGGCACTCGTCAAGAAAGGGCTAATGTATGTGAACGCGAAGATAAACAGAAATTCTGTTCCTGCATTGTTGGATACGGGAGCCACACATAACTTCGTATCCGAGGATGAGGCCAAGCGCCTAGGCCTCAAGACTACTAGAGAAGCAGGCACAATGAAGGCGGTAAACTCACCCGCCAAGCCTATTGCGGGCACAGTACAAGGTGTGCACGTCGCACTTGGCGCATGGAGCAGAAAGCTCAACTTCTCAATCGTGCCCATAGACAACTTCAAGATGGTCCTTGGCATGGAGTTCTTCGACCAAGTCCATGCCTTCCCACTTCCAGCCACGAACTCCCTAAGCATTCTTGACAGGAGTAAAGCATGCATGGTTCCCACGGAGCGTGGCAAGTCCAAAGAAAAACGCTCTCGGCCGTGCAATTCAAAAAGGGATACAAGAAGGACCCAAGTTTTCTAGTCTCCATCCGGGAGCTCAATGAGGGAGAGAACTCCGCAAGTGCTCCAAGCCAAGTCTCTCCAATGATACAAGCCGTCCTCGAGGAGTTCAAGGACATTATGTCTCCTAAGCTTCCGAAGAAGCTTCCACCTAGACGAGAGGTGGATCACCAAATAGAGTTGGAGTAAGGTTCAAAGCCTCCAGCCTTGGCGCCCTACCACATGGCGCGCCACCTGAACTCGAAGAATTGCGAAAATAGCTCACCGATCTGCTAGACGCAGGCTATGTTCGCCTGTCTAAAGCTCCTCTTGATGCTCCAGTCCTTTTCCCAAAAAAAAAGGATGGATCGTTGCCAATGAGTATCAATTTCGTAAATGCTCATCAGCGAGATTGAGCGAAGTTGCTTAATGTCGCCTAATTTTCTTATAATTTCCAGCGAAGTGAGGCTACCGGCAAGAGCCCATTCGAGAGCATCATGGGATTCCAGCCCATGACTCCCAATGTCATAGCATCGACTTACGGAGGAAAAAGCTCCACAGCACATAAGCTCGCTCACAAATGGCATGAAGAAGCGGACATCACGCAAGCTTACCTCGACAAGGCCGCAAAGAAAATGAAGAAATGAGCTGATACACGGAGATGGCATGTTGAGTATAAGGAAGGCAATCAAGTCATGATCAAGCTCCTGCCTCAACAATTTAAGACATTGCGAAAAGTTCATAAGGGGTTAGTGAGACGGTAAGAGGGACCCTTCCGCATTGTCCGATGTGTAGGCAATATCTCATATCAACTAGAGCTTCCACCAAAGCTCAAGATCCATCCGGTCTTTCACGTAAGTCTTCTCAAGCCCTATCACGAAGACGTGGAAGACCCAACACGCGAAGAATCAAGGCGTGCCCCAACAGCCGTTGTCACCGTGTTCGACAAAGATATGGAGTACATCCTTGCCGATCGAATCATTCAAAGGAGGGGCGTGCCAGCGTACTATGAGTACTTGGTGAAGTGGAAAAACCTCCCCGAGAGCGAAGCCACTTGGGAACGTGAAGAGGACTTGGGGCAATTCGCGGAGCACATCCAGAGGTTTAAGTATGAGAGCGCGACGAGGATGCCGTGAGCTTAGGTGGGGTAGGATGTTACGGGCCGCTCACTTCCAGCTCAAAAATGGCCCAAGGATATGTGCCAAGATGTGTTAGCTTGGCCCGATTCCGGAATGTTCTGTAAAATTCCAGCAACTCTAGCACAATTGTACATACACTAGATTTCTCTAGATTTTGGCACATGTACATAGAATTCTCTAGGCTTAGAATTCTCTAGAACTAGCTAAGCTTCCCTATAAATATGGGTGAGCTCTAGGCATTTGAGCATCAACCACATCAAGCAATCAAAGCATCAACAAAGCATCAAAGGACTCTTGTAAGCTTTCTTTCGAGTAATACAATTTCCGCATTTTGGCTACATTGCTCTCTAGCTCTCTTCTCTTTAGCATTTCGGGAAACCTTTTGGCTTAACTATTGAGAAACTCAAAGGCTTACTTAGCAACATTCCGACAAAAGTTGTCTAAGTGCCGCACGAGTTTGTTGTGCAAAATACTCATCCCGTGACAATATGCTATGTTATTAACTCAAGAGGCTAGGATTGAACAACATTCGCTTATGCTTTCTAGTGTGGATGTCAAGTATAATTTTGAGGCTAATCTTGCTCAGAACAAAGGATTTAAGAAAGGAAATATATTTGTTAGTAAAGGATTTAGAGGATTTAACTATAATTCTGATTATATTAATGGTGAAAATTTCGATAATAGTTATCAAAGAATCTATGCATAATATGGTAGATATGGTTTTATTGGAAATTGTTATGGTAATAATGCTCTTGGTCCAGGCAATCAATTCAGAGGTTATTAAGGAGAAAATCAAAGAGAAAGAGGATGAGGAAGCTGGAATAATGGTCTTAGTAATAATGTTTTCAACAATAACAAACTAATGAATCCTAAGCCTCGGTGGAATGCATCAAACCTACTTGTCAAATTTATCTCAAAACTGGACACACTACTAACATCTGCTACAAACTTGAAGAATTTATGGCCTCTGGTACTTTTAAGCCTTCTCTAAACAAAAATCCCAAATCAGCATACTTGGCTAATATGGATAGCCCTAATGAACTGATATCTTAATAGTGGAGCTACTTACCATCTCATTAATGATTTGAACAACCTGAACTTTTCAGAGCCTTTTACAAGTACCTTAAAACTCATTATTGGAAATGGTGCTAGACTACGCATAACTCATATTGGTAATGTAATTATAAGGATGCTTAACTCTGATAACTCATTTGTACTTAAACTGAATAACATGTTTTTGTGCCACAAATAGTCAAAAATATTATCAGTGTATCTCAGTTAACTAAAGGCAACAATATTTTGATTGAGTTCTCTGATAAAATTTAATTTTGTGAAGGACAATGTGAAGAATTTAATCATACTACAGGACAAAGCTAAAAAGGATGTACACAGATTGCTATTGGTTTCAAGTAATAAAACTTCTCCTCAATTATCCCAAAGTTATTTTGCTTCATTCATCTAGTGTCCTAACTGTCCCAGCTGCTCTTTTGTCTATGTTCTCTATTGTTGATTTTGTTTTCAATAATAAAAGAGGCACTTGCTTGCATACTACAACAGAGCCTTGTGTAAACTCAAATTGTTTGTTAAGTGCTTTTGTTTTGCATAAAAGATTAGATCATCCAAACTCAAAAATCTTGAGTCATGTGATCACTTTTTGTTCATTTTTTAAAAAATATCAGTGGCAATAAATATGTTGATTCTTGCTATGCTTGTAAAATGGGAAAAATGCATATATTACATTTTCCAACCACTACTACTAAAACCAAACAGCCTTTAGAAATCATACACACTGAACTATGGGGGCCTGCTCTTGTGCTTTCTATACAAGGCTTTAAATACTATGTAAACTTTGTGAATGACTTTACCAAATTTACATGAATATTTCATTTGAAAACCAAAGATAAAACACTTGCTGTTTTTAAAATTTTCAAATTACAAGTTGAAAAATAATTAGATAGATATAGTAAAAGTATTCAATCAAATTGATGAGGTGAATATAAATCTTTTGTTCACTTTCTTCATGAATAAGGCATCCAATTTAGGCATTCATGTCCTTACACACAATCAAAATGGCCTAGTAGAGAGGAAATATAGACATATAACTAAGTTGGGACTTACACTTCTTGTTCAAGCCTCTTTACCTATAAAATTCTTGTGAGACTCTTTCCATATTGTTGTTTATGTTATAAATAGACTTTTTACTCCTTTACTTTCTATGGAATCTCCTTATAAGTCCATTTTCAATCTTAAACCAAATTACAAGTTTTTCAAAACCTTTAACTACTCATGCTTTCCATTCATAAGGGATTATAATAGTCATAAATTTTACTTTCATACCTCAAAATGCATTTTTCTTAGGTTATAGTCCTTTGCATGAAGATTACAAATGCTTGCATTCATCTGGTATATATATATATATATATATATATGTCATGTTTGATGAAACATCTTTTCCATACTCCATAAATTCCAGCTTCCTAAATTCACACTCAAAACCTTTTGATTTTCATTACAATCTTCTTCAATTATATACATTTCTTATTTCTAATAGTAATCCAAATTCCTTTGTAACTGTTGGTGTAGGTAATTAAACTAATTTCCCTCCTGTTCATGATATTTATTCACATATTGATAATTCAATACTATCATATACATATCCATCTTCCTTATCTATACCCTCTAACCAATTCACAAATACATTAACACAGCAGCCAAATAATTCTCCCGCCCATTCATCACATACTCTGCAACTCTTACATTCTTTTTAACCACCGATATCTATTCATCCTATGATTACCAAAGGTAAGGCTAGCATATTTAAGCCTAAAGCATTCTTAACATCCCATAATAATTTGAAACCTCCCACTATTTCTGAAGCATTATTTTATCCTAAGTGGAAACCTGCAATGCAACTTGAATATAATGCTTTACTCAAGAACAACACTTGGACTATTATGCCTATGACACATGCTCATAAATTGATTGGCTATAAATGAGTTTTTAGAACAAAGTACGATATAGATGGCTCAGTTTCCAAACAAAAGGCAAGGTTAGTTGCCAAAGGTTTTCACCAAACAGCATGGGTGGATTACTCATAAACATTCAGTCTTGTAGTAAAATCTTCTACTATTAGAGTAATTTTATTCTTTGCAATGATGAAAGGGTGGAAAGTCAAGTAAATTGATGTCAACAATGTATTCCTAAATGGTGATCTTTCGGAGGATGCGTATATGTCTCAACTTGAGGGCTTTATTTCTAGGGAAGGTTATATTTACAAACTTAACAAAACCACTTATGGTTTGAAACAAACTTCTAAAGCTTAGTATGATAAACTTAAAGACAGTCTTACAAATTGGCAGTTCTTCAACTCTAAAGCTGATACCCTTTTTTTATCAGACATGACCAAAGGGGAATCATTATTGTTCAGATTTATATGGAAGATATTCTCATCACAGGACTTGACTCCTCTTTATTAAAAGATTTTGTCAACAAACTTAGTAAGGTCTTTGTTTTAAAGGATTTGGATTTGGTAGTTTATTTCCTTTGGTTAGAAGTTTGTTATAATGATAATAAAATGCATTTCTCAAACTAAATATATGAAAGACCTGTTGGCTAAAGCCTCAATGCAAAATTGCAAAGGTTCTGATACTCCTTTCACACTGGTTTTCAATTGGAAAAGGAAGGAAAAGGTTCATTGGGATAGGAATTTGAGGATTCAATGCTTTATAGAAGTGTTGTTAGAGGGCTTCGGTATTTGATTCTCACCATAACTGATATTGCATACTCAGTACACAAACTCAATCAGTATCTTAGTGCTCTTACACTTCAACATTGGCTTACAAAAAAGTACTCAAATATCCTCAAACATCAGTCACTTTTGGTCTTTTCATTTAAAAGGGTAAAAAACTAGAAGTTATTGGTTTAAATGGTTACTCAATGTAGATTGAGCATGTGACATTGATAATAGAAAATTAATTGAAGCTTATTGTATCTATCTTGGTAATAATCTCATTTGATAGTCCTTAAAGAAACAAGCTATTATAGCTAAATCCACATTGAGAGTGAATACGGAGCACTGTCCTCAGCAAGTTCTGAAATCTCATGGTTGGAATCATTGTTATCTAAGCTCAAATTGTTAAGCTGCCCACTCCAGTGCTTTGGTTTGACAATCAAAGTTATGGGGACTTAGTCATAAATCCTATCTTTCATTCAAGATTTAAACACATTGAATTGGACATTCATTTTATCCGAGATAAGGTGCTAAAAAAGGAACTAGAGGTTAGATACGTTCCTACATAGGAGCAAGTTGCTGATGTTCTCACAAAAATTTTGTCACTTCCAAAGTTTAGTTATTTTAGAGCTCAATGTCATCAACAGAACCTTGAGCTTGAGGGAGGATGTTAAGGAGGCTCACATTTGCTGCAGAGTAGTTAACAATGCAGAGGATCTCAGCAACTGCTGCAGTTTGTTACAAGTTCATGACTTGCACTGCCGACTGGAGCCTGGAAGTTATGTGGTTGCTTGCACACGTGACAATTAGTTAAATGTAAATACAAATTAGTAGCTAACAAAATTGTATTTAGTTAGTTTTAGCTAATCAGCAGTGTCTGTATATAAAGGCTGATCATGTACAGATTCAGTGTGTTGTTATTGGATAAAAGTTTCATTTTCTCTCCAGCTCATTTTTCTGATTTTCATACTCACCAAATAGTTATTTTCTAAGTTTTAACTATTTTGAGTCAGTAACTTACATGTATAACATAACTTGGCGGTTGCCATGATAAACCCATTTCTGATTTTCCACATGTAGTAAGAGTGAACACCCTAAGACACAGAATCATGACTCTGCCTCTTCAAGTTCCAGGTGTTGTCCTGGGGAAGCTATGAAGCTGCCAAGTTGGCAAACATTAGTGCAAGCAAAATGTTAAAAACAAAATAATAATAGGGCACACACTAAACGGTTATGTGTCACCACCTGTCAGCGCTTTAGGCAGTTAAAAGCACCCATTTGGACACGTGTCATTCGAATTCTATGCATGATAACACACGTCGAATTCTGCGGTGGCCACAGGATAGTCTTACGTGTCATTACATTATACTGCTTAAATCTCTTAGCTTAAAATGTCTACGATGTTGATGTGAAGAAACTCTCCGGTTTCATCTTTGTTAAAGATTCTGCGTAGTAGTAAGTAATAGAGAGAAATTAAAGGCTGAAAGATGAAGGTTTGTTGTAATATTATTAATTGGTCTTCTTTTATGAGAAATGAGATTATCATAAAGTATTAAGTAATATGAATTGCTTTGTTAATGTTCATGTTAAGGTTCATGAAACAAGGTCCCATGCTCGTCCGTCTGCTGATGAAGATAAAGTGATGACAAGGAAGCAGAAAGCAGAGAACAAAACACAAGAAGCTACGGAGACTTCTCCGAAGAAGACCAAGCAAGAAAATAGTGACAATGGCAACCATGGTAATGGGAAACGTTCTGGTGATGTTACCGCAGAGTTTGAAGAATTTTATAAATCAATCGAGGGCCAACTTTCTGTTGAACAAATGAGAGAAATTCTTGAACTCAATAGCCAAGATTCCTCTGGCTCAGATGTTGCTGTTGTCACTAAATGGTTAGTATACAAAGTTATTTGTGCTATAGTGGTGTATGCATTATGCCTTTTAAATAAGTTTGTGAAGAATTTGATTCCATGAGTGAAATTTTTTTGGATTAATTGGTACAACCTAGACATGCTGTTTTACGGGCCGTTAGACGAATGTCCAGTATGCAATGGCAACTTGGAATTTGATGGTAAAAGATATTCATGCAAAGGAATGTATAGTGAGTGGTCTACTTGCAAATTCAGAATAAAAGATCCACCTAGGAAGCAGGAACCAACTAAATTACCTGATTCTGTTCTCAATTCTAATGTTTCTACATAGCGTTAATTTTACTACCGATAATAATTTCTTAGTAACTCTTAGTTGAGCTCTGTAGTTTCTTGCCATGGTAGTTGGTAAAGAGGTATCAAGACCCTAGTCACAGACCTCGCAGAGATGTAGGTGCTGCTGTCAAACCCTTCACAGGAATGACTATTTCGCTTATGGGTCGTCTTTCGCGTACACATCTATGTATCAAGTCAAATGTTGTTGCTCTTAATGTTTAAGGTTAATATGATTTGGGCGATACTAATTGCAAGTAATTCGACAATTGATGCAGCAATATTGGAGAACAACAATTGAAAAACATGGAGGGAAGGTTGCCGCCTCACCTATCAGTAGTTTGCTCCTTTTTTGAGGTCTTCAAACTATAAACTAGAGGATTCCGTATTCATTGCTGATCCTATTCTTACTCTTAATGTTGCGATGAACTCCATAGGTTTGACTTGCTTGGTTGCTTCATCTGCAGAGAGAGATCACAGTGGCTCATCTAAATTAGTGGAAGCAATGTGAGTGCTAAATTTTCAGTTAAAAAGCATGTTATATACAGTTTATTCTTTTGAACTTCAAGTGTATAAATGTCAAGAGTGATATATTAAATTTGTTTTTGTACCCGAGCTGTTTTCTATCTTCAAGTTGTAAAAGTTCCAATTCATGTATGGCAAAGAAGGGTCAGTTTAGATCAAATATGTATAATAGTAATACAGGATATATTGTTCAGTCTTGGATTCCAAATTCTTGTAGGAAGAGAGGCATACATGTTGTTAGCGAAGCTTGGTTGATTGACAGCATAGAGAAACAAGAAGCACAACCTCTAGAAGCCTATGATTTGGTCACTGATCTTGCCCCAGACAGCGAAGGAATTCCCTGGTACAAAATGGATCCCAGTGAAGAGGCAATTGAATCTATTGCAGCAGAAGTAAGTGTTATTTACCTGGTTCTTTGCAAAGAAACCATATCCAAGCTCAATTGAGTACTGTTTATTGCAGCTCAAATTATATGGAAAGAAAGGAGTCTACAAGGATACAAAATTGCAGGAGCAAGATGGAAAGATCCATGGAATCTTGTACAACTGTGCCTTCTCCCTGTACAATCAAGGACGAGGGATGATTCAGTAATGTCACAAAACGCTGCATTTCTAATTTGCTTTGTTTTGACTTTATGCTCAGTTTTGTGCATGATTGATGCCAGCTATTGCATCATGCAACTGATCACAGTACCAGATAGCAACTTGCACCTTTACTACAAGAACGGGAAAGGTGGTGATGATCCTAATGCTGAGGAAAGGCTTGAAGAATGGACAGATGTGGATAATGCCATCAAGGAGTTTGTAAGGCTCTTTGAGGAGGTAACCGGTAATGAGTTTGAACCATCAGAAAGAGAAAAGAAGTTCCAGAAAAAGCCGTTGAAGTTTTATCCAATTGACATGGTACAATCTCTTGGTACTCTCATACTGCTAAGAAATGAACTGTTTGTTTTGCGCAGGTAATGAACTTCTTTTAAATTTTTCAATTTTTATCTTTTGGGTTTACCAAACAGGATGATGGAGTTGAGGTGAGACATGGAGGACTTGGTATGAGACAACTTGGAGTTGCAGCAGCACATAGCAAACTTGAACCGATGGTCGCTAATTTTATGAAGGTTTTCTGTAGTCAGTAGATCTATAGGTGCAATTCCTCCATCAAGAATTTATCATTGTTTATTTACCCTCATCCATCTTTTTGGTATTGCATCCATAAATCTAATTTTTTTACTTCTGCACAGATATACTCTGATGGAAATGGGACTCGATGCTCCTGACTTGCCTATAGGAATGCTTTGTAATGTGCACTTGAACAGATGTAAGAACCTTTTGAATCTACTATCCCTGCTTCTTTTACCCTACTCTCTAGCTTTTGATTCATCCTCCCCTTAGTATTAATATGATGTAAGCGATTCTTCAGGTGAAGAGGTTCTCCAACAATTCATTGAAGTAGTGAAATCAACGAAAGAAACAGGACAAAAAGCTTAGGCTGTTTGGACAGATTTTAGCAATAGATGGTTTACTCTCATGCACTCCTCAAGGCCTTTCATCTTCAGGGACAATCAAGAACTTGCAGACCATGTAATGTGATTGGCAGACACTTTAACGCTTTAGCATGAAGTAGGTTGTTCTTATCTTTATAAACACTTGATCTTACATTTTAAAACCTGCAGGCTACATCCTCATTTGAGGCTGTGCGGAACATCACCGTGGCTTCCCATCTTATTGGAGAAATGAGTGGTTCTACTCTTGATGATCCATTGTCTGATTGCTATGAGGAGCTGGCTTCCTCCATTTCTGCACTGGAAAAAGATTCTGATGACTACAAGATGATGGTCAACTACCTACAGAAGACTTATGAACCCGTCAAACTTGGAGATATTGTATGAATGACCCTATTGTATGCAATCTTGGTTAATCGGTGTTCCAAATATCTAGCAATCATGACCTAGCTATTTTGTAATGCAGGAGTTTGGAGTATCCGTCGATAACATTTTTGTGGTTGAATCAAATGCTCAACCATCTTTGGATGAAATAAAGAAGTTGCCTAACAATGTCCTCTTGTGGTGTGGTGAGTATGTGAATCTTGATTCAAGCTATCACTATTTCTTATACTTCAAACAGATGGAATAAATGTTCTTTTTGTTGAACTGTACTAGGTACCAGAAGCTCTAACCTTTTAAGTCACTTGCAGAAAGGGTTCCTGCCTGCATCTTGCTCTCTCCCCGTGCCCGGCTATATGGTATGACCATACATTACTATGAATTTTCTACTAAAGTATCTAACTCTGTATTATTCTGCGATTGCTTTCTGTTTGACAGTTTTGTATTATTCTGAGATTGCATTCTGTTTGACAGTTTTGTATTATTCTGAGATTGCATTCTGTTTGACAGTTTGGCAGGGCTATTGTTTGTTGGATGCAGCAGCCGAAGCTGCTAGGTATGGGTTCACAGCCATAGACAGGCCAGAAGGATTCTTAGTTTTGGCTGTTGCTTCCTTGGGAGATCATGTAATTGAGCTCAAGAACCCACCAGAGGTATGTTAAAGTCGCAAACAGTTGTTCTTGACAATCATATAATCCTCACAAACCCGTTTATTACCATGAACCAGTATACCAAATCTTCGGAAGAAAAGAAGCTTGGAGTGAAGGGATTAGGGAGAAAGATAACAGATGAATCTGAAACTTCTTGTGGAAAGACGATATCAAAGTCCCTTGTGGTCGCTTGATCCCCTCTGAGCATAAAGATAGCCCTCTCGAGTACAATGAATATGCTGTTTATGATCCAAAATAGGTAATGTCATTGGTCTTAAGTCAGAATTATTATTTATCATTTCGCAGGAGCAGGTTAACTACTGATTTGATCATCTCATTGGGGTTTTTAACAGAAGCATAAGGTTCTTGGTGGGAGTGAAGTTTGAAGATAGAGGATTGGAGATGGAGCCGGCAGAATGACCAAGGCAAAAAGGAAGTTGTGGAGGTGGTGCTAGCAAGGGGGATGTGAATGTTTTGTTTTGTTCTTTTTGGGATTATGTGGAAAGGAGGTGGTGGCTCTTTCCTTTTCTTTTTTTTTCTGTGTAAAGCAAAGTCTACAATAGTAGAGTTCTAAGGGACTGTTGATGGCGTTTGAATTTTGATGTATATACAATGGAATAAACTCTTAACATCTATGTAATGGTTTCTTACGTATCAATGGAAGTTGCTTTATGCGTTTGTTGGGTAAAATGGAAGGCTTCTTAGTGATAATTCTCTCGTAGATGCCTGTTCATAAAAGAGTCATGAGCTAATACGTATAGAATAATTTTATTGTCTTATGATCTATAGAGTCATCACCTCTTCCCCAGGGTGCACTATCAATATCAGCTATAAGTCGGCCAATATTTTGACATAAGCAAATCCAAACAGAGTAGCCGACTCCGATCTAAATGGAGCAGTCGGCAGCAATTGTATGAAAGGTGTCTGTCAATGGATCTCCCTGATTTTTAAGAGTCCAAAAGTTCGAAGACCCCGGGTCATGAAACGTTAGCCAGATTTTAGCTGAAAGAATCGTAGTGGTTCTTAAGTTTGAGTTGAAAGTAACACAGTTCTCACTTGGAATCAAATAATCTTTTCTTCCTTCTTGAATTGTTGCAGTTTATGAATATATCACAATCTATGAAAGAGACCTCATTTTCTGGTCCTTTTGCGTACAACTGATCAACGGGCATTAGTCATTGACAAGATAATGTTGAAGCGAAGTCTATCAATGTTAATCTGAAACCAGAATATGGATTCCCAATTATAAGTGATATCCTTGAATACCACTACAACAGTAAACGGAAAGAAGGCGCACAAAATCGTAGATGATATACCAGTAAGGTAAACTCACAAATTTAAATCATGCAATCAGCTTCTTATAACGAACATGCCTAAGCAATGCAAAAATTACAGCTCAATACAGTTATCTGCATAACAGGCATTTGGAATGATTTATGTATCTTATTGCATTGATTGTTGCAAAGTTCAACATAAACAATTTGATTTAACTGAATGAGAGCAAGCAACGCATACATGGATCTAAGTTACAAATATGCTTTTCATGTTTTACCCAAAACTACCTTCGATAGTGCAGGGACAGAATGCTTCTTTGACAATCGTGTTCCTTGTCGGATTAGTGACATACTACCAATACAATAATTCAACCTAAACAAACAAATTAACAATTTCCACAAACACAAGATATTGAATCGGCCAAAATTCAATCATAAATTACCACTAGAGGGATCTTAAACTTGTCCGAAATGAAAGGTACAGCCCGTTGATTCTTCACTAAATCATGATAAAATGCATACTCCGCGTTATAATCATGCAAGCCAAGCTCAGCCTTTTGATTAGTATGATAATGATGCTTTGCGGCAGCAGACTTCCCAAAACCAAATATGCTAACTTTATCACAAATTCCCAAGGAAAGCATCACGGCTTGCATACCAGAGGAGTAATGGAACAGAGAGCCCTCGTGGGCAGATCCCCATTCCTCCAATGACTTCCCCATCTCCTCCACAAACCATTTCAACGAGTAATACTTCACAATCCTAGAACACAGCATATCAAATCTTGGATCCGTGATGAGCAAAGGCGCTTTGTGAGACCCATTGCATCTTGTATAATCCAAGAAATGCATCGGCTGACAAATATACATAATCATGGGAACATTTTCTCCATAAGGGTGACAAAAACACCCTTCCCTCCTAGCACAAAGATGCAAAATATTACTATTTACAAACGATAAACTAGTCTTCGACCCCACGTGTTGCTCAAATCTCTCAATCCTAGCATTGTTCAATCTCATTACCATCTCATGACTATCAATCACGTCCCCATAATTACTATTCAACAATATCCCACTATTCCCCACAACAGCACAGGACTCATACTTCTTATCCGAACCAATTAACCCATTGTGCTTATCAACATTAAGTTTAACTAATCTAACCAAATCATTCATCACATCAGATTTAAACTTTTTCTTTCTAGCCCAATCATTCAAATTCCTTCTAAAATCGAGCCAATACCGATAAAACATCGGTGACCGGAGTGTTATCGGAATACCTGAATAAGAAGAAGAAGACGACAACGACGATCTGGACCGGACATCATGATGAAACCGCCGCCACGTGGCAAATGTACGGTGCCTCCCTGGGCTATCAAAGTTACCTTCCAATAGTCTCTCAATTTCCTGCTTAGATTTCTCTTCACCTACGTCAACAGCAGCGAGTTTAAGAAAAGTGGAGTTAAAAACCGGGGCTTGTTCTTGAACTATTACAATCTTGTTTTGAAGTTCCAGCGAGGCGAAAAACCCGCCGCCATGAACAATGATTCGAAAGCTTAATGTAACAGCCAAGATTGCGAGTAACAAAATGGTGAAGAGGGGACGCAGGGGTTTTTTCATTTGGGAAAAAGAATCGAGAAAAGGATTAATGGGTACTGCTAAAGATTGCCAAATAACGCTTTTACAGATGTTGAAAGTGATTGTACCACTAGATCCATCTTCAGCCCTAAGAATCTTTCGCATTAAATGAAGAACAAAGTACTACAAAAAATTAAAGTAAGAATTGCAAATGTGAGTGATATTGGGATGTCGTGTTAGCTGCTCCAGAGATGGGAATTTTAATTTCATGGTGGATACTGATTGCAGGTTTAATAAACACTAACACTAACAGCAGACATTGAAAGTTAAAAGAATAAAAACCTAAGATCTAGGAAAAATAGAAAAAAGAAAAGAAACGAAGAAGATACGAAGATAAAGTCCTGAAATTTAGAGAGGAAGTATCATTCATATCCATTCATGTATGTTTAATATATATATATATATATATATATATATATATATATTCCCTCACTTAGATAATGGGACCACGTGAATTTTTTTTTCTTTTTCATTTAATATCTTTAAGAAGGATTGATCTGCAATGTGCATGTGGGGGGCATCTTGTTTTTCAGATAAAATTAGGAATTAGATGCATTGTTCAAAAGTTTTATGCTCCGAAAATGCTTTTGAATTTAAGATAAATTGTTGCATATCAAGTGATAAAAATACACTCTTTCATCATTTTAAAAATTTGTTTCCACAACATTCTGCCCATGTTTGATTATAACAATTCATATGGTTCGTACGCTCCACTTAATTTAACTATGTCACATGTTTATTTGTTTAAAACTTTTTTAATTTACTTTTGCCCCACTTTATAGTTGATAATTTTTAGTTTATATGCGTCATCGATATACATATTCAGTAAAGTTTTGGTTCGTAACATTTTATTTAAAAAAAAAAATCAATTATAATGATTATCAAATTGATTAGATAAAATAGATATCATTAGATGCTTTGGACAAAATCAGAAACTGATCAACTTCCAATTTTGAAATCCAATTTGTTTTCTTCTTGTTAGTATTTTCTGAAAGTGACTTTTGGAAATGTTTTAGTACTTTCTGGTGAGTCTTCAATAGACCTGGTCCATAATAACTATTGTTTTGTGATTATTTGAATAAAGACCTTTAATGTAATTTAATTTAATTTTTCTTAAATAATATAACTTGGTGTTGGAGAAGAATGACAACATCAACCTCAGTGACCTGAGTCACTTGACACTGAATTCCATATCCAAAATTATTGAGTCAACTTTGGAATCTTTAAAATATCTAATGGCATTTCCCACTATTGTTGGCTTACATTTCACAAGTATAAATAATCCTTTTTATTATTATTACTTTTTCTGGGTGGGTAATCTGTGGCTTATACATTAAGAAACAGGATTTAAAAAAATGAACTTATTATTAATACTTTTTCCAAAATATTTTTTTTACAAGCAATAATGTTACACTTTCAAATTATTTTCCAGAAAATTCATGCAAGTAATGTGCTTGTTGCATGACAAATTTTCATAACTTATGAATTATTTTTTTAATTATCACACTATTTGATAGATTATTGTCACATCATTTGTGATATTCAAAAAAAACACCAAAAATTGTAACATTAGTCAGTATTGGATTTTTTTTTTGCAATTTTTAGGTGTTTTTAGAAGTATTTTAAATTTTATATTATTAAAGTATATTATTATTTTATCATCAAATTTTTTCTCACATATTACTTTTGTTGAGTTATTTTCCATATTGGCTAGTAAAAGATAAATGCTTTGGTTTATAAGAAAAAATAGTTTATTCTACCTAATAATTTAATCTTTTAGGTTAGACACCTAAAATTATAAGTCAAGTCTTTCAATAATTGATATCCAAGCTATATCCTATTAGCAAGAATGTCAGGTGTATCGGACAAAATGACTAAAATTGGACGGTAGTTTTGTTCAAGGAAGAGATTGTTAAGTTGTGTTTCTTTAGGTTTATATGTATAATAAGTCACTTTATTTAATAGACTAATTTTTTAAGTTGAATATCTAAAATTATAGCCCCCAACCTAAGCCCCCCACCTCCCCATCAACTTTATCATAAAAGTTTTATGAGAATTATTTTTATACACTTAATATTTTTATTTTTATCATTTTACTACTAAATGGTATGATAAAAACAAAAAAAAAAAAGGAAAAAACCACATTTGGTAGCTCATGACTATTTTCTTATGTCTATAATGTTCAAGTTTCCCATCATTGACGTCTTAATTTCTAGCTAGGACAATTGATGAGCAAGAAAAGTACAGGCTGCTCATCCAAATTACACCATTTCATCAATTGCTAAACACATTAAATGACGCCTTCGTAAATTTTAGCATTTATTGGTGCATATTCCATGTGAATTATGATTTCAACAAATTTAAATCATGCAGCCAGACTCGTAAAATGCACATGCCAGAGCCATGCCAAGGTATAACTTGCAATTTTACTTTTATCATGTTAGGTGTTCTAAAGACAAACTTAATCGAGTGGTTCTCAAATAGTTTAATTTAGCTTGTCAACTAAATCTAAATTCTAAGAAAATAAAATATTTAAAAAAAAATAATTTGAGCTTTGTCTATCCTTCTATCTTTTAAATTAAAAAAAATTGCATTATTTAAGATAGAATCTCCAAAAATTATTTATAAAGTATTTTATATAAAATTGTCAAAAATAGTATTAGATTTTTATATTTCTTTTAACCTTTTTAGGTTCAAATATGAGGAGGGTAAAGCTGAAATTTTAAATAATATGCGACGATAATTTAATACAAAGCTTGAAAAAACAAAAAAAACAAAAAAAAAAAAAAAAAAAGAAGGTTGTTGAACTGCCAAAGCCTAACTACAAGGTGTAACCAGCACCTTGGCGGTTGGGCTTTGGCGGCCTAGCTGCCACACGTTAGTCACAGACTCACAAAGGGGACCTAAGGCATGATTTAAAATGGACCTTGCAACATGTTCAAAGCATGATTCATTCTGTTAAGAGTCAATTTCGTTTACGATCATAATCTTTAATTTATCTCTTAAAAGTATAAAAATATCAATTTATCTTCATTTACTGTTAAGAAGATGAATAAAAAAAAAAAGTCATCAACATGCCTCATTTACCATAATCTTCTAAATAAAAATAAAAAATTATTGAAATTTTCATAATTTTGAGAGGTAAATTGAATATCGACATTCTATTTAAGGAATGAATTAAAGTTTATTGGTCTGTTAAATTCTAACAATATTGTATAATTGTTGTTTGAGGCTGATAGCTGATGTCAAACTCACTGAGCTTTATTGACCACTTTACCAACGTGCTCGACCACTTTACCAGTGTGCTCGAAGTGTTTGGCTTGTGCAGGATCTGTGTAAGTGACTGATTCGTCAAGATCACTATCGAGTGTGCTTGGAAATAAGGCCTAAATTTCTCAACTGCTGTTACCAGTGCGATTGCCCACTTCTCCACCGGTGGATACTGAGTCTCCGCCTCCAACAATGCTTTACTCGTATAATATACAGGGTGTTGCCCCCGCCCCCCCGACTCTTCCCTTATCAGGACCGAACTCGTTGCCCATTGTGACACTGCCAAGTACAAGTATAGAACTTCTCCTGCTCGCGGTGTTAATGGTAACGGGGCTTTCAGCAAGTACTCTTTAGCTGTTGGATTGCCGCTTCACACTCTGGTGTCAACTTCGTTTTCCTCCTTTTTCATCTCTTGGAAGAAGGCATGGCATTTGTCTGTTGCACGGGAGATGAATCTGTTGAGGAATGCCAGCTTACCCGTGAGGCTTTGTATTTCTTTGAGAGTGCGTGGGAACTTCATGTCTATCACTGCTCTAATCTTCTCTAGGTTGGCTTCAATTCTCCTGTAACTAACCATGAAACCTAAGAATTTTCCAGAACCCACTCCAAAGGCACACTTCTCAGGGTTAAGCTTCATCCGGTACTCCCTGAAGAGCGCGAAGGTCTCTTTTAGATGCATGACATGTTCTTCTGCATCCCTGAACTTGGTGATCATGTCGTCCATATAAATTTCCATCGTGTGGCTGATCAGAGGCTTGAAAATCTTATGCACCAGTCTCTAGTGTGTTGCCCCCGCATTCTTCAGGCCGAAGGACATGACCTTGTAGCAAAATAGACCCTGGTTGGTGATGAAAATTAGAGATAGTAAATTGTCCACGGTTTGTGGTCCCATGAGCCCCATCTCAAATTAAGTAAACTTTAATTAATATTTGAAGAATAAAGTAGAGAATTAAAAAAAAAACTTAAATTCTTAATGAGGTGGGTTTAATTTTGTACTCTCCATCCTAAACCTTATTATATATAAATATTTTTTTAATTTTTTTAATTTTTTAATTTTATCAATTACGATGTTGATTAATAAATTTCAATACTTACCTTAATAAAATAGGGTAAATTTTGAATAATTTCAACACTTATTTTATTAAGGTAAGGAATAAAAAAACACATATTTTAGATTTTTCTTCACCTCGACGGTTATGCAACAATATACTTAAAGCCTATATAGGATGTATAAACTCTCCCAACCATAACATATTTGCTTATTTGAGGAACATAATTTCATTTTTTTTGTATTTTATTATGTCTCTACTTTATTAACTTATCCGTTATTATTAAATAATATCTATCCTGTTATATATATGACAGTTCTTGATAAAATAATTTTAGTTGTGTAGAAAAATATGAATAAAAAATGAGTTGTGGGTCATTTACCTAACTTTAAAAAATTACTTTTAAAATTTTTTTAGGACAATTATCTACCAATTATTCACTTTTTTATATTTTTTTCAAAAATATACATATAATTTATTTTCATTATAAAATTTCACTTGAAGTTTACATTTTTGCATTTTACCCTTCCGTCTTCAAGCGGTTATAAACCTCAATACGTAAATTTGAGATTTGACCTGAGCAGTAAAAATGACGTCGTTTAAATGCAATAGGAGGAAAAATTGGTTGGTAGATAATTATCTCCTTTTTTATGTCGTTATTTGGCAATACAATTGAAGCCCTTGTCTGTAGTCGTAGTTAGATAACTATGCAAATATCATAATATTGTTGATATTGATGATATTGATGGGAGATTTTTAAAAGGTTTTTTTTTTCTTTTTTTTTTAATAGATTATATAAAAGGCAATGGTACGAAATATATAACAAAGGGGTACATGGGCCTTAGAAATTTAATCCATTCAAAATGGATTTGGTATGAACTTTTTTTTTTTTTTGAAAGACCGTATGAACTGATTACAAGCGATTGCCAGTATTTATAAAATAATTTCACAAGAAATTTTATTATTTTATAAGAACTCACTACATTAATAAGATAGAATATATTAAATAGGAGAAAAAAATGAATAATAATTTATTATTAGATAAGGACTCATTATATTAATTTGTTAGTTTTTAAAATTTAAAAAATCATGTCAGTTTCAATCTCAACCTTGATTAGATTTAATTTAATTATTAGAATATTGTACTTAAATTTATGTTTAAAAGTATATCTCTTAAACATAATAATTTTTTAGTGAAATTATCCTTATTTTAATAAAGTAAGAACATCACTAACTGATAAAAAAACATAAATTTTAATATATTAACAAATAAAAAATACAGTCTTCAATACAAAAAAATATAATATTCAATACATTAAAATATATATATATATTATATTTTAGTGTGCATAATCAATTTTAGGAAAAGATTCCTCTTAAATCTATATATATATATATATATATATAGGTAGGTACGTTTAAGAGAGTGAGAAAGAGAAATATATTCTAATCCAGGACTTTGAATTTTTAAAATACATGAAAGATATTAAACTATATTATTTAATATTATAAAGACAATATATTATTAAATTATATAATTTAATAATTTTCATAAATTTTAATAGAGGGCAGGATCTTGAATCACATGGGCAGTGCTCTATATATTAGGCATACTGTGATCAAGTAAGTTTTATTGTGTGAAAAAATCTGAGTTAAAATTGAGCAAGCGGGTTGTTTGTGTAATTTGAAAAATTATGTTTAGATGTTTTATATGACTATTTTGAAAGAAGGAAAAGATTTTATATGTAAGCCATTACGATTGTACTGTTCTTTAATCTTTTCCAAAATATGATTATTTTGTTTTCCATTAATTTTGATTTGAGGTAATGTTTTTACACTATGAAAAAATAAAAAATGAAAAAAAAATTAAACTTTTTTTAATCTTATTTCCTAATATATAATAATGAGCATGCGGGTGGTTTGTGTAACTTAAAAAATTATTTTTAGATTTTTTTTCCCGTGATTACAGTGCAAGAAGGAAATGATTTTATACAGGAGTAAAAAATTTAGTACTCTTCTTTAATCTTTTTCGGAATATGTTTTGTTTATTAGTTTATTAATTTCATTGATTTGATGTACTGTTTTTACAATATCAAAGAACGAAAAATGTTAATAAAAAAATTCACGCTTATTTTAATCCTATTTGTTAATGTATAAAAATGAGCAAGTTGTGTAACTTAAAAAAATTATTTTTAGATTTTTTCATATGACTATTTTGCAAGAAGGAAATGATTTTATATATAAGTCAAAAACTTTGTACTCTTATTCAGAATATGATTATAAAAATGAGCTGCGTGTTGTTTACGTAACTTTAAAATTTTTTTTTTTTTTTTTTTTACAGTAAGAACTAAGTAAATCTACTTTCAAATTTTGAAATTTTAAATTTTACTCAATAAACTCATTTAAATACCTAATATACACTTATTAAATTTAATTTTTATAATAATAATATTTTTACTCATTAAACCCATTAAATTCATTTATAAACCCTTAATAAACTTTTTTTCCAATTAGACTGAAGCTTTTCTTTATTAACATGATTCAGAAAATATAGTTGCAGCACACTTTCATCCTTCTCCTTCTTATTATTATATTTTTCAAAAAGAAACTTATTGCAGCACAATTGGAAACTGCTACATATAGCCAATATCTTGACAATTCAACATCAATGACAAAGGTAAGTGCTGGGCAAACCGTTTATTTCGAGCTTTGATAGATCTGATGGAAACATCATCTTGGCATCTAGTGGAATGTGGTTACTAAAGTTACAAACTAAACTTAGAAAATATAACAGAATGTGGTTACAAACTATATGAGTCTAAACACGTATAGCCCCTATTTTGTTTTCTTGGGCAGTCACGGTTAGATCTAAAGTCAGCCTAGTTTCGACGGTAGAATGCTATCTTTTGGTAGTTAACACTACACTCCCTGATGTATGCTGAAATTGTGAAAAATCAAATATTTTAAAATTTTGACAAATAATTCCATATTACTTTAAAATTGTAAATAATTTCGATAGTTAAAAACTGAGTGAGTTATCTCAACTTAAAAATATAACTTAAAACTAAATATCAATATCTAACCCTCTACTTTCTTTAATCTAATGAGTGAGATAAGTGATAACTTGATATTAAAATTCAATTAATAAATTAACTTGAAAAATAAAACTACCTCGGTATTACTAAGATAAATAATTATAAAAACTATGTATTTTATCTTCGTTCATTATACTTTGATTGCTATTTTAAAATATGTGTAGACTGAACTTTAAATAAAAATAACTATAATACAATTTAATTTCAAAATTATTAACCACTAAAAACAACAAAATTTAAACTGCATCATAAATCTAAATCAATATGACAGATTTGATTTGTTATTATAATTTATTCAATTGCCATGGCGTCACAATTGCCATCCAAATATTCAATTTATATTATCATAAAATTATAAATAAAAAGAAAGTAAGGGATAAAAAAAATAAAAGACAAAACTGTAGTATGGTACAACAGTTGCACGGTAGCTGCACCCAAACTATATTTAGAAAATCTGTCTATCAAATTCGAATAGAAAAGTAAAGATAAAAAAAAAGGTAAGCGTACGTTTTATTTTCAATTATGAGAAATAATAGATGTGTGATTCTTCTTTCAAACAACATATTTTTGTTAACTGAATACACGTGATTCAATTAGAGTAACAATCAAGAATAAGAGGCAGGTGAGTGTAGACCCCCATAAAGCAATTCTTATTTTTGCCATAAAACGATTCTCTCTTTTCAATAGAAAAGAAAATCTCTCAATCAATTTTGAATAAAAGGTAAGGGTATGTTTTATTTACAATAGAAACCACGAGAGAGATGGGCTTTAGAATTCAATTCATTCAAAATTAATTCGGTATGAACTGATTACAAGTAGTTTTCACTTATTTATACAAAAATTTAATATTGTTTGATCCCTTATATATATATATATATATATATAAAAGACACAACATTTGATAAAAATAATTTTGATGTACTGCTTTTACACTATCAAAAAAAAAAATTTAACGCTGTTTAATCTTTTTCGGAATATAATTTATTTTGGTCTATTAATTTTACATACTGCTTTTACACTATCAAAAACAAAAAAATATAAATAAAAAATTCAACATTTTTTTAAATCTTATTTCTCAATGTACAAGCCACAGGTTAAGGCTTAAGAAACGATTGATTTTTTCAAAACAATAATATTACATTTTTCAAAAAATTCATGTAAGTAATGTGTTTATTGGATGATAAATTTTTATAATTTATAAATTATTTTTTAAAAAAAATATTTGATACTGAAGTATTATATTTTTTTAAACTACAATTATTATAAAAAAATTATAATTATTTTTAAATATTTGGTAAATTACTAATTATAGGAGAAAAGTTAATAATATTTGTAAGTATAGTTATCAAAATTTATCAAATAATTGGATATTTGTCACATTTTTATTTATATAATATTTAATTTATTTAAACAATAGTTGGACGCTTGGCTCCCATTGACTTAACAGCCAGGCAGGCAGCTAAACTTTAATAGCACGCTATAATTCTATATTTTAATGTCACATCATTTATAAGGCAACTCTTAAAAATTTTTTAAAAAGTATATTAATTTTTGTTGATATTAAAATTTGGATAGACAATAAGAGATTAGAAAAAATTATTTTATTTGAAAAAGAACCGTAGAGAATTTGATATCCTCATAATTGTTATTGTTAAAAGTAAAGAATTTGGTGGTTAAAAAATAATAACTCATTAAGAGTCGATAGAGGTGTTACCAATATAAACTCTTTTATGTTTAAGTCAAAAATTAGAATGACACAATAACAAATAAATAAGAGAGAGAAAAAATAGTTAAAGAAAAGACTCAAGGGATATTAAATAAAAAGCTTGAAAGATATTGTACCTCCTTTTCTAATATGTCTATTTTCATACATACATTTGATATATGTATTGTTGAGTAAAATTTCTTTATATAATAGAAAATAGTCTAAATTAAGAAAACTTATCTCTTATAATGTATAATTCAAGTTTGACAAGAATTATGACTTGTATTGTATTATCCTATTTAAATTAAAATATTTTATTAGATATGGGTCCTTTGAGCTTGAATTTGGTAAAATTATAGGGATAACAGTTTTATTTTGTAAATACAAAAATGTCAAAATGGGATTGAATTTTTATGTTTCTTTCAACTTTTAGGTTGTTTTCGGAGTTATGTAAATTTTTATATTATTAAAAAAATCATATTTTGTAGCTCAAAACTATTTTCTTACCTTTGTAATGTTCAAGTTTCTCATTATTTGCATCTTAATTTCTAGATAGGACAATTGACGAGAAAAACAGAGGCTGCTGATCCAAATTACACCAATTTATTTATTGCTAAACACATTAAACAACATCTTCGAACATTTCGCCTTTATTAGTGCTTATTGTGAATTATTTCCATTAAGGATTATGAAAATTCTTTGAAGCACAGGAAAAAAAAAAAAAATTGGTCAGAGGTAAACTCCATTGAAGGTTCGGTTTTAGGCCCATATTTTGTTTAAATTCGGTAGGCAATAAATATCGAAGCTCTCCAAGGCATTATTAAAATGGGCCTCAATCACTATCAAAGTTTATCCAAAAAAAAAATTGGACTATTAAAACCCCTTTTCAATTATACTAAATTTAATGTCAAAAATACCTATCAATAAACACATTAAAATAAAGGGTGTATCTATTTAAAACTAAAAAATTTATTTTGACACCCATTTTCTCAACACATCCTCTACTATGATTTAAATTTTAAAATTTTACTTATAAATCACTCGACATCCCAAATTTAGCCCTAAATTACAACTTCATATTCCACTTGTTTTCTGTTCAAACCCTCTAACTACTATTATTTCACTTTTTTTTTTATTCATTCCCTTAACATGTACCAGATTTTGATGATCATAAACAAATTAATAAGTAAATTTTTTCTAAAGAAACACGTATCGGATATTAATAAAAAGTTCAAATTCCCAAAAGTTAATGGAAAGCAATGGTATTCAAATCGAGTATGATTCATGTAGCAAGATGAATTCAACTGAAAATCTCCTAATTGGTCGTTTGCTTGTTAATATTCGATAATCCATTGAACTTTTGCAAAACAATTCAATTGGTATATAGCCACTGGACTTCTACGAAAAATAGCTTAGTCTCTTTTGCAGCAAATAAACACAGTAGGAAGCTATCATTTAATTATCCAATAATTCAAAGGCAAAAGTTTGTAGAAAATAAAATAAATGAGGGATAAAATTTTAAAATTAAGGAGACTGCCAGGGTTTATGGTGGATGCATAAAGTAGTGTTTAATTTATTCAACTAAAGTTCTGTCCTTTTTAGTAATTTTGTATTTGGAGATTTTGGTAACAAACTTTTGTATTAATATATGGGTGAGGAGAGTATTTATATGAGTTCAGATAACCTTACTTCACAGTAAATTTGTGAATCTTTTAATTTTTTATTTTTTTTTCGCTCCTAAAATTATTTTACAGTCTTAGTATCACAGCCTTCACTCAAACAATTTTTATGAGTGAAATATTTCTTAATACAAATCAATGAATTAATCTGAATATTTTTAAGATAAAAAATTTTAGCACGAGCATAAAACAAAACCAGATAATTTGTTAGATTAGTTTTTCTTTATAATTAATAGATGGTGTTAAGTTAATTTATATTTTAGGAAAAAAACTGCCTTTGTGAGTTTGATGATAGAGAAAATAAAAGAGTTTGAAGAGAGATAAAATAAAATATTTGTCCTTAAACGTAATTCTAATAGAAGTTGGATTCGAAGAGAATTGCCAATAGTCCACCTAAAATAAAAATTACGATTAGATTTTTTTAAAAAAAAAATCGACAAAGAGGCTTGGCATCAAAAGATTTTCATCTAATGTGAACGCTTCAAGCCTTAATTTGAAAGTCAAATAAACTGAAACTAAAACTTGGTTAACTTCAAGGCAATGTAAAGGCGGCATTAAATATTGAATTGTATATATATATATATATATATATATAATTCTTAATGGCTTAACCTAAGGGATTTGTGCAAAATTGGAAAGAAAATCTTTAATGTTTGCTTATGAAGAGTCTTTTATGCCCTGAAGTGAAGCAGCCCCCAAGATCATGGAATTTGACGTATTGATCAGTTCATGATTTCACATGGGTTGGTAATATATCAAAGAGCTCCTCATCAAGGTGAAGGCATCTATTTGCTGCAGTATGCATATGATATTTGGAATAAAATAAAAAATAAAAATGAAGAAATATAATTGAAGTAGGAACTAAGTTTTGAGTTCAAAATAGAGGACTTGGGTGCAACTAATTTCTTACTTTAGTCCAATTTGCCTTAATTAGTCTGTTTTTTTTTTTTTTTTAATGATTCAAATGCTATTTTAGTTTTATCAGGATTTATGTTTTATCTGATTTGAGTAGCATTTGAATTGGTTGTAACCTTAATAGTTTTTTAATCTTTCAATAATAATTTATTTTTTAATTCTATTTCTTGAGAGTCGAGTAATTTAAATTAGAGTTTTTTTATCCAATTTTATCGAAAGCTGATTTATTTGCCTGTTAAATAAGCCAACATTTATTAAAACGATATCTAGTACAACGTCTTGTCCAAGAGCTAAACATGATCTAATGTCCCACAACGCGTTTCAATTATTCGATTTATTCGCTTTTGCTATCATGCTGCATCACTAATCAAGCTTGGAATAAACGACTGAAAACCAGTCAACACACTCTTTTACCATTTCATTTCGGGCTATCAAATTCAAAGTAACAAACCCTGAAAAGAAAAAAAAAAAAAAGGAAAAATGAAAAAAATATAAAAAGGAAAAATAAAAATTGCACGTGTAATGTGTATGGATCATTTGATAGCAGTTACTCCACAATTCAGAGTTAAAAAATTTAATTAGGTATTGATGCCATGGATATGGAGTGCTAAGCTAAACTTTACTAAGTACCATCTATCAACTTTTTATTTATTTAATAATGGGCAGTTTCATCGTATTACATTGACTTATCATTTTCATATATTTAATTGAATATTTCAATCATATTTATAACGCCTACCACCAAACTCTCACGTCACCCACCATCAATTATAAAATTAAAATTTTAAATATAATAATATTACGTATCTCAAATTTTTTTAATTTAAATAAAAATTATTTATATTATATCACAATTATTAATTAATTAATAAAATTAAAATAAATAAATTAATTAATACCACGATATTTAAAATAAAAATTTAAAATACTTTTATTACTTTTTTAAATATAAAGTAAAAGAAAATATAATTATAATTAAAACTTCAAATTATCATCGAATTTACACGAGTAATAATTCTACTAACCCCCGCCGGGCCCACGCGCTCAATTCCCCTAACACGAAAACGAGGCCGTGAAATGCCAAATTACAAATCAAACGACCGAGAGAAGAATCATTCATTGGATTCATTCGTCATATCTTTTGAAGCTTCTCAGCCTTAACAACAGGATTTGCCTTCGCAATCTGCTCTTTACCCATCTCTTTGAAATCAAACGAACAAGCGTGCTGCTCCGGGTACATGTGGGTCCCACAGAACACCGACCCGCACCTGCACTTGAACCCCGTGAGCCCCACGCGCCTTCTGCACGTCGAGCACCTATTCACCGCCGTTTGCTGCACCGGAGCCGCCACCTCAGGGGCCGGCTTCTCCACTTCCGCCACCACCTCCACATCCGTCGTCGGTTTCTCGCGAAAAGACAAATCAACCGACGGTGATGAAACCGAAGGTCCTGACGACGAAATCAGGGTTTGGTTAAGGGCGTGTTTGGCTGAGGAGGATTGTTGTGCTTTCAACTGAAGATCGCGAAAACATTTAGAGCAGAGATTTTGAGTAGCTGGACTCCCGAAAAATCCGCAGTTGTTCACGCACAAACGCGGTGCTTGACATCTGTGCTCTTCCGCCATCTTTTTCTTTTGCCAACCTTAAAAACAAAATTTTCCATTACAAATTAGTTGATTGAAATCTTGCAAACTAATATAAACATTTATAAGATTTCGATTTTATCCTTATTATCCCCATTCGAAATCAATTTAATGGATTGAGAAACTAATACAAAAATTTATAAATTTATCATTACCTGTAAATAATATTTTCAGGAAATTTGCTGAATTTTGACGAACTTTTTGATGAACTTAGATTGATTTTTCGAAAAGGATGATTAAAAAGGAAATAAATAAGAATTAGTTTTATTCTTTTTTGTAATCGGGATTTTGGAGAGAAAAAGAAGAAGGCAAAGGAAAGGGATCAGAAATCTGGTAAAGAAAGGAAAGCAGGGTTTCTCCTTTTATGAAGGAAAGCACCTCCACGAAAAAGAAACTCTTTTTTACTTTTGAGGGGAGGATTCCCGGCCCCGACTGCAGATTCCCAACACCTTCTTTCTCTCCTTTTCAATTAAATTTTATTTTATTTATGTATTATTATTTTATATATATATATATATATATATTCCGCCAAACAATTAAACAAGCAAAACGATCTCTCACTTGTTCTCCTAATTACGCGTTGAAATAAACGGTTTTGGTTTCTGGTTTTTTGTTTATTTATTTTTTTTGAGTGGCTTAACTCTTAAGGGCGAGTATCTTCTAGAAGCCGGTCAAGTTACGTTTGAGGCTGTTTATTTATTTATTTATTTTTGTTCAAGTAATTGTTACGCCAAGTTGGACCGTTTCATATCAGACACGGAGGGCCACACGGTGAATTTTTAAGTACACGGTGGAGACTGGAGATTGATTCTTAATCACCCTGAAGGTTAACATAACGCGGGTCTTTTTCTGGCATCTGATGTGGGACCCGTTATTGATTTGACAATATATATATATAGCTTTTAGGAATTGCCTTTTATATCTTTCAATTTCATCTTTAACTTTCAGTTTTTGGAGCCTCTTACTTACACGGGAAGGATTTTTTCCTGCCTAAATGGGTAAAGTTTATGTTAATTCGATTAATTTTTTTAATAATAAATTCAATTTTAATTTGAATAAAATTGATGCAAAAACTAGTCCATAGTGGTGAGACATAAAAAAAATTTGGAAAAAAATTCTTGCCATGTCAAATGTATCTCTTCCATTAATTATATAAATTGATGATATTTATGCTTACATAAAAGAATAAAACTAACGTTTGCATCGTTTGAAATTTTATTTTTTATTAAAATATTAAAAAACAACAAATATTTTTATGTTATTTTATAAGAAATTTTCAAATCATTTTTAGGAAATTATTAAAAATTATTATTCTTCATTAATTATTTTTAAAGTACTAATCCCTTCTCCTATCTTAACTCACACCAGCCCTGAATTTTAATTATAAATATATAAATTATATTTTATCTTATTAAAAAAAAAGATAAAATTCATAGCAGTGTATTTACTTTTTATCTTTGCTAAGAATCAAACTTACTCTACCTCACTCGATTGAGATTATGATATTTTTAAAATATATTTGGAACATAACATTATAAAATATTAAAATATTATTCACATTAATTTAATATTAAAAATATATTTAATAAAATTTAGGGACTCATTGTGGTGCACTCTACAAATACACCCTTAGGGTTCTATACCTAGTAGTCTAAACACTATCACATAATTAAAAAGTTAATAAAAATTAACAAAATTTAATAATGTGACCGTGCCCAGATTTTGGAGTATCATTGTCAAACTCATCTCCCATACTCTATTTATATTAAGTTATGTCATGTTTAATAAAATGATTATTTTTATCAAAGCTTATAGCGTTAGAATTGCCCATTTTAACAAAATTGTTTTGACTCTGTCCATGATGGCATCCGCTTATGACTAATGCTAAAACATGGTTGATTAAATGGCCATGTATGATGTATGTGGCTAGTTTGGTTGCAAATTCTCTTTTAAGTACAGAGTTGATGAATTCTTTTCTTCTTTTTGCAGCTGCAAGTTGTGTTGCCAGCATATATGCACGTGCTATTTTGGGGTTATTGTTCTGTTCAGATTGCGAAGCTGCTTGCAAAGACAGTGGCATTTTAGTGGCCAAGTTACTTTTTCGTAGGTGCATTCAACTTTCCATTTTATCAAGTTGGGTTTTAGCTCCCCACTTGGTCTTCACATCTTTATCATGATTGGCTATTGATTATGGTGTATGGTCCATAATATATTTGATATTCCGTGTGTCATCGAAATGATGTAGATCACTAATTAAGAACATTTTGACATCTGTCAATAATTTTTAAACCTAAAAATTAATTTATTAAAATTCAAACAATACCCTCCCTTTCTCTCTCTTTCCTTTGGTTTGAAAAATTCCTCTTCGAAATTTTAAGAAAAAAAAAAAATCCAGGAAACATTAAATTATTAGAAGTTATAAAAATAATTAATTTAATATAGAGCCTTTGCAAATCTTAAATAATCAATTCTCGCTTTGATGCTTCTTCTACACTACCCATTTACAACTCCATTCCCCAGCAAAAACAAACCATCGGTAATCTCGCTTTGATGTTCCTTCTGCCTCCCATTCATAACTCCATTTCCTGCAAAAACATGCTACTAGCTTAATTAGAAAGATTTGTTGCATGTTTTTCCAGAGAATAGAGTTGTGAATGGAAAGCAGAAGGAGCATCAAAGTGAGATTATTGTTAGATTTGCAAAGTGAATTAAGATCAAGAATTATAATAATTTAAACATTTGCAAAGTGAATTAAGACAATTCACCAAATTTTTCTTTTGCCCACCTATATGTTTAATGAATTGTGAAACAAGTTGAGATATTGGTGATGAATAATATTTTTGTAATTGTTCAATTTATCGTTTCTTAATGAACAAACATGTATCATGATTACATAAATTAAATGTAAATTCTAAAATTGTTGCAAGTAAAATTTTTATGTATGTTTTATCCTTTCGTAAACATGCCCTCATGAATGGAAGTGTTTATTTTGAATTTTCAATAATATTGTAGGGAAGTCATTTGAAAGAGAATAATTTAGAACCAACTTTGGTGAAAAAAAAAAAAATCAAATGTCCAAAATTTTAAAAATCCATAAAATAATTTTTTACTGCCACTAAAAAATAATCCACATATATCAAAATATTGTTTTTTCATCAAATAACAAAATGCAGGCACTAATACTAAAAATAAACTATATACTAAAAACTCACAAGCTCCTAAATTATATACAATTCAAACAACAATATTTTTCGAGTAAATTTGAGAAGCTAAAAAAAAAGTATCTAACAATAAACATTATTCTTAAGTGAACAAAGATTCTTGTACTAATAGCAACATTAAAATTTAACCATATTCGGTAAATGTTTAACAACCTACATATGCAAAAAGGTTTAAATAAACAGAAAAAAAATCAGTGCAATGTTAAAAGAATAACAATATTAATAATGAGTGAATATAAACAATGATAATACGCTAAGTGGAGACACCCATAGCACACACCATTGTGCTTAAAAATTGATGTTATATAATATTCAATTTTCTTTGCGTTCTAATTGATCGACAGCATAGTTGTTTAAATCCTACCTTGTATGTTTATATATTACAGAACATATAGATAATAATTTAAATAATCAATTCGAAAGGTTAAAAAACAAAAATAAATAAAACCTGACTTAAGTGAGGCTACTGTACAAATACAACAGTTGACAAAGATGAAGATGGACCTTACCCCAAATGAAAATATGCAAATATATTACACATGTGGCTTGAACTTATATACAAAAATATTCAAATTTATTGGTTCGCATCTTTGAATTCAATGAATTAATGTCACAAAGGGAATTAGGTAATCTACTAGCTATTTGTGGGGAACTGGCCTTTTCAAGGCTAATTGCTTTTATGTTAAACAAGTCCAAGCTTTTATATGTTAATTTATAATTTCTTTGGAAGCCAATAATAAAATGATTCGTAACCTTGCTTGAGTTTTTTTTTTTTGAACATAAGACTATTACTTATAATTATAACTTACATGGTATGAGATTTTAACTTATATTTATAACTCAGATTATTATTAGTACTAATATGTATTAATTTCTATGAAGTACTAAACAGACTTTAACTCTTACTAATATTCGAATGACACATACTCCACTCAATTTAATAGAAATAAAATTATTTTCACTCAGTTATAATATAACTAAAAAAATATTAAATTCTCCAATAATATTTTTATGGTCTCGAACTTACGGGAGAGCTCTAACCAATGACAATCTTGCTTGAGTTAGTTGCAAAGAATATATTACTAATTTTTTTATTTTAAAATGTTAATCAAGTATGATAAGCTTTAATAATATGGAGTACAGCCAGCTGTCCAAATACTACTTTAATCAAGGATTTTGACTTTAGAAAAGTTGTGGAAATACAAAAAGAGCAGAGCAGCTGGGCACAAATCAAGCTAGCTATCGAGAGCATTGAAGAAATGGCATGTTCGTGTTGGTGCTTCTATCTCAAAAGAAATGCTTCTGGGGAGACCTTAAGTTATGCAAACAGTAACGGTGACAATTTTGCCACACATAAATTCAAGGTAATACCACCAGTTCAATTTGAACCAACAGAAGAAGAAACAACCGCAGGCGGCATAGGCAGCGGCAATAATGGTGGCGGTAGCAGTAGCAGTAGCCATAGTTTAGAAGAAGATATTGACGAATATTTTTGGGAAATTGTCATTATTAATCTTTTAACTTTAATGATTTTCATTTTTTAACTGTTTTAACTTTTTCTATCATAATTAACTAAATATAAGTTGTATGGACCAAAAATTTTTATCATGTTTATCTTATTTTCAAAAATACCATCCATTTTGTTTTTTAGTCATAATTTAGAAGAAGATATCACGAATATTTTTGAGAAATTATCATTATTAGCTTTTTAATTTTAATGGTTTTCATTTTTAATTGTTTTAACTTTTTCTATCATGATTAACCAAATATGAGCTGTATGAACCAAAAACTCTTATAATATTTATCTTATTTTTAAAAATATCATCCGTTTTATTTTTTCTTATTATGACAAATATCTTCTATAGTCCTTAAGTTTTTATAATTTTATGTATTTCTGTTTATTCTTCTATCGTTTCTACTTCGTCATATTCTTTTTAAAATTTTTATCATTTCTTTATAAAAATATATTTTTTGTTCAAAATTATAAAATCTATAAATTCTAATTCTTCATAATTTTCTTGTCCTATATTTATTAAAGTTCTTTTTTCTTATTCTAAACTTATAATTTCTTGATTGAAGTGCTCTATATAAAGATTAACTTTATTTTTCCAACTAAAATTCATTCTTTTTATAGTATGACATATTAATATAATTTTATTCCAAGCTTCAAATTCTGAATCAAGATTATTATTCATAATTTTCTGTTTTATACTAATATATTAAAAACTTAATTAATTCATCTATAAATTTCATTCTTTTATTTAATATTATCTCATCACTATCTGTATTTATATCAAACATTTCTCTTTGTTCTTGCATTAAATCCAATTCAAAATTTCTTATATAATTTTTACTTTCTTTTATTTCTTTAACCAAATTTCTTATTTTATTTTTATCTTCTATTTTTAAAGTATATATTGCATCTACTATATTAGTTATTGAATTCATTTTTTCAACATTTGTTGTGGATAAGCTTGTTTTATTAATTTTCTAATAATTCTAATAACTTTTATAAATTAATCAATCTAGTTTTTATGATTATTCTCATCATATCCTTAAATTCTTATTTTTATTCTAATTACTTATTATGCTTATAATTTTTATTAATTTTATTGATATTATTGGCTCTGATACCATTTGCTCGGGGGTCCGAAAACTAATCTAGTTAATCGAGAAAATCTAGGCAATAAAAAATTAATTAATCAAAATAGAAGAAGTATTATTATTCAAAGATAGAGTACATGGCTTATATTTTTTAAAAGTTCAAAAGAAACTATTTACTTTTATATGAATTTACAAAATAACTTTGTGGTAGAATAAACCTTAATTGGTAGTAAAAGCTATGTATTCATCATTTTGCTCAAACATCATTATCACTATCTATTTGATCCTATATTTCGATCTGTTGTTCTAATTCTATATTAGTTTCTAATAATTCAAGTTCTTGATTTAATTGTATCATGTATATTTCTTTTTGTAAATTATCTGTTTTAATATAATTTATTATTTTTCTTTCTAATTCTTTAGGTAGTCCTATGTTTTTTATTGTTAATAAAGCTTCTTTAGAGACTAAATTATCTTTTGAAAATAAGTATAACTCATATTTTATGTTCTACAATTAAATCCTACCATTAAAGCTTTATTATTATATAGAATTTTAACTCTATCATTTATCCAAATGATTTTATTCACTTCTGTTTCTTTACATATATTATCATGAAATTTTTCCATATAAAAACTATATGTCCAAGAACTCCTCCTCTTCCCATCAAACAATAACATCTTAACAAACCTTTACCATCAAAAGATAAGAATTTGGAATTATTACATTTATCGTTTATTGTATAAAAAGATTTTCCTATACACCAGTGGAGTAACCTTCTGCCTTGATGACTTCATCCTTAAATCTCTTAACATGCTTTCACCCTTGGCTAAACGAGAAAATTGGACAGTCTACGCCTTAACTGTATCCTTAGTGTTTTGGAATTTTCTAATATCCAATATTAGATATAGGTTTCCTCTTTCTTTCTTATGGTGTTATTAGGTTTATAAGATGATATGTTTTTTGAGTTGAGTTTGGAGAAAAAATTTTATTTTTGCATTGAAATTGCTCAAAGATTTTTTGGATGTAAGTTGTGAGATTTCTGATTGAGGATGGAAGATCGAAGATTGATTCGATCTGATTTATTTCTCTTGTTTATATAGAGAATACATCATGACTCACCATCTTTCTCCTTTGCAGATGTATAGTAGGAGAAATGATAAGCATAACTAAAGCCCAACATATTCACATGATCTAGATTAATAGCCGACAATCTTTATGTGATGGCCTTACAAAGTCAAAAGTTTTATACTACATTATTACAAACGACAAATTTATAAAATAAAGTTTTACATTATTTATCTTTGTCAACACAAACGACAAACTTTTTTTTAATTTATCTCCATCAATCAACATGCTTGTTGCGACGTGGCTGCACTAGATGGAAATATCATGTCTGGGTATATCATGTCTAAGAATCCAAACCTTGTTATTTTTCCAATAAGGATTGGATCTGCATCTTTTATGGCTATCATTCTTAGGTATACATTTTTCTCTGGAGATTTATGGATGGTGTTTTTATAAGAACAAATGGAATAAATCCAAGTAGTAATTTATTTATAATCTTCTTCTTTTGGGTTTAAAGGGAGATTATCGTCTTATGAGACAAAAATATTTATGCTAACAGTCCTTTTATTTTCCTCTCCTGTTGCACAAATGGTTATGGTTTTTCTTTTATTTTTTTGGAACTATTGGATTTATGTTGACAGTTCTTTTATTTTCCTCTCTTGTTTCCCTGGTTTATTGGATCATTAATAGGATCCTGGTTTATTAGATCTCTGATAAAATCCTAATTTATTGGATCACTGATAGGATCCTGTGGAACGGGTCCACTACTGCTTCCAGTATTTATTGGTTTTTGATTTATTTGGAGCTTATTGATCAGACTATTTCAAGAGGATATTAGCCTATCTACTCTATCATTATGAGTTTCAAATATATCCTTTAGATAATTTATTCCATTTAAGGCTTCAGTAGCATTAGCTTTCAGGTGATTTATTTCATCATTTATTTTGGAGATATCTTCCTCCATTGTTTATGATCGTTTAGCAAATTCTATGTTTCTTGATAAGAAATCTGTAAGATAATTATCAGAACCTTTAATATAATTAACTTTAAAAGTGTATAGAGATAAGAATACTTGTCATTTATGAATCCTGCGATATTGAGGTTCATTTGGTAATTTATTAAATATTAATGATTTAACTTGAGTATTATTAGTTTTTACTATAAATTCTTTAGCAATTAAAAATAATGTAAATTTCTTAATTCCTTTTTATATTGCTAATAATTCTTTTTCATGTGTTGTATAATTTTGTTACTGCTAAATTTAGTGTCTCACTTGTATATCTACATATTTCATTTAAATCCGTTTTTAAAATTGCTATCCAATATAAATCACTAGTATCTGTTTGTAAAATTAAATTATTTGTTGGTTCTGGTAATCTTAATTTGGGTAAATTTTTACATTCTTCTTTAATTGTTTAATTGTTTAATTGTTTCTGTATGTTCTTATTTCTATCCTTGGAGATTATTTTTTTTTAGTAATTTTTGTAAGGGATTTCTTTTCTTAGTTAAATTATCTACAAATCCTTCTACATAATTTAAACAATCTAAAAATTTTTGTACTTGCTTCTTGTTTTCTAATTTATCAGGAAAATGTGTTTATTTTTCACTTATATGAGATTGTAATTTTATTCTTGTATTATTAAGTATCATTCCTAAAAATTATATTTCATTCTGATATATTTTAGCTTTTTTCTCACTTAATACTATTCTTTTTCTTTACACGTTTGTGCAAAGTCTTTTAAATGCTCTATATGTTCTTTATATGTTTTTGAGCTTATTAAAATATCATCTACATAAACTATTAAATAATGGTTTATCTCTTAACAAATCATCCATTCTTCTTTAGTATATTTGTGGTGCATTTTTAATCCAAATGGCATAACTAACCATTCATAATATCCTTGAGGTTACTAAAGACTGTATATTTTATACTGTCTTCCTCTATTTTTATTTGTCAAAATCCTGATTTACAATCTAATTTAGAATAATATATATTTCCTTTTACTAAATTAATTAGTACTTCTTTCTTTGGTAAGAAATATCTATCAAATTTCGTATATTTATTTAATTCTTTATAATTTATGACCATTCTAGATTTTACTCTTACTTGTTCACTATGTTTCATAACCATAAAGGTTGGACTTGAATAAGGACTAAAGCTTTGTCTTATTAAGTTTAATTCTAATAATTCTTTAAGTTGTATTTTGAATTATGTTATATTCTCCTGGGTATATACCATTGGTTTTATTCTAATGTTACTGGTTCTATCAATTCTATTTTAGCTCTTAAATTCTTAGGGTTCCATAGAGCTAAAGGGTTTTCATGATATACTTCTTGTATTTTTTTTTAATTTCATCTATAGTTATCAAATTATTCTGTAATTGTTGTTTATAAAAAAAGATCTTATAATTATAATCATCACGATCAGCTACAACTCTGTATGATTTAAATATATGAGGTAATCTGATAATATGGTCACAAAGCGTTTTAAGGTTAATATTATGTAAAGTTTGTTGATAACTTTAAAATTAACTAAGGAAATCATTTTCTGATAGTAAATCTTGTTTCAAGGTATTATATTGGATAATATATTTTAATAATATAATTTTATTACCAAGAATAATTGGAACTTGGGTTTTATAATATTGTAAATGTTTTTGAGTATTTGTTACTCTTATAAGTTTTAGTCCTGAGCCTAAGAATTTATTCCATTCTTTTAGTAAAAAAGATTTACTTAATATAATTTCACTTCCTGTGTCTATTATTGCACATGTAGTTATATTAGTTTTAAGAAAAGTTAGTTTTATATAAGTAGCTAAAGAGAACTTTATAATATTCATTTATCTATCTTTCTACATTGTTGTTTTAGGGCAAATTCTGTTGTTTCATTATCCAATTTTATACATATTCCTTCATAAGTAATATTATAATTTATATGTTTTAAGAAACTTATTCCTAATATTATATCATATATTTCATTTTGAGCAAATCCTAAGTCAATGAAACATGGTATTTCGAATAATAACCTTCCTATATATGTTAGGACATTTACTTCTTTTGTACAAATTCTTTCATTTCCATTGAAATCCTTATATTTATATTCATTAGTTGTTATATGCTCTGTTAATCCTTTATTTTTTAGTATATTTAAATGGTTATAACTTGAACCTGTATCTATTAATATTTTCGATCCTTTTATAAATTCTATTCCATTAAAATATTTTCCCATTATAATTAAACTTCCACTTGATGCATTACCAGGTATTATTATTTTTTTATATACACTATAATCTGGTTGTTTCCCTTTATTTTTGGTTATTTTAATAAGTTGTTTGTTACCAAATTGAATTAACACCATTTGGTTCCTATTATCTTCCTTTATTTTGTCTTAAATCTTGGAATTCTTTTCCTATTTCTATATATAGTTTATTACTATATATTTCTCCATAATTACTGTTACAAAAAGAATATAGAGCAGAATAATAAAATGTCATAATTTTATTTCCAGGTTTCATTATATCTTTTCTTTTTAATTCAAAATGTTGACTTAAGGTATCATTTATGTTTTTTCTTTTATATTGACACAATATCTAGGGTAACATGTAAATAAAAATTTTTTATACCATAAATTTCCTTTTATGGTTCCTAAATGTGCTAATTCAGGATCTATGAATTTCTGATCATGTAAACTAAGTATTATAGGTAAATTTATTCCTTCTCTAAATAATGATTTTACTAATATTTGTATTCTAGCTAAGTATATTATTATATTTTATCTCTAGTTTTATCACTTTTAAATTTATTTAAAGTGGCTTCTATTTCTCTAGAGTTCAGTAAACTTAATTTAATATTTCTTCTTTTATAGTATCTTTTATAAGGTTTTCTTTTAAATGCTTTATTTTTCCAATATTTTCTGTACTGTTTTTTATATCTTCTTTTGCTTATATATTTGTCTTTATACCATTGCTTACGTTTTTTTTAATATTTTTTATAATATGATTTACATCCCCATTGATTAGGTGCATCTACTTAATCACAACAGATCATCATTGCATTCTTTGCCTTTTTATATAATTGTCTTTCTATACATATATCCTTTAATTTTCTTATTACAAATTCTATTATGAATCCTAAAGTATTTGGTATTAATTTTCCTGAATCTGTTAATCTATATGAATTCCATTCTTTTATAAAGTAAGTATTCCATGGTGGTGATAATTTATTCATATACATATCATAATAAATTGTTTGATCATCGTTACTATAAAATTATTTATAATAATATTTTTGAAATTCTTATGTGTAATTTTTTATGTTGCACAAATTACATATTTGAAGGTTCATTAAATGTTGCTTGCTAATAATTTTTCTTCTTCTATCTCCTTTTGCTTGAGATCTTCCTAATTTTCTCCTAAAAATTCATCTCTTATATAATTTGTAAATTTATCTAATCATTGACTAATTCCTTTCCTAAATTCTTGTTTAGTTGCTAGTCTTATTAAAGATTTTGTTTATTCAATTATTCTATCTCACCAATTTTGTACATTACCAGTAAAACTTATTATTAATAAGTCAATCTACATATCAAATTTTTCTTCTATATCTTTTGCTCCCCAATCATCAGCTGCTTTATTAAATATAAACATCATTTTCATATCATTTGATCAACTTGTTAATATTTTACCAAGGTCTTTTCTACAGTCTATATCTAGTTTACTTCTCATATGCTTAATTGGTTCATTTTCAATTTTATATTCTAGTACAAATTCTTCTGGATACATTTTATGGTAAAGTTTTTTAGATATTTAATGTTGTGTTCTTATCTTTTTATTATTTCCTCCATAAGGAACTTCAGAATTTTAATTTTTATACTTGGTTCAGTAAGTGGTGCCCCAACATTCATATTTATATCATAACTTAGTATTTCTAAATCTAAATATTCTAATGTTAGTTTATCAAATTTTTCTTTTAAATTATCCATTATTCACTATCACTTGATTCTTTAGGTTCATCAATTTTTATTGCTTTTTGTTTTGTATCAGTTTTTTCTTTTGATTTATTTGTTGGTGATTTTTCTTTGATCTTTTTGTTGTTTCTTCTAATTGCTTTTGATATTCTTCTTCTCTTTTTAAAATTTCTGATATGACAGTTGTTCTTATTCTTTCATCAAATGATCATTTGACTACTTCTCCAAATTGTATTTTTTCCTTATGTCTTATTGATTCTCTTAATTCTTTTTGTGCTTCTATAATTATTGATTTCTTTTCTAATTTATTTTTTATTTCAAAAACCTCTATTTTAAGAAGTTTTATTTCTTCTATTATAATCTTTATATATCATATCATTTGTTTATTTAATTTGTTAATTTCTATAATATTTTTAACCATTTTGTCTAATAATAATTTTTTTGGATCTTATTAATATTTTTCTTTAGCTTCCAATTTCTACATAGTGAAAATGAGAAGGTATTTTCGTTATTTTAGTATTTTTGGCTATTTTTAAAAGAAATAAATTTAATGGGTTATTTTTAAAATAAATAAAATTTTTATGGTTGTTTATGTAGATTTCCTAATATTTTTTGTGCTTCAGCTACTACTTGGCTATATAATGGCTTTTCATTATTAAGGTAAATGAAGATAGATGTTATTACTTAGCAACTTTAATACATATGCTATGCTTTTTTCTTTTTTAATTAATATGTGTAATTTTTGTTGATATCATACATATATAAAAAAAAATTATCCACTATTTATTTATTTATTGAAATTTTTTTAAAATATACAAATTTTTTTTTTCTCAACGCACTATTTAAAATTAACATTTTATTACACTTGTCTACCACTGTCTTAACGTTGTTAGAATATTGTTAATGTCACAAAGATAAATTGATCATTTCATCCGAATAACAAAAGCTACGTCGTACAACGCAATTTGTAAAAAATGGAAAAAAAGGCCAACATCGTTTAACTCGATTGAAAAAGAAAAAAAAAAAAAATCACGATATTGTTTCTAACTCCAGCCCGCAAGGCACGCCGTTTTTCTGCAATTTCCATCAACCACCTTCGCATTTGACTCCGTTGCCTCATCATGCTTAAATCCAGCTAATTTATCTCCAACTTCCGTCCACTTTCATCAACACAGTAGGCTAAAAAATCCAACCAATTTCTCACCATCATCAAACCGGTCTTTCCTTAGCTGGGCAGGAGGTGCCGTCACTCCGGGTAGTTCTCCGCCTTTCTTCTTGTACGCAGCCTCGCATTGCCGAAGGAGTGATTCAAGCGCTTTCCTTTGGCGATTTTTTTGTCGTCGCGGCCGTAGTACAGGTAGGGAATTGAAGGAGAGAGAGTAGAAGGAAGTGAAAGTGAGCAATTGCGGTTGTGGTGTGTGCTTAGAATTTGAAATTGAGAAGAGGAAATGTGAGACTGTGGAATTATTGGTAAAGCTCCCACCAGCAGTGGCTCCAGTGCTGATTTGTTGTTGCCTTTGTTTTTTTTCCCCTAAAATGCTTTTCTTTATTTCGTGACTTTTTGAAATAAATAAATAAAAAGTTAACGGTTAAAATCTATATAAATTACCTTTAAATATGCCTTGTCTTCTAAAGTTGTAATATCTTTAATTAAAAAACCCCGTTAAAAATTATAATTACTATTTTTTTGGCATATATTTAAGATAAAATAATAATTTTACATTTGGGATAAAAGTGCATTTGATTGATCTTATGTTAAATCTATTAATTGAGATGAGATATAAGTGGAATAATGTAATAAAATGTTAACTTCAGGTGGAGTGCTGAAAAAAAAGTACTACGTATTTTTTAAAATATCCGAACAAACATGTGATTGGTGGATAATTTCTCATATTTATATGCCGAAATATTATTCTAATTTTAAATTACTTCTCATGCACCCTTAACAAATTACTTTTTGTTTTTGTGGTCGTTCTTCAATATATAATATCATTATGAAAAGAAAAATCACCCATGTATTTTATTATCTTACTCAAACCATAAAGAGCTCGTAAAAACCTTGAAGAAGTAGTATAATGTTCTTGAAGATATTGTCTATGAGATCTTACTTCGACTACCAGCAAAATTACTTTTACGTTTTCGATTTATCTGTAAGAATTAGTCCAACACAATTGACAGCCTTTCATTTGCCAGCAACCATTTATCAACAAGAGTGGTCATCGAAGGGCCTCAAATTGTGCCAATACCTTATCGAATTTATCGTTTAGGACCCATAGATTCCCTTGGATACGACGGGGTATTGTCATGATCAATGAAGCTGATAACAATACTTGTGTTACCATACCTGGGATTTCATTTTTTTTTTCAAGTGCAGGTGCTTGTGGTACTCTGGGGTTGTTTTTTGATACTGGTGTTATTTATGAACATGTAAATCTTGTTGACTTGGAAACGGATCGCATATTCCACTTTCCAAAGTTTGAAAGCCGTAAATTTGGCATAAGGAAAGTATTCAGCTGTAAAGAGAGCATTCTTTCTCTCAGAAGCTTCGGCAATTCAGTGGCACAAGGTCGATTGTGCAATTCCCAGAAGACAGCCAGCAAGATTTTATGACTCGCGCAATTCTGATTCTCAGGCAAATTTTCCTATCCGAAACTAAAATCTAGGATGAATTGATAATTTTGTTAAAATTTCTTTTATAACACTGTAAAATCTTGAAAAAATAATTTTCGATGTTATAAATTTGTCACTAGTTTTAATTTTGGACATGAAGTTGATTCTTTAATTTTGTATCTTTTATTGAAGAGACAAAGAGTTCAAACGACTGTTTGGAAAAAAAAATATAAGTTTAATGACATAACGTAACCTAACTTTTATTTGGAGGTTTCCCGCCTATACTACGTACACTTGATAATTAAGTTGATACGTGGGGTTCTTTATATTAGAAGTAAAATGAGTAAAAAAATTATTTAGAATATAAGCTGCATAAAATATCTCTACTGCCCAAAATAGAATATTTGATTTGGTGAAATTAAAATAAAGAATATTTTGCTGAAAAAAGGGGGACATTTAGTTGTTACACCTATAAAAAGTAAAAGACAATGGTCCTTAGTAATCATGCTAGACAGCCTTTTCTGAGGTATCTAGGATCACTAAATACTATGCGCCATTTGTAAAAGAGAACAAACTAAGCAAATAACGCTCTACTTGCTCTTCAACTTTGCTCTCAATACTCCAAACGAATATACAAACCAAACGAATGACATATTCTTTAGGAATGACCAATAAAAATCCTCCAAGCGGCAGGTGACTAGGGCACCCCAGGGACACTCTATAAAGGCGTTTAGGTTCTATTTTTCTAATATATGCATACTTATTACACCAACAACACAAAAGGGGCTGAGATCTTCTTCCTTTTTCAGCCACCATTGTTAAGGGTTGGCAAGCTCTTAACACTAAGATATTGTCCAAAAATTTATTTGAGCATTGAAATTTGGTTGGTAGCCACAACCGACTCCAGCTTTAACCTCTTTTCTCTATTTTGCAGGTTAAATATCGTCTGTTAAGCCAACCCTTTCTCTATATTCAAGTCTCCCAAAGTTCCCTCACTTCCTCCTTTCACTCCGGACCTATATCCAAAGCCATCTCAAATAACACACCCTGGCTACGCGATGCACCCTTGTCACCCTTAATACATTTTCCTTCATCCTAAAATCTAGTTAAAACAACGATAATACTTTAAAGGAAAATTATTTCCGCACCACCTTTCTTTTGTCATATGTACATTTAACCACCACAAAATTTTAACATATTTTTTGCACCACTTTTTTTTTTTTAATTTGTATTAATCAACCATTTTCACATTATAAAATGAATATTCTACCCCAATATATATAAATTAAAAAATATTTTATTTTACAAAATTTTTAAAAATAAAACAATAATAATTACAATATTACCCATGAACTTAACAAAACAAAAAAAATCTAAAAATCCAAGTTGTTAAATTTTTGTAATTATAATATTTAAAAATCATGTTAATTTTTTGTAATTATAATTTCATTTAATTTGTAAAGGGAAGTTTCCTAATTGTAATTATAGGAAAGTTTACAATAATCATAGATAGCTTTTCTCTTCATTTTAATTTTTATAAACGTCCCTATACTTAATTCAATTACAAGAATTAAGTGAAATTATACTTATAAAAAATAAAATAAAAAAGTAACATGATAATTTTTACTGGCTTCCACGCTTATTCTTCTCGAGGTTGACTCTTCTATTATAGATCTAGAACAAGGACAGGTGCGGCAAGCCATTCTCTTACAGCAGAAGTACATTCTGACTTTCTATTTAAAGAAAGGAAAGACCTAAACATGATTCTGTAACACAACTAGTCTTAAGGCCAACTACTGGCTATACTAACTACTTACTATATAAGTATGCAGGAGGAAGTAGCTCCAGATAATGAGCAGTAGGAGGAAAGTCAAGTATTGGAGCAAGATGACTAGCATGTATGTGCCCATAGCAAGATGCCCTTAATACTTAAGCATTCCCAAAATGTAATTCATACACCAGTCCACTTAAAATTCTTTGATCGCACATTTATTAGAGAATTGTACACTTCGATGAAGAAGGACCCACAAACATTCCTTTTCCAAGCCAGTTCCTCCACAATCGCGAACCCCAATTATATTCAGGCATGATACACTTTTTAATTATTAGGAGAACCCAAGTACTCTTTTTTGGGGGACACTAAAAGGAACGGATTGTACCGACTAAGTGAACAACGATATGCAGCCCCTACTAATCTCCCTAGAGTTGTCCCACCTCAACAGAATTTTTCAATAGAACACTTTCTCGAAGGGGAGGGTGAGGGTTGCTCAGTCGATCTTTAGAAGATGAGGCTCAGGTGCAGGCAGAGGTGAAGGAGCGAGCCACTTTACCGAGGTGAAGTAGAAGGGGGTCAAGGGACCCTCTCGAGATTCATATTGATGGGAATGACTTCTTATTGGATTTGAATGAGTGGGGAATTCCGCAATGATAGAAAATTTTTCTGTAACGGGAAAGATTAGTCAAAGTATGATCTCAGTCAACAAAGCACGAACGGCTGCATTTTTTTTCCTTCTGTCAGATTGCCTTGATTTTCGCTTCCTTGAAGTCTCGTTGTTGATGATTCATGGAGTAATAATGGATTGGTTAGAGATACGATGCCACAGTACCTTCACAACTAGCTTGAGTGGTGGCGTGGGCAAAGTTTTGGAACCTTATGGGACAAGGGGATTTTGGGCAAATAGGAAAGCCCGTGATTTCGGTAAGATGGTTATGCACATAAGGAGGGATTATGGTTATGCCAAATGGTGAAGTTTATAAGATGATGTGAGCATGAGCATCAAGACGATGGGGGTAAGTGATGTATACTAGCATCCGGGAAACCCTTTTGTTGGGCGAGTGCTATAGTTGCACAGGAAGTGACGAAAGCCGTACAAGTGGGGGCTTGATTAAAATGGGACTCGGGGGAGTCGTGTTCTTTAACACAGGACAACCATGTTTATGAAATCGTCAGGCTTGTTGGGTGACCTTGGGTTTACATTGTAATTGACTGTTGGATCAGGGACCGTATGGTGGAAATCTAGCCACAAAGGTGGGCAATTTGGTTAAAAACACTTACGCACTTTCACTTAAAGTGATACTATGGGTATATTGTACATGGAGTAAGGGAGCGCATTGTCAAAAGAGATATAGGGGGACTTTACTTCTTGTGGTATAACAAATTAAATTATAGGTTGCTTGTCTTTGGTATGTGAAGGCTTCATAGAGAGGCAGAAGTTACTGAGGGAAGCTGAGCTTAGCATCAAGGCAAGAAACGGTGGTTGGGACTCGACGATGAGTATAGGATCATGGGATCTACCGCAGGAGAAAGCAGGTGCTACAAGGGTGCAGTTGGCACAAGAAGCCAAGTCCAGGGGACACACTTCATCTTTACGAAGAGTGCTTATGAGGGAGTTGAAGCATCGATTTTCAACTGGTATTAGGGAAGACCTCGTTTGGGCTCAAAGGGAGTCAAGACTTAAGGAAGTTAATTGGGTATGCTTACTCGAAGTGCAGGTGAAGTAAGTGGGGGGAGTTCCAAGCCGGTTGAGCGTTAGGAGTGTCTATATTAGGTGATAGCTCTATTAAGATCATCATGGGGGTGATTCCATTTTTTTGGAAAGGACAACAATGGCTTGCACTTCTGCTTGTTATAAGGAAGCATAGTCGATGACATTGGTCTGACATCTCGCTCAGATGTAAGACTCCCGCTGCCGACAGATGTCCTATGCCACGTTTCGTGAACAATTATACCTGAGAATGAATTGTGATATAGCGCCGAATAAGCCACTGCCCTATTCCTGACTCGAAATCTATAAAGGACTTTAAAGGAGAGAAAATAGAGGGCCCTACACCATTCATTATGCTGCCTTGGAATGAATGCATGTTACATCATAGAAGCATGACAAAATGAACGTCTTTACCTTGTTTGGGCCTTCCTGTTCCTGACATCTTGCAAGGAAAGGCCCCTTATTATAGATAGGCTAACGCGCCTTATATTATCTAATTAGAAAAGCAACATTTGGCGTAGGTTGCTTAATCCGTTGCTTCTTGCTCCAGCTTAGGAGTAGAGACTATTGCCGCATTTTCTGCAGGCTACTATGCTAGTTGTAGTGCGCTAGCGCTTTACTAATAGCATATTAAGGTAAGGGGGACTCTATCATGATCTTACGAATCTATAACTCTCTTTACTGAAAGATGTTGACTTGTTTTTATTTTCTTTGCTGATTCCTCTCAATGAAATTTGCCATATTGCATTAAGTTACTTACAGATGTATACATGCGGTCCAGTAACACTTTGGGGTGAACACCCATCCAAACAAGTAGGGTCAATAGTTCAGCATTTAGGCCATAACATTTAGCAACAAAAAAAATATTTAACCCAACAAATGCTCTCTGAACAAAGCTAGATAGTTTCCTATCACTAAGCTCACCAACCAACCTGAACTTTCTTTTTTATTCTTATTATTCTTACCGGATATCAAAACCATAAGGATTGAGGATTGTTTCCAGCCATGAGTTCCTATATGACATAAGCGCTCTTGGGTGGGCTGAGCTATTCTATCAAATCTTTGAGAAGAGGTCCAATCTCATATTTGATAGTCGGCGTGGCATATGCTTCGCTTCAACGACTGCACCCCCAGCTATTGAAAACACTGAGCGAGAATGGAAAAGGGAAGGGGTAAACAAACAATGTTGTTGCGTAGGGATACGATTCGCCAAGCTAGGGCAAAAAAAGCCGTCCAGCTCGAGATTAGGCTTTCAAAGGCTTTTCTTTCGAAAGGGAAACAAAAAGCTATGCTATTGACCGACCCTTTCATTCTTATCGCTCTGGTTTTCGATCTATACGACCTTTGGGAGGTAAACGTACACCTCTTACGTAGAGAAAGGTAGTCTGAAGACTGACTTTAAGAGTCTGTTCAATGCTCTCTCTTAACTATCAATGGAAAGATCTCCGTGCATGGTGTTCCTAGAAAAGATCGATTGAGACTCCCTCTCTGATCCCACGAAGATTTCTACGTACTTGTCCAATCTAGAATAATTAAGATCTTCCGGTCTGTGTGCGTGTGAGCAGCTCAAACAAAGAAGAGTCTGGTCTGGTCTGAATTCAGGCCCGACCTACCTGTCTGCTGCTAGGTTCGGGAATGGCACCAGGTGAGGGTGCCACTGTGCCCCGCTGTAGCCGACTTCTAGACTATGTAAAAGAATCGAGGCCGGGAGTCTCGCTTATAGTGGTTCCCCTGCCTTTTGTGATTCACCAAACAAAATAAATAGGTCTAGCCCCTTAATGAATCGAATGGTCCAGTCCTTCGACCTTCATTTGATTTCGATAGTTGGCATAGATCTTATGAGACCCGCCCACTATTACTACGAAAAAAGCCCTGTTCCTTTCTTTCGCTACAAGGAGAGTAAGCTACCTCTATTAGCGCCGGACCTTGAGTCGAATTTATTGTGTCATGTGCAATGTCCATCAATGATAGTTCATTAATATCCATTGATTTAGACTCCTTCCCCTTTCTCAACTATGAATAAGATCGGAAGGATCCTGAAAGCCCCCAAACCAAGAACAAAAATAGAAACCTTTCGATTCACTCCTCATTCTTTCTTAAATAAAGCTCGTCCTCGAGCCTGGCCAGATCGACCGGGTCTTTTCTTTCCCTATTCCCAACACGAAAAAGTCACATAAAAGAGGTATGCCCAGCGTGCGGAGGATTTTTTGAGAGTTTCTCTTGTCTCAGTAGGGTACTATACGATCTTTTCCCCTCTTGTATTGAAAAAAAGAGGTCAGTGTTACGACCCCCTATTATTTGATCCAATATTGACCTGGAAGAGAATATTCTATATTTCCTTAATTTGACCTCCCGTAGAGGTCCTTGCTTTTACGGAGTGGGGCCAATTTCTCATACTTGCTCAGTGTGCCCCATTTTCATTGAGTGCCTCGTTCGGTTCATTGGGCTGTTTACCTACCAAGCACTTGCCCGTTGCTCCTACCGCCTGCTTAACAGGCGGAGCGCTCGTTATCCTTGCTGTTCTTTCTACTGGAGCCCTCATATTACTCTAGACATAAGCTATGGCAGCTCCAACTCGCAACCACAGGGGATCGCCCTACGAGGTCAAAGTGGGCTCAGCAGTCAGTTTCCATTCGAATTATGTTAGGGGGTCTTTTACTTTTGCCAGATCTAAAGGGATACTACGAGTCCTTTGTCCTAGATTCCATCACCGCGGCTATCTGGTTCACCGGTACTACCAAAAGTCTCATGCTTACGTTACTGTTATTGATTGTTTTATTATCTTGGATCACGAAGACCTCAGTCATGCTTCTGGTTTCCATTCCCATCATCATATTGATGATAAATTCTTTCGTGCTCTACGATAAGAACTTGGAGTCCGTATCATGGTGAAAGTAAGGTTTCCTGTGATTCATGCTCAAAAAATAGACTGAACGCATTCGAGTTATTGGCTCGTCCAACCTGGCAGCATTCATGAGTCACTCGTTCAACTGTCCCTTAGAGACATGGTCGAGAAGTACCATGTATGGTTGCCCCCCATCCTTTTTCGGTCCCGTCTAGAAAGAGAGACGGCTTAGCCAAAAAAAGTGAGCGTTCCTGTGCGAGCCTTATTTTTTTAATAAAGTCAATCTTTGGCTTCCTAAAGACTAAAGAAATGGATTAAAAAGAGGGGTGACTTCTGGAATGGGTTATGCCACCCAAACCAACTATGGGAATTCACATCCGTCCGATCGCAAGCAGCTACAATGTCATGATCACATTGGTTTAACCTTTCTTTTTGGTAGTTCAACGAACAGTTGCCCCCAAAAAAAAAAGTATAAATATGAAAACTTCTCTGCTATTTAAATTGAAGAATTTATAGAGGAAATCGGGTTTTAAATTTTCAAAAACCAGAAACCATACGATTATATAGCCAAAGGGAATACGCCGCGCCTAAAATCATCCCAAGCGCTGCTAATGTGACTACTAAGCTATTTCTTTGGAAAGTTCCTACTAAGATGAGAAATTCCCCGATAAAGCTGCTAGTACCAGATAAACTCATATTGGCCAAAGTAAAAAAGAAGATAATAGTGGGGAAATTCGGCATGGTGCTCACTAAACCTCCGTAATATCTAACAAGTCTAGTCTTATGTCGGTCATGTAGAACACCAACACATAGAAAAAGGGTTGAAGAAACTATTCTATGACTTAACATCAGTAAAATGCTACCTTCAATTCCTTGTATGTTCAGACTAAACATACCAATAGTCACCAGATTTTTATGGGCCACTGAGGAGTAAGTAGTGATCTTTTTAAGATCGATCTGTTTTAAAGTTGTCAAAGAAGTATATATTATAGCAATCACGCTTAACGTATAAATGAAAGGAGTGAAACAAAGTGTCGCTTCAGGAAACATGGATATTGAAAATCTTAAAAACCCGTAGGTTCTCAATTTTAAAAGAATTCCTGAGAAGATAACAAATGTTGCCGTAGGTGCCTCTACATGAGCTTCAGGTAACCAAATATGAGCTGGTACTATAGGCTTTTTGACAGTAAAAATGGTAAAAAAAGTAATCCATAGAAAGATTTGGTGCCGCTCACTAAACTCTGTGGTTAACAAGATTTGTAAATCGGTGGTTCCTGTTTGGAGAAGAATCAACAGAATAGCTAATAGCATAAAAACAAATCCAAGTAAAGTATAAAGGAAAAACTCATATACTGCCTTGATATTTCTTTGTCTTGAACCCTATGCTTCTATAATAATGGTAGAGTAAAGGGTGACCCCAAAGTGGAATTGACCGGTGGTGGTTGGTCGAAGCTCCAGTAGGTAGCCACTTCATTCTCAGGGAACCGTAAGTGAGACTTCCGCATCATACGGCTTCGTTCTGAGTTTCCATTGTCGACCCTTGTTATTAGACCACTATCTATATATGTATTTTCAGCCCGGACTCTCAAATATTTTGCCTTTTAAGTGGTGGTGAACAATGCAGCTTGCGTTGCAGGAGATGCCTGGCCGTAGGGCCCAGCCTGCTTCTCGCTAGAAGGAACCGCTCACTAGCCAGCCGAACTAACGGGGCCCTATTTGGAGATATACTAAAAACCATGCCCTTCAAATCGAACGTAACTCCTGTCTTCAAAATTAAAAAATAAATGGGCTTGTTAGGAAGAAAAGAAAGATGAAGATGGAGATAAAGTGCGGCCTGTAGAGCACATGTAATGCACAGTCGGATTGTTCACACAAAGATCTCTCTTTTTATTTATAGATGTGAAAGTAATAGCCCTATGTTATGGCCACCTCCCGATTTACAGCCTTTACGCTACTACTATTGTGATGTGAGCAGTTCAAATTGGTTTGATCTTTCTCAATTATCGTGACCGAAAATTGCATGTAGCACTTATAAGGAGGTGCATGTATAAAGGTTTTGAAATCTTTTCTTATCTGAAATAGGACCCTACCCTATTCTCGTCTACCGAGCTTCACCCTGCCCGCATTTCCTTTTTTTTTGAAGGGGGCTAAAGAAATGTCTCCACCTGCTGCTAACAGTCTTTCTTTGGAATTATACTAAACGGGTCAATTTCCCCCATCGTTTGATTTAGCTACTTATCCTAAGGTCTCTTCGCCAAGAGCTCTCCAGCGACGACAGAGGAACCAACTCGCCTGTAGTGGTGGGGCGGCTTTTTTTTTTCACAATAAGACCTGGACGATTATCCCTACCCTCAGTAGCTTACGAGTTTATGTCCATCCCCGGTTGGGTATAGTTTTCTTTTGATTCCTCCCTTGTAGCCGTTACCCGAATTTTCGCAAGTGTGACTACACCCCCTACACAAACCTAGGGGCAACCCTTCCTGCATATCTATATAAGACCCAAGTAGGCGTAGGGATGGCAAAATCTGGATCCGGATCCGGATATACTTACATCCGGAGTAATATTTTTAGATCCGGATTCGCATCCGGACCCGCATTTTTTTGTGCGGATCCGGATGCGGATAATATCCGCACGGATTACGGGCGGATATTCCGGATATCCGGATCCGTAAAAAAATTAAATTTAATAAATAAAATTCAACAATTAAAATTTAATTAAAAAAATTCAATCAAAATTCAAAAATTAAATAATTAACAATTCAACATAACATACAATAACATTATAAAATCACAAATAAAAATAACCTAAATTAAACAAAAAATAACAAATAAAAACACTATAAATCCATAAATCAAACGTAAAAATAACAAATAAAAATACTACAAATCCATAAATCCAACATAACATACAATAACATTATAAAATCACAAATAAAAATAACCTAAATAAAAAAAAATAACAAATAAAAATACTACAAATTTATAAATCCAACATAAAATCCAACACGTCATACCAGTATATTATCAATCATCAGGATCATTCACTCCTTCGGCATTCATAATTTATTCTGCAAATCGATTAAACGGCTCACGATCTAGCAATGAAAACACAAAAAATAATTATTAAGTGCTCTTATAGTTAAATAATATAAAAATATAAAAATATGTAAATGAAATAAGTGATTTTACCATTGATTTCAGTCCAATACCAATTTTGAGTGCACATTAATGCCTCAACAGTATTTTGATGAAGCCTATTACGATGAGTACTCAAATGCCTACCTCCGGTACTGAAAACAGACTCAGAAGCAACAGTAGATACAGAAATAGCCAAGAAATCTCAAGCAACTTCAGCAAGTATCGGATATTTACCTTTATTATTCTTCCACCAAGACAAAATATCAAAATTGCTAGTAGTAGGCAAAACTCCCTCATCTAAGTAAGTTTCTAGCTCAGACTTAGCTTGCTTATAGTTCACTTCTTTGGAAACAAATGAATCCCATTCACCAGCCATGCTTGAATCCTTAAAAATAGGAGCTTGTGCAATACCTTGGAAAGAACTCTCCACCTCAAAATCTCCTCTATCTTCACTTGCTGCATGCTTTGATTCATACTATTTTACCACTTCATTAAGAAGATTAAATACACTTTCAGCTTGATAGGCAGCGTTATCTCCATAAATCTTAGGAAAAAAAAAGTGAACCATCATCTTTTTAAACCTAGGATCTAAGATATTCCCTATAGCCAACACTCCATGAATAACATTCTAATATTTCTCATACTTAGCAATCATATTTTCAGCCATTCTCCTAATATCAACATTGGGTGACATCTTCCACAAATTCATTGACAATCTAATCTCACAAATTTTAGGAAAAAATAAGTTAGAGGTGGGATATCGAGATCCAGAAACCATTTCTGTCAACATATAAAATAAATCCAAATGGGCACACAAAGCCTTTGCCAAATCCCACTCCGACTCATTAAGCAAACATTTATACTGTTTATCAAGCTTACTCAACCGAACAAATGCATCTTTATACAATAAAGCAGTAGTGAGCATTAAGTAAGTTGAATTCCATTGAGTCTTACAATCAAGAACTAAACGTTTGGTCTCTTTAATACCTATTTGGCGCACTGCAGCCTCAAATTTTTCTACTCTTCCAGGTGTGGTAGTCCAATAACTGACACTGTCTCTAATATTTTCAACTCCTTTATCCATCACAGACATCCCATCCCTCACAATCAAATTCAAGATATGAGCACAACAACGCATGCGAAAAATTTTTCCTCCTAAAATCAATGAACTTGGAGAGAATTTATCCAACAATATATTAATCATCGCATCATTAACAGACACAATTATCCACAATCACGATTGATACTTTCCTATCAATATTCTAATCCATCAAACAATCATACGTAACATTACATATTACTTCACCACTATGTGGAGTCGGCACATATATAAACCTAATAATAGAAAAAGAATAATGTAATTAAAATCATTAAAATGCGTTAAAATTGAAATAAACATAATATAAATATTAAAGGTGTTACCTCATAATGTGACTTCGTAATACCCATAGGTTATCAATGTAATGTGCAGTGATAACCATATAACCTTTTTTTTGGTTACTAGCTGTCCACATGTCTGTAGTAATTGCAATTCTGCTCCCACAAGCATCCAAAAAGTTCATTGTCTTTGACCTCTCAACATCATAAAGCTTTAAAATTTCATTCTTGATGGTGTTTCGACTTATTGTATCAAGTGTCGGTTGAACTAACTTCATCAAATCACGAAACTTTTCATATTCAACAAATGAAAGTGGAAGCTCGTGCAAGATGATCATTCTTGCAATAGTAATCTTCACCATCGCCATATCTCATTTTACTTCGGAACAACTTTCAACTGTAACGGATCCATCATGTTTCTTGGCAAGAAGCATTTGGCCGACATTCTTGAAATTTCTTCTTAAACAGCTAGTAGAATGATTTTTTAAGTGTGTAGTCCCACTAGAATAATGTGCTGTCAATACTTTACTACAATTAGTTACAAACTGCTCGATTCATTCCATCCACATCTTTGAATTTCTTAAGATGATTCCATACATCAGAAGTTAGCCTACCACCACTAGATTTTGTTGATGTAGAACCACCTTCTACTACACCTCCACTATCATTACCTCCTTTTTGTTTAACACCACGAGCACGGCCTCGGCCACTACTACTACGACCACGAATACCATGGCCATGGCCACTTTCCGCAACTATTAAATCTGGTTCAACTCCAACAACATTATTATTTTCAGGTTCGCCATTATTTTCCAATCTAACATCCACATTATTAATATTATTCACAGATGATGTAAAATTATTTTCTTGTTCGTCTTCAGCCATATTCAAATAATCCCAAAATCTAATTAAAATAATTTGTAAAGTAAGTGAACATATGTGAAAAAAATAAGAATAAGAATTTATATTATATAATGCATTTAATTAAAGTAATTAAGAATTTATATTACATTCAAAATTAATGCATATAATTAAAATTAAATGAATCAAGAAGAAATTTTTTTTATCTAATTTAATTTAACATGCATCAACTAAAATAAACTCATTAAATCAATTAAACAATCAACCAAAATATAAATCATTAAATAAAAAATGCCATGTAATTAATAATACTAGAAAAACTTAAATAAAAGATAAAATAAAAAAGAAAATCAAGCTCACTTTGTGGATCCAAGCAGACAGCAGCAGCAGCAACAACCTCCAGCAACAGCAGCAGTAGCAACAACCTCCAGCAACAGCAGCAGCAATAGCAGCAACAGCAGTGTCCAGCAGAGTGCAACAGCAACACCAGCAGCAGAATGCAGCAGCGTCTAGCAGAGTGCAGCAGCAACACCAGCAGAGAGTAGCAGCAATAGTAGCAGAGTGCAGTAACAGCAGCGTCCAGCAGAGTGCAGCAGCAACACCAGCAGAGTGCAGCAATAACAGCAGCAACGGTAATCGGGAATTCACAGATGATGGATTGCAAACAACAGCAGAGAGTAGCAGCAATAGTAGCAGAGTGCAGCAACAGCAGCGTCCAGCAGAGTGTAGCAACAACAACAACAATGGTAATCGGGAATTCACAAATGATGGATCGCAAACAGCAGTAGAGAGTAGCAGCAATAGTAGCAGAGTGCAAAAACAGCAGCGTCCAGCAGAGTGCAGCAGCAACACCAGCAGCAGAGTGCAGTAGCAACACCAGCAGAGTGCAGCAACAACAGCAGCAACGGTAATCGGGAATTCACAGATGATGGATCGTTGGCTTGTTGCGGGCTTGCGGCTGTTGTGGTGAGTGTTGTGTGTGTTTGAAAGTAAGTTAGGGTTAAAGATTTTTTAATTTAATATATATTTTTTAATTAATTTTTTAATTAATATTATATAAAATACGGATCCGGATATCCGGATTTTCGGATATAGTTATATCCGGATCCGCACTTTTTTAAATGCGGATCCGAATTTTTCTGGATCCAGATCTTCCTGATCCATGAGGATGCGGGCGGATCCGAATGTTATTGCCAGCCCTAAGTAGGCGGGTCAAGGTCCTATAAGGTACCCACTACTTGGAGTACCATCCCAAAAGGAAAAAGATGTATCTGTCAGGTTCGGTTCTTTTTAGTTAGGTTGGGCTAATTCAACTAGAAATGCTATGCTTACACACAAGATTATCCATCTTCCCAAAAGCTTTGCGGGGATCACTTTATGATGACGGACGACTGCCCGTATGGGGTTTACTGCACAAGGCCCCTAAAAAGGAAAAGCTTTATCCTAGCGAATAGAAGATGCTTAGAAATTCACAAATTAGAAATGCTATAATATACTCTTTCCCATAACTTCTCATAAGCAGACCAACCTACTAAAATACAAATAGGGATTAGAAATGTGGTCAATATCATAAAAAATAAAGAAATACCGTCTATACCCAAATCAAAATTGTTGTTTTGATAAGGAAGCCATTGAAGGCTTTCTACAAATTGAAATTTGGCCGTAGAAGGATCGAATTGCATCCAAAGAACAAGAGAATACATAAAATTAATAAGAGAGGTACACAGACCAATCAATCATATCAGTCGTATTCTTGAATTTGGAATGAAAAGAAGAGTGATGCTTCTTAGCACGAGACACAGAATAAGACCAGTAAGATCAAAATAGCATTCACAGAAATGTTCTAACATAGAGTAGATTGGACATTAAAGAAATTAGTTGATACCAGTCAAAAGATGGGCACCTAATTACAATACAATAGGGGTCTATCAGTGCAAGTCAGCTGAACACCGTGATTGATGAGTGGGTAGGTAGGTTAGGTGCACCTCTCGTTCAGTGGGAAGTATTGAGGTTTTCTGCCTAGAAGTAGTGGGTCCTCTTCCCGCGTATGCGCCTTTATTTATATTCTTTCTAGTTTTAGATTTTTTATCCAACGGAAATGGAGAATCTTTCTAAAAAAATCTCTTTGACAAAATGCAATTTGTCGATTAAGGTGCACCTTGCCTTTTTTCAGGTAGCTTTGTTGCGCTTATTCAGCTAGTGGGGCATTGGTCATAGCTAATATTCGTCGAATAAGAGGTAATATGGAATATTTTCATTATAGAGGGAATATTCCATATCCTCGACGAAGAAGAGGAAGTTTTGTCTTTCTTTCAATCCAACTAAGAGAACAAAGAAACCACTAAAAAATGAAAGTTAGATAAAGAAGTTTCAGTAAGAACTAGCACTAGACTTCTTTCCCCTTTTTCTACTGCTCCTCTCTCTCTCTCTCCTTTTGTTTGTGCTTCCACTCAGGCTTTTCATTCTAGAGACTTGAGGTGAGGAAATTTTAGTAAGAATTAATGTAGAAAGGTGGGGCACTTTCCTTGATATACGAAAAAAACCCAGGATGACGGCTTTCAAAAGAAGAGTAAAAGACGGGGAGGGGGAGGCTCTTAAAACCAAATGAGACTAGAAGGAACATGGGAATTAGCACCATTCCTATAAGTGCTTTTGTTTCAGAGAGCCACCAAAAGCACAACCCTCTTTCTCTATCTCAGTCCCAGTTTAGCATCGTTATATATCAATCCAGAGACAATTTTGATTTCTTTTTGTGGCTGTAGGGGTAGGGGCTGTAGCCACCTGATAGAGGCTGAAGCCAGGGCCGGGGCCACCAGAGCTATTTGCGTCGAGTATGCCGATGGAAAGAGGAGGGTCGACGAAGTTCAGTGCCAGCACAGAAATAAAATTAGAAAGAGCCATGTCGTTCAAAATAGAATTCTTCTAAGATCTATTGGTCAATTTTGTATGCTTTGCTCTCAAAATGCAAAGAGACTTGCAAGGGTAGATCTGATTTGGTTGGTACGGAAAGTCATTGGAGAGGCAGGCTAAGTGAAATAAAATAATATACGGCTGGTTTTACTAAAGAATCTTATGAATCACCCACGTCACACTTTCTATATCTCCTCCGTCTACAAGGCGAACAGCTTAACTTACATCACAGCGTGGTCGCCACCATACCGCAGGTTGGTGCATTGGCCCTACCATAATAAGGCTGAGAGGTATGACCATTCGCTTCAATTAAAACGCCCCATATCTCATGGTGACACGCTCCGCGTGGCATTTCCTTTTAGAAAGAAAGTAGAACTTCTAACCAAAAGAGTCATAAAGAATAAATCAAGTACCATTCGTGCATTGCCTTTTCTTTTTGAATGAAGAAAAGAGAGAGACACCCTTGAGCCATATTCATGGCCTAGGTTCACCATCATTCTATTTATGGATTCTAGCTACAAAGAACATATACATGGAGCCATGTCCACTTATGTACGTCTCATTGACCAAATGATTAGGTGTACCACGCCACGTATTATCCCCTCTTTCTATAGAAGAAAAAAAAATAATTTTTTTTAAAAATTTCAATGTCTTTGCTCTGTGAAACGTCCAGTAGTCTCCGTATTGGTTTTCGAATCATAAGTTTCAGCCCGTTCCCAGTTTGTCTCACTCTCAAATTGGTCCTTCTTATTGATTAGGTACTATTCCACTCGTGCAGTCGGTGTATGGGGTAGCTCATAGTGCGGTCAGCTATGATATACTCAACTTTTTCTTTAATAGGTTCATCTACAACATCTGGTGGTGCCCTAATGGGCGGTCTGGTCTAATCGAAGTCAACTGACTCACATGGAATATGGGGTGAGTTTTTATTGAGCTGATCGCTTGAGTATATAGGCTACCTCTCCTATCAGCTGCTCTACAAGGTCTACTTTCTTCTTCCTTCAGAGTAGACCACTTTTAGTTTAAGTAGGTTTGGGCTAGGTCATTGCGATCCTACTACCTCTTCGCAAAGTAGGCTGATGGGCAAGCCCCCTCTTTTTGAAATGGTGTGGGGCGGAGGTTGTTGTCCCGTGGCCAACTCGAAGGGGCTGAACTTCATTTTGACGCGGAGCTCTTTGGTTATTAAGTTAGAGCAGCACTGAGTAACATCCAAAAGCTGCATTCATTTTAGTTTGCACTAAAGTGCCTTAAGTAGCCCTTGAGGAGTCCGTTTATTCTCTTCGTTTGAGCTTTCAAAGATATACTGACGAAGGTATCTTACCATCAGATACCGACAGTCGTCTTCTAACATTATTGACCCTTAAATATCGGGGTTTCATCAATTTCACATAACATAAAAAATTGATTTTCATCATCAGGAAACAACCTGATTTCCAACCTCTTGCATTGCATTACTATAAAAAAAAAGAAAAAAAATGAAAATGAAATACTCTTATGACTCGAAATGAACCTTTCTCGGTGGGAATAGCGATTGATTCCTATGGAGCATTTAAGAACAAGAAGATTTAATTGTATGACGAATTCCTATGTTATCTAAGGAAATCAAAGGTCCGCTTCCACGATTTCATTTATTTTGAATCTTAATATCAGAATAGATTATATAGTCACGATTCAATTCAGGTCCACTTACTTTTGATTTTTTCTCATTTTTCGAATTTGATTGGAACAATGGAGAAGTAGGAAGACTTTATCAATTCATAATGGGTATCTAAAATATCTATGTCCCAAGATATAAAATATGAATAATAAAACATGAGGGTACGGAGTAGAAGTATGAGTTTACTTGATTTATTGCATTTAAAAATATATATTTAATTAGAATAATCTAGTATATCATTTGTGTCTCTATTACAACACCACGAAACGAAATGAATGGTTCGAATGAAAGAAAAAAGAAGATTTTAGGCCTAATTTTCCTACGATTGTAGTTCAATCGGTCAGAGCACTGCCTTGTCAAAGCGAAAGTTGCGGGTTTGAGCCCCGTCAGTCCCGACCTTGGCTAAGATTCGATGAATCGATCAATTTTGCTCTCCATTTTCTGTGAAGAGGAAAGACAAAGAGTAGGATCTAATTCTCAGTAGGAGGATGATAAACTTTTTGTAGAGGAGTCATCGGGAGCATTTTTCTTTTCTGAATCGAATGTTGGGGGCCAAAGGAAAGGCAAGAAAGCCAAAAAGATAAGAAAGCTCGAGGAAGTAGCAGCTCCAAAAGGGGAGGGGGTCCTTCCTAACCCCCTCTTTATGATTAGCCTCGGTTATTGGAATGTGAGAAGCACATCTTAGACCTCTGAGCTGAGCAAAGGTTGCCCCAAATAATTCAAATGCTGCTCTCGTTTGTAGTTTTTTACTAAGAAATCAAATAGAAGGGTCGTTCGTAGATCAGCACAAAGATATTGATCCAATCCGATCTAAGATGAGTAACTGAGTTCTTCTTCCTATGGTTGGCACTAGAATCCCCTCTCAAAGGGGAAGAATTAGATTCGATTTTTCATTAGGGTTTGATGCTCCTTAATGGGGATCCCCAAACTAATAGCTTGCTTGTGGAACTCTTTGTTTGGTACTTTTACTAGGGGGTATTCTTGTAGAGCTTGGCTCTTTCCTTTCCCTAGTGCACTGCCGGTGAATCTACTACTCTCTGCAAAGTGGCATAGGTAAAAAAAACCCATTCTGAGAAAGTTCCTAGTATTTCTTAGACAAAAGGCTTGGATAACTCAATTCCCGTTATGAGCTTTTTACGAATGGGATACCTCACTTAAACATGGATATTATTTACTTGGACTAGTGATTTATCAATATACGAGTCTTTCTTATCTTCATAATTAATTAATTTATATGGTAAAAGATCATATCTATAGTATTTTTTAAAATTAGATTTTTGATTACGTAATAGGTCTGCCTTAATACTTACAAAAATTAAAAAAGTTAACATGACAATTTTTAAATGAAATTATAAATATAAAATTAATATCTTAAATTTTTTTTGATTTATTTGTTTTATTAAATTTAAGGGTTTTCTTGTATTTTTAATTTTTAAAAATTTTATAGAATAAAATAGTCTTTTAATTCATTTAGTAATAAAATAGTTATTTCTAGTGTAAAAAATGATTGGCTGATACGAGTTTAAAATAAAGATGGTGCAAATAATATATCAAAATTTTTATAATAGTTAGATGTATATATGATAAGAGAAAAGTAGTGTAGAAATAATTTTCCTAGTTTAAATTAACATGAATGACTGATAATGTTTGTATACATACGGTTTGAACACATAAATGAGAATTTTTCAAATTTCGGTTCCATAGTTTTAATCATATTGAATTCAGTGAACGGGAATTAGATAGTCTACTATATATCTGTAGGAACGTCCTTCTCAAGTTGTTTCAATGATAAATAAGAGCTTGAGGTGACATTATGATTTGTTAATTTTTCAGTTCTTTGAAAATAAATAGTAAAATGATTCCTAATCCGGCATCATTTGTAAAAAACATAATTAATGACTGATTTTGATTTATTTATATATTTATTCTAATTCCAGACATGACAGGTGTTAAATATCATAAGTTTTAATATAGAAATAATCGGTTGTCCAAATATTTTTTTTTTTTAAATTCAGTGTTGGGCTCATATTTTTGTTAACTTTTTAAAAATATACGATTAGTAATTATTTGATAAGAATATAAACTTAATTAAATCTTAATTGTATATTATTAAACACGTACGTGTGGTAAAAACTTAAGAAGTGTTGAGTTTATGTGACCTCAGCACTAAATCCAAACATTTTTTTTAATCACTAATAGATAATATACAATCAGAAATCCACTTATATTTACATGAGATATCTACCGGGAACATTTAAATCAAGTCCTAGAGTAGTCCAAATTTTTACTATTGCAAGTATCAAAGTATATTTGCTCTACCCACAAACCAGCGGGGGAGTTCAAATATTTGTTTTAAAACAAGTAGTTCAACCAAAATTTTGACTTACGAAAGAGCATATATATGGCACCCCATCGAATCTAGGTATGGAGAGAGTTTAGTTTTGAAGAAATGGCATGTTTGTGTCGTTGCTTTTATCTCAGAAGAGCAGCTACCAAGTGTAGTACTGAGAAGGAGACCTTGAGTTCTAAAAACAGCAGCCGCGACAATTTTGCTACACATAAATTCAAGGTGATACCACCGGTTCAATTTGAACCAAGAGGAGTTGAAACACCCGCGGAGGCCGGCGTAGGCAGCGGCAATAATAACGGCGGCGGCGGCGGCAGCGATGGTAACATTTGGAAGAAGATAACGAGGAATGTTTTTTGTGTTTCTGCTGCTACTTAGCTAATTAAGTCTTTTCATTACATGGGTAAATGAAGATGGATTATTATTCACCAACTTTTTTGGTATGTGTTACGCGATTTTTTTTTTTAAATTTAATTTTAAGGTATAAATTAAAATCTATAATCTCTTATTCGAACTTTCTTTTCCACAGACAATATATTTAAAAATGGTTGCCAAAAAGATTTTAATATTGTTGAAAATAAAAGATAACTGTTTTAATGTTATCGAGTTTTCTGGTTAAACATTAAAATTGGAAATTTAGAAAATTATTTAGTCACCGATGTTGGGATCAACTTTTAAATCTGATATTTCCGGTAGCTAGCTATATTAATCATGCTTTAAGATTTAAAATATAATTGAACATTAAAATTATTTGCATTAACACTCTTGTATCAAGATATCAAATTAATTATTCTTTCTCCTCAATTGGGTACATATGACTGTGCAAAGTACATGATCAAAGGCTTATATTATACACGTACGATAATGCTGGAGGCAGTTCAAATATTAGATCAGCATTTTAGAGTAGGGAGCTAGAGTTAATTGAAGAAAAGAGTGGACAATTTTAATACTCAACCCAATTACAGTTTTGATTTCATTTTCTCTGGCTTATGCTTACAGTATCCAAATATAATCGATTGTTGCTTAGGCCAATCTATTCCAGATAAATAATAGTACTAACATCTTTATTTTATTTTGTTCTTATTATGCTTATACTTTCAGCTGGCTTTCAATCTATGCAAAAGTTTTGTTGAGTGTTGTCTTACAACTCCTTGGTTTCAAACGTAAATTAAAATTACTAAAAGAAGAATTGGAAAAGGAATTGACTCTTCAAGGGGTCAAGGCCTCCTAAGACAAAATATATGCTGTCAAATATCATATTTTCATTTACTGCCTTTATTCACTGCCAAGCAAGCTTTATACAATAGATGTGCCATCAGATTACAAGCCACAAAAAGAGGAACAAAAAATAAAATGCAGAACAAACTTTAACGTTAAACAGAACTAAAGGAGAAATAAAAGGAATCCAATTGTAACCCGCTTGGACTAAGTCAAAAACAAGTCATAACAGCTCTTCCCCCTTAGTTTACACCCTTTTCCTCAAGGGTGAAATCAAGATAGCGATCTTGAATTATTTCAAATTCTTCCCAAATTGCATCTGCTGGAGAAAAACCACTCCAATGAATTAAAATTTCATTCTTTCCCTTTTTTAATCTTGAACCCAAAACAACTTGAGGAAATAACTCAGTTGAATCTTCATCTACCTGTACTGGTAGCTCTCTCAAAGCTATGTGCTTCTCTCCAATTTGCTTCTTAAGTACGGAGACATGAAATACCGGATGCAGTCGAGAAGTAGTAGGCAAATCTAGTTTGTAAGCAACTTTTCCAATCCTGTCAAGGACTTTAAAAGGACCATAGTATAGAGGAGAAAGCTTGAAATTTTTTTTCAACTAATGACATTTATTTATATAGCCTTAGCTTGAGGAAAACCCAATCTTCAACATAAAATTCACGTTCTTGACGATGGGAATCATAGGCCTTCTTCATTCTTGCTTGTGCTCGCAAAATTCCTTCATGAACCTCTTTCAGAATTTGATCACGAGCAATCAACTCATGTTCTACAGCTTCAACTTTAGCTGTTCCTGGGACTTAGTGTAAAAGCTTTGGTGCATTTCAGCCATACACAATTTCAAAGGGTGTCTTCTTAATGACAGAATACCAACTTGTTTTATAGCAAAACTCTGTCTAAGAAAGGCACTTCAACCATTCTTTAAGCCTTGAACTTATGAAAACATCTCAAATACATTTCTGAAGTTCTATTAACGACCTCACTTTGCCCGTCAATTTGTGTATGATAGCTTGAGTTAAAGTTGAATGACATCCCATTTAAGTAAAATAATTCTCTCCAGAAGGCAGTAGTGAATGTGGGGTCTCAGTCACAAACAATTGATTTAGGGAGGCCATGTAATTTGAAAATATTGTCAAAGAATAATCTAGCTACCCCAATAGCAGTATGAGGATGTGAGAGTGGAATGAAGTGTGCATGTTTGGAGAGCCTATCAACCACAACATGAATAGTTGTCTTACCTCCAGACAATGGCAAGCCTTCAACAAAATACATGGAAATGTCTTCCCAAATCTATTGGGGAGTCGGTAGTGGCTGTAATAATCCAGGTGGCTCAGTTAGCTCTGTCTTGTGACGTTGGCATATGTTGTATCGACGGGTGTACTCCTTAATCTGCTTTTCATTCCCTTCCAAAAGAAATTTGCTTTAATTCTCTAAAATGTCTTTATGCAGCCTTCCTGGTTGGAGTGGGCACCAACCCACCCAACCCGTGAAACCGACCCAACCTACATGAGTTTTTAGAGGGATGGGTTGAGTTTGTAAATTCTCAACCAGTACTATTTGTGAGTTGGGTTGGGTTGAAACCCGTCAACCCGCTAATCTATATGTATATATATATATATATGTGTGTGTGTGTGTGTGATATTATATAATTTTTTATTTTTTTATCATTAAGTATGAACAAATAATTTGATTGTTAGGCTTTAAAATTTTAGATTTTTTTGTAAGAATTTTAATATTAATATATTTTGTATAATATGAAATTAGATTATAAAATAAGTTTTTTTTTAAAGTCTAATTCGATCAATCCGACCTGATCCAACTTTCATTTATGCGGTTTGAGTTAGGTTAAATTTTTTTAATCCTTTGTATATGAACCAACCCGACCCGGTGCCCACCTCTACCTCATGGGTGCTGCCATGAAATTCTTGGATGATGTCGTTTGTAAGAGTGGATGAACTTGGGAAGTAAACACGTTCTTTATATAAAATAAATCCATCTACCAACTTCCAAGGGCCAAGGGCTTCATTTTGCTGAATTTTCTCAATTAGTTCCTTTATAGCAAAGTCTGATTCTAGTGCTTCCTTGATGGCATAAGGGATCGGCTGTGAAAAGGCAAGCAAAGAACCATTAGATTGTTCCACCTTATGTCTTCGGGACAAAGCATTAGCACAACATTGTCACCTCCCTTCTTGTATTCAATTTTGAAGTCGAAACCCACACGCTTGCAGAGCCATCTTTGTTGAGCAGTGGTAGTGATTTATTAAGTCCATAAATGCTTGAGGCTTCGGCGGTCAGTTCGAACAATAAATTTTCTCCCTAAGAGATAAGCCGCCACTTTTGAACTGCTATTACTAAAGCAAAGATCTCTTTTTTATACGTGGACAGTAAGAGATTCTTCCCATGCAGTTCTTGGCAAAAATAAGCACTGGGTGGATTCTGCAATAAAATTGCACCTATACCAACACCAGAAGCATCACACTCAATAATGATAGGTTAAGAAAAATTAGGAAGAGATAATACTGGTGCATGCGTCATTACTATTTTCAGCTTCTTAAAAGCTTCTCCGCTAGTGTTGTCCAAAAAAAAAAAGAATCATTTTAAAGCATGTTAGTGAGTGGAGCTGTAATCGTCCCATAATCTTTGATGAACTTACGGTAATACCCGAAAAGGCTAAGGAACCCCCTAAATTGCTTGACAGAATTCAGCTTCGGCCAAGAAAGCATTGCTTTAATTTTTTATGGATCCAGAGCTACTCCATGTTAGGAAATAATGTGCCATGATAATGAACTTCTTTCTTTCCAAACTCACATTTGTCTAGCTTAATATATAATTGATTAATTTGTAAGAGGTCAAAGACGCCCGTAGATGCTCCAAGTGGTTATCCCGATTCCTATTGTAAACAAGAACATTGCATATACGCTATGTTCCGTCATGATTTTTATTTAACAGCACCAGATGTTTGGGAAATAAAGAGCAAGCCTGCTCAAGGATAGGCCAGCCATAATAGAAGCCCGGATCGCTAAGATAAAGACACTCCTACACGGTGTCAAAGCTGGTCGGGGCCAGGCGCTTGTGCCCTACTCGAACAAAGTTGGGACGAGCAGGAGCACCAGTGTCAAAGCTCGGAGGGTTTTCACCGGAAAAATAACTGGTGAACTCTGATAATTTTTCTTTGAACACATGTTAGTCAATACTGCAGTCTCGGTGTGGAACGAAAGCAAGCAGGGAAACCTGCTCGAGGAGCGGCCAGAACACTGCATCAACATTTGGCGACGTTTGTGGGGAAGTAAACAAAAAACTAAGCTTTGTAATGAGCTAAAAAAAAAAACAACATGACAATAGGAGGAAACAGTCCGAGATAAGCAAGCTTTGAAGAGTCAATGACCCTAAGAGAAGTGGCCAATGAGGCTCGGGACAGAGTGATACAAGAAAGGATGGACCGGATGGGGAAACAGATGGAAACATTGACGTCCATTCTTCAGGAACTCAACGATAGACAGAGGAGAGCAGGCAGTGGTATTCTTGAGTCTAGTCGTGGGAATACTCCCACTGGGAAGGACTTGAGAACTGGGGCACAAAGGCAAAGGGTGCAAAGCATGGCTGGAAGGGTGGATGAAAGCTTGGAAGAGAGAGAGTTAAGATAGCATCTGTGGGACACAGAGCAAGAATATGTGCAAGTTGCAATACGAAATCAATCCCACGCGGAATAGTTGGAGGGGGAGGTCCACAGATTTTCTCAGGTAATTGATGACATTCGGGGACATGAGAAAGCCCCGAGTTAGAGGATTATGCTAGACAATGAGTCCACACTCTCAGTGAAGATCATAAGTATTACGATTCCCAGGGATTTTCTTTTTCTCGACTTAAAATTTTCAGGGAAGAGTGACCCGCTGGTGCACATTGAGCGCTTTAATGAGATAATTGGAGTGCAGGGCTTGACGACAGTGCAAAGGTGTAGAGCATTTCCACTTACCTTGGAAGGCCGAGCTCTAGAGTGGTATCGCAAGCTGCGGTAAAAAGTATCCAGAGTGTCGAGCAAATGTGCAGGGAATTTACAGAGTAGTTTCGTGGGGCTGGTCGAGATCAAGCCGAGAGAGAAGGAGTCTCTCTGAGAGTTCGTAAAGAAGTATCACCATGCGATTTTAAATCTCAGGGCATTCAATCACCCCCAGGCGTTGAGAGGATTGAAAGAGGGGGTGAGAATGGGAAGGCTATAGTACAATTTGCAGAATCCTTTGATCCGTTTATATTCTAATGCTTATGAGCAGATAAAGAGGATATCACAATTGAGGAAGAGAAGGAGGCAAAGTTGAGGAGCAGCAGATTGATGGAGCAAAGCGTAAGAAGATAGGGGGCCTGCTTAGGGCTCATCAACTTCTAGATGGGCAAGGAACCGATCTACTCCTTACGACCATTACCAAAGGACGTCCCAACTGCGGACTGGTCGTGCTCTGTTCCACAGGTCTCCAAGCAGGGACCAGAGGGATTACCATCAATTTGGTGGTAACTCGTCTCGTAATATCCTCGTGAATTGGCGCGCACAGAGCCACGACAGAATTGATTGTCCGCCACCCCCACATGCGGGCAACTTTTTTGGGGATAGGACCACACAGATAATTAACGAAAGTCCTACAAATAGGCAATATACTCCTCTGAAGGTATCACTAGAGGAGTTGTTTCATGTCGTGGAAGAACGAGGTCTACTGTGTTCTCCAACACCAATGTCTAAACCAGTAAATAGAAGAGGAGCAGATTTTGCTGATTCCACAATGATCATAGCCATTCAACATCTTAGTGTCACGATCTAAAGAAGCAGGTGGAGGATTTGGTGAGAAATCGGTATTTAGACAATTTCATTGATGGTGGATAGCCAGTGGTAGATCGGCAGCATGCAAAAGATGACCAGGATTGTTGCACTGTTCGGGAGCGGCCTGTTGTGAGAGTGATAGCGGGAGGGCCAATGATGGCAGGAGACTCGAACAGAGCTAGGAAAAACTGTAGCAGATATGCATCTGCCAATCAAGAGGTCCTGCTCAACATGCTGGCAGTAAAAAGGGGAAGAACCAGCCAAGTCTCGATTATGTGGACGGGAGGAAGATGAGGAATGGGTTCTATATCCCCATGAAGATGCCCTAGTTGTAAAGGCAAATGTTGCAAATAAGGAGCTCAATAGGATTCTAGTGGACTCAGGAAGCTCAATAGATATTCTCTTCAAGTCTATTCTAGATGAGCACGTGGATAACAGATGTGAGGCTTGAGCACACAAACACCTCCTTAAAGGGATTTGGTAGGGAAAGGTCGATTCTCTTAGGAATTATAAATCTGCCAGTAACTATAAGCTCGAAGCCCTTCGAAAAGAGCATGATGCTTGACTTTGTGATTGTGGACGAGTTTAGCCCTTACCAGATGATATTAGGAAGACTGTTCATGAAAATAAGTCAATTGGTAATGTCTACGCACTACCTAGCATTAAAATACTGAATGAACGGAGTGGTAGGGGTTGTTAAAGGTGATTAAAGGGTCGCAAGAAGCTGTTATGCAACAGTGGCTAAAGAAGCAATGCATGTGACATCATTGGACGCTAGGGGGGGATTCAAAGAAAAGAAGGCAAGACCTTTCTGAGGAGTTAAAGAAGATCCTGATAAGGCCCGACGACCAGGAGAAGAAAGTTAAATCGGCTCAAGCATAAGCAAGCAAGTCAGAAAGAGTCTGGTCGAGTGCTTGGGAGCCCATTCTAATGTGTTCACTTGTCCCATGATGACATACCAAAGATTGATCCAAAGGTGGCTTACCACAAGTTAGCAGTGAACAGAGACATAAAGCCAGTAAAGTCAAAGAGAAGGTGCTTCAACTAGAAAAGATATAATGCTATGAACAGTAAGGTGGAGAAGTTGTTAAAGGCATGATTCATAAGGGAAGTTAATTACCCTAAGTGGATCTCGAATGTGGTATTGGTCAATAAGGCAAATGGAAAATGGAAGATGTGTGTGGACTTCACAGACCTTAACAAAGCCTGCCCTAAAGGCAGTTTCCCACTACCAAAAATATACTAGCTGGTTGACTCCACGGCCTGCTTAACTTCATGGATGCATTTTCGAGTTACAACCAAATTCCCATGTTTGGGCAGGATGAAGAATGGACAGCCTTTATCACTAATCAAGGCTTATTTTGCTACAAGGTCATGCCTTTCGGCTTAAAAAATGTAGAAGCGACTTATCAGAGATTAGTGAACAAGATAATTAAACCCCTAATTGGGCGCACAATGGAAGTTTATGTGGATGATATGACCACTAAGTCCGAGGATGCAGACAAACATGTCAAGCATTTGGAAGAGATTTTCGTACTCTTGAGAGAGTACCGAATGAAGCTTAACCCAGAGAAATGTACTTTTAGAGTAGGTTTTGAAAAGTTCTTAGGCTTTATTGTTAGTTACAAAGGAATTGAGGCCAGCCCTGAGAAGATAAAAGAGATAGTAGAAATGAAATCTCCATGCACTTTAAATGAGATACAGAGTCTTACAGGCTAGCTAGCAGTTCTGAATAGGTTCATTTCCTGGGCGACGGACAAATGTCATGTCTTCTTGCAGGAGATAAAAAAGGGGAGGAAAACAAAGCGGACACCAGAGTGTGAGGTGGCATTTCAACAATTGAAGGAGTATTTCCTAAAGGCCCCGTTACTATCAACACCTCGAGCAGGGGAAGTTCTGTAGTTGTACTTGGCCGTATCATAGTGTGCTACGAGCTCGGTCCTAATAAGAGAGGAGTCAGGGGTTCAACACCCAGTATACTAAACAAACAAACCTTGCTGGAAGCTGAGACTCGGTATCCGCATGTAGAAAAATGGGCACTCGCTTTGGTAATAGCAACTCAGAAGTTGAGGCCTTATTTTCAGGCCCACTCAATAGTGGTCCTGACAAACCAGCCGCTTAGACAAATCTTGCATAAACCTGAGACCTCAGGTCAGTTGGTGAAGTGGTCGATAGAGCTTAGCGAGTTTGATATTAGCTATCAGCCCCGGACAGTAATCAAGGCACGAGTTCTAGCAGACTTTATAGCTGAATGTACAGAATCAGAAAAGGGTACAGATAACTGACAAGCAATAGGAAAGCATGTTCTAGGCTAGGTTTGGTAGATGGATCATGTGGGGATCAAGGGTAGGAGTAGGAGTGGTTTTGTTTAGCCCTGAAGGTGTGGAAATCCAATATGTAGTGAAGCTCGAGTTTAAAGCCACCAATAATCAAGCTGGATACAAGGCCATCATTGTAGAATTAAAACTTACGCTAACAGTGAAGGCAGAGGAAGTGAAGGTTTGAACAGATTTACAGTTAGTAGCAATCATCTTAATGAAAGCTTCCAAGCAAAATGAGAGATGATGAAGGCCTACCTTTGCAAGGTGAGACAATTGGTTGGGAAGTTTTGAGCAGTGGAGGTGGAACAAATTTCGAGGGTAGAAAAATTTTGAGTATATATGATAGCGTGAATGACTGCTGTGTCAGACCGTAAGATGCCCAAATCAATCCCTGTAGAGATTAGAACCAGCTGGCATATTGAGCAAAAAGATGAAGTGATGGGTGTAACCTTGAGTAGCACCTGGATGGATCTGATTGTCTCCTACATTACGGAAAGGACAATACCTATTGATAAGTGGTAAGCAAGGAAGTTGAAATGTCAAGCAGCAAGATATACGCAGATTGACGGAGTGTTGTACTAATGAGAATACACCCTGCTGTTGTTACGGTGCTTCAATAAGGAAGAAGCAGACTACGTGCTCATAGAAATACATGAGGGGATTTGTGGAAACCACTATGGTGCAAGGTTTTTAGCTTTTAAAGTCCTGAGGCAAGGGTATTTCTAGCCCATAATGCACTAAGAAGCACAAGAGAAGACCAGTAGTTGCAAGAGTTTCCAAGGCTTCGCCAGTTTCTTAGTTCAGCCACCAAAGAACCTCATAGTGATAAACTCGCCATGGCCATTCGCTCAATGGGGAGTTGATCTGATCGGACCACTACTGAAAAGATGAGTATCCGCAATACACGCAATGGTGGCAATTGACTATTTCATAAAGTGGGCTGAAGTGGAGGCTTTAAGCAGGATTACAAAGAGCAAAATAACTGATTTTATCTGGAAAAATGTGATTTATAGATACGGAATTTCCCATGCTCTGATTATGGATGATGAGAGACAGTTTGACAACAGCAAGTTCAAAGACTTCTACACAAATCTAGGAATAGAGTTGAAGTTCTGCTCACCATCATATCCACATGCAAATGGGCAAGTGGAGGCTGCGAACAAAACCATAAAACGATTCTTGAAAACCAAGTTGGGAGAGCAGAAGGGAACGTGGGTAGATGAGCTACCTGGCGTGTTATGGGCTTATAGAACCACACATAAGACCACTACGGGGGAGATGCCATATGCGCTAGCATTTGGGCATGAAGCAGTGATCCCAGCAGAGATAAGGATAGGCACACATCGGATGGAACATTTCAATGAGAAGTAGAATGAAGAGCAGATTTGTACAAATCTGGATTTGTTAGAAGAGAGAAGGGAAAGGTCGTCAAGGAAGGTGACAGAGTACCAGTAGAAAGTAGCTCGTTATTATCAGTAAAACGTGCACATCGGTAGATTTAAGGTGAGAGATTGTGTGCTTAGAAGGATAAACTAAGGCACCAAAAATCCTAGTCAGAGGGTGTTAGGCCCAAATTAGGAGGGCCTTTACAGGGTCTCACAGGTGGCGAGACAAGGGGTGTATAGATTAGCTTACCCTGATAGACCGGAAGTACCCAAATTAGGAGGGCCCTTTAAGTACGCTTCCTTTTAAGATAATGTTAATGTATTCAATTTCCTTTAATTTAGAACATGTAGAATCTTGTTCATAAATAAAAGTAAGGATGAATGCTTTCATAATTATTTTTATTCGAGTGAGTAAAGTTTTACAAAACAAATAAAGTTAAGGCCAGAAGTCTCAAAGCCTGTTCAAAGCGAGACAAAGACCCAAACAAAGGCAGGGTTGGCTCGAGCTAGATAAGCTCTCAAATAAAGCTAAGGTTAGAAGTCTCAAAGCCTGCTTGAGGCGAGACAAAAAGTCAAGTAAAGCTAGGGTTAGCTCGAGCAAGATAAGCTCTCAAATAAAGCTAAGGCTAGAAGTTTCAAAGCCTTCTCGAGGTGAGACAAAGAGCTAAGCAAAGCTAGGGTTGGCTTGAGCAAGATAAGCTCTCAAATAAAGCTAAGGCCAGAAGTCTCAAAGCCGGCTCGAGGCAAGACAAAGAGCCAAGTAAAGCGAGGGTTGGCTCGAGTAAGATAAGCTCTCAAATAAAGCTAAGGCCAGAAGTATCAAAGTCTGCTCGAGGTGAGACAAAGAGCCAGGCAAAGCCAGGGTTGGCTCGAGCAAGATAAGCTCTTAAATAAAGCCAGGGCCAGAAATCTCAAAACCTGCTTAGGGTTAGACAAAGAGCCAGACAAAGCCAGAATCAACTCTAGCAAATTAAAACCATGAAAAAGTTATCAAGACTTGTGGATTAAGAGCCGCCTACTCATGATAAGGAAAAGAAGCCGAAATACATAAGAGATAATTCGAGTGGTTCACATATTTAGAAATGAGCAAAGAAGATATAATAAGTTAAAGTCTCGGAGTTCAATAAACGTAGGAGAAAAACTCGAAGCTTGCTGGAAACTTATCTGAGTTTAGAAAATTCAGAATCAATTAAAGGTATAAGGGAAGGCAAAAGTAAAAAATTCTCATTTTTATTCAAATTAATAAGAGCCAGAATTTACAATGCCATAAAACAGAAAGCTACAAGTAAAAATCAATGAGCATGGGCAGTCTGGTCAGCAGTTGGATCGGTGACTTGAGGAGGAGGAGCAACTTGAGGACCCTCATCGACAGAGGGAGAAACTTCTTCAGGTCCTACAGCAGCCTCTGCGTTTGGGGTTAGGTCTTTTGGTTGTTGATTCTTTGCATCTTGCTCGCTCATATAGGCATCCACACCTGCCTTGAGTTTAGTCATGTCCAGCTTAGGGTACTTTATGCCCAAGACAAATATGATGCACTCGTAACAGAAAGTCAGCATGTTATTGTATTCATCAGCTAGCTACTTGCCCATAGAATCCAATTTATCCTGGAGGCGAGAAGTTTCAGCTTCCATAGTCCTTTCAAAGAAAAATCTTTGAACATCAAGATCGTTCTTGGCATTCAAGAGCTCATCTCTGACTATAGATAGCTCATTCTCAAGTTAGAACGTTTTCGAGTCAGTTATGGCCGCCCTTTCTTCAAATGTGGAAATTTCAGTTCAGAACTTAGCTAACTTTTCATTCTCTTGCTCTAGATATTTTTTCAGGTGTTGATTTTCAGCTTTAAGTTTCCTCTTGTAATTAAGGACTCTCGACTTGAAAGTTGTGGAGGTAGCAGCAGCTTGGTATACGGAACGTTGGAAGGAGGTGGCCAAATCGTTAAGATTGTAAGTTTCCAACTCGGAAACAAAGTATTCCTGTATGTGCCTCGTAAATTCCTTGACATAAGGCTCGGTAAAGTCAGCCTGCTCTCTAGGACGTGTTGACCAGGACCTGACGGGAACAATAGCATTAGAATTCTTCGAAGAAACTTTTTCGACTACTTTCTCACTTTTTGAAGAATGAGGAAGAACTTTGATAGGAGAAGCAGTGAGGTCAACCCTTGGCTTTTCCGGTGGGGCAGAAGAGCTGCTCGAACTATCAATAGTATCGGGGTGCTTTTTCAAATGGGCGAGGATGCCACTCATCTCTTCCTCCTCGGATACCAAGCCAAACTCGACCAGGTTATTGTGGGTTAGCAATTCTTTGCACGAATTGGCATTGTCTAAAGCAGTGTCCACATACGACCTCAACTCGTCCCTAATCTTGTATATGATAATCAGAATAAATGAGGAGAAGGACCAAATCAGAAAGTGTAATGAATAACAAATGACCTGGAGTGCAAAAGCGAGAAGGAATTTGGGGAACATCTCCTAGTGCAAAGGCTGCTCACCACTAATCTCCCCTAACAAAAATGAATTTACTTTTCCAATTATCGCCAGAAGTAGGGAGATTGGTGATGGATTTTTTATCATTCGAGCTGGATGTGAAATAATATTAGCCCGCATCTTTTGGACTGCTTTTTAGTTGATAGAAACTTTTTATCTCATCTACCATGGGTTCACCCATATTGCACCAATTCCACAAAATGAATAAGCTCGATAAAACCCTTTACCCCTTGGAATTTAATTACCCAGGTGCCAGATGCAATTGGGAGAGGATTCAGAGAAAGTAAGGCTGTAACGGTAACCTGAAATCCCATTTGAAACACTCGAGCTATAGTGCAACATATCCTTAAGGAGGACGACTGAGGGTACTATTTTTGCTAGGAAGACGAAGGTCAACACTAGCAAGAATGCAATTGGTCTTCCTAAGCCTATCTAGGTCTTCTTGTGTGGTCTCACACCTCATGTGGTCAATGGCAAATGACTCGGCCTCTGACCTATGATCAGTCTTTTGCCTTTTGTTTGGCCTGTTTTCTTCAAGGACGTCATCCTCGACGACATCACTGGCAATGTTAACATCCTGATCGGGACTTGGGCTCCTTACTACAACCCTTTTTATCGGTTTAGGAGTCACTAGAAGAAGAAAATTCTTCAGGGGACATTCTTCTGGGTTTTTGTGTGGTAGACATTTTCCTAAAGACCAACGGTTTCCCCACAATGTACCACTGTCAGATTTCAGAAATCCGAACCACAATTTAGTAAAATGGGAAATAAAAACCCAAAATAAAAATGACAAGGATAAGAAGAAGAAGTCGAGGGATTTATACCTGAAGTTGATTTGGTAGGAGTAAATTACGATGACTACAACCGGGAGGTGGATTTTGCTTGCAAGCAGTGGGCTTCAACTTTGAGCAATGTGGGGAAGTAAGAAAATAGGAAAACAATGAACTTAGGGATTTATAAAGAGGAAAGTAAGTCACTCCAACAGACGACACGTTACACAAGGGGGTGTGTCTGTTCAAGGAACCATCTATTTAAATTTCAAACAAACGGTCTGGATTAACGCACGTCATCCATATTAAATATAAAGTGACTGAAGAGGCAGGCAGCACAACGTAAAAAAGAGGATGCAGAGAGCTTGCTCGAACAAATAATTTCTAGTCATATCTCGTTTCACTCTCAAGACTAGAAATTGAGGGACTGGTGTTTTGGAAATAATGAGCAAGCCTGCTCAAGGACATGCCAGCCAGAAGAGAAGCTTGAATCGCTAGTATAAAGACACTTCTGCTCGTGTCAAAGCTGGTCGGGGTCAGGCACTCACACCATGCTCGAACAAAGTTAGGAAGAGCAAGAGTGTTCACGACAATCAAGCGAGCTCTCATCATATTATGAGCAACACCAGGAGTAGAAATAGACTAGTGCTCGAGCAGAGCTAAACCTAAGTATGGCAACCTTAACCTATAGTGCGAGACGGTTGGACAGCTTTCTCCAAGAAGGAAGAGATAACTCCCGCGCACGATTAATTCATGTCATGGCAACCAAGTAACCGTCTAACCCCCACGCGCAATCAATCCTCATCATGGCGACCAAGTAACTGTTCCATAACGGAGGAGAACGCGGGGAGTAAAGAACATACGTTACGAGAGTAATGAGAAGAGGGAGAAGACCCAGATAAATACTTAGAAAAAAGGAGAAAAGGGGGTTAGATTCAAAAAACAAAGAAAAAGAAAAAGTGCTTCTAATCTGTATTTTTCCTTCTTTCACTTAGAGAGAATTTTCTAAAAGTTTACCTGATTACTGACTTAAGCGTCAGAGGATTTTAACCGAAAAAACAACTGGCGAACTCTGATACTTTTTCTTTGAACACATATTAGTTAATATCAGAGTCTCCATGTGGTGAAATTCGAAAGCTAGTCTGGAAACCTGCTCGAGGAGCGACTAGAAAACTTCATCAACACCGAAGATGAGTATGGACTGGTACTTGAGCGAATCACTCTAGCTTCTAATAGCTCCTTAACAATCCGCTCAATTGCATTTTTTATTGGAAATGAGGATAACGGTATGGTCGTGCAGCTACAATTCTGCATTTTGGAAGGATTGGAATCTGATGATGATGTTTACGTTTGCAAGGTAAGCCTCTTGGTTCTTGCAGGACATCTAGATAGGAATCCAAGAGCTTTTGGATTTGTGGGGAAATCAAATCCTTTGTCACACTCTGCTCTCTTCCCTCAATGCTTTGCAAAATAACTCTAGTTTGCCTTTTCTGAAGCTCAATAATTGGAGTTGTATCAAGCACCTTTTTATTTACTATACCATATAAAATTATTCCTCTGCAATTCAATGTAAAGTGCGTCTGAAGCCTTTTAAAATCTCATTGGATAAGTCCCAACACTCTCAACCATTGGGTCCCAAATACCATGTCATAACCCTCCATTAATAAAATAAAAAAATTTTGCAGCGAAGGGTATCTTTTGTAATTTAAAATTTAATTGAGTGCATTTACCAGAACTCACCAATTGCTCTCCGAAGGCAACCATGACTTTCAGCCTGCTGTTGGCATTTGGGATGAGATTCACTCGTTATGTAGCTTCAGCATTAATGAAGTCGTGAGTGCTGCCAGAGTCAATAAGAATTACCACTGTTTTTTCCTTGAAGCTTCCCCATACTCGCATTATTTCTGGCTCTTGGTCCCTTGCCATGGCATATTGTGATATTCTTGGTGTAGCATTTTCACATACATAGTCTATGTCCATCTGGATATCACAATCTTCATCATATCTTCCCAACAAGCCTCAGTATGAAAAAGCTTTGTTGAGGGATGTCTGTGCTTGAACATCAGTGCGAATGTTATCCTTCAACTCGGTTAAGAAATAGCTCACTTTAAAATCTTGTTGTAGAATTCCCACCATTGCCAGTTGCCTCTCAAGCCTTGCTTGATATTCCGATACCGACCTGTTGCCACAACTTGATCAACTTGCTAAACTGATCTTAAAACTATTGGGTCCAAATCTGGCTACAATCCAATGCCTGAAGTCCGCCCATGAAAGATAAAGAAGCTCTTGTTCCAGCATTTGATACTATAGCTCTGCGTCTCCATCTAAGTAAAAAGAGGCTGAAGAAACTTTTTCAGATTCTAAAATTTCATGAAGCAAAAAATAGCTTTCCGCTCTGCATAACCATGGCGTTGGATTGTTTGTGTAGTCATATTTTGGAAAATCCAGCTTCACAGTTTTAGGAATGAGAATAGTGGAAGAACCTCCAGCTCTCGGAGGAGTGGCATAACTCCTTCGATCCTGATAGCGGTTACTGAAAGTTTCACTAATTTCTAGATGTTTATTAGAAACTTTCTGACTTATCCCCTCCATTTGTTCAGAGAGTTGTGTCATTATTTGCATTTGAGTAGCAAACTCAAGCTACTATGTTGATAACTCCTGCTGTCCAAGTGACAAAGAATCCAAGGTTTCTTCTATTTTTTGGCTCGGTCCTCCATCGTAGCCAAGCTATGATACTAAAGATGTCACAACTCCTTGGTTTCAAACTTAAATTAAAATTACTAAAGAAGAATCAGAAAAGGAATTGAACCTTCAAGGGGTCAAGGGCTCCCAAGACAACAATATGCTGCCAAATATTATATTTTCATTCACTGCCTTTATTCACTGCCAGGCAAGCTTTATTTTACAAGCCATAAAAAGAGGAACAACTAATAAAATGCAAAACAAACTTAAACGTTAAAGAGAACTAAAGGAGAAATAAAAGAAATCCAATTGTAACCGCTTGGACTAAGTCAAAAACAAGCTATAACACATTGGTGCCTTTGTAACATATATAAACATGATCTAGTGCGTGCTGTTGCGAAAATTATGGTGCGTGACGACTGAAGTGGGGAGTTTCCTTTAGGAAAGCTCTAGTGTGGGGCCTAATATCGATCTCTTAATAATAGCTCGTTATGCTCATCGTCATGCACCATAATGCGCATGACGATACTGGCTGGGTCGTTTCTTGCACTATTAGAAAAATGGCCTTTAGTGATACTAAAATAGTGTCACTAATTACTTTTAGTGACACTTATTAATAGTGTCAGTGATCTGGGAGTCAGAAAAATACTGACACTTGAATGTGGTGTCAGGAATTACTATTACTATAGTGTTACAGATTTTATGATACTATAGTGATAGAAGTTACTAATAATTATTACGTGTCAAAAGTTCGTATCACTATAGTGCTACTAATTTTGTGACACTCTTGTAACACTATTTACAAACAATTATTACATGTCAATGTAAATGCTATGTAGTTTACTCATAGACTACAGCTTTATACATAAGAAAATATAACTTTCATTGATATAACTAAGAGAATAAGTACAAGATGTGGAGTGGCAAGTCCTCACCCATACAATAGGTCCAACAACCTTTGAAGGTAAACTAGCTAAAGTAGTGCTATTACAGCTTCTAGACGTATGTTGAAATATAACATGATTTAGTCTTTTAAGCATACGTTGAACTTCAGAAATAGTCCAAACAATCTCCATCTTGCTGCTCTTCTTTCTATAATTAGGCCCCAATTTGTCTGTTTCAACCTGACGATGTCTGCATCGCCATAAAATATGGATTTCTTCACAAAGAACAACAACAAAATCTCCCTAATGGCAATTGTCACCCAACATATTGATCTTTTGACTTGATGTCTGCATCCACATTCATTTTAAACCAACCTGCAGGGGGGCGTCCAGCTTGGCTAACAAGAAGACAGGGGATTTGAATTATCTCGCCTTTGAGGGCATTAACTCTTTAATACGACTCCACTACTGCTTCAGTTATAGCCAATTCTATCTGAACATCTCCTTTGTAATAGTATAAGCATTGCACTCTTGGGTTAACATGGCAGCTCTCTTCTAATACCTAATAAAAAACAACTCGCATTAATATCACTGAAAAATATCAAAAGGCTCACCAAAGACAACTTTATGAGAAGAAAGAAAATAAGATTATAAATAAATAATAAAAGAATCACAAAGTAGTTGAAAGTAGCAAAAATGCAAGTGCATAGTTCGATAAAATGCATGCTCCAAACCATGCGTAGTTGGAAAATTTCACTCTCAATATGACAGATTGACCAATCAAAGGAAAAAGATAGCACTTTACTTTTCTACAGAAACCACAAAAGATTCTATCCTCCTATGTTTATATTTGCAAATATTAGGCAACAAAAAATTTTAAAGCAATAAGTATATAAGCACCAATCTACAAAATGAATGAGTATCAAAGCCGCTAAAACTTAAATAGTACAAAGTTTTGGCATGGTTGGTTGGAGACTATATAAATATCGACCAGCCATAAACCGAAACAACGATAGATGTAAAAGAGCATATGAGCAATGCTGATAATGTGAGTGGCCAAGATAATGTCAACGAAGTTTATGAATGCACCTGCTCCCTACTTAATACAAACAAGAAAAGAAAACGGAAAAATTTAGTAGTCTTAGAGTCGACTAATATCAAATGATAATTCAAATGACGAAAACAGCTTCGGAGGGACAAAAAGAAAAACAACTCAAGAGAATTTCATAATATCATATTAATATCATTTCCAATGACTTTAGACAATTTTTGACAATCTGCACCCAACCTACCGTCAATCCACCAACCGCTTCGTGGTCGAAAAAGTATATGTCCTACATCAAATTCGAAGAGACCAAAGAGTATTCTGCACAACCGATTTCAAAGAAAAGGAAAAGAAAAAGCAAAGCAAAGCCTTTGCCAAAATGTCGGTAAAAAATAAAAGCACTTGGTTGAAAAACACATACAAAATATTAACACCTACCGAAATGTAAGCATCGAATACGAGAGTTTCAAGACGTTTAACCTAAGAAATGTAGCAGGGGCACCAATTGATCAGTAAATTCACTTTATAGGAAAAAGATTAAAATGAAGAACAGATTATGCCACGATGGTCAAAATAAAAATAGTAATTTGTAATTGCAAAAGGAACAGATGAAGTATAAGTAAGCGTAACAAATTGATCAAAAGTCACAATAAGGGTAGATCAAAGAGTTCCACTAAGAAAAGATACTCGATCATGTATAATTAATTAAGAAGAGATAACTCACAAGTCAGCCCTAATATAATCATCAAGCCAACAAGAAAAGACCTGGAGTTAAGTTTCATCGAAACAATCTCTCGTGATTCACCGACTACCCGTAATTAAATGGTCTAGTGTTTTCGTAAGCAGCAGAGAAAAATATCGGATGTCACAACTTCTCAAAATTTGAAACTATCATGCAAATTGTATATTTGAGAATAAAATAGACATAGATAAACTCTCACCATGATTATATTTGCAATGCTAAAGCAACCACTTAGCAAGCCAACCGTAATTTAACCAACATTAGAAAATCAATCGTGCACCTCATTCAAGAAATCAAATTACAAATTTAAAAAGATAGCGATCTATTTTTAAAAAATTTCATATTTTTAAAACGAAACCTTTACTTCACGTAAAAATTGTTGACTCGAATATCCCCGAGGTGACACATAACAAAACCAAGAATCTTGAGCTCTTATGGAAAAACATTGCCTCCCCTCTCTGAGCTGAAAATACAGCTTTGGCCAATATCCGTGGCATAATGATCTCCGAAACCTGCAGCGTTGCATCATAAACCTTAAAGCACATCGAAAATTTATCAAATTACGCAACATTTTAATTATGATTCAAACAAACAGCAAGATGATTCAGTATTAGTATTATATGATCAATTCTAAATAGTAATAAGTAGAAAGATATAAAATAATTAAATAAAAAAAAATGCAAAAGCAAACGAACCACAGCAACAATCAATGAAGCAACAGCTACAAAAGCAAACGAAAGCTGCTCATACTGCTCGCGAAGCCACCGCTGCTGGTGATCCTCGGTGCTGCTGCTCTTGCGCGGTGTCTTCAGTAAGTCACTGGTGCTTCTTCAAATCGAAACCACTCGCTGTCAACTCACTGAAGTACTCGAGTTCATGCATGTGTCGTTATAACGTACCGCCATTACACCAATCCAAGGCCCACCTTCGCTCCACTCATCACCGAACGCCTTGAAACCCAATCGCACCGTCGCTATGACCGTAACGCAGATCCAGCTGAGTCACAAGCAGCAGCGATAACTCGTGATTTGAGTTTCATACACACACACACATCGGAAAAGAAAGCGGCGATCGACCACCGGACAAAGAACCCAATCTGCTACTCCATAGGGACCGCGATCGGATCTGCTGCTCCATGCCTCTACCATCACCAAGCTCCTCCTCCAGCTTGAACTCATGACCCCACCAGCCCGGTGGTGGTACCCACCAACGCTTTCCCGTGCGCGGTGGGTTTCGTCTTCGACCAACGCTTTTCCCGCAAGTTTTTTGTGAGAATTATAACATTATTATTCGCTAAGTTCAGACTATGGCAGCCGACGACGGGGTTGAGAGAGAGCTGATGGCCATATATGGAGAGAGCCACGGCGAGAGAGAGAGAGAGACTTGACGGAGGCGACGAAGAGCATGGAGTTGCAAGCGAGGGCAAGGCAGAGGAAGGAGGCGAGGGCAGAGATGCGGCCGGAGAGGGTGTCGCGATTTGGCCCGGAGGTCGGAGGTCCGGACGGAGGCGATGGAGGAGGAGACAGAGTAGTGGAGGTAGAACAGGGAGGCGGCGAGGGCGAAGAAGAGATCGGAGGGAAAAGGGAGGAAGGAGGTAGATTCGGAGAGGAAGAGGAGGAGGAAGAGGACGAGCGTGGACTGGAGGGAGGCGAAGAGGTGGACGGGGGAAAGCATTGAGAGATGGGTGAGAGTTAGAGAGACGGAGCATTTAGGATTTTTTATCTTTTTGTTATTATATTTTTGTTTTTAAAATCTTTAAAACGAATGAATTAAGTTAATTTAACGTGACTCGATAGTCTCTTTCTCAAATGTTAAAATTTTAAATTCTAAAAGTCTCAGGTTCGAGTTGGAACTAAAACAACTATTAATCAAATTTTTTTTTATCTCTGATACTTTAGTGTCAGTGATTATTGATGTTTAATTTACTAACACACTAGTATCAATAACCTCTATTACCTACTTGTTAATAGGTACATTTGTTCACAATTACTGATACTTTTTGCTAAGTGTCAGTAAACTAAGTGTCAGTAAATGTCATTTTTCTAGTAGTGTTGTAACATTTATATGCATTCTTGTAAGATTTGTACGCACACTTATATATCTTTTGTTTTCTTAGGGCAAAGCTTAAAAAAACTCGTTACCTTCATCTAATTATACATTTTATTGAGCATAAGTAAAAAAAAAAAAAATCACATTTCATTTTGGTATTGTTTTTTTAAAGGTGTTTTCCTGTTTGTTTTATAATATAAGAACGATTAATTTTAATGAATTTGGTAGTTTATATTTCAAACAGTATTTGAACATGAAAAAGTATGAAAGTGTTTAGTTGTTTGTTTATATAAAAAAGGACTATGAAAGAGGCTGAGGAAAAATAATAATAATAAAAGAGTTTTATTTGTCTCCAATAAATTTTAAAATATATTGATATATCTGTTAAATGAAATCAAGTGATATTGTTTATTTCAAATTATGATTAATTTGCTAGTTGAGAAATGCATGTAGTTTTTTTTTAAAAAAATAAATGCTTGTTTATAAATCAAGATAATAGTAAGTGATCATTGGTGTGTCTAGAATAATTAAATAGAAAAAGTGTAATTAAATAGAAAAGAGGTTAAATCGGACTAAAGGAGAATTTTTATTTTAACGTGTTAAAATGGTGTTATTATTATAATAAATAAAAATGATTTTTTTAAATTTTCCATTAATTAAGAATCACCACAAATAAAAATTATTTGCAATTTCAAAAAAAGAAAAATAGAGCACATACACAAAAAGTTGCGTTTAATGGATGTTAGGGAGTGAAAAAGTAGATATGGAACCATGCACTACGTACTATGAACACAAAACACAATTTTTATGTTCTTTTTTTTTTTTTTGATTATGTTAAAGAACTATTTTTTATCAAACTAGATAATAAGTTCTACTTGTTTTTGAACAAACCAAAACTATTACATAAACAGGCATATCAAACAAGTTTTTCTATTTTTTATTTTTTAAAAAATGAAGAATTATGAATGCAATTGCTTCATCTAGAACTTAGGGATTTTTATTGGAACATCTTAATTTTGGAAGTTATTTGAGAGTGTTTTCAATCCTAAATCACACATTGTCAATGCATTCCCTTTATCATTTATGTATTTAATAATAAACAATATGACCATTAAAAACTGTCATAATTTAGTTTTCTCTAATATCTCAACATAAAAATTGTTAGTCTAATAATATTTTAAAATAATTATATAACTCAAAGTCAATAAGTAGTGACTCTATCATTTGTTTTAGACAGTGGTTATGATAGAGTTAGGGGTGGTAAAAATATACGTCCGGCCTGGATTCGGCTCGGATCTAGGTGATGCGAGTCGGATAATACTTAACCTGGACTAATTTCTCAATCAAGTCCGGCCCGAAATCAAGTGATGCGGGCCGGATAATACTTGAGAAACTTGAAATCCGGCCTGAAATCTGGATTTTATAAAAAGATATTATAAAAAATATTTTATTTTAAATAATTACATTTTTTATACATTTATTCAATATAGTTAAAAATTTAAATATTTAAAATTCTTATTTCATGTTTAATTTTATTAAAATTAATTAAAAAATTAAAAAATAAATAAAAATATATTCATAAGTATAAAAATTTAAATATTATATATATAAAATTCAGGCTTAAAAAACTTAGAAAAAAACCTAGCCCAAATTTAGAATACCCGAGTTTTCAAAAGTTTGAGCTGGGTCTGGGTATCCCGGACTTTTGCCAACCCTATGTATAGCTACCCCACCATAGAGTACTGCTTAATAACCACATAATCAAAGTGAGAAATAATAAAAAAATAAATTATTATTATAATCATGTGGTTATTAGTAATGCTCTACAATTGAGCAACTCCTCGATAACTAGATCCTTTGTTTTATTTATTAATTAAGGCTCTTTCGAAATTCAATAAAAAAAATTTGCAAGAACCATATATTTAGAGGTGCATACGAGGAGCATATATAAGGATTGTTCTCATTAGGGGCAGGTGATATCATCTTCTCTACCTTGCATTGAAAAGTGTGGTCACGAACTAATACATAAGATTACCATGTCAAAATTTCATTCATCCTGTGCCAAGGCAAACCAATTAAATCATAGGAAATAGACAAGAAAGAATTTGTACGATAAATTCGGCATTTTAATCAAGGATTTGCCTAAGTTACAATTCGATGTAACTTATTCTTCTCACACAAATTATGTGGATCCCCTTTTATATATACTATTCATGTGTGAGAAATAAGTTACATTAAATTATAACTTAGCAGCTCCATTTAATCAATCACATGAAATAAATTTCTTTTACCGTGTTTACCTTTTTGAAATATTTTGTTGAAAATGTTTACTAGTTGTTTGCTGAGAATTAATTAGAAAGTTTTCGGAGAGAATTAAACGCTTCGCATGGATGCAACCATGTGAAAAATTGAACTTGATTATAAATTTAATTTTTCTTTTCTTGATTGACATAATGTTAATTAAAATTTTTTAAAATCCACACAAATGATTTTGACTAGAGATTGTTGAACTTAGAAATGGATTGTTCCAAAATCTACACCCCAAGAATCACCACACACTGATCTTTATACCAAGAACGACTATTAACTAAAATCAGAAACAAGAAACAAACACAATTTGATTGTAAAGAGAGTAAAGAAACTGCACAAAGGATTTATAGAGGTTCTGCTTGAAAGCCAATATCCTTTTGAGAACCAGAAACCATAGCCATTATATTGATGCTCAACAGATTACAAGTTTGAAGAGAGAGTTACAATCAACTGAATCACCCAAAACTAAGCCTCAGAGGCTTTATTTATAGTTCAAAAAGATCCCAGGAAGTTGCCTTGCTCACCAGCTCAGGTTCTAGGTTTGTTATACTCTGCCAAAATTAACTGATTTAACAGCTTCATTGCACATGTTAAACATATGCATCTTCAAGTAACTAAAACGACACTTGCTCCAGCCGTTTCAACTATATCCGTTGTTATAAGAGAAACACGTGCAATTCACATGCATTACTTAATCCACTTGAATGGCAGCCGCTTAATATCGTACGGGTAAGCTTGGCAAAAAAGTTCAGTCTGACTGACAGCAAGCTTCAAACCCAGCACGTATGATAAATTTGAGGGTACGGATTTAAAAATTAAAGTCCGTACATAACAAACTTGAATATGAGTTAATTGAAAAAAATCTAAGCTTGATATTATATTAAAAAAATAATAATAAAATAAATATAAATAAAATATTATTCTTTTATTCCTATTCTCTAAGTCTAACCCTAATTACCAAACGATGAAACGAAATAGATCAATTGAAAAGCAAGATAAACAGATGAAAGAAACAGCCAACAGCAAGTGATAAAATATACTCAACAATAGCAGCAACCACAGCCACATATCGTCTTCATCTTCACCAGTCTTCGCGAGCCAAGCACGCTGCACAGTCTGCACTGCGAATTCCATTGCAGTAGGCATATGTCGAGCTCGATCGAAGCTGTCCAACGGCCGGCCAGCAGCAGCTTCACTACTGCAACGCGACACTCCCTCATTTAGCACAGCAGCCACGCATGCGTCAAAGTTGAATCAAGCATGCATCCAACCAAGCATCACCAGCAGCAGCAATCGCAGCCACACATTGTCCTCATCTCCACCAGTCTTCGTAAGCCAAGCACACTGCACAGTCTGCACTGTGAATTCCACTACAGTAGGCATACGTCGAGCTCGATCCAAGCAGTCCAACGGCCAGCCAACAGCAGCTTCACTCTGCTGCAACGCGACTCTCCCTCATTTAGCATAGTAGCCACGCACGCGTCGAGGTCGAATCAAGCATGCATTGAGTTCCAACCAAGCACCAGCAGCAGCTGCAATACGAGTACGACGCACCCTGCCACACACGGCAGCCACTCACGGCAGCCACGCACGCATCGAACCAAGCGGAAGTAGGACAAACTCTGCTGCTTGGTCCAGCATTCCAGCCTCTGTTCCTCTAAGCAGCAGTAGCACGAAATCTGCAGGTTGATCCAGCCTTTATTCCTCCAAGCGGCAATAGCACGAACTCTGCAGCTTGATCCAGCCTCTGTTTCTCGAAATGGCAGTAGCACCAACTCTGCAGCTTGATTTAGCCTTTGTTCCTCTCTAATAAGAAAAACTCTACAATTTTGATTTATGAGGTAAACGTAGTTTTGATTTTTTTTCATTTCTTGGAAAAAAAGATTTAATGTATTGGCAAATAAAAAACGTGAATTGCTGCTTTAATTTTGGAGATATAATAAGTTAAGGAGATTTAAGATTTTTCAGCCTGTGATTGTATTAATTTAATACATTACTGCTTTAATTTTGTGTAGGATTATAATGAAAAATTCTTTTGATTTACCTCCAACAGCTGAGATAAACAAGGTTTGAGAAAAAAAAAAAAACAAAGGGTTGTCTTAAATTGTTGGGATCATTTCACGAAGATAGATGTCGGTGGGGTAAAGAAGGCAAAATGCAATTATTGGCAACAATTCTTAGTTGTGGTGCAGGAACTAGTCACTTAAACAGACATGCTAGAAGAATTCATAGTCTTAATCAACCGACAATAGAAGAGATTCTTGAGAACAAGCAACATTTGGTGAAGATGAAAAAAGGTGAGCTTGGACTTAATAAATTTGATCCATTGGCTGCTAGTAAAAAACTTACAGTAGTGGTTGTGAAGCATGAGCTTCCTCTTATATTTGTAGAGTATGAAGCATTTAGAGATTTTGTTGATTATTGTAATCGATTAGCGAAGCTTATGTCCAGAAACACTTTGAAAAATGCGATCTTTAAATTATATAATGAAGAAAAGGCAAAGACAATGAATTAGCTGGAGATTAATAATAGTAAGGTAGTAATTACTACTGATATGTGGACTGCCAGTAATCAAAAGAAAGGTTATATGGTCGTTAAGGGACATTTCATTGACAACTCTTGGTATTTACAAAGTCGAATCCTAAGGTATTTTATTAAATATTAAATTTTTTATTTAATATATTTTTTATAACTACACATAACTTCTTCTTTTTTTAATGAATAGGTTTATATATATGCAAGCTCCACATACAGCTGATTGTCTTTCTCAAATTTTATTAAAATGTTTAATAGTTGGAATCTTGATAGAAAGATATCCACGATTACTTTAGATAATTGTTCTACTAATGATACAATAGTTGAAAGACTGAAGGGATTGTTGTCAACAAAGTCAATGATTTTGGGTGGTAAATTTTTTCATATGAGGTGTGCGGCTTATATTTTGAATCTAATTGTGAAGGATGAGTCGTTAATGATTGAGAGTAGTATTGTACGTGTTAGAGATAGTGTGACTTATTGGAGTTCGTCGCCAAAAAGGGTGGAAAAGTTTGAGTTGGCGTGCCATTAATTGCAGTTGGATGTGAAAAAATTGGGGCTTGATTGTCCAACCAGATAGAATTCTACTGTTGCTATACTTGATGTTGCAGTGAAGTATAGACATGTTTTTTTCTCGACTACAGGCACTTGAGCCGCAATACAAGTGTTTGCCTAGTAGTGAGGAGTGGGAGATGGCTAAGTAGATATTAGATTATTTGAGACCTTTTTCAAGGTTGATTGAGTTGTTTTCGGGTACAACATACCACACTGCTAATTTATTTATTTCCGATGGTTTGTAAAATTAGGATTTCAGTGAAGGGGTAGCAATCATCATATGTCCCGACAGTTAAGAACATGGCAAATAGCATGATTGAAAAATTTTTGAAATATTGGGAGGAGATTAGTGGGATATTGATGATGGCTGTTATTCTTCATCCGAGATACAAAATGGTGTTGGTTGATTACTATTATCCAAAGATTTATGGAGTTGGTCGTGAAAATCAACTTAAGAAAGTGCGTGAGCTTTGTGATGAAATGATGAAGTATTATGAGGAAAAATCCACAATTGCGAGCTACAATGTTATTGGTGAGTCTTCTACCTCAATTGTTGTTCTTTTTAACTAATCTTCTATTGATTTTGATGACACAGATGATATGAGAGTTTTTAATACATATCCAACACAAAATTTATCAACCTATTAGTCCGAAGTCTGACTTGGATAGGTATTTGGAGGATCCTTTAGTCAAAAGAACTCCAGACTTTGATGTTTTACAATGATGGAAGACGAACAAAGGCAAATATCCTATTTTGGCTGAAATGACCAAGGATTTTTTAGCCATACCTGTGACGACTGTTGCTTTGGAGTCTTCTTTTAGTACGGGAAATAGAACCTTGAGTCCATATCGTAGCAGACTACATCAGGACACGTTGGGAAGCGATCATGTGCTCTCAACATTGGTTATGGGTTACTAGCGGTCGAGGTATAAAAATATTTTGTACAAAATCAATTACTAATTGTTTTTGCTTTATTATTTATTTTAATAATTTTTTTTGTTAGGTGGAGTTCCTGAAAAAGATATTTTTACTAGAGAAGAATTGAACGATGAGGAAGAAGATGGCCCACAAACATTGGATTAGCTTATTTCGATATTAGTATTTTGTAGTTTATTATATTGTATTGTTAATATTTTATGTATTTGATAATCATATATTAGATAATCACGTATAATTTAAGATTTTTTAGTTTATAGTATTATTAAAAATTTATTTTAAAAAATTAAAAAAAGCCCAAGCCCAAGCCCAGCCCAAGCATGCTCAACCTGGCCCGGCCCGAGCCCGCTCAATATGGACGGGCTTTTTCAGGGCTTAGGCTTATTCTTGAATACATGAGCTTGGACCTGGGCTTACAAAAGCCCGGATCAGGCCCGCAAATTATCAAGCTTACATATGGCCAACTGAACTTTCTGTCTGACTTCTTGTCTTATTCCATTTTTTTACAACTAACAATGTCGTATCTTCTATAATTGAGATTCAGGTTCACAATTCAACAGAGATCATCCTCCGGATAGAATAACAATCTTCAATTTGCTCTCTAAAACATAAAAATTTCGATTCATCCGATATTTTCATTCAAAAGATAGATGACAAATAGAGGTTGCATTGATAACTTCTTTTTTTTAATCTTCTTAACAATAAATAAAAGTAAACTAATATTTTCACACTTTACGGTAAATTGAAGTTTACATTTTTATGAAAATTGAAGGAGATGGAGGGTCTGGAAGCATCAAGAAGATTACCTTCAGCGAAGGCTAGCTAGTTGATTTTTGAAAGTTATTTTCTTTCAAAGAGAATTTTTCATATTGACAAGTGCTTTTTACTTTGCTTTTTCCTCATTTGCAAGCAGCGGAATTCAATTATGTGAAGCACAAGATTGAGGCAATGGACAAAGAGTTTCATTTATAACTATAATGTTATGTGATTGAAAGCGCTGCTTTAATAAATGAACTTGAAAATATGGAATCCATATACAAAACTATCAGCAAGTAAAGGCTGATGCTGTTAAAAGTTGAATGCTTTTCACTTCAGAGCAGATAAAGGCTGCCTATCCAAAAAATGGCAAGGCCATAGCCATTGAAGCCTATCTTATGGCAAATCCTCATGCTTATTAAAAGTTGCAATATATTAGTGTCTTGAGATTGAGCAGCTAAAACAAGACATTTTCTTTTTTTATTAGTATTGTATCATTTCAGAATATTCAATTTACTGGAAATCATGTCTTGGGATGAATCTATTATTACTTGTAAGCAATAAATGCATTCATATGATTTCATTTTAAAGATCTTTGGAACTATATATTTTTACAAAAGAAAATGGAAAAGTTATTTATTTTCATCTGAACATTTATACTATAAAAAAGTCCTGGTAATTTTTTACAGTATATGACTAGATGATCTCTTAGCAACAGCGATAATGTAAGACGTTTTAGAATTTATCAAAAGAGCAAAAAAAAAAAATTTGTTAAAGGTGATTTTGGTTTCCAATTTCTATAATCATGTTTGTTAAGCAATAAATTTAAAATTTTATATTAAAATTATTATTGTCAAAACACTACATATTAATAACTTTAGAAACTGCCAATGTAAACAATTTGGGTTCAAGTTGAGTTGTGCTAATTGTCATTTATTAACATCTTAAAGCAATCAAAAAATTCTATTGTTTGCATGTTTTTTTTTTTATTTTTTTTATTTAATCAATTGTCAAATATCTTAGGACATTGATAAGTGAAACATAACCACAGTTAAAATAAAATTTGATAAAAATGAAAAATAAGCAAACATTGAAGGCACCAAAAATTATGTGGTTTAATTTTTAGCCTATATTCACAGGCGAAGATAGAAGGAAAATATTTTGCTAGTTAAATAAATATTACAAGTATTGTAACATTTTGACTCACTTCCCATAACTCCAATACACCTAATCTCTCATTCAATAATTCAAGAGCTTTAGAATTTTAAGCTCTTTAAATTTAGCACTCTCTCACTTCAAGAGAAGAAATAAATTGAAGCGAAGAAAATGGAATGCAAATATGGGGAGCCTCCCTTTTATAGCCAAATTTGGCTAGCATGCACTCAATTATTTCCATTATTTCATATTCTGGCATCCTCTATGCATATTTGTTTTCATTTTCTTTCTAATTTTATTTTAACTGTGATCTTATTTTACCTATCAATTTCATAACAGTGGTAACAGAGCTTAGTTATATTTTTTGGAGTCCGGATATTATTCACGTATATAATATTATTTATGTATATGATACTATACACATATATGGAACTATTCATATATACAATATTGTTGCTGTATATAGTTACTGTTCACATATACAATTATTATTCATGTGAAACGGTGGGAGCTGATCCTAGTAAAGGTAGTTTGTGGTAAAAGTGATGGCGGCAAAATACAAAATTGAGAAGTTTGATAGAAATAATTTCTCGTTATAGAAGATGAAAATGAAAGTTATTTTGAAGAAAAATAATTGCTTGGCAGCAATTAAAAAAAAACAAGGGAGATAACTGATGACGCCAAGTGGAACAAGATGGACAACAATGTAATTGTTGATCTACACTTAAGTACTTGTAGATGAAGTGTTATTCAGTGTGGAGGAGAAAAAGACAATTAATGAACTGTGAGATATTCTCACAAAATTAACAAGATCTTCTTGAAGAGAAGACTTTATACTCTTCGAATGACGAAATATACTTTAGTGACAGACCATATTAATGACAGACCATATTAATACCTTGAAAGCTCTATTTTCACAACTAACAACGTTGGGTCATAAAATAGAGGAAAATGGACATGCATAACTTCTACTTCGAAGTTTACTATATTTGTATTATTAACTCATCATTAATCTGACAAACAACAACCAAACAGACAGTTTAGTTTTTGACAATGTTCCAGCTTCTATATTAAATGAAGAGAGAAGGAGAAAAATAAAGAAAATAGATAGACAAGTTCACAGCAAGCAAAAATGCTATCGGTGACGATAGGGAGATTAACAAAACGTGACCTTAGTGAAAGACACAATCATGGTAGATCAAAATTGATAAATAAGAAGAATGTCAAATATTACAATTGTGGTGAGAAATGATACATCAAGAAAGAATGTTGGGGTAATCAGAAGACTAGAAATGATAAAGTATTTGAGCCATCAAATGCTCGGGGTTGTATAACAAATACTTTTGATGATGGTGAAATTCTATACAGCGAGGCAATAACTGTTGCAAAAGGCAAGAATCAATTTGTTGATGTTTTACTTATAGACTCAAGACTAACATAACATATGAACTCTTAGAGAGAATGATTTCATATATATGAACATATCTTAAGAGGATCTATATACATGGGTGATTACCATACCTTACAGATCGCTAATTTGTTAAATAAAAATGTTTGATGGTACGTTCACACATTTTATGAGGTAAAATATGTCTAAGGCCTGAAAAGAAGAATATATTATATTTGGGACAAATAGATAGTCTTAGGTGCAAAACTCATATTGAAAATGAGATGATAAAGATAGTTAAAGGAGCGCTTATATTGACGAAGGCAAGCAAGATCGATGCTAAGCTATTTATTCTTTAAAGGAAAACAGTATAGGAAGTTGATGTGCGTGCCACGTCAAATGGAGAAGAGTCGGTGATAATGTGACATCTCTAATTTAACCACATGTCAGAGCAAGGTTTGAAGATTCTCTTTGAGCAAAAGCTGCTTCTAAGACTCAAATCGGTGAACTTACAAATTTGTAAGTATTATTTTAGAAGTAAGCAGCATAGATTGAAGTTTAATATATCTAACACCATAAATAAAAATACACTAGACCAGGTTTATTTTTATGTTTGTAAATTATCGAATTTATCTTAATAAGAAGCAAAGTACTTCGTGATTTTTATTGATGATTACTTCATAAGATATTGAGTGTATCCAACTAAGAAGAAGTCAAATGTGTTTCCAGCATTTAAGGAATTGAAAGCCGGGGTAGAACTTGAATTCGAAAAGAGGATCAAGTGCTTGAGGATAGATAATGGTAGAGAGGATACAGATGACTTGTTTCTTGCATTTTGTAAACGAGAAAGCATTCAAAGACAGTTTATAATGGTATACATCTCTCAACAAAATGGAGTGGTGGAGTAGATGAATATGACTCTAATAGAAAAGATAAAAGTCATGTTGAGGACTATTGGTCTACCAAATTCATTTTGGACAGAAGTAACCAAAACTGTATGCTATTTAGTAAATCAATCGTCATTCATGGTAATTGGATTGAAGACACCAATGGAGATATGAACTAGAAAGCCAACTGATTATTCTCACTTATATGTATTTGGATATCTTGTATACGTGATATACAATGTCAAAGAAAGAACAAAGTTAGATCCAAAATCTTAAAGATGTATCTTCCTACGGTATACTAATGGAGTAAATCCATCACCCACAAGATTTTTATCAATAAAAATGTTATTTTTATAGAAGATCAACTATAAAGAACAGACGAGGATGATAGCATTCTGAAGAAAAAGTCAAATACTGTGCCGGTATATGTGGAATATAATCTAGAAGATCTAAATTCTTTTGAAGCAGTATCAGAGCACGAGGAACAAGAGTCAGTTGAGTATAAGGTTCTAGAAGTTCGAGGTCAACTCGTGAAAGACGATCGCTAGCTTGGTACTCGGAGAATGTTACAAAAATAATATTGTATACTGCCTTCTAACAAAAGATGGAGAACCATCAATTTTTTATGAAGCTTTAATAGCTAAGATATTATTTTATGGATGACAGTAATGCATGAAGAAATTGAAGATCTATACAAAAATAAGATTTGAAAACTTGTACCATTACTACATAGAAGAAAAGTCACTGGAAACAAGTGGTTCTATAAGATCAAATGTAATGGTAATGACCAAGTGGAGCAATATCGTGCAAGATTGGTGGTGAAAAGATATGCTTAGAAAGAATGTATTGACTTCAACAATATATTTTCTCCAGTGGTTCAATTTACGACAGTCAAAGTAGTCTTAACAATGTGTACTATATTTGATCTACATCTAGGATATATTTAGTTGAGGTATTAGAACTCCTTATTGTATTGAAATATTATAATATCATGTTTGGCAATTACACCATATTGTATTATAATGTGTTCAACACCAATTCTTAACGCGGTCAAACCGCAAAAACTAAACCTGAGGGGGGTTCGAGTTTATGCAGGTTTCGTAACTATTTGGAGACAAAAAATAAAAGTTCCCTTTCGTTCTCTAATTGGCTTAACTACCTCTCCATGTCGTTCTCTCTGCACAGTGGCTAAATAAACACCACCTACACAGCCTTTGCCACGCAACACCAAATCCACCGTCATTTCATCGTGCGACACCAACTCTACCTTGCAATACCACCGTTGTCCCTATCGTTCACCGCCTAAGGTTTGATTTTGAATTTGGGTTTAATTTTTTTAATTTAGTTTTGATTTCTAAATTAGGGTTTAATTTTATTTGGTCTCATTTTAATTATGTTTGTCCATCATAATCAAACATTTATGGCAATTTAATTATGTTTGTCCATCGTACCACCATTGTCCCTGGAATATGGTTTACTGTGTTGTGTTTGTGATGCCCTCGTATCTTAAAAATATTTTCTTTATATTATATAATGCATGTTACAATTTCAATGGATATGTACGATGGAAGAAAATGGTTTTTTTTTTCATATAATTTGTTAAAGTCTTTAACTAGGACTAAGGTCCATATATTATTATTATTATTAGAGATGTTTATATTGGTAAGAATTTGCATTCCTAGTTAATTGTGCTGCATTTTTTGGTCAAAAGATAAAATTCAAAAGACAGTAACTTTAAACAAATGATTAAAGATTAAAGCAAAAATTCAAAAACACCACTACTCTTTAACATTTCTTATTTTATATGATCCTTGTACAGTAATATTGGTACAATGGATAATCTTTGTTTGGACAAAATCATGCTGGGTGGGGATAAAAAGTTCTCAAGTTTTTCTATCCATTCATAAAAGGGGAAAAACAGTTAATGAATAATGATTTTTGAGTTTAAATTTTGTATAATTTAAGCTAATTTTCAATGCAGTGGCTGCTAAAATTTTAATTATCTTTGTGGTTGATAAGAATTTAGGGGAATTGTTTTCCATTACAACTCAGTAATTATTGATCAAGCATTTTGAAGCACTCTTTCATGTTAGATTTTTAAGTTGAAATAGCTTTTTTTCAAGTGTTTAATATGTTTGATGTTATAATTTTCAGCCACCAAGCAAAACCTTGTTCTTTTGATTTAAAGGAGGAACCGATCTTTTCGACATCATACTCTAAGGCTTGTAAAATTTCCTGTTTCTTAACTTTTATTTATGTGATTAATTGTAAATTTATAGGTTATATAGTGAAAATTTCCCGTTGCTTCAATCATTAATTTCTGCAATATTATGTTCATGCTTCCTCCATACAACACGTAACTCAATTTGGAGCTTTCAATTTCTATAACAGTCAAGCTTTTTCATTGATTTTCTTTGATCTAAAGAATAAACAATAATAAAAGATATTGGGAGGCAGAGGATGAGGAAGCTGGAGAGAAGAGCCCTGCAAAGGTAAATTCTTTAAAGAGCGCTATTTTCATGTGTGAAGCCTGGTGCTGCCCATGGCAGGCATAAATTGGGAATGAAGAACAGTTGTTAAAACAAGAAGGTATATTTGGGAGATTTGTGAAGAATTTGGCATGTAATTAATGTAGTTGGGATTAGGGTATTTAAATTTAATTCAATCGTTATGTTATGTTAATTGAATTTAGCTCATGTGGGATATGTAGATTTTTAACTCACTGTCTCTAATATTACTAGTTATTTATGTGATTTTTCTGTTTTTTTTCTTTCCCAGTTCAGTTCTTCACAATTAGTATTACTTGGTTGAATTGTTTTGGTTGTGTAATATTTTGCGAACGGATGGCTGGAGCATTGTATGCCAAATTATGAATTGATGAGTCAAATGATGAAATTTTTGTCATTTTAGTTGTTGGCAATAGGTGACCTTATAGTTCTTGTTTAATATTTTGACATGGTAAAATGAAGGATTTAGGACCACCAGATAAGATTCTAAGGTTGCAAATTCACTGAGACATACATAACAAGAAGACTTTGCTTTCTTAGAAGAGTTACTTGAAGAAAATCTTGCAGCTCTTCAACATGCAAGATTGTAAGTCAATTTTTACCCCACTTACTCTTACTTTTAAGTTATCATCAAGTATGTATCATAGTAAAGAAGAAGAGAGGAAAGAGATGTCTTGAGTACCATATGAGTCAACAGTGGGAAGTTTAATGTTTGATATGATTTGTACAAAACCAGACATTGTACAAGTAATGAGAGCGATAAGTCGTTACACGGTGAATCATGATAGGAGCCTCAAAGAATTGTGAAGAGAATTCAGAGATACATAAGAGGAACCTCAGATATTACATTATGTTATGGAGAATCAAAATTTACTATAAGGATTATGTGAATTCAGATGTTACAGGAGATTTTGATAAAATGAAATCTACTATTAACTTTGTGTTTACACTTACAGGAGCAGCTGTAAGCTGGGTTTCAAAATTATAGATCATTTTTGTCTATAACAAAAATAGAATATATGGTAACTACACAAACTTGTAAGAAAATTATTTAGATACAAAAGTTAATGGAAGAGCTTGGGTACAAATAAGAGAAAATTCTTGCGTTTTGTGACAATTAGAGTGCTTTGCATATTGAAAGGAATTCAGTCTTTCATTGTAGGACAAAACACATATGGGTACAATATCACTTAATTTAAGAATTGGTAAAGTATGAAAATGTAAATTTATAATGAAAATGTAGATTTACAAAAAATCCGCACAGAAAAATCTAGCAGATATTATGACTAATCTAATCAATATTGATAAGTTTGTATGGAGTAGATCCTCTTGTACTCTTATAAAAACATAAGCCACATAACAATAGCGAAGCAGAAAGAATTGTGTGAACATTGATTGGTTCTTAATCAAATCTATAAGTAGAAAAATATCAAATATTTCGACCTCTAAAAAGTCATACCTATAACTTTTGAATGAAATTTTAAATTCAAATAATTTGAATTCAAAATTTGAACAGAGCGTAGCTGAAATTCATGAAAAAAATTAATAAAAATATATATGTACAATAGCCAAAATTTTGGCTATATAAAGAGGGTTTCCCACCCTCATTTCAATTAAGCTAAAAAAACCCATTTCTTTTTGTGTGTTAGAAAGAATTTGAGAAATAAATAAGTGCTCTTATTATTGGGTGTAATTAAGGTAGTAGGAAGTAAAAGTCACCAAATTATAGAGAAAAGTGTAATTATTCTCTACTATTGTTAGAGAGAAATTATTTTTTTCAATATAATAAAATATTTTCTTTTGTCTTTGCTCATGAATGTAGACTAAAAGTTAAACCATATAATTTTTTAGTGTCCTTTATATGTGATTGCTCTCATTTTCTTTTCAATTTCGTTTTAATTGTGACCCTACTTCATCCATCTTTTTTCAATTTCATTATGATTCTTCATAATATAATACAATCTAGTCGTTAAACGACAAATCCTAATGAAGGGCAATGAAAAAATAATGAAAGGATTTTGAAATACATCAGAGGAACTTCAGATATTGCATTATGTTATGGAGAATCATAATTTACTATCACAGGCTACACAGATTTGGATTTTATAAGAGACCTTGATAAAATAAAATTCTACTGCTTATAATGTATTTACACTTGTAAGAGCAACTATAAGCTAAGTTTCAAAACTGCGTACCGTTGTGACTTTATCTACAACATAAACAAAATACATGGCAGCCACACAAGTTTGGAAGGAAACTATTTTGATACAAAAGTTAATGGAGGAGCTTGACACAAACAAAATATAGATTTTTGTATTTTGTGACCATCAGAGTATCTTGTATATTGCAAAAAATCCAATCTTTCATTCCATAATAAGCATATGTGGACACAGACCACTTCATTCAAGTAGCAGAGAATATAAGTGTAGATTTATAGAAAAAACACACCAAGGAAAACTTAACAGATGTTTTGACCAGCCAATCAATATTGACAAGTTTGTATAGAGCAGATCCTTTTGTGGCACAAGTTTGTATATAGCAGATCCTTTTGTGGCTTACCAGAGACATAAGCAACATGATAATGACGATGCAGAAAGGATGATGAAGAGATTGATTAGTTCTCAATCAAATCTCCAAGTGAGAGAATGTCAACAAAAAACTGCATGCATACATGTCAACAAATATCTAAAAGCAACAACATTAATTATTGATTCATACTATCTTTAAAAAGAGGAAATGATTTGTAGCAGCTCATGTGAGAAAAGAAAAATTATAAAATAAAAAAATTATATTTTATTCTCACATATTTACCTATAAATAAAAACATGCATCTCCTCATTTAGGCATCATCAATTCTCTCCCTAAGCATTTCTCCAATTGTTCTCAAGAAATTATTTTTCTTCGGAATAGCCTTCATTTTCATTTTTCATAATATAGATTGAAGTTTAGTAGATTTAGTGTCAGAAGTAAAAACATCTTAGACCTGGATCATTCTAACGTTTGGGAATCACCAGATTTATCCCAAGAACAAGCAAAGTACTTCGTGACTTTCATTGATAATTACTCCAGGAGATGGTAAGTCTATCTAATCAAGAAAAAGTCAGATGTGTTTCCAATGTTCAAGAAATTTAAAGTATGGATTAAACTCGAATCTCAAAAAATAATCAAGTGCTTGAGCACAAATAATAGTATAAAGCATATAGACTGCAAGTTTCTTGCATTAAGTAAACAAGAAGGTATTCAGAGGCAGTTCACGATGGCATATACTCCTCAACATAATAAAATGAGAGAGTGGATGAACATGACTTTTACATAAATGATAAGAGATCTGTTAAGGATTGTTGATCTACCTAACTCATTTTAAGCAAAAGCAGCCAAAACAACCTATTATGTGGTTAATCAGTCTCCATCAACAATTATTGAGCTGAAGACACCAATAGAGATATAAATTGGAAAATCAACTGATTACTCTCAACTACATGCATTTGGATGTTCTATGTACGTGATGTACAATATCCAAGAAAGAACAAAATTAGATCTAAAATCTAAGAGGTGTTTCTTCTTAGAATATACTAATGTAGTAAAGTCATATCAAACCTTGGTTGCATTTTTTTTAGTCGGGATAATGTTCACGTATATGATACTGTTCAAGTATACGGTTACTGCTCATGTGAAACGGTGAGAGCTAATCCTAACAAAGGTAGTTCGTGATAAAAGCAATAACAGCAAAATACGAAATTAAAAAGTTCAATGGAAATAATTTCTCATTGTAGAAAATGAAGATGAAAACTATTTTAAGGAAAAATAATTGCTTGACGGCAATTGAAGAAAGGTTTAGAGAGATAATTAATGATGTCTAAATGAGAGGATGGGTGCCTTTATTTATAGGTAAATATGAGAGAATAAAATATAATTTTTTTTCTTCTTACATGGGCTGCTTTAGCTCGTTTCTTCTCTTCAAAGATAGTATGAATCAACAATTACTACCGTTGTTTCTAGATGCTTGTTGACATCCATACATGCAATTTTTGTCGACATGCATGCATGTAGTTTTTGTTGACATTTTCTCACTTAGAGATTTTATTGAGAATCAATCAATCTCCACACCATCCTTTCTATTTCGCTATTGTCATGTTGCTTAATTTCTGCTAAGTCACAAGATGATCTGCTCCATACAAACTTGTCAATATTGATTGGCTTAATTAAAATATTTGTTATGTTTTTCTTAATATATATTTTCTATAAATCTACACTTTCATCCTCCACTACTTTTTGAATGAAATAGTATTGTACCCTTATATACTTTGTCCTAGAATGAAATGCTGGATTCCTTGCAATGTATAAGGCACTCTGACTGTCACTCTGATTGTTCACGTATACGGTATTGTTCCTCTATAGATATATTGTTCACTTATACAGTTACTGTTCACGTGAAACGGTGGGAGCTGATCTTAACAAAAGTAGTTCGTGGTGAAAGCAATGGCAACAAAATACAAAATTGAGAAGTTTAACAGAAATAATTTCTCATTGTGGAAAATGAAAATGAATGCTATTCTAAAGAACAATAATTACTTGACAGTAATTGAAGAAAGACATAAGGAGATAACCAATAATGCTAAGTGGAACGAGATGGACGGTAATATAATTGCTGATCTACACTTAGCACTTGTAGATGAGGTATCCAGTGTGGAAGAGAAAAAAACAACTAAGGAAATATGAGATACTCGCACAAAGTTTACCAGATTCGTATGATCAACTCATTATCAATCTGATGAACAACAACCAAACGAACAATTTAGTTTTCGATGATGTTGCAGTCTTCATATTAAATGAGGAGAGTAGCAAAAAAATAAGGAAGACAGGCTGACGAGTTCATAGCAAGCGGAAGCACTATCGGTGACGAGAGCAAGATCAACGGAACGTGACCTCGATGAAGAGGAAAACCTAGCAGCTGAAATACGGCCTCAGCTAAAATGAAATTGAAAATAAAATGAGAATTAACACACACAGAGGATACCAGAAAATTATGTGGTTCGGCTTTTAGTTTATATATTTTATCATACTGGAAAAGATAACTTCTCTCTAACAATAAGAAAGAACAATTACACTATTATTAATTAGAAAAAACTATTCTCACTCCCCAAACCCTAATTACACCTAATTCTAAGAGTATTTAAATAACTCTTATATTCTATCTCACAAGAGAAAATGAGTTTTTTTTTTAAATTGATTAAAATGATTGTAGAAAGCCCTCTTTATATAGCTAAAATTTTGGCTACTATACATATATATTCTTATATTTTATTTCTTGATGAATTTCGACTTCTCTCCTTTAAAACTTTGAATTCAAAATTTCATTCAAAGGCTGTGGGTATAATTTTCTAGATGTCAAAATATTTGACAAAATATAGATCTCTTATCCCACATTGTCTTAACTTTTTTTTTCAAATAAAGAAGGAATTATAAAAATTTTAATATCTAATAGTTGAGTTGTTTTTATTTCATTTTTGCTAGTATTATTATGGCCATTTAAGTAAAATGCTGTAACATTATTGAATGTAAACATGTGAAAAATAAACTCATATAGACTTAGATTACTATCTTTCTTGATTTATATAAATTTCTTTATTTATTTTTTTACATAAAATTCATGAATATACACAGATAATTTTGAATCTGCTTTAATCATAATCAAGTGCTGTGAATTTTATATGATGGATACAAAATTGATGAGATATTCTATCTTTCAATATGTGTCTTTTCATTATTTTTATAACACAAGCAATACATCAGCAAATTAATAAAAGTTCTCTTTCTTGATATCAATTTCTCTGTTTACATAGTTTCTTTTTGTTTGTTTTTAAGTTATAGTGCTTCATTTTGGAGGAAACTATCCGTAAGATATTAATATTGAATATCCTTACAAGCTCAAATTTCTAATTATATAATTCATTTCCCTTATACATCTGAATATTTTGGTTTAGTTTTCAATTGATTTGACTGGTTGGCGCGGTGGGGAGTTATTCTAACCACGAAACAAGATAATTTTGAAAGACATTGAACATTACTCCCAATAACAAATGGTTCAGCGTGATATTCAAATTTACCAAATAAAATGAACACTAATTTACTTGGCAACAGCAACAACATATGCATTCCATGCATCTTGCTGTTGGAAACACTTTACCTCTTCATATTTTGCATCTCGCGAAATCGCAAATCCGTCTGTGCTCCTCATTTCTTTGGCATCTGGCATTTCACGAAGCCAAAAATGGACAGATTGAAATCCAGCTTCTTCTAAACAGTCTTTAATCTCAGGCAATGACCACCTGAGAATATAAGAGTACCAGTTCTGACATTAATAAGAACGTAATAAGGCATTATATACTAAACGCACATATTAACTAAGTAGGGAAAATTTATAAACTGAAATGTGCCACTTCAATTTTAAGTATACTAAATGAAAACAACACAACTTACAATCTCCAGTTGTATGAAAATGCATGGCGAAGTTTTTTCGGTTCTCTTCGAAGATGAAAGTGAAGGCTAATTCTTGTTTTACGCTCAATGATGTCAAACTCAGCCTGCTCCCATACATACTGCACATAATTATAAGCAAATTGAATTTTAATATAGAAAGTTTCTGCCAGTAAAGCAAACAGTAATCCAACACATGATTTCACAAGTTCCCTGAACATGGGAGGTGAACCAACCTATCAGATATCTCCTGTATTTTTTAGCAATACAAAGCATCAAACTTGCAGTAAAGATTCATTAAACTATAAGGCAAAACTTTCTCACTTCTTAAGTATTGGGTATTAGTACTATGACTGTCTATGAACATCATGACTGACCTTTTCTGAATAAACTTTACATCTTGTTTACAGATATAAATTACCCTGATTCAAAAATTAAGGACACCAAGAGTGTAATAGTGATTAAACTAAAGCTTTGCATACTGATGGTGATAGAGCAGACATGATGAAGATAAGTAAAATTGCTCTTATTGAGCCCTCTTGAACACTTTAAAAGATCCAAAAAGCCTGACATAAATTGTTATCAGAGGTGGTGAACTCATATAATATGCAGTCCTCCAAATATATTTAGATCCTCCTAACATGGACATGACCAGAAATGACAGTGACCCACCATGTTAAATTTTATATTTCCAGTCCTGACATTAATAATATAAAATGTACTAAATGTTTGGAGGGGGTAGATAATACCGTAAAATTGGCAAATCTCCTCTGAAGTTTTAACTTCTGCTCTGATGATGTGCCACCATATAAATCCATGACAAATATACCACCTTTCTTAGACAAGGCATGAAGGACATGCTTGAAATACAAGACCAGATCTGCACGTTTATGGAGACAACAACAACTATAGTTGAAAGCGCAAACAATGTCTCTTGCAGGCAGTGAAGTGATCCTCTTACTGCAGTTATCACCACAGGATGTCGTGGAGATGCCTTGCACTGCAGATTCCATTGTAAAAGTCTCCAAAGTATTATCACGTTCCTTTAAACTAATGTTTCTAACAAGTTCTTGAGGCTCATATCTTACAAGTTTCGCCTCAAGAGGTTGCAAAACATTGCCGTGAAAGAGGGATATTCTAGAATACCCATCAGCCCCAACTTTGTTTACATTATTCTCCATGCACCATTCTAATGCCTCAAGATCCAAATCCAATCCCACTGCAGTCCGTCTTGAGTCACTCCGGAGCCATTCTGTACTGTCAAAAAAATAGATCAAGACAAAATATTAAGCATTTTAAACTTGGGCATTGCAATTATAAAGAACTTTATCCAAAAACTTGTTCAAATTAACAGTACTCTTCATAAAAACAGCATCAAGAATCCTGCAAGACCATCAAATCATTCAATGTGTTCATCCTTTTATCTCCTTCCCAATATCATATCAAAAACTCTGAAATATCAAACACTTTTAGAAGATGATACGCACCTAAGTAAAGCTGTGCCACAAAAATCTTCTTGGAAGTGAAGCGGCTGCCTCCCACCCACATACATCAAAAAGAATTTCTGCAGATAGCTAATGTCTCCTTTCGGCAACTGCTCTCAAAACAAAAATTCAATAAAGTCCTATTCCTCAAAACCATAGTAAATACCATTTCATTTGATAAGAACACAAATTTTTGTATTTATCATCCATCAAACAAGCAAACTGCAAAGGAATTTTTTTCGCTTTAAAGACAAGTTGAGATGTTTCTGTTTCTATAACCATTAAAACAGGAAATGATCGAACAATTAAAGTTAATGGGTATTAATATTGTTAATACCTGCACGGACTGCTGATACAGAAGGAACTTAGACGGCATGTCGGTTGATGGGTTGGTGTCATTTTTGTCTCCATCATTATCTTCTTTGTCAAAATCTTCTTCGGGATCTGCTTCTTCTTCTGCTTCTCCACGATCAGAAGAAGAGGGCAGGCTTGAATGGTGACTGTAGTCAGCTTCATAGACCCCTTCTTCTTCTTCCTGACAGTACGAGAAGCCACCACCTCTTCGAGAACCTCTTCGTTGCTGTCTCTGTTGTTTCTTGTCTCGCTTTCCCATTGCTGTTACCTTTTCCTCTGGAACCGCCCGCCGCCAAATACACTACTTATGCGCGATGTTACTTGTGACTCTGCCTGTAAATGTCATTCACGAGTTAATTTTTTATTTACTGTGGTAAATACATTAAAAAAGTCGTGAAAATACTATATAAATTTTTTTTATAATTAAATTATTATATGACTAACAAATAAAGGGTCATAAAAATTTATTTTTGGCTCAAATATCAATTATTTTAGATATTAAACTTTGGTTTTTTATCTTTTTTAAAAATATAATATTACAATAAATTTTAAAATAAATGTTTTCTTACATAATATATTTAAGAGTATATGAGTTTAGGATTTGACATTAGGTGTTTCCTATTGATATTTTATATTTTTTTTTTACAGGTCTTATTAGGCTTTAAATTCTTATTTTAATATAAATAAAATTATTTATACAAATTATATAAAAAAATTTTATTTACTGTCGATGCAAGAAATTGATTTTATTTAAGGTATAATGTTTAATTTTGCTCTTTAATGACTAATAATTAATAGAGCACATGAAAGGCAGTAATTTAATTATTTAATAAAATCGAATTAGATCACATCTAAGTAAAATTCATTTTAGAAAGTTCCAATGGACTTTTAATTATAAAATATCATTATACTGTAATTAAAAAAATGATATTGTTTGTGAAGCAATACTAACAGCTTTTGTCAGAGTCGACCGCATATGCAAATTGCAAAGCAGTGAAATTGGTTCGCTTTGCTTTCCGAGAAATAACCTTTCTTGCCACAAAACATATGTAAATCACCCAATCCAAATAAGCCAAATTAGCTATATAGCGAGAGCTAGTTCGTAGACACGGCTTCTTCACTTTGACATTTAAACAAACACAGAAGAAACCGAAATTCGAATTCGAAATCTTTCAATTCACCCACAAATCAAAATTAATAATTGCACATGCGATCCGATCATAAACCCTAACAAACAAATTTATAATTTGAAGATGTACAGCAACTTCAAGGAACAAGCAATCGAGTACGTGAAACAAGCCGTGCAAGAAGACAATGCTGGAAATTACGCAAAAGCCTTCCCTCTTTACATGAACGCCTTGGAGTATTTCAAGACCCACTTGAAGTACGAGAAGAATCCCAAGATTAAGGAGGCGATCACTCAGAAATTCACCGAGTATTTGCGCCGGGCCGAGGAGATCCGTGCCGTCCTGGATGACGGCGGCCCCGGCCCCGCTCACAACGGGGACGCTGCGGTGGCGACCCGGCCAAAGACGAAGCCGAAGGATGGTGGTGGAGATGGTGGCGGCGGGGATGGGGAGGATCCGGAGCAGGCGAAGCTGAGGGCCGGATTGAATTCGGCGATTATTAGGGAGAAGCCTAATGTTAAGTGGAACGACGTGGCAGGTTTAGAAAGCGCTAAGCAAGCTTTGCAGGAGGCTGTGATTTTGCCCGTTAAGTTCCCCCAGTTTTTCACCGGTGGGTTACTTTGAATTTTTTTTATTGTGATTGAAATTTGGGAATTGGTTAATTAATTCCGTGATTATCTATTGATTTTTTTTGTATTCACACTTGTGTTCACGCTTATGAGGTGAATTGAATTGAATTGATGGGTTGTGTTGCAAGTATTTTTTGCTTATTGGCTTGTATGATAGCTTAATGTTGGTAGCCATGTTTCCACGCTTGTGAATGAGATGCGCTGATGGAAAAAGAAACAAGGCATAAGATATATGCGAAATGGAGATTGAAAAATTGCTTTTCGAGTGGCATTAATCTTTTGGGGGATGGTAATGAGCTAAGTAAAAATCTCTGTTTGTAGATGATGGACTTAAGTGAAGATCTGTGTTGGGCGCTTTTACTGTTGTTGCAGTTCCGTTTATATCTCCTTTGATGTCTTTGCATATATGCAACTATACTCATTATCAAACAGCATTACAGTTTTGTGATCATAATTTTGTTCACTTTGTAAAAAATTTTGACGTTTCTTTCTTGTTCTATTTCAGGTAAGAGACAACCGTGGAGAGCTTTTCTATTGTATGGACCACCTGGAACTGGAAAGTCATACCTGGCCAAGGCTGTTGCAACTGAAGCTGACTCTACATTTTTCAGGTGATATATTTGTCAGCTCACCTAGTGCAATATTTGTTGCACTTTTTTTATGTATGTGTGCATACACAGAAAATAAGGGTAGACCGCATGATAGTTTATGCCTCGGTAATGTTAATGTATCCTTGGAATGTGCAAGAGTATGGGGTAATTTTTATTGTAACTTTGAATTTCCAAAAACCTTTTTAAGCTTAATACATACTATCTATCGTTTTAGCTGATTACTTTGCCAATATATGATATCATGCCTGTTGCCAGATACAATTTTTTTTAATTAAATAATGGCTTTTTAATCCATGATAGCCAAGCTCATCAATATCTTGTGAAGGTTTACTGTTGTGGACAGAGCACACATACTCTTGCGCATTCCTGTAATACTCTTGCACATTCCTGTATATATATATGTATGATGAAATCATTGTGGGTTTTTTAATGTTTATGGATGTAGGCCAGTAATGGATATGTGCTTATTGCCAGCTCTTAATATGTTATTTTTTCTCCCTGAGTAGTATTTCTTCATCAGACCTGGTTTCAAAGTGGATGGGTGAAAGTGAGAAGCTTGTCTCAAGCCTTTTTCAGATGGCTCGTGAAAGTGCTCCTTCCATTATTTTTATCGATGAAATAGATTCCTTATGTGGTCAGCGTGGAGAAGGCAATGAGAGTGAAGCTTCTCGGCGCATCAAAACTGAACTTCTTGTGCAGATGCAGGTATTTGATTGTACTTTGGAAGTGGTCTAGAAGAACTTAAAGTTTTTAGTGGTCTAAGGAGGAAGAATATTAAGATTTATTTTTATTTTTCATTTCTTTCTTTATTTTATTTTTTTAGAAAAATGATATTATACTTTTATAAATTGGTCCCTGCTTCTTTTTAGATTGTCTTTGCATTCTTATAACGTTAAGTACTTCCTAGTTATATCTCCAATTATGTAGTTCTATTGGACCAAGATAGACAAGTTATTGTTATAAGGGCAGAACTAACTGAATGAAGGTACATGAGAATTACAGATCAGACCGCCTTTGTTTTCTGTGTCATCTCACACCATGGGAAAAAGGGTTGAAGAAGCTAAGCTATTAAAATTGGATCTCTTTTGCTTAGAGATTAACATTTAGATCTTGTTGTCCAAATCATAAAAGTTTACTATATTTTTTGAGACTGAAATTATTTGGGTAATAAGTGTATAAATACTGTTATTCCATTTGCGTGTCATTGAAGTTGGATATGCCAATTTGCCTTATCATGATTGTTTTATCTTTTACCCGAGCGATAAAACTAATAAGTCATTTTAAATTTGAGCTTGACTAGGAAATTGTTGCATTCTGTAGCCAATACATTCAGCCTCCATTTCTCTTTCCTTTATTCTTATAATTTATTGGCAGTGGTAGTCACAAAATTTTAAAAGGAATAAAGAGTAGAAATGACTGTATCACTAACCTTGAATTACTATGTTTGGTACTCTTTTCTGAAATGAGAATGTCAAAATTTTGAGAAATAGATCGACTGGTTCTTTCTGTATTTTCTTCCCATTTTGAACTGGACTTATCCTTTGTACTTTTAGGGTGTTGGACACAATGATCAGAAAGTTCTTGTTCTTGCAGCAACAAATACTCCCTATGCTCTAGATCAGGTAAAGCTGAATATGAGGCAACTTTTTCTTTGATTTTATCTGATTGGACTATTACATATTGTGCCTAACCAGTTGTGATTACAGGCCATCCGGCGACGTTTTGACAAGCGTATATACATCCCTCTGCCAGATATGAAGGCAAGACAGCACATGTTCAAGGTATACAGACTGCTCTTAGTATTCCTTTTCCTTTAAAATTTTAGTGGGAAATAGTTTTTTGGCTATGCAGTCATCTTGTCCATATGGAAAATTCTTATCATGCTTGTTGGGTTTTAATTTGAACAGGTGCATTTAGGAGATACACCTCACAACTTGACTGAAAGTGATTTTGAAAGTTTAGCTCGCAAGACAGAGGGGTTTTCTGGCTCTGATATTTCTGTTTGTGTAAGTGCATAAGAGATGATTTTCAAAAATAAAAAATAAAAAATTTGCACTGTTCCTATCAAGAAAAATAAATAAAAGAATTGCATATGAGATGCCTTTTTGAGTGGATCTTTGGTCAATAATGCCTTTCTGTAAAATAGGGTTGATTGAAATTAGCCCCCAGCATTGCCTTCTTTTGGATGTGGTCTTTACTTATTTTTTGTTCTTGATTGTCACAGGTAAAGGATGTCTTGTTTGAACCTGTACGGAAAACTCAGGATGCCATGTTTTTCTTTAAGACTTCTAATGGTATGTGGATGCCATGTGGACCGAAGCAATCAGGTGCTGTTCAGATTTCGATGCAGGAGCTTGCAGCACAAGGGCTTGCAGCACAGGTATGGGCCATGGGAATCTTTTGAACTTCAGTGCTCTAATTCTACGTGGTACATCTTTGCTGGAAATTTGGACCTCTCTAGATTATATAATTTAATATGAGGCTTTTTTTTCTTGTCTTCTTTCGGCCAAAAATTATGTAAGTGGAGAAAAGAAAGTTCCGTATGTTGTTGAGGGTAATATATTGGAATTTCTCAAGTTTGAGCATGTTTAGATTGGTTAACTTTTTGTTGCTTGTCAATCTCTGTGCAGATCCTTCCACCCCCTATTTCGAAAACAGATTTTGATAAGGTTCTTGCAAGACAGAGGCCAACAGTAAGCAAAGGTGACCTTGAAGTTCATGAGAGATTCACAAAGGAATTTGGAGAGGAAGGTTAATGGGTCTATGCGTATAGTGCTGAATCATGCTAGTGAGTGGAAACATATGATTTGTATGTTATTTATCTCTTCTGGATCCAGTCATTTCTTCTAGAAGAAGGGAAGGTGACTTGACTTCCCTTTATCTGTATTCAGATAGAAAAACTGGGGTTTGATACTTGTTAATTATTTGTTTCAAATTGTGTAAAGAACAGTTCCCAAATTACTGCCTCACTTTGTTGAACATGATGCGTATATTGCTGATTCCGTAAATTAGTCAGTTTTGTGTTTATGCTAACTAATTATCTGGTTTGATAGTATTTTGATTTCCAGATTTCTTTCAGAACTGCTGTCAAAAAAGTTAAGGATTGGATGGTTGGAGGGGGTAATAGCCAGCAAGTCTTAATTTTTGACTTTTCTTTTCCGTTTCTATTCTTACTTTCTCCATCAAACCTTTTTTCCTTTCTTTTTCACTTCGTGCTTTTACCTTTCTTAGGGTAGGGTAGGTGTAGTAGTGTGAATTGTTAAGGTTCCCCAGCTTGGACCAAGCATTTCCCAATGGATGGACTAGTAACAATTGGTAGCTCTATTACCTAAAAATATTAACTGCAGTGTGGTTGACGAAAAAGAGCTTTTTATAGGGAAGTTTTACATTTACAACTTTTGACATCTATTTAGGGTTGCCATGCAGGAAATAAATAGCCTTCACATTGCTGCTATTGCCCATGATCTTGTTTTCCGGGTAGGTGTTCGTTCCTAATTTCTTATTCCTTTTCCTCCAGATTGCTCCCTTTAAAGTAAAGAGACTCCCAATATCTCAGCATCTCTGTCACTTCTGGAACTGTCAAAAGAGTATTTTTATTTATTTTTATTATTTTTTTTTTTTTGGGTACACTAACCTGGTTGACAACTGTATAACTAGGTTACAGTTTTTTTTACTTTGGGTCGGTACCGGGAGACCCTGGTTGCTCTTTGAGAATGGGTGCCACTTCATTTGGTGCTAAACATGCATTTGTTCTGCTTATTTTATGATGCATTAGGAACATGAATTTTGTCCTGGTGTGCATGCTTCTTGTTTGTAGTCTAGGATCATGTTTGAAAATGTTGTAGTCTAGGATCATGTTTGAAAATGCCATTCTAGATTAGGAGAAAAGAATTGAAAATGCCATTCTAGATTAGGAGAAAAGAATTGGCATTCTTTCACTAGGTGTCTATTTTGGCATGGTGGGTGAAGTGCACTATATCTTATTCATGGCTCAGCTGGTTTATTGTATATTGATTTTGAGCAAACACTTAGATTTTATTGAATGTTTGCAATTTGCTAGCAGGACATCAAAATGTGATTATAGTCATTGATGAAACTCTTTAACATTGCTGGTATTGCTGCTGGCAAGCTCTTTGCGTAATGATTTTGGTTGTGTTGTTTCGTCATGTATGGCTTGTGCGAAGTTGGGTCTCTTTTAATGAAGTTTTTCTTTTGGAATAGGTTTTTTCATTGAGCAAATTTGCTGAGCAATTGAATTCATCGAGTTGAAATAAGCTAGTTGAAGTAAGCTTAAAATTTTGGTTAACTTCTATTAAATTCGCAGGAGTTATTTTGCACGAAACCGTCGTCAATTCGATTTTATTCTCAATATTTGACATAACGATGCCATTTTAACTTATGCTATCATCTTAATTGCTAATAAGAGAAAATTAGAGAAAATTTTTAGAGGGTTCAGTATAAGATTTGAATTTTATGGTAAATTTTTTTAGGAGAATCTTTAGAGTTGAGTATGAGATTTGAATTTTATGGTAAAAATTAGATTTTAAAGTTAGTTAAATATTTATAATATTATTTTTGTTATAAAAAAGTATAAAAAAATTTTATAAATTTTTTAGTCTCATTCACTTTTAATTTTAAAAGGTCTTTTAACTTATTATATTCGATAAAATTATATATTATATTATATTATTATGTATTATATGATATTGTTATATATTTTATTATCATATTTTGTACTGTACTATAATATCATGTATTATATAAAATTGTCATGCATTGTGTTATACATAATGTCATGTATTGCACAATATTATCATGTATTTCATGATCTCATTTTGTATTATATTATAGAAACATATATTATACGAAATTATCATATATTATGTTACATAAACATGAGTATTTTAATATTTTTAACGGATATTCTAGTCTTTTTAATTTGATCAATAGTCCAATAAGAACAAAAATTAGTTAATAGATCAAAACTCATAATCAAAGTCAAATATAATCTCAGACTTCAAAACTTCATATAATTAATAATAGTGCATTTATTTTCTAAATTATGGAACCAAAATCTGGAACTGAAATTATTGACAGTGTATAATAGAAGAGGGAATCGAAATAGAAATTTTGGGAATCGGAGTAAGAATTTTGGGGTTTATCTTAATTTTGGAAGCTCACATTCTACTAGGGATAGTAATGGACTAGGCCTGGACTAGGCCTGACAGTACAAACAAGGGATCTGAGTATTATAAAAGTCTAAATAGGGTCAAGACCAGACTTGAGCTTTGTTCGGATTCGATCAATTTTTTTAATATTTAAATAATTTTAATTTAAAATCTCATAATATATTAATATTTAAAAACTTTAAATTTCTTTAAAATAACATAAACATAAAAATTATTCTAATTAACATCTCTACCATAAATTATATAAATAATTAAACATAAATAAAAATTAAATCTAATTCAAATAAAAACACAATTTAATTTTACAATCTAACTAAAGAGTTCATTAGTTTAACAAATAAATAAAAACACATAATTTCATTACATAATTTAAACAAAAAGTTCATTAGTTTAACAATGACAATTTACAATCCAACATAAAGGAGAGAAAAAAAATTACTCTAATACATGTGGGCATGCATTTTATTTTATTTTTTTTTAAGTCAAGATCAGACATGGCCAAATCAGGTTATATAAAGCCTTAGCCCTGATCCAAATTTAAAGGGACTTGATATGTATAAACCTGACTTTGAATTTTGACCCTTAAATTCGAGCCAAAACACATAAATACTAACCGGGTTAATCAGGCTAAAATTAAAACCGAACTTTTTTGTCATTCCTACATTCTACCCTTAATAAACTTTCATAATTTTAAAAATATTCTTAATCAAGATTTGTTATTTTGATATTTTAGTCCCTATAGAATTATGAACATACCCAAAAATTTTGTATTATTTGCAAATAGATCTTTTGATGATGATGATAATGATGATTATTATCATCATTATCATCATCATCATCATCATCAAAAATGTATTCTTAAAATTATTTTTCAATATTATTATTGTCATTAATTTCATTATAATTATTAAAATTATTTTATTTTATTTTTATTTTATTTTTATTATTATTAATTTTATTATTTTCATTATTATTATTATTAAAATATATTAAATTTATTATTATTATTATTTTATTAATATTATCATCATTAAAATATATTAATTTTATTATTATTATTATATTAACTTTATTATTTTAACTGTTATTAATCATTTTTATTAATATTATTGTTATTAAAATCTACTAATAATAAAAATATTATTAGAAATTTATTATTATTATTATTATTATTATTATTACTAGTACCACAACTGTTGCTACTGCTACTACTATTATTATTAATGATAAAAGTATTATAATAAATTATTATGTTAATGTTAATAATAATTATGATAATAGTTAATTATGGATTGTTTAGTAACTTGCAATAATCTAACTCATTTCGATTCTAATTTCAAAGTAAATTAAATGCATCAATGGTAATATAACTTATTTTTATTCGATTCCTATAGCTCAAGAAAAAAATTTATTTTTTTTCAAATTACTTATTCTAATTTCAACTCATTTTAATTCATATTTAATAAACACACCATAAGAGGATCAGTCTTATGTTAACGTATTCATTTGAACCAATTAATCTTATCGATAGCACACTTCAAACAAGTAAATATGAAACAAAATAAACATCTCAACTGTTGGGACTGAACTATGATATCTAGTAGGTATTTTATCAAAAGATTAGTTTTAGGTTTTGTCCTTAGATGAAAAGATTTCATCCGAAACACTTAAGTTGTTTTATTGAATTAGATATTACATTTCTATTATTGGGATATGATATGACTAAGGTACCACCGGTTATTGGAAAATTAAATTTGGAATGTTTTAAGTTTTGAGAAAAAAACTTCTTAGGTTTATCGACCTGAATATTTATAAACACAATTACTTTTATTAATTAATAAGGAACACAACTTAATATTAGCTTCATTTTAAAGAACGAAAAAAAATTAAACTATATAAAGTTTTTAATTTATCTGATTGCGCACAAAAAAAGATGCTAGTATTTCTATCCCTTTTCTTGTTCCCCTTATTGAAAGAAAACAAAAAATTAAAACCCTTTTTACGTATAGAATTTTCTTAACAGAAATGCTGAAAGGGTAATGCCCACATTTGGAGCAAAAATCTGACATCATCATAAGCCGGCAATAATACTCGTACTCACACAGTTGCATTAAGAGAATGTAATATAACTCTTTTAACTCAATACAAACATTTTTTTTTTTTTGAACGTTTCAGCTCATGCTCACAATTTACAAACATAAAAAGTTACAATTCTCATGAAGCCAGCATTATAATTTTGATAACATCTTAGTTTGTAGTTATATATGAAACACATGAATCCATCATCACTACCATTTTTACTTCAATTGCTATTCTTAGTTTCTTACACTTTAGGGATCATGAAGATTGCTGGAGTTATTACTCTTCTGTTGTTCATTAAACTTGCATTGGGACATGGATTCACCAAGGTAATGAAAACACAAGGCGAAATATTTTGTATTCAAAGTTTTAGGTCTGTGCCTCGCTATGAAACTGGTGCATGTATGCACGTGTGTATACATGGTGACCAAGTTCGTTCTCATTTTTCTCTGTGTTCTTCATTTTGCAGCACTATGTTGTTTGCATGGGGGAGCATTCACATCCCAGTTCAGAATATGTGACCAGAGCTAACCATGATCTACTTGCTTCAGTCACTGGAAGGTGTGACCATATATAAGCTAACGTGAAGCGATTGTTAGTTGTCTTATTGTTTACAACTGCATTGTTAGTATCAGTAGAAGTATTGTTTTGTGTTGGATTCTTTTCGGTATCCATGGAGCAAAAATGTGGCAACACACCGTTACACTAAATGCTTCAGGGGTTTCTCTGCAATGCTTACACCAGAGCAAGCTCGACAACACGCAAGTATTGTCTTTCAATGCCTAATTCCTTAATGTTATCCTATGAACACTAGCAAAAGTTGGGAAAAAGAAGTAAAATGATTAAAGGGCGAGAAAATGCATGCATTAGTATATACTGTTAAAAGTCCGTTTGATCAGAGAAAACACACGAAAGGTTAACAATCAAAGGAATTTTATAGCTGCATACATTTTCTAATAGATTTCACTTAGTTTTGCAGAAGATGAGTCAGTAGCTTCTGTATTCGAGAGCAGAGCAAAGATTATCCACACCACACATTCGTGGGAGTTCCTGGGAGTAGATTCCATTAACTAATATAGTCAAGTATCTGTGGATTTGAAATCTGACATTATTGTTGGAGTTGTTGACACTGGTAATGCTTCTTGTGTTTTTGCTGTCTCTGATGCTAAGCTATCATCTCATCACAATAAAATTCTCTTCATTTCATCTATTTTGCAGGAGTATGGCCTGAGTCTAGGAGCTTCAATGATAGCGGATTAGGTCCTGTGGCTAAGAAACTTAAGGGAGAATGTGTTCCTGGATATAATGTTACATTGTCCAACTGCTACAGGTACCTGGCAATTTCTCTAGCAATGAACAATAAAGTACATTGATCAACATTTTCTCAAAATTGGAATTTCATTTATGATTGAAACAATCTGATTGTCTGATGCATAATGAAGGCATTATTATATGAGTTTCAATGGACACAATGAAATTTGCAGGAAAATTATACCCACAAGGATTTGAAGCAGCAAATGGCCCTCTTGAATCTATAAATAGCATATCCTTCCGCTCAGCTCGAGACAGTGATGGCCAAGGAACCCAGACTGCCTCAACTCTAAGGGAGAATCTGTTCCTGGATATAATTTTACATTGTCCAACTGCAACAGGTACCTGGCAATTTCTCTAGCAATGAACAAGAAAGTACATTGATCAACATTTTCTCAAAATTGGAATTTCGTTTATGATTGAAACAATCTGATTGTCTGATACATAATGAAGGCATTATTATATGAGGTTCAATGGACACGATGAAATTTTCAGGAAAATTATTGGTGCTCAGTTTTACCCACAAGGATTTGAAGCAGCAAATGGCCCTCTTGAATCTATAAATAGCATATCTTTCCACTCAGCTCGAGACAGTGATGGCCATGGAACCCAGACCGCCTCAACTCTAGCTGGGGCAGTGGTTGAAAATGTCAGCTTATTTGGGATGGCCAGAGGCACTGCAAGGGGAGGTACACCAAGTGCAAGACTAGCAATCTACAAGGCTTGTTGGTTTAACATCTGTTATGATGCTGTTATTCTTTCTGCCTTGGATGATGCAATCAATGTTAGTGTAGATATCCTATCTCTTTCCTTTGGCCCCAGTCCTCCCCAACCTATTTACTTTGAGGATTCAACATCAATAGGAGCTTTCCATGCATTCCCGAAAGGAATTCTCATTTCCGCTTTGGCTGGAAATTCCATTTCCCCTCGAACTGCAAGCAATGTTGCTCCTTGGAACCTCACTGTTGCTGCAAGTTCTGTGGACAGGATATTCTACTCAAACATTTATCTTAGGAATTCAAAGATTTTGAAGGTAAATATTTTCAACTTTGTCCACATTACCTGCTGCATCTATCCAATAATGAGAAACATAAAAACTTCTGTACTTTCAGGGCTCTTCTTTAAATCCTCTGGAAACAAAAACATTCAACAGTTTAATAACTGGGAGCGCTGCAGCTGTTCCTGGATTTACAGCAACAAATGCAAGGTATCTCCTATCTTCAATGGTAGAAATACTTCATTGCTTGATGCAAATGGTGCCTTTACATAATTGTATAATTTATATGCTGCTATATTTATTTGGCTAGCCTTCCAGGTTCTGTCAGTAGATTCTGCACATTGAGCGAGTCACTGACCGACTGAGTTGAAAAATCTGTCAAGACAATTTTCTTAAGGATACATAAGCCAGTGACTTGAACATAAGTTAACATGCAACATTCAAAAACGGTCTTCTTCCTTTCTCTCCCCCACACGAAAAAGAAAACAAAACAAGATAAAATTATTGCATCGCCCGTTGAAGATCATTTAAAATGTGTTCCTTTTAATATTTTTCCTTTTATTCTTCACAAAATACATATTTACCAGACCATATCTCCTCTGGAAGTGACTATTACTTGAAAATCCTCGTAATCCAAATTGGTTTTCTTGATCAGATATCATGATCAAAGAACCACTAGTTCATATCCACGCCCTTGCTGTATAAAATTCAAAAGTTACCTAGTTGCTCTAAATCATTAGTTTTTATTTTTTCTGTCAGCTTTTGCAAGAACAATACTCTAGATCATACATTAATCGAGGGGAAGATTGTAGGGTGCATGATTGAGGCTTTGACTGACAACCGACAAGATAAAAGCATATTTGTAAGAGAAGGTGGTAGTGTTGGAATGATACTCATCGACCTCAATGCCAAAGATATTGGTTTTCAGTTTGTCATCCCAGCCACTCTAATCGGTCAAGAAGAAGAAGCACAAGAACTTCAAGCATATATGACTGCAGGAAAGTGAGTTCTCTAGATCTCTCAACTTCAAAAACATTGCTAAATTAAAAATTACATTTTCAGAGAATTCATATGAAAATAATGGGTCGCTTATTAGATAAATACCAATGTTATTACAGAAATCCAATAGCCAGAATCTATCAGACAGACGATTCTGAAAACTAAGCCTGCTCCAGAAATGGCAGCATTTTCCTCCATGGGACCAAATATCATTACTGCAGACATCATTAAAGTAAGTTGTATAATTCTTTTCAAATTATGTGCTCACGTAGGCATTGAATAAACTTTCATTCAATAACAACGACACAAAGGGAAACCTAAGATAGAAAGTGTTAATGCTGTAATATTGAAAAAGTCAAATAGAAAATGAAAATAGTACATCATGATTCCAATTTTCTATTACAGCCAGATATTACTGCACCTGGAGTGAACATCTTGGCACCTTGGTCTCCAGTAGCAACTGAAGCAACAGCTGAACAATCAGTTGATTACAATATAATTTCCGGAACCTCCATGTGCTGTCCACATGTTTCTGCTGTTGCGGCAATTATAAAATCTCACCATCCTTCTTGGAGTCCAGCAGCAATAATGTCTGCAATAATGACAACAGGTTAGCAGCTTCATCAATGATAATTTACCAGTGTATTCTTTTAATTAATTTAATTAACGTGCCAAATTTTCTAATATTTTGTTGCAACAACTACAGTTCTAGATAACAACCACCAGCAGATTAGAAGAGATCCAAATGGCACCCACACCACACCATTTGATTACGGGTCTGGACACATAAAACTGATAGTGGCTATGAATCCTGGACTAATTTATGACTTTCATTCCCATGAAATTATTCATTTCCTCTGCAGCACAGGTGCAACCCCTGGACAACCAAAAAATTTTACAGGAGAGATAATTCACTGCCCAAACCGTCTCCCGCCATCTTACAATTTTAACTACCCATCAATAGGTGTTTCCAACATGAATGGAAGTTTATCCATTCATCGAACAGTTACATATTATGGTGAACGCCCAACGGTTTATGTTGTACACATAAAAAATCCGACCAGTGTCAAGGTTAGTGTTTCACCTGCTGAACTTTACAAAGACTGGGGAGAAGATGTCCTCAGAGTTGATTTCATACCTTTCAAAAAAAGTGATGGAAGTTTTGTGTTCGGTGACTTGACATGGAGCAATGGGATCCATAGAGCTAGGAGTCCTATTGGTCTGAATGTGCTTTCCTTGTAGGAAACAGAGTTCAAATACATATTTTGAGTTTAGAATATTCAATTATCAGATGGGTTGTTACATCATAGCCGTAATGTATCAGCACAATTAATTAGATCATATCATCTTCATGCAACTCAAAAACTAAAAAGCCAATGGGAAGAAATTTTTTTTTATATAGTTTGGTCAGATGCAAGACATGTAGCTTCAGTCAGCCATTTAATTATACGTTACTGAAAGTCATTTCAGATGAATTTACAATTTATATTGCTTAACAGATAAATTGCAAATGAAAGCAAAATAAAGGAATTGGCAGAAAGACTGTGAAGTTACAACAAAAGAATCAAACAAACAACCTTGACTTCCATAATCGTGATGGTCATACATCTCTTCAAGCAGCATTGTTTGAAGCAAAGCGAATGAAAGCATCCAACTCCATTAAATTAATTTGAGTTAACCGTTAAGGTCCCTCTTGCTGCATTAAGACCTACATTACCTTTTCACTAAGCAATAAATAATTGCAAAGAATCCTATTCCAAATATATACATGCGCTAGGTTAGTCATAGCCACAAAAAAACCTTGCATATACAAGATTTGAGTTGTGTACCAAGCTTTGCATCTATTTCCAACTGAAATAGTCACCAATAATCCCCACAAGAGCATAAACCTTCCTTAAAGTGGTGGAACCGATTTGTATCCCGAACAACAATATATCTTCCTTCAAGCTTTGATATTAACTTTATGACAGTATGACAGTCACCACAGACTCTAAGGTTCTTGACAATCTGTAAAGGAGCTCCGGCAGGAGTGGCAACCAATCCAAAAGCAATGGCCAGTCTCTCACTGTGTTGAGAAAGAATGGCTTCTTTGTGTTCATCATCAATGTCCTGAAGCACATAACTTGTATCAGGCTTATAGCCTGCATCCTTTAATCGGGTACTTAACTCTTCAAGTTTAGAATAAATTTGATTCGATTGTGGATGTGAGATATCACCAGCCAAGAATGAGTAGGTCTTGTTCTTCACTTCAATCCAGCTGTAGCCAGCTTCTTTTTTCACTTTTTTATCATCCATTAGCTTCCTCACTCTAGCTCTCTCTTGCCAATGTCCTGTTGCAGCATACATATTTGATAGCAGTACATATATGGCTGAGTCATGTGGCTGAAGTGAAATGAGCTTTTCCCCTGCAAGTTTTCCCAGATCTATATTATGGTGAACACGGCAAGCAGCCAAGACAGTTCGCCACACAGTTGCACTAGCAGCAAATGGCATTCTGTTGATGATATCCATGGCTTTTTCAAGCATTCCAGCTCGGCTATATAGATCAACCATGCAAGAATAGTGCTCCATTGTTGCATAAATGTGGTGCTCATTTACCATGATATCAAAGTATTGTTGACCTTCATCCACTAAACCAGCATGAGTACAGGCCGTAATGACGCCAATGAATGTTATCCCATCGAATTCCAAGTCTTGTCTTTGCATTTCCGTAAAAACCTCAAGAGCCTTCTCCGCACAACCATGCTGTGCATATCCAGAGATCATTGTGTTCCATGACACCAAATCTCTTTTCCTTTGCCTCTTAAAAACTTCACTTGCACTCTCAATATTCCCTTTCTTTGCATACATGGTAACAAGAGCGCTACTGACACATAAAGCATTATTCAATTTTGCTTTAATTGAGCATGCATGAAATTGTTTACCCTGTTCTACTGCTGCTGATGGTGCAGTACAGGCATTTATGATACTAGAAAAAGTAAACTCATTGGGTCTAACCCCCTCACTTGTCAATTGTCTGTATATTTTGACGGCTCCTTCAGTGTCTCCTATTTGAGCGTATCCAGCAAGCATTGCTGACCATGCTACAATGTCCTTCTCATCAATGAGTTCAAAAACTTTAGCAGCTTCATCCAGTATTCCTTTCTTAACATAAGCATTTAAAAGTGCCGTTCCAACGGAAAATGACTTCTCATAATTAGTTTTGATGATTTGTGCATGTATTTGGAAAGGAGAAACAACAGTGTGTGCCGTAAGAATTATGGAATAAGTAAAATCATTTGGTCTAACACCTTCCCTGGTCATTTGGCAAAATAAATTCACTGCTAGATCTATTGCACCATTCTGCAAATGACCACTAATCAAGGCAGTCCATGATACCACATCTTTCATTTCACGCATCATAGAGAATATTTTACTAGCATCTTCAATTTCACTGCACTTACTGTAAGCAACCATGAGTCCCGTTCTAATGTTGTGATCAAAATCTATCCCATTCTTTAAAACCTGAGTATGTAGCTGACGCGCAAGCCTCAATTCTTTAGTAGTAGCGCATAACTTTAAAACAGAAACAAAAGTTGACCTTGTGAGCTCTGCACCTGCAAGTCCCATATTGTTAAATGTTTCAAAAGCTTCCATATGAAGCCCGTTGGTAACATAACCTGCAACCATGCTATTCCAAGTGACAGAATCCCTGTCCTCCATGCCGTCAAAAACAGCCCTAGCATCCCTAACCATCTTTGATTTCAAGTACATACTAATCAAAGCATTGCACACAGATGTCACCACCTCAACCCCATTCTTTATAACCATGGTATGAACTTGAACTCCCCTCTCAACTATTCCTTCATCAGCTAAGACTCCAAGAACAGTTGAAAACATAAGCGAACTAGGTCTAATACCCTCAACTTGCATCCTATGAAACAGCTCCAACACTCTTTCATTCATTTTATTGCGTGCATAACCACTTAGCAATGAAGTCCAAGAAACCACATTTTTCTCATTCATATCATCAAAAACTCTCCTTCCATCTTCCACATTGTTAGTCCTCATATATAAATCAACAAGAGAAGTGCTAACACTAACATCACTAGCAAGACCAGACTTAAAACACTCAGAGTGTACTTGTCTACCAAGCACATGATCAAACAAGCATCCACAAATCTTCAACAGTGAAGACAGAGTTGACACAAAAACGGGTAAACCCAAGCGGCGGATGCCCAAGAAGAGATTAAGAGGTTCCTGGTGGAGACTATCGCGATAGTACTCAAAAACTAGGCGAGTGTACTCTACAGGGTTTCTTTGAGGACTTCTATCGAACAGGTTCTGGTCTTCCCTTGAGCCAGATAGTTCCCGCTCTCCTGCGAAGGTTTGTCCACTCGAGGCATTAGCGTGTAACTTGGAGTAAAATGGGCTTTTGAAGCTCTTAAGAGGTTGCATAGTTTGAGGCTTTACGAGGGATCTTAAAGGAGAGCTCAGAATCATGCTCTGTCTGTTAGGTCTGGCGTTTGATTACTTGTTTCTAAAGAAAGGAGATTACCTGCAAACTTGAGGGGAAAAAGGTTAAGAACAAATAAAATGTTTTCTAATAAACGACATGTCAAATTACAAACTTATTATATTTTGTCATGTCATCTTTGTAATACGGTTAAACATGAAAGTCATACATAAAATTTAAAATAAAATTAAAATTGTACGTAACGTCATGTCAATATCGAACATCCAATAATTAAAATTAATAGCGTCATGTCCATATCGAACATCTAATAATTAATAATAATAATAATATTAGCATATTTAATTTTTATTATAACTTAATTCAATTATTATTTTTTTTATAAGAAAGAAAACATTTTATTTGAGGTCAAAAATAGCTAATAATACACTATTACAAGTACAGAAATATTATGTCAGAATAGGCTCGAATATAATATTTAGATTAAGTTAAGTTTTAAGTCTCGTTGACTATAAATTTTTTTTTTATAACTAAATTAGAGAGTAATTTCACATATTAGATTTCATGAGCTATTGAAAAATTTTTTACAAGTCTGGCTGCCTAACTCAGATTTGTAAGGTGAAATCACAACCTACTGTTCTAATCAGATAAAAGAAGACACTATAGTGTCCGCTACAACTACTAACATCAATACAAATTAACATAATACAACCTCTGGTTCTAAACTAAAATCCAGAGGTATTATTACAAAAACATTAAATTAAAATAAAAACCCACAACCTACTGTTCGAGGTTAATTACTAGTAAACCCACGACGAGCCCCCGCCCCATGCTATCGGAAACCTTGACACACGACCATTAGAGCCACCCAACGACTCCAACACAGGTGTACCCTTCCTGATTCAACCACTAAAGCAGCGCCATCAACAGTTCTCGAAACCACCTCTCGGAACAATAGAAACAACAACCAGCACACCCAATAACATTCAACAAGAACAATGATAAAATATAATAACAGAAATAAATAAAAGCAGAAAAAATAAAAAAGACATATCAGTCGTAGAGTGAGACGCTCTCTTCGGCCGGCAACTACTGTTTTGACCTGAAGACTACTAGTTCAAGTTGTTGGTGACGCTGGCATGAGTGCGAACAAAATAAAATATTGGAAAGAACTAGATTGCTAGCTCCTTAACTTTTATCAAAATCTAACGTCAGTGGTTGGAAAAGTTTTGGTCACAGGTGGATCTGAAAGCTTTAAGTTTGTGGAGGCACGTTTATGACGACGGTGAACCATATCCAGAGGCACATTGGAGGCATTGGCAGCCACTTTCACTGGAAAAGCAAGAGATCGAACGGCAGAGATGAGTGGGTTAAACAACTCCCCTTCTGTATTGTTAATCCAGCTACAAACTCTTTTATTCAATTATTTAAAACATAAGAAAACACTAGATAAATTATATCTCATCCAATCCAGTCCGATATGAGATATCAAACTATATCAAACTTATAATATAAGATTTGTAACTTTATATTTGTTTTTCTCCTAAACTAACTACAACTTCATTCAACTAAAACCACAATCGTACAATGTATACAATTGTACAATAGGAGTACAATAGCATATACACAATATCTATATACAAGTAGTAGATAATCAGTTTAACTATCACTACATACGGATGAACAAGAAAATAGATTACAAGAATTAATACAAAAGGCATAATAAAACTAGAGATATGGATTAATAGAAATATGGATCAAAGAGCAACGGAATTCCTCATTTGGTCTCTTGGATGGTATCTTTCAACATTGGCTTTGGCTTCTTTGATTAGGCAAAGAAGAACCTTAAACTGTCACAAATTCAAGACCTAATTACGGAAAATCTACATAAATAATCATAAAAATTTTACCTATTTAAAAAATAATCCTTTAAATTTGTTTCTTTCAAAAATAACAAAAAAATATTAAAATAACTAAAACACCCTTCTCATTTTCACTACATGAAATTAGAAGCTAAAGGAAAATATCAATAAGGTTCATAAAAATTATTATTAGACAAAATAGATAAAAATATTACAGAAATTAACGAATTAATTAAACAAATGATATGATATATTAAGATTATAATAGAAGAAATAAAACTTCTTAAAATAGAGATCTTTGAAATAAAAAATAAGTTAGACAAGAAATCAACAATTCTAAAAGCACAAAGAGAATTAAGAGAATTTTGACATAAAGAAAAAATACAATTTGGAGAAGTCGTCAAATGATCAGTTGATGAAAGAATAAGAACAACTGTCATGCCAGAAATTTTAAAAAGAGAAGAAGAATATCAAAGAAAATTAGAAGAAACAATAAAAAGATCAAAGGAAAAAAAATAAAAAATAAAAACTGATACAAAACAAAAAGGAATAAAAATTAGTGAATCTAGAGAATCAACTGATAGTAAATAATGAATAATTTAGAAGAAAAATTTGATAAATTATCATTAGAAGATTTAGATTTAGAAATATTAGGATATGATGTAAATATGAATGTTGAAGTACCACTTACTGAATCAAGTATAAAAACTGAAATCCCTGAAGTTCCTTACAACAATAAAAAGATAAGAACATAACATCAAATAATGTCATCCAAAAAATCTTATTATAAAATGTATCCAGAAGAATATGTATCAAAATATAAAATTGAAAATGAACCCATTAAGCTTATGAGAAGTAAATTAGATATACACTGTAGAAAAGATCCTAGTAAAACATTAATAAGTTAGTCAAATGATATGAAGATGATATTTATATTCAATAAATCAACTGATGATTGGAAGTAAAAAATACAGAAGAAAAATTTGATATATGCATTGATTTATTAATAATAAGTTTTGCTGGTAATGTACAAAATTGGTGGGATGGAATAACTGAAGAAACAAAATTTTTAATAAGACTAACAACTAAACAAGAATTTAAAAAAGAAATTAGTGAAGGATTAGATAAATTCACAAATTACATAATAAATGAATTTTCAGGAGAAAATTGGGAAGATCTCAAACAAAAAGAAATAGAAAAGGAAAAACTATTAGTAAGACAACATTTAATTAATCTTCAAATATGTAATTTATGCAACATAAAAAATTACACATGTGAATTTCATAAATATTATTATAAACAATTTTATAGTAATGATAATCAAACAATTTATTATGATATGTATATAAATAAATTACCACCACCATGGAATACTTACTTACTAACAGAATTAGGAAAATTAATACCAAATACTTTAGGATCTAGAATAAAATTTGTAATAAGAAAATTAAAAGATATATGTATAGAAAGATAATTATATAAAAAGGTAAAAAATGCAATGGTGATTTGTTACGATCAAGTAGATGCACCTAATTAATGAGGATGTAAACCATATTATAAAAAAATATAAAAAACGTAAGTAAGGATATAAAGGTAAATATATAAACAAAAAAATATATAAAAAATACTACATAAAATATTAGAAAAACAAAACATTTAAAAGAAAAATTTATAGAAGATACTATAAAGGAAAATATAATAAAGAAATTAAAAAAGACCCTAAAGAATGTAGATATTGGAATTGTGGACAAAAAAGACATATAAGCCCTGAATGCAAACAGAAAAAAGTAAGAATAGCTGAGGTAGAATATTATAAAATAAAACCAGATTTAGAATTATTATCTAAAAAGAAAGTAATAAATTGTTTTAATACTAAAATATACGAAAGTTACAATAATACAGAATCTATAAATACAAGTTTTTTAGAAAGCTCAGACTCAGATGAATCATAATCAGAATTCTGAAATAGAAAATATAGAAGATATAGAAAGAGAAAAAGAGATAGAACAAAAAAAATAGAGATGGATATCAATTAATTGTACAATTGAATTAGGAAAAATTAAAAGAAATTTCAAAAATATCTTTAAATTTGAAAAATCCAGATAATACGATTTTTAGAAATATACATCAATCCTTCAAAAGAAAAAACATAGTTATTCATGAATATTAAGAACAGGAAAAAGCTATAAATATAAGACAAAGTAGAGGAAATATTAAATTAAGTTTGTTAAACTCTAGAGGAATAAAAGCTACTTTAAATAAAATTAAAAGTGATAAAACTAGAGATAAGATACAATACGTATACTTAGTTGGAATATAAATATTAGTAAAATCATTATTTAGGGAATGAATAAATTCACCTGTAATGCTTAGTTTACATGATCAAAGATTTATAGATACGAAATTAGTACATTTAGGAACTATAGAAGGAAATTTATGTTATAAAAATTTTTTGTTTACATGTTACCCTATATATCGTGTCTATATAAAAGACAAAAATATAAATGATACCTTAAATTTATATTTTAAATTAAAAAGAAAAGATATAATGAAACCTTGAAATAAAATTATGACATTTTATTATTCTGCTTTATATTCTTTTTGTAACAGTAATTATAGATAAATATGTAGCAATAAACCATATATAAAAATAGTAAAAGAATTTCAAAATTTAGGACAAAGTATAAATTCAATATTACAAATCCCTAACTTACCGATAACATATAAGTTAGACATAAAAGATAATAAATCTAAATTAAAGGAAGATAATAAGAACCAAATAGTACCAATTCAATTTGGTAACAAACAACTTATTAAAAGAAATAAAAATAAAGGAAAACAACCAGATTACAATATTTATAAAGAAATAATAATACCTGATAATACATCAAGTAGAAATTTAGTAATAATGGGAAAATATTTTAATAGAATAAAATTTATAGAAGGAGTAAAAATATTAATAGATACATGTTCAAGCCATAACCATTTAAATATACTAAAAAAAAGGATTAACAGAATATGTAACAACTAATGAATATAAATATAAAGACTTTAATGAAAATGTAAGAATTTGTACAAAAGAAGTAATTGTTCCAACATATATAAGAAGAGTACTATTCAGAATATCATGTTTCATAGACTCACGATTTAATCAAAATGAAATATATGATATAATATTAGGAATGAGGTTTTTAAAATATATAAATTATAATATTACTTTTGAAAGAATATATATAAAAATAGATAATAAAACAACAGAATTTTATCCTAAAATAGCAATGTGAAAAGATGAATAAATGAATACTATAAAGTTCTCTTTAGGTACTTACATAGAACTAACTTTTTGTGAAACTAATATAACTACATGTGCAATAATAAACACAGGAGGTGAAATTACATTAAGTAAATCTTTTTTACTAAAAGAATGGAATAAATTCTCAAGTTCTGGAATAAAACTTATAGGAATCACAAATACTCAAACACCTTTACTATGTTATAAATCTCAAATCCCAATTATTCTTGGTAATAAAATAATATTATTAAAATATATTATTCAATATAACACCTTAAAACAAGATTTACTATTAGGAAATGATTTTCTTATCCAATTTCAAAGTTATCAATAAATTTTATATAATATAAACCTTAAAACACTTTGTAGTCATATTCTCAAATTGCCCCATATCTTTAAACTATACAGAGTTACAGTTGAACGTGGTGATTATAATTATAAAATCTTTTTTGATAAACAACAATTACAAAATAATTTGATAACTATAGATGAAATTAAGAGACAATTACAATAAGTATATCATGAAAATCCTTTAGCACTATGGAACCCTAAAAATTTAAGAACTAAAATAGAATTGATAGAACCAGTAACTGAGTAAGACTAATGATATATACCTAGGAAGATATAGCAGAATTTAAGATACAGTTAAAAGAATTATTAGGTTTAAATTTAATAAGATAAAGCTTTAGTCCTCATTTAAGTCCAGCCTTTATGGTTATGAAACATAGTAAACAAGTAAAAGGAAAAGCTAGAATGATAATAAATTATAAAGAATTAAATAAACATACGAAATTTGATGGATATTTCTTACCAAAGAAAGAAGTACTAATTAATTTAGTAAAAGGAAATACATATTATTCTAAATTTGATTGCAAATCAAAATTTTGGTAAATAAAAATGAAAAAAGATAGTATAAAATATACAACCTTTAGTACACCTCAAGGTCATTATGAATTGTTACTAATGCCATTTGGATTTAAAAATGCATCACAAATATACCAAAGAAGAATGAATAATTTGTTAAGAAATAAAACATATTTATTATCTATGTAGATGATATTTTAATAAGTTCATAAACATATAAAGAACATATTGAACATCTAAAAGACTTTGCACAAACATGTAAAGAAAAACGAATAGTACTAAGTGAAAAAAAAGTTAGGATATGTCAGAATTAAATAGAATTTTAGGAATGATACTTAATAATACAAGTATAAAATTACAATCTCATATAAGTGAAAAATAAAATATTTTCCTGATAAATTAGAAAATAATAAACAAATACAGAAATTTTTAGAATGTTTAAATTATACAGAAGGATTTATAAATAATTTAGCTAAGAAAAGAAATCCCTTACAAAAATTATTAAAGAAAAATAATCTTCACGAATAGAAAGAAGAACATACAGAAACAATTAAACAACTAAAAGAAAAATGAAAAAATTTACCTAAATTAAGATTACCATAACCAACAGATAATTTAATTTTACAAACAAATGTCAGTTATTTATATTGGACAGCAATTTTAAAAACTGATTTAAATGAAATATGTAGATATACTAGTGGAACATTAAATTCAGCAAAACAGAATTATACAACACATGAAAAAATTTATTAGCAATATTAAAAGGAATTAAAAAATTTTCATTATTTTTAATTGCTAAGGAATTCACAGCAGAAACTGATAATACTCAAGTTAGATCATTGATATTTAATAAATTACCAAATGAACCTCAATATCGAAGGATCCATAGATGACAAGTATTCTTATCTTTATATACATTTAAAGTTAATTATATTAAAGGTTCTGATAATTATCTTGCAGATTTTTTATCCAAGAATATAGAATTTGCTGAAGAATCATAAACAATGGAGGAAGAAATCTCCAAAATAAATGATGAAATAAATCAGTTGTAAGCTGATGCTACTGAAGCCTTGGACGCAATAGACTATCTAAGAGATATATTTGAAACTTATAATGATGGAGTAGACAGGCTAATATCCTCTTGGAATAGTCTGATAAGTAAATTCTAAATAAATCCAATAAATGCTGGAAGCAACAGTGAACCCGTTCCGCAGGATCCTACCGGAGATCCAATATATCAGGACTCTACCAGAGATCCAATAAATCAGGATTCTACCAGAGATCCAATAAATAGGGATCCTATCAACGATCCAATAAACAAGGATCCTATCAACGATCCAATAAACTCGGATCCTATCAGTGATCCAATAGTCCTAAAAAATAAAATTATAACCATCTGTGCAAACAGATGAAGAAAATAAAAGAACTGTCAGTATAAACCTTTTGTCTCAGAATATGATAATCTCTCTTTAAATCCAAAAGAAGAAGACTATAAACAGGTAACTACTTGGATTTATTCTATTCGTTCCTATAAAAACACCATCCATAAATCTCCAAGAAGAATATATATCTCATAATGATAGCTATAAAAAATACAGATCCAATCCTTGTTGGAAAAATAGCAAGAAATTCTTGATATGATATACCATAACATAAATATAAAAGAACTAACCAGTTTTGATGAACTCTTTGTAAAAAAGTTTCTAAATTTGCTAAAAAGAGATAAATATATCTCAAATTCTATAACATCGGTCCTAAATACACCAATAACATAGAATACCAAGCCTTCTGCATAATTACAATATGACATGTTACCAAAAATTTTAAGCTCCAAATGGGAACAGAATACACAGCAGCCCCACAGTTCAATAAAGCATGAATAAGAACAAGAAGAGCTCGAGGCATAAAGGCAATCTGGAGCATAGCAAAAGACCTGTACAATAGAAAATTTAATAATTACATTCTTTTGACAGCAGAAGGTGGAGAGTCATCAAAGACTTGTAAAGGAAAAGATAAGGAGTCAGAATCACGATTTCATCTTTTTTCCTCAACCATACATTTGTAAAGAAAAAAGATGACAATCAATAATGTAATCTCTATATAAAGAGAAATAAATCAGATCGAGATGGATCATAATCTGATCTTCATCCGATCTTCCATCTTCTATAAAAAAATCTTACATCCAATTTCTCTTAATGAAAAAATAAAAAAATTTTCTCCTAACTCGGCTAAAAAAACATATAATCTGATAAACCAAATAAACTTATAAGAAAGAAAGATGAAACCAATATCTAATATTGGATATAAGGAAATTCCAAAACACCAAAGGATATAATGAAGTCGTAGACTGTCCAATTTTCTGATTTTAGCCAAGGGTGAAGGCGTGTTGAGGGATTTGAGGACGAGGTCATCTAGGCAGAAGGTTATTCCGCCAGTGTATAGGAAAATCCTTTTATACAATAAAAGATAGAGGTAATAATTCCAAATTCTTATCTTTTGGTGGTAAATGTTTATTAAAGATGTTATTGTTTGATGGGAAAAGAAGGAGTTCTTGGACATATAGTTTTTATATGGAAAAATTTCACGATAATATATGCAAAGAAACAGGAGTAGATAAAACAATTTGGATAAATGATAGAACTAAAATTCTAGATAATAATAAAACCTTAATGATACAATTTAATTATGGAACATGGAAATACGAATCATACTTATTTTCAAAAGATAATTTAGTATCTAAAGAAGCTTTATTAGCAATAAAAATATAAGATTACCTAAAGAGTTAGAAAGAAAAATAATAAATCAAATTGAAACAAATAATTTACAAAAAGAAATATATATGATACAACTAAATCAAGAACTTGAATTATTAGAAATTAATATACAATTAGAACAACAAATTAAAGTATGTGATCAAATAGACAGTGATAATGATGATTGAGCAAGATACAACTTTCATTACCAATCAAGATTTATTCTACATATAAAGTCATTTTTTAAATACATCTAAATAGTTTCTTTTGTACTTATGCAAGTCATGTACTCAATCTTTAAATAATAATATTTCAGTTTGATCAAATAATTTTTATTGATTAGATTTTTTCGATTAACTAGATTAGTTTTTAGACCCCCTAAGCCAAATAGTATCAAAGCCATTAACATTAAGAAAATTGTCAATAAAGCCAATAAAACCAATAGAGCCATTAACATCAAGAAAGTTGCTAATAAAGTCAATAAAGCCAATAAAGCCATTAACATCAAGAAAATTACCAATAAAGTCAATAAAGGCAATAGAACCATGTAATACCAATAAAGGCAATAATATCCATAAAAGTAATAAAAATTATAAGAAAATTAAGTAATCAGAAAAATTTAAGAATATAATGATTATAATAATAGAAATTTGATTGATTGACAAAAGTTATTAGAATAAAATAAGTTATTTACAACAAAAAATGAATCTAATAATTAATATAGTAGATGTAATATATACTTTAAAAATAAAAAGACAAAAATGAAATAAGAAATTTGGTTAAAAAATAAAAGAAAATAAGAATTATATAAAAAATGTTGAATTAAAATTAATACAAGAACATAGAGAAAGATTTAATATAAATATAGATAGTAATGAAAATTTATTAAATAAAAGAATGAAATTTATAGATGAATTAATTAAGTTTTTAATATACTAGTATAAAACAGAAACATTATGCATAATAATCTAGATCCAGAATTTAAAGATTGAAATATGATTATATTAATGTGTCATAGTATAAAAAGAATGATTTTTAGTTGAGAAAATAAAGTTAATCTTTATATAGAACATTTAAATCAAGAAATTATAAGTTTAGAAGAAGAAAGAAAAACTTTAATAAATATAGGACAAGAAAATTATGAAGAATTAGAATTAATAGATTTTTATAATCTTGAACAAAAAAATATATTTTTATTAATAAATAATAAAAATTTTAGAAAGAATAGGACGAAAGTGTAGAAACGATAGAAGAATAAATAGAAATGCATAAAATTATAAAAATTTAAGGATTATAAAAGAAATTTATCATAATAAAAAAAACAAAACAGAAGATATTTTTAAAAATAACATAAATATGATAAGAGCTTTTTGTTTATGCAACTAACATTTGGCCAATTATGATAATAAAAAAAATTAAAAATGTTAAAAATAAAAATATTCAAAGTTATAAGATTAATAATGATAATTTTGTCACTAATTAAAGGATAATTTACAAACAAATTGAAATATACAATAAAAACAACAAAATTCACCAGAGAAATTCTTTCCAGTGAGAAAAGTGAAACGCAATTAACTTGTTTTGGGGAAGACGAAAGAGAGAAAAGAAAGTTTTGAGTGTTACGATTTGTAACTTTATTACTTCATTAAGATTTGAGTACTTTATATTAGAAAATTTCTATTTTGAAGTTCAAGCTATACCAATCTAAGATGCAAGTTTTATGATTCAGATTGTTAAAATGATCAACTAACCAATATCACAATAAAATTCATTATCGAGACCAGCTTTAATTAGCACAACAATAACAACGAATGCAATCCTAAAATAAAATTCACTCGTGTATCATTAAATTTTGGAAGTGAAGTGGTGGCTTTAGCTTTATCCTACTCCATATATCCTAAACATAAAAATTATTCTCCTAAATTCACTTTAAAAGATGAAACATTCTATTTTTCATTTTGTTTTATACTCTTTTTGGGCTTAATCTTTACGAAAAAGCAACTTTACCACGATATTCAAATCAGCTAACTAAACAGCAACACATGCTTAATTGCTTGTGCAAGTGAACTCAACAAAGCCACCCACTAAACACCAAAAAACCTCAGTCAATCCAATCTAAAATACATTCCACCTTTGTCCTTTTCACATAAATTCTAAGCCTATTTTTCATTCCCAGTTAGTTGGTTGCCATTTTTGCATTTACATTTTAAAAATATGTTACCCAATTAGATTTTTTTTTTCTATAGTTAAATTTCATCTCTCTCTCTTTATTATTTTAATAACTCTTAAAGCCTCACAATTTTTTCTAGGGAAGATGTATTGATTGTATTCCTTATATTGACCGTTATTTTTCTTAGATCCTTTTCTTCTCTTTAACTCCGCACTTAGGGTTTTACCTTTTCTTTTTTTCAAAAAAATTATTTACTACTATTTATGTCGTTTCTATTGCTTTCTTGCAAAGGGCTTTTTTGATTCTTCAATTTAGGGCTCATTTGGTACCATAAACCTCGTTGCGTACCCTAATTAGGGTTTCTTAGTTGAAAACCCTAAAATTGAGGGTTTCATTTTTTACTGGGTTTTGAAAGAAACAAGGTAAATATTATGTTTGTTTTTACATTGCTCTGGCTTTTTTGTTTTTAATAATTTTTTTGGGTCTAATTTTTTATTTTATTTTTTGGGTTCTAGAATTGAGTTGGGATTACTATTGAGAGCTTACTTGTTCAAGGAAAGCTTTGAACTTGTGTACCTTTTCATGGGTTTTGAAGTTTCAAGTTAAAGGAAAGCTGTATTCAGTTTTGTCTTCTTAGGATAATTACGGAGCAAAGGAGATGATTGCTGAGAAACCCAGCTGGGTTAGGCATGAGGGAATGCAGATTTTCTCCATTGATGTACAACCTGGTGGTCTCAGGTTTGCTACTGGTGGAGGTGACCACAAGGTATATTTCCTCACTTTACTCCAGCACAATGCCAAAGGAGTAAATAAAGTAATTTGTTAGAAGGGACCGAAAATACTGAATTCTGCACTTGGAATTGTTTGCGCTGTCCAATTTTTGTTCCCTTTTGTATATCTTCTGAGCTCTATGTTTTATAGTGTTTCTTGGCTCATTTAGATGTCTGACACGAATTTTAACTCTGTAGCTATCTCTGCTGATATCATCATGATTGCTCTCATTAACTTACTGGCCGTGTATAGATGCTGTGTGTTTATTGACTGTTGCTTTGTTGCTCCAAAAATTTTCTTTTTTAGCTAACTGCTTTGTAGCTATTTGTGGCATTGGCATCTTGGTGTGGTATATACTATCTGTGTTGATGGAGACGATATAAAAAAATGTTTTTTCCTCTTAGCATTTATGTTTGGTTCCAAAATTATATAATTTGGTATAAAAGCACATCCAAATGGGCTGTCTATTGAGATGATAGGATCAGTTTGTTGCTCATGTGTATTTTAGATGGGAGGTTACTGTTCTTGATCATGGTTATGGAAAACAGTTATGGGTTCATGCTAATGGAAGAAAAATTCATGAAGAGCAGGTAATTGGGAATATTGCAATATGTCTGAGGGAGGGAGTGTTGTTAATGAACTTTTGGGAATATTCTACTTAAATTGTGTTTAATTTGTCTCTATAATTGTGTATATTCAGTTTTTCAATATTTAATTTTTGACATATGACTGACTCTGTTCCTGATTTCTCTGTATTCTGCAACTCTAGTTTTAGTTATACAATCTATTCAGTCCGTCTTATGATTTGGAAGTTATGGATTACATTTTTCCCTTATCCTTCCTTGGTTTGAACTTGTGAGTTTTTCTTATTATAAGTTTAATCGTACGAATAGTCAGAAACCAAGCTACGCCCTAATGCGTGATTTTTGGAGGCATCTCTTGTGTAATTTGTTTGGTTATATTGCTTACCTACTTTGATGCGCATATTGTATAAACTCTTTTGCAATTTATTCTAAATCATGACGGCTAATGAAAAAAAATGTAACATGCAGGTTCGTATATGGAACATGAAATCTGTTGGCAAGAACTTTGAAAACGATGAATCAACACAGAGGCTTCTTGCAACCCTTCGCGATCATTTTGGGTCAGTTAACTGTGTTAGGTGGGCTAAGCACGGTCGGTATATTGCTTCAGGTTCCGATGATCAGGTTATTTTGATTCATGAGAAAAAGCCTGGTTCAGGAACAACAGAGTTTGGTAGTGGAGAACCCCCAGATATAGAGAACTGGAAAGTTGCAATGACTTTAAGAGGACACACTGCTGATGTGGTAATTAAATTGTTTTATTATTTATATGTTTTGACACCAAATGAAAGCAAAATTATCTTTTCTGAATTTTCTGAATTGTATTTTTTATTGGGTGTATTTTTCCATCATTGGAATATCTTTATTACGTTTTCAGATTACCAGTTTGTGCATTTACTGTATAGAGAAACAAAACAATTGCTTGTATACATGTAGCTGAAAACTCAACAAACTTAGCTGAATATTTTATTAGAATGTCTTACTTTCTGTGTTTAATTTCTAATATCCCCTCTGGTACTGTCTAACTGGGGAATTGTTCATGCTTAAAGTAGGTGGATCTCAATTGGTCTCCAGATGACTCAATATTGGCTAGTGGAAGTCTAGACAACACAATCCACATCTGGAACACGAGCAATGGTATCTGTACTGCTGTTCTTAGAGGCCACTCTAGCCTGGTTAAAGGAGTCACTTGGGATCCTATTGGCTCTTTCATAGCTAGTCAATCTGATGATAAGACTGTCATTATATGGCGAACAAGTGACTGGAGTCTTGCTCACAGAACAGATGGCCACTGGGCAAAATCAGTATGTTCCTTATTGGTGACTTATTTATTATTCTCAGTTTCAATTTCTTTTCTTTACTGAGAATGTTCCCTTTCCAGCTTGGTTCTACATTCTTCAGGCGGCTTGGATGGTCTCCTTGTGGCCATTTCATAACAACAACTCATGGTTTCCAGAAGCCTAGGCATTCTGCACCTGTTCTAGAGAGAGGTGAATGGGCGGCAACATTTGATTTCTTAGGACACAATGCCCCTATTATAGTGGTGAAGTTCAATCATTCAATGTTCAGAAGGAATTCCACCAGTTCACAGGAAGTGAAAGCTGCTCCTGTTGGATGGACAAATGGGACTTCTAAGATTGGAGGGAAAGAATCGCAGCCGTATAACGTTATTGCAATTGGAAGTCAGGACCGTACTATAACTGTATGGACGACTGCAAGTCCCCGTCCTCTTTTTGTTGCCAAGCATTTTTTCACTCAAAGTGTTGTGGATTTATCCTGGTAAATACATAATTCTCTGGAATGATATAACTATTTGGTAATTGTATGGGAATTCTATCTCAATTATGGCTTTAACCTTTTCCTACCAAATGATTTTTTATTTTATTTTATTTATTTATTTTTAAGTTGGGTTTTCTTCTTCTCATAGATTGTTCATTTTTCAAATTGGAAGCAGGAGTCCTGATGGTTATTCTCTTTTTGCCTGTTCCTTAGATGGGACAGTGGCTAATTTCCATTTTGAGGTGAAAGAGCTTGGCCATAGGCTAAGTGATACTGAACTTGATGAGTTAAAGAGAAGTCGTTATGGTGATGTCAGAGGTCGACAGGCAAATCTAGCGGAGAGTCCAGCTCAGTTATTGCTTGAAGCAGCATCGGCTAAGGAAACCACAACTAAAAAGGTGGTTTCTGATGTTCAGGCAATTCAGGCACCTGTAAAGTCTCCTGTCAATATAGGGGTCACAGCAAGGACTTCTGAGCCTCAAGCTGATGATGGAAAGAAGAGTGGGGGAATTGCTGGTGATGGATTAAATAAAGTGTCAACTTCTGGCCGGATTTCTAGTCCTGTTAAACAAAGAGAATACAGAAGACCTGATGGCAGAAAGAGGATTATTCCAGAAGCAGTGGGAGTACCGGTTCAGCAGGAAGGCGTTACTGGTGGCACTCAATCTCATTTGCACGACTTCCCTCCTGTGTTATCTGGTCACAGAAAGGATAATAATGGGGTAGTTCCTGCTGATGGTGTTATGAGAGAAGTTTCTGTCAGGGGATCAGTGGGCAGAAGCTCTGATGTAAAGGAGCGTTCTGGAGTTACTGCCAGGGCTACTATTACCGAGAGCCTGGTTATTGAGAAGGTTCCAGTATCTGCAGGTGGGGATGGAAATGTCAGTGTAGAACAATCTGGGAATGTGAAGGCTTCTGGCTCAGTTGCTGCTTCTACTACAACTATTTCTATTAGAGTATTTGATAAGAAAGAAGGGGAAGATAATATTCCAGTTTGCTTGGAAGCCCGTCCTAGAGAACATGCTGTAAATGACATTGTTGGAATGGGAAATACATGTATGATGAAAGAAACAGAAATTGCCTGCACAAGAGGAACTCAAACTCTTTGGTCTGATAGGATAACGGGGAAAATCACTGTTTTAGCTGGCAATGCAAATTTCTGGGCTGTTGGCTGTGAAGATGGATGCCTACAAGTGAGTAAATACATTTGATCCTTCGCCTATTTCTTTTGAAATTTCTTGAATCGTTCTTTTAGTGCAGTTGTTGGCATAATAGTAACGAGCTTGTTTGAGAATACAGATTGAGTCATAATCTTTTGGCATTGCGCTTACAGCCCATCTATATGTATGTTTTTATTTTGATTGCTGAATGACCGTCATCGTGGTGTATAAATGTTTTGTTACAAATAATTCTTATTCAAATTTATTATGCCTTTGTTTAATATTTCTGTATTCGTACTTGGTTTCTATGAACTGGCATTAGATGTTTAGTTCTACATTTTATCCTTCAATTTTGATATCTTTTGGATCTAATACTATGATAAATCTGGTGCATTTATTGAATAAATAATAATGTCTTTCTTCTGAAGGATGGTTTCACCACATTTTAGAATTCTCAAGTTGGGTCCCATATCCTCCTCACTAAGGCCTTGGCCTAGTGGTGGGAAAATTGAAGGCACCAGTTTAGAGTACCCTCAAGGTGAGACTCATAATTAATCTCCTCCCACTAATGTGGGTGAGGGTAGATATATATCTCCCCAAATATTAATGGGAGCAGATATGTCTCTATAATATGGGTATAGAGCTATAGATTTCCAGGGTATGCTTGGTAGACCTTTGGGCTATATTACAACTTTGTGTTTTCAAATTATCAATAGATGCTAGATTGCAATATCTGTAAATTCTTATCAATTCAAAAATTTTTAAAAAAAAGAAAAGAAAAAAATGTCGGGTCCAGCATCCTGATGTTGAATGAAACAACTTGCTGGAGTTGTTACAGGAATTTGTTCAAAAATCAATAGCTCTAGAAATTATAATTTACATCATTAGTATGAAGGGGCAGACATCGTCCACAGTCATCGTCATGTCTTCATCTCTACAACAATTGAAGTCACCTATCAACCATCAAAAGATTGGCCTCATCCTTATTTACTTTCCAACCTGCAGACTTCTTGTTCTTTCTCATGACTTTGCTGATACTTGGTCGGAAAAGGCATAGGACAGTTAGATTTGAGGACAATGATGAATGTGGTTGACGAAAGCACTGATTCTTTGATGAGATAGTTACAGATAATAGTTCAATTAAATAGTTTCAATCAAAGTCACCTATCAACCACCAGAAGATTGGTCTTATCCTTGTTTACTTTCCAACCTGCAAACTTCTTGTTCTTTTTTCATGACTTTGCCGATACTCAGCTGGAGAAGACGTAGGACAGTTAGATTTGAGGACAGTGATGAATGTGGTTGATGAAAGCACTGATGCTTTGATGAGATAGTTATAGGCAATAGTTCAATCAAATAGTTTCAATGTAGATGGTGTCTATGTTGGTGTCTTTTGTTCTTGCGTGAAAACCCAGGTTGCTGTCCAAATAATCGCAAGGATGGCTGTGATTTCATTGCACTTACCAGAGGTCGATTCTGCTGGAGGAGGTGGCAATGGGAATGATGTTCATCTTTTTTAATTAGAGTCACTTTTGCATGGCAAAAATCTGGAAATGTTTTATCCTCTCAAGTGTGTAGTGTGTTGCCTGGCCCTTACAAAAGCTTAATAAATCTAGTCTTTCATCCCAGACAACATAGTTAGGCTGAAGAAATCAAACTTGTAATGGTATTTTTGTTCTGATTAGCAACTAATAAGTTTCTTATGTGACTGACATGATATGCATTTGAAGTTGACCTCTTTGCCAACAAATTGGACATCCTAGAGTAGCCAATATTTGGTAATATTGGATTGACTTTTTTTTTTTTTTTTGGGTTGTAAGGCTGTAGTGCCAAACTGGGTGGGTATGGCTATGCATGCTTACTTGATGTTTAAGTTCTTGAATTTATTCTTAAAGATGTTGAATGATCATAATAAACATAAGTGTTTTTTATTTTTTAATAAGTGATTCCTAGTACTGGTTACCCCTTAAAAAGCCTAATTAGCATATTGCTTGTCTCTGTTTATCTTTCCTTTTGTGTGCTCTTTTGGCGAATGTGTTTGTATATATTATATGTGAGACAAAACTAAGCTAAAGATTTGATTAGTAAATTAGAAGTGATTGGAAAATTGCATTATAATATTCTCTTCATGTTTGAAAAGGTTTATACAAAGTGTGGGAGACGAGCCATGCCAACCATGATGATGGGATCTGCTGCAACATTTATTGACTGTGATGAGAGTTGGAAATTGTTACTTGTTACAAGGAGGGGATCATTACATGTATGGGATCTCTTCAACAGGAAGTGTCTCCTTCATGACTCATTGGCAGCTCTGATTACTACTGACCTGAATTCAGCTTCTAAAGGTGCAGGTACTTTGTAAATTTGAAGCTGTGTCAGGGCTAGATAAGATATATTGTAACTTGTTATTGGCTGACAGCCTATCATGACTATCTTCTGAAAACGATGTTGTTTGTATGGTTTGTTTCATCGTCCATGCAGGCACAATCAAAGTTATATCTGCCAAGCTATCAAAATCAGGTTCTCCTCTTGTTGTTCTGGCTACACGACATGCATTCCTTTTTGACATGAATCTCATGTGTTGGCTGAGGGTTGCGGATGACTGCTTCCCTGCATCAAATTTTGTTAGCTCCTGGAATTTTGGTTCGATTCAGAGTGGTGAGCTGGCTACATTGCAGGTGGATGTTAGGAAATACTTGGCGAGAAAGCCAGGCTGGAGCAGGTTTCTATTTTATTTTGACATTTCCCTTTTGAAAAGTTTTGGTCTCAGATTTTGTGATTAATATGATATTCTTCTTTTGGTTTGTGTGACCTATTTAAGATATTCTGTAGTTAATGTATTAATTTCTTGTTATGGATTAAAAATCTTGTTTCTAGAATGACCTGTGATCATTTACTGTTTCAGGGTAACTGATGATGGGGTGCAGACACGTGCTCATTTGGAAGCTCAGTTGGCATCTTCATTGGCTTTGAAATCTCCTAATGAATATCGCCAGTGCCTCCTTTCCTACATTCGTTTCTTAGCAAGGTTTCCATTCGTGCTTTAACTTTTTTGTTCTTTTGGTCTCATTCAAGGGTAGTAGTGTTTGATGTCATGATGCATTCATATGTGCAATAACCTTCCATGATGATGAAAATCCGTTTAAATTACCATAATATCATTTTTCCCCTTTGTTTTATGTTGTAGTACTTAGTTTTTAGCACTGCAATATAGTGTTTACATTCTTTTGAATGCAGAGAAGCAGACGAGTCTCGTTTACGAGAAGTCTGTGAAAGTTTTCTTGGACCTCCAACTGGGATGGCTGAAGCCACATCCTCAAATGCTAAGAACATTGCTTGGGAACCCTGTGTACTCGTAATACTTTCTATACTCTTGTTCAAGTGCTTTAGTTTTTCCAATGGATATCGAGATTCGTAATTTCCTAACTTATTCTGCTATATATATATATAAATACAGAGCTTCTTAGGTGCGGATGCTAAAATACAAATTTCATGCGAATGCAGCTGAAAGACGAGGAAAACGCACTGTTTTTTGTCTTTTAGTATCTAGGAGTCCCTTTCTTTTGTCTTTTAGCTGCATCCATGTGCAATCCACATTTTAGTGTCCACCCTGAGAAGCTCACTCTCTTTGTGTGCTCTCTTGTGTGTGTAGAAATCTTGCAAAGTGATTGTTACTTTTGTCCTATGTTTATAATAATTATTAAACCATTTAGTAGAGATGCGTAAACATACACGAGCACATGGCTGCTTTTCATTTCAAATAGGTAGTGGTGGATTCTTCTATGTATTTGAAATAGACTGGCTTTACTGTGAACTTCATGAAAATGCATTGTTATACTAACATTTGTTGTCACATTGGAAGCAACTTATTCTGTATTGCACTCTGTCCTGGGCGTCCTCACCTGCATACAATCTCAGATTGTTTTTTGGCCACTGTCCTAACAGAATTGATCACGATGTTTCTGAGTTCTGTTTCAACTTTTAATTTTCTGTCCTAGTTTTGACAAAATTGGCCACCTTGTTTTTGAGTTCTGTGCCAACTTTTAATTTTGTCCTAATTTTGTTGCTTATCAAAGCATGTGCATGATACTATAACCCTTGTGTTCTTTGACATTATGCTGTTTTCTTGGCCATAAATGCCTTCGAACAATCCTTAACATTCCTTTCCTCATCTCTGCAGGGAATGAGAAAGCACAAACTTTTAAGAGAGGATATTCTTCCAGCGATGGCATCGAATAGGAAAGTCCAACGGTTGCTCAATGAGTTTATGGATCTCTTGTCTGAATATGAAAGTACTGAAACTATTTTGGACCAAAAGTATCCTGCACCGCCCACTATTTCTGCTCCACCAGCAACTGATCAGATGGACGCGGACCCACCAGCAACTGATAAGATGGACGCGGACCCACCGAAAACTGATCAGATGGACACTGGTCCACTAGCAACTGATCAAATGGATGTTACCACACTAGCATCTGATAGAATGGACTCTGCCCCTTCACAAACCGATCAATTGGACTCTGCCCGATCACAAGCTGATCAATTGGACTCTGCCCCATCGGCAACTGATCGAATGGGCTCTGCCCTACAACCACTGGCAACTGATCAAATGGAGTCCACTACTTCAGGAGCAGATCACAATGATTCTGCCCCCGTAGAAACAGATCAAGCAAATTCTGTTTCATCAGAGACGGATCAAGTACATTTGTTTCAATTACCATTGGCGACAGATCAAGTTAATGCGACCCCAGCTGTAAGAGATTCTGGATCTTGAAGTCTTGCATAGCTGCAGCATGATTAGTTGGTTATGTCCAATGTTGGAGCCTATCTATGCAGTTTTGCTAAAGAGTGCAGTGGCTTCGGTTCAAAAGATATATTTTAAGAAGCTGCTCCAGTTAAACAGTTCTCTGGTATATCTCTTAAGCTCCTTGAAGCTGTATCATCGAATGTAACAAAGGACCTCACATTCGAGTTACTAACAGGTTTTGATTATTCTCCTTTTATAGGTTTCTGTAATCAGTTTCATGGGCATTATTTTGTGTAAAATTTTAAGAATAATGTGAATGAGATGGTGGATAAAAGTTAGCTTCTCTAAATTTAGTTCTCTAAATGGGCTGTCATTTGCTTTTGCTATAATTGTGTTATCATATATAATTCATGAAGATCCTTGCCTCATTCACAACACAGATGATAGTTTGGATTTTGTAAACACACTTTCACTTCATAGCTAATGTTTACTGATACGAGTGAAGAATTCAAACATAAATATGTTGAATACCAGAAGTCTTGCTGAAAACAGATTTATTGGTCATGTTTGCTCTATTGCAGCATACGATCTTCTTATTAATTATTTCTCAACATTCTGTAAAGACCCGATTTAAGAACAAGCTAAACAGGCTTCCAGCAGCACATTAGTCCTTAAAAAACAGGTTGAAAATCTTGCCGCCTCATACTTTTTATAATTGTTTAGAAATCACATTACATATTACTTGGTCCCTGTTTTTCAAATAGATTTATTTTGACGATCTCTCAATTTCGAAGTTTTGAGAGAGTACAGACTTAAAAATTGATTTCAACACCCGTTACATTAAAAAAAAAAAGTGGGGATATTGCTACCCAACTGTTTTTGTAAATTCACTCCATTTTTTGAAAATAATTACAACGAGCTTACAATAATTTTAAAAAATAAAAATTAATTAAAATTTTGTACAATTAGTCAATTAAATCTATTAATTTTTTTTCTTAGGTTTCTTTGACCATATTTCATCATAAGCTTTAACATAAATTTTATTTTAATATTTTATTATTATGATATAAAATGATCAAATTGTCCCAATAGACATGAGTTACTTGTATCTAATAATTTAGATATTTAATTATGTGACTTATAATCATATATTTTTAAATGAAATCTAATTATTATTTTCACTTATTTTATGTGTAAATCACATAAATTTGACGACTCAATAATTTACATGAGTATTGTGTCATAAAGACACTATATTATTTTGATTATTGTTTAATAATCATACTAAGAAAGTAGTATTAAAAAAATGAATTTAGTATAAAATTAGAAAAATATTGAAGTTAAAGTAAATTCTTGATAGTTTTACAATATAAGGGTAAAACTAATCAATTTAAATTTATGCCAAAACAATCTTCAGTAATCAAATATGGTAAAAAAAAATCTAATCACAAAAAGTAAATTGAGATAGATTTAATTAATTAGCTCTCTAAAGTTCTTTTTATTTAAATTTTGAAAAAGTAATGTGTAGTTTTTATAATTATTTTATGAAAATAGAGTGAGTTTACAAAAATTATTGGGGTGTATTTCGTAAAAAAAAGCATTATTTCATGCAACACCACTAAGTTGGATCCAATAAGACATTTGACCTACACATGCTTCCCTGTTTATTTCGTAAGTGGCATGGGTGTATATGTTTAGGACATTGTCTTGTAAGAACCAGTGACACGAATCAGCACTAGGAGTTCAAGTTTGATATCCAAGCAAATGTTATCTATTTTGAATTTTAAAATAAGATTCTCTCGTAATCTAAGTTTTCTTGAGTTTTTAAAGAACATTTATCATGTGCCTTTGATTAATAATGTATGGATAAAATTTAACTTATTATTATTTTGCTGAAGAAGAGTTAGATCATTAGAGAATTTTGATCATTGAATTTCAACACATCCTTCACTTAAATTAGTTTTTGGGTTTCATTCCACAAAAACACACATATTAGTTACGGTAAATTTTTAAATTATCCTTCGTGATTCACTATCCTCAAATTACCAATTTACTTTTAAAAATCTCAAGCTACTCCATTTTTGTTCAAAAGATAAAGGAAAAAAATAAGGTGGATTTATGATTTTCTTTTGTTTTCTTAAGAAAAATGGGTAAATTAAGGTTTTTAAAATAAGTATGATAATTTGAAAATAATTAATTCACGAGAGGATTATTTGTAATTAATCCTATTAATTAAGATAACTAATGGTTATAATCATTTTTAGACCCACCTCCGTTAGTGATATGAGATATGATATAACACATTGTTAAATATAGACCAAGTTATATTATTGACTAAACTTCACCTCCAAATATATTTATACAATAAAAAACCAAAATTATGTTGAATTGTACAACACTAGCCCAATTGAAGAGATCCAGCCTATGGAACCTTCCATTGTTAGTTCAAAACTACGTAGTGGTTGGTAAGCACTGTGCAAATAAGTGTATGGTAAAGAAAATTTGGGACTAATAAATGTGCTAAGTGTGTCTGGCACATTGTGTGGCCGTTGTTTCATTTGTGATGCTATATAAACTTCATTCTAAGCAACATTTCTTATAAGCGATAAAAGAAGTTGCGTTGAACGTAGTCTTTAGTAAATTTATCTTTGAGTGGTCAAATTAGAGTTGTGAATATTATTATTTTTTTTAATATTTGGTATCAGAGTTAAGTTCTTAGTCCTATACATAGTAGTGTAACATATCAAATCGAAGAGCTTGTCGAGAAGAACATGATGTCATAAAAATCAAACTGATTAGAGCCTGGATGTGCCCGTAATCGTCGATGGAAGTTCTGCCCAGAAATTGAGTTGATTGTCCTGAGTTTCACCTGTGCTTTGAAATACAAGCTATGCAGCCAAAAGGGGGGGTGTGAATTGAGTATTTAAAAACTTATACTATTAACAACACAAATAAATTCAAGCTAATTCCCTAAACAATAATAAATATAAATTCAGAAAATAAATAAATAAATAAAGAGATGGGGGATAGAAAGAACAAACACAAGGGTTTTTACGTGGTTTGGCTAGCCGTGCCTACGTTTATGTCTCCAAGCTCACTGGACTTGAAGATTTTACTAAACGAGCCCCCAAGGCTTCAACAACACTTACAATTGACTTTCAAGATGTCAATCAACTTTTACAACAAAAGATTATCCACAATCTTTTAGCTCTCCCAATAACTACTCAACTTGATTTTACAATATGGTTTACATGAAATATGTATTTACAATTGAAAGCCCAAAATATGTTTCAATAAAATTATTACAAGTTTAAAGCTCAAGAACAATTGTATACTCAGTAGCGAGCTCAAATATAATTCTTGAGATTGATGTTATTTAAATCTAATTGAGGCTTTTTACAGTAGAAATTGAAAATTAGTTGTTATAGACTTTTTGAATCTTAACAGTTCCCTATTAACTTATTGTTGGATTACTGTTTTGACTTGAACAAGTTACCGTTGGACTGTATTTTAAATAGTTGATTAGTCGTTTGAAATTATCAATTAGTCGTTTTCAAGTTGTCGGATCATCTTTAATATTTATCAGAATATATTGCTCTCTAGACCTTATCGGCGACTAGCTAACTTTGTTGTCAGCTAGCTGTTAACTTATCAGTTAGCCATTTTTAAGTTGTCAGATCATTATTAATATTCATCAGGATGTGTTACTTTTTGAATCTTATCGGCGATTTGCTAATTTTGTTGTCAATTAGTCGTTTTACTACAGTAATAACTTTTCTAAAATTCATAGTTTTACCCCAATCATTCTAAAACTATATTAAAGACCAAAACTGTTAGAAACTATATTGTGGCCCAAAAATGTTATAAACATTTTAAATAAGTCAATTCCAGAATTTCAAACAATACTTGTTGATTTCAAAAATCTCAAACCTTTTTCAATTTAGTCCATAATCTTGAAAACAACTAACTTAATAAAATCATTGTTTTTTAAATATAAATTCTTTCTATTATGAAAATAATAATTTATTTAAAATTTCATAAAAATAACTTGAGCATTTTAAATGTTTAATCATGCATACATTTAATTATATTAGCTTTATAAGAAATATAATAATAAAAATCATCTAAACCAGCGAGAGTGTAAAATATATGCATTTTCTATTTTATCTATAACATATAATTTGTTATCATCAAAATCAAATACCGTATGACCATATTGGTTAATATATTTTTTCGACGTTTTGGTTTCATTCGTGTACTCAAAATTTTTAAATTATGACTTTGAAACTATCTTAAGTTGTGAGAATTTTGTAATTCTACAAAATTATTAGTCAAGCTTGTTTGGTATAGTTGAAATCTTGCCGACATGATGAGTGATCTTTATGTAGTTAGAGGAATCAAGAAGCTCAACAACCCAAACTATAACTTATGGGCAACATGTATGGAGTCTTACCTACAAGGTCAAGACATTTGGTAGATTGTTGATGGTAGTGAAGCTACACAACTAAAGACGGAAGATACTAATGTCGTTTTGCTAAAGTGGAAGATTAAAGCGGGCAAGGCATTTACGTTTTTGCTTGTGGATGTAGGCTTTACGCTGAACCACGTAAATTATTGTGTTAATTTTCTTTGAAATTATTTACACCACATTTACATTTCTCTAGAAGTCACAGTCACCATAAATTGGTAATTTGCTCAACCTGCGCTTCCGTACAACAATTGATATCAGAGCCAAAGGTTCGTACTTGGGGTATATGGTACTGTTCATGTATATAGTACTGTTAATGTATATGGTACTATTCAAAAATACGGAACTAGATACGACCATTTGTATTTGGAGAACAGTCTATTGTAAGTAGTGTGTATTTTTGCATGTCTAGGAAAGTTCTGTCATCAAGAGGATAAGATTCTAAGGAGTCTGGGTTTTAAGTAGGACCTTTGTGATCCCTCCATTCTCCTGGGAACTTTCCTGGAGTATTTATTCACGCGAAATAAACATCATAGAGACTGTTTTTCAAGTGTGAATAGTTATTGAAGGCACTGATTATTTGAGATTGAGAAAGATGGCAGAAGCGTCGTCGTCGCCTTCGTCAGCAAGGACTACTGTGACTAATGCAAAGTTTAAAGTGGAGAAATTTGATGGTACCAATAATTTTGGTATGTGGCAATGTGAGGTGTTGGAAGTCTTATGTCAATAAGAGTCGGATCTCGCTCTAGAAGAAAAACTCGAAAAGATGGATGACAAGGAGCGGACAAAAATCAATAGGCGGGCATGTGGTACTATTCACCTATGTCTGGCTAAAGATTAGAAGTACTCTGTCATGAGGGAGATATCAACAAAGAAATTATGGAAGACACTAGAATAGAAATATATAAAGAAAAGCCTTGAATACATGCTTTATATAAAAAAGAAACTCTATCAATTCACGTATGCACCTGGTATGTCGATGAATGACCATGTGAACTCATTCAATAAAATATTAGCAGATTTGCTAAATTTAGATAAGAAATTTGAAGATGAAGATAAGGCATTGTTGCTGTTAAATTCGCTTCCTGATGAATATAACCATCTCACCACCACTTTGCTTCATGGAAAGGATAATGTCACATTTGATGCTGTATGTAGTGCACTGTATAATGCTGAGACTAGAAAGAAAGATAAAAAAGATCACAGAGATAGAGTTGCAGAAGTATTGACAGCAAGAGGTCGTTCACAAAGCCGCAAACCTGGAAAAAAGGGCAATTCTAAAGGTAGGCCTGCCAAAGATGAATGTGTTTTTTGGCGCGAGAAAGGGCATTGGAAAAAAAATTGTCCTAAGTTACAAAAGGGCAAGGCTATTTCTGATGCATGTGTAGCGGAGCATGATGAGGAGTCATAATTTAGTCTGGTTGGCATGACGTTGACATGTCAATCAGATGAGTGGATTTTAGATTCGAGTTGTACTTATCATATGTGTCCTAATAAGGGCTGGTTTTCTAGCTTCAAGGAGCTAGATGGTGGAGTTGTTTTTATGGGCAATGACAATGCTTGTAAAACCATGGGAATAGGTTCAATCCAATTGAAGAATCATGATGGCTCAATCCAAGTCTTGACAGAAGTTCACTATGTACCAAGTTTAAAGAAAAATCTTATCTCATTAGGAGTCCTATAATCCAAAGGGCTTACAATCACTATGAGAGATGGATTTTGAAGGTAATCGTGGTGTCTCGATGATGATGAAAGGCACAAGAAGAAATAACTTGAACTATTTCCAAGGGAGTACAGTTATTGGATCAGCATCAACAGTTTCGAGAAAGAATACAGATTCAGAGGCTACCAAGTTATGGCATATGCATTTGGGACATGTCGGTGAAAAAGCTTTGCAGACTTTGGTTAAATAAGGCTTATTGAAAGGTGCAAATTCTTACAAATTGGAATTTTGTGAACATTGTATTCTAGGCAAGCAAACAAGAGTAAAGTTTGGTTCAGCAATTCACTATACAAAAGGGATTCTAGACTATGTTCACAATGATGTGTAAGGACCTACCAGAGTAGCTTCTTTGGGAAGTATGCTCTATTTTGTTACTTTTATTGATGATTATTCAAGAAAAATATGGGTGTATTTGATGAAGAATAAAAATAAAGTTTTGAGTATATTTCTGGAATGATAGAAGATGGTCGAGACTTAAATTGGTCAAAAGGTCAAAAGACTTCGCTCGGATAATGGTGGTGAGTACAAGAATGATCCATTTTTACAAGTATGCCGAGATGAGGGCATTGTACGACACTTTACTGTTTGAGGTACACCACAACAGAATGGGATGGCAGAACGCATGAACCAAACTATACTGGAGAAAGTTCTGTATATGTTGTCCAATGCTAGATTGGGCAAGAAATTTTGAGCTGAGGCTGTTGTATATGCGTGCCATTTGATTAATCATTTGCCATCAGCTGCAATTGACGGCAAAACACCTATGGAAATGTGGACTGGTAAACCTGTTACTGATTATGATACTTTACATGTCTTTGGTTCCACTGCTTATTATCATGTAAAGGAATCTAAGTTAGACCTAAGAGCGAAGAAAACATTGTTCATGGGTATAACTAATGGAGTAAAAGGATACTGTTTATAGTGTCCATATACAAAGAAGATCATTTTCAGCAGAGATGTGATTTTTGATGAATCAATCATGTTAAAACAAAAAGATTTACAAAAGGATGACAACACCAGTGGTACTTTCCAGCAGGTGGAGCTTGAAAAGGTTAAAGATGATCCAGCTAGTGTTGAAGAGGTAGATGATTCTCAATCGACCGAAGATGAAGAAGAGGTTGACTCAGGAACCTTTAGAGCAACAAGATTCAATTGCATATAGAAGGCCACAAAGAGAGATTCGTAGACCTGTTCGCTTTGTTGATATGGTGGCTTATGCACTTCTAATTGTAGATGGTGATGTTCCTTCCACTTACAGAGAAGTGGTAAGTAGCCCTGAAAATGTACAGTGGAAGCAAGCAATGGATGAAGAAATACAGTCTCTTCAAAAAATAGAACTTGGGAGTTAGTTACACTACCCAAAGACAAAAAGACAATTGGGTGCAAATGGGTATATGCCAAAAAGGACGGATTTCCTCGTAAAGATAAAATTTGATACAAGGCTAGATTGGTAGCGAAGGGTTACACTCAAAAAGAAAGAATAAAATACAATGAGGTATTTTCTCTAAGTGTGAACCATTCCTCTATTAGGATTTTGCTAGCCATTGTTGCGCAATATGATCTTGAGCTAGTTCAACTTGATGTGAAAACCACGTTCTTACACGGTGATTTGGAAGAGGAAATCTACACGACTCAACCAGATGGATTTAAAGTTACTAGAAAGAAAATTGGGTTTGCAAACTGACAAAGTCGCTTCATATGCTAATAGCATATAAAAACAAAGATGAAATTGAAAAGTTGAAAACTCAATTCAATCAAAAATTTGAGATGAAAGATCTAGGTGAAGTTAAGATGATTCTTGACATGGAGGTATGTAGAGATAGAGCTCGTGGTAAAGTCAACTTATGTCAGAAGCAATATTTGAAAAAGGAATTACAACAGTTTGGCATGAATGATCAGATAAAACTTGTAAGTACTCATTGACTTCTCATTTCAAGCTTTCTGCACAACTATCTTCTTCAACGGATTAGGAACAAGAATACATGTTGCAAGTTCTGTATTCAAATACAGTTAGTAGCTTGATATATGTAGTGGTGTGTACAAGGCCCGACATTTCACAAACAGATTAGTATGGTGAGCGGATATATGCATAATCCCGGTAAAGGACATTGGCAAGTCGTGAAATGGATTCTACGATACATCCAGAAAATCATTTATGTTGGTTTACTGTTTGAACGAAATAACACACTTGGTCAAGGTGTGATTGGGTACATTGATTCTGATTATGCCAGTGACATAGATATCCGATGGTCAACCACCGGATATGTATTTACTCTTGCTAGAGGGCCAATTAGTTGGAAGTCTATACTATAATCTACAGTTGCACTGTCAACCACAGAGGCCGAGTATATGGCAATTACGGAAGCTATTAAAGATGCTGTTTGGTTACAAGGCTTGCTTGGAAACTTAGGATTGGTTCAGGAGCATGTTAACTTGTATTGCGACAGTCAAAGTGCTATTCACTTAACAAAGAATCAAGTTTATCATGCGCGTACGAAGCATATCGACGTACTATTTCACTTTGTGCGGGAAATTATTGATGAGGGGAAGATTCTTCTTTAGAAAATCAAGACTGCTGAGAATCTCGCAGATATATTGACCAAGGTGATGACAATGATCAAGTTTGAGTATTGTCTAAACTTGGTCAATATCCTGCAAGTTTAAAATAGTAAGAAAGTTAGAGATTGGAGGATCATTTAATATATAAGGGAGTTTAGTAATATTCAAGTCAAGGTGGAGATTTGTTGAAATATTGACTTGAATATGGAAAATTCAAAGTGACAGCAAATTGCACATGCAAGTTGTTGACAAAGTGTGCATGTTTTTTGAAATTTGGTTGCAAATTCTCATATAGTCTTTGGTTATTATGAATGGTTGGCCATTTATACTCTAATTTGTGAACATTGTTATTTTTTCAAAGACTTTTTGGAGCTAAAAACTACATGCATGCACAATCTTTGGCTATAAATACTAAGCCAATTGCTCATTTTAAATCCATCATACAATTGAGAGCAATTGCAAGTGAAGCAATTAAGAGAGTTCAAAGAGCTTCCACTTGAGTGCTAGGAGAATTCATTTGGGTGTATTGGGATATTGGGTTTTTGTAAGTTTTTCCCAATTTGTAAATTCTCATTTGTTAGTAAAATTATCTTCCAGTCTTTGCCCATGGATGTAGGCTTTACGCTGAACTACGTAAATTATTTTGTCAATTTTCTTTGAAATTGTTTACACCACATTTATATTTCTCCAGAAGTCACAGTCACCATAAACTAGTAATCTGCTCAACCTGCACTTCCGCACAACACCAACAACAGCTCTTTTGGATGCCGAGATAAAAAGAATAATTATGGTTTAATACCCTAATATCGAAGTTCTGTTGTTGTAGTGTGGGGATGCCTAACACAGGAAAAGTTTCGCTAAAGAGTGAGAAGGAAGCACTTTACATTAACAAAAGTAAAGGAAACTCTCAACAACACAACAAAAATAGATATAAAAAGAATGATGACAAAACAAAAGGTCATTAAGTATAAGGAGGCTCTCGATTAGAGAGAGCTTAAAAAAATCGTAGTAGTAGTAAAATGTTTGACGGTGAATGTTTCAATTGCATAAAGGAGGGCCATATTGCCAAAGATTATTGGTCTAAGAAGAAGAAGCCTGGTGAGAGTAATACTGCTACTTCTAAATCTAAAGGGAAAAGCAAAGGTGATTGGGATACTAAAGCGTCATTCGCTATTAAAGAAGACGAATTGGATCTTTTAATGATTGGAGATAAACATAAGTAAAAAGATTTATTTGAGTATAAAGGAAGTCGAGTAGTGGTGACAACTAAGAACTCGAGGTTATCAATAACTCACATTGGTAAAATAGTTATTGCCCTTTAGTATAGTTCCAACTAAGTACACTACAAGATGTCTACCATATTCTAGGAATGAAGAAAGAAAAATTTACTATTCATGGTTTAATTAACCTCATCGGGCTGCTTTGTCCTGTGACCTTAAAATATCTGAAAAGCCAATTATGTTGGGAAGGCGAATGGAATTAGTTTACGTAATGTCAGCTAAATCTGCATATGCAGACAAGATAAAAAGGAATGAGATAATAGATTTATGGCACATGCAATTGGATCATATTAGTTATTCCAACCTAAGTATAATGGTAAACAAGTCAATATTTAAAGAGTTTCCCCAACTTGATGTGAGAACAAAAATTGTCAGTGAGGGATGCCAGTATAGAAAAGCATATCAATTACCGTGAAAGGAATCAAAGTTTTGAGTAAATGAACAATTAGAGTTAATGGAATATGTATATGGTGACATTCATTGATAACTTCTTCAAGTACATGTGGGTTTTATGTATGAAAGAAAAATCTAACACTTTCTTAAAGTTTAAAGAATTCAAAGAGACAATTAACGGAGTAAGAAAAAAGATCTACTGCTTCCGCACAGATAACGATAGAGAATATAGTTTGAGTGGGTTTTCTTAATATTTACGAAAATATCAGATATGTCACTAGTACACTTGTGTTAATACACCTCAAAAGAACGGTGTAGCAAAAAGAAAGAATTGGCATCTTGCAGAAGTTTGTCAAATTATGCTACATGTAAAGAATGTTATTGGAAGATTTTGGGTAAAATTATGAGAATTATAGCCCGTGTGATTAATAACCTTCTTTAACTGAGTTTATAATTTATTTTACCCTTTTAAAAATTGTAGAACATAAAACCTACAGTTAGTTATTTTTGGGTATTTAACTGTTTTTGCTATGTATTTGTTCTTAATAATTTACGTAACAAGTTTTATACGAAAGTAATTAGATGCATCTTTATAATATACGACAATTAGAGAAAATAATGTAAATGTTGTGATTCTACAAGTGGAAGATGTTACATTTCACTGGATGTGGTGTTCAATGAAGCATCTTCTTAGTGATCCTCAGAAGAATAGATATTACAAGACTCGAGAAAATTTGAAGCCAAGCTCCAATAGAAGATAGGGGAGCATATTATTCAAATCCAATCAAGTCTTGATGAAGCTAGTGAAGATGATAGTGATAATGATATTGATGATCAAGTTCCGGATCGTGTATCGACAACTTAAAAGGTCAAAAAGAATATGTAAGTCAAACACCAAGTATGCCAATGCAGCCATAACAGAAGAAGCAATTACAACAGTTGCTAATACATTTGAAAATGCATAAAAGATTATGAGAATATTAAAGCTATAGAAGAAGAGATTACTGTATTGGAGCAAAATTAGGCATGAGAACTTGTGCTAAAGCCTAGAGATGTGAAACTCATATCCTGCAAATAGGTTTACAAAATAAAATATTGTTTAGATGGGTCGAATGAGAGGTGCTAAGTTCGGTTAGTAGCTCGTGATTTCTCTTAACAAACTATATAATGAAACGTTTAGTCTAGTGGCAAAACTTACAACCTGTATGAGTTGTACTTGTGCTTGTAGCCAACAAAGACTTGAACTTATGGCAGATGTATGTGAAGAATGCTTTTTTTATGGAGAACTAGATCGAGACATCTATATTATTCAGCCAATAGTTTCGGAACTAAGATTTTTCTAAGTATATATATAAGCTACCGAAGGCACTATACTGGATTGAAAAAGCATCAAGGGTTTAGAATGGTAAGATTGCTGGATTTCTAACTCAAAGTGGTTATTTAGTTGCACATTAGATTCTAGCTTATTTTTAAAGCTAATGGAAGAAAGTTAGATGTCATGCTTGATGATGAGGCAGGAATTTTTCAAATAAAAGAGAATTTATTAGTTTGTTCCCAAATAAAAAAAAATTAAGCATTTTCTTGGTCTGGAGATTGATCATTTAGAAAAGGAATATTTCTCCGTCAGAAAAAAATATTCTAGAGATTTGTTGAAGAAGTCCGGAATGCTTGAATTGTTGTGCGGAGCGTGAGTTGAGCGATTACTAATTGATGGTAACTGTGACTTCTAAACAAACTTAAATGTGGTGTAAAAAATTTCAAAGAAAATTGACACAATAATTTACATGGTTCGGCATTAAGCCTACATCCACAGGCAAAAACTGAAGATAATTTTACTAACAAATGAGAATTTACAAATTGGGAAAAGCTCACATAAACCCAGTACCCAATACAGCCAAATGAATTCTCCTAGCACTCAAGTGGAAGCTCTCTCAACTCTCTCAATTGCTTCACTTGCAATTGCTCTCAATTGTGGGATGCCTTAACAAATGAAGAACAATAGCTATTTATAGGAATGCATGGTAGCACTATTTCACCAAACTTTTAAAATTGTCAAAGTTTGTTTGGTGATTACCTAATTTTTAGCCAAACTTTGAACAATTTTTGCCAAACTTTGAACATGTGCTTTCATTTGATTTTTCAACAATTCTCTATCCTGGTGAAGACTTATCCAATTCTGAGCCGACTACCAACGAATCATCATTCCCAAAGTGGCTGCATCTCTATGACTACCTACGTACCAAAAATTTGGGATCAAGCCAACCGTAGTTCAAATATTACTAAACTCCCTTATATCTTAAATGATCCTCCAATCTCTACCTTTCTCACTATTTTAAACTTTCAGGATATTGACCAAGTTTAGACAATGGTCAAACTTGATCGTTGTCACTACCTTGGTTAACATATCTGAGGGATTCTCTGCAGTCTTGATTTTTTGAAGAAGAATCTTCCCCTTACTAATAATTTCCCGCACAAAGTGAAATCGTACATCGATATGCTTCATACGCGCATGATACACTTGATTTTTGGCTAAGTGAATAGCACTTTGACTGTCACAATACAAGTTAACATGTTCCTGGATCAATCCCAAGTTTTCAAGCAAGCCTTGTAACCAAATAGTCTCTTTAATAGCCTCCGTAATTGCTATATACTCGGCCTCTGTGGTTGACGATAGCAATCGTAGACCGTAGTGTAGACTTCCAACTAATTGTCCCTCTAGTAAGAGTAAATACATATCCGGTGGTTGACCGTCGTTTGTCTATATCACCGGCATAATCAGAATCAACGTACCCAATCACACCTTGACCAAGTATGTCATTTCGTTCAAACAGTAAACCAATATCAATGGTTTTCTGAATGTATCGTAAAATCCATTTCATAGCTTGCCAATATCCTTTACCAGGATTATGCATATATCTACTCAGCATACTAATTACTTGTGAAATGTTAGGTCTTGTACACACCATTACATACATCAAGCTACCAATTGTATTTGAATACGGAACTTGCAACATGTATTCTTTTTCCTCATCCGTTGAAGGAGATAGTTGTGCAAAAAGCTTGAAATAAGAAGCCAATGGGGTATTTACAGGTTTTGTTTGATCATTCATGCTAAACTGTTGTAATACTTTCTTCAAATATTGCTTCAGAGACAAGTTGACTTCACCACGAGCTCTATCTCTGCATATCTCCATGTTAAGAATTTTCTTAGCTTCACCTAGATCTTTCATCTCAAATTCTTGATTGAGTTGAGGTTTCAACTTCTCAATCTCATCTTTGTTCTTAGATGCTATTAGCATATCATCGACATACAAGAGTAAATATATGAAAGATCCTTCTTGTAGCTTACGAAAATACACACAATGATCAAATTTATTTCTTGTGTACCTTTGTCCTTTTATAAATCGATCAAATCGCTTATACCACTGCCTCGAAGATTGTTTCAATCTATAAAGCGACTTTGTCAATTTGCAAACCCAATTTTTTTTCCAACAACACTAAATCCATCGGGTTGAGTCATGTAGATTTTCTCTTCTAAATCACTGTGTAACAATAGCTAGCAAAATCTGAATAGGCGAATGTTTCACAACTGGAGAAAATACCTCATTGTAGTCTATTCCTTCTTTCTTAGCATAACTCTTTGCTACCAATCTAGCCTTGTATCGAATTCTATCCTTATGAGGAAATCTGTTTTTTTTTTCATATACCCATTTGCACCCAATTTCCTTTTTATCTATGGGCATGTAACTAACTCCCAAGTTTCATTCTTTTAAAGAGACTGCATTTCTTTATTCATTGCTTGCTTCCACTGTACATTTTTGGGCTACTTACTGCTTCTCTGTATGTGGAAGGAACATTACCATCTACAATTAGAAGTGCATAGGCCACCATATCAACAAAGCGAGTAGGTCTATGAATCTCTCTTCATGGCCTTTTATATGCAATTGAATCTTGTTGCTTTAAAGGTTCCTGAGTCAAAGCCTCTTCTTCATCTTCGGTCGATTGAGAATCATCTACTTCTTTAACACTAGCTAGATCATCTTTAACCTTTTCAAGCTCCACCTGCTGCAGAGTACTATTGGTGTTGTCATCCTTTTGTGAATCCTTTTGTTTTAACATGACTAATTCATCAAAAGTCACATCTTTACTGAAAATGATCTTCGTCGTATCTGGACACCATAAACGGTATCCTTTTACTCTACCAGTTATACCCATGAACAATGTTTTCTTCGCTCTTGGGTCTAACTTAGATTCCTTTACATGATAATAAGCAGTGGAACCAAAGACATGTAAAGTATCATAATCAGTAGTAGGTTTACCAGTCCATATTTCCATTGGTGTTTTGCCCTTAATTGCAGCTGATGGCAAATGATTAATTAGATGGCACGCATATACAATAGCCTCCGCCCAAAATTACTTGCCCAATCTAACGTTGGACAACATACGCCGAACTTTCTTCAGTATAGTTCGGTTCATGCGTTCTGCCAACCCATTCTGTTATGGTGTACCTTGAACAGTGAAGTGTCGTACAATGCCTTCATCTCGGCATACTTGTAAAAATGGATCATTCTTGTACTCACCACTATTATCTGAGCGAAGTATTTTCACCTTTCGACCAGTCTGAGTCTTGACCATTTTCTTCTATTTCAGAAATATACTCAAAACTTCATTTTTGTTCTTCATCAAATACACCCATACTTTTCTTGAATAATCATCAACAAAAGTAACAAAATAGTGCATGCCTCCCAAAGAAGCTACTCTAGTAAGTCCCCATATATTATTGTGAACATAGTCTAGAATCCTTTTTGTATCGTGAATTGCTGAACCAAACTTTACTCTTGTTTGCTTGCCCAGAACACAATGTTCACAAAATTCTAATTTGCAAGAATTTGCACCTTTCAATAAGCCTTGCTTAACCAAAATCTGCAATGCTTTTTCACCGACATGTCCTAAACGCATATGCCACAACTTGGTTACCTCTGAATCTGCATCCTTTCTAGAAACTGTTGATGTTGATCCAATAACTGTACTCCTTGGAAATAGTACAAGTTATTTCTTATTGTGCCTTTCATCATCGTCAGTGCACCAGCTAATACCTTCAAGAATCCATCTCTCATAGTGATTGTAAGCCCTTTGGATTTTAGGACACCTAATGAGATGAGATTTTTCTTTAAACTTGGTATATAGCGAACTTCTGTCAAGACTTAGATTGAGCCATCATGATTCATCAATTGGATTAAACCTATTCCTATGGTTTTACAAGCATTGTCATTGCCCATAAAAACAACTCCGCCATCTAGGTCCTTGAAGCTAAAAAACCAGCCCTTACTAGGACACATATGATAAGTACAACCTGAATCCAAAATTCACTCATCTGATTGACATGTCAACGTCACGCCAACAGACTAAATTATGACTCCTCATCATGCTCGGTTACACATGCATCAGAAATAGCCTTGCCCTTTTGTAACTTAGGACAATTCTTTTTCCAATGCCCTTTCTCGCGACAAAAAGCACATTCATCTTTGGCAGACCTACCTTTAGACTTGCCCCTTTTTCGAGGTTTGCGGCTTTGTGAACGACCTCTTGCTGTCAATACTTCTACAACTGTATCTCTATGATCCTTTTTATCTTTCTTTCTAGTCTCAGTATTATACAGTGCACTACATACAACATCAAATGTGACGCTGTCCTTCCCATTAAGCAAATTGGTAGTGAGATGGTCATATTCATCAGGAAGCGAATTCAATAGCAACAATGCCTTATCTTCATCTTTAAATTTCTCATCCAAATTTAGCAAATTCGCTAATATTTTATTGAATGAGTTCACATGGTCATTCATCGACATACCAGGTGCATACGTAAATCGATAGAGTTTCTTTTAATATATACATGTTTTCAAGGCTTTTTTTATATATTTTTCTTCCAGTGTCTTCTAAAATTTCTTTGCTGATATCTCGCTCATGACAGAGTACTTCTGATCTTTAGCCAGACATAGATGAATAGTACCACATGCCTGTCTATTGATTTTTGTCCACTCCTTATCATCCATCTTTTCAGGCTTTTCTTCTAGAGCGAGATCCAGCTCTTGCTGACATAAGACATCTAACACATCACATTGCCACATACCAAAATTATTGGTACTATCGAATTTCTCCACTTCGAACTTTGCATTAGTCACAGTAGTTCTTACTAACGAAGACGACAACGACGCTTCTGCCATCCTTCTCAACCTCAAATAATCAGTGCCTTCAACAACTATTCACACTTGAAAAACAGTCCCTGTGATGTTTATTTCGCTTGAATAAATGCACCAGGAAAGTTCCTAGGAGAATGGATGGGTCACAATGGTCCCACTTAAAATCCAGACTCCTTAGACTCTTACAGAACTTTTCTCGACATGCAAAAATACACACTACTTACAATAGACTGTTCTCCAAGTACAAATGGTCGTATCTAATACCTTATCTATGAATAGTACCATATACGTGAACAATATCGTATACCCTAAGTACGAACCTTCGACTTGATACCAATTATTGTGCGGAAGCGCAGGTTGAGCATATTACAATTGATAGTAACTGTAGCTTCTAGAGAAACTTAAATGTGGTGTAAAAAATTTCAAAGAAAATTAACACAATAATTTACGTGGTTCGACGTTAAGTCAACATCCACGGGCAAAGACTAGAAGATAATTTTACTAACAAATGATAATTTACAAATTCGGAAAAGCAGACATAAACCCAATACCCAATACACCCAAGTGAATTCTCCTAGCACTCAAGTGGAAGCTCTCTCAACTCTCTCAATTGCTTCACTTGCAATTGCTCTCAATTGTGGGATGCCTTAACAAATGAAGAACAATAGCTATTTATAGGAATGAACAATAGCTATTTATAGGAATGCATGGTAGCATTATTTCACCAAACCTTTAAAATTGTCAAAGTTTGTTTGGTGATTACCTAATTTTTAGCCAAATTTTGAATAATTTTGGCTAAATTTTGAGCATTTATTTTGCCAAACTTTGAGCAATTTTGGCCAAACTTTAAGGACTTGGAAGATGCAATGATGCATCGACAATTGGTAGGTAGTTTTATCTACTTAATTTTGACTTGACCTGACATTTTTTATGTAGTTGGTGTAGTAAGTAGATATATAAAAAAATCTAAATAAGTCATATTTGGAAGCAATTAAGCGAATACTAAGATATGTGAAAGGTACAATTCACTATGGTTTTTTAAAAGAAAAGTGAAGACTGCAAGCTAGTTGGCTATTGTGATGCTGATTATGCAGGAGATCACAATACACGCCAATCAACTACGGGGTATATGTTTAAACTTGGTTGTGGAATTGGTTTTTAGAGTAGCAATAAACAATCGATTTTGTTTTTGTTAAAAATGAATGCATAGTACCGAGCAGCAGTAATGACAGCCCAAGAAAGTACATGGCTGATATAACTGATGAATGATTTACGTCAACTAATAGATTATGTAGTTCTGTTGTATTGTGACAATCAATTAGCAATGCACTATCACTTCGTAAAAGAAAAAGTCTTACAAGTTGAAGTTGAGCTACCACACATCAAGATAGACAAGCAAGTTGCAGGCTTGTTCACAAAAAGTTTGAGTGCTGGAAAGTTTGTAAACATTCATAGTCAACACCAGCCCAATTGAAGAGATCCAGCCCATGGAACCTTCTATTATTAGTTCAAGATTACGTTGCGGAATTAAGTTGGTAAGCGTTAAGCAAATATGTGTATGGTAAAGAAAATTTGTGAGCAATAAATATGCTAAATGTGTCTAGCACATTGTGTGGCTGTTATTTCATTTGTGATGCTATATAAGCCATTTCTTATAAGCTTAGCAATCATCCAGAACAAGTTTTCTTATAACTAATAAAAGAAATTGTGTTATGTATAGTCTTGAGTGATTTTTTTCTTCAAGTAATAAAATTAGAGTTGTGAACTCTATATTTTTTTTAAACAAATTATCTTATTTCATTTTTTAGCATTACCTCCTCCGATCCTTCCCATATGAAATACCAAATGGAATAACTTGCACTAGTGAAGGAATTATGCCTATTACCTCTGCCGTGCGAGAAGAGTTTGGTGTCCAATTTGCAAAGTAGTCCAAGCTAAAGAATTTTGACAAGCTATGGGGAAAAAAAAATAATAAAAGGTCCAAATTAATGCCCCTTAACTTAAGTTTGTAATGAAGTTATATGACTTGTGTGGGTAAAGATAATGAATTGACCTTTCCAATATTATAAGATACGCTTGTTCTTAAAGTCTGATTTAGTGGTCACGTGCAAGGGGATTTTTCGTAATGTACAAAGAAGCTAACGTGAGAGATATGGCCATTAATTTTGTGCATGAGTTTTCTTGTTCTTCTTGTCGTCAACAAAATCCTAAAAGCAAAAGCAAAACACACAAGCAATACATCTTCACCGATTATAAACATTTTACTCTCATGATACACAACAAAAGTGTACTTAATTATATCAAGTGTAATTAGTTGGTTTTTACAACTTGTATTTGTGGGATTAGTTCTTTCGGCCAATTGAGGAGACATACTTTGTGTATATTATTTATTCATGTGTGTCCCAAGAATTTGACTTGTTCAAAGGATCTTTCTTTATATCACTTTTCGTCAACGCAATCTTTAAACTTAAAAAATGGTTGATTAACCAAATTATCTTCAAACTTGTAATTTGTCATATTCAATACAAAATTTTTTATACACACATTAGACTTTGACAGTTCACCTACATAGATCCGAGGTGATTGACTAATTAGAAACTGACACTTGGTCAAGGTATTATCCTAGTTCACTCCTTAATTGCCATTTGCCAAACAAAAGGTTATTTCATTCTATTCAAGTTGAACTGTTTCTTAATTATTCATTTTTGCTCTAAGCAATTGCCCAAAAGAGATTTGCCCGATGTGTTTTAATTTGTTATATGAAAAATTTACGTCTATTCGTGCTTCGTGACTTGTTTGTACTGGATCTAATTTTTAAAATGTTGACCCGGCACACCCCTTTGACATTTACTATTTTTGTTCTAACTTTCTTTAAATCATTTTCCATATATTAATTAAGTAATGGCCCTATATTGGAGTTGCTTTAAGATAAAACACGAATTATAATTAAAAAAATAAATAGTAAAAAAATATATTATAATTTTAATCGTGTGACTATGAAGAAGTGTTCTACTTTAAAGTAACTTCAAGATAGTCAGACTCTTAATTAATTATTTGTGTTTATATAAATCCATATGTTAGTTCATTGTACTTCCATATATAAAATTTAAGTCCAACATAAGTTTTACTTTATATTAAAATTGATTAGTTGTAACTTAAAAATTATAACACGAAAAATATTTGGTAAACATTAATTGTTATGTTTTGAAAGTTAAGTTGATTTGATTAATTATTTATATAATAAACAACCTATAGTATCTTTACTATTTTTTTCTAAAATTATTATTTAAAAATTATATTTATTATATATTATTAATTTTTATTCTATAACTATAATTTTTTCTATAATAACATGTGTTTTAAAACTTATAGTATCTCAATAGCAACCAAACCTATAGATTTTCTTAATATAAAATATTTCGTCCCTAACTCGGGCCGTACTGGTTTCCATTTACATCTGTAATCACGTTCCTTGCGTTCCTTATTCTTCTTGTGAACAACTTGATCAAATTAGGGCTAATAAATTTTGAACAGATCACGTGCAAAGACAATAAATTGAAACCACATTTTTTATCTGAAAGGTTTGTGTGTCTCTGCATGTATTTTCAGGAAAATAAAGTACGATCCAATTATAATAAAGGTTGTCATTTGTCTTCTTGCCGACCATCTCACCGAAACCCTAAAGAGACAACTCACCTAATGAGTAGGGACATTACTAATTGATTAAGACATCGAGGTCCGAAGTATTAATTTCATTCTAAAAACGGCAGTAATAGTTAATATTCATGATAATGGATCAAGATTTGTGCAAAAACAGATAAGCACCACCACTAACATGGTGCTTTAGCCAATTATCACTGAATGTTTATTATGATTACTGACTGACATTTTCTTATTTGTTTGTGTTAACTGAAATCAAATTAATCTCATCTCACTTTTTAGTTTAAGAGGATTCCAACCCAATCTAAAGAACTTTTGTGCCTCAGCTCAAGACATTCATTACTATAGTTGAATACAGCTATGAGACAATTTGAGCAATCTTTATTCAAACGTTGTAACTTGTAAATATAACTAGTCCAGTTGAAAACAATTTTTTTCATATAATATTTCTTATTTAATTATTTTCTACCATTAATGGCAGAATGATTTTGAAAAAAAGAAGAAAAGAAAAAGAAAAAGAAATTACAATTGTCTTCGGCGAATAACTGCTAACACTAATTTGCCAACAGCAAATGGTAAAGTCATGACATATGCCATAACAAATTTAAATATGGTCCTAACTGCTACCTAAAAACTAATACTACAATCATTCCAACCATTGTATTATCAGATGTCAAAATGTGGAGTCTTATAATAATGAGACATTGACCTCCATATGGGAAATCAAGAGCTCTACCACTACCCTCGATTGAAATTAAAGCATGGATGAATATACGCATGCATGTGCAAGAACATGTGCCATACTGTTGAAACCGCCCAATTTAGGAAAGAGCTCAACAAACATTTTCTTCATTTCTATTTCTGGAAAATTTTCTTATTCTTCATTTCACATAATTAGCTTTTGTGTGAAAAGCAGAAAATGGAGAAGTTGTAATATCCAGTTCGTAGAAGTCTAAGTGGCAGCCATACTTTTAGGTATCCAATTTGTTGCTTTAATTTTCTGGAATTAATATGTAGAATTTGTGATAGTTAGTTGTCCAATGTTTGGCACACTAGTCGTTAGTCCGGGGGAATTTAGAGGCCACAAAAGTCTTAAAAATCACATGAATGTAACTGTAAATTGACTCTGTCTGAAACGTATAATTAAGAAGAAAGTTAACATTTGCCAAACTGAACACTTTTAGAAACAGTACTACAAAGAGCCCTGATCTTGAAGATTTGCTAGAATTTTAGATCTTGAATAGGTAATTGGAGACTGGCCAATGTCCAAAAGTCAAAGTCTCGAAAAGACTCAAATGAATTGACCTATATGTGACAAATTTTGTTGAAGAGTACTCTAATGGAAAACATTGTATGACAGTCGTTTAAGACTATTTTATCCTATATTTCTTTTAATATATTTATATTTTAAATTAAAATTAAAAAAGGAGGATAGATAAAGTTTGAATTAATTTTTTAATCTTTACTTACCTTAAAATTTGAATTCAGATAATTAGTAATAAAATTATTTGAAAGCTAATAGATTGAATCTCTTGAGAACATTTATATACAAAAATAATTAGAAGGTTCACAAAAACTAGACCTTAAGTGTCGAGGAATCCTGGGTTCTCTTCTTGTATCAAATTAATGTTGTCAAGTTGGACGGTTGTACTCTATAAAAAGTGTATTTATGACTATTTTGAATTTAGTAATAAGTGTATATACAATTAAATATAATTAATGATTGTGCGTTGATGTGGTGGTAATATTAGCATCTAAGACTTACTCATCATCAAGTCTATTAACCACAAATTACATACATGTCTTTAATTACATAAAAATTTTGATCAGGAAAACATCCGAAACATTTAATAATGTTCTAAAACAAAACAATCAGACTATTAGTAACTTCCTTGTTTTAACTTTATTGAGACCATGCAAAAAAAATGCTAAGATCTACGAACACCACACCATGGCCTTCCTAGTAGCAACAGCTTGGGAATGACTAACATTTAATTTTCTATCTAGATTCTATGGATATACAATAAATATGCGAAATATGCTATGAGTTAATGTTGGGTTTAATTCTAAATTGACATCCAATGCCATGAATTGTCTTATTACAATATTTATATTAGGAATTTGGTGGAATGTAGAAATAGAACGCTCTCGATTGCCAAATGTGTGGTTTTACCGTTCGGAACATTATACTGATTCACACAAAAGATAGTGATTGGACAAATATTATCGATTGATTAAAATGAAACAGATTTTGTTGAAGGGTGGTTCATTAATTCTCCTGATTAGGTGCACTTCTTCTTCTTATTTTTAAATCATTATCATCTTTTTAATTAATACTGCGTTTACTTGTCAATAATTGGAATGAGCTGGAATGAGAATGAACTGAAATTAAAATGAGAAATGAGAATAAGAATAAGTTGTTTAATTAAACTGTAAGAATCAGAATTGGAATGGGCTGAAATCTCATTGATGTGTTTATATCTTGGAATCAAAATTAGAGTAAATTGAATTATTTCAAATTACTAAAATGCCTTAAGTTAATTATAAAAAATAACTATTATTATTATTATTATTATTATTATTATAAAAATGATATTAATTAAAACAATGAAATTAATAAAATTTAATAATAATAATAAATAAAATAATAAAATAAATAATAATAAATTTTAATAATGATAATATTAATAAAAATAATAATAACAATAATTAATAATAATTAAAATAATAAATTTAATATAATTTAATGGTAACAATAATGACATTTAAATAATAATAAATTAATAAATAAATTTTACGAAAATAATAATAATAATAATAATAATTAGATTTTAATAATGATAATATTAATAAAAATAATTAAAGAAATTAAAATAATAATAATAATAATAATAATTTTAATAAAGATAATAGTAATACAAATAATAATAATAATGAAATTAATGAAAATAATAAAATTAAATAATTTTTTAATAAAAAAAATAATAAAAATAATATAAAAATAATTATAATTTTTATTATTATTGTTGTTGTTGTTGTTGTTTTTGTTAATGGACCTGTTTGCAGATAATACAAAATTTTTAATTATTTTCATAATTCTATAAGAATGAAAATGTAAAAATGATGAAATTTCATTGAGGGTATTTTAGAAATATTGAAATATTGATGGGGTAGAACTAGAAGTTCAGGGAATGAGAGTCATTCCCAAGCTCTCCCAAGCGAATCACAACTCTATGAATCAATCGTAAATTTATATATGATCTACAAAACCCATTCCTATTCCCAACCTCAATTTAAAAAATAAACAAATTATTCATTTTAATTTTCTCATTCTAATTCCCATTCTAGGTAACTATTCCCATTTCTAACTTCTGTCTTTCTTCCTCCTTTTTTGTTTTTTTTTTTTTTACAATCAATAAAATTTCCTTCTTATCGTTCGATATTCACACAAAAGTTTTGTGTTTAATATAGAAGATCATGGACTTAATTCATACTCAAAAGTTAGCTTAAGAATTAAGTTGTAGACTTAACTCATACTCAAATGTTAGCTTAAGAATTGAGGCTTGGTACAAGTTAGATTATCGGTCTAGTAACTATTCCCAGCTAATGTGGGGTAATATCATCAACATTCCCATCATATGCAGACTAATAGTTTTGCTTGGTCCTTATTACATCAAAGGTAATGCATGTTTACTCTTGTACTTAAAACTAGCTCAAGAATGGAGAGTAGTCTCAAATGAGAATCTCACCAATTTAATTTAAAAATAACTATTCTCAATCAATGTGAAATTGCCTTCCTAACACCCCCTACCACATGCATTTTGATGTTTAGATTCTTAAAAAATTGATGTAGGATGGTTGGCAACCGACAAAACATAAAAGGGTTGTTAATAGAAGAAAGTAGGTTTTTGAATATTAAAAATGAAAAGTATGAATGAATAAAAATAAGGTTTTGAACTTCTTTTAAATAAGACTAAATATCTCGAATTTATTAAAATAGGAAAATCTAAAATATTATATGATAATTAAATTATCCTAATCAAAATAAGAAAAGGAAAACAAATGGCACTCAAATTTGAGTTTTAGAAAAAAACAAAAAACGATAAAAATTCTAAAACAACTGAAAAAAAAGGAACAAATCTTAAAATTTAAAACGATCAAGAAAGAACCAAATTTATGGCTTGAGTACAATTTCCTACTAAAAAGCTGTGCCATTTTTTGATTGATGTGAAAACTTGGATTTTGTTCATCTCATTGTAAGTTTCAAAACAATATATTATACGCCTAAAACGAATATCAATAATCCAAGTTAAGACCTCCAGAAAAAACCGTACTTACGACATGCAACCATCCTATGTCATGCATGCTTATCATCGAGGCCTAATATATCCTTTGAAGTTCCTCTACATTAATTAATTCTAACAAAGATCAAGGCGACTATCGTATCTCGCTTTGAATTTTATTTGAATAAATTGTCTGATGGATTAGATATAGATAAGTAGGTGTGGTGAATATCTGAAATACATTATACAGTCAGGTAAATTGCAACAAATTAAACTGGATATGTGGCCTGAGGTGAAGGGATGAGTCTAATGATGAATCATCTCATCAATATTAATGTTTTGCTTTAACAAACTTAGGAAAATGTATATGTTCTTAATGCAAGATAGTGGTAAGATTTTACAAGACATGCCACGTGATATTTTCACAAAGAATATTATATTTAATATTTTATAGTAGATGCCAACTAATTAGTTGATGAAATTTCTTGTATTGAAAATACAAAATTTAAAATTTAAACTCCACTCTTAGTATGCCTTTTTCTTCTTCTTTTTTCTCCTATTTTTATTCAAACCAAGATATGTACTTGCCATTTTCATGAATATGTTCATTATTATATTGGTTCTCAAGTCTATGCTTTCATTTCCTACCTTTCTTTTGTCTCTGTGCTGTCATGAGCCAAGCCAAGAGAACCAGGCGACACCTAATATTTACAGACTACTTCTATCTGCTCTTATGTTCTTCACACCAACTTGGTTTTGAACTGCCATTTGTTTTAATGAAGACATATTGCTAATTGATCGAGCATGAAGAAAATAGTTAACATATATGCATCAGAGTCACTGCGTCCCCAAGTTATTCATGGTATATTAGAGCTCCATCAGAAACTGCGCATTTTTGCTCTTTTAAATATCGTTACCTAACTGCCTTTAGTTTACTGGAACAGATCGTTGCAATCTATCTAGAGGTCATTTATTTATTTTTTTTAAGATCTGAAACATAGAAGCTTCAGATTTACATTAAAAAAAATCATTAAAAACACTAATTAATAAAAATAACAAATGATCCACAAAACTACCACACATCATTTGATTGAATTGAAATTATTTGAAATCTATGCATATTGTACACTTGGCCCCCTGTCGTTCACAAATTTTTTGTTATTTACTCAAGCACATGGTTTCTCCAGTTCAGCCTCATCTTGCCCTCTTAATTTTGGTGATTTTATGTCATTGTCAACTAGGTTTATGACTTCTGGATATTATGATTATCGTCGAACCAAAAACCTAATTCCGCCACTAAACCCTCACTTTCCATTCAAAAATCTTAAGTTCTCGATTACACTATAAATTTTTTATTGTATTGACCAAAACTTATTATATATATTCTTTTTTACAATTCTTAAAATTTTCGGGCAGTAACTAAAAGTTCGGATGTCTAAACAAGAATTTGAAATCTCTATTGAAGAGTGTATAGGACAAGTGACAACCGGTGTACTGTGGAGACATGCCATCTTTTTATAATAACAATAAGAAATATTTAACCTGTATCATCATATCATATGCGCGAAAATATGAATACATATAATGAAAATGCAAACCATATGCATGTGCAATTGTGTATGTGTAAATATATATTTAATCATGCGTCAGATATCAACAGTAGTCACTTATGGACATATACTTTGAAAACAAAGCAAAAGAAAGTCAGTATTTGCACGGCAGTGCGTGTAAATATCTGCAGAGGGTTAGGTCAAGAATCCTATCCAACAGTAAGACCAGTGCTTGTCCAATTATATATATATATTTATTATATATTTCTGTTGTCACAATCGTGACCTCTTCAATAGGGTTGTGATTTTTGTAGGTGACCGTCTCACCTCACCTTACCCAAACGTTAAATGTAAAAAGGAAATTAAACTGGTCATCTGTTAAATTATAAATTAATTGCAAATCTTTGTGGTGGTCATGTTATTTTTATTTATTTACTCAAATACATCTATTTTTAAAAATTAATAAAATATTGATTCAAGAAACCTGATCACCAGTCTACCAGCTGGGAAAATAATGACTGAATTTTTCTTGCGTGTACTCTACCTCTTAATTGCTCTCCGTCCCCTCACTAGCTATCTTGCTGCTTGTGTTTATACGAAGGCAATTTTTATTTCTAAGTTATGATGTGTGTAACTTACCTTTATTTAAAATAATAATAAAAAAATAAATTAGGTAAGACTAATTTAAATTTAAACCTTATATTTAGTGAATATAAGTTACATAAAATGTAAGTTAAGGAGACCCTTTTATAAAATAAAATGGCATTCGATTCTTGCTTATTAAAGAGTGGCAGCTTTAGTGCTTCTTGAACATTGATCACTTCTTGCTTTGTCACTTCTCAATATCAATTCTTGATCTCTCTTTCTCTCTTTCTTTCTTTCTTTCTTTCTTTCTTTCTTTCTCCTTTCAAAATTCCAATGGATCAGTTGGGGAGCCTTCTTCAGTTTCTTGAGAACAAGACCATTCTTGTCACTGGGGCAACTGGCTTTCTAGCAAAGAGTATAAATAAATCTTCTCTTTCTTGTTTTTTTTTTCTCTCTTTCACTTGAGCACTCAAAGCTCTTAAACGATGACTATTTTCTTGTGTTTATCCAGTTTTTGTGGAGAAAATCTTGAGGGTTCAGCCAAATGTGAAGAAGCTTTATCTTCTTCTTAGAGCTGCAGATTCAAAGTCAGCCAATGTTCGTTTCCATAATGAGGTATATTTGTGGACACAATTACACGTATGCAATAGGCCATGAGTGACTTAAATTAACTATGGTGTTCAATGCATTTTCTTTTCTAAAAAATCATTTCATTAATAATAAATTAACATGTAATGCATATATTAACGTACAAATTTATGTGTGTGATTACAGATTATAGGGAAGGATTTGTTTAGGGTTCTAAAGGAGAAAAATGGTACACATCTAAATGCTCTAATCTCAGAGAAGATCACTCTAGTCCCCGGTGACATCTCCCGCGAAGATTTGGGAGTGAAAGACTGTAATTTAAAACAAGAAATGTGCAATGAATTAGACGCAGTGATCAATTTAGCTGCCACTACCAATTTCGATGAAAGGTATGTGTATGTATAACCACCAACTACAAATTTATTCATATGTTCAATGGAAAGCTTAGAGAATATAATTCCTTTATTTTTGTTCCTCAGATATGACGTTGCACTTGGTCTCAACACCTATGGAGCTAAGCATGTTTTGAACTTCTCAAAGAAATGTGCTAAGCCAAATGTTCTTGTCCATGTATCCACAGGTAGTCAATTAGTATAACAATTCTCTAGCAAAATTCATTTTATATATTGAAGTTATATTATTCTTATGATGGTTTATCCTTTTTGTTTTCTTCCCCTCCAGCTTATGTGTGGGGGGAAAAATCAGGGATGTTATATGAAAGCTCATTTAAAATGGGAGACACACTTAATGGGGCATCTGGATTAGACATTGATGTGGAGAGGAAAGTGGTGGAGCAAGAATTAAATGAACTTCAAGCTGAGGGAGCAACAGAAGAAGCTATTACACTAGCAATGAAAGATTTGGGCATCAAAAGGTTTGTGATTGAACTTCAAATTCAAAACCTGATATTTTATTTTTATTTTTCTATTATTTTGAGTATCATATAATTTTGCTACTTAGCTATCTAGAGTTACACTTGCAATGAAAGATTTGGGCATCAAAATGTTTGTGATTGAAAGTCATTAGATGGATGCTTTTTTTTGGTCATGATAAATCCAATGAATTTTTCATGCGATGTAGAACGAACAAGTTAAACTTAATAGGACAAAGTAATTGAACATCCGTGGGGCTGGAGTCAACTGTCTTGCCACAAGTAAATTAGTGTGAATTGGCTGGAAAAAGAATTAGTTCATTAATGTATCTTTCACCATTTAGTTATCAAATAAAGGAAACAAAAGAGACAGAGAGAGAGAGCTAGTTAATGGCATTGACCAATTATTAATCTCTCTTAATTGTTGAAAATTGGGCATGTTTAGTTACCAGTTCAAGCCGTGGACATAGCTTATTGGTAATGCAAATATAGAATTAATTATACACCAATCATTAGTTATTAAAGTTTCAGATTAAGTATTTGTTAATTCACCAAAAAGTAAAGAAGAAAGAAAATATGATAATTTGGATTTAGTTAATTAGCCTAGATTTACATGGGTAGGATGGGACAGAATTGATATTAGGGGTCATTGAAGGAAAAGTAAAATAAAATAAAATAAAATAGTATGGGATTGTATTGTTAACATTCTACTAACAAATTTAATTATGTATTAGTTAATAGTAAACTGCAATAGAAATAACTGAGGTAAGTGAAGGAAATAAGCACTTTCAAAAGTTATGATCAAATAGTAGGCTCTACAAATGGCTTGGTTAGACAAATTATTTTTAAGGAATAATAAACTTTTTTTCCAAATATTAATTGAGAGTATAATGCAAATATTAATCAATATAGACATATAGTTGCAATGTATAATGTGTTTGACATACATTGATCAAATTGATGTGCAGTTCGGAAATTAAAAATTAAAGAAGACAATAATTAAATGAACCTTACAAACAGATTCAAATTAACTCTTGATCATAATGATGAGGCAAAAAGATTTAAAATATTTACCTAACTCAATTATAATACGAAATATTTTGAATATTAATTAATAATAGGATAAAATCAGATGATGTAAATGTTAGATGGCTATTGTAAAGAAGTAATGCTATATGTTTTAAATTTTTTTCTCAAATACTTATTTTAAATAATGTGGCATTAATCAATTGGTTGGTAAGATAATATAATTAATTTATTTTAATTTAATTAATTAATTTATGAATGTTACATCATGTGAGATAATTATTTAAAATAAAAAATTTAAGATGTGTAGTATTATTAATTGTAAAGTGATAATAATATTCTCTATTGCCAAGTTCATTAAGTACAATTGTACGATTTCTGTTACTTTGTCTACAATAAAATTAATTGATTCTCAACCAACCATACAAAGACACCTCATCTTCCCAACTTGATGAGAGCTTTAAGTAGGTTAAACTTTAAATAGGCAGTTTTCCAAATTAAACTATGTACATGCTTTTGGGTGCAGACAGTTGATGATTTAAATGATCCAAAAGTATTTTAGCTTTAGACATATAAGAATAGAATAAAAGTGTAAATTGAGTCGGATTTGAAATATTAGATAGAGAAAAAGGCAATACAAATACAACATAAAAAAAATTATTATTATTTTTTTAAATTTCAAATAAGGAATGCCTTCTGATGCCAGAAAATTTAAGGAGAATTGCAAAACTCAAAGGTCAACTTAAATGAATGCATATCTTTCATTGTCTTTATTACATATTAGATATTTAATGTGATAAAGCAGTATTCTTAACAAACATTAATTAAGATTTAATTAATTATTATTCCTACTTTATTAATTTACTGGGCACTTATAAATGAGTACGGCAAGCTCAACTGTACCCAACCGGCCTTTAGATGTCTGCTGTTTCTATTTTCCAATCTGTCTTGCATCGATAAAAATTAATGTTCTATTAAAGCGACAAGGACAGATCACTATTTATTATAATATTATTCTTTAATTATTTATATAACTAAATTTTTTATGGGTAGGTTGAATTTTCTCAGAAGATTATATCTTTTCATATGTAGCTAGGATGAAGTCGAGAGCCACTACTTAAGCATATTTATTAGTTGTTAATTAACATCTTAACGATGATGACTTGAAATTAAATTAAATAAAATTAGATGAGATTTTTTTTTTTTTTGGTTTATATCATTAATTCGACATTGAATTGAAATAACTTCATGTGCAGTTCTTATGTGTGAAGTACTGTGAAGAAGTTGCAATTTTATAAAGATAGGTTATCACAAAAGGATCGCTAAAGGACATTAGATATAAATGTGAGATCAATCATTTTCATTCTTTGATATGTAAGTGTAAAATCTTTATTGGAATAACTTTTCAGGGCAAAAATCTATGGATGGCCAAACACATACGTATTTACAAAGGCAATGGGAGAGATGCTTATAGGGCATTTGAAAGAAAATATCTCTGTGGCTATTGTACGTCCAACCATAATAACAAGCACTTATAAAGAACCATTTCCAGGCTGGGCTGAAGGTGTAAGGTAAAGCCAATAATATATATATATATATATATATATATATATATATAAAATTAAAGAGATAAAAAACCTGAAATCTGTATTTTTTTAACTTATTTTTAATTTTAATATAATCAGTGATTTTTATTTGGAACATTTATATATATAGCATAAATTAATTTCTTTGTCTGGGATTTCTCAAGTTATTTTTGTTTTTTTTTTTTGTTTTAATTTCATTGACAGAACAATTGATAGTCTAGCCGTTGGCTATGGCAAAGGAAGATTAACTTGCTTCCTTGGAGACGTGAAGGGAATTATTGATGTGGTGAGTTAATTAAATATTTCCTTATTCCATTTAAATTTGTAAAATGTCTTCTAAGAGAGCCTTAGTTCTTGCTATATGTACGATCTTAATTTTTTTTTTTAATAATTGGTTGAGATATAGCCATAACTGGCCGGGGACCAATCCTCCGCATGATGCGGAGCTATGTTGAGGTCTGGAGAGGTTTGGACCCCTTAAACGCCGAGAATAATTTCATAAAAGAATAGAATTTTAAGTGAATTGGCCCACTTAAATTGATAGTTACCATTGTAGCCCCTGTCGAATCAAAATCTTGACTCTGCCGGTGATCCACAATCAGGAGCAAACTAAGTGTAAGCTTGGGTTCCTTGATTTTTGTTTTAACCTCCGTAAGTTTAATTTCCTTAATGATTTTTATGTTATTACCTTTTTTTTTTTAATTTATAATTTCTGCATTATGGTCCGAATCAAACCAAAATCCTGGTTCTGCCATTGCCAAGTTGAGAATTTTTCTCTTCTAAGTAACATGACAAGAATTTAAAGGAAGAGTCGCAGCATTTTATAATTTCAGTACTCTGTTTTTAGCTACGTGGAAATTTTGCACTTAAAATTACTTAGGATTAGTGGAAATTTTATACTTAAATTTTGCACTTAAAGATTAAACTTTAAATGGTCAACTGTTACGCAGATACCGGCTGATATGGTGGTGAATGCTATACTTGTAGCAATGGTGGCTCACGCAAAGCAACCTTCTGCTGTCAATAATATTTATCAAGTAGGATCATCTTCAAGGCATCCTTTGAGATACTCTAATATTCAGGATTACGGCTACCGTTACTTCACTAAAAAGCCTTGGATTAACAAAGATGGAAAGCCCGTTAAAGTTGGCAAGGTTACTGTGTTTCACAACATGGCTAGCTTTTACAGATACATGACTGTTCGTTACATTCTTCCTCTTAAGGTAATTATTTGGGTAAATTCTTTTGTAGTCCTCATGGTTTGGATTAATTACTCAATTAATTCTTAATTATAAGTCTATTTATTTTAAAATTTCAATAAACTAACATGCAACAGCTATAAATGAATAATCGAAAAAATTTAACTGAAACATTTATATAACAAGGACCTTTAGAACAATGTTTACAAATATTAGCACTGAAAGAGGATTTCTTGAAATTACTTTTTTCTAAACCTTGCCTTCTTTATTGCTATTAACTCACACGGTCATTGAAGTTCCAACTCATAACCTGAATCACGAAGAAGGCCGATCCTTATCACTAAAGTTAAACCTCGGCTTCTTTCTAAACCTTAACTTCATTATCATTTGGAAAGTCTTTATGTTTTTAACTAATGTTCATTGAATTCTGTCTTAAATACAGGGACTGGAATTGGCAAATGCAGCATTTTGCAAGTACTTCCAGGGCAAGTATAATGATCTCAATAGGAAGATCAACTACGTGATGCGATTGGTAGAGCTTTACAGACCATACTTATTCTTCGGTGGCATGTACGTGTGCTTAAACATTTGTCTTCCTCATATCGATTTGTTTAGCTGAATTAATTAATCATGAGCATTTTATCTTTTGATATAATTATTAAGCTTGTTGTGTTGTCTCGTATACAGCTTTGATGATACAAATACGGAGAAGTTGCGAATGGTAGCTAGAGCTAGCGGCGAAGAGACAGATATATTTTACTTTGATCCGAAGTGCGTTGACTGGGACGATTACTTCATAAATACTCACATTCCTGGAATTGTGAAATACGTTTTCAAATGAAAACCGCTAAGTGTTTCCAAGAAGTATTTTCTACTGGCGGTTCTTACGATCATAATGTGTATTTCTGGGGCAATTTATTGTCATGATTTATTATTTAAGGCAGTGTGGTTATAACCTGCTGCTTACATGTTATTTAATTCAAGTAACGTTGTCAAAATGTATCAGCATAGCATTTTTATTTTGTAATTGTATTTGGATTACGGTAAAAAAGATTGTTGGGACAAATATATGCATGTTAAAGTTTGTGAAGAGTATCTTAAAGCAAAAATGAATTTATTCCATTTGTTATTATTTATAATTAAGAAAATCTTGTTGATGCACACATGCCTAGATGTATTTAGCATATATATATATATATATATCAGCCGGATTTATTTCTCTGATTTTTATCAACTCACCTATCTAGCTATAGTAACTATGCCGATTATTTATATATTTTTTTCTTATACTGGGATGATCGAAATGTGGATTTAAAATTTGTTATCGACCCAAGTACTTGTGGTAATTTGGGTTAGCAAGTCATGTTTCTATTGTATTAAATTTGACCTAATTTACTTTTAAAAAATTGATTTAATTTAAATTTAACTCATTTATTAAGCATGCCAAAAATCTTAAAATCTTAGTTCAACCCATTTATTATCTTGCCATAATTGTGTCACCTTTTTAACAAAATTTTAATCTTTTTTTTTTTATGAAAATCATATTTTAATAATCCTGTCAAATTACTCAAAACTTGTTTATTAGTGCCGGATTAATGAGTCGTATCAAAATTTTCCTCTACATCTAGCGGTAAATTAATTTCTATTGGAGACTAAACTGACAATCTCCTATACTAATATAAATACTTGACACGTTATAATTTATAATAAAACCACGTGTCATACGCCAGTTATATTTTGTGCGCATAGCATTATTGAATTATTATTTAACAAAGAGGACGCATGCATTCAGAGACAGTGATACGCATCGCAAGGCTTGATGGGTTCTAGGCCCGTAGGTCATGCAAGGCCTTTTCTTTCAAGTTGGGTTCAGTTAGCTACACTTGATGCAAAAAGCATCATTAAAGCCACCAATTTTTTTTTTTGGCCCTTTTCTGAGCGCTAAAATTTTATCAATGCAATTAACATTAACATGAATATTAATTGCATCCCACAGTTAATATATATATATATATATCTGCAAGCACTAAGCAATCGGCTTAAATATTTCTTAGGCTCTAAAGTACCATTTATATTCTGTAAAGTTGACAAAGCAGAGAGAAAAGTGTGAACCTAGAAGGATTCAGAGATATGATCATTAATTGTTATATAATTTTTTAATTTTTTAAATCCTGAAAATACAAATATAAATATTTTTAGAATCTCCTAAAAAATATATGAGTAATTGTTTTGTTACATTTGAGTACGTATCTTGGCCAAGAATGTGATCAGTGTTGATGACGTAGTCTTCCCGGTCAGTGCATTTGGGATCGAAGTTAATTGCATCAACCTCTACCAGTTAAACTACAGATAGAACTCACAGTTGAAGTAAATGAAATATTTTGCTTAATTAATATTTGTGCCTACAGTATTACTATAAACTTTATAGTATAAAGTATTTATCCAAGTATGCAAGTTGCAACTTGTGTGGCTTACGCATGACCGACTTGCAGATTACCAGATGTGCATAGGATATTAAGTTTACTTATTCTTACAGAAAGTGAATTACTCCAAAATAATTAAAACAAGTTATTGCAAATATGATTAGCAATTTCATTTGATTGAGATTACTCAAACGTTCAATCCAATTAAAGATGTGAACAGGTCGTGCCGTGTGAACAGGTCGTGCCGTGCCATGTTCAATTTTTTTTTTGTTTAGGCAAAAAAAAATACTCGTAATTATTATTATTTTTTTTAAGAGAGTGTGTTTGAAAAAACTCACATGTCTGGTGTGTTTTTTCAAGTTCATGTGCTCTTTTTTTAAATTCATCAATATATGCACTTATAATAATAATCATAATAAATTTTATTAAATGAAAAATTAACATTTAATAAAGATATTAACACAATTGTATATTAACACAATTATACAACTATATTATCTAATTTCGCAATAACAAGTTATAATACAACAATACATAAATTTAATTTCATAGATCATGGTAATGATTAATAAAAATTAAAATTAAAATTCTAGAATAACGATTATAAGAAGTCACAATTATGATATATCAGTTATAACAAGTTACAAGTTACAAGTTACAATCACAACTCACAACTACGAAATACCGATTACAACAAATCACAACTATGAAAATTCAAAACACCAATTATTATTGGGAAATTTACATAAATAGCCAGACTCAATTTCTGAATTTCAAAATCAACCTTTCACTTTATATTCTATCAAATATAGCCAATTAAAACTCACATATCCTTAATTACCCTCTATATTAAATTTTTATTCCCTTACATATCTATATTAAATTTTTATTCCCTTACATATAAAGTTTCATCGTCCGTCCTGCAAACACCATTCCCTACAACTAAAGATCAGAGCCAGCACACGATATATTTATACCCAACCGTTTGTTTACCCAGCCGTGTGTAGGGTAATATAATTGTATTAAATATTTATATAAGTATTATGAATTTCCGTGGTGTATCGTTTCGTTGCTTATGTGTCGTCGAGCATTAGGGTTTATATTTTTGGTGTGACAGACAGTTGGTGAGACAGAGCTTGGTGAGACAAGCAGCCTGTCTCACTAAGCTTGGTGAGACTGTCTCACCAATCTTGGTGAGATAGGTTGCCTGTCTCACCAAGCTTGGTGCGACAGGCTGTCTGTCTCACCAAGCTTGGTGCGACAAGCTACCTGTCTCACCAAGCTTGGTGCGACAGCCTGCCTGTCTCACTAAGCTTAGAATCTGCTATATTTCTGTAACAAATATAACATTATTAAATTATAATTATATAATTTAAAAATTAAACAAATCTATCATAAATTAAAAAAATTATTATAACATCATGTAACAAACAAGCAATTCGGTGCGACAGGCAACCCGTCGCACAAAACATATGCGACAGGCACCCATCGCACCAAATTTCAGAAAATGCAACAAGTGCGACAGACAACTTGTCGCACAAAAATTATGCGACAGGCATACCGTCGCACCAAATTCCAGAAATTGTAACCCAAGTGCGACATGCGGCCCGTCGCACAAAACTTCCAGAATCACGCGGCACCGCGCCGGGCAGCACCCATTTCAGAAAAAAAAAAGAATTTTAAATGTCTGACTTACAATATTACGCTTTCCGTTAATCGATGGGAGACTGAGATCGTAAATCACTCGAAGAACTGTGAAAAACTCGAAGAACTTTGAGAGAATTTTGGCCAGGGACGAGTGAAGATGATAGGGGCAATTTTGTCCTATAATTTTATGTTTGGCTAATTATGATAGGTAAAATCTCCAAAGGTTATTTGTGAAAAAAACAAAATATTTTGGGTTATTGATGTAAATTTCCCATTATTAATCACAAAATAACGTTTATTAATCAAACTATGGATATGATAAACAAGTAAGATTAATTATGCTTGGTCATTGGCGAGCTAAATAATTGGACATGTGTTGATGTAAATAATTTTATTTTATTTTTGTTTAAATGTGAAAAATATTTCATTCACAAATGAAATATATTTCTTTTAACTAATTTATGATTTCATAAATGAAATATTAAAGTTGTAAAAGTTTAGATTTATTATTTATAAAATCATGATATTTATAATTTTATTTATTAAAATCATGAAATCATTTACTTATTTGATAAATTATAAACGTATAACAATTCAAATATTTTTTAAAACTAAGATTTAAGTTAATTTTAAAAAACCTACACTAATAAAAAATTTATTTTCAAGTTATTTGTAATTATAAAATTTTATGTTTATTTTTTATTAAAAAATTTTATAAATATACTTTAACTCTCATGCTATTGATGGCTCATTGGCTGCATGCTAACTTACTAATGAAACGTGCTTATTACAGACTGTTTTACGTGCCATGCTTTGGCCCATCTCTAATTGTGTCAATTTTTTAAGGCCAATTTGCTTAAAATTCTAAGCCTGGCCCTATTGACGTGTGTGCCATGCCGCATCTCCTACCTAAACGTACTCGTGCCGTGTCATGCTGCACTGTATGAATATGTGCCGTACCTATTTTGTGGCACGTGACGCCTGGCCTGTTGGCCATTTCTAAATCCAATCTAGGAATTTTTACTAGTTTTCAATTTTTTGAAGCATTGATATTCACTCGTCGGACTCACCTAAAGCACAAGAAAGAATTGTGGAATATGATTTTTCTATTGGGAAATCAAACCTGATTTCCTAGGAGATTTATGATTCATACACCATGCTTCACTAGATATAATATATCCTTAGTTACAAACTATGTAACAAACAAGATAAAGACTCCTACTAGTCCTATTTGAAGCACATAAATTAAACAAGGCAACAATTTAACTTATAAGCACACTTCCTAATTTGACTTGAGACGTTTTTATATATTGACTGTAAAGTTGAAAACTCTTTCAACTATATCTCGAGAATTCACCAGATTTCAATTGAAGTTTGGCATTCTTTTGGAAATCAGGACGTTTAGCAGAAGTAAGATTCGAATTTTAAACCTCTCATTATATATAAATTATAACCAATTCAACTAATTATATATTAGTACTCACCACAATGTCTTCCCAGTCAATACAATTTGGATTGACATTTGAATGCGTCTGCCTCCAGACCATTCTCTCTTATCGCCATTCGCAAGTTTGTGCTCGAACAAACATTAATTAACAATCAACTTAGTGAAAATAAATAATTATAAGATCATTTATCTTAAAAAATTTCAAATGCAAAAATTGAATTAATTAATTAATAATGTGCTTTATATGCCCTAAATAACAAGTATGGCTTGAAAAGTTCGACCATCCACAGCACGAACTTGATTTTCGTAGTATAATCATTTGAAATGTCCTGAGAACGTCGGCAGAAATCAGAGTTCATCAAATTTAGTCCCTTTTAGATAAGAAAAAATAAATAAAAAGATAAACAACTAATAACAAGAATTGACAGAACATTAGATGGAAAATGAATTTTGTTTTTTTTTTTTTAAAACCTCATGTTCGACATTATAGACTATTTCTCTCATTATATTTTAAAACGCAACAAAACCCCGATAAGATTACGGTGTTTAATATCTTGCTACAGTTTTTTGAAGTAATTTTGTTTTTTTACAAATAACAAATGTGATAGTTAAAAAAGGATAGACTTAAATGTCGGGTATAGGATGTAGAATTAAGCACACCAAATAATTATATAAACATAAAAGATATAAGAATTTTATATGGTTCGACTATTATGCATACGTCCACATGAGTAAGAGAAAAATAATTATTTTATTAACAATTATTGGAATACAATTTTTTAGTAAAGAAACCTTAATTCTCATAATCCAAATACACCTAGTACTTTCACATACACTTGAAAAGAAAAAATTCTTAATTGCTTACGCTCTTCAGTTGCTCAATCACTAAACAATTCTTTACTTGAAATTTTTCATTGAATTTTGAGATGCTATACAATTGAGAATTGCTTCTCTATTTTGTAGGAGTGCCAATTAAGAATTTAATAATTCCTCCACAGCCGCTCTGCTCCATAATTATTCATCGGCCAATTTCTTAGCCTATACCCAATTATTGGCCACTTTACATTTCAAAATGTGGCCATACTAAAAAATTCAACAATTTCAAGCTCATGCTTAACTTTTCAAAATTTAACCATATGTGCATACGCTCAACACCACATGTTGATCGGCCATAATTTCACCTTTAATAATCATCAAGTGCATCCAAGAAAATCTTCATTATTTGCGAAAGTCTTCATGAAATTTTTGACTTTAACAAATCTTCACTTGAGGAAAAATTTTACTAAAATTTGAGCCGACTACTAATGGACCATGATACTTCATTCCCTAAAGTGGTTATATTTCGGCGACTTGTCAGGGATGAGTGTTTGCGCAGCAACCCGTGCTGCACTTAGACAACTTTTAGCACCAAGTTGCTAAGTAAGCCTAATGAACATCTCAAGCTAGCTAGGCAAAGAGATTTACTAGAATGCTAGATAGAAGAAAAGAGCAATATGACCAATATGTGATTTTATTATTCACAAGGAAAGTTATAAGAAAGCTTTGCACATATTTATGTGATATGCGTGTGTGGGGGTGTTTGGAGAATTAGAGATTTGGAGATTTGGATATGCCTAGAATGGTGGGTGCTAGCCCATATTTATAGTGTGGTTCTCCTAGTTCTAGAGATATCCATTAAGCTATACAATTCAATTTGTATAAATAACTATCTAGATAAGGATAAGAAAAAGATATGGATAAGGATAAAATGGTGATAAGGATAAGCATGGTGGGTTCTAGATATGGAGGATGCTAGAGGTTTCTAGATAAAGGGCCGGGCTTGCTAAGCACACACGTCCAGTGACAGCCCGATTGCTTAGCTCATCTGTACTGAGCGCACCACGGTTGACTAGTTATGTGGGGTGGTCCATTTCTGAGAGTAACCCACTTCTAAGTACATCTTGGAATTGGGTGTACTCATACTAAGTGAACCCGCGTGCGCAACTTAGCCATCTTTGATGGTGAACTTGAGTGGCCCGTGATAATCCTCCCCCACTTATGCTCGCGACGCCCTCGTTGCATTTTCATACTTGTATTTTTGTATGTGGTATGTGAATTGCCATAGGTCTTCTTCGCGTTCCAACGTTGCTTCGCTTTCAGGGACATTCCTCCACTTTACCAAGTACTCATTGTATGTCGGTATGCCCTTTCTCCGAGTCACTCGATCGGTAATGATGTACTCCACATCCTTGTAGTCGGTGATAATGGCTGTTGGGGATTTTTTCGATTTTCCGCGGCTTAGATCTTCCGCATCTTCGTAATATAGCTTGAGTAGACTCACGTGGAAGACCGGATGAATCTTGAGTTTTGGTGGAAGTTGGAGTTGATATGAGACGTTACCCATACGTCACACTACTTATAAAGGTCCTTCGTACCTCCTTACTAACCCCTTGTGCACTTTTCGTAATGTTTTGAATTGTTGGGCTAGGAGCTTGATCAAAACTTGGTCATCTTCCTTGTATTTGACATAGTGTCTCCTCGTGTCAGCCTACTTTTTCATATTGCATGCTGTTTTGTCGAGATATACTCGCGTGATGTCCTCTTCCTCGTGCCACTTGTGGGTGAGCTTGTAAGCTGTTGGGCTTTTCCCCCTATAAGTTGAGGCTATGGCATTGGGTGTCATGGGCTGAAATCCCATGATGATCTCGAAGAGGCTTTTGCCTATAGCCTTGCTTCGCTGAAGATTATACGAGAATTAGGCAATATCAAGTAATTTCGCACAATCTCATTATGAGAGCTTACATAATGCCTTAGATACATCTCGCGTAGGTTGTTGATCGGCTCGATTTGCCTATCAGTTTGCAGGTGAAAGCTTGTTGAGAACTTGAGATCGGTTCCCAACATCTTGAAAAGCTCAGTCCAAAAGTGACCTGTGAATCGTAGGTCTCGGTCACTCACGATGCTCTTTGGAACTCCCCATAGCTTCACAATATGCTTGATGAAGATTCAGGCAGTTTCGTCCGCTTTATGATCAGATGGTGCAGCGATAAAGGTTTCATATTTGCTAGAATGATCGACGATGACCATAATGCTTCCGCAACCTTCGGACTTTGGTAGGGGAAAAATGAAATCCATGGATACGAACAACCCCGCTGGAAGTTGTTGATTCATTTTATCTTGTCGGCAAACAAGACATGTCCGCACATACGCCTCGATGTCGTCCGCATATGTGGCTAAAAGTACAAGTCTTGAGTTAGTGCGGCTGTACGCTCCACTCCCAGGTAACCAGCCCACTTGGAATCGTGGCGCTCTTTTATTACTTCTCTTAATAGATTTTCCCATTTTGGCACAAATAGTCGATCTCCTTTAGTGAGTAAAATGCCTTCCTCTTGCAAATATCTCCTTGTCTTACTTTGACAAACTTTTTCCAGTAAGTCCTTACCAAGAGGGTCTTATTGAAGATCTTCTTTAATACATGAGACAATGTCAGACTTTGGCTGGCTCATAATAAGTGTTGCCAATTCTGTCTTGCGGTTTAGCGCATCTACAATGACATTGGCTTTTCCCGGCTTATATTCGATCATATAGTCGAATTCTGCAAGAAAGTCTTGCTACTTTGCTTGCTTAGAGCTCAATTTCTTTTATGTTTGGAAGTAGCTTGTAGCTACGGTATCCGTTAATCTCATGAAGTGTGCGCCGAGTAAGTAATGTCACCACACCCGTAGGCAATTGATAATTGTTGTCATTTCTTTCTCTTGCATGATGTAGCGGCATTTCGTATCGTTTAGCTTTTGACTCTCAAATGCTATAGGGTGGCCTTCTTGCATAAGTACTCCTCCAATGGCGAAGTCGGAGGCATTTGTATGAACTTTGAATGGCTTTGTATGATCCGGAAGAACGAGGATAGGTTCTTCAAAAATTGCCTTCTTCAAGACTTCAAATGCATGTTGGCAATATTCGAACCAATGCCATGTCCAATTTTTCTTGAGGAGATCTGTCGAGGGTGCTGCCTTGGTTGAATAAGCTTTGATGAACCGGAGGTAATAATTCTCCAATCGAAGGAAAGGTCTTAGTTCGGGTATTTTAGTAGGAGATTCCCATTCAAGAATGGACTTTACCTTTGAGTTCTCCATCATTAACTTCCCGTCCGCTATGTTGTGCCTAAAAAACTCTACTTCTCGTTGGGCAAACGAGCATTTCTCCATTTTGAGGTAGAGTTCATTTTCTCGAAGTACTTGGAGTACTTGTTGTAGATGTTGAGCGTGCTCCTCAAGGGTGGTGCTATACACTACGATATCATCTAAGTACACGATAACAAAGCGGTCAAGGAATGGTTGGAGGACTTTATTTATAAGAGTGCAAAATGTGGCCAGTGCATTAGTGAGGCCAAATGGCATAACAAGGAATTCAAAAGATCCATGCCTTGTAACACATGCCATCTTTGGTTCATCTACTTTGGCAATCTTGACTTGGTAGTATCCCGAACGTAAGTCGAGCTTAGTGAAGTACCGTGCCTTATCGAGTTAATAAAAAGGATCCGCTATCAAGGGAACTAGGTATTTTTTCTTTATGGTGATCTTATTGAGCGCCCGATAGTCGATTAACATTCGTAAGGAACCATCCTTCTTCTTTTGGAAAATGACTGGTACGCTTAGTAGAAACCATGCAAACTTTACTCCCGTTAGTAATGTTTAGCGAGTTTGTGGCCGGTAGTGGGAAGGCATGGACTTTGTCAAAGAATTCCATGCCAATAACCATCTTATAACATCCATAGGTACGATGCGAGAAATCAAGCTTTCCGCTTCCACATCCCGATTACTACGTGTATGCTTTGTGCAATACCCAGAATAGATTGGGCAGGTGATTTTACTACCTTAATTATGCTTCATTCCTTTGTTGTTTTGAGGCCTAGGCACTTAGCCTTATCTTCCGTGATGAAGTTGTGGGTGGCTCCGGTAATATTTGCATTCACGTACATGAGCCCTTTCTTCGCATGTGCCGATGGCTGGCTCTTGAGTGCAACGAGGTTTAGAGGGTACCCATTCTGGATTGGGGTTCCTCTCTCATAGGTGAATTTTAGCCCTTGAGCTGTGCAGTGAATGCATTAAGCAACTTCTTCTCCGGACAGCCGCGTACCCAAAGCAGGTTGTTGCAAATGAAGCATGGGCTGTAAGGTCTAGGTGCTTCTTTTTTCCATTCGCCTTACCTTGTCTGCTTTTACCGCTATGAGGCTTTTTCTTCCCCTACTCTTTGCGGTTGTGGCCTTTGTCCTTACGACTCTTTTACTGCCTTGGTTCAGTCTCTTTTCTTTGGTTTGTGCGGAGTAGTCAACGAGTAATTCCACAATGGCGATGGCATCATCAAGAGATTGTACGCCATGCCTATCCAACTCCACTTTGGCCCAATCCTTAAGGCTGTCTTGGAAGTAGAAGAGGGAGTCCTTATCAGATATGTTTATGATCTTTAGGATAAGGGTAATGAACTAGTTGATGTAGTCACGAATGCTACCTATTTGCTTGAGCTAACGAAGGCGTGCTCTTACTTCTTTCTCGGCATTACATAGGGTAAAGCGCTTCCGGAGTTCATGTTGAAAATATGCTCATGTATTAATGGCACAAATTCCCTTTCATATGTCACCATGCTTCCGTTGCCACTATAAATGTGCAACGCCTCAGATAAATGTGGGTGTTGTATCCACCTTCGATGCCTCATCTTGTACACCCATGGCATCGAAATATTGATCTAGCATAAAGAGGAAATTGTCCATGATAGTGGAATTCCCGGATGCCATTGTAGGTATTAGGCTTTGGCACATCTATGTGGCGTGTGTCACTTGAGCTTGAGGAAGATGGCCTAGTGGTGAGTGTGTAATTATGCGAAGTCCAATCCGAGCGGACTTTCTATACTTCCACACGGAATGCTTATAACTTTTCTTATACAAAGGTACGAAGCTTGAATACCTCATTGTGGAAAGCTCAAAACTCCCCTCGAAGGTTATTGCTTTGATGTTGCATGAAGGCCTTGGTGGCCACGGTAAAGTCGATATATTCGCCCTCTAGACCATCCACCTTGATCTCCAAATTGTCGAGGGTGTCCTGAACCGTGAACATAGATGTTTCGAGTATGATGACGGGAGGCTCCAAGGCATCTATGGAATGAGCCTTGGATTTTTCGCAGGTCTTGAGCTGTGTACGACCCTCCTTGTGGCCACGTGTAAGCTCTGGTGGAGTATCCACACCAACAACGCCCCTTTCTATTGTGCTAGGAAGATTGACCATTACTTTAGGTGTGAGCTAGATTGCGTGGGTGCAAAACCTGGCTCTGATACCACTTGTCATTGGATGAGTGTTTGCGCAGCTACCTGTGTGGTACTTAGACAACTTCTAGCACCAAGTTGCTAAGTAAGCCTAATAACCTTCGTAAGCTAGCTAGGCAAAGAGACTTGCGAGAATGCTAGAGAAAAGAAAAAAACAATATGGCCAATATGTGATTTTATTATTCACAAGGGAGGTTACAAGAGGGCTTTGCACATATTTGTGTGATGTGTGTGTGTGTGTGTGTGTGTTTGGAGAATTGGAGATTTGGAGATGCCTAGAATGGTGGTTTCTAACCCTATTTATAGTGTGGTTCTCCTAATTCTAGAGATATCCATTTAAGATATATAATTCAATTTGTATAAGTAACTATCTAGATAAGGATAAGGAAAAAAGATAGGGATAAGGATAAAATGGTGATAAGGATAAGCATGGTGGGTTCTAGATATGGGTTTGTTTTGTGCACACGCCTAGTGACATCTTGATTAATTAGAGCATCTGTACTGAGCGCACCACGACTCGCTAGTTATGTGGGGTGGTCCATTTTTTACCGCAACCTACTTCTAAGTACATCCTGCCATTGGGTGTACTAATACTAAGTGAACTCGTGGGCGCAAATTGGCCATCTTTGGTGGTGAACTTGAGCAGCCCGTGATAGACTGGTTATGTATCCAAAATCTAGGATCAAGTCAACCGTAGTTCAAAATTTCTCAAACTCAACACATTTGAAAGATTTGTATTAGTTTCAAGCAATATATTGAAACTTAACTTTAAAAATTAGCTTTGTCAATATATTTGATGGGTTATATTCGGTATCGTTCCTTTTCAATAACACAACCCAACTCTCAATAACCTCCCTCACATAATGATATTTCGCATCTATGTTTGATTTTTCTCAAGGAATATCACACTTTAGTTATTACAGAAGACCACAATGTTCTCTTGGATTATTCTCAAATCACTTAACAAACCTTTCAACCAGATAGCTTCTTTTATAACCTCAGGTTCTCTAATGTACTCTGCTTTTGTAGTGAAAAGAGCAATTGTGGATTATAAAATCGACTTCTAGTTAATCGAACCTCCACCCACTATGAATACAGAGTCCATTATTGATTTTTCCTTGTCTAGGTCTCTGGCAAAATTAGAATCGCAATACCTAATACATTGTTAATTATAATCCTTATTGAATAATAACCCAATATTAATTGTCCTATATAGATATTGAAGAATCCAATTTACTGAAAGCCAATAATCTTTAACGAATTATGCATGTATTGACTAACCATACTCACTACTTGAGATATATTGGGCGTTGTACACACCATAAAATATATAAGACTACCCACAACACTAGTATATGGAACATGAGTCATGTATTCATGCTCTTCTTGAAAAGAAGATATTAATTTAAAATAAGGAGATAGAAAAGTATAAACTGGTTTGGTTCTGTCATTTATATAAAACATTTCTAATAGATTTTTTAAATAAGACTTTTACCACAAGCTCCAATTTTTTTTGTCTCTATTAATCTCCATCCCAAGTATTCTCTATGTGTACATTACCGAAGTCTTTTATTCCAAACTCAGAAGCCAACTGCTTCTTTAATCTCTAAATTTCGCTTATATTCTTCAAAATTATAAGCATATCGTTGACATAAAGTAAAAAGTTGATGAAAGTTCCATATTATAGTCTTCTAAAGTAAACACAAAGATCGTGCTCGCTTTTGGTAAATTTCTATCTTGTATGGATTGATTAAATCTTTTATCAATGCCCTGGTGATTATTTCAATATGTACAAAGATTTAATCATTCTACATACATGATTCCCTCTTCTAGCAACTTTGAAACTGCAAGTTAAATAATATAAAATTTCTCCTTCAAATCTCTATATAAGAATGATGTCTTAAATCTATTTGAGCCAACTCTAACTTATATTTAACTACTAAGGCAAGTACTATATGAATGCAACTATATTTTATAACTAGAGAAAAAACTTCATTATAGTCAATACATTCTTTCCAAGCAAAATTTTTGCTACGAGCCTAGTCTTATATCGAAGAGTTGTTTGATTTGAAGACCCTTACTTCTTGATGTAGACCCATTTTTTACCAATAGCCATTTTCTCTTTAGATAACTCTCCAAGTTCCCAAGTTTGGGTTTTATGAAGAGACTTTATCTCTTTCTTGATGACTAACTCCTATTGGCTATTTTCACTACTGTGTAATGCTTTACTAAAAGTATTGAGGATGTCATCATCAATACTTGGAAGTGCAGAGGCTATTACCATGTATTTAGTATGCCATTCGAGTATCTTTATCACTCTTTTTGGTCTCTTTATTACTATAATCACATTTTCATCTTTTACATCTTTAGTTGGTTTTTCCTTACGTGGGATATCAACATAAGCAACCTCTTCATCAACTATTGGGATCACCTCTAAAGTTGAATTTTTCTTTGGTGTAGAGCAAACTAGTACATATAAAGTTGCATCAAACTCCACTCACTGTAATATCTCATCGGTCTTGTGTTCCACCTACTAAGAACTTAATGCCATTAACATAGAAGCTTCATCAAAAGTGACATTTCTTTCATACACAATCTTTTTATCTTCGAAATCCTAAAGCCAAAGCATTTAACTCCACTTTTAACCTCTCATTATATATTTTCTTGCACAAGAATTGAGCTCATAATTCTTTACATAATAATAAACTTAACACTAAACCTACGAATAAAGTTATAGTCTTGTGCATGCTTTTTAGATCAAATTTTCATAAGAGTTTTACATTTAATTGCCGCAGAAGAAAATTGGTTTATTAAGTGTCTTGTGTATATATATATAAGCTCACATTCTTAGTTTAAAACTTTTTTTTTGAAACCAGCATTATATAACATATATTATACTTTTTCCAGCAAAGTATGATTCATATACTCAGCCACACTATTCTATTATGAAGTAGTCTCACTCGTAAAATGTCTTTTGTACCCTTGCTTTGGCATACTTGTAATAATGGATTATTAGTATATTTACCCTCATTATTAGATCGTAATACATTGATCTTTCTACTAGTTTTAGTCTCTACCAGTCTTTTTCATTTCACGATAATCTTTAGAACTTCATCAATTGCTCGCATAGTGTACACTCATTTATGTCTAGATAAATCATAGATAAATAAAACAAAATAATAACTTTCACCAATTGATGCAATGATGGTTAGTCTCCAAACATCGTTGTAAATATATTTAAGGATCTCACAAGTATCGTGATTAACTATACCTAATTTGACTCATATTTTCTTGCTTACAAATAATGTTCACAGAACTTTATTTGGCTCTAGTGCATTTTAAAAGTCTATGCTTCATCAAAGTTTGCAAAGAATTTTAAAAGTCCATGTTTTCTTGTCATTGTGTACCTCATAAACATTAGCTTTATCAATTGTACTTCTCTTTAAAGAGTACAAATTATGACACATAATCTTTTGTAAAATTACCATAACCCTATATGTGAATTTCATTTTGCTATATTCAATGGTAATCTTATGACCTTTAGCTTCTAAAGCAACTACAAAAATTATATTTTTCTTTAAAGCTTGAACATATCTAACTTCTTTGAGGTCTTTAATTATCATGTCAAACATCTTCAGTTGGATTGTTTCTCTCCACATCGTGTAACAAAGTTGATCATTCCCTATCATAATTGCATTAGATTCCAAGCTATGAAACTTTGTAAACTATCCCTTATAGGACACAAATGAAAGGCTATTTTGGTATTAAATATCCACTCGTTCGAACTAGCCACATACGTTGTGGCGTAATACTTAGTAAATTGTCAGAGTCTTCATCATTATATGCCATATTCCCTATTATTGGTTTCTTCCCATCTTTTTTTTGAGGTTTCGGACAGTCTTTCTTTCAATGACCTATTTCATGATAAAAAACACACTCATTTAAAGCTATATTTTTACTTCTCGATGTGAAACGAGAATTCTTTCCACCGTACTTCTTCTTTTTCTCCATCGCCCTTTTTCTGGCTAACAAAGCTTCAGATGATACTTTTTTGGAATGTTTATCATTATTATAAATTTAAATTGGTCAATGCAGTATAGACATCTTTGAAGATGATCTTGCTTTTCTCATTTATTAAGGTAGTCACAAATAACTATATTTCTCTAGAAGTGAATGCAGCAGAATTATAGCTTTGACTCTATCTTTAATATCTTCATCAAAATTCTTCAAATTAATAAGTAACTTTTTAAATCTTAAGACATGGTAATGTATTGACATACTAAGCTTCATTTGAAAACCATATACTTGACTCATTGTATGAGGACGATTTTTATGACTTTTCAATATATGCCACAGAATCATCGCACACTCCTCATCTTTAACTAGGTATTTTACCTTCTTGGTTAAGCAATATCTGACCTGACCATGAGCTTTTTTGTTCATATGATTGTAAGTTTCTTCATTATATAAGTGTGTTTTATTCTTTTAGAACAATATCGAGATTGATTTGAATAAGGGTATCTATAACTTTGTGTCTTGACATGCCAAAGTTGATTTTCCAATCGAATTTTTCATCATCAATTTTCCGGCCTCATATAATAGATGCTGAATGGCGATATGACAAGTTTCATCTTCCATATGAAGTTAGTTTCTCTCTATAAGAGTCTGGGTAGATCTCTATTTACTTTTGGAAGTTTTACCTTCTACCATTTTCTTAACAAACAATTTCTACTTAAGAGATCAGTTTCTATATGTACTCATATACCTGACTCATTGCATGAAGGTGATTTTCAGGACTTTTCGAGCACGGACTTTTCCTTCAATGTATGCCACAGAGTCATCACACACTCCTCATCTTTCACTACGTATTTCAACTCTTTGTTTAAACAAGATCTAATCTGACCACAGGTTTTTTTTGTTCATACGATCCTAAGTTTCCACATCATACAGGTGTCTTTTATTTTTTTAGAATAATGCCTCGACATGCTAAAGTTGATTTTTCATCAAAATTTTCAACCTCGATCTTTTGGCCTCCTATAATAGGTGTTGAATGACGATGCGAAAATCTCACCTCCCATTTGAAATGTCCCCTATAATAGTTTGTATAGATCTCTCTCGACTTTTGGAAGTTTCACCTTCTAGCATTTTCTTAATTAATTATTCTCACTTGAGATAACAGTTTCTATATGTCTATACAAGTGAAAAATGCACCAAGAAAGTTTCCATAAAAGACCAGAGGGAATATACCAATTCCACTTAAAACCTAGATTCCTTGAGCTCTCAGTAGTTTTGATATAACTTTCCTGGACATGCACAAATCTACACCACTTCACAAGTTATCGATACTTCCAAGTAAGAACTGTCGGTTCCTCCTGAATTCATGAACAGTACTATATACCCCAAGTACGAACTGTCAACTTCGATATCATGCATGTAAGCAGAATCATGTGTATTATAGAAAAATAAATAACACAAGAATTTAACATGATTTGACTATTATGCCTACGTCTACGGGAGCAAGAGAAAAATAATTTTTTTATTAACAGTTATTAGAGTATAATTTTTGAATAAATAAACATCACTTCCCAGAACTTAAATACATCAAGTACTCTCACACATATTTAAAAGAAAAAAAAAATCCTCTCAATTGTTCACTCACTAAACAATTATTCACTTAAATTGTTTCTTTCAATTTTGAGATTCTCTACAATTGAGATTGCTTCTCTATTTATAGGAGAGCTTCGCAATTTAAGAATTCAATAATTCCTCAATAGCCACACCACTCCATAATTGTTCGTTGGCCAATTTCTTAGCCTATATCCAATTGTTGCCACTTTCACCTTTCAAAATGTGCCTATATTAACAAATTCAATAATTGCAAGCACATGCTTAATTTTCCAGAAGTTAACCATACATGCACACGCTCAACACCGCATGTTGGTTGGCCACAATTTCGAATTCAATAATTCATCAAGTGCATCCAAGAAAATCTTCATTATTTGAGAAAGTTTTTATGCCCTTTTTGACTTTAATATTTAACACTAATTTTAAAGTAAGATGTTGGCAGTTAAAAAAATATTATCAGCGTCATGTGAGTTTTGATAGGTTTTAAGACAATAAGAGAAGAATGATCAATTTCACGAAATTAGCAGGGAGAGTTTTAGTTATCCTTCCAAAAATAAAGAGAATCACATTTCGAGCAAACTCACCAATGGTGGCATTTAAGGTTTTTGAAAATTCCTGTTTTAATTAAAGAAACTATTGAGAAATCGGGGTCGGGCTTGACCCGTCCACATACTGCCTAGGTTTTCAATGGTCGGACCCTCTCTAAGAAGCATGGGCCTGGGTTAGGCCTAGTCCAATTTATTCTCATTCCTATACGCTAGTGTAATATATATATATATATATATAATTTAAATGTGAAACTGCAACAAACCTTCGGTGAAAGCACATATTTAATGGTCATGTTGGTACCGAATCTAGCCATTTTTTTGAATATTGTAAGCTTCCCGACTTTAACTGGCCTTCCGTTTTTACCAATGATTTATGAAATAACGGGTGCTAAACTTGCGGACATTTAACAAGTTTATAAGGCAGTTTCTCGGAGATGAGCTATCATGATAAATCACAGAGAAGAATACTGGTTATTGGCATTTGCCACCATAGCCACGATCATTGAATTCACTACCATGTCCCCGGGATTTGCATGATTTTCAATTTTCCATAAATGAATTGACGTAAATTTTACAAGGTAATTTAAGAGAAACAAATAAGCCTGAATGACTTCATCTCACCCAATCATAGATGGAATTTAGGTACCAAGCAAGCTTTTCATTAATTTTCCCTTTACCATAACCAATCGTTTGTTCTGCGCGGCCAAAATAAACAATGAAGCACAAATTTATTACGATAATTGTATATCACATTTTTTTTTCTGAAAGGAAATATACTTGAGACAAATATTGTAGCTGATTGGTTGATCGTCTTGCTAACTTAGGAATTAATTATCATATTCTATCTTGGTGGTGCTGCCTTCCGGCTGGTAAAATCTTAAAGATGCTCTTTCATGATGCTACCGGTTTCTCGATTTAAGTATATTATTTTATTTTTTAACAAACGCAATTCCGCATTGGACAAGGTTTCTTCAAAAAAAAAAAAAAAGATAAACAATTATAAAGATGATTAAAAGTTCAATTTAGTGAGATTACCTCAATTAAATCTTCAATCCAACCTGGCAATGACTCTTTGTTAGTACTGATTATCATTGTTGGGCGCATGACGACTGTTGGGAAGTTCTCTTTGAAATAGCCTAAGAGCATTTCCACCTTTGCCTTTGTAAACAATTACGTTTTCGCCATCCATACAGTCTTGCCCTGTTATTAAAATGTTAAAGGCTGTTTATTAAATATTTGATAGAAAATTTGGATATCCTCGATTGATGGTATTTCACGATGGGTGGTGTTCAAATGTTGACCAATGTCCTTGCTTTAAGGCTCATTTTGCCTCCTGACTAAGTGTTACTCTTTTTATTTTGTTTTGTTGTTCTGAAGGATGTTACACTTTTTCACAAGTTGTAAAAAAGTATGTCTCTTCACATCATTTTCACGAATCAATTATAGTCAAATCTACTCTATCCTTATTTAAGTGCTGTTTTCTTTTTAGAGACAAATTTATGGGCAAGGTATTTTGCACCATATTTTTTACATAATAATCTAGTCCTTGTTTAATATTGCAATAAAAGCGCCAAAAATAATTTATTTAATATATTTTGACAAAAAAAAGGCCAATTTTCCATTTTATTCATGTGCAGTTCATCGATCCACGCATATGATCAAAATATCATTTAAGAAATATTTAATTTAATGCTGGTAGGTGCATTTGGAGCACATTTTCATTTTTCGTTTGATCATCAAAGCTCTTTTTTTCCCAACGTTCATATTATTCTTCATTTCATCGATGGATCAGAATGTCCCACGGCATATCGATAAGAAAAAAAAATTATATAATATATATCACGTCACACGTATTTAATGGTGTTCGATACATTGGATTTTTTTCCCCAACACTATTTTATGTCCAATCTTCATATTATTCTTCATTTGACATATGGTTCTGAATGATCCACGCTATATCGATCAAAATATAACAAAAATTTAATAATGCTGGGAGGTTGAAGGCAAAAATCCCCCACAGTAAAAAATAGGAGTTAATTTAATCACATATGACAAAAATGTTATGTAAAGCAAGCTTTTCCTTTTTTTTTTTTTTAAAGGTGCAAATTTTTCTTTTAAATAAGACATAAGCAAATACATCAAGGATGTAGCCCATATAATTTGACGTTGCATGTAGAGTTGGCAAAATAAGTTATCGGATCATGCTCATGTTATGTTAGATTTAAATTCATTCAAATACAATATATTTAATAATTGTATCAAAACATTGAAATTCAATCTCAACATGAAAAACAAATGGATGTCTTTATACACCCATTTCATTATTAGGTAATCATGCCACTCAATATGACACCATCTAAAAACCTGCTTAATATCTATTTAATCTAATTTACATCAAACAGCACACCTACTGGATACAAATTGCACTCATTTATATCTATATAATATTATGTATTGATTTTATAAAATATACAAGTTTACCAAAATTTTATACATTTACATCATTTAAGTTACACAATGAAAAATTATATAAATATTCTTCCTTCATTAAAAAAAAAGAGAATTTTGTCGAATATTTGATTTTTAATTACAAAACTTTACAAATTAAATTATAATTGAAAACATAAGTATATTTTAATACAAATATGAATTAATTTTGATTAATTGTATTAATAATCATGTCATGAACCGATTAAATGGGTTAAGAAATTGAACCCTAATCCAATATGAAAAAAAATCATATTGACCCAGACGAATTCCAATTAAAAATGCAAAAGTCAAAAGATTTCTCACGACAGCTATTCGGAACTTTATTTTGTAATTTGTATCAACTCCTGACCTTTTTATTACCACCATAAAAAAACTGACAATATATACAACATCACAACCTCAGAGGATTTATTTAAAGAATTTGTATCAATCCGGAGTTTCAATTCAATTGTGTGAACTTTTTATAATTTTCTAAATGCGCGATTTTACACCAATGTAAGCAATGAAGTAGTCAGAAAATCAAATTCACATTATATTGTCTTATCAATTAATTGATTAATGCCACATAATTTAGAATAATTATTTGTGATAAAAAATTTAAGATATATAACATTAATCTATTAAGAATAGTTATTGGATAAGAAATAATATTTATTTAAATCTTAACTATATATTTAGTGGTAAAACTATCAAGAGACTTGCGGTGGCGTTGCCTTACATGCCCAAAAATTTCAAAAGATCTATTTTATCTTATTCAGTTGAAATTACAAACTTGTGCTTGTTGGATTAATTATTGCATAAATTTAAGTTCAAATTATCATAAAAATATCTTATCTATTAATTAAATATAAATGCCCAATTGAATGGAATCTATTAAACAAATTCTCAATCGAATAGAATCCATTAAACTAATTATTAAAAAATAAAAAACTAAAATCATATTTTAGCTTTTCACGATTTGGTATTTTCTTTCTTTTAAAGGCTAGAGCGTTTATTTCTAGCTAGACTCATATACGCCATGCACACATTATTGCTTCTTTAATTACATGCACAATGCATATTTAACTCTCTCCGATCTTAAGGCCGGTTTGATATAGACGTAAAGTAGTTTAAAAGTTACAATTATTTAAAAAAATTATAATTATGTAAAAAAATTGATATTATGTGGTAAATATAATTTTAAATATTAATTTTTTTAAAAAAAAGATAATTTAGACTTTTTTTTTGGTCATATAAATGTATATAAAACAACTTTGCTTTCAACCCACGACAATAAGTGTTATCAAATATGTAAATATTTTACATCTGCTCCGCCATAGTACCGAATATGATTTTAGGTTCTATATAAAGGAATGAGTACGCACTCACAAGAGCACATCTCATTCATTTCCTTCTTCTCTCATTAGTTATTGCTTCGCAGATTTTCTGTTCCATAAATGGAGTTGGGAAGTGTTGTTGAATTTCTCGAGAACAAGACCATTCTAGTCTCCGGTGTAACTGTTTTTGTAGCTAAAGGTATTCTTAAGATGCTAAAGGGAAAATCTGGAATATCTCTATTGTTCAATGGAGGTTTTTAAAGTTTTTAGATGGTTTTAAATATTTTTATTTAGTTGATCTCTTGAGTTCGAATCTTGAAGAATTAGTGTATTAAAAATTTGATTTATGCACTCTATTTTTCAAAAATAATTCACAAAAAAAAAATATAGTAGATGCAAAAACAATGAATGAAATTAGATTTTTTTTTTTCAGTGAAACTATGTATTGCATATCCATCTTTGTTGTGTATATGCATTGAACATCTTAATATGCTAATTAAAATTGATCATCATTTTTATTTTGAGGATGCAGTTTTTATCGAGAAAATTTTGAGGGTTCGACCAAATGTGAAGAAGCTTTATCTTCTTGTAAGAGCTGCCGATTCTGATTCAGCCGCACAACGTTTTTGGAATGAGCTATATCATCTGAATGTATAATATTTGGCTTCATACTGCTTACATAGTGCATAGACTAGAGATCGCTAAGCGAATTTCATGCATTTTTATTTTTTATTTCAATAGATTTATAAAATGTTGACTAACGTTTGAGTCAATTATTAATTAGTCCCTATATGTTCCAAAATTATTCAAAAACTGTATGTTGTATATATGCTTGTGTTAAAATTTACTAATAATTTCTTCTACGTATTGCATGTTTACTTCCTTTTAATTTTAATTTTAATTTATATCAGATAGAAATATTAATTTTCGTTTTAAAACAAAGATTCACTAACTAACAGCTAAAAGTTATATTCGGAGATACTATTTCGCTACTTAATTTTGCAGGTTTTGGCGAAAGACGTGTTTAATATTTTTAAAGGAGAAATGGGGTGCACGTCTAAATTCATTTATCTCAGAAAAGATAACTTTTGTCCCTGGTTATATCTCTAGTGAAGGTTTGGAATTGAAAGACTCTAATTTAAAAGAAGAGTTATGGAATGAATTAGACATCATGGTCAATTCAGCAGCCATAACCAAATTTAACAATTTATATATATATATATATATCTTAAAAGAAAAGAAATAGAAAATTAATTAATTAAATCCAATCAATTTTCGCTTGTACAGATATGATGTTGCGTTTGGTATCAACACCTTGGGAGCTATACAGCTTGTAAACTTCGCCAAGAAATGTGTCAACCTAAAGGTCTTTGTTCGTGTATCTACTGGTTCGTAAAACTCAACTTTTCATCATTGACTTAAATTGTCACATATAGTGCGGGAACGACACTTTTTTTCCCCTATTATTTTCAGCATTCAGCGCTTATCCACTAAATTTCTGAGCAAGAACTGACCCTATCACAGAAATATCTTTTTCAGTGGGTCGGTTCAATTTTTATAACATCCCGTTGTGTCAAAACTTTCATAAAAGGACTCGTTCCGCCCACGAAACGACCATTTTTTTTTTTTTGAAGTTTTGACATCAGGAGACGACACTTGTTAACTGATAAAATCCAAAAAATCTAGGGAGAAAATGTTAGAAAATTTATGGGTGAAGTAGGGCCATAGTTAAAATGAAATTGGAAGAAAATAAAGAACAAATATAAACTAGGACACCAGAAATTACGTGGTTCGGCTTTTAGCCTATATCCACAGGTGAAGATAGAAAGAAAGTATTTTATTAGTAATATGAGGATTAAAAGTACTGTAATATTTTGGGTCACTTCCCAGAACCCCAATACACCCAATCTCTCACTCACTAATTCCACAAGAGTATTAAACTCTTTAAACTCTCACACATACCCTTTCTCTTAAAGAATGGCTTCTAGATCTTCTTCTTCTTCCTTCTTCATTCAAAGATTGCTACTTCTAGATTATTAGCTTATAGATGGATTGGTTTCTAGATAGTCATCTCTTTGACATTCTCCCATTTGGAGATTTGATTGAGAGCCAAACAATCTCCACACCATCTTTTCTGCTTTGCCATTGATATGTTGCTTACGTCTCTACTAGGCTACAAGAGGATCTACTCCATACAAACTTATCAGTATTAATTGGCTTGATCATAACATCTGCTAGGTTCTTCTTTGTGTTGATTTTCTGTAAATCTACACTTCTATCTTCCACTACTTCTCAAACGAAGTGATATTGAACCCCTATATGTGTTTGTCCTGGAATGAAAGTGCAATATGCAAAGCACTCTGACTGTCACAAAACACATGAATTTTCTATTGTTTGTGCCCGAGCTCCTCAATTAACCTTAGTATCCAAATAGCTTCCTTGCAAGCTTGTGTAGCTGTAATGTATTCTGCTTCTGTTGTAGATAAAGCCATAACAGTCTGTAGTTTTGAAATCCAGCTTACAGCTCCTCCCGCAAGTGTAAACATAAAGCCAGTAGTAGATTTTCTTTTATCAAGGTCACCTGCGAAATCTGAATCCACGTAGCCTCTGACAGTAAATTCTAACCCTTCATAACATAATGCAACATTTGAGATTCCTCTGATGTATCTCAGAATTCTCTTCACTGTTTGCCAATGTGCTCCACTAGGATTAGCCATGTATCAACTAACTGCTCCCACTACTTGTGCAATATTTGGTCTTGTACAAATCATAGCGAACATCAAACTTTCCACTGCTGATGCATACGGTACTTGAGACATCTATTTTCTCTCTGCTTCATTGCTAGGACACATAATTGAGGATAACTTGAAATTAACAGGGAGTGGGGTAGAAATTGGCTTACAATCTTGCATGTTGAAGCGTCACAAGATTTTCTTCAAGTAATTCTTCTGGGAAAGCCAAATCTTCATGTTATTTCTGTCTCGGTGAATTTGCATCTCTAGAATCTTGTTTGTTGGTCTAAAGTTCTTCATTTCAAACTCCCTAGCCAACTGTGCCTTTAATTCTTGGATTTGATCATTTTTGGGGCCTGCAACCAACATGTCGTTCGCATACAACAGCAAAACAATAAAATCATTATACTCAAATCTCTTGTAATAAGTACAATGGTTTGAACTGAGTCTGTTGTATCCAAGGCTCATGATGAAGGAATCAAATCTCTTATACCAACATCTCAGCGCCTGTTTGAGATTGTATAGAGATTTGTTCAATTTACAAACCAAGTTCTCCTTGCCAGTTTCAGCAAAACCTTCTAGTTGGAGCATATAAATCTCTTCTTCAAGTTCTCCATAAAGAAATGCAGTTTTTACATCTAATTGTTCTGGATGTAATTTAAATGTAGCACACATTGCCAAGACTACTCTAACTGTCGTGAGTCAAACTACCAGAGAAAATATCTCATTGAAGTCAATACCTTCTTTCTGAGCATATCCCTTTACTACCAAGCTTACACGATACCGTTCCACTTGATTATTGCCATCACGTTTGATCTTGTTGACCCATTTATTTCCAATGGCTTTTCTTCCATGTGGTAGTGGCACAAGTTCCTATGTCTTGTTCTTGTGTAGAGCTTCAATTTTTTCATGCATTGCTGCCATCTACAAAGTAACATCTGAGCTGTTTAAAGCTTCATAGAAAGTTGATGGCTCTCCATCCTCTGTTAAAAGACAATATGCAATATTGATCTCTGTAATGTACTCTGAGTGCCAAGTTAGTGGTCGTCTCTCAGGAGTTGACCGACGAACTTCTAGAGCCTCAGACTCGACTGGTTCTTGTTCTTCGTGCTCTGGTGCTGCTTCTGCTTCTGAATTATTTTTCACATATACCGGCATAATCTCTGAATTTTATTTCACAGTGCTATCATCCATATATCTCTTTTGCAGTTGATCTTCTACAAAGACAACATCTCTGCTGATGACAATCTTGTGGGCATTAGTATCCCACAGACGATACCCCTTTACACCATCAGCATACTCCAAAAAGATACACCTCCTAGATTTTGGATCTAGCTTTGTTCTTTCTTGGGCATTATACAGTACATACATAGGACATCTAAATGTATGTAAATGAGAGTAATCAGCAGGCTTACCTGTCCACATCTCCATCGGCGTCTTCAACTCAATAGTTGTTAATGGAGATCGATTTACCATATGACAGGAAGTTTTGGCTGCTTCAGCCCAAAATGTGTTAGGTAGACCAGCAGTCCTCAACATAGCTCGTATCCTCTCTATAAGAGTTCTGTTCATCCACTCCACCACCCAATTTTGTTGAGGAGTGTATGCCGCTGTAAACTACCTCTGAATACCTTCTTGCTTACAGTATGCGAGAAATGTACCATCTGTATACTCTCTACCATTATCTGTTCTTAAGCACTTGATCCTTTTCCCGGATTCAAGTTCAACCCATGCTTTGAATTCCTTGAATACTATAAACACATCTGACTTTTCCATGATTGGATACACCCAACATCTCCTAGAGTAATCATCAATAAAAGTAACGAAGTACTTTGCACCTCCTTGGGATAAATCCGGTGATTCCCAAACATCAGAATGAACTAAGTCTAGAATGCATTTACTTCTAGCATGAGATCGGCTAAACTTTAATCTATGCTACTTACTTGTAACACAATGCTCGTAAAATAGTAAACTTACCGATTTGAGTCTCGGAAGCAGTTTTCGCTTAGAGAGAATCTTCAAACCTTGTTCTGACATGTGGCCAAGTCTGAGATGCCACATCATCGCTGACTCTTCACCATTTAATGCGACACATGCATCAGCTTCCTGTAGTGTTTCTCCTTTAAGCATGAATAGATTCGCACCGATCTTTTCTGCCTTCATTAATGCAAGCACTCCTCTGACAATTTTTATCATCCCATTTTCAATATGAGCTTTGTACCAAAGACTATCTATTTGTCCCAAAGATAATAAATTTTTCTTCAGGCCTTTGACATATCATACCTCCTGAATTGTGAGAACTATACCATCATATATTTTTATTTTGACAGTATTAATATCAGCGATCTCCAAGGCATGGTCATCCCCCATATACACAGATCCTCCCGAGATAGGTTCATATATATGGAACCATTCTCTCTGAGAGGCCATGAGCCATAGTGCTCTTGAGTCTATAAGTTAGACGTCAGCTAACCGCTTCCTGCCTTCTGTAACAGCTGCTGCCTCGCTATAGAGAATTTCACCATCATAGGAAGTACTATCCACACAACCTTGAGCATTTGATGACTCAGGTGCTTTACTCTCTCTACTCTTCTGATTGCTCCAACACTCTTTCTTCACATGCCCTTTCTTGCCATAATTGTAGCATTTCACATTTTTCTTACTTCTGGACTTTGATCTACTATGATTGTAACTCCCACTAGGGCCATGTTCTGTTGATCTCCCTCTCGTTACCAATAGCGCTTTTGCTTGCTGCGAACTTGCATGTCTATCTTCCTTGTTCTTGCGCTTGTTTTCCTCGTTTAAGATGGAGGTTGCAGCATCATCAAAACTAGACTATCCGTCGAGTTGTTTGTTCGTCAGATTGATGATAAGTTGATCATACGAATCTGGTAGACTTTGAAGTAAAAGCTCCGCACGTTCATTTTCCTCTATTTTGTGACCCAACGTTGTGAGTTACAAAAATAGAGTCTTCAAGGTGTTGATATGGTCGGTCACTGATGTAGATTCCGCCATGCGAAGAGTATAGAGTCTCCTCTTTAAAAAGATCTTGTTGTGCAGCGACTTAGCCTCGTACAATTTTGTGAGAGTATCATATATTTCCTTTGCTGTCTTTTTTTCTGCCACACTAGATAACACCTCGTCTGTAAGTGCTAAGTGTAGATCAGCAATTGCATTATCGTTTATCTCGTTCCACTTGGCATCATTAGTTACCTCCATGGGTCTTTCTCCAATTGCTGCTGAGCAATTGTTTTTTCTTAGAATAGCTTTCATCTTCATTTTCCACAACAAAAAATTATTCCCATTAAACTTCTCAATCTCTTATTTTGTCGCCATTATTTTTACCACGAACTACCTTTGTTAGGATTGGCTCTCACTGTTTCACGTGAACAGTATCGTATATATAAATAGTAACCATATATATGAACAGTAACCGATTCCAAAAAAAGCAACCAAGGCTTTGATACCACTCGTAGAAAATTTATAGGTGAAGTAGGGTCATAGCTAAAATGAAATTGAAAGAAAATAAAGAACAAGCACAAAGTAGGACACCAGAAATTACGTGGTTCAGCTTTTAGCCTACGTCCACAGGCGAAGATAGAAGGAAAGTATTTTACTAGTGATATGAGGATTACAAGTATTGTAATATTTTGGCTCATTTCCCATAACCCTAATACACCCAATCTCTCATTCACTAATTCCACAAGAGTATTAAACTCTTTAAACTCTCACACATACCCTTTCTCTCAAAGAAATGTTAAAAATAGAATGCTTGGAGAGAGAAATAAAGCCTTTATTTATAGGCTTCATTTCCTCTCCTCATTATACTAAAATAATAATAATATATATTTTATTTTATTATTTTTTTCAAATTCAAAGTTTGAATTTAGAATTCAAACTTTAAAATATGGCTTCTAGATCTTCTTCTTCTTCCTTCTTCATTCAAAGATTGCTACTTCTACATTATTGGCTACTAGATGGGTTGGCTTCTAAATAGTCATCTCTTTGACAAAAAAGTGTCAATCTTTTTTTTTTTTTCCTTTTTTTCCATGACCTCCTGGTAGTCCAATATTTATTATAAGCTATGATGTTCCTTCGGCTTACGTAGCCGGGGAAAGGACAGGGCTCATATTGGAGAATTCACTTGATGGCGCATTTGGATTAGACGTTGATGTGGAGATGAAGGTCATAGAACATAAATTGATTGAACTGAAAAGAGCTTTAGAGAAGGAAATTACACTTGCCATGAAAAATTTGGGCACCGAAAGGTATGATCATCTGTTAATGATATCTTTAACAAGGGAAGTGACCTTTGCATTTTGGCCTGACAGTATTCCATTACACCATTTATTTGTCATAAATGCCTCTGTACCCAACAACATTTACTTTTACTTAGGGATGGCAAAAAAGCTTGGCCCTGATTTTAGCTCGATTAGCCCGACCCTTATTTTTAGGGATTGGACCCGAATTTAAGGGCCAAAATTCAGGCTCGGGGTTATAAATATCAAGCCCGTTGAAATTCTAGCTAGGGCTCGTGCCTTATATAGATCGGCCTGGCCCGGCCCGGCCCGGCCCTAACTTTAAAAAAAAAATTAAACGTACGCCCATAAGTATTATAGTAATTTTTTTTTCCTTCATATTGGATTGTGAATTGTCATTTTTAAATTAAAGAACTTCCTGTTTAAATTGTGTAATCGAATTATGTGTTTTTATTTGTTTGTTAAACTAATGAACTCTTTAGTTGGATTATTGAATTAAATTGTGTTTTTATTTGAATTAGTTCTAATTTTTGTTTATGTTTAATTATTTATATAATTTATGGTAAAGATGTTGATTAGAATAATTTTTATATTTATGTTATTTTAATAAGGTTTTAAAGTTTTTAAATATTAATATATTATGATATTTTAAATTGGAATTGTTTAAATATTAAAAAAAATTGGTCAGGCCTGAGCAAAGCCCGAGCCCGGCCCTGACCCTATTAGGGCCAGGCTTGGCCTGACCCTAATTTTGAACATTCGGGCTTTTATAAAGCTCGGGCCTATGTTTGTATTGTCGGGCTCGGGATCGGGCTTGACCAGGCCTTGTCCTAGCCCGGCCCATTGCCATCCCTACTTTTACTTGTGTAAGGTACCATAACTAAATCAAGAACAACTCCTTATCTAATAAATGTTTTGTAACCTTTAATATCTATTTTTGTTTTGAGTGCTAAAGATGTTAAATGTAGCAAGTGGATGATGAAATTATCGGAGAATTTGAAAAATTAAACACTTAAAACATAATATTTTATTTTTTCAACAACACTTTTCAAATATAACTCTTATTTTTTTTTCACTTTCTACAATTGAGATTTCGTCACTTCACTTGATGCATAAACCAAAAGAGAGAGGAGGTATTTATACTTGTTACAACTTAATCACAACCATATATTTATTCAACTACTACTCAAATCCTAATCATTCATTAAACTTGACACTCACCAACCACAATAATCAAACCTACCACACCTATCACAAGAAGCTTCTATGTATTTGGGCTTGAATTTATTTGTTTTTGGATCAAGTTTATGATCCAACAACCCCCTTAAACTTGATCCTGTAACTCCAAGCAAATTTCTGAATTTTACAAAGTCTTATTGGTTGAGTGGCTTGGTAAAAATATTAGCTGCTTGATCTTGCGATTTGACATACTTTATTTGTACATCCTTTCTCTCAATGCACTCCCGTATGAAATGGTAATGAATGTCAATGTGCTTGCTTCAATTATAGAAAATTGGATTCTTGGATAAGGCTATTGCTCACTTGTTATCAACTTAAATCTCGGTTGACTCTTCTTGTGGGAAACCCAACTCCTTCAACAAATTTCTAAGCTAGATTACATGGTAAACACTTGATGTAGCAGCTATGTATTTAACTTCACAGGTAGAAAGTGTGATAATTGGTTGCTTCTTTGACATCCATGTGAAAGTCGTATCTCTCATAAAAAACACGAAACCATTGGTACTCTTTCAATCATCTATGTCACCACACTAGTCACTATCACTATATCCAATGAGCTTGTACTTGTTAGACACTGAGTGCAATAAGCCAAAATTGATTATGCCTCTTTAATAGGGAAGAATCCTCTTAGCTGCATTGAAATGAGTGATAGTTGGAGTTTTTATGTAGCGACTAACTAGTCCAACAATATAGAGAACATCAGGCCTTGTACAAATTAAGTACTACAGACTTCCAACCAAGCTCTTGAAAAGTATTGAATATACTTTTTCACCTTCATCACGTTTTGACAATTTGACTCTGAATTCCATTGGTATGTTTATTACTTGCAATCATTCATCTTGAACTTCTTGAGAATTTCCTTTACATAACTTTCTTGTGAGATGAAAATACTATCCATATGTTGCTTAACTTCAATATCCAAATAGTATGCCATCAATCCAATGTTAGTCATCTCTAACTCTTTGGTCAATACTCTCTTGAATTCTTCAAATAAGCTTGGATTATTTATAATGAAGATGAGATCATCCATATACAGCCACAAAATCAGAATATCTCTATTTTATTTTTTCACGTAGACAAATTGTTTGTATGGGCATTTAGTGAAACCATTTTCTTAGAAGTACCAGTTAATTCTATTGTTTTACGCTCTTGGAGATTGCTTTAACCCATAAAGTGCCTTTTTTAATTTCATAAATTTATTTTTATGCCCTTTCACTTCATAGTCCATTGATTATTTAATGTAGATTTCTTCTTCAAGAACTTCATTTAGAAAAGAAAACTTTATATCCAACTAATGAATCCTCCATTTGTTATGAGGAGCTAAAAAAATAATAAGTATGATAGTTTCAAGTCGGGCTACAAGTACAAATACCTCATCGTAGTCTATGCCAGCCTTTTGACTATAATATTTCGGACCTAGCCTTGCCTTGTGCATTTTAATTTCTCCATTTACATTTCTTTTTGTTTTATATACTCGTTTTACACTGATCGCTTTATGACCTTTGGGAAGAGTAGCAAGTTCTCAAGTGTCATTCTTTTTAATTAACTTGATTTTTTTCATCCATCACTTTTATTTATTTTTCATTTTGCATAGCTTCTTCAAAATAAACTGGCTCATAATCAGTAAAGAGGCAAAAAAGAGTGAGATTATCAAGTCTTTCAATTATCTTATAAAGATCTTAAAGACCTCTCATGCGTTCTTTAATTCTTTCATTAAAAAAAAGATGGTGGTGAATCTCTATTAGTGGTTTATGTTGGTGAGATAGATGGATTAGCTCGCTCTTGTTGTTTTTTTACTTGTTTTATCAATATATGATCACCTTCTTTAATAGAAAAGAAGTTGAAGTCATCCACATCAGAGCCAAAATCTCATTCTCCTTATTAATTGAAAATTACATCTTTGTTGATCATAATCTTCCTATTATTTGGATTGTACAGTTTGTATCCTTTGGAACTATTGTCAAAGTCGATGAAGATGACACTTTTATCATTCAGTTTGGTTATTCTCTTATCTAGTATATGTACATGGGTAATGCTTCCAAAACTCTTAGATGGGCGATGCCGAGCTTTCTTCCAGTCCATGCTTCTTGCGGTGTCTTGTCCCATACAATTCTTGTTGGAGATTAGTTGGATAAATAGATTACACGTGCAACAGCTTCAACCCAAAATTCTTTGGGTAGTCTCTTACTCTTGAGCATACTTCTTGCCATGTCAAGAATAGTTCTGATTTTTCTTTTTGCAATACCATTTTATTAGGGAGATCTTAGAACTGTCAAAAGGTGTCGTATTACGTTTGCTTCACAAAAATCTATGAATTCTTTAGAATTGAATTCTCCATCTTAATCAAATTTCATGGCTTTAATCTTATGTCCATTTTTTTTCTCCACTGTAGCTTTAAACTTCTTGAAAACCCCAAAAACTTCTAACTTCTGCTTCAAAAAATATGCCTAAGTTTTTTTTAAAAAATCATAAATAACGAGAACGAAAGAGTTACTTTTACCAAGGGAGTTTAGGTTGAATGGATCGCATACATCAGTATGAATAAGCTCTATTGGCTTCTAAGCTCTTGAGTTTGACTATTTTGGAAAGCTCTTTCTAAACTACTTGCCAAGTAAACATCTTTCACAAACTTGATTAGGATGATTGATTGAAAGTAGGCTTTTTACCATATTCTTCTTTGATAGTAGCTCTAATACTTCGAAGTTGAGATGTCTATATCAAAGATGCCAAATCCAGGTTGGATCTTTGTGACAAGCCTTGAGATATTTTATTACATCGTTTTGAATATTTAAAGAAAACATTCTATTTTTTGAAATTCTCACTTTTGTAATTAGGTTTCCTTTGTTATCTCTTAGAAAAAGACTATAATTTTTTATATGGATATCATAACCCTTTCCTAAGAGTTGAACCTAACTGAGGATGTTGCTTTTTATATTAGGCACATGGTAAACATTTAAATTAATTGGTGGTTACCGCCTTTTTTATGAAAAAGAATGTTACATTTTCCCTTCGCTAGTACTTTTGAGTCATCTCCAAAAGCGATTTCACCATTCACTAATTCATTAAGCTCCATAAACATACTTCTGTTTCCACACATATGATTGCTAGCACTCGTGTCAATATTCCATATATTTTCTTGGCTTCCATTGGTGTCATTACATGCTAGTAAAAGTGTATCATCTTCATTATTCTTGTCTTCAGCATAGTTCAGTTTCTCATCAACTCTGATACTTAGAGCTCTACATTTTGAAGCATAATGCCCAAGCTTGTGACAACTATAAAATTGAACTTGGGATTTTTTATATGTTGAGTTTGAGTAGGCTTTCTCACGTTCTCTACTTGAGCTTTCTCCTGTTTTATAATTAGAGTTTTTGTGGTTGAAATTCGAGCCTCTTCTTTGTTGCTTTGCTTCTTCTTTAACTTTTATTTATAAGCTTGCAATATTCCTTAAAGTTGCTCGATCGTCATAGTCTCCAAATTTTTAGTCTCCTTTATCGTCACGACAATATGGTCAAACTTTGAGTTTACTGATTAAAGTATCTTTTTAATGATCCTTACCTCTTTTAACTCTTCATAATTTCTTTTTAATTCATTAGAAATAGCCAAAAATCGAGTAAAATAATCAAAAATTGACTTTAATACGTTCATGTATAAGGACTCAAATTTGCCTCTTAAAATTTGGAAATGAACCTTCTTAACTTGTTTTGCTCTTTTGTAAGAGGTCTCTAGTTTCTTCCATGCTTCTTTGAGCACTCGGAATCTTTTCAAAAGCATCTTCATCTTTTCTTTCTTCTTTAAATATTTCAAATTATCCTTTTGTGCCGCAATTAAAGCAGTTCCATTTTCTAGTACTTTGAAGCCTTTTTCCACGACTTCCCACACATCATGTGCACCTAATAGAGCCTTTATTTTGATACTTTAGTTGTCAAACTTACTTTCCTTCAATTGTGGAACTTAGAATGACATCATACCACCATTTTCTATAAATCACAAATTGAGTAAGAATTTAGAAATTCTAAATGCACAGATGAATCCAGAACGACGAAAATCCTTGGGAGGGGCTTAGGTCAACTTTTGGTCAACGTCGGTCAACAGTTAAAGATCTGGTTCAGTTCGGCTAGTTTGACTATTAACCATTTGATTCAGCTCGGCTTGGTTTGGTTTGGTTTAGTTCGGCCAACATGGTTAAGTGAGTCAACTCAGCACTGGGCATCAAACTTCCGGTGGCAATTGCGGGCGCATTCGGACTCCGATCAAGCTGATTTTTCTGCGTTACGTTCCTCTAATTGAGATCTTCAATTTGATATATCACACAATTATGCTGAGTACCGATTACTAGCTCTAATACACTTTATTGGAGACTTTAAAAATTTAAATACTCAAAACACACTATTTTATTTCTTCAACAACACTCCTCAAATATAACTTTTATTTTTTTTTCACTCTCTACAACTGAGATTTTGTTATTTCACTTGATGCATAAACCAAAGGGGAGAGGGGGTACTTGTACTTGTTACAACTTAATCACAACTATATATTTATTTAACTAATACTCAAATCCTAACCATTCATTAAACCTAACACTCACCAACTACACTAACCAAACCTACTACACCTACCACAAGAAGCTTCTATGTAGTTGGACTTGAATTTGTTTGTTTTCGGATCAACTTCATGATCCAACAGATACTTTCAAGTGTTACACAATGACGACCCTAGCTAGATTTTGATGGTCAACAAAAATTTCAAATAAACGAACACTAATTATAAAATTCCCTTTCACGATTATGGATAGAGATAGATGCATCTCTTCGTATGTTAGTAAGAGTAGATATATATATTTTTTTATTTGTGAGGATTGAGTTATTGACTTTTGGAAGTAGATTAGTTATGTTCAATAGATTTCTAGGCTGTACTATAAGTGTCTATAATCAAACTCCAAATAAAATTCAGATTGCTCTCCCATGCAACAATCAAAAGAAAATTTGTCATTGGTCACTGTACGCCCTACCATTGTAAGTAGTACTTACAAAGAACCATTTCCTGTTTGGGCTGAAGATCTGAAGTAAGTCACAAAAGTCCTGATGTAATTTTCTTAGAAAGAACAAGAAAAATTAGTTTATGACATTAAAATTTTTAACTTTTTTTTGTTTTCACATAACCATCAATACCCTTATTGTTGGCCTTGCTCAAGGAAATTTACCTAGCTTACTTGGGGAAACTAAGACTATTTTGGATGTGGTGAGTTTAATGAATGACACGTTAGATAATTGCTTTAAACAAAATTAAATAATCATGCAGATAACTGTTGATATGGTGGTGAATGCTATGATTGTTGCCATGGTGGCTCATGCAAAAACAACCTTCTGATGCCAATATTTATCATATTGGATCACCTTTAAGAAATCCTGTGACACTCGTGAGTATTTTAGATTACATCTTCGATTACTTCACGAAGAAACCACGGGTTAATAAACAAGGAAAGCCCGTTAAGGTTAACAAGATTATACTCTTCAGCAGCATCGCTGGCTTTCACAGATACATGCAAATTCGGTACTTGCTGCCACTTAAGGTTCGTTCTTAATATAACAATTGAAAAAAACAAAAATCCAATCTGAATAGAAGAATCTTGTTCGAGAATTTCTTTTACCATTCATGCTATATACATTCTCTTTTAAGAATATTTTCCATTTAAAATGTGGATGAATAAACTGAATGATAAAAAAAACATAGATTTCATCGATTTTTTTTTTTTTATCTTTTAATACATTAGAGTTTGTATTTTTATTTTTATTTTTTAACTCTAATAACACACACAAACACACATGCACTGACGTTCATACCTTATAAATTGCAATTTAAACTAAGATTAGTTTTCTTTGTCTGACATAACTGATAATAGTTCACATTTGTAACTTATAAGATATGGATATCATGATTTAAATTCTCCGATAGTCCCTAGAAATGGGCTCAATGGTCTAGATGCTTTGTATATGTTTAAAGTTATCAAAAACATCCATGTTGTTACTTGCATCACTATTGAATCTAATTTTTCAAGAGTGAAACGTTTTCTCACAAAAATTATAATTCAATCAAATTTGACATGCAATAAAGTGAAAGTTGAGAACGAGTAAAGTAGATTTTAATGAAGACACAGATAATAGTGATGTTTGGAATATTTTTAGGTCTACAGAGACAGAAATGGGCAATTATCCAAAACTCTAAAGATTGAAGGAGCATTCACCTATCATGCATCGCATTACATTTATAATAATCTTAGTACAAATTCAATGTGGTGTCGCCTGCAGGGATTACAAGTGGCAAATACAGTATCTCGCAATTTTTTTAAGGGCGTGTATAAAGATATGAGTAGGAAGGTTAAGTTCTTGATACGAGTGGTGGAAGTTTACAAACCATACTTATACTTCAACGGCATGTACGTTAACTTTGTTTCGCTGATGATGGATCTTCTTCTTTTTTTTTTTTTTTTGTCATTTTTTTAAAACAAAGCATCTTCGAATTGAATTTATAATAATGATCTTCCTTTGGGGAAAATTTTACCTATATAACTAATTCTATTCTCTTATATTTAATTAAATACAGATTTGATGATGCAAACACAGAGAAATTGAGAATGGCAGTAAGAGACGGTCGGACTGAGACTAATTTATTTTACTTCGATCCAGATTCCATTAATTGGAGAGATTACTTCATGAATACCCATATTCCTGTTGTGGAAAACCTGCTACAGAGAAAAAGGTTATTTCCGAGAACAAAAGTTTTCAGAAGTGCACATGTTCCCTCAAACAAAATCATTACTGATAGAGTAATGCCCATGACATTCATCGAAACTAGTCGAATGGGAAATACACATTTTCCAATTAGTCATCGAGACGAGACATATTTTCAAAGGCAATTGCTGTCTAAAATGACCTTATTAAGGACCTCTCTAAGTTACTGCTTATATAACTTATTTTTATTTGTCTTTTATAGGGTTAATTTCACTAAAGTCTTTTATTTCTTTTGATTTTATAATTGATCATTTTTTCTATCATTATTTCTACATTTATTTTTCATTTTTTCCAAAGCTTTTTGTATTTCTTTATTTAAATACAAATGGTTATCAAATTCATATAAATCTATAAATTCTCCATAAATTTATTGTCCCATATTTATTAATATTCTTCTTTCTAGTTCTAAGAATTCTATTTTTTGGTATAATAAATTAATATATATATCTATACTATTTCCCCATCCAAGAAATATATTATTTGTACATGAATATAATTCTTGTATTCTTTCTACTGCTTGTTGAGCTAAAAATTGTTGGTATAGATTATTCATGATGTTTCTTTTTTGTATCAAGATATTAAAAATTTTATAAACTCATCTATGAGTTTCATTTTTATTTCTAATACCATTAAACTTTCTTGTTCGTTATATTCTGTATTCTCAATTTTTTTTTTAATTTATTGTATTAGGTCCAATTCTACTTTTCTTCTCTAATTTTTATTTTCATTAATTTGTTTAATTAAATTTTTTATTTCAATTTTATCTTCTTTCTTTAAAGTATACAATGAATCTACTATTTATTGTATAGGATTCATAGCCATGGCTCTAATACCATTTTGGAGGCGGCCTAGCCTTTTAAAACAGATTAAATAGATTAAAAAAGTATATAATATTTTATATAAAAGTATTTATATTAAATATACTAAAATCTTCGTATATTTCCATTAAGTATTTTATATCTCTTTCTACAAAGGTTTGTATTATTAAACTTTTAAAAGTTTTTCATTCTATGTTTTGTATTATTTTTCTTTTTAATTCCATAGGTATTTCCATACTGAATACTCCTTCTAATTCAGATTTTGTTATAAATTCTTTTACTCTAAACATCATACTGTTATACTGATATGTTTTGCATTTAAATCCTATCATTAATTGTTCATTATTATATGTAATTTTTGTTTCTTCATTTAACCACATTTTCTTTATCATACCCATTTTTTTACAAAGTTTTTCATGATATTCTTCCATTTTTGAAAAATCAAGTACATGAATTGTTATCCAAGAGACACAAAGGGCATTTTTGTCCAGTCAGAATTATCTACCCAATTTACGTCACTTGTTTCCATCGATATACTTAATTAATCAACATTGGAAATATATATATATATATATATATATTAAATTCTATAATTTCTTTTATTTATTGTAACATATACATTTTTTTTTTATGTATGCTATTATTTTAAACAAAAGGGGGTATATTTGTTATTATGTATGTATAAAGAGATGGAAATAGGGCGAAAACAGAAAGAAGCATCGAGAGAGAGAGAGCGGAACCGACTAACCTGAATTTTCTTTCTTTTTTAACCCAGTCGTAACTTCTTTTTTCGTCCACCTCACCGGCCGAGCAAGGTATCAAATGGAAGCTTGTGAACCGACCGTCAACCTTCACATGTCCCAACCAGCCACTGCCACCGAAGAGGCCGATTTGCCGCTGATCGACCACTCGAATAGTCACAGTAAAGAAGGCTTGACCTAGTGCCACGGCCACGCGTTGGAGCTCACCGCCACCACCATTGGACTCAGGGCAGTCAGTAGGAGCTCGTCCGACCATCTCGACTGTCGTTAGTTGATGTTGACTTCTGTTGACCCATGAAGGGCATTTCGGTAATTTGAAAATTCAGTGCAATTTCATAAATTTTGAATGTTCGTGGTGCTTAAGTAATTTCAAAAATTTAATAGTTTGTTCATTTATGAATTTGAGGGTTGTCGACAAGTATAATTTTGAATTTTATTAGTAAATTACGGATACGGGGTTAGTACGGTAAGTTAAGAGACTTGAGAGTTGAGATGTCTTAACAAATGTTTACTTTAAGCTTTATTTTTGTGACGTTGGTTCGAATTATAAACATGGGAAGTATTTATATCATTTCTTTAATATAGGAGGATAGCCGAGGCTAAATCTACCTGCGGGCGAAAATATCATTTCTTTATTTTTGTGACGTTAGTACGGGCTAAAATCTACCTGCGGACTTGGACGTAGCCGAGGCTAAACTTTATCACTGTGAGTGGAATATATTTAACTTATTTGTGTATGTTTTTTTTATAAAGTAAAGCTGTTCATGAAATGAGTATTTTAATTGTTTTCATTTAATGGTTCTCTGAAATGAATGTTTTATACGTATGAATATTTTGTTAAGCTATATATATTCATTTATGTTCAGTGTCGACTTTGAATTTGTGAAAGAGATGATTGATTTCGAGCATGATTTAAAGTGTATATATGTTGATTTTGAAGCATGATTTAAAGTGTATATATCTTAACTTCGAGCATGATTTAAAGTTTATATATGTGTATATAAGTTATGAAAAATCATAAAGCAAATACCCATTCCCTCCAGAAATTAGAGATGAGATATGAGATATGAGATATAGATAATATAAGATGAGATGAGATGAGATAGTAGGCTTTTGGGGCCCGTCTGAACACACATAAAGGTTTTGGGTTGTGTGTTTGGGCGCTTTCGTCTTTTGGGGGCATATGCATGCAGACAGATATTGAGATATGATGGGATTTAAAACCGGGTAGTTCAGACACGATGTCGCCAGATAGTGCATTATTGCACATCTGTTGTGATCCAGATATGAATTATGATGAGAAGCATAAGATGGCACGTCCACGTCTATTCGTGTAGCCACGAGGCATGATAGTACCCAAATAATACATCATTGCTCGTCCGTTGAGGTCCGGATATGACGAGATTATTCCCCCAGGTATTTGTTTAAGGATAGTTGTATTATTTAGTATTTGATATTTCAATATGAGATGCTTTTCTTGATTTTGTGGTAGTATCAATTATATTTATGTTCAGTATATGATTGAAATGCAATGAATTACTTATATTAACATAATTAATTGAGAAAATTATCTATACAAGCGATGTATTTATTTTTGTGAGTATTGTATGTTTCAAAAACTATTATCCACTTATTGAGCTCACTGAGTTTTATGCTTATTCTATTTTATTATATTCCCCCTCAGGAGATTACAGGTACAACCGTTGACCCAACAACTGTACATACTTGGGATTCTTTTTGGCCACGTGATGGTGTCAGAGGATATAAATGATTTTTTTGTTAGTATATATAATCTTCCCATTTTGGAATTATACTAGAGTTGTGATATAAGGATTAGGAAACGTGTATATAGGTTGACTTGATTTATGGTATAATATTCTTCTGATACCATGAAACTGTTTTGAGAGTACTATTGGATATTTTACTAGATGAGACTGGTTGAAGTAGTGAGATGCATATTAAATTATTTTGGGAGTGCTTGTATTATAATTGCAAGTTTGTGAATGTTATATGTTTAGGGGAGGCTCTGCCAAAATTTTCGGTAGAATTCTCATTAATAAGATTTTTAATAGTTGAGTTTAGCTGCTTGAGATAGGCTCGCCTCTGGGGATGGGGCGAGTCGTTTCATTTGTACTAAGATTCTTTTTTCCATTATTAGTTGTACCTGATTTAAAAATCTTTAATCTATGTTTTCTAAATCTAGGTTCCAACATAGTGTTTGTATTTTATTATCTAATTCATTTGCTATCTATCTTAATTGATTTACGATTTCAAAATTTATATTTTCAATAGAATTTGTTATATTATTCCATTAAGGGTAATTCTCCTCCTCAATAAAACTCAATCATCAACGATCTCCACCAACAGATATAAGTTTAGAATTATTACCTAATTTCTTTTAAACTTTCTGGAACTCCTTCATGATCTGGCTCCTTGTCCTGTTGACTGGTCACCTTCTCTCTATAGTTATGCTTTGACCACCTTAAACGTCACCCTAGCTACACCGGCAAAACGATCTCTGCAAAATGGGATTACCGTGTGTCTGTCAAATTTTAGAGTTTTGATCTCTTTAGATTTTCTATTGGTTTTTAGGATTTAGGTTTCCTTACTTATTCTAAGGTTTTGATATTTATGATCTTTGTCTTTGATTTGGAGAGAGAGAGTTTTTATTTGAATATGTTTTTCAAAATGTTCTTAGATCTGAATGTTCTGAATGCTCTGCGTTTTTCCTCTCTATTATTTCCTTATAAAGGATTTACAACGAAAAATTTTTTACACATGTTATCTCCTTATACAAAGAAATCTAAAGTAATAAGATTACATGAATCTTATCCTTTCTCTACCTTGGGCCTTCTCCTTTTTGACTAAGGGAGGTTTAAATTATGATAGCCGACATAAGGCCTACATGCTTTTTTTTAATAATAGAAAAGTTTACATAACTTTATGAAATGCACGCCAAGTGTTCCATTTTTTCACATGCTATACGTCTTGTAGTAGGTCTATACGGGATGTGGTGGTTGTCGATGTCAGATACGAAACTGGCAAGCACTCCTAATCTGCCGACACCTATACCTGGTGTATAGAGGATAAAATTGTCTTGTTGTATGAGAACTTTATACCCTTTTTCATACACCTGACTTATCTTGCTTACAAGTACAGGCTCGAAGCAAAATAATTCACCTAAGTTTATATCTGGGTATACTAGATCAAGATATCCAAAATCTACTATTTTCTTAACAAATTCAAGATCTAATTCTTTTACACAAACAACTCTTGGATATATGGATTTACCATTGCTTCTGAAACAACTTTTTGAATATTCTGTTTTACTGTAGATATATTCAGAAAAACTCCTATATTTTTTTCTTTTGGTTGGAGATTTACTTCAGATCCTCCCAAAGTTATTCTTTTTATAGCTGTAACAGTAAGATCTTTTACTAGAGGTTTACTAGGATTTACTGTTATTACCTTTTTACCAGATGGGATTTGTACATAATCTTCATCACAAATAGCTTTTCTATGTGGGTGGAGTCCACTACTGCTTTCACTTGGAGAATTTACTTCAAGATTTACTGATTGCCTAATTAAGGGATTTACTTTTTTACTTTCTGCAAACTCTTTTCTTAAGTTTTTTTTTTTTAAAAGGGGAGGGGGGTGGGCAAGCCCAAAGAAATTTGAACCCCCTCCCCACCCCTAAGGACTTGAACCCGGGCCGCCACGGCTCTAGAACCGAGCATTGCGACCAACCCGACCACGGCCTTGGGGGCTAAAACTCTTTTCTTAAGTTCTTTATAGAGAGTCTGAGATTATTTACGAAATTACCAAAGATGCTTACAATTTCTTTAAGATCTACAAGATTCGTCTCTAGATCTGTTATTGTTTTCTTCATGTTTACTGAGCAAACTCTATATTTCTACTGAGAAAATCAGCTAAAAAATTATTAGCACCTTTTTATATTTACAATTTTAAAATTGTAATAAGATAAATATGCTTGCCACCTGTGTAATCTTATATATTGTGACTCATTTGGTAAATTTTTATATATTAAAGAATTAATCTGAGTATTATCAGTTTTTATAATAAATTTCTTTTGTAATGAAAATAAAGAGAATTTCTTTATTTCGTTATAGATTGCTAATAGTTCCTTTTCATGGGCTAGATAATTTGTTTAGGCTTTATTAAAAGTTCCACTGGTATATCTATATATTTCATTTAAATCAGTTTTAAGTATTGTTCTCTAATATAAATCAGAAGCATCAGTTTGTAAAATTAAATTATCTTTTTTATCTGGTAACCTTAGCTCTAGTAAATTTTTACAATGTTCCTTAAGTTCTTTTACTGCTTGTATATGTTCTTCACTCCATCATTTTGTATTATTTTTTCTTAATAGTTTTTGGAGGATATTTCTTTTCTTTGACAAATTTTCTATAAATCATTCTGTATAATTTAAACATCCTAAAAATTTTTGGATTTGTTGTTTATTTTCCAATCTATCAGGAAAATATTCTATTTTTCTTGCAATATGACTTTGTAATTTTATTCCATTTTTTTCTAAAATCATGCCTAAAAATTCTACTTTTTTATATTCTATTAATGTTTTTTTCTCTGATAATACTATTCCTTCTTTTATACATTTATTTGTAAAATCTTTTAAATACATTCTATGTTCTTCTAATGAGTTTGATGCTATTAAGATGTCATCTACATAAACTACAATATGATTATTACCTTTGAATATTTTATCCATTTTTCTCTGGAATGCTTGTGGGGTATTTTTTTAGTCCAAAAGGTATTACTAACCATTCATAATATCCTTGTGGTGTACTAAAGGCAGTATAAGTTATATTTTCTTTTTCTATTTTTATTTGCCGAAATCCTGATTTACAATCAAACTTAGAGTAATAATTTTTTCCTTTTAGTAAATTTATTAATACTTGTTTATTTGGTAGGAATTATCCATCAAATTTAGTGTATTTATTTAGTTCTTTTATTACTATTCTAGCTTTTCTTCTTGACTGTTCGGCTCTTTTAATTAGCATAAATGTATGACTATTATGGGGGCTATTACTGTGCTGTATTAGGTTTAAATTTAATAATTCTTTTGTCTGGATTTTGACTTCTTCTTTATATTCTATTGTATACATCATTGGCTTTACATTGATTATTTTATCTTCTATTAATTCTATTTTTTCTTTAGGGTGATCAGGTTTCCATAGTACTAAAGGATTTTCACCACACTGACCTAGCTAAACTTTGAATGGGCGAAATTCTCGAGGTATACGAAGAATATGGTTACAAGGGATTTTAAGAGTAATTACAAATAATGTTTGTTGATAATATTGAAACTGTTGTAAAATGTCATTGCCAAGAAGTATATCACAATCTATATGATCATATTTACATATTTGAGAGATAGATATGTTTTTAATTCCTAAAATTATTTCATATTTTTTAACAGTATGATTTACTTTTTGTTTATCATCAGTGATTTCAGTTATTTTGATTTGGCCATCTGGTTTCCATTTATTAAAGAGAAATGTTTTCATTATGGTTATTTCACTACCTGTATCAATTAGTACACAATTATGTATATCTTTTTTTGATTGTATAAACTTGAATATATACTGACATAGGATATTTAAGATATGCTTTATTTACCATTTTTTTCAAAAGATTTCATTTCCTTCTAATGATAACGTTATACCATGTTTTAAATTTTATAATATTCTAAATCTTTCAAAAAACTATTATCTAATAATATATGATTTTCGTTGTATATATTCGAATCTATAAAACATGTTACTATTATCCTTATAACTTCAATTATTATTGGTACCTTTACTTGTTTCTTGGATATATGTTTAATTCCATTGAAATTTACATATTCGTAAGGCACATCTATTTCTTTTATTATTAATCCATTATTTTTATTGTGGTTCTTGTGATTATGACTAGCTCTAGTATCTATTATAATATATGTGCCTTTTACATAATTTAATCCATCAAAATATTGTCCTGATTTTCCTTACTCCTGTTGTTGGAGTGTCAATTAACTGTTTATTTTTTGTATAAGGGTAATTTCTATTTGATGAATTTCCTCTTATTAATGTTTTACTTTTACAACTTATAGGTATTATTGATGACTCTTTGTTTTCTGAATTTATTATTTCTTTTTTATCATCAATACTTAATCTATAATTTATAGGTATTCTAATATCTTGTACCATAAGTTCAATCAATGTAGTTATATCTTCACATTCCTTATTGATTTCTATTAATGGTTTATCACTATATATTTTTCCATAGTTTGAGTTACAAAAACTAAATAAAGCTGAAAAATGAAAAATAATTAACTTATTTACTTCTTTCATTAGATTTTTTTTTAATAGCTTAAAATGAAGGCTTAATATTTCATCTATATTTTTATCTTTAATATGAACACAATATTTTGGGTGACATATAAATAATAATTTGGTATAACATAAATTTCCTTCTATTGTTCTCAAATGTCCTACCATTGGGTCATTAAATATTTGATCATGTAATAATAATATTATTATTTGACTATCTATTCCTTCTTTGAACAAAGATTTTATTAAGATTTGAATTTTTGCTAAGTAGGCATACATTATTTTTTCTTTTATTAATTCTTTCCTTATTTTTCTGAGGGCTAAATTGATTGTCCTTTTATTTATTAAGTTTAATCTTATATTTCTTTCAGCTTGAGTTATTGTTATTGCTTTTTCCTGTTCATAATATTCATTTAATATTATTTTCTTTCTTTTAAATATATCTCTTAACTTATGTAGAATTCCATAGTCTAGCTTTTCTAATTTTACTTTTAAAAGTTTATTGTACTTATTTTTATCAAATGTTGTGACTAATCTATATCCATTAACATTTTCTTCTTTTTCTATTTAATATATTTCTTCATTTTCTTCTACTGTATTACTAACTTCTTTTTCTTTATTCTAATTCACTGGTTATATTGTCTTTAGACATATATACTTCTCTTTCCTCATATTCGGATAAATCACTTATTAATTCTAATTCATCTTTTATATTATTGAATTCTTTTTCTAAGATTCTAACTTTCTTTTTGGTACATTTTGTACTTAAATGTCCTATTTCTCTACAATTCCAGCATTTACATTATTTTTATCAAACTGTTTCTTTTGTTTTTTTTTTATATTTTCATTTATAAAATTTTATATGAGGCTTAGTATATTTTTTTTCTTAAAATGTTTATATTTTTTATAATTTTTTCTTTCTGACTTATTATCCCTTTTATGTTTTTTATATGTGATTTGACATCTCCATTGTGTTGACATTTCTGTTTTATGACAGCAGATATCTCCAATTGCTATACTTCTTTTAATTATATTTCTCTACATACATATTTCACTTAATCTTTGATTTTAAAATTTAATTCTTGCTTCTAATGTTTTAGGCATAGGATTTATTGCCTTGTATTTTTCATATTCATTTACAAAATATGTATTCCAAGGGGGTGGTAATTTTGAGTAATATAAATTAAGATATATACTTTGATCTTTATTACTATAATGTTGGGCGTAATAATATTTTCTAAATTCACAAGTATATCCTTTTACATAACACATATTGCATATATTTAAGTTTATTAATTTCAACCTGTTTCCTAATTTTTTATCTTTTAATTCTTGTTCTTTTCTGTCCATATTTTTCCTAAAAATTCATTAGAAATTTATTCAATAATTGTTTCTATTCCCTGTTCTTTACTCCTAAAAAATCCTAATTTAGTTGCATTTATGATTAACTCTTTTATATTAAGAGATAACCCTTGCCATCAACTAAAAAGATTTCCTACAAAACTTGCTATTAATATTTCGGTAAATATACTTATTTTTTTATTTTCTATTTCTACATTCCAATCATCCTTATGTTCATTATATATAAAAATAATAATCTCATTTGTATTCCACAATTTACTAAGGTTTTTTGTAGATCTTTTCTACAATCTATGTTTAAAAATACGCCTGCATTGCTTATTTGTGTTAATTCACTTTCTTTAGAACACTAGTCTGAGTTCCATGGCCGATTTCTATTAAGAGGTATATTTTCATAAAATGGTCTTTTCTTTTTTTGCTTTGTTTATAAGAAGTACTTGGATCCAATACATATGGTTTCATCTCTAGTCTTCCACTAGTATTCATTTTTATTTTATATTCTTTTTCAAAATCTTCTAAATCACTTAAATTTATTTCACTAAAAATTTATGTAAGTTCTTCTATTTTTTTATCCATTAATCATAACTACTTACTTTATTAATTTCTACTTTTTCTTTACCTTTATTTATTTTTTTTCAAATTCTTCTTTTAAATTTTCAGTATCTTTTATTATTTTTGGGTATATATTTTTCATAAACCATTCATCAAAACTCCCTGATTGAGGTTTTAAGTTTTTTGAATAAATTTGATTTGATTTTTATTATTTTATATCTCTCTAAATTTTTTCTCTTTTTCTTACTCACTTGCATAAGTATTATTTCTATTTTTAATTCTTTTATTTCTTTTATTTCTATTATTTCTTTTTTTCTACTTCTTGTTTTAATTCTTTTATTTCTTCTTTTAGACTTAATAATATTTCTTTTAGCTTTATTAATATTATTTTCATAATTAATCAATTATTTTAGGGTGCTATTTGATATTTTACGGTTGAAGTTGTAAGTTATGTGAAATGTAATTTAGGCATTTCCCATTATTAAATGCCCTAGGAGGGGCACCGCCACCACCTTTTTGTTGGAAACCAATGTCAGGAGTATATACACTTTAAAGTATATTTATTTACTTTAGGAGAAATGGCGACTCATGACATCATTATCATTTGGTGAAATGATCATGACTATTAAAAAAATTATAATTATTAAATAATAACTTTTGTATGCACCAAATCTATTATAATAAAGGAATTAATGGGGTATTTTGTAACCATCAAATAATAACATTTGTATCTGTCAAATAAATTTTGTAATATCTTTATCTTAATCTTTTAAACATTATGACATGTGTCCACTCTTCTAAGTAAAAAGATTTTTTCCGAGGGAAATGACACCTAAGATAAAATTCTCTAAGAACTTATGAAAATGGCAAGAGGGAAAATTAAACTCATTCGGATTCCAATTTCTATGGTATAAGGAAACTATGCACAAAGACATGAGGTTAGGAAAATAGGCACATATGAATAAATATGTATGTTTCCCCACAATTAAATATACATTCACGTGTACAGTAATGATAAGTGACATGTGTCATTAAAATGATGGTTCAAGGCAAAACCTTAAATCCATATCACCTATAATCTTTCAATAGAGGTGTATCTCTAAGAAAGAGAGGCCTTTTGACCTTGGAAAAAATATTGCTCATCCTAGAGAGAGAAAAACCATTTTCTCTTCCATTTTTCTTTCTTTAATCTTAATCAAACACTAACGGTTATTGGAGTGCCTTTTTGGTTACTCAACTCGTCAAATTCAAGGCTAATGATCATTACAAGTTCCCTACAAACTACAAATCATTTTAAAGTAAAAAATCTATCTTTTTTATGTTAGCATATAGATTTTCATAATTATGATTTTGATGATAATAAATATGTTTTGAATTGATTAAATTTGAAGAAGTTTTAAATTGGTTGTATTTCAAGTTTTTGGAATAAATTGAAAGAGTATTTGAAAACCTTGAAATTAACAAGTATTGTTTTAAAATTCCAAAATTGACTTATTTGAAAATACATATCATGTTTTGAGCTTTAATATAGTTTTTTAAAGAATTGGGACAAAATTATAAATTTTAAAAAGTTGTCACTGTAGCAAAACTATTTGGCAATGTAGCAAAACAGCTAATTGACAGCAAAGTTTGCAGGTCGCTGAAAAGGTTCAAAGAGCAACACAATCGGATGATTATTAACGACGATTCGAAAACTTGAAATCGGCTAACCAATAAGTTAATAGCTAACCAAAAATTTCAAAAAGCTAACAGTCTATTTAAAATACAGCCCAACGGTAACTAGTTCAAGTTAAAACAGCGATCCAACAACAAGTTAACGACGAATCATTAAGAATAAAAAATTCAATAACGGCTAGTTTTCAGCTCCAACTATAAAAAGGACTCATTCAAACCCAAATCAAGGTTAGACAATTATATTTATTACTGAGCATTTAAGAGTAATTTAAACTTAAATTCTTGTAATAATTTTTGTTCACACATTGAGTATTTATTTTTTAATCAATTCTATAATGTGAGGGAAATTGATTTATAATCTTTGTTTGTAAACACAAAATTGAAAGATTGTATGTGTTGGAATACACTTGGGTTAAGAGATTAAGGATAATCTCTTGTTGTAAACGTTTATTGGCACATTTGAAGTCAAGTGTAAGCGTTGTTGAAGACTTGAAGCCGCGCTTAGTGAAATCCTCAAACCTGGTGAGCTTGAAGGCGTGGATGTAGGCACGGTTGGCCAAACCTTGTAAAAATCACATGTTTGCATCTCTATATCCCTTACTCCTTTTACACTTACTGTACTTTAAATTTAAGTACTTTGAATTTATTTGTTTTGTTGAGATTTAATTAAGTTTATAAATTGATCAAATTTTTAAAATTCCAATTCATCCCCCCTCTTGGGTTGTTTAGCTCGTATTTCATTTTATTGGTGCCGTCTATGAGGAACTTAATGAAAATCATTTTCTCTCACTAAAACCCATACAACCACTATTTTACGATCACATTTTTGGATTAGATTTGGCTGCATATAGTTGTAAAAAGAGGTAAGCACTCACATATGCCCGATTAACAAAGGGCTTATATGTGAGGCCCAAACCTCAAATATGATTAAAGAGGCAATAAAGGCCAACAATCTAGTTAAAAAATAGAGGTCACTCCTATATATAAATTGCTTGAAATAAAGAGTAAGAAAATGAAAAACTCATTCAGTCGACATAAGATTTTGACATTTAGTTCAGCGAATAGTTGAGGAAAAATTCTTTAATAATATTCCTCCAAAATAGGCAACTTTTAGGCTAATGTGGAAGAAAAGGTTCATACTAATAACTTTATGAAATGAGAGTTATCATAACACTTCTAAACCTAAACTGTATTACTTAGAGAGTAAATGATTATTTTTTGTCCCATTTTTAGGTAGAATTTGCATAAGCATCTATTCAAGCTTAAGTACAATAATTTGATATGTTTAGATCATTTTATGCTATGATTGGATGTATTATTGTAAGTGACCCAAAAACTGATACTTTGTTTAAGGATGCTGGAGAAGAAGGATTGTATTGCTGCAATAACAGACTTGTAAAAAAATGACGAACGACTTGGTTACATATGAACAAAAACAAGTATGAACTAGAGAGAATGCCATAGCAATTGCTTCTGCAATCTATGAGACAGACAAAACTTTCTAGCCCATACACGCATTAACAGACAAAGTTTGTTGCAGCCATTACTACACTGCCACTGTCAGGTGCAGGCAAAATAGTAGTAGGTAGCACAAATTGAAATATAGTCTTATAATGCTAAAGATTGACAAGTGTCCTCATGTCTTTTTGGGTTGCCTTAATTCCAAGCTACAAAAGAGCATATTTTAATGAAACACATCATCATTATCCATATCCATTGCTGTCACACACAAAGAAAGAATAAAAGGAGATTTTAGAGTTTTAATAGAGTAATTTTGTGGAGAAGAATAAGAAATACTTGAAGGCTAAAGCATGACACTTTAATCATTTTTTATATCTCAACTTTGTTCTTGTATTTGCTTGTTTTAATTTCTCTTTGATGATATATTTGATGACAAAATCTTGTGTTGTTACTATTTCAAAGCTCATCGTAAGCTAAAATTAATGTAGTTGGATTTTCAATGAGCTTAATAGATATTTAATTATATATATATATATATATATATGTTCTTTAGAATCAGCTGTACATTTTTTTTTTAATTTTACTTATTTCAAATCTCTATTTCAGTTGACCATCTATTTAGTAGATACGAGCTAAAAATAAGCCTCAAAAGGGTATGACTTAGTAGAATAAGTTAAGACAATATATAGTTTTAGGTTGCGTTTCCCAAGTTGAGTTAATCTCAATTTGAATAAGGCCAGTGAAGAACTAAACATAGAGATTCACCTCCTAGGGTGAATAGAATCTAGAACGATTAGTGCTATGTCTAATGCTAGCTTAACAAATGGTCACTATTAGGTTGCATATATATATAAGATATCCAATATGTGACAGCTAATGATGCATGAGAGATTTTCTCAATATTGTAGTGGATGTTGTGGCAACTAAACCTCAATGGAAGAATATACAATAACCGTTAAATGAGTTTAGAATGCAACTACCCCTTTGTCATTGAGTATACTATTGTGTTTGACTTTAGTTTTTTTTTTTTATTGCACTCTAATTTTATTATGTCATTAATCTTATTATTTATTTTTGTTTTATTATTTCACTAAAATTGAATTGTTAAGATTGTTATAGTAAGTCTTAATACATCAATATCTATAAAGACGATCTTGATACTCATTATTATATTACTTTTTGGTGTCCACTTGCACACTGACACTAAACATCATATAATAGAGCATGTAAATGATACACCAAGTTTTTAGTGTCGTTGACGAGAATAGAGTGCATATTATGAGTTGTGAAGTCAATTTTATTTAGTGCCAATTTTACTTTTTTGTTAATTTGTTTGTTGTGTTGACAGAATTATTTTAGTAACCTTTGCATGTGCAAGTACAGACCTATTAAATTTTAGTTTGATTTAGAGATTGAAAGAACAGTAAAAAGGTTGAGAAAAGAGCATAAAGGTATACGATCTGTTGCAGACATAACTAATTTACAAAATATGAGAAATTTGAATCCTCAAGAAGGAATGTACCCAGTCCCTACACCAGAATGTCAAAATGGAAAAAATGGCTAATGGCAACCAGTAAACAACAACATTATCTTCATAGTATATGATAGAGGCCAAGGCATTAAAGACTGTACAGTGTTAACTCCTCAAACCATGAATTTTGGAAACTAGTAATATTTTAGATGCTGCAGATAGTAAAAAAATTCAAAGGACTGCCATAAGAAGATCCTCATCTTTATCTTAAATAATTTTGGAGGTAAATAATACTTTTAAGTTGTTAGAGCATCGTAGGAAGCATTGAGGCTAAAAATTTTCTCATATTTTTTAAGAGATCGACCGAAAGCATAGTTGAACTCTTTATCACCTGAGTCCATCTCTACATGAAATGATTTAGTTGACACATTTTTTTATGAAATATTTTCCACATACTATGAATGTAAAGTTGAGGAATGAGATCACTTCTTTTCATCAACTTGAAGATGAAAGCTTGTATGATGCATGGGAAAGATTTAAAGAGTTGCTTATAAAATGTCCTCATCATAATATTCTCTGTTGTATACAGTTGAAAATTTTTTCCAATGGTCTGAACCCAAGTATTAGATTAATGGTAGATTCTTCAATAAATGGGGTCTTGTTATCTAAGTTTTAAAATGAGGCTTATGATATTTTAGAAGAGATAGCCAATAACAACTTTCAGTGGTCATTTACCAAATAAGTTACAAGAAGAGGAACAACAAAAGTTCATAATGTAAATGCTTTGACAGTATTATCAGTCTAAGTAGCCTTATTGACAAATATGATGAAATTTATATCCACTACTCCAGTAATTGTTAACAAAGTTGCTGAGGTATTCTGTGTTTATTATAGAGAAGGACATTTGTTTAATAATTATCCTAAAATCCTACCTTAGTCAACTATGTGGGCAATTATAATAGACAAAAATAGAACAATCCTTATTCAAATAGATACAACCCTAGATGGAGGCAGCACCCAAACTTATCATGGAACAATCAAAACCAAAATCAACATACTGTAGCACATAATAGACATAATAGACCTATTCAACCACTTGAATTTTATCAGTAAAATCAAGGGCAAAGGAACACCAACAATTATCAACTTAGCTCCCTTGAAGCTTTGCTTAAAGAGCATATTGTGAAGAAAAAATAGTTATATAAAGTCAAGTAGTATCCTTGAGAAATTTAGAAAATTATAAGAGACTGATTGGTGTAACATTAAGCAATAGACCTTATGGCAGTTTACTAAGCAATATAGATGAAACAAGAAGAGAATGGAAAGAGCACTACAAAATAATCAATTTAAGATCTGGGAAGGATGTGCACATTCCAGTTTGTGTACTAAAAAGAAGAGTTGAACCCACTTTAATCCAATAAGAAATTCAAGCTGAAGAGAAGCCACAACCTTCTACTTTATAGCATACTAATGAGATTAGTAATGCTACAACATTTGTGGAAAATGATAACCCAGTACTTATTGATGAAAATGTTGTAGCACTAACCTAAAACATGGCTGAAAAGAAGTAAACTACACAACCTACACTAACTCAGTAATTTAGGTAGCCACCACTTTTTTCTTCAAAGATTCTAGAAATAAAAAGAAGACAAGAAATTTAGTAAATTCCTAGAAGTGCTAAAGCAGTTGCATATCAACATCTATTTTATGGAAGCTCTCAAGCAAACGCCAAATTATATAATATTCTTAAAGGATATTCTGACAAAGAAAAAAATTTGGGAGAATTTAAAACAATTGCATTAATATGAAAGTGCAGCCACATGCTTTAGAACAAGATGCCTCAAAATTTAAAAGATCCAGGAAGTTTTACAATTCTATGCTTCATAAAAACTAAATATAATGGAAAGACATAATCGTAAGACACTTTGAGATTTGGAAGCTAACACTAATCTCTTGCCTTTATCTATATTTAAGTAACCAAGGATTGAAGAAATTAAACCAATAATAGTTAATTTACAACTTACTGACAGATCTCATGCCTATTCAAAAGAGAATATTGAAGATGTACTAGTGAAAGTGGACAAATTCATTTTTCAAGCTGACTTTATAGTGTTGGATTTTGAAGCTAATAAAGAAGTGCCAATCAGTTTGTGCAGACCTTTCTTGGCCAGCTGAAAGACTTCAATTGATTTGCAAAAATAAGAACTAACCCTGAGGGTTAATGATGAGCAACTCACATTTAATGTGTTAGATGCTATAAAGAGTTTTGATGAGGTTCAAGATTGTAACTTTGTCAATATTGTGGATTTTATTATAGGAGAGAGATTAAAAAATTATTGTAATAAAGCATAAATCAAGACTACATCATTTAAAGAACTTAAAGATGAACATCAAGACTTTAAAACAGCTGAAATAACATAGTAAGTAGAGAAGCAACCCTTAAAAAATAACAAGCAATTGAAGTCACTTGATCTTTCAAATAGGAAAATAAAATATTATATTCCTTCCACTGAGTTACCTCATATTTTAAAATTAAAATCCTTACCTTCACTTTGAAATATATTTATCTTGGCGACCATGACACAATTATTGTAATTATTTATTTTTCTCTGAATGCAGAAGCCATTGAATAGACCATGGTAGATATCAAAGGAATCATCACTTCTATATGCAAGCACAAGATTCTATTAGAGGATTGCTACAGCAACTCTGTAAAGCACCAGAGAAGATTAAATCCCATAATTAAAAAAGTTCTGAAGAAATAGATCATTAAATGTGTTAATGCTGGAATCATTTACCTAATTTTAGACAGCTCATGTGTGAGCACAGTACAGTGTATTCCAAAGAAAGGTAGAGTGACAGTTATATATTAGATTAAGCATCTGCATGGATTATAAAAAGCTAAATAAAGTTGTAATAAAGGATCACTTTCTATTACTTTTCATAAATCAGATGTTGGATAGACTTACTGGAAAGGAGTATTACTGTTTATTGGATAGATACTCAAGGTACAACTAGATTGCTATAGTACTAGAAGATTAGGAGAAGACAACATTCACTTGTTCTTATGGAACTTTTGCCTTCAAAACGATGTTATTTGGACTGTGTAATGCTTCAGCATTGTTTCATAAGTGTATGATGCCCAATTTTTTTAAATATGGTTGAGCAAACACTTGAGCTATTTATGGATTATTTTTTAGTCTTTGGGGAATCATATAATGACTATTTGTATAATCTAGAAAATGTGCTTAAAAGATGTGAAAAAATAAACTTAGTATTGAATTTGAAAAAGTGTTATTTTATGGTACAAGAATTGATAATCCTAAGCCATAGGATCTTTAGAAAGGGAATAGAGGTGAATAAGGCAAAAATAGAGGTAATTGATAACCTTCCACCATCCACTTCATTTAAGAGCATAATGAGTGTTCTAGGGCATGCTTAATTTTATAGAAGGTTTATTAAGGATTTTTCCTGAGGATTGTTTAAAGGTAATGTGTTGAAAACAATTTTTATTATAGTACCTATTGTTGTAGTACTAGACTGCAGTATGCATTTTGAGTTGATGTGTGATGCTAGTGACTATTCTGTTGGAGTAGTGCTAAGGCAGATGAAAGACAAATTTTTCCATTTTATTTACTTAGCTAATGGCCAACTCAACTACACCACCACTGAGAAGGAGTAGCTGGCAGTTATTTTTGTATTTAACAAATTTATAATTTATTTGTTTGGCACCAAACTGACAATCTACGCAGATCACTTAGTCTTAAAATATTTGATTTCAAAGAAGGATGTCAAACTAAAGCTGATTATGTGGATTCTCTTACTACTAAAGTTTGACTTAGAGATGAAGGATGGAAGAGGTATTGAGAATCAAGTTGACTTATAGATGAATGATAGAAGAGGTATTGACAATCAAGTAGCAGACCATCTTTCAAGGCTAGTGTTGACATATATAGTCACGTGATATTTAATTTTGATGATAACAAGCTATGTGTCATGGGTAAAATAGAAAATATATATATTTTAAAATTTCATTAGCTAGATGATATTTATTATTATATTTTTTTTATAAAGCTAGTATGATTAAACGTATATATGATTAACATTTAAAAGCTCAAGCTATTTTTTTTGGCATTTTCATAACATAAAAGTTTTATATTTTTTTTGTAGTAATACTATAGTGATACTATAGCAAATGGCTAATCAGATTTAGAAAATGACAAACCAGTTACAAGGCAGTAGCTCTCTGGAATGAAAATGGCTAACCGAATTTCAAGAAGCGACTAACCAGATAATGATAAGTGGCAAGCTGATTTTACAGAATTCAAATTTTGTCTCTAATGGAAACTTCAAACGGCAAGTCATTTATCACCAGAAAGTTAATAACTACTATTTTTCTGCTCTAACTATAAAAAAGCTCAATCAAATTCAAATAAAAATAATTCTAATAGTTATCATTGAGCTTGTTACTGAGCATACAATTGTTCTTAAGCTTTAAACTTGTAATCATTTTATTAAAACACACTTTAGGCTTTCAATTGTAAACAGATATAGTGTGTGTGTGAGAAATCATTTTGTAAACCATATTGTAAAATTAAGTTGAGTGGTTGTAAGTGTTAAGATACAATTGGGTTAAGAGATTGGGGATAATTTCTTGTTGTAAAGGTTGATTGACACCTTAAAAGTTAATTGTAAGCATTATTGAAGCATTGATAGCTCGCTTAGAGAAATTCTCAAGCCCAGTAAGTTTGGAGGCGTGGTCGCAGGCAAGGTTAGCCGAACCAAGTAAAAATCTTATGCTTGTATTTCTCTTTCCCTTACTCTTTTATATTTACTGTACTTTAAATTTAAGTATTTCGAATTTGTTTGCCTTTTTGAGATTGCATTAAGTTTTGATTGTTTAAATTTTTAGAATCTTAATTCACCCGCTTGGGTTATATAGCTTGTATTTCATTTGGTATCAGAGCATGGTGCTCTTGTTTAGAATGGTCCATTCACGTCTACCACTAAAAATGAACAAGGGGAAGATATCCTCAAACCATCACGTGAATGGAGTGAGTCAGAAACGAGAAAAGCTTTTTCAAATTCAAAAGCCATGAATGCATTATTTTAGGCTCTAGATAAGAAAGAGTTTCAAGTTGTTCTAGTGCTCAGGAAATTTAGAATAAACTGGAAGTTGTTTATGAGGGTATAACCAAGTTAAAGAGTATAAAATTAGTGGACTCACCAGGCAATATCAGTTAGTAATTCAGCTAAAAGTATATGTAAGTACCTTGACCAAGCAAGCCAACACAGAAACATTCCCTAATGAGCTGTTGTTGATGAAATGGTATGCATAGATACTGCAGTAGTCTAGTATAACCTAGTATAAAGATTTTGCTAACTATTTGGTGAGTGGATTACTACTACCTACCCTGAACTAAAAACAAAAAAAATATGTTTCTCCACGATGATAGAAGCAATCAGTGGGATGAGCCACACTTGTACAGGATGTATTCAGACCATATGATTAAAAGATCTGTTTCTAATGAAGAGATTTCAAGCATTCTGTAGTCTTATTATGCTGCAGCATATGGTGGACACTTTGGAGGACACAAAACAGTAGTAAAAGTTCTTCAATCAAGTTATTACTTGCCCTTTATCTTAAAGATACTTTTGAGTTTATTAATTGTTGTGATAGATGTTAAAAAACAGCAAACATTTCTCAAACGTATGAAATGCCACTGACTGATATTTTGGAAACTGAAATTTTTTATGTATGAGGGATAACTTTATAGGACTATTCCACTATCTTTTAGAAACTTATACATCGTAGTTACTATAGACTATGCATCCAAATAGGTAGAAGTTGCAATATTGCCAACAAATGATGCCAAGGCAGTTGTAAAGTTCTTATGGAAGAATATTTTTATAAGATTTGGCACTCCTAGAGCGATCATTAGTAATGAAGGAACCCATTTTACAATAGGATATTTGTTGTATTATTGGCTAAATATGAGATCAAGCATAAATTTACCACAGTATATCATCCATAAACCAATGGTCATGCAAAATTTTTCAATAGAGAGATAAAAAGGATTCTAGAGAAAATGGTAAAACTAATAGAAATGGCAATTTTACTAGACTGGATGATTCTTTATGGGCTTATAGAACTATCTACAAGACAAAACTTAGCATGTCCCCATATATACTTATTTATGGCGAAGATTGCCATTTACTATTCGAATTGGGGCACAAAGCAAATTGGGTAGTGAAAACTAAACATAGATATGAATACTGCAATAGAGCAGAGATTGTTACAACCTTGTGAGCTAGATAAGTAGAGGTTATTCTCTTATAACAATGCAAGAATCTACAAAAAGAGAATCAAGCAATGACATGACAAGCAAATCCAGTAAAGAAAGCTCATTACAGGCTAACAAGTCTTATTTACAACTTGACACTAAAACTTTTCCCTGAAAAGTTAAAACTCTGGATGGCTAAAACCTTTCAAACTTATTAATGTTTATCCTCATGAGAGTTTGACCTTCAAAATGATAGGACAAGCCAGGAATTTAAGGTAAATGGGCAAAAAGTGAAGCACTACATGGGAGTTGCTGTGAATAACATTGGAGGATCTGCTCTTAACGAATCGAGTTTGATTAAAAAAGAAGTTTAGGCTGAAGGACCTAAAAGCAAGCGCTGATTGGGAGGCAATCCAATGAGGGAAGTTTATTTTAAAATTTTAAGCACTTTAATTTATTATTATTGCTATTGAGCTAGTACTTTTAATTTTTTTAATTTATACAACTAATTTTTATGTCTTTCTATTGTTTTCTTATCCTTGATCAAAAATATTTAAATGCAGGACTTGAATGGGAAGAAAAATGAATAATGTCAATTAGAGGAGAATGTTGTAGCATCGATTGCATCGTTATAAAAAAAGATTGGTTCTCAGTTACACTATGTACTTAACGTTATTGCTTCTATAATTCATCTCATACAATCATGTCAGTAAAAGCCCACCTGACAATTTCCAATGGTAAAATAAAAATTTTATCATTACTGACTGTCAAGTTGACACTAGCAAGACATCAGCTTTTGAATTCAAAGATGGATGAAATCTTAACCTTCAGCAATTCAAATTTGTCCCTCTTTACTTCTACTTTCATTATAAATTAAGGTTGTCAATGTTAAACCATTCACTGTCAATTTTATTTCTTCAATTTAATTTTAGTAATCACACTCTATCTCTCTAAAATCCCCAATTTCCCATATTAACCAAACTCTTTTTAATACTATAATAGTGTTGAAGGTTAAGACAAAAGTGGAAAGATTGAAAGACCCTGAACATTACTATAGTCACAAAGTCAAGAAAAAATAGGAGGAATTTATCAAACCTCAAAAACATCTGGAGGAGAAAGATTTTTAGTTTCGTAAACAACAAATTGGGACAATTAACACCATCTTCACTACTGTAACAAGGAGAGGTTTGGGTTAAGTTCTGTGCTCACCCCCGAGTTCTAGTGCTTCCAATTGTTAAGAGGTTCTACTCCAACATGTTGTAGCAAGACCAATGCAACATCTTGGAAAGGCAAATTCAAGTCCTTTTAGATTCTAAAGTAATAAAACTTTCTATGAGTTGCCTTTTTCTGTTGGTTGTGAGTATACTAAACTTGTTAAAAGTATAAATGTTAAAAAATAGAGTGAAGTGTTTAAAATCATAATTGTAGAACGCAGTGAGTAGATGAATGAAGAGGGTATGATGGTTAATAGGATAAACTTGAAGCCTATTGTTAAGGTTTAGGAAAATTTTTGAAGTCTAAATTGATGCCCACTACACACACTATCATAGTGTCCTAGAATAGGCTCATACTTCTTTATCCTATTGTAAAAGAGTTAACAATTAATGTTGGAAAAGTCATTGAACAAGATATTAGATATTTTGCCACTATGAAGCAAAAATCTATTGCCTTGCTATTTCCTTCACTCATTACAAGCATTTGTGAGGTTTTTGGAATAAAAATTGTTGCAAGTAATAAAAGGATCAAGAATGAAGGGTTCACAGCTAGGACAGTAGAGAGAATTACTGGTGAGTTAACTGCTATAGCAACCCCAGAACATCTTACTATAACTAAATCAAGGAAAGTTATTAAGATTGGGAAAATGCTGCAAGATCTTAGTAAAAGCTTAAATGCATGTGTAAAAGCACAAAAGGAAGAGAATAAGAGGGACCTATTTACTACCATTAAAAGCTCAGAAACATCAATTTGTTGTATATACGAAGAGCAAGAATGCAAATTTCCTTGAGTCACTGCTACATCAGTTCAATTTCCAAAATGTAGTACAACTTGCTCCAGCAGAAGTGGTAGTAGAAAAAAGTAAAGAAAAGAGACTGAAGAAGAGTCAAAAGAAGAATAGCAGCTAAAAAAAAGCCAGAAAAAGCTACAGCTGAAAAAGAAGAAGAGGAAGTAGAGAGTAAAGAAGAGGAAAGTAAATTGGAAACAAAAAAGGAGAAAAAAGATGAGCCATTAGTTATGACTCCTAAGAGAAAAGAAAAATAAAAAATTCTAATTGATGAGGTCAATAATAGATGAACAAGAGATATTGATGCAACAATTAAAGGCCATCAGCAGAACTACAAGAATAGAATGATAAAATAAGAGATTGCAGAAACTCATTACTAGCACCACGTTGAACAACCTGCAACAACAACTCATTCACCAGCTTTAATAAAGAAAACTTCCATAAAGTCTCCTGTCAAAACTCCTAGAGTATCCATTAAGAGAAAATAGACAAAACCCTACGGAGGCACTACAGCATCACAAGCATAAGAAGAACTAGAACTAAAGAAAATAAAACACACTCTGTCCAAAGTTGAAGAAGCTACTGGAACTCCTCAAACCAGTCCAAGTACAATTCAGAAAAGAAAAAAAAATTGCTACACAACTATGTTTACTAAGGATGAGCTTGAGAAGTGAAGCAAAGAAGAACTGAATCGGCTCAACAAGTACTGCAGTATTATTTTATCTTTGCAATTTCTAAAACTTTTTTCTCTTTTGATTATTTTATCTTGTTTATTTTTTTTTTATTTTTTAGTTTAAGTATATGCATAGATACCTTTAATTTATTTTTAGTGTATGTAATGACACAACAGCTCTCCAGTTTGAGGACAATTGTGTTATGGTATAACATGTTTATAAATGAATATGTTTGTGTTGTGTGTTGAGAAGTTTAATTTTAGTTTATTATAATGTGGTGAATGTGAATGAATTTTGCTTTTATTTTTATGGATGTTTATACGAATATACACAATTAAATGTGTGGCTTTGCTTATCTAGTATTTATTTTTTATTTAGAAAACCCAATGAGGATGATTTAAGTGTGGAAATATAGCATCAGTTACCTTCAAGTAGAGACAATTTATAGATGAAGGTTAAAATTCTATCTTAATACTTAGACTTTGGTTGAGTTTTGTGAGTATGCTGTAGCAAAACCAGGTTGAGTAATTTCAAAAATTTTCAAAAAAACTATAAATAAGAATAACTTAAGTTCGGGGGAAATTAGGAAAATTTTTAGAAAGTATTGCAAATTGTGCTCGAAATAGAATAATTTATGCTCTAATGTTTTAGTTATTGAGTAACTAGGGCTGTGTATGCACCCCATATGCAAACTTGAGTAAGAAAAGGCAGCAAATGTTATGAGCATTGTTGTAGCAACCCAAAAAGAAAGTTAAGTCCTCTATCTAAGAAACTGAGTAGCCAGGTATATGCATGAACCTATGTTCAGCCTTGCGTTAAAGGTGTTTAATGATAAGACCATAAATTTAGCATCTTAAATGCTTATGTTGTAGTAACTTTGATTTGTGCATTAATGAAGTAATAAGAGTCATCATTACAAGTGATAGGTAGTGTGTGCTTCCTATGCAATATGTGTAAGCACAACAAGTAATATATGATGAGTATCAAGATCGTCTTTACAGGGATTAATGTTATTGAACTTGCTACAACAATCTTATCAGTACAATTTTAGTAAACTAAATAAGATAAAATAAGTGATAAGAATAATAAACTAAGGAAATTAAAGATACAATGAACAAAATGCAAAATGAGAAAATCTAAAGTCAACATAAAGATATAATTAAAGACAAAGAGATATTTGGATTCTAAACTCATTTAATACTTATTGGTTATTTATCAATTGAGGTTCAGTTGCTACAACATCTACTACAGTATTAGAAAGAATCTTTCATGCATCCTCATCTGTCACTTATTGAATATCTTATATATATGCAACCTAACAGTGACCAGCTGTTAAGCTAACATTAGACATAACAATATATGTTTTAGGTTTTATTTCCCCTATAAGGTAAATTCCTATGTTTAATTCTTTCTTAATCTTATATTAAGTATGACTCTATTCAAATCGAACTTAACTCAACTTGAGAAACCCAATCTAAAATCATGTATTCTCTTGACTTTTTCCATTAAGTTAGACTTTTTTTAGGCTATTTCTAAGCTTGTATCTATTAAATGGGTGGTCAACTAAAATAGAAATTTACAATAAATAAACTCAAGATAAAATACTATAACAAATTCTAAGCAACATAAATATATAAATTAAATAACCATTAAGTTTGCTCAAAATCCAACTACTTTAAAGTTTCGCTCATAATGAGCTTTAAAACATAAAAAACATAAGTGTTCACCATGAAATACATCATCAAAGAGAAAATACCACATGGATAAAGTTTAGATGCAAAAAGGACCAAAAGTGTCATGCCTTAGCTTCAAGTTTCTCTCATTCTCTTCCATGAGATATCCTCTATTGTAGCTCTGAAATCTCCTTGATTTTCTTTGTTTGTAACGGCTATAGATGATGATTGATGATGATGGTTAATGTGTTACCTCAAAATGTGCTCTTTTATAGATTGGAATTAGGTAATATAAAAAGGCATGAGGACACTTGTCAAGCTTTAGTAACCTAGGACCACATTTTATTTTTTATGCTTCCGACCACTATTTTTTTTGCACATGACAGTGGTAGTGCAATAACAGCTACAACAGATAAAGTCTGTTAATGCTTGATAGGCTGGATAGTTTTTTAGTTTGTGTCACTCCTGGATTATTGTATTATTTTCTCCAACACTCTCTTTGATTCCATCTTAATTTTGTTCATGGGCAGACAGACCTTTTGTCATTTTCTGGAAGATTGTTACTGCAGTACTACAATAATGTAATCTTTCCTCTACAACATCCATCATCAAAGCATAAGTTTTTGTGTCACTTAAAATAATGCATAAAATCAAAGCATAACATTATCTTCAACACATCATTTTATCATAAATAAACTTAAATACATACACATGCAAAATGTAATTAAAAATATAATAAAAATTTATCATTTACTTTCTAAGTAGTATTAGTTTAAGCTTAGAAATACCACAATAACTCCTATTTTATAGAGTTATCACATACCAAACTTAAACCATTATTTATCCTCAAGTAATGATAATACCATAAGCATTTCAATTACACAATCATGCACTAAACAACAACTTAGATCTATTATCTAATTTGTTCTAACTTATTAGATTTCATTTTCAACTATACAAAGTTACCATCAACAGTTCTAGTTCTAGACTTGGGTTTTATTCTCCAATGTGTGTGTTAATTTGATCAAGTTCAGAGTTGGTATAACATAACTCAAGTATCAGATACTTCTAAAAAAATAAAACAATGAAAACACTTTTAATTCATCTAAACCATTACTTGTCCTCAAGTAATGACAATAACACAAACATTTCAATTACACAATCGTGCACTAAACAATTTAGCTCTATTATCTAAATTGTTCTAACTCATTAGATTTCATTTTCAAATATGCAAAGTTACCATCAACAGTTCTAGTTCTAGACTTCATTTCATTATTTTCAACATGTGTGTCATTTTAATCAAGTTCAGAGTTGTTGCTGCATAACTCAAGATCAGATACATTTAAAAAATAAAACAATAAAAACACTTTCATTCATATTGAGACAGAAGTTATAAAGAGCTACAAACTTGTGCCACATTATTCATTATTTATTCCTTTATTTAATTCAAAATACTTTTTTATGGTTCACGGTACCCTTCAGTGCATTACTAATTTTTTTATGTTAATTCTTATCACTTGTAATAATAATCCCTATATACTTCATTAATATACAAATTAGAGCTGCTACAGTATAAACATCTAAGATGTTATAGCTATGGTCTTATCTTTAGACACTTTTAATTTAAGGCTGAACATGGAGTCATGCACAGACCCATTACTCAGTTTCTTAGATAGAGGACTTGATTTTTCTTTTGGGCTACTGTAATAATGCTCACAATTCTTGCTGCCTTTTTACTTAAGGCTGCATAGTGCATACCCACCCTCAACAACTAAGTCATTAGAGCATAATTTATTTTACTTCCCGCACAGTTTGTAATAATTTTTTTGAAAAAATTTTGTAATTTCCCCTAAACTTAAGATATTTTTATCCATAGTTCTTGCAAATTTTCTAAATTTCTCAACTTGACTCTACTACAGCATACTCACTAAACTTCAATTAAAATTTAACTGGCAAGACAAAATTTCAACCTCCATCTATAAGCTGTCTTATTAAAGATAATTTATCCTATATTTCATCACTCAAATCATCCTTATTGGGTTTCCTAACTCAAAAACAAATATTAGATAAATAGAACTACACATATAATACACAAATTCAAACAAATATCCTTAAAACTGAAAAAAAAATTCACTCACATTCTCATATTATTGAAATTAAAAACTGAAATTAAATTTCAACACACCACACATTCATTCATAAAACATATTATAACATAATATTATAACACAACATGATAAGTTTTTCTTGGTTCTTTTGGTTGGACTAATTTAAGGAATTCCAGTAGCTTCTTCAACTTTGGGTAGATTAGTCTTTACCTTCTTTAGTAGATTAATGTTTGCTTTTTTTTTTTTTTGTTCTAGTTCTTCTGGTACTTTTGATGTTGGAGCATCTCTAGAAGATTGTGCCCCTTTTAGCTTGTTGGATGCTCTGGGAGTTGCTACAGGAGACTTTGAGGGAGTCCTCTTTGTTAGAGCTGGCGGAGCAATTGTTATTATAGTTTGTTCAGTAGTGATGCTAGCAATGAGTTCTTGTATGCTCTTTTTTTCTCTTTTTGATCTTGTAGTTCTATTGATGGCCTCTTCAATTGTAACATCAATATACCCTTGCTCCTCTATTGTTGACTCCTCATCGATCAAAATTTCCTATTTTCCCTTGCTTTTATGAGTCAAAACTGGTGGCTCCTCTTCATTATCCTGTTCTGTCTTCTCTTTTTTTCTTTCTAGTTTTTGTTCTTCTTCTAATTCTTTTTCTTCACTCTTTTCTTCTGCATATTTTGATTGAGCAATCCCTACTATTTTTTAGAAATTAAACCACTGCAGTAAGGACTCGGGAAAATCTTTGTTCTTGCTATTCATATATATTGTAAATTACTGTTTCTGATATTCTAGATGTAGTAAATAGGTCCATAACCTTTAATTTTCTTCTTTTTGTCCCTCTACACATGTATTGATGCCTTTACTGAACTCTTATTATATTATCTCAATCCCAATAGCTTTTCCTAATTTAGTTATAGCAGAATATTCTAAAGTTGCCGCCGCAACATATTCTCCAATAATTCTCTATTGTCCTAGCTTTGAGAGCTCCTTCATTTTTTACTCATTCATTACTTACCTCTATTTTTACTCCCGAAACCTCACAAATGCCTGTGATGAGTGAAGGAAATAGCAAGATAGTAGACTTTTGCTTTTTGGTGGTATACTTTCTATTTTATTTCTTTAAGATTTTCCTAACATCAACTTTAAAACCTTTTACAATAGCAAATAGTAGAATGAGCCTTTCATAGGACACAGTGTTAGTGTATGTGGTGGGCATCAGTCTAGATTTCAAAAATTTTACCTAAACTTTAGCTATAGGCTTTAAATCTATCTTATTGACCACTCTATCTTCTTAATTTACCTAGTCACTGCCTTCAATAATCAGGGTTTCGAGCACTTCATTCCACTTCTTAACATTTATACTTTCAATAAGTCTACTATACTCACAATCAATAGTAGGAATAAACATAAAAGGTATTTATGACTCTTGAGTGTAGAGGGATTTGAACTTCCCTCACCTAGATATTGCACTGATCTTGTTGTAGTATATTGGAGTAGAATTCCTTGACAATTGGAAGCATTAATTTTTAAGGGTAAGCACAAAATTTTACCCAACCTCTCTTTGCTGTAGTAGTGAAAATGGTGTTAATTATCTCGATTGGCTACTGGGGAAATTGAAAACCCTTCTCCTCCAAGATCTTTTGAGGCTCAATGAATTCTTCATATTTTTCCTCAGTTTTTTAATTGTAGAAACGCTCACTATCTTTCAATCTTCCAACTTTTGTCTCAACCCTCGGCATTGCTCTAGCACTGAAAAGAGTTTGGTAAGTTTGGAAAATAGGGATTTAGATAGAGTATGATTGCATAAATTAAATTAGAGAAGAAAGAGCGATATTGAATAATTTAATAGTGAACCTCAATTTATAAAGGAGAGGAAGTAAGGAGGGAAAGATTTGACTTGCTGAAGTTTAGGGATTTTATCCCTCTTTGAATTCAAACATTGTTGTTCTGCTGGAGTCAACCTAAAAGTCAGCAACGGTAAATTTTGTTTATTTTACTATGAAAAACATGTCAACTGGGCTTTTACTTACATGGATGTTGTAACATAAGATAAATTACAGTAGTATAACCATTAAATGCACAGTTCATCCAATAGTTATCCTTCTTCTTTGATGCTGTAAGTGATGTTGCAGCATTTACATTCAGATAACATTATCTAAGTTTTGCATTCAAATATTTTGTTCCTAATTTTTTATTAAAGATAAGAAAACACTAAATAAAACAAAAATTAAATAAGAACACAAAAATTAGTTTTATGAATTAAAATAAAAGAAAAGAACAAAATAAATAACAACAAAAATTAAATTATTATTCTTAAAAATTTAAAATTCACTTCCTTAATTGGGTTGCCTCCTAACTCAGAGCTTGGTTTTAGGCCCTTTAGCTTGGCCTACCCTATCTGATCAAGCTGGATCCTTCAGGAACAGTTCCTCTCTTGGATTTTTCACAGCAACTCTCATGTAGTGCTTCACTCTTTACTTATTTAACTTGAATTCTTGACCAATCTTTCATCTTAAAGGTCAACAACCCCATAATAATAAACTTTGAAAGTTTAAAAAAACTTGACCATTTAGACTTTAACTTTCTAAGGAAAAGCTTTAGTCTAGAATTGTAATGTAAGACTTGTTGGTTGTTGAGTCCTAGAGAATATATATTTATCAAGGGTAAAATCATCATTTTACACTCCAAGTCTCACTAACATCTCTACATTTATGTATTTTAAATCCCTTGATATTTAATTGTCTATGTTTATTTGTATTTTTAATACTTCATGTATTTTATGAGTATTTTAGTCATTTCTCAATAAAAGAGAAGTCGGAAAGCAAAACAGACAGCATTTTTTAAACCCAGAACAGCTGAAAACATTAGGAAAGACATAAAGGGTAAAATTATAATTTTAAGATTTTAGTGGGCCCCACTGACATGGCGTTGACTGCTAATGTGGCATTGACTGCTGACCGCTAATTTGTCGTTGAAAGCTGATATGTCTTTGACCGATGATGTGGTATTGACAGATGATGTGTCATAAATCTATTGGATCGAAAAATGAGCTTACAATGCATGTAATGCATTGAATCATATTTGTTGACTTTTGCATTGACCGATGACGTGGTAGATGATTAGCAGACTAAAAAATGCACATACCGTATATACATACACACGAAATGACAGCTCTGGTGACGTGTTCTAAACAATTAGAGAGTGCCACGTGGCGTAATCCTGGGTGTCCGAATTATTTTTATACGATGACCATGATTTACTCGTTGTATCTATAAATAAGGGATCCCCCCTAATTTGACAAGCCTGAATCTATTTTTGGGCTCTATTTTCTATAATTCCTTCTCCATCTTGTATTTCTATGTATTTTAATAAAATTTCTATTTTACCCCTAGTTACAAAATGTGTAGCTAATTTATTTCTAAACTTGGGTTAAAAGTGAAGCGTCAACATGATCTATGGGTTTAAATTGATAAGTTTATTTTCACTTTCTCTAATTTATTTAAATTATTTTGACTTATCATAGACAGATAGTAATAATCTTGTTTAGATATTGCATTGGTATACCGGCTCTCTAGTGAAAGATTATTACTATTTGGCATGGTAAGTACTTTACACTAGATTTATTAGAGAAAAAAACCTCCCTCTAATTTATGTGGTAGGTCTTAACTTATTGTTGACATAAAAATTATCTAGGTTAATTAATGGAAAGTCTTATAACCTTGTCAACAGTTACATTATTATTACATGGCATAACATGTTCTTGATACCACATTTAACATAAGATTATTCTTCCCGGCATAATGACAACTTGATGTCATATTTATTAGAGTTAGGTTTATGAGGAACGGAAATAACCCCTCATAAATTAATTGGACCTAAAAAAGGAATATTAAGCCCATGATGAAATATTGAGTGTGAATCCTAAGACCCAAGCACTTTATCCCATTGATCAATTCCCAAATTATTACTAGTATTTTCATTTCAATCTTAGGATAAAATAAACTAAAAAATTTAACAAGCATATTAAATAATAAAGAAAAATAATAACTCTACATAATTAAAATCCACCTCCTCGTGGGATCGACACTCGTCACTATTAATCTATACTTCAACAGATTTGTGCGCTTGCGAGTTCAATAAAATTTGCACAACATTGGCCTAAAGCTTTATTTACTAAATTTGCTTGTCATGTCATTAATTTCTCCTTATATATTCTTACATTTTCATAAGAGAATCACATGAACTCCTCTAGCTTACAAAGTTCTAACAACCTCTGTTCTGCTACAACAGTTATGTCCATGTTCAATTGTTTCACTGTCCAATGTGCCTTATGCTCTAACTTTAATGGCAAATGGCAAGCTTTGCCATAAATAATTCTGCATGGGGAAATGCCAAGGGGTGTCTTTGTAGGCATTTCTATAAGCTTATAAAGAATTATCTAGTCTAATAAACCATTCCTTCATTAGAGTTCACCACTTTCTCTAAAATCTCTTTTTTTAACTCCCTGTTGGACAATTTTGCTTGACCATTGGTTTGTGGATGACATGTTGTAGCAACCTTCTACTTGATCATATACTTAGCCAATGCTGCAACAAACATTCTATTATAAAATTTAGTTCCTTCAGCACTGATGGTGGCTCTAGGAGTGTCGAATCTTATCGCCACTGCCTTGGTATCATTTGTTGGCAATGCTAGAACTTCTACCTATTTGGACATATAGGCCACAATAACTATGATATATAAGTTTCTAAAGGATAATGGGAATAGTCCCATGAAGTCTATGCCCCACACATAAAAAAGTTCAACTTTTAAAATGTTAGTCAATGAAATTTTACGCTTTTGAGAAATGTTCCCTGTTCTTTGACATTTATCATAGCACTTAACAAACTCATAAGCATCTCTAAAGATAAAGAGCCAGTAATAATCAGATTGAAGAATTTTTATTGTTGTTCTGTGTCCTTCAAAGTGTCTACAATATACTGCAGCGTGACACAACTGCAGAATGCTTGAAATCTCTTCATCATGAACACATTTTCTAATCATATAGTATAAGCACATCTTGTACAAGTAGGACTTTTCCCACTGATAGATTATAATATCATGGAGAAACCTATTCTCCTACTGGTAGCTTAAGTCAGGTGGTAGCAATCCACTTACCAGATAATTAGCAAAATATATAGAATAGGAAAATCCAAACTACTATAGCATTTGTGCATGTTGTATTATCAATAACTGCTCATCAGGAAATGTTTTTATGATGCCCTATTTGGTTAAAGTGCTTGTATATGCTTTTAGCCTTAAAAATGGTTTATAATTTGATCTCAATCCCTTTTTTATTCTTAATCTCCAAGTTAAACTCTTGGAGTAAGATAATCCACCTAAGCAGCCTTAGATTGGCATATTTTTTTGAAGTTAGATATTTTATGGCTAGGTGGTCTGTGTAAACGTCACCTTTGTGCCAATTAAATAGGCTTTGAATTTTTTAAATGAAAAAATAAGTGCCAGCAACTTATTTTTAGTAGTAGTGTAGTTAAGTTGTGTATCAGTTAGGGTTTTACTGACATTTTCTCTACCATTGCACTGTTCTAACAGAAAGGTAATTTACATCATATATCATCTCAAAAGGCATACTCCAATCAATTGCTATAACAACTAGTGTTGTAACAAGAGCTTTCTTTAATGCAGCAAATACTTTTAAATTGTCTTTATCAAAATTAAAAGGTCTATTATGCTCCAACAGCATGCATAAAGGTTTAACATCTTAGAAAAATCTTTAATAAACCTTCTACAGAATCCAGCATGCCCTAGGAAACTTTTTATGCTTTAACTATAGTAGGTAGTTGAAGTTTAGCAATCAGTTTAATTTTTGCCTTATCCATATATATACATTTTCTAGAATCCTATGGTTTAGGACTATCCCTTTTATGAAAGAACATTTTTCCCAATTTAATACTAAGTTTGTTTCTTCACATCTCATAAGCACACTTTTTTAATTATGCAAACAATCATCATAAATACCTCAAGTGTTTACTCAACCATATCTGGAAAGATAGACATCATGCACCTTTAGAAAGTTATTAAAGTATTAAACAATCCAAATGGCATCATTTTGAAGGCAAAGTAAATATTGTCTTCTCTGGTCTTCTAGTGCTATAGCAATCTGGTTGTAGCCTGAATATCCATTCAAGAAATAGTAATAATTCTTTCCGATAACTGTCCAGTATGTGATCTATGAAAGACAATAAAAAATGATCTTTCCTTGTGGCTTTATTTAACCTCTTGTAGTATATGCATATTCTCCATCCAGTTATTTTTTATGTATGAATAAGCTCATTCTTCTCATTTGCTATAATTGTCACTCAATTTTTTTTGAAACACTTTATACTAGTCTCACTCATAAGCTGTCTAAAATTTGGTAAATGATCCCAGCATCCAGCCATTTGATATCTATTTCATTACAATTTTCTTCATGAAAGGATTCAATCTTCTTTATTGTTCTATAAAATTGCCATAGCAAGCCTCTAATAGAATCTTATGCATGCATATGGAAGGGTTAATTTCTTTGATATCTACCATAGTCCATCCAATGGCCTTTTTGTAATTTCTTAACATAGCTAACAACCTTTTCTCTTGTTTTGCATTCAAAGAAGATGAAATAATTACTAGAAGTGTGTCATAATCACCAAAATAATTACTAGAAGCATCCAATGTGCGAGTGCATTACGTCCGATGGAGTGCTGCGATATATTGATTCTTTTTTTTATTACTGTATGAGAAGTTTGGGCCCTGCCTTGATTCAAGGTTGTAGGTATTTGAATAAGGATTATTCTGGTTCTGTCTATTGTAGTTATATATATAGTTAACTGAGTTTGAATTTTAGGACAATTATCAAACACATGTCCTTATCTATAGTAAGCACAAGATACCTCAATAACTTTATTAATAATTGTTGAAGCAGTGAACATAGCGTTCACTATATATGTCTATGAGGCTACTTAGGCTGATAATGCTATTAAATATGAGCTACTGCTATTCTTATTGCTATAGCTTGTCTGATAGATGGCCGCTGATCGTTGTTGTTGGCTATTCTTTTCAAAATATCATAAGCCTTATTGTAAGACTTAAATAATAAGACTCCATTTGTTGAAGCATCTACTATCAATCTAGTGTTTGAGTTCAAACCATAGTAAAAAATTTCTAACTATATATAAGAAGGTATACCACAATGATGACGTTTCTTAAGTAACTCTTTGAATATTTCCTATTCATCATACAAGCTTTCATCTTCAAGTTGATAAAAATAAGTTATCTCATTCTTTAGCTTTGCATTTTTGGTAGGTCAAAAGTACTTCATCAAAAATTTATCAACCAAATTATTCCATGTAGAGATAAAATCAGATGATAAAAAGTTCAGCCATGCTCTTACTAGATCCATAAGAGAGAATAGAAAAAGTCTTAACCTCAATGCTTGTTGTAATGCTCCAGCAATCTTGAAACCATCACTCACTTCAAAAAATAGCTTAAGGTAAATAAGGATCTTCTTATGGCAATCCATTAAATTACCCCATTTTTTGCAGCGTTTGGAATATCACTGGCTTGACTTTAAAATTATCACCTTGCACTTAGAGTTTGATGATTCTCAAATGTATTGTTTAAATGGTCAACACTGCATAATCTCTAATGGGTTTGTCTCTATCATTAGCCATGTAGATAATATTGTTGTTTTCTAGCTACCCTAGACCATTCTGCCCTTCATGTACTTTCTGTGCATTAGTTGGATCCAATCTTTCTTGTGAATTTAAATCGCCTATGTTTTTTAAATTAGCCATATCAACAACTATTCTTAACCCTCCAAGCTCTTTTTTCAGTTTCCTTATTAGTCTTTCAATTTCTATATCAATATAAAAGTCTACTAGTTTGTATTTATGCATGCAAAGTTTGTTAGAGCAATTTTGTCAACGCAACAAACATATTAAAAGAAAACTAAAATTTACACAAAATAAAATTGACTTCACACCTCACAATGAGCACTCAATCCCCGGCAATAGTGCTAAAAACTTAGTGTGTGCTTTCTATGCAATATGGTGTTAGTGTGCAAGTAGACATAACAAGTAATATAATGATGAGTACCAAAATCGTCTCAATAACGATTGATGTTATCGGACTTGCTACAGTAATATTATCAATGCAGTTTTAATAAACTAAATAAGACAAAAACAAATAATAAGAATAATAACCTAACGAAATTAAAGATGCAATAAACATAATGCAAAATAAAAGAAATCTAAAGTCAATATATATATATAGGTAACTGGATTCTAAACTCACTTAATGGTTATTGGTTATTTTTCAATGGAGGTTCAGTTGTTATAACATCTACTACAACATATGGCAGAATCTCTTATGCATCATCAACTATCGCCTGTTGGATATCTTATATCTATATGTAACCTAATAGTGGCTAGTTGTTAAACTAATATTAGACATAGTATTATACATTCTAGGTTCTATTTACCCTATAAGGTGAATCTCTATGTCTATTTCTTCACTAATCTTATATTAAGTATGGCTCTATTCAAATCAAGATTAGCTCAACTTGAGAAACTCAATCTAAAACCATGCATTTCTTAACTTGTTTTACTAAATTAAACTTTCTTTAGGCTCTTTGTTAACTTGTATCTAAGAAATGGTTGGTCAACCAAAATAGAGATTTGTAATAAATAAAATCAAGACAAAATGCTATAATAAATTCTAAACAATATGCATATATAAGTCAAATAACCATTAAGTTTGTTCAAAATCTAACTACTTTAAAGTTTAGCTCATGATGAACTTTAAAATAGTAAAAATATAAGTGTTTTCCATGAAATACACTATCAAAGAAAAATGACCACAAGAAAAATACAAGAATAAAGTTGAGATAAAAAAAAGACCAAAATGTCATGCCTCAGACTTCAAGTTTCTCTCATTCTCCTCCACGAGATATCCGCGGTTGTAATTTTGAAATTTCTTAGATTTTATTGGTGTATGATGGCTATGAATGATGATCGATAATAATGGATGATGTTTTTTTTAAAATGTTCTTTTTTATAGCTTGGAATTAGGGTAACCCAGAAAGGCATGAGAACACTTGTCATACTTTAGTAACCTATGACCGCATTTCATTTTGTATATTGCCTGCCACTGTTTTGTCTGCATCCAACAGTGGCAGTATAGTAATGGTTATAATGCGTGACATATCAGACAATTTTCTTATCTTTGTCACTCCTGAATTACTGCAGCATTTTCTTCAATATTTTCTCTGATTCAATCTTGGTTCTGTTCATGCATAGACAAGCCTTTTGTCATTTTCTGTAAGTTTGTTGTTGCAGCAATGTAATCCTTCCTCTGGAACATCCCTCATCAAAGGATAAGCTTTGGGGTCATCTACAGTAATGTACAATATTAGAGCATAAAATAAATTTTAACGCATTATTTTATCATAACTAAACTTAAATACATGCACATGAAAAATATAATTAAAAATATAATAAAAATTTATCATTTGCTCTTTAAGTAGTATTAGTTTAAGCTTAGAAAGACTATGATAACTCTTATTTCATAGAGTTATCAATTGTCATTTATATGAAAAATTGATGTTACACTTATCAGTTTAGGTAATACATATATATATATATATATATGTATATATATATATATATATATATTGAAAATGAATAAAGGAATAAATAACGAATAATGTAGCATAATCTGTAGCTCTTTATGACTTATGTTCCTCTATGAATGAAAATGTTTTTATTATTTTATCTTTAAGATGCATCTGATGTTTGAGTGATGCTGCAGCAACTCTGAACTTGATCAAAGAAATACACACACATTAGACATAATGAAACCTAATCCTAAAACTAGAAATATTAATTGTAACTTTGCTTGTTTGAGATTGAAATCTAAGGGTTGATGAGTTAGAACAATCTAGATAATAGAATTAATTTGTTTAGTGCATAATTGTGTGATTAAAATGTTTGTATTATTATCATTACTTGAGGACATGTAATGGTTTAAGTTTGGGGGTGTGATAACTCTATGAAATGAGAGTTAGCACAACACTTCTAAACCTAAACTAATATTTTTTAGAGAGTAAATGATTAATTTTTATCCCATTTTTAGTTAGAATTTGCATGAGGATCTATTTAAGCTTAAGTCTAATAATTTGATGTATTTAGATCACTTTATGCTCTGATTGGATGCATTATTGTAGGTGACCCAAAAACCTATACTTTGTTAAAGGAGCTGGAGAAGAAGGATTGCATCGCTACAGCAATAGACCTGTAGAAAATGAAAAACGACTTGGTTGCGTATGAACAAAAGTAAATCTGAACCAGAGGGAATGTTATAGCAATTGCTGCAGTAATCTAGGAGTGAAATAGACAATATTTTCTAGCTTGTGCATGCGTTGACAGACAAAGTCTGCTGTAGCTGTTAATACACTGCCAGTTTCAGGTGCAGACAAAACAATGGTAGGCAGCACAAATTGAAATGTGGTTTTATAATGCTAAAGATTGGTAAGTGTCCTCATGTCTTTTTGGGTTGCCTTAATCTCAAGGTATAAAAAAGCACAAAGCATTTTATTATCATCAATATCTATTGCCACCATACACAAAACAAGAATAAAAGGAGATTTTAGAGCTGCAACAGAGTAATTTCATAAGAAGAATGAGAGATACTTGAAGACTAAAAAGTAACATTTTAATCATTTTTTGTATCTCAACTTTGTTCTTGTATTTTCTTGTTTTAATTTCTCTTTGATGATGTATTTGATGGCAAAATTTTGTGCTATTACTATTTTAAAACTCATCATGAGCTAAACTTTAATTTAGTTGTGTTTTGAATGAGCTTAATGGTTATTTGACTTATACATGTATGTTAATTACAATTTGCTGTAGCATTTTGTTTTGATTTTACTTATTACAAATCTTTATTTTGATTGACCACCTATTGAGTATATACAAGCTAAGAAGGAGCCTAAAAAAATGTTTGACTTAGTAGAACAAGTTAAGACAATATATGATTTTAGGTTGGGTTTCCCAAATTTAGTTAATATCGATTTAAATAGAGCCATGCTTAATATGAAATTAGTGAAGAACTCTGTGTAGGGATCCACTTTGTAGGATAAATAGAATATAGAACATATAGTGCTAAAATCTAATGTTAACTTAACAGCTGATCACTATTAGATTGCATATATATATATATATATATATATATATATATATCGAACATGCGATAGATGAGGATGCACGAGGGATTCTGCCTAGTGCTGTAATAGCTGCTGTAGCAACTTATTCTCAATTAAAAGAATAGTCAATAACCATTAAATGAGTATCTAACTATCCATTTGTCATTGAGTATACTTTTATGTTTGACTTTAGCTTTTCTTTATTGCATTATGTTCATTGCACTCTATTTTCATTAGGATATTAATTTTATCATTTAATTTTTTTATTATTATTTGACTAAAATTCGGTGTTAAGACTAACGTAGCAAGTCTAAATACATTAATACTTGTGGAGACGATATTAATACTCATCATTAAATTACTTCTTGTATCCACTTGCACACTGACACTAAGTATCATATCATAAAGCATGAAATGATACCCCACCTAGGCCAATGAGGAGGAAAAATTCATCAGTAAAATTCATTTAGAATATATTTCACTTTTCCCTAGGCCAATGAGGAAGAAAATTTCCATAATATCATTCCTTCGAAATAGTTCACTTCGTTCTTATACTAATAAGGAGAAAAAGTTTCATAATGATATTCTTTTAGAAAATAGTTCACTTTCTCTTAAGTGAATGACGAGGAAGAACTTCCTTAGGCCAACAAGGGAAAAAAAAATTTCCTAATAATATTTTTCTAAAATAGTTCATTTTTCCTTACATTAATGGAGTGGAAAAACTAAGGATGGCAATTTGTCAGGCCCGATCCCGACCCGACCACTTAAATAAAAAGCCCGGCCCGATGAAAAGTTCGATAATTTTTATTTTGGGCCGGGTCAGTACAGTACCTCAGTTTTATTTTATTTAAATTATTTGATTTGTTCACCCAGTGTCTCAGATATGTGTTTAATTACTTTAATTGTTTGATTTATTTCTAAGCACAGCATACCCACAATTTATATTCAAAATTTAATTTGCACTTGTGTCATTTGAAAAAAAATAAAATTCATCGTATACAAATAAAACTACACAATTCTACAACCCAACATTAAAAAAAAAAAAAAACCCTATGTCTTGTACAAATAAAAATATACAATTCCACAACTTAACATAAATAAAAAAAATCAATACTCATGTCTTATACAAATAAAAACACTCATTCAATCTGTGATGTGTCATGTGTGCGTGTCAGTGTAATTTTTTTTAAAATTTAGTAAATGAGGGCCGGGTCACATAAGGCCCGAGCCCGAACTCAAATTTAATCAGGCCTAAAAATTAAAGCTCGAGCCCGAGTTTTAACTTCTAAGTTCGGGCTAAAGCCCGAAAAAATCGGGCCGAGCCAACCGAGCCAAAATTCGGGCCGGGCTTTTTTGCCATCCCTAGGAAAAACTTCCCTAGCTGCCAACAAAAAGGAAAAATTCCATACGTGAAGGAAAATTTTCCTAGGCTAACAAAGTAGAAAAAATTCTTTAGGCCTACAAAGAAAAAATGTTTTGTAATAATATTTCTCCAAAATATGTGAATTTTCTCTGTGCTAAGAAGAAGGAAAATGTCCTTAGGCCAACAAAGAAAAAAAATTTTCCTAGCCCAACAAGGAAGAAACATTTTCTAATAATATCCTTTTGAAATAGGTCACTTTTCCTTACACTAACTAAGAGCAGAAGTTCCATGATAATATTCTTCTATAGTCATTCCTTTTAAAATTATTTCCAAGAACAATTAAAATTCTCCCAAAACTTCAATAAAAATATTAGTTCATTTTTACTATGTCAACTTAGTGGAAAAGTTAACTAATAATAGTCCTCTGGAATCAAGAAGAGTTAAGCAAGAGTGACTTGCATTTTCCAGTAGAACTTCTGTTTAAAAGAAAAGTTAAGCAGAATCGATTCCGTCAATTTTTATAAGCAATTTGCATTTCTTCTTGGAACATCAATTCAAAAGAAAAGTTCAAAAAATAGTTAACATTACCCTTTAGAACTTCAATTCAAAAGAAACATTTAGCAAAAATCGATTCCATCGATTTAAAGAATGACATATATTTTCTTATCTTTAATTCTATAGAAAAGTTTAAAGTTACCTTTCTTAGATCAACTTCGAGGAAAAGTTCCAAAAACAACAATTCTCTTTGAATCATTCCTTCAAGAAATTAATTAAAATCTAGTCACATTCTCATAAAACTTTAGTTTGTAAAATAGTTACCTTGAAACATTAGTAACAACAGCTTGATTTTTACTAGTTTAAGGAGGGAGTAATGTCCTATTAAATATTTAGTATATCAAAAGCTTAATGTTGTCCACATTCTGTAAGGAAAACTTTCACAAGCAATATTACCAAATGATAATATCTAAGGTTGTAACACCTCTATTTATTATGTCCTACCTTCTAGACTAAAAGCTAAATTCAGAATAAGAAGGCAAAGAAGGCAAATTAAGGAAAGCTAAGGCTAGTAGCCCAAGAAGGCAAAAAAAAATGTTAAAGAAAAATTGAAGCAAACAAATGCCTAGGCCATAAGAGCAAGAAAGGCCAATGTCCAAAAAGACAAACAAATGCTAAAAAAAAAAACTAAGCCAAATAAAAGCTAAGGCCATAAGAGCAAGCCAAACTAAGAAAATGCCACTTTTCTATGCTTCAAGAAGGTAAAAAAATTCCCTAATAATATTTCTATGGAAACACTCACTTTTCCTTAGGCTAAGAAACAGGAAAAACTTTGCTAAGCTAATGAGAAGGAAAAGTTTCCTAGGCCAACAAGGAAGAAAAATTCCCTAATAACATTCACTCGAAATAGCTAACTTTTTCCTAGCCTAACAAAGAAGAAAAACTTCTCTAAGCCAATAAGAAAGAAAAGTTCCCTAACAATATTTTTTCGGAATAATTCATTTTTTTTACACTGATAAGGAGAAAAAATTTCATAACAATATTCCTTCAGAAAATAATTTATCATCTTCTAAAGCTAATGAGGAGGAAAAACTTCTCTCAACCAATGAGGAGAAAAACTTTTGTAGTAATATTCTTCTACAATAAGTGATTTTTTCCTATGCCAAGAAAATGCCAATGCTCTATAAGGCAAGCAAAGGTTAATGAAAAAATCTAAGCATACAAAATCCATTGCAAGAAGAGCATGCCAAGCCATGAGAAAGTAATTGTCCAACAAGGCAAGCAAAAGCTAATGTCATGCAAATGATTATTTAATTCAAAAGCTAATGTGATACAAATGATTATTTAATACTATCTTAGATAGTATAAAATTATGGAGATCAGTTTCAATCTTTTAATGGAGTAGATTTAGAATTAAATAATCTAACTAGTTTATTTACAAGCTGAATAATAATAACCACTTTTTTATTTACTCAAATGATCATAGGATTAGCTCACTTAATTGAGTGCACCATTATTGGACTGATAAGTAAGATAACTATCTATTTGTGTTACAAACTTAAATTTATTATTTGGTGGGAGGCTTTACTTAATATGCTTATATATAAGGAACCTTGTGTTATTTTATAAGGTGGGCCCTATAACAAGCACATGTGATACGCCACCTTTGGTTTATCTTATATTTTAATTTAAATGAAATATTTTTTATTTAATAGAATTAAAAAAAGGAGATAAGATAAGGAGCCTAGGGATTTCCATCAAAAGATATAAAAAATCGTTATTTTTCTTAAAAAAAAAAGAGCTACTATTTACATAACAGATGAAAAGAAATTTTTACTCTTTAACTTTGAGAGAAAAAATTTTTACGATTAATAGTTACTTTCAATGGTGGTAGAGATGCTCCTGCATCAAGTGTAAATCAAAACTTAAGTCATAACATAGAAGATTTTTTGTGACGGATCGTGATCTAATAAAATTAGTGGTGGCAGGTTGTGACTTTAGAGCTTAAATTACTATAATGAAAAAGCAAAGATACGTTTTCTAGATTATTGTAATCTATATATTGTATGAAAAATGTGATCTAAATATTTCTACAGCAAAACGTTTTTTTTTTTCGTAAGCAACAGTCTTTCCCTTAATAAAATGAATCAACTATTTTTTGAGTGAATTATTATTTCAATAAAGTCCTTTTAATGTATTGATTCTAATATCAGGATAAAATGTATGCTCTTAAAAGAATATTGATTTAATTATCTTGTGATGAATACATTAGCATTAGATTTTCTAATTAATAAAATATTGAACAAATCTTATAATATTATCTCTCTTCCTATCAATTGTTTTCATATGCCATATCACTTAGTATACAAATTATATATCATAACTATATATGTTTACCATCACTAAAAAGGATGTCATATTTCCTTTATGTCTTCTTTCGTTAAGATCACAATTTTTGGTGACATTTAGTCAAACATCTGAAACTAACATTTTTAATAACAACCACGAATTACATAATAAATATACGTGTCTCAATTACTTACACATATGAGGTACAAAGCATGAAAGAATAAAAGCCGACCATAGTTTGTTATTAAAAATAAGGATAAAAATTTGTTTAGTCATTATATATTAAAGTTAATGTCTGTTTAGTTTATATATTTTTAAAAATATCTTATTTAGTCTATGTCGCTAAATTATTAACATCCCTGCCATTATTTTGGTTTCTTTTAGCTTGTTTTTGCAATATTACTCTCTTAGAATAATGTTTCTTTTTTGGAAATTAATAAAAAAATTAAATTACAAATTTAACTCTAAAAATAAAATAGAAACAAAAAGAATATATATTAATTTTTATGGAACAACACTGATGAGTAGTTAATATATTAATTTTTTTAGTAATGTCATTAATTTTGTTATTCGTATCCAACAAAATTAGTAATTTATTTTTTTTAGAATATTAATTTTTTGGACACACGCGAACTTTTACAAAAATTTATGTATATTCTAATGTTCTTATTTTATTTTTGAAGTTAAATTGGTAATTTAATTTTTATCTTTTTATTAATGTCTAAAAAAACATTGTTGTAATTTAATTTTTGTCTATCTATGTATATTCTAATGTTCCTATTTTATTTTTGAAGTTAAATTGGTAATTTGGTTTTTGTCTTTTTATTAATGTTCCTATTTTATTTTTGAAGTTAAATTGGTAATTTAATTTTTGTCTTTTTATTAATGTTCCTATTTTATTTTTGAAGTTAAATTGGTAATTTTATCAAAGTAAGCCAAAATGAACAAACAGTAATGGTAAGAGTGTTAATAATTCAATGGTATGGATTAAATAAGGTATTTTTAAGAATACAAAAACTAAATAGATACTAACTTCAAAATATAAGGACTAAACGATAACGAGATTAAGGTTTAATGTGAATACCTCTGGAATGAAAATGAGGTATAATACTTGTGGCTTTCAACTTATAGAAATAGTTCTAAAAAAATAATATATTTTTTTTCCTTGAAATCTTTCTTTGAAAAAAAGTTTTTTGAGTTTGTGTCTCTAAAGCAATTGCGATTTGACATTGAGTTGGAGAGGGTCTTGTTATCCAAAAAATAATTTGCATAACATATATATTATTTCAACATTGTATTTGTATTTGTATTTTATTTATTTATTATCTGGGAAAATACCATCCACACTCCAAAGCTTTGCTTAAATGGTCTCACAGACCCCCCTTTTTTTAAACTATTATGCCCTTAATTACAACAAACAAATAATTAACTTTAAATAAACTTCTATAACAAATATAAATTAAAATTAAAATAATGTAATATATAAAATAAGATAAAATTTATAAAATATTTTGAATATTAAAAAAGTTATTTTAACATTATTAGTTTGTCATATTATTTTAACAATAATAAAATATATTTTAACATATTAATAATATTAAAATAAATTTACCTAACATTTACAGTAATTTAAAAATTTTATACTATTTTATTTACAATATATTTTTAATTATGTCTATATTAATATAAATCTTAAGGTGAATTTTTAGATTAGTAGATTTTAGCATTAATAAAATCTGTCGGGATAGACTAATAAAAGCTTAATATTAAAATTAATTTTCAATATATATGTTATTTTATTAATTATACTTATTGTAATATTTTATTTGTATCATATGATGTTTATTCATTATTTTTATTTTATTGTAATATTTATGTTTATCTAGGTTGTTATAATCAAAGAGTATAATAATCACTTACGAAATTAAAAGGGTATACGTCACCAATTTTGAAACTAAGGGTCCTGTGTGATCATTTAAGCAAACCTTGAGAATATATAGGTGGTTGTTTTCCTTTTTACTTTAATATTATTTTCATATCTATTATATAAAATTTTTAAGTTTTAACTATCGTCAAAAGGTATGATAATAAAAAAAAAAAGAGTTTATTAGATCATTCCCAAAACTAAAAGGGATCTACTAACCATTCAAGCAAACAATTGGGATCTGGGTGTGTAGACTCAATGCTATAAGCAAAAGAATTTGAACTATCTTAAAAGGATAGTCAATTATATTATTGACTATTTTATATTATTGGCATGTAATTATTGACTGTTTTATATTATTGGCATCTAGATATTGCATTGCATCATTTTTTTTCTTTTTTCGTTTAGAGTAAAAGCAAGATTTCATTAAGAAAAACCAAGTTTACAATTGATTTCAGCTTGAAATTTTACCAACCAAGGAAATTTATTTTAGGTTAAAATTGTTTGGATTTATATAGAACATTTATTTTTTTCCCCTTGCTAAACCTTTCCATATTTAAAGTTGGTTTCTTTTCTTAATATTGATATGTCTATTGTGCCGTAGCTATGCTCACATATATTGGGGGGAAATCAAACATGTTCAAAGGAAATCTACTCTACTAGGTTAGTGGAAAAGATGAGTATTCATATCCAAATCTAATTTTAAAATTAGATTTGAGAATAGAATCCTAACATGTGTTGGGACTCAAACTCACACTATAAAAGGGTATCTAAGTAATGGACTTATAATTAATAGGCTTGTAGCTCAATAGGAAAGCTCTTGCACTTACAATATTGAGAGCAAAGATTCGAGGCACTATAAAAATATTTATAGGGTTAGTTTCAATCCTGCATCAATTATCAAATATTTATAAGGGTTAAAATACATTAATTATCAAATAATTGAGTTTTATGGGGTTAGTTTCAATTCTCCATCAATTATCAAATAATTGAGTGTCCTCCAGTTGGTTAAAATTCTGAACAAAACTTCAATATTAAAATATATTTTAATATTTAAATCAATTTTAAAATATAAGTTATTATATTTATTATAATAATATATATGTACTTATTATAAAGATTCTAATTAAAATCTTTGGCTAAATGATTTTACAATCAAATAAAACATATATGACGTATTAAAAATATTAAATTTATTTTATATACTACTCAAAATTATTTAGATCTTTATATATTTATTTTTATATTATGTTTCTATTTACTATAAAAAAAAATTTGGTCTCAATAAAATATGTCTAGTAGATATTTATATTAATTTTTTTTTAAATATTGAAATTATTTTAAAATGCATATATTATTACAATTAGTTTAATATTATATTTTATTAATTAGTTTAATAAATATTTATTATAAAACATTAGAATCATTTTTTTAAATCAGTAGAGCTAAAGTTTAAATAAGTTTAAATGGGCCTTAATAACCCTTTTTAAAAACTTTAGAATTTGTGTTATACTCCAAATTTTAAGAGTGTAGCTGTCCTTTTCTCTTAAAAATAATATTTCAAAATATTCAGATGGTATATATGAATTGCATAACTAAAATCAATTAAAAAGGAAAAAAATTAATCAAGTAGTCCATCGTAAAGTATTTGCACCAGTACTAGAAAGACATGAAATTGTTAACTGTAGAATCCAATCTCATGTCTCTTTCCATTTTTCCAATATTTGGTTCCAGCAAGAAACGCAATAGCTTTTTTTTGTTCCTTATTTAACGTGGAGGAAATATACGAAGAATCATATCTTATTAATTATGAAAGACAATATTGGAAGAATGAGAAGAAAAATATTTAATTATATGTTATGAGGTGCATTAGTTTTTTTTGTGGAAAATGCTACTTTAATGGAGTTAAAAACTTTTGACAAAAAATATGAAAAAAAATTAAAACATTGATATTTTTGTCTTTTTATGTCTTTCGTCAAAATTTTGTTACTTGTTTTTTTTCTCAAAGTATGTTTTTTTCTCAAAGTAGCAGTGTAAATTAGAAAACAAAAATCAGCATTCTATTTGATCCATTGATTTTATTAGTATTCAAATACTAAGATTTTGTGAACATTATTATGTCAAAAAAGGAGGCTCTCAAATATATATATCACACATGTAAAACAGATTGTTAATATTAAAATTAATTTAAATTATATATATTTATTACATTTATTTAAACATTATATTTATATTTATTGTAAAACATTGAAAAGGTGGCTCTCAAACTTAAGCCATGTGTGTCTACACATGTAAAACAGATATACTTTTTTTGGGATAAAACAGATTATTAATTTAAAATTAATTTAAGCTGTTTATATTTATCACATTTATTTAAATATTATATTTTTATTTATCACACTTATTTAAACCTTGGGGCACATTTTAGCAAGTGCGGTGTAGGTGTCATTTTATTTATTTATTTATTTTTTGCTGGAGTAAAGCCAGTACTGATCGTTTGTCAAAGGACAGAATCCTGTGTGGATGTATTTTGTGAATTGTGATAGCTTGAGCAGTTTTCACAGCGGCTTTCCTAATCATTTGGGTATACGCTCTGGCTTCTTTGTTAATCATTTGGGTATACGCTCTAGCTTCTTTGCTTAGCTTCAAACTATTCTTCATGCCATCGAGTTTGTTTTTTACAATGGTTGGTTTTTTCTTTGGTTGAGAGTGACTTTAGTTCTACAACAGTGTCTTGTATTCGTGATGACTTATATCAGTCCCGGGCTCAAGGGTGGCATCATATGGTGCCGATAAGGAGCCGAAGCTCTTGCTGACTTAAAAAGTAAATTTAAATTGGTTTTGTTTGAATAATTTATTCATCTTTAATTTACATAAAAACTCTTTCAAATTCTGTGTAGTTTCAAACATATTAAGGTTATCAATATTTAAATCATATGATATTCGAAGATTATATTGAACCTCAACTAATTTAGATCTGAGCCGGGTAAGATTATTAGGACGGCGAAACTCTCTTAATAAATATTTAACGCAGTTGCATTCTCAATCTTGAACTGAAGACCCATTAGTTTTTTTTACTCTTTTCTTCTTTGAAATATCAATTTTTTTTTTAATGTGTTTAAAGATAGATTCTATTATCTTCCTCTTATAATTTTAGTTCTCTTATTTTCCTCTTATAATTTTCTTACCAAATTTAGACAAGAAGCGATAATTTCTTTCTCTTAAATCCCTATCAATTGTTAAAGAATTTATCTCATGACCAATCCATCAATTAATGAACTACATCTGGAAGCTCATATTAGAGCTAAAATTAAAAGTCAACAAGATTTTAAATATCAATGAACTAATTAATAGGTTGAACCAATATCTTAGGAGAAATAATGAGACATTTAGATAACTTTAACTTATGATTGAGTATCACTATTAATATATAAACTAGTAAACAGTAAAGTTGCAAGAAAACCATTTCATATTACCAATTTCGGTAGTATCTTCTTTTTCTATTGATTTTCTTCTTTTCTAATTACGTTGTGGGTTAAGGTTGTTGAGTTCCCTTGCTTGTATTGATTTGTCTTTGTTTTTCATTTAAAAAAAAAAAAAGATCTTTTCCGTGAAGCATAGTTTTAATTTTTTCCCTAAAATTTGGCATAAATATATTTTATTCCGTTTCCTTTTAAATTCAACAAAAAGCATTGAAACCTTTTGGGATCACACTACTGTAACATGTGCAAATGTGCTAAAGATTATTGTGGTACTTTTTTTTAACATAAGATATTGATAATTACTTTTTTAACTTTTTTTCTTTTTGTAAATTTTGAATATTTTGTAAGTTATAAAATAATACACTCCATCTTGACTCGAGCCCCATAAATTTATATAGTTCTTTAATATTTTAGATAAAATAATATTTATTTTAATTAATTACTAAAATTACTAAACCGTAAAGTCATATTAGAAAATGCCTTCTATATATAGTTCTGTTTATTTAAAAAAAAATTAAATATTTTATTATGATTCATTATTACAGATCATTAAAAAAATGTTATTGTTAATCTATTTTTCATATCTTAGGGTCTATATAAAGGAATGAGTGTCACTTACTCGAGCACATCTCCTTCATTACCTTCTCTATAAATGAATTAGTTATTGATTCATTTCCTTCATTTCCACAAATGGCGCTGGGAAGTGTTGTTGACTTTCTGGAGAACAAGACCATTCTAGTCACCGGTGCAACAGGTTTTTTAGCGAAAGGTATTGTTGAGACTGAGATACTGAAAGCAAGTTTAAAATATGTCCGTTGTCAGACACGTATATTCATAAAATTGTTTTACAACAGAGATTATTAAAATTGTTGTATGAATATCGTAGTGTATACAATTAATCAAATTATAATTTTGTTTTTACTGAATGAATTAAACTATGAAATATATGTCTATCTTGGCTTTGTATGCATTCTTCATCATTTTTTTTTTTTGTTTAGACTAATGCTAATTCAATTCTCGTTTCAGTAATAAGAGCAGAGTTTAAATATCAAATATTTTATTTTTAACAAAAGAACGGACACAAAGTTATGAGATGGGCTATAACCCAGGTAGCCTTTATAAAATTTCTTTGAGACCTTGAATTTCTAAAAATTCTCTTATAAAACTTAATAAAATAAATAATACTTTATATTAATCTTTAACTAATTTTTCATTGTAGAAAAGATTTTAGCAATTCAAGTAGCTGTGATTCATACATATGGAAAATTTATTTTTATCTCAAAGTAATTAATGATCACCATTTTTTTTTTAATTAAAACAGTTTTTGTAGAGAAAATTTTGAGAGTCCAACCAAAAGTGAAGAAGATTTATCTTCTTGTAAGAGCAGCTGATGCTGAGTCAGCCACAGAACGTTTCCATAATGAGGTATGTTCATTTTTTTTTTTTTAATTTTCTTTAACACGACGTATGTTATGTCAAGCTGCATTTTTCTTAATACTTAAATATTAATAGATAATGAATTAATTATTTGATATTCTAATTTATTCGAAATACATCAGTTTATGTATATAAAGCTTAAAGTTTTATTTGTTAAATATATGAACTCTTAAATTTTATTAATTTTAGATGTTTTAAAAAATTTTTTGATTTATTTTTTGCAATTTATATATGATTTTTAGATATTTATATCTGAATAGAAAAAGTAAATTTTTCTGACTTTTGTCTGAATAGAAAAATATCTAAATAATAAGTAAATATTATATTCTAAAAATATCTCTATAAAATATATTTATTTACTAAAATTTAAAATCTAATCATTTTTTTTTATTTGTAAGGACAAAATGTCAAATAACCACATCTAAATTTTTTATTTATTTATAGAACAAATAAGATGCCACTTATATTCATATATTGATATTCAAACTTTAGAAAAAAATTTAAATTTACTGAAAATTTTAGATAAAAAAATAAACGCTACCTTAATCTCTCTTATCCATTTTAAGCAATATTTTTTTTATAGGTGATAAAAAGATTGCAATCCACCAGTGTGAGTAAAATTCAAACTACATACTTCTTATTTAAGAGGTTTTACTAATTAACTGAACTAGTTAGTACCCAAAATTGTACGTGATACTTTAGATTTGCATGTCATTCGTTAATTTTTTTCATACTATTCCATCAAGTATAAAAAATATAGTGATGTCCAAATTGAGATCACAATCTGTTTAATTACATGCATATAAAGAAATAGATGCTTATAATTGGTAGTTAAAGTGCAAATAAAAATAAAAAAGCAAATCTTTTTGTTTTTTATCAATAAAGAAGTAAAACTTGACCAAATTAATATGAATTAAATATATCAAAATTTTCTTTCAACACCCATTTTTCTTAATAATTAAATATTAATAGATAATGAATTAATTCTTTAGTATTCTAATTTATTTGACGTACATCTGTTTATGTATATATGAAAATTGGACATACATCAATTTATGTATATGTAAAAAGGACTAGAATCTTCTCCTAATTTTTTGTTCCTCCTTATTTTATAATGATTGGTCAAATATACATAGTCATTAAAAGAATTAATATAATTGTCTCACATTTGACCAATCATTCAAAAACAAGAAGAACTAAAAAGAAAAAAAACTAGTAGAGAATTCTTGTCCATATAAAAAATGTATATACAGGTTCATCTTTCTTATCTATTTTAAGCAATTTATTTCGTAAGTCACAAAAAGATTGCAATCCAGCTATGTGAGTAAAGTTTTTTTTTTTTTTAAATAATCCTTATAGGGGTCGAACCTTTACTCTCAACATTGTGAGTGCAATGACTTTCCCACTAGACTATAAACCTATTTGTAGTTATGTGTGTAAAGTTCAAACAGTAGAATTCTTTTTCTTTCTTGAGAAATTTTCCTAACTGAACAGTTGGCACTCACAATTTTAAGTAATTCTTTAGACTTGGACGCAGTTCATTAATCTTTTTCCATACTGTTCCATAAACTACAAAAAATATGATTAGTTGCATATGAAGAAATACTTGCTTATAATTGGTAGTTAAAATGAAATAAACTAAAAACGTAAATCTCTTTTTTTTTTTAATTATCAATAAAGAAGTAAATTTTGGCCAAATTAATATGAATTAAATATATCAAAATTTTCCTTCAAAACCCAATTAAGTTCTTATCAGAAGAGGATTTCAGTTCATTAATTTTGTTACTTTATTTGTAGGTGTTGGCAAAAGACTTGTTTAAAGTTTTAAAGCAAAAATGGGGTACGCATCTAAATTCATTTATCTCAGAAAAGCTTACGTCTGTCCCTGGTGACATCTTTAGTGAGGACTTAGGACTGAAAGACTCTAATTTAAAAGAAGAGTTGTGGAATGAATTAGACATCATCGTCAATTCAGCAGCCACAACCAAGTTTGACGAAAGGTATATATTCACGAATTAATAATTCAAATCCATATATATATGCTTATATGCTTAAAAAGTTACACAGAAAATAATTAATTTGATCCAATCAAATTACTCCTGTTACAGATATGATGTTGCATTTGGTGTCAATACGTTGGGAGCTATGCACGTTGTGAACTTCGCAAAGAAATGTGTCAGCCTAGGGGTCCTTGTTCATGTATCTACTGGTTGGTATAACTACCATTTTCAGCTTTTATCGCTTACCCACCCATAATTTTTATAATACTGCATTACTCTCATCATGTATAAACTTTCACGGAAAATCTCATTCTGATCACAAAACAAGCGCTTTTTTTTTACTTTCCTTTTCCAGCTTATGTGTCCGGGGTAAGGACAGGGCTCATATCGGAGAGCTTGCCTGATGGCGCATCTGGATTAGATGTTGACGTGGAGATGAAGGTGATAGCGCAGAAGCTGCAAGAACTGAAAACCGAGGGAGCTTCACAAAATGAAATTACACATTCCATGAAAGCTTTGGGCATCGAAAGGTTTGTTTGTGAAATATTTTAACACTCCAACATACGACGGTCGTTTCCCATTTTATTTATTTATTTGAACAAGTCGTTTCCCATTTTAAAATGATGTGTTGGAGTTTTATTAGAAAAATCAGTTGTCTATAAATTAAAGTGGGATATTTAAGGAAGCAAAAAGGTCCGCTCCAAGTTAAATTTTAAATAATTTGACACTTTAGCTTTGTTGAATGGGTTCAAATTAGAGATGGCAATAGGACATATCTCGATTTCATTCTCCTTGTACCTAATCCGGATTCATGAAAAACAATATGAAGATCCATTCCTAAACCAAAATCGTTTTCATTTTTAAGGCTTTTTATTTAAAAAATAAAAAATAAATATTTACTTGTCACTTGAGGAGGGAACTAGAACTTTGGTATTTATGGTAAAATTCTAAAATTAATAGGTAACAAAAAACAACTGAGCCAACTCTAAGTACTCCTCTTCTTCTGAGTTTCAAAAGTCAATTCTCAATTCAGTTCTTTTGACGTAATCATTAATCATATGTTTTTCAGAGCAAAGATGCATGGATGGCCAAACACTTACGTATTCACCAAGACAATGGGAGAGATGGTCATGCAGCAATCAAAAAAAAATCTTTCATTGGTCACTATACGCCCCGCCATAGTAGGTGGTACTTACAAAGAGCCATTTCCTGGTTGGGTTGAAGATCTAAAGTAAGCCATAAAAATCTGCTGTAATTTTCTCAGATTAAGAAGAAAAATTAGCTTATCCTCTAGATAGAGAAAATTTTAGCCTTTTTGCTTAATCGGTGGACAGTTGGTCATAATTTTTTTTTTTTTATCTTTTAATATATTTTTGAGTTTCATATCAAAAAGTTTCCCCCTACTCAAATAAATATACAGCACTTACCCTACTACCCTACTGTAATATTGTTTTCATAATATTCAAAAACTCCATATTACAAAAATTTAAGAGAAAAGAGAGGTAAATAAATCATTTATATGATATTTTATCTTGAAAATATAAAATAATAAATATTATAAAAATATTTTAAAAGTAACAAAAAGTACTAGAAAAACATGCTATTATTAATTTTTTATTCATACTGAAAACTATATTCCTTATTTTTAATATTTAAATCTTTTTATTTTACTTTCAATTTATATCATTTATTTACTTTATAATCAATATGAATAAAAGTATTCATGAAAATAAGAGACATATCTTAAAATTATGTTGATATGAAGTTAATGGGTATTATGAAAATAATAGAGAGTAAGTAGTATGTATTGATTTTAGTAGAAGAAAAATTAATCATCTTCTTATAAAAAAAAAAAAAAAAAAGAAGCCTATGTCATTACAATTCAAATTAGAAACTGCAGACTACAAAAATAATGAAGCCATATAAAGATCGGGTGTAATAATTTTTTTCGAGTTATTTAGAAATTAAATTCTTCGCGTAATTAATTTCTTTGGATATTCAATTTCGGAACTTGTATTTTAATTTGTTTACACAGAAACGCCAACGTCCTTGTGGCTCGATCTGCTCAAGGAATATTACCTTGCTTAGTCGGAGAAACTAAGACTATTTTGGATATGGTAAGTTCAGTGAATTATGGCATGTTAGACTATTCTTTAAAACAATTTTTTAAAAAAGAAATTAAAATTCAAGAATTAATTATACATACAGTACAGATACCAGTTGATATGGTGGTGAATGCTATGATTGTTGCCATGGTAGCTCATGCAAAACAACCTTCTGATGCCAATATTTATCAATTGGGATCATCTTTAAGAAATCCTGTGACACTCGGGAGTTTTCTAGAATACGGCTTCGATTATTTCAGGAAGAAACCGTGGATTAATAAGCATGGAAAGCCCGCCAAGGTTAGCAAGGTTATACTCTTAAGCAGCATCGCCAGCTTTAAGAGATACATACAAATCCGCTACTTGTTACCACTCAAGGTCTGTTCTGAAAACCTCAAAATTTTTATATATTCATACACACACACACAAATAGGTGAAATGTTTAGAATATTTAAAAATATTGTTATAATAATCTTAGTTCAACTTCAACGTGGTGTCAAGTGCAGGTATTGGAATTGGCAAATAAAGTATTTCGCCAATACTTTCAAGGCGTGTACAACGATCTGAGTAGGCAGGTTAAGGTGGCGACGGCATTGGCAGAATTTTACGCACCATATTTATGCCTCAATGCCATGTACATTACAAGTTTACAAACCTTACTTTTTTATTATGATGGATCTTCTAATTGAATTTATAATAAATACTCTTTTGGTGAAAATTTTACCAATATAACTAACTTTTTTATTATATATTTATATACAGCTTTGATGACAAAAACACAGAGAAATTGAGGATGGCAGCAAGAGACAGTCAGACTGAAACTGATTTGTTTTTCTTCGATCCAGATTCCATTGACTGGGGAGATTACGTCATGAATACTCATATTCCTGGTGTGGAAAAACTATTACAACCAAAAAAGTTATCTCCGAGGACAAAAGCTTTTAGAAATACACATATGTCCTCAAACAGAATCATCATTGGGAGAGTTATTCTTTTGACATCCGTCGATACTTGTCGCATGGGAAATACACATTTGCCGGTTAGTCGCCGGGATAAGAAATATTTTCAAAGGCAACTGCTGTCGAAAATGACATTTAATGCCCTCAAGAATAATAAGATTGGAGCAACATCAGTTTATCTTTGGAAACCAATGCCGGGAATGTATGCTATTTAAAGCATATTTATATGTTTTAGAGGAAAGAACGACAACACTCTTTATATTTGGTAAAATTTGGTAAAATGATCATAGAGACCTCATTATTTTTTAAAATTACCTCATAGATTTCGTTTAGGATAATTATGTCCTTTGACAACTGCAATTCAACTATATTTTTGTTCAAAGGAATCTATGCGATCATTTTTTAAAATAAGGGAGTCTCTCTAACCATTTTATTAAATTACGGAAATGTCGTTATATGTGCTCTATAATAAAAGTAATGAAGTATTTTAATAAATTCTTAAGTGCATGATTATTTCAATAAAGTAATTTTTAATGTATTGATTCCATGTTAGGATTGTGTACCCTTATTTACATTGATAAATACAATTTTCATTACACTTTCTATTGAAGTAATTCTAACAATATCTTAAATGCATAATTATTTGAATAAAGCCATTTTATTGATTCCATTCGTTGTTTGTCCCCCAATAATATATATATATATAATGTACACTTTACAACTAGACTTAGTATCATAACAAACAACTATCGGAACAAGTGAATTGACATTCAACAATTGAATGCTCAAATGTGTTGGAGAATTTGAAGGATTAAACACAAAGCTTATTAGAGAAAGCTCAAGAACATTACAAGAACAATTCACACACTTTCACAAATCCCTCTCAAGAGCTTTGTTATGCTTCTTATTCTTTCTTGCTCTTAGACTTATATCTCACAACACAATAGCATAGGTATTTATAGTGAATACAACACAAACATAATCATAACAATACACATCACCTAGCACATTTCACTAATCTTTCATCATAACACCAAACATATTCCACTCACCTAACATGCTCTAAAGGAATCTTTTAATGGCATCAAATGTGTAAAGCTAGCCTCTACTCAACATTGTAGACCCATGACGATGAAGCATGATGATGAAGCATGATGATGGAGCATGATAATGGAGGGCCATGTACAACTCAACACCTTATTATTTTGTAAACAAGTTTATTATTTTTTTCAACACTCCCCCTTAAACTTGTTTCTGTGACCCTAAGTCTTCTTGCTCGAGGAGTTTAGTGAAATCATCACCAACTTGTTCTTTGGCTTTATTCTTCTTATTTTGATTGAACAATGCCCTGTAAGAATATACATTTAATCTTCTTTTTCGTACTTGTACTTGTTCTCCTTCACTTTCGCCGTTAATTTCTTTGATTTCCACAACCAATTGTTTCATAACACCCAATGAATTTCTCAATCTGATAAAATCTTCTTGTTTCAATGGCTTAGTAAATATATCAGCTGCTTGATCTTGAGATTTGACATACTTTATTTGTACATCATTTCTTTCAATACACTCCCTTATGAAATGGTAGCAAGTGTCAATATGTTTACTTCGATCATGGAAGACTGGATTATTTGATAGGGCAATTGCAGACTTGTTGTCGACAAAGATCTCAGTTGGATCTATTTGGAACAAACCCAACTCCTTCAACAAATTTCTTAGCCAAATTGCATGGCAAACACCTGAAGTAGCAGCTACATACTCAGCTTCACAGGTGGAAAGTGTGACGATTGGCTGCTTCTTTGACATCCACATGAAAGCAGTGTTTCCCATGAACAATACAAATCCAGAGGTACTCTTTCGATCATCTAAATCTCCACTCTAATCGCTATCGCTATATCCAACAAGCTTGTAATCATCAGAGAATGAGTATAATAAGCCAAAATCAATTGTACCTTTTATATAGCGAATGATTCTTTTTGCAGCTTTAAAATGGGTGATTGTTGGATTCTCCATATAGCGACTAATGAGCCCAACAACATAGAGAATGTCTGGCCTCGTACATGTCAAGTAATGCAAACTTCCAACAAGGCTCTTGAAAAAAATTGGATCAACTCTTTCTTCTTCGTCATATTTGGACAATTTGACTCCGCATTCCATTGGCGTACTTACAGGCTTGCAATCATGCATCTTGAACTTCTTGAGTATTTCCCTTGCATAACATTCTTGGGAAATGAATAAGCCTTCTTCCTTTTGCTTGACTTCAATGCCCAGGTAGTATGCCATTAGTCCAATGTCAGTCATCTCGAACTCTTTCACCATCACTCTCATAAACTCTTCAAATAAGTTTGGATTGCTTCCAGTGAAAATGAGATCATCCACGTACAGGCATACAATCAAGATGTCTCCATCTTTGACTTTGACGTAGAGAGCATGTTCATGTGGGCATTTGGTGAAACCATTCTCTTTGAAATATTTGTCGATTCTGCTATTCCATGCCCTTGGTGCTTGCTTTAACCCATAAAGTGCCTTCTTCAATCTCAGAACTTTGTCTTCATATCATTCCACCACATAGCCCAATGGTTGTTTGATGTAGACTTCTTCTTTGAGAAATCCATTTAAGAAAGCAGACTTTACATCCATTTGATGAATCTTCCACTGTTTTTGGGCTGCTAAAGAAATGATTAGTCTTATAGTTTCCATTCAGGCTACAGGAGCAAATACCTCATCATAGTCGATTCCAGCTTTTTGACTATAGCCTTTTGCAACTAACCTCGCCTTGTGCCTTTCAATCTCACCCTTGACATTTCTCTTTATCTTGTAAACTCATTTGACACCGATGGTTTTGTGACCTTTGGGAAGTGTAGTAAGTTCCCAAGTGTCATTCTTCACTATGGCTTTGATTTCTTCATCCATTGCGATTCTCTATTTTTCATCTTGTACGACTTCTTCAAGTAAAGCTGGCTCACAATCAGCAAAGAGGCAAAATAGAGTGAGATTATCATGTCTCTCAGTTACCTCATAGAGATCTTGAAGACTCATCGTGCGTTCTTCAGTTCTTTCACTTAAGAAAGATGGTGGTGAATCTCCATGTGTGGTTGATGCTGGTGAGATAGGTGGACTAACCAGCTCTTGTACTACTTGCTCCTTCATTGTCTGTTCATTTTCTTCAAAAGGAAAAAAATTGAAGTCATCCACATGAGAGCCAAAATCCTATTCTCCTTCTTCCTCAAAGATTACATCTCGGCTAATCACGATCTTTCCGTTGTCTGGATTGTACAACTTGTATCCTTTAGAATTGATGTCATAGCTGATGAAGATGAACTTCTCACTTTTATCATCCAGCTTGGCTCTTCTCTCGTCTGGTACATGTACATGGGCAATGCTTCCAAAAACTCTCAGATGGGTTATACCAGGCTTTCTTCCACTCCTTGCTTCTTGCGGTGTCTTGCCCCCCACACTTCTTGTTGGAGATCAGTTGGATAAATAGATTGCACAAGCAACAGCTTCAGCCCAAAATTCTTTAGGTATTCTTTTACTCTTGAGCATACTTCTCGCCATGTCGAGGATAGTTCTGTTCTTTCAATCTGCAATACTATTTTGTTGGGGGGATCTCGGAACTGTCAAAGGGCGTCGTATTCCATTTTCTTCACAAAACTTCACAAATTCTTTGGAAGTGAACTCTCTACCTCGATCAGATCTTATGACCTTGATTTGGTGTCCACTTTCTTTCTCCACTGCAGCTTTGAACTTCTTGAAAACTTCAAAAACTTTTGATTTCTGCTTTAAAAAATACACCCAAGTTTTTCTTGAAAAATCATCTATGAAAAGAAGGAAGTAGTTACTTTTACCAAGAGAGGTTGGCTTGAATGGACCGCACACATCAGTATGAATAAGCTCGAGGGGTTTTCGAGCTCTTGAGTTTGACTCCTTTGGAAAACTCTTTCTAAATTGCTTGCCAAGTAAACATCCTTCACAAACTTAATTGGGATGATTGATTGAAGGTAGACCTTTCACCATGTTTTTTCTTGATAGTAGCTCTAGTCCACCAAAGTTAAGATGTCCATATCGAAGATGCCAAATCCAGGTTGGATCTTTATGACAAGCCTTGAGACACTTTGCAACATCATTCTGAATATTTAAAGGAAACATTCTATTCTTCGACATTTTCACTTTTGTAATTAGGTTTCCTTTGTCATCTCTTAAAAAAAGACTATAATCTTTAAGATGAATATCATAGCCTTTTTCTAAAAGTTGACCTAAACTTAGAATGTTGCTTTTCATATTGGGCACATAGTAAACATTTGAAATTAGTTGGTGGCTACCATCTTTTATGCGAAAAAGGATGTTACCTTTTCCCTTCACTGGTACTTTTGAATCATCTCCAAAAGCGACGCTACCATTCACTGATTCATTCATCTCTACAAACATGCTTTTGCTTCCGCTCATGTGATTGCTAGCACCTGTGTCAAGATACCAAGTATTTTCTTGACCTCCATTGTTGTCATTACGTGCTAGTAAAAGTGTGCCATCTCCATCATTCTTCTCTTCAACATAATTCACTTTCTCATCTACTATGTTGCTTGTAATTCTGCATTCTGAAGCATAATGCCCAAATTTTTGACAATTATAGCACTGCACTTGAGACTTTTCATACCTCGATCGTGGATTGTTTCTTTCTCGCCCTCTGTTTGAGCTTTCTCCTCTTTCATTGTTGAATGAGTTTTTGTTGTTGACATATAATATGATTAAATGGACTTTGCTCAAAATATTAATGCAATTCAAAATATCTGAATAAATATTTGAAATATTTTATTTATAAGAAAATCAATATGCTTTAAAGAGCACATAATCCCAACAATCTCCCACTAGCTCTCAAAGCATATCTGGCAAATTGCACATGCTTGTAGGACTCTAAGTGTAGGTTATAACCTTTCTACACTATATCCATATGAGATAATACTTCCTCTTAATATGTTTTTGTTTCTTGTGGTTTCTTGGTTCTTTTGATTGAGCCACTGCACCATTATTATCAAAAAATCATTTAAGTGGTGCACTTGCAGCAGATACCACCTCAAGATCTCGAAGGAACTTCGTGAGCCATACCGCTTCTTTTGCGACCTACGATGTAGCCACATATTAAGCTTCATTGTGGAGTCTGCGATACAAGATTGTTTCACACTCCTCTAACCGATAGCTCCACTTCCTAATGTAAACACATAACCGAGTAGACTTTCTAGAATCATTATCCGGCATAAAGTCGAATCGAGCATAACCCATCGGAGTAAGTTCATCACCGGATACACAAGCATATAATCCTTAGTTCTTTTCAGATACTTCATTATGTGCTTGACAATAGTCCAGTGTTTAGGTTCAGGATTAGATTGATATCTGCTAACCATCCTAATCGTAAAACATGTGTCTGGTCTAGTGCAAAGCATGGCATACATGAGACTTTCCACAGCTTCCGCGTAAGGAACTCGTCTCATGTTCTCTATCTCCTCATAAATTTTAGGTAATGAACCTTAGAGGATATAATTCCATGTCTGAATGGTAACAAACCAATATTGGAATTTACCATGCTAAATCTAGCCAATATCTTATCGATATAGACCACTTGAGATAAAGTTATTGTTTTATTCTTCCGGTCTCGTAGCAACTTGATACCAAGAATATAACTAGCTTCTCCCAGATCTTTCATATCAAATTGTTTTGCTACCCAACTCTTTATAGTAGTCAATACTCGTGCATCGTTTCCGATGAAGAGAATCTTCATAAAGAATTATGAAGGCTACAGATTTTCCCTGAATTCTCTTGTACACACATGGTTCATTAATATTCTGAATGAATCCAAACGATTTTATCGCTTGATCAAATTTGATGTTCCATGACTGGGATGCTTGCTTCAATCCATAGATGGATCTTTGCAACTTGCATACCAAGTGTTCTTGGCCTTTTTGTATGAATCCATCTGGTTGCTGCATAAATATGTCTTCTTCAGGATGTCCATTAAGAAAGGCAGTCTTGACATCCATTTGCCAAATTTTATAATTTAGCACTACAGCAATAGAGAGCAGAATTCTGATAGATTTAAGCATAGTAACCAGAGAAAACGTTTCTTCATAATCGATTCCCTCTTTTTGAGTGAACCCTTTGGCTACTAATCTTGCTTTAAATACTTCTATCCTTCTGTTTACTCCTCTTTTCCTCTTATAGATCAACTTGCATCCAATGGGTTTTACCCTATTTGGTGTCGCTACAAGTTTTCAGATTTTATTGGAATACATATATTCCATTTCTTGATTCATAGCCCTTTTCCAATGTTCAACATCACTATCTATTAGAGCTTTATTGTCTCTAGTGGGATTTTATACATGTTCATATGAGATAGTCGTATAGGTTTCTCTCAATAATATGTATCTTGTTTGGTAATCTAGTTACCCTCCCACTACGATGAGGTTCTAAAAGTGATAATTTGTTCAGGGATAATCCTTTTGTTAATCATTCTTGCTCTTTTCTATAAATAGAAAACTAAGCATCAATATGATCTCCTTACTTATGATTTCTCTAGTTTTACCTTATTCATAGGTTACAAGTCATTTATATAGTCTTCCTCAAGGAAAGTATAGTATATGTTTACAAATACATTCCTATCTTGAGGTCTATTAATTAGACTTTCCTTTATTCCTTTAGAATACCTAAAACATGCATACTTTTGAACATGAATCCATCTTTTCTGCTTATAATTTTGGTATAAATTCTAGTAAATCTCCAATTATAGATGCGTCACAATTTAAGTTTGTGACATATCCATAATTCTATGGAGTAATAGGCATTTATGTAGATAAAACTAAGTTCAATAGTCTATGCAGTTTTTAAATACTAGTATATAGAATGAAAAAGGTAAATGATAAATCGCTAAGTATACATCTTATTTTATCCAAAAGAATTTTGTTTGTCCATATAATGACACTATTATGTCATTTTACAACCAAATGGACTTTGAATTCTCTAGAGAGATATTTTTTGCTTTGATTATATCGAAGTTCTTTTATGTTCTTGTCTAATTGCTTCTTTGTCTTATCCATGTTACTCTTTTGAATTTCAAAAGCCACGGAATCATGACACATTTAGACAAACATAAATGCTCTGAATATTTATCAATTAGATTGATGAAATACTCATAACCTCTACTTACATGTAAACTAATTAGTCCGCATACATTTGTATGCATTAATTCCATGCATACAATATTACGCTTTCTTTTAGCTCAAAATGAGCTACCTTGTCATACTACTCTTCTAAATAAGATTTGTAGAGTATCAATGATTAACCTCAAATAGGTCAGGAAGGATCTATTATTAATCATTCTCATGAAATCTTATTATAATTTATATGATTTAAGCATAAATATTAGAGGTGCCATTGGTTTTGGAAAAACATTTCTTTTTCTGGGATAAATAATATATTTTTTATCATTATATCTTGTTTTGAATAGATCAATAGACTTATATGATATTAATTGTCTTTGTAAAGTACAAAAAAATGAGTTATTAACAGAGGATCAAAAAATAACAGTGTGCTTTTGTTTATTAAAAATAAGCCACCGAAATTAAATTCCTCTAATGTTTGGAATACAAAGACAAATATCAAAACTTAAAGTCTCATAAAATTGATCTATTCCTCTCAGTTGATATAAACTAGTATCTTTTTCTACTGCTGCTTAAAGCTTTCTTCACTTAATCTCTTGGTTTCCTGAAAAACCAAATAAATGAATTTACAAATAAAATTAGTTATCTCAGAATTCATTATTGCATTAATCAATAGAAAACTGAACTAATTAGGAAGCTTAAAGATTTCCTATACCTGATTTTAATAATCTTAGGACAATCTTTCTTCCGATGACCCTTCTGTCCACACTTAAAGCACTTGTCTTTCGACTTGCTACCTTTACTAGTAGACAGATTCTTTGTGTCAATTCTCTTTTGCCTACCCTTATCTTTCGATTTAGGCTTTAAAGAGAATTATTGTTTAGGAAGTTCTTTGCTATGATAATATTCGTCTATAGCATGTAGTTCATACATCAATTGAACTAAGGTCATATCTCTATTGCTTAAGATATAACTAACCTTAAACTCTCTGAATGTATCAGGTAAAGATTCAATCACCATGTTGATCTTTGTTTTATCATCGATCTCAACACCATGAATCTCAACTTCATTCAAATAGTCCATCATGTTGAGGACATGATCACGAACTCTTGTACCCTCTACCATCTTGGTGTCAGTGACAAGTTTCAACGCTGCTTCTTTAGCAAAATCAGTATTCTGCCCAAACATCTGATGGAGACTAGCCAATATTTCAGTGGCTGTTTCCATGCTCCGAAGTTTGTTCTGCAGTTCCATAGAAATCGAAGCCAATATATAGCGCTTAGCCATTTTGTTAGCCTCACACCATTTCTCATAAGACTCCTTCTGATTTCTATAATCGTATAACGTTGGTACTGGAGGGCATTACTGGGTCAGAACATATTTGTAGTCTTTAGCAATGAGAATATTAAATAGATTGCGTTTCCAATCTAAGTAATTGTCACCAGTGAGTTCATTTTTAACCAGGATGATTAACAGTGGGTTGATGGAAGACATTTTCTGAAAAATAAAACATACATGCATAAATATATTGATATTACATTCACAATAAAATTCTAAAATGCAAAAAACCATAAATGCATTTTATTTTATTGTAACGATAATCTAGTACTGCTTTAGCAAGCTATCCGTTGGGGAAGTCATGCCGCCACTTACCATACTCAATTAACCATTAGATTATTTACTTTCATGTCGTAACATGATAAATAACTATCGTTTATCTTTTAAGGCCAAAATTTTGTTAACAGAGCTTCATTGGGAAGGTTAATAACAAATTTTTGTTGAGTGTATAACCATTATTTCAATCTGCGTATTTCTCATATCATGTAGCCACCGTTGGGGTGATCAACAGATTGAAAAATATTTCGATAAAAATATTTAAAGAAGTTCATCAAATAAAATGTCTAATATATATACCCTCCGTAGGGAGCATCACCGTATCATGAAGTCGAAGTATATATATAATTTTATTATTGAACTAACAATGGAGCCCGTGGGAAAATTATCTTGAATTTTTCCTCTCCCACTCAATATTTTAAAGTTGGTTTTTCCTTTAAAACATTCATATATTGTTAATTGCATGCTTCCTATAATATTATCTAAGTGATATCTTATATTATTAAGCATTTGCAAATTTCAAACAATATGCATGAATTCATGTTATATGAATGACATATATTATTATGCATAGAGTGGCACTACCTATTCTATATGACATGTTATCATGGTATGTTCACATCCAAAAGCACAACATATAGAAAATTTAAATAATCTCAATTCATGGTTTTCCTAATAAAATATTAACTCTAAGCTTAATCTTCATTGGGCTTCATGTCAATATCCTTTTCTCTTGGATTATCTTTATTGATGGCCTTGCCTAATATGAGCTTTAAATTTATTATTGGTCCAAATTTTAATTTTAAAGAAAATAAAATAAAATTTTAAGTAAAAAATTTTGGTCCAAAAATAAACTTAATGAGTTTAAACTATATCCATGCATTTTAATCCATTATACCCAAATTTTATTGGATTTAAAACTAGGATTTACCAAGTCCAAAAACTGTTTCTGGACTTAAATGCATAATAGTTAAACTAATTTTTACCCAAGCGAAAATATACAGTACTAAAGGGATTCAAGTGATATTTGCCACTCAAAAACCCTAATCTGCATTTTTCTTTCCGCTTTCTTTCCACCGCCATCAGCAAAGAAACCGCTGAGCTTCCGTTCGTTCCTTTTCCGGTGGGCACCCGCCATCGTCAGCCGGAGATGCTCTACCCGCCATCGGAGATCCGATGTTGCCGCTGTCGCACGAGCCCGCTACCCACGACTCCAGTGCTACTGCTGCATCCACGCGAGCCCGCGCCCATTGCTCCAGCTGCTGCTGCTGTCCGTGTGAGCTGCAGCTGCGCGAGTTTTGCTGCGGGGTTTGAGCGAGGCGGTGTGCGTCTGCTTGCGCGAGCGGCAGTGCATGGGTGTGTTATGCGAGCGCGAGCAACGCGCGCATCCTACTGTCCTGGTGCTACTGGCTCGTCCGCTCTGAAAAATCTTTTTTTTTTATTTTACAGATTTCAATCTAATGCTTTACAAAATAATTTTTTGAAACATAAAATTAAATCAAAAGGGAAACATTGTGATAATAGACCACTCCTTTTGTTACAAATCCAAAAAAAAAACAATACAAACAAATCTCTAACCATGAATTGAGACAATCCAAGCATGCTTTATTCATATATTAACAAATAATATATATCTAAATAAATTGTGCGACTCTAATACATAATTAACAAGATAGGTTTCTTACATAATTCTTATATATTATTATGAGATGGCTCTGATATCAATTGAAGGGAAAATAAACTAGATTTTTCAATTTTTAAATTAAAACCTTTTAGGATTGATCTCATACAATATATAAGAATTAAGTAATCTAGAAATTCATACCTTGATGTCTTGAGAAGATGAACAATTGAGAGTTGTAAATCCGCCTCCAAACAATCTTCCAGGCTATGACTCAAGTTTGATCAACACTAGACGTGTGGGCATCTGTTTCACCACTCCCCAAATTGTAACTAGCACCTCTTAGATGTCTTCTTTATCTTTCTTAAAAACCCTGGGGCTCTCTTCTTCTATCTTAATTTAAGAGTATAAAGCCCCTTTTATAATATCTTATGAAAAACCCTAGTATGTTATGATTATGATTTCTATTTAAAATAGAATTCCTCTTTTAACTATCTCTCCACTTACCTAAAAGTTGCAGGAATGTGTAACAAACTAGGAGACCACCTTGTAAAACATTACAAGCCCCCATTTATACTTTAATATAACATACTAGGCTTTAACAAATATTATAATTATAATTTTCATCTAATATGCAAGTTTTTCTTGCTTTTATGTCCAGTGATGGTGTTGTCAATTAAATGAGCTAACCCGGGGATCATTTGGGAACATACAATAGTGGCTACAATAATTAAATTTGTAATTAAATAAATATAATTATTTAATTCCAATTCTACTCCACTATAAGATTGGAACTGACATCCATAATTGTATGCTCGAATATAATTCGCCCAAGTCACATTGATTTCTTTACTGCACAATCCTTTGTACCACATCGTTAATTTAAATTGATATCTCAACTGTCCAATCAATTTAATTACATCTTTTTCCTTGATACTTACTGGTTTTCTCTAATGATCATTTTCAACATACTTATTTATGTTGAGACACTCTGGCCAGAAAATTCTATATTGTTAATCTACAATTTCAATACTTGTAATTGCTCCCACCAAGATACCGGGTAATCTAGACTACATGTGTATGTCATGCCCATTGGTAACTCAAATGAAATAACAACAACAATCATGAAATCATAACTAACTCAAGATTAAGATTACAGTAAATCAATGCCTATAAGATTTAATAAGTCTGACAGCTATTACTAGGTTAATTAAATCTCATATGTGATCCAGTTCAATGTAGACAAACTACATCAATAAATTCATATATGAGTAAGACAAATCACTCACTGAATTTATTACAGTCTATACCTAAATAAAGTGCCCAACTTTATTTATCAACTGCGAACTTAATTTATTTAATCATAAGATAACTTGTATTTATGTCTTCTGCGAATTTAGATGGTGATCGCATAAATACATATAATATGATTAAATGGACTTTGCTCAAAATATTAATGCAATTCAAAATATCTGATTAAATATTTAAAATATTTTATTAATAAGAAAATCAATATGCTTTAAAGAGCACATAATCCCAACAAACATAAAGTATTGCTTCCTAAGCTCCTAATACTATCTTCATTTACTTTCTTCTCACCAAGTCATGATGATGCCGAAGCTTAGGATAAATATGAAAACCATCTCTGGCTGCATCTGCTTGGCTCGATTACGCCCTCTTGTTCTTTATGTCCAGTGGCTGGATTAGTGCTAGTGGTCACCTCAACAAACGAACAACAAATGAATACTTATTTAATTTTTATATTTTTGAATTAAATGTCATTTAATTTTTATATTTAAAAAAGTATTTGAGAAGACACACGTGTTGTTAAATATGTTACAACTCTATCTTCGCATTTTTTTTATTTTTACAATAATACTATTATAACAATATTCTTGGGGCAAAAAACAATTTATCAAATTAACCTCAGAAGTAATATAAAATTTATTCAAATTTTATGTTATTGTTATTTTATTTTTAGAATTAATTTGAAATTTTTTTTATAAAAATAATTATTACTAAGATTATTGTGAAGTGAAAGTTAATTGAAATTAATTTATTTATAAATAGTTATTTGCAAGATTGTTGTACAAAACAAAAAATACTAGCTTCTTCACATGATATTTATTAGTTAATTTACTAATTTTTTATAAATAAATAAATTAATATCAAGAATATTAGTGCAAAAGATATTATTGTAAAAAAAAATAATAAATAAGAATAAGATTGTAATATATTTTACTATAGGGTGTTTTGAGATTTTTTTTTTAAAATATAAGGATTAAATAGACACTTAAATTAAAATATAAAAACTAAACGAATATTTTCTTAACAAAAAACTGCTTACATGACACGAGACCAATGCATAAAGGGTGTAGCCAATTTCTTCTTTCATATAGTGTTTGTCCAAGTTAAGTATAAGTTATTTATTACTGCAAAAAAAAAAAAAAAAAATTATCCATGACTTGATCAAAGGTAAATCTAGCAATAGAGGTAAACAAAGCAGCTGCAAATTATACATATTTTTTCATAAAAACATAATCAAAATTATATATTTTATCACTATACCAACTTCTTAAATTTAATACAAGTAATTCCAATCCTACGTATCTAGCACATGCCAAATAACATGAATAAATTTAAAATGCAGCTAAGGAAAAAGAGTGGGTCCTTATACAGATATATACGTAATATGTAGAAAGGGGCTGCTGCTACAATAAAGGTACTCTCAGTCCCTCTACCGTACAATTCACCGTTGGCTTCAACATACCGGTTTCCTTACACATTTAATACTCCAAAATCCCTGATTTCTCCCATTCGATTTTTTTTCCCATGACCAAAATTAAAACCACCCCGTCTCATCCAATCCACACCCACCGACAGGCATCGTCATCGGCAATCAGCTCGTATCAAGACAATGATTAAACCCCGAAAACCTGACCCAACAATTACCCTTGTTCCACTATTAGAGTAGCTGTTTGAATAGCCAAAGCTCATGGACCACTACAGTTCGTTTCGCCTCCATTAGAGCTCGTTTAGTCTCATCACCACCACCATTTTGTGCCTCTCTTCTGTTTCTATCAGATCGGAGCATCACCGATCCCTTTCACGGTCACCAGTAAGTTTAATTACCATTTGATTATGTCCATCGTATATGTTTTTTTTTTAAATGTTGTTGGTTGGTTTAGTTTTGATATGATATTGTTATCAATTTTGATTTTTATTTATTTTTTGACATTGTTGTCTTCTGAATTGCTTTATTCTGTTGTACTAGAGATTGGACAAATAACTATTTTGCTATTATTTTTTGTTGTTTTTCTACTAATTTTGGGTAATTATTTTCAGTTTTTATGTTTGATTACCTGCTACTTTTGGCTTTTTTCTGCTTTTTTTTATTAATTTTGCTGTAATTTTTTCTATTTATTTGTTTCTTTTCTTAGTGGATTGCTTTTGTTGCTGTTTTTCATTGTTTTATTGATATTTCTATGATAATTTTTTACTGCTTTTATGTTCCACAATCTGTTTTTTTTTTTTTGCTTTGTTTCCTACTATTTTTGGGTTAATTTGTTGTACATTTTAGTGTTGATTTACCTCTGTTTGTAGGTGGATTTTCCATAATAGACGCGATACATGAATCCCAAGTATTTGGTTTGTACACGAGAGCTAGAGAGAGGCGGAACTGGTATCACGTCTATTGCTACTTTTCCAACCGTCCACCGGTATTTCTGTCGCACCGTTGTCTACACTATCATTTCTTCAGCCTTCACTACCGTCGTCCTAGCTCTGGCCGAAATTGTTGCCACGTGAGCTGCCCCAAGCCATCAGCGAAAACCCTCAATAAAAGTTAAAACTTTTTTATTTTTTAGTTAATTTTTTGAGGTTTGGCTTTTAATTAGGTGTTATTTTTCTATGGGTATAGTAATATTTTCTTGTTTGGCTTTTGGTGTTGTTTGCTTGTTTTGAGCTCTGCACTCATTATTAGGAATATTAAAGATGGGCACTCGCTAATTTGGTAAGGATTCACCCATTCAACTTCTTTTTCTTTTATTTTTATTTTTTTTTACCAATCTTATTTTATATGTGTGTTTTTATGTGTTGATATTCATTATATTAATTTAAAGTTGTTTTTTGAGGTTTTTCAGAAATTTTTATTGATTTTTCTCGACACACACCATCATATGCTTTTTCTTGAAGATTTAATGCTATATATTGATGCTATATAATCACCAGCTTTTATTATTAATTGAAACTGTTAGCATTTTTTTGGGTTTATTTGTTGACCAGTGGTTGTATGTTCAATTATGTAGTGCTATAAATTGGAAGTTTGGAGTTGAGCTATATGTTAAGAGGATATCTAATAAAGTTTTTGTTTATTGTAAGAATTGCTAATATCTACATTATTTATTAGGAAAATTTCTAGTTGTTTCATGCATGGTTTATTTAAGTCTCTTGAAATTAAAAATGGGATTGAGAACCTAATGAAATTAAAAGTGCAATAAACTAAATTTAATAAAGAAAAAAAAGTTAAGTCAAATACAAAGATATATTCAATGATAAATGGGTAGTTAGATTATAAACTCATTTAATGGTTAATAATTATTCTTCAATTAAGATTCAGTTGCAACAACATCTATTACAATATTGAGCAGAATCTCTCACGCATCCTCAATTATCGCATGTTAGATATATTATATTTATATGTAACTTAACAGCTACCAATTGTTAAGCTAACATCAAATATAATATTATGCATTCTAGCTTTTATTTACTCTACAAAGTGAATCATTATGTCTAGTTCTTTACTAATCTTAAATTAAGTATGACCCTATTCAAATCGAGATTAACTTAATTTAGGAAATCCAATCTAAAATTATGTATTGCTATAATTTCATTATAAGAAAAAAGAAATAAGACAATAAGAATTTAGCAACGTGCATGTTATGGTTGTTGCAAAATCTGATATTTGACAACGTTCCAACTTTGCACGTTGCTAAAAGTTACTAAAAATCTACTTGATTCTTTGGGATCAAGCCAACCGTAATTCAAAATATTACTGAACTCCCTTATATATTAAATGATCCTTCAATCTCTACATTTTTTGCTCTTTTAAACTTTCAAGATATTGACTAAGTTTAGACAATGCTCAAACTTGATCGTTGTCACCACATTGGTCAACATATCTGCAGGATTCTCTGCAGTCTTGATTTTCTAAAGAAGAATATTCCCCTCATCGATAATTTTCCGCACAAAGTGAAATCGTATGTCTATATGCTTCGTATACGCATGATAAACTTGATTATTTGCTAAGTGAATAGCACTTTGACTGTCACAATACAAGTTAACATGCTCCTAGATCAATCCCAAGTTTCCAAGCAAGCCTTGTAACCAAACAACCTCTTTAATAGCCTCCGTAATTGCCATATACTCGGCCTTTGTAGTTAACAATGCAACTATAAACTGTAGTGTAGACTTCCAACTAATTAGCCCTCTAGCAAGAGTAAATACATATCCAGTGGTTGACCGTCGTTTGTCTATATCACCGGCATAATCAGAATCAACGTATCCAATCACACCTTGACCAAGTGTGTCATTTCGTTCAAAGAGTAAACCAACATCAACGGTTTTTTGAATATACTGTAGAGTCCATTTCACAGTTTGCCAATGTCTTTTACCATGATTATGCATATATCTGCTCACCATACTAACTGCTTATGAAATGTCAAGCCTTGTACATACCATTGCATACATCAAGCTACCAACTATATTTGAATACGGAACTTGCAACATGTATTCTTGTTCCTCATCCGTTGAAGGAGATAGTTGTGCAGAAAACTTGAAATGAGAAGCCAATGGGGTACTTACAGGTTTTGTCTGATCATTCATGCCAAATTGTTGTAATACCTTCTTCAAATATTGCTTTTGAGACAAGCTGACTTTACCACGAGCTCTATCTTTGCATATCTTCATGTTAAGAATCTTCTTAGCTTCACCTAGATCTTTCATCTCAAATTCTTGATTGAGTTGAGTTTTCAACTTCTCAATCTCATATTTGTTCTTAAATGCTATTAGCATATCATCGACATACAAGAGTAAATATATGAAAGATCTTTCTTGTAGCTTACGAAAATACATACAATGATCAAATTTATTTCTTGTGTACTTTTGCCCTTTTATAAACCGATCAAATCGCTTGTACCACTGTCTCGGAGATTATTTCAATCCATAAAGCAACTTTGTCAATTTGCAAATCCAATTTTCTTTTCCAGCAACTCTAAATCCATCTAGCTGAGTCATGTAGATTTCTTCTTCCAAATCACCGTGTAAGAATGCGATTAAAGTTGAACTAGCTCAAGATCATATTGCAAAACAATGGCTAGCAAAATCCGAATAGACGAATGTTTCACAACTGGAGAAAATACCTCATTGTAGTCTATTCCTTCTTTCTTGAGCGTAAGCCTTCGCTATTAATCTAGCCTTGCATCGAATTTTATCCTTACGAAGAAATCCGTCCTTTTTTGCATATACCCATTTGTACCCAATTGCCTTTTTGTCTTTAGACAGTGTAACTAACTCCCAAATTCCATTTTTTTTAAGGGACTGCATTTTTTCATCCATTGCTTGCTTCAACTGTACATTTTCAGGGCTACTTACTGCTTCTCTGTAAGTGGAAGGAACATCACCATCTACAATTGGAAATGCATAGGCCACCATATCAACAAAGCGAGCAGGTCTACGAATCTCTCTTCGTGGCCTTCTGTATGCAATTGAATCTTGTTGCTCTAAAGGTTCATGAGTCAAAACCACTTCTTCATCTTTGGTCGATTGACAATCATCTACCTCTTCAATACTAGCTGGATCATCTTTAACCTTTTCAAGCTCCACCTGCTGCGGAGTACCACTGGTGTTGTCATCTTTTTGTGAATCCTTTTGTTTTAACATTACTAATTCATCAAAAGTCACATCTCTGCTGAAAATGATCTTCTTCGTATCTGGACACCATAAACGGTATCCTTTTACTCCACCAGTTATACACATGAACAATGTTTTCTTCGCTCTTGGGTCTAACTCCTTTACATGATAATAGGCAGTGGAACCAAAGACATGTAAAGTATCATAATCAGTAGTATGTTTACCAGTCCACATTTCCATGGGTGTTTTGCCCTCAATTGTAGCTGATGGCAAACGATTAATCAGATGGCACGCATATACAACAGCCTCAACCCAAAATTCATTGCCCAATCCAGCATTAGACAACATACACCGAACTTTCTCTAGTATAGTTCGGTTCATTTGTTCTGCCACCTCATTCTGTTGTGATGTACCTCAAATAGTGAAGTGTCGCACAATGCCCTCATCTCGGCATACTTTTAAAAATGGATCATTCTTATACTCACCATTATTATCTGAGTGAAGTTTTTTAACCTTTCGACTAGTCTGAGTCTCGACCATCTTCTTCCATTTCAAAATTATAATAAAAAATATAACCAAACTTTACTCTTGTTTGCTTGCCCAGAACACAATGTTCACAAAATTCAATTTGCAAGAATTTGCACCTTTCAATAAGCCTTACTTAACCAAATTCTGCAAAGTTTTTTCACCGGCATGTCCCAAACGCATATGCCACAACTTGGTTGCCTCTGAATCTGCATCCTTTCTCGAAACTGTTGATGCTGATCCAATAACTATACTCCCTTGGAAATAGTACAAGTTATTTCTTCTTGTGCCTTTTATCATCGTCAGTGCACCAGCTACTATCTTCAAGAATCCATCTCTCATAGTGATTGTAAACCCTTTGGATTCTAGGACTCCTAATGAGATGACATTTTTCTTTAAACTTGGTACATAGCGAACTTCTATTAAGACTAGGATTGAGCCATCATGATTCTTCAATTGGATTGAACCTATTCCCATGGTTTTACAAGCATTGTCATTGCCTATAAAAACAACTCCACTTGAAGCTAGAAAACCAGCCCTTATTAGGACACATATGATAAGTACAACCCGAATCCAAAATCCACTCATCTGATTGACATGTCAACGTCATGCCAACCAAACTAAATTATGACTCCTCATCATGCTCGGCTACACGTGCATCAGAAATAGCCTTGCCTTTTTGTAACTTATGACAATTTTTTTTTTCAATGCCCGTTCTCGTGACAAAAAGCACATTTATCTTTGGCAGGCCTACCTCTAGGTTTGCGGCTTTGTGAACGACCTCTTGCTGTCAATACTTCTGCAACTGTATCTCTATGATCCTTTTTATCTTTCTTTCTGGTCTCAGCATTATATAGTGCACTACATACAGCATCAAATGTAACATTGTCCTTCTCATTAAGCAAAGTGGTGGTGAGATAGTCATATTCATCAGGATGCGAATTCAACAGCAACAATGCCTTATCTTCATCTTCAAATTTCTCATCCAAATTTAGCAAATCCGATAATATTTTATTGAATAAGTTCACATGGTCATTCATCGACATACCAGGTGCATACATGAATCGATAAAGTTTCTTTTTCATATAAAGCCTGTTTCAAGGCTTTTCTTCATATATTTTTCTTCCAGTGTCTTCCACAATTTCTTTGCTAATGTCTCCCTCATGACAGAGTACTTCTGATCTTTAACCAAACATAGGTGAATAGTACCACATGTCTGTCTATTGATTTTTGTCCACTCCTTGTCATCCATCTTTTTAGGCTTTTTTTCTGGAGCAAGATCCAGCTCTTGCTGACATAAGACATCCAACACATCACATTGTCATATACCAAAATTATTGGTACCATCGAATTTCTCCACTTCAAACTTTGCATTAGTCACAATAGTCCTTGCTGACGAAGAAGACGACGACGCTTCTGCCATTCTTCTCAACCTCAAATAATCAGTGCCTTCAATAACCATTCACACTTGAAAAATAGTCTCTATGATGTTTATTTCGCGTGAATAAATGCACTAGGAAAGTTCCCAAGAGAATGGAGGGGTCACAATGGTCCCATTTAAAATCCAGACTCCTTAGACTCTTATCGTCTTGTTGACGGAACTTTCTTAGACATGTAAAAATACACACTACTTACAATAGACTGTTCTCCAAGTACAAATGATCATATCTAGTACCGTATTTATGAATAATATCGTATAGCCCAAGTACGAATCTTCGGCTCTAATACCAATTGTTGTGTGGAAGCGCGAGTTGAGCAGATTACCAAATAATGGTAATTGTGACTTCTGCAGAAACTTAAATCTAGTATAAATAATTTCAAAGAAAATTGACATAATAATTTACGTGGTTCGGCCTAAAGTCTACATCCACGGGCAAAGACTGGAAGATAATTTTACTAACATGTGAGAACTTACAAATTTGGAAAAACTCACAAAAACCCAATACTCAATACACCCAAATGAATTCTCCTAGCACTCAAGTGGAAGCTCTCTCAACTCTCTCAATTGCTCAACTCTCTCAATTGCTTCACTTGCAATTGCTCTCAATTGTGGGATGCCTTAACAAATGAAGAATAATAATTATTTATAGGAATACATGATAGCACTATTTCACCAAACCTTTAAAATTGTCAAAGTTTGTTTGGTGGTTACCTAATTTTTAGCCAAACTTTGAACAATTTGACTTTGAATAATTTTAGCCAAATTTTGAACATGTATTTTCATTTGACTTTTTCAACAAGCTTCTTCTTTGCTGATATCTAGTATTTTTATGCTTTCTTTAAAAATTAAGCTTTTGAACCATTGCATTTCCTATTATGTAGTATTAGAGCACTAGTTGGTAAGTGACCAAAAGTAGTTTTGTTAATGCCTTAAAGATTGGAATGATTATAATGTTGAATTTTAATTTGTATAGGAATGGAATCCAGGTTAATCAGAGCAAATCAATTCTTGATTGAGTTGCTTGTCTTGCTTGACTTTTCACGAAGGTTCCACTAGTAATTTTCGTATTGTCTATTTTTCATTTTACAAAAAAGTTTTTGATATTTCAATTGATAATCTGCTGTTCCTTTTACTTGCTTATATGTTTATCATTCCATTATGATTTTACATGTGATTTTCCTAGCAGATTTATTAGGATAATCTTGTACGTTGCTCTTTTAGTGTTATCATAATTCATTCTCTATGTTTGATATTATTAGGAAAATATTAACAAAGTTAATGGCAGTTTGCGCATGGATTTCCACAACAATGGATACAATGAGTGGTTGGGTTTTTCATTTGGAACTACTTGGGACTTTTACTTTCTGTCTTGCCACTTTATTTATATTCCTTAATAGTATAAATTCAAAAGTACAATAATTAGAATTCTTTTACAAGTTTCGTAATTACATGGAGTCCCATATTACAGAATTTAGGAAATAGTTTAATCTCTCTTTCTTTTAGCAACTTTAGATTCTTATTCACCTCTGTACTATACTTAGCTGATTTTTTTTTCATTCTAGTAGTTATTTATTTTAAGTTATTTTTTATTTTTAATGAATTTTGGTCTTGCTTGTGCAAGAGTAGTATTTGTGATAATTTGGGGTTTATCGCAAATGCTATTACGGAGAGATTTAAGAATTGGATTTAGTTCGAGTTTTTGCTAATATAATGTAAAATTACCATTGAGAATGCACTATATACTTGTCAAGGTTGCTATATTAATTGATAATTACGTAAGGATGCTACTCGATTTTTTTATATTAATATATTATTTGTTTTTCTTAATAAAATATTAATACATTTGGAGAGCTTGTAATTAAAATGTTTATATAATTTTTATTCTTTAAGTAAAATGTTATTAGCAACTTGCATCTGTAAGTTATTGAAAACAATAAGTAAAATAAGTTTTTAACCACATCTATTTAGTGTGGTTAAATATATTTTCACAACGAGCAAAAAGATTTTTGACAACGCACTTGGAATGTTGTTAAAGATAGTTTCATTTAAGACAATATCCACATTCACTGGTCGAACGTTGTCAAAAGTTTTTAACAACGCACATTACACATTGTTAAATCCTTTTTTTTTTCTTGTAATGTTTGTTCCACTAAGTCAGATCTTTTTAAGGCTCTTTATTAGTTTGTATTTACTAAATATGTAGTTATCCAAAATGCAAATTTACTATAAATAAAATCAGGATAAAATATTGTAGCAGATTCTAAGCAACATACATATATAAGTCAAAACAATCATTAAGCTTGTTCAAAATTCAACTACATTCAAGTTTGGTTCATTGTGATAGTAAAAGCATAAGAGTTTGTCATTAAATATATCATCAAAGAGAAAATAAAGCAAGCAAATATAAGAACGAAGTTAAGATACAAAAAGATATTAAAGTGCCATGCTGTAGCCCTCAAGTATCTGTCATTCTTCTCCATGAAATTCTTTTGTTGCAGCTTTAAAATCTCCTTTGATTCTTTTTGTGTATGACGGCAATGAATGATGATGATCAATAATGATATATTTCCTTAAAATATATTCTTTTAAAGCTTGGAATTAAGGTACTCCAAAAAGGCAACGTGGACATTTGTCAACCTTTAGCAATCTAGGACTACATTTCATTTTGTGTGCAAACTGCGACTATTTTTTCTGCGCTTGATAATGGAAGTACAGCTTTGTCTACTGATGCATGATAGGCTGGACAGTTTTGTCTGTTTTGCTCTTGGATTGCTGCAGCAATTGCTATATCTCTATATCAGACTTGTGTTTATTTATATGCAACCTAGTCTTTTGTCATTTTCTACCTGTTACTGCAGCTGCGTAGTCCCTCTCCAGCATTCTTCAATACAGTATAGGCTTTTGGGTCACCTATAATAATGCATCCAATCAAAGCATAACATGATCTAAACACATCAATTTATTACACTTAAGCTTAAATAAATGCTCATGTAAAATCTAACTAAAAATTGGATGAAAACTAATGATTTACTCTCTAACTAATGCAAGTTTAGGTCCAAAAGTGTTATGATAACTCTCATTTCATAGAGTTATCATTGCACAATGACACAACACAAAAGATAAGCTTGGTTTCTCATTAATATAATTTCAAATTCGTTTGCATGAGATATTTCTTACTTTCTAATCATTACCTTAATTTCTTTTTGTTCTTTTTTAAATTTAATAGCTCTAGACATAACTCTGTTCTTTAATATTATTTTGCCTCAGTACCTCCTTTTACATAAGAACTAAAGTGAATTTATAAGATTTTATCTTAATGATTTTCAAGTTCCTTTCAATATTAATTTCTCTACCATTAAATGATGTTTCTTACTATTGATTTGCAAGTTTATAATCAAAAGTACAAGTTCTTTAGAACAATTGCAAATTTTACTAGCACCATTTCATTCCAAACTTCATCAGTCATAATTAAAAACACTTTATCTTGTGCCTTAGTATTGCATTAGTGAAGTGCAATCCAAAAAGACTTTTTTTGTGTGTGTTTAGACATGAATTTGAAGCTACATTTGTTAAAAATTCCACCCACAAAAATACTTTAGTCAAATAATTAGGATAATTTTTTCTAAAGTCAACAACGGATTGGAAATATGCTTCTAGATGGATCATAATTTCTAGGTCACAATTAGTAGAAGCACAACACCAAATTCTTTTTCTCTTAGATAGTTCATCAAACATGTGTTGGGCATGTTAGGAAAAATATTTTACATCGACTGAGTACTGAACTTGGGTTAAATGTATAAAATTTGAATAACTCTTAACTTTTGAGTTAGCTTTTGGGTTGAGTTAGGCCCGTAGACTTCTACATGGTATCAGAGCCAGACTCATACACAAGTGGGCTCATACTACCTTATCACGTGACAATGATTAATTAAAAAGACTGATCTACACGTGACGAAGAGTGTTAAGAAAAATATTCTACATTGACTGAGTATTGAACTTACATTAAATATATAAGACTTGGACAACACTCAACTCAGCTAACCTTTAGATTGAGTTAGGTCCATAAACTTCTATAGGACATATATCTATAAACTCATCCATTCACAATATAAAGTAGCAAAATCTCAATCAAAGCCTCATAATAACTTAATCAAACAAAATGCCACATCTGAAATTTCAAAATTAATTCAAGTTAAATCAAAAAAACTTAAATAGCTCTCTTCAACCTCATTCTCCATCATCTCATAAGCTCATTTACACTCATTAAATAACTACGATAGCCACATAAGAATAAATACAATAGTCAACAATAACATTCCTACAGCGAATGTGGTCAAAATTAGTACCTCCTACAATTAATTTTGAAAAGCATGGAAGAAATAGCTTTTATATTTTAATTTTGATAATCAATTTTATCTGTTAATACAATTTCATAAATATCCTTATAATTAATAACTAAACCCAAAACTATCCCTATTCAAATTAGAAACAAAATCAATATTTCAGTAAATTTTTATTATAAAAAATAAAAAATAAATAAAATCAATATAGTATAAATTTTATTTTTAATTAAATTATTATAATACACAATTAAAAATATTATGTATATATATTTTTATATGTGTAAGTAAATTTCATCATACATTATGTTTATTTTAGTCATTTATTTTTTTACAGCAGTTTAAAAATAAAATTTACCAAACAGACACAACTATTTTCAAAACTCACAGTATTTATGAAAACAAAATTTACTAAACACTTAATTGATTCTCTTCACAGCTGATTATTTTTACAGCACAGCTAATAACAATTATTTTAAAAGCTATAGCATCACCAAACTAGCCATAAGTACTTAATCCATAATAAGATTAATGAAAAATGATAATAATTTATATAATTAATTTTTGGGCAATAAAAAAATAAAAAGAAAAAGAATTTATTAAATTGTATTTACTATTAAGAGTGGATCCATAACCCTAACTATTCTATTTTCATAGTTTCACTTAAGTTAAAAAGCTTATATTTAAATTCTACTTTTTTAGATAAATTAAAATAAACAACTTAAATATTTTTTCTGTAGATCGACCTCGAACTTAGTGAGCTATATTATAATTAGACATTATTATACTTGAAAGTAAATTAAACACTTTTAAGTTGTGTCAGTTATGACTGTGAGGCTCAATGTAAGGGATGATTTTAAAATTTGAGTTGGTGGGTTATTGTTTAACATTGTTTTTGTTTTATTGTGCTTACTGTTTAATTACCGTAATACTTCTAATGGATGATTTGCCTAATTTGTATATGTTTGTTATGTGGGCATAATTTTACATGTACATCTATAACTTGTCCACAAAATTTATTGCTTGCTTTTGTTATGTGTTATAATTACTAGTTTGTTGCAACTTATTTGAGTGGTAGAGTATATATGTAGATTATGGATTTTTAAGCTTAAAGTGTAACCTTTTGTTAACTTTATGGGTGTAAGGTTGGAATTTGGCCCAATAGACCTAGATTTTCTAAGTAGAGTGATATTGACCAATGGTGCAGTAAGACAAACTTTTGAGAGAAACAGTTGGCCTTTTGAGAGTTTTGTCATTGAGGTTACATTACCATGGAATGGAAAAAAATAGGGCAATAGAGAATGACAGTAAAATATATTAGGTGTGGCACTTGTTTAATGAGAAAAAGTATACAATACTGACTTGTTAGTAGCTTCTGAGGATGGATATCACAATGCTAAATTATAGGTGGCTTCAAACAGCAATTTTAGAAGTCAATGGGTATCCATGGTAGAAATTCCTGTCGAGATAGGAGCCTTTGGGGATTATTCCCATTCGGGGAAGAGAAAAAAATAATTTTTTATCTAATTTCTTATTTGAGGAAGAGATAAGATAAGTAGAATCCTCACCCCCTTCCCATTTCCCCATTTTTATTTTTTTTTTAATTTTTATTTTATTTTTCTAAAATTATTAGGGAATAAATAAATAATGAAATTTAAATTTTAAAATATTAAATATTGGTATGAATAATAAATATCAAAATATTTATATTAATAAACTTTTAGACATTAGTTATAGTCCTAAATTTTTTTTCCGAACATTAACAAAGCCAGATAGATCATATTAACTCAAAAATTTTGTTTTCATTATAATATTTATTAAATATTTTAAATTTTTATCTAATAAAATAAAAGTAAAGCTAAATCATTAAAATCTAATTTAATGTGCTATCAAAGTAGGCTACGAGCTTACAATGGTAGTATGAGTTTATTATAATTATATTATATAATTATTAATATTTTCACTTATAAGTTACATTACTTATATTAGTTTTATTATTTTCATATTTGAAATTTGAGACTATCTCTCAATTTGGCACATTCCTCGAGAAAGAGCAGGAGGAACAAGAGGCGCAACAGTAAACACTTTTATTGAAAATATTAATTTAATCATTAATATCAATTTCATTCATTTTATTATTGATATAAAAGTAATTTGTTTTTCTTTCTCTTTTTATTATAGGATTATGAAGATTGACAAAGAAGAAGATAATTATTCTAATCATTTTTATTTTGTATTGTGACTTTTGCAAAGAATTAATTTTAATGAAAGATATGTTATCAAACTTTACTTAAATTTTTATTTTAACATGATTAAATAAATAGAGAAATTAAAAACGTATTAGTTAGTCGGGGATTGTGGACCATCGGGAGATCCTCTGTTATTATTTAAGAAGGAAATAGGGATTTTCTCAAGCAATTTTCACGAGGATAAAGAGGGGACGGAGATTATGCAAAATATCAGGGATAGGTACGGGGGTGTTGATCCCCTCCCCTCCCCATTGCCATCCTTATCAATGGATCTTTGACTCAAGTTGTTCCTTTCATTTGTGCCTTAATAAAAGTATCTTTTATGAGTATGAATATGTGGATGGTGGTAGATTCTTGATGCGGAATAACAATATATATAAGAATTGTTGGTATAGGGTTTATAAAAATCAGAATGTTTGATGGGACTACAAGAACTTTATATGGTGCGAGGCATGCACCTAGGCTAAAGAGAAATTTGATCTGTTTAGGTATGCTTGATGGTTTGGGGTACTTCTTTAAATCTGATAATGGTGGTTTGAGGATTATGAAAGGGACTGAATTAGTGATGAAAGGTGTAAAGAATAATGGCCTTTATATGTTAGAATGGTCATTAGTAATTGTGACAACTGCAATGCTTACTGTTTCTGAGATAGATATAACCAAGCTATGGCATCTCGGGCTTAGATGTGTGTGTCAAGAGAATGCAAGAGCTTAGCAAGGGTTGCATTGTGGTGACAAGATACATGAGCTTGATTTATGTGAAAACTATGTATTTGGGAAAGCACACAGGTGCAAATTCATGGCATGCATTTGTCTAAATAAGTCTTAGATTATGTGAATGCTGACTTTTGGGGGCCTCCTCAAGTTTCTTCTCTGAGTAGCGAGAGATACTTGATTATCGTAATAGATGATTACTTCGGAAGGTATGGATTCATATACTGAAAACCAAAGATCAAGCTTTTTAAAGGTTAAAAGTTTGGAAAGTTTTGGTGGAAACTCAATCTGGCTTCAATGTGAAATGTTTAAGAATATATAATAGACTTGAATTCTGCAATAACGATTTTGAAATGTAAGTTATTATATTTATTAATATTTAAATTAATTTTGAAGTGTAAGTTATTGTATTTATTTTAATAATATATATTATTTATTGTCAAGATTCTAAATAAAATCTTTGGCTAAATAGATTTTACAATCAAACAAAACATATATGACGTACTAATGATATTAAATTTATTTATATAATATTCAAGATTGTTTAGATTTTTATATATTTATTTTTATATTATGTTTCTATTTATAATAAAAAATTTCATTGATATAAATAAAATATGTCTAATAATTTTTTATATTAAAATATTTTTTAAATATTCAAATTATTTTAAAATTTATATATATTATTACAATTAGTTTAATATTATATTTTTATTTCTTCTAGAACCAATTTTTTTAATGGGTAATTTTCAAAAAACTCTCCTGAGGTTTAAGGCTGGTGCAACTTGCAAGTAGATCGCCAAGATCATTTTATTTGTAAAAAAACCCCTACTGTCAGTTAAATTTTTCATTGACCAGCGGTTCACTTTAAAAAGAAAATATTATCCCTGATGAGAATTTATAGACTAACACAACTAAAAAAAGCTGAGATTCCAGGCGCGAAAATCACAACTCCATTTTTTAGACATTTTTGCCCCTATCAATTTTAAATATTTACAATGTTATAAGTAGCTAAAACGATTATTTTGCCGTTTTTAAATTATTGATATTTCCTTTTATCCTAAAAAGAGAAGATAAAATTACAAACTTAAATATATATATATATATATATACACACTTGTTTTGCAATACGACCGTTGGCTTGCTTGGTACATCAATCTAAGAGCTAAAAACAGCAGAAAATTTAACTCAAAAATAGCCGCAAATGAAGCCCAAAACATTAGAAAAATTTCCCAAAAAATTTTACCCAGAAATTGCAGCAAATCAAGCCCAAATACCACAGAAAATTTATACAAAACAGCAAAATAATAAATCCTACATAAGCTTAAAAACCAAAACAAAACAGCATAAAATTTCTCATCATTTTCCAACTGAAAATTTCTTTATTCCACAACTTGTTTCAAAAATCAAATGCAAATCAATCAATAACAAAAAAATATCTATAATAAAATAAAAATATCACAACAAAAATCTAATTTCATCTCATCACTGTCTCATCAACCATACACAAGAATAAATTACCAATTCAAATCATCGAAAGGAACTACTTTGAAGATCTTGAAGACTTCGTTCTCGGGTAAAGCCACATCCATGGCTTCCATATAAGCTTATTATCGTCTCCTTCTTCTACTTTAAAGTAGTAATTTTGCCTCTTACCTGAGCCCTGAAGGACCTTGTCCTCCTGTTCTTCATTTTTATCTTTCTTGCTTCACTATTTCTTATGACCAGAAAATTAGAGAATTAGGGATTTCGAATAGCAGTAGGAGTATATAGAACCTTTCCAAACGATTCCCTTCTTTTTCTGGTTTTCACTTCATAATTTCTTTATTTTAATAAATATTAAAATCTAAACCGTTGAATTCATCTAAATGGAATCCAACAGTTTGAAATAACCTCCTGCATCGAAACGACGTCATTCAAGCATTGAAACGGTGAAACCTGCAAAGTGTTTGGAAATATTGCGAAATGTCGATAACGCCCGAACTACCCAAACGTCAAATAAACCTAGCAAAAACGTAAGGGAGTTTTTACAAATAAAATTATCTTGGCTATCAACTTGCAACAGCCTCAAATCTCGGGAGTTTTTAAAAATTACCCCATTTTTAATGGAATAGAGCCAAAGTGTAAATAAGTTAAAAGAGAGAATATTGGTATCTCTTATTAAAAATTAAAAATTTGATTGTAGCGATCTTTCTTTTAGAAATAATATTTCAAAATATTCAGACACTGTATATGAATTGCATAACCAAACCAATTAAAAAAGATAATTAATCAAGTAGTCCACTATAAAGTCTTTGTACCAGTTCTGAAAAGATATAATCTTGTTATTTGTAGAAGCCAATCTCATGTCTGATGTCCCTTTCCATTTTTCCAAATTTGATTCCACCAAAAAACACAAATACACAATAGACTTTTTTTTCCTTATTTAATCGTGGAGGAAATATACGGACAATCATATATTATTAATTATTAAACACAATATGTTTGTTAGGATTGGAAAAAGTTCGGATAATCAGACTATACTCAGACTCGACCTGGACTTTTGAAAATTTAGATATGTTAATACTCAGCCTGGATTTTTTTTAGGGTTTTTTAAACTTGAATTTTTTATATTTATAAATATATTTTTATTTATTTTATAATTTTTAAATTTATTTTAATAAATTTAAACATGAAATATAAATTTTAAATTTTTAAATATATTAAATAATTGTATAAAAAATAATTATTTAAAATAAAATATTTTTTATAATATTTTTTTTTTTATAAAATCTGAGTTTCGAGTCAGATTTTAAATTTTTCAAGTGAAATGTAGACCTACCCCACATTATGTCTGGACCAGGCTGATATTTTTATCACCTCTAATGTTTGTTGATCAACCGGTACCCAAATTTTAACTGGGGAAAAATGATTTGCATCCCCTGCTAACTGCCGGGCCAAGTGGACAAAATGATATTTTGATTAAATAATATTATTTGCTTCTTTTAATTTAGGGTCAGCATACTAAATCAATAAATTAATACATTAAAAAAAATACAATTTCATACTGGATCCACTTACCCCTACATAAATTAATAATTTATTAATATGAGGCTAAATTCATACAGATAGTCTATATTTACTTGCCAAAAATGACAAATTTCAATAACGTACCAATTGTAAGATGAATGCAATGAGACTGAAATTGCTGACAGAATAGCTGAGAAATACACGTTTTCATTTTTTAAGACAATCTAATTAATTAAAACAATAATATAAATATGATCAATATTTACATGCTAGTAATATCCGGATCATTGACTTTCATTTTAAGGCAAGATGAATATTTTCTTACAGCCTTGCTAGCTAAAAATTGAGTGAATCGTGTCATTTTCTATTCTTGGATCGTGCGAAGTTGATATTTTGGAAAGAGAAGAAGACATCCTTACTACAAATAGCACAACACTAAGCACAAAACCTAACACTTTGATTCCTCAAAATTATAAAAAAAAAAAATTAAAAGATTAAAGATTAATCATTTATATCCTCTGTCACCTTTTGTTTGTCTTGGGTTTTTAGATTTCTGCAAATTGATATTAGAGCTAAATTTTTTGTTGAAAAACTAAAAATAGAATCTATATATTAGCTATGCAATAGGTGATTTTGAAAATCATTTAATGATGAATAATCATATAATGATGTGTAATAATACTGTATATGCAGTATTATTCATCTGAAATAAGAATTTTAGCTATTAAATAATTAAAGTAACTGTATTTATCAAAAGATCATGAATTCAGAATTGGAGGGCTCATAGTGATAAAAAATCAAAATTTAAACATAGATCCACTTTTACTAGATAAAATAAGAATAGAAACTTCTATGAATAATTTTTCTTAGAAACAATGAAATATTAATCATATTGAAGATTATCATGATGATCTTGTGATAGATTATAATAGACTTTTATTTGTTAAACAGAGAGAATAATATTACGAAGCAAAAAGCATTATTCTAATAATATGTTATTAAGATATAAATATTTATTTATATATAAACTCTGCCTAATAAATAAAGGCTTAGAGAAAAATCATATGCCCAAAGAAAGAAGAGATATTATATGTCATAAACATTTTATAGAATTTAATGAAATACTATGTAGATAATATTACGAATAAATTACCTAAACTACTAGTAATTTCACAAAACATAGAAATTAGTAAGTTTCCACTTTCTAGTTATAGAGATAGAGGATTTACTTATGGAAGATTTCAACATTTTGATCTAATTAATGATTCAGATATATGGGGAAATAATCAATTAAACTGGATTTCTTTATATTTATTGAATAGATTAGGTAATCCCAACCTAACTATAAATGATATAGAAAGTGTTAATAAAATACTTGAGATTAAATATTTTAATAATGAAAATATAAATCAATTAAAATATTAGGAGATCAAATGAGTCAAGAATCTGATCAAGTTAAACAAATGATACAAGACATCAAAATTGAAAATCAAGATATATTAAAACAGGAAATCATATATATCATAAATAAAAATTCATTGGACATAAGATTGAACAAGATTGAAATTCAATTAAATAAGATCGAAAAATTATTGAGCAATTAGTTAATAAATTTGCCATAAATATTCATAAGAAGCTTTAAGAAAATTGAAGTAAAAAAAATTAATAATAACATGAAAGAATTACTTATGATAATTCAAGAACATAATAAGATCCTACAGGATGCAAGAATATACTACAATAAAAATAAAAATATTGAAATTTAGCCTACGATAAGGTCAATATTTAATAAAATAAAGGGAAATGAAAAACTGATAAGTTTAAAGATGCTAAGTGAAAGCACTAATAATGGATTAAAAGAACTATCTGATAGAAATGAAGAATCTTCTGAAACAAATAAAGATGAGGATGTGCTTATTAATTTACAAGACATAGAAAAAAGAATCGAATATATAAAAATGAATAAAACAAAACCAAGAGTCTTTGAACAAAGTAAATCTAGCAACAGAGCTTCTTATACTAGAGCAGAGATACCAACATATAAAAGACAACAAAGTCAATATTTTAAGGCTAGCAAACTTAAAAGAGAATATAAAACTCCAAAGAAAGAGAAAGAAAGGCCAATCAACCATAATGAGATATGGTAAGATATAGATTGTTCTAAATATGGAGATAAAATTATAACAAATTGAGTAAAATATATGAAAATAACACTTGCATTTAATGGATTTGATAGAAATTGAGCTATAGAATTCCTTAAAACTTCATTTGCAGGAATAGTAGCACAATAGTTTATGGGATTAAATAATAATAATAAAAATAATATATTATATGGAGATAATCCTAATGAAAATGAAGCTTTAGATTAAGTTTTGAATGGGTTTGAATGTGAGATAAGAAGAGATTTTTTAGGACAAGATTGGGAATTTGATTTTCAACAAGAATTAGAAAGAAAAATGATGGAAAATATGATGAAACTAGCTAGGCTTGAAATATGTGATATATGTTATTTAGAAGCTTACACCTGTAGCTTTGAAGAATTATACTATAAATGTGAATTTCATGAAGAAGATAACGCGAGCAAGATCTCGTCCTTCATTACGAGCTTGTACACATGCTTCTAGAGCTACTTGATTAGCTACAGTGCTAGGTGCATTTCCCCAAGGGTGCCCTAAAGTTCCTCCACCAAATTGTAGTACGGAATCACCTCCAAAGATCTCTGTTAATGCAGGCATATGCCAAACGTGAATACTCCTGGAAGCCACATGCAAAACACTTCATATAGAGATCCAATCTTGAGTGAAATAAATATTGTGGCTCGACTTCCAAACATAATTGGTTTAGTGAATAACTAAAGAAAATAAATAGATAGGAGATAAAAGTAGAAAGGAAAGAAACTAATTCTAAGCATCTCTCATAAGTTCACTAATCACTGGACAGACTGTTGGTGTGATTCTTTGTATATGTTGTTCGAAAAAAGGAGGACTCAATGATTATTCATTCGTCGCAACTCGAAGTAAAATTTTAGTAGATAAGGATCCCATAAAAACTTCTTTTCATGCATTTACGATTCATGTGACGGTATTGATACTCCTGAAAAGAGTTCTCTTTGCTCGTAGCTTGCGTTTGATACCAGATAAAGCAAATCTTGGGTTTTGTTTCCCTTGTGATAGGCCTAGAAGAGGGGTGACATGTTTAGTATCCGCTTGGGATCATGCCTTCTTAGGACTATTCTGGATGTACAATGCAATTTCAGTGACAATATTTCATTTCAGTAGGAAAATGCAGTCGGATTTTAGGGTAGTATAAGTGATCTGGGGGTGGCACTTGAATCGGATCGATCCATTTGTCAGGTTATTGTTCTCTTATTTTGTTCCCATTCATGTATCATAAATCCAAGGGTAAATTTTTATCCCTTGCCTACTCTTTCCCTTTCTTTCCTTTATTTTTCATAGAAATTGTGAATATATCTCATATCTAAAAAATAAAGGTTGATTGCTCGGTATTAATTCTTTTTTGCTTAGATCCATTGCAGTTAGTAACATCGATAAAGATGGGTAGGTGCACTGTTATGCGGTGAGAATTGTAACTTTCCATGAATTTTCTATTTATTGCTCAACGATGAAACTTTGTTTATTTTTTTTTTTTTAGGATCGACGAATCAAATGATATTTTTGTTCTAATTTGTTCCTTTTCTTTTCTCTTTAAATCAAACTTTGCATACAAAGATGTGTTTTAACAATTTATATTTTGTAAAGATCTTAGATCCATGGGGTAAAAGGATTATGCAAGAATACATCAAAGAATATGAAGATAGTACAAACACTGATACTCTAGATAATAGAATCAGGTTTGCACGAAATATGATAAATCAATGCTGCTCTGAAATGAGGGATAGAAGATTGATGAAAAAGTAAAATAAAGGATTATGCTATTCAATGTTAGAAGAACCACCAAAATTTGGTTGTTCAGATAAAACCTATAAACATAGGAAAAAAATTCAAAAAAAAAAAGAAATTCTTGAAATTAAATAAAAAGTATTATAAAAAAAATAAACATAAGAAAAAATTCTTTAAGAAAAATAAATATAAGAAAAAAATCAAAGGAAAAAACACCTAAAAAATGTAAATGCTAGCTTTGTAATGAAGAAGGGCATTATACGACTTAATGTCCTAAGAAAAATAAAGCAAATATTAAGATATTTGAAGATCTAAATGAATTAGAATTAATCACTAATAGCGTAGATATTAGTGATAATGATAGCATATATTATCTATCTGACAAGATTGTAAGTAGTTCTGGTTCAAAATGAATACATAAGAAATAGATAATAAAAATTTATATCAAGATAAAGAATTAGAAGAACAAGGTTATTTTAATAGATAACTAATCTTTGATAAAAAAATAATACCTTAAGATTAATTAAAAAAGGATTGGAAATATCTATGACTTCGGTATAAATTATATCAGCTGCCGACTTAAGGGTGGTGCCATATGGTGCCGACAAGGGGCTGAAAAAGTAAAAATTTAGATTCCTTTTGTTTGAATAATTCATTCATCTTTAATTGCTCCAAAAGCCCCTTCTCCGTTTATGTAATTTTTAATATACAAAGGTTATCTCCCCTTAGTTCCTTTTTAACTCTTTTCTTCTCAAAGAATTCAAGATTTATCATTTATGTGTTTAAAAATAGTTTGTCGTATCTTCCTCTTATAATTTCCTTACCAAATTAGGACAATTAATGGCAATTTCTTTCTCTTAATTATCTCTCTTTCAATAGTTAAAGAATTTATTGCTATGACCAATCCATCAATTAATAAACTACATCTACAAGTTTATTTTAGAGCTAAAATTAAAAGTCTTCAAGATTTTAAATACGAACGAACTAATTAATGAGTTCAACCAATACCATAGGATAAATAATGAGACATTTAGAAAATATTAACCTACGACTAAGTATCACTATTAAGAGATAAACAAGTAAACCACTAAGGGTCATTTTAGTAATACTATAACTTTTAAAATAAATGTTGTTAACTGTGCCGTATAAATAATTAGTTGTGAAGAGAATTTGTTAAATGTTTAGTAAAATTTATTTTAAAAAGTACTATAAATTTTAAAAGCAGTAGTGCATGTTTGATAAATCTTACTGTTAAATTACTGTAAAAATATAAATGACAGAATTTGATATAATATTGAATTAAATTTCTTTATACATTTATAAATATGTATATAAAATATTTTTAATTGTGTATATATAATAATTGATAACCAAAGTAAATATTCTATATTATTAATTTTATTTTTTTTTATTTTGTTATATCTATATAATTGGTAATAATAATAATTTCTTTAAAATTAACGATTTCATTTCATATTTAATAAGGATAATTTTTTATTTTTTAATATATATGAGGATATATATATAATTATATTAAGTATAAAAGTGACTCTCAAAATTAGATTTTGAAAAAATTACTTCTTCCATACTTTTTAAAATCTATTGTAGGATAGGGTGAGTTTGCCAAAAATAACTTCTAAAAAAATACCAAACACTAAAATTAATTTTTAATTTTTTAAAATTATTTTTTAGTCTCACATAAACAACCTCAAACGAGCCCTAAAAGTTGCAAGAAAGCCATTATCAATGGCGGAAACAAGGTTTTAATTTAAGGGTAGCCAAAACATACTGCTTGTTAGTACTTTAAGAAAACTAGGGGTTGCCTTGGAAAAATAAGATGGGGGCATCTTGAAAACTTTTTAATTTTTATCTTATTTTAAAAATATTTTCAATTTTTTTTTAAGTATCAAAATTTTAAACTTCATTCAACACCTGATATTATTTAAATTTCCAAAATGGCCAGATGCCGAACTATGAAGATTTTTGGATGAGGGAAACATTGTGCAGATAAGTTAAGCTAATTTAGGTTTACTAAGTTTCTATTCAATGCAAGGGAGTACCCCTTCTGCTGAGACATTTAATCTCCTTCTTTATGCCCAAATGAAATTCTCCTATTATAATCTCACTAATATCTTCTTCTTTTTTACGAAAACTTTTCTTCTTTTGTAATTATGTTGTGGGATATGGTTGTTGTGTCCCTTGCTTGTATTGATTTGCCTTTGTTAATTTATTTGCCTTGCTTTGTCAAAGTTTTTAATTTTTTATTGCAAAAAGATATTAGTTTCAATTTTTTCCATAAATTCAATTTGGCATAAATATATTTTATTCTGTTTTCTTTTAAATTCGACAAAAAAACATTGAAACCTTTTGGGATCATCGCTACTGATCACATATGCAGATGTGCTAAAGATTCTTTTGGTACTTTATTTTTTGGTAAATTTTGAATATTTTATATGTTGAAAAATTCAAATTCAAAGCTAAATTGTTCAAAGTTTGGCAAAGCACATGTTCAAAGTTTGGCCAAAATTATTCAAAGGTAAATTGTTCAAAGTTTGGCTAAAATATTAGGTAATCACCAACCAAACTTTGACAATTTTAATGGTTTGGTGAAATAGTGCTACCATGCATTCCTATAAATAGCTAATGCTCTTCATTTGTTAAATCATCCCAAAATTGAGAGCAATTGCAAGTGAAGCAATTGAGAGAGTTGAGAGAGCTTCCACTTGAGTGCTAGGAAAATTTATTTGGGTGTATTGGGCTATTGGGTTTTTGTGAGTTTTTCTCAATTTGTAAATTCTCATTTGTTAGTAAAATTATCTTCCAGTCTTTGCTCGTGGATGTAGGCTTTACGCCGAACTACGTAAATTATTGTGTCAATTTTCTTTGTAATTGTTTACACCACATTTAAATTTCTTTAGAAGTCACAGTTACCATCAATTGGTAATTTGCTCAACCTACGCTTCCGCACAACATTATATGTTACAAAATAATACAGTCCATCTTAACTCAAGCCCCATGAATTTATTTAGGTCTACAGTATTTTAAATAAAATAATATTTATTTTAATCAATTACTAAAATTACAAAAAGGTAAAGCCATATTAAATAATGCCTTCCCCTATAAAGGTCTGTTTACTTTTAGTTTTAAGAAATAATTATATATTTTATTTTGATTAATTGTTAACTATCATTAAAAAAAATGTTATTGTTTTTTTTTTTTTTTGTATATCTTAGGTTCTATATAAAGGAATTAGCACTTAGTCGAGCACATCGCATTCATTTCCTTACTGTCTAATTAATTATTGATTCATATATTGTCTGTTCCACAAATGGAGTTGGGAAGTGTTGTTGAATTTCTCAAGAACAAGACCATCTAGTCACCGGTGCAACAGGGTTTTTAGCCAAAGGTATTATTGAGATACGTGGAATATCTCCGTCAGATTATTAAAATTGTTGTATTAATAGCATAGTGTATACAATTTTAATCAAATTATTAATTTTTTTTTTTTTTTGTGTAACGCTAAACCAATTCTCTTATCAGTCATGTGATTAGATTTTGAATATCAAATATTTATTTTCAACACGACCAGATACACGAAGTTATGAGAAGGTTAACCTGAGTTGTAGCCCAGGTAGCCTTTTAAAAATTTCTTTAAGACCTTGATTTTTTAAAAATTTTCTTATAAACCTTAATAAATAAATAATATTTATATTGATCTTTAACATAATTTTACAATTATTGCACAAAAAATTTTACCAATTCAAGTAGCTGTGATTCTTACATCAAACATTTATTTTCATCCCAAATTAATTAATGATCAACCGTTTTCTTTTGAAAACTTAGTTTTTGTAGAGAAAATTTTTAGAGTTCAACCAAATGTGAAGAAGATTTATCTTCTTGTAAGAGCAGCTGATGCTGAGTCAGCCACAGAACGTTTCCATAATGAGGTATGTTCATTTTTTTAATTTTCTTCAACAATACGTGTGTTAATTTAAAGATATAACATATGTGAAGCTGCATTTTTCTTAATAATTAAATATTAATAGGTAATGAATTAATTATTTAGTATTCTAGTTTATTAGACATACATCAGTTTATGTATATATAAAAAATGTATATATAGCTTAACCTTTCATATCCATTTTAAGCAATATTTTTTATTTTTGCAAGTGATAAAAAGATTGCAATCCACCGATGTGAGTAAAGTTCAAACTACAGACCTTCTTCTTATTTAAGAGATTTTACTAATTAATTGGACTAGTCAGTACCCAAAATTGTAAGTAAAACTTGAGATTTGCATGCAATTCGTTAATCTTTTTTCATACTATTCCATCAACTACAAAAAATATAGTGATGTTCAAATTGAGATCAGAATCTGTTTAGTTATATGCATATAAAGAAATAGATTCTTATAATTGGTAGTTAAAGTGCAAATAAAAATAAAAATGTAAATATTTTATTTTATATTAATAAAGAAGTAAATCTTGACGAAATTAATATGAATCAAATATATCCTAATTTTTCTTCAAAACCCACTTAAGTGATGGATCATAAACTTGATCCAACTTGAATAAATGCAAGCCCAATTCATAGAAACTTCTTGTAGTAAGTAAGGCTGGTGTGATTGGTGTGGTTAGTTTTAATAAATGGTTAGGATTTGTGTAGTAGTTGAATAAATAAATAGTTGTGATTGATTTATGATATGTATAAATATCCACTCGTGTGTTCAATTTATGCATCAAGAGAAGCAACAAAATATCCAAGCGGTTCTTGAAAAAATAGCATATTAGTATGCTATTTCGAGGGCACATTTTGAGTACGATCCACTTATTGAAAGTGAAAAATTTTTTAAAATTCGGATTCTACTCTATAAACACTTTGAGATTGAATATTTATATATTCAAAATGATGCTTGGGTAAATGAAAAATTGACTCTCAAAATGTACCATTGAAATTAAAAATTTGAAATGGAGCTTATCCCATATGAAAAGCTAATGGATTTGTGTTTATATATAGATACTCATCCATATATAAGTAAGAATATTAAGGAGATGGATTTTCTCCATGCAAGCTTGTACAATAGGGGTGCAAATCCCAACCTGATTTGGTTGAACTCATATGCACCCGCACATCTTGCGTACACGTATATTGGTCCAAAATCACCTAGCCCTACATAACCATGTTTTTTTATTTCCTTTTAAAATTTTTAGTAATAGTTTTCAACAATTAAAATCAATAAAACTGCTTTGATCTACTAAATAAATTTTGAGTTATTTTAATTGGATCAATAGTCAGTAATAATTTTCAACAATTAAAATCAATAAAATCATTTTGATCTGTTAAATAAATTTTGAGCTGTTTTAATTGGATCAACAGTTACATACCCTCATGCCTATAAAAGGCAGAAGGCAATCCTCCTCTTCTGTTTTAGACACATCAAAAACACAATACAAAACCAAAGAACACTTAAAATATTTTCCTTCCTGACATTCTATTTTGACCGAGATTTTGCATTGTTGCGGTTCGCCGGAATTATTCGTTTGTGCTTGATGAATATTTTGTTCACGTTGCATTCTAGAAATCAAATACCAACGAACCTAACAACACCATAGTAAGTGGTAAATCTGTTTTAAGGAAACTGTTATTTAACAGGCCTCGAGTTTTCTGCTACTGCTTTCACAATTTTTTTCCTTGTAGCTGTTTACTTACAATTGTTAATTTACTATAATTCATATGTATTATGTTCTACAATATTCTGCATTACTTTACAGTTGTTAATATTTTGTATTACAATTGTAATACGATATTTTGTATTACAATATTCTTTTACAATTGTAAATTTTCTGTATTTTCAATTGCTTACTAACTACAATTTTTTAATAGTTGTAAAGAGTAAAATAAGGGTTATAGTATTTGAAAAGTGCAGTAGAAGAAACAGAGTGTTTTTTGAGTATTTGATTTTCAAAATCTCCAACATTAAGTTCTTATAGAAAAGGATTTGAGTTCATTAATTTTGCTACTTTATTTGTAGGTGCTGGGAAAAGTCTTGTTTAGAGTTTTAAAGCAAAAATGGGGACACATCCAACTTCATTTATCTCAGAAAAGCTTTCTTCTGTCCCTGGTGATATCTCTAGTGAAGACTTAGGACTGAAAGACTAATTTAAAAGAAGAGTTGTGGATTGAATAAGACATCATCGTCAATTCAGCGGCGACAACCAAGTTTGACGAAGGGTGTATTCGCGAATTCATAATTCAAATTGAACAGAAAATAATTAATTTGATCAAATCAAATTGCTCTGGTTGCAGATATAATGTTGCATTTGGTATCAATACCTTGGGAGCTATACATGTTGTTAACTTCGCAGAGAAATATGTCAGCCTAGAGGTCCTTGTTCATGTATCTACCGGTTCGTATAACTAACATTTTCAGCTTTTATCGCTTACCTACCTATCATTTTTATCATACTTCATTACACTTATCATGTATAAACTTTTACGGAAAACTCATTCTGATTACAAAACAAGCGCCTTTTGTTGTTGTAGTTTTTTTTTTTTTTGGCTTTTTTAGCTTATGTGTCCGGGGTAAGGACAGGGCTCATATCGGAGAGCTTGCTTGACGGCACGTCTGGATTAGATGTTGATGTGGAGATGAAGGTGATAGCACAGAAGGGGCAAGTGTTGAAAAATAATAAACTTGTTTACAAAATAATAATGTGTTGAGTTGTACATGGCCCTCCATCATCATGCTTCATCATCATGGGTCTACAATGTTGAGTGGAGGCTAGCTTTACACATTTGATGCCATTAAAGGATTCCTTTAGAGCATGTTAGGTGAGTGGAATATGTTTGGTATTATGATGAAAGGTTAGTGGAATGTGCTAGGTGATGTGTATTGTTATGATTATGTTTGTGTTGTATTCACTATAAATACCTATGCTATTGTGTTGTGAGATATAAGTCTAAGAGCAAGAAAGAATAAGAAGCATAACAAAGCTCTTGAGAGGAATTTGTAAGAGTGCGTAAATTGTTCTTGTAATGTTCTTGAGCTTTCTCTAATAAGCTTTGTGTTTAATCCTTCAAATTCTCCAACAAAGTGGTATCAGAGCAAGGTTTGGAGGATAAAATAGTCGTGTAGCATATCAAATCGAAGCTCTCGACGAGACGAACGCAACGCCGCAAGAATCAGCCTAATCGGAGTTCGGACGAACCCGGAATAGCCATCGGAAGTTTGCTGTCCAGAAACTAAGTTGACTCGCCGAGTTGACCAAAGTTGACCCGAGACCTCCCAAAGGTTTTTCGACGTTCCGGATTCATTCGTGCATTCAGAATCTCCAAACTCTCATCCGATTTGTGAGATATGGCAAATGGTGGTATGATGTCATTTCAAGTTCCACAATTGAAAGGGAGCAAATTTGACAATTGGAGCATCAAAATGAAAGCTCTATTGGGTGCACATAATGTGTGGGATGTCGTGGAGAAGGGCTTTATAGTACCAGAAAATGAAGGTACTTTAACTGCGGTACAAAAGGAGAATTTGAAAGACTTAAAGAAGAAAGAGAACAAAGCAAAGTATCTCATCTTTCAATCATTAGATGAAGATGCTTTTGAAAAGATCATTGGTCCGAGCATCCTCGAAAGGAACGTGGGAGAAGTTAGAAACCTCTTACAAAGGAGCGGAACAAGTTAAGAAAGTCCGTCTTCAAACACTAAGAGGTGAATTTGAGTCCTTACACATGAAAGTATCAGAATCAATTTTTGATTACTTTACTAGAGTTGTGACTGTTGCTAATGAATTAAAAAGAAATGGTGAAGAGTTGAGAGAGCTAAGGATTATTGAGAAAATACTTGGTCCAGTAGATTCCAAGTTTGACCTCATTGTAGTAACAATAGAGGAGACTAAAGATTTGGATGCTATGACGATCGAGCAACTTCAAGGAAGGTTGCAAGCTTATGAAGAAAAAATGAAGAAGAAGCAAGAGATCGAAGAACAACTCTTCGAGATGGAAATCAATCCAAAGAAAGAGAAGAAAGCTTCGATGAACGATAGAAGGCACTATGTCCGAGGAAGAGGCCGAGGACGAGGTAGAGGTCGTGGTCATGGATGAGGCTGGAATTTCAACAACAAAAACTCCTTCAAAATGAAAGAGGAGAAAGCTCAAGCAGAGGCGAGGAAGAAACAATCCACGATCGAGGTATAAAAATCTCAAGTGCAATGCTATAATTGTCAAAATTTGGGCATTATGCTTGAATCGCAGAATTCCAAGCAACATAGTAGATGAGAAAGTAAATTATATTGAAGAGAAGAATGATGGAGATGGCACACTTTTACTAGCACGTAATGACAACAATGGAAGTCAAGAAAATACTTGGTATCTTGACACGGTGCTATGCAATCACATGAGCGAAAGCGAAGCATGTTTGTGGAGATGAATGAATCGGTGAATGGTAGCGTCGCTTTTGGAGATGATTCAAAAGTACCAGTGAAGGGAAAAGGTAACATCCTTTTCACATAAAAATGGTAGCCACCAACTAATTTCAAATGTTTACTTATGTGTCCGATATGAAAACAACATTCTAAGTTTAGGTCGACTTTTAGAAAAGACTATGATATTCATCTTAAAGATTATAGTCTTTTTTAAGAGATGACAAAGGAAACTTAATTACAAAAGTGAAAATGTCGAAGAATAGAATGTTTCCTTTAAATATTCGGAATGATGTTGCAAAGTGTCTCGAGGCTTGTCATAAAGATCCAACTGGATTTGGCATCTTCGATATGGACATCTCAACTTTGGTGGACTAGAGCTACTATAAAAAAGAACATGGTGAAAGGTCTACCTTCAATCAATCATCCCAATCAAGTTTGTGAAGGATGTTTACTTGGCAAGCAATTTAGAAAGAGTTTTCCAAAGGAGTCAAACTCAAGAGCTCGGAAGCCACTCGAGCTTATTCATACTTGATGTGTGCGGTCCATTCAAGCCAACCTCTCTTGGTAAAAGTAACTACTTCCTTCTTTTCATAGATGATTTTTCAAGGAAAACTTGGGTATATTTTTAAAGCGTAAATCGAAGTTTTGAAGTTTTCAAGAAGTTCAAAGCTGCGATGGAGAAAGAAAGTGGACACCAAATCAAGGCCATGAGATCCGATCGAGGTGGAGAGTTCACTTCAAAGAATTTGTGAAGTTTTGTGATGAAAATGGAATACGACGCCCTTTGACGAGTTCGAGATCCCCAACAAAATGGTGTTGCGAGAAAGAAAGAACAGAACTATCATCGACATGGCGGAAGTATGCTCAAGAGCAAAGACTACCCAAAGAATTTTGAGCTGAAGTCTGTCGCTTGTGCAATCTATTTATCCAACCGATCTCCAACAAGAAGTGTGTGGGGCAAGACACCGTAAGAAGCATGGAGTGGAAGAAAGCTCGGCATAACCCATCCGAGAGTTTTTGGAAGCATTGCCCATGTACATGTACCGGACGAGAGAAGAGCCAAGTCTGGATGATAAAAGTGAGAAGTTCATCTTCATCGGCTATAACATCAATTCTAAAGGATACAAGTTGTACAATCCAGACAACGGAAAGATCGTGATTAGCCGAGATATAATCTTTGAGGAAGAAGGAGAATGGGATTTTGGCTATCATGTGGATGACTTCAATTTTTTTTCCTTTTGAAGAAAATGAACAAACAATGAAGGAGCAAGTAGTAGAAGAACAACAAGTGCTTGGGTTAGTCCACCTATCTCACTGACATCGACCATACATGGAGATTCACCACCATCTTTCTTAAATGAAAGAGCCGAAGAACGCACGAGGAGTCTTCAAGATCTCTATGAGGTAGCCGAGAGACATGATAATCTCACTCTATTTTGCCTCTTTCGCTGATTGTGAGCCAGTTTACTTTGAAGAAGGCATACAAGATGAAAAATGGAGAATCGCAATGGATGAAGAAATCAAAGCCATAGTGAAGAATGACACTTGGGAACTTACTACACTTCCCAAAGGTCACAAAGCCATCGGTGTCAAATGGGTTTACAAGACGAAGAGAAATGTCAAAGGTGAGATTGAAAGGCACAAGGCGAGGTTAGTTGCAAAAGGCTATAGTCAAAAAGCTGGCATCGACTATGATGACGTATTTGCTCCTGTAGCCCGAATGGAAACTATAAGACTAATCATTTCTTTAGCAGCCCAAAAACAGTGGAAGATTCATCAAATGGATGTAAAGTCTGCTTTCTTAAATGGATTTATCAAAGAAGAAGTCTACATCAAACAGCCATTGGGCTATGTGGTGGAAGGATATGAAGATAAAGTTTTGAGATTGAAGAAGGCACTTTATGGGTTAAAGCAAGCACCAAGGGCATGGAATAGTAGAATCGACAAATATTTCAAAGAGAATAGCTTCACCAAATGCCCACATGAACATGCTCTCTACGTCAAAGTCAAATCAAAGATGGAGACATCTTGATTGTATGCCTGTACGTGGATGATCTCATTTTCACTGGAAGCAATCCAAGGTTATTTGAAGAGTTTATGAGAGTGATGGTGAAAGAGTTCGAGATGACTGACATTGGACTAATGGCACACTACCTGGGCATTGAAGTCAAGCAGAAGGAAGAAGGCATATTCATTTCCTAAGAATGCTATGCAAGGGAAATACTCAAGAAGTTCAAGATGCATGATTGCAAGCCTGTAAGTACGCCTAATGGAATGCGAGTCAAATTGTCCAAACATGATGAAGAAGAAAGAGTTGATCCAACTTTTTCAAGAGCCTTGTTGGAAGTTTACGTTACTTGACATGTACGAGGCCGGACATTCTCTATGCTTGGTTGGGCTCGTTAGTCATTATATGGAGAATCCAACAATCACCCATTTTAAAGCTGCAAAAGAATCATTCGCTATATAAAAGGTACAATTGATTTTGGCTTATTATACTCATTCTCTGATGATTACAAGCTTGTTGGATATAGCGATAGCGATTGGAGTGGAGATTTAGATGATCGAAAGAGTACCTCTGGATTTGTATTCTTCATGGGAAACACTGCTTTCACGTGGATGTCAAAGAAGCAGCCAATTGTCATACTTTCCACCGTGAAGTCGAGTATGTAGTCTGCTACTTCGGTGTTTGCCATGCAATTTGGCTAAGAAATTTGTTGAAGGAGTTGGGTTTGTTCCAAATAGATCCAAGCTGAGATCTTTGTTGACAACAAGTGCTGCAATTGCCCTATCAAAGAATCCGGTCTTCCATGATCGAAGTAAGCATATTGACACTCGCTACCATTTCATAAGGGAATGTATTGAAAGAAATGATGTACAAATAAAGTATGTCAAATCTCAAGATCAAGCAGCTGATATATTTACTAAGCCATTGAAACAAGAAGATTTTATCAGATTGAGAAATTCATTGGGTGTTATGAAACAATTGGCTGTGGAAATCAAAGAAATGAACGGCAAAAGTGAAGGAGAACAAGTACAAGTACGAAAAAGATGATTAAATGCATATTCCTACAGGGCATTGTTCAATCAAAATAAGAAGAATAAAGCCAAAGAACAAGTTGGTGATAATTTCACTAAACTCCTCAAGCAAGAAGTCTTAGAGTCACAGAAACAAGTTTAAGGGGGAGTGTTGAAAAATAATAAACTTGTTTACAAAATAATAATGTGTTGAGTTGTACATGGCCCTCCATCATCATGCTTCATCATCATGGGTCTATAATGTTGAGTGGAGGCTAGCTTTACACATTTGATGCCATTAAAGGATTCCTTTAGAGCATGTTAGGTGAGTGGAATATGTTTGGTGTTATGATGAAAGGTTAGTAGAATGTGCTAGGTGATGTGTATTGTTATGATTATGTTTGTGTTGTATTCACTATAAATACCTATGCTATTGTGTTGTGAGATATAAGTCTAAGAGCAAGAAAGAATAAGAAGCATAATAAAGCTCTTGAGAGGAATTTATAAGAGTGTGTGAATTGTTCTTGTAATGTTCTTGAGCTTTCTCTAATAAGCTTTGTGTTTAATCCTTCAAATTCTCCAACAGCAAGAACTGAAAACCGAGGGAGCTTCACAAAATAAAATTACACTTTCCATGAAAGCTTTGAGCATCAAAAGGTTTTTTGTGAATTATTTTAGCACTCAACACAAATTAAAGTGGGTTATTCAAGGAAATAAAATTGTAAAGGGGAGTGCTAAAAGGTCCACTCCAGGTTAAATTTTTAAATAATTTATTTGACACTTCTAGCTTTGATGAATGGGTTAAAATTAGGGATGGCAAGAAGACATATCTCGATTTCAATCCCCTTACTCCTAATCCGAATTCATGACAAAAATGAAGATCCATTCCTAACCCAAAATCCTTTTTATTTTTAAAACATTTTAAGTCAAAAAAACTTTTACTTGTCACTCGCGGAGGGAACAAGAACTTTCGTATTTATGGTAAAATACTAAAATTAGAAGGTAACAAACAAACAACATAACCAACTTCAAGTACTCCTCTTCTTCTAAGTTTCAAAAGTCAATACTAAACTCGTTTTATTTAACGTAATCATTAGTAATATAATTTTCAGAGCAAACATGCACGGATGGCCAAACACATATGCATTTACCAAGATAATGGGAGAGACGCTTATGCAAGACTCAAAAGAAAGTCTATCAGTGGCACTATACGCCCTACTACCGTCACTGGTACTTACAAAGAACCCTTTCCCGGTTGGGTTGAGGATCTAAAGTAATCACAAAAATCCTACTGTAATTTTCATATTGAGAAGAAAAATTAGATTATCCTTCTGGAGAGCCAGAAAATTTTATTTTTTCGCTTACTGGTTTACAGTAATGCTTCTTTATCTGTAATACATTTTTTAGTTTCTTATGAAAAAAAAGGGATATTTTAATTTTTTTTCCTACTAAAATCAATATTTACCACTTAAGTTCTTACTGTTTCTATAATATCCAAAAACCCTACCACAAAAATTTAAGGGAAAAAATGGTAAATGGGTTATTTGCTCGATATTTAATCTTGGAAATATTAAATAATAGTTATTATAGATAAATATTTTAAAAAATAAAAAAGTACAATAAAAATATCTTATTATTAATTTTTTATTCACCACACCAAACCTATATTCTTATTTTTAGTATTTAAATCTTTTTATTTTTATTTTAATTTATATGATTTATTTAATTTATAATCTATATAAATAAAAATATATTTGAAAATAAGGATAACACAATAAAATTAAGGTACCAATTAATAATTGATATTATGAAAATAAAATGGGTAATGGTATATATTGATTTCAGTATGAGATAACTAGCAATCTTTAGCATTGTAATTCAAATTAGAAACTGAAGACTACAAAAATAATGAAACTAAATAAGATCGGGTGTAATAACTTTGTTCCAATTATTTGGAAATAAAATGCTACCCTTATAAATTTCTTCTATTATTCAATTTCTGAACTTGCATTTTAATTTGTTTATACAGAAACATCAACGCCCCTTTAGCTCGCGCTGCTCAAGGAATGTTACCTTGTTTAGTCGGAGAAACTAAGACTATTATAGATGTGGTAAGTTCAGTGAATTATGGCACGTTAGACTATAGTTTTCAAAAATAAAATAATTAAAATTCAAGAATTAATTATATTTACAGATACCGGTTGACATGGCGGTGAATGCTATGATCGTTGCCATGGTGGCTCAAGCAAAACAACCTTCTGATGCCATTATTTATCAAGTCGGATAATCTTTAAGAAATCCTGTGACACTCGGGAGTATTCTAGAATACAGCTTCGATTATTTCAGGAACAAACCATTGATTAATAAGCATGGGAAGCCCGTCAAGGTTAGCAAGGTTATACCCTTGAGAAGTACCGCCAGCTTTAACAGATACATACAAATCCGCTACTTGTTACCACTCAAGGTTTGTTCTGAACCTCAAAATTTACAAAACACACACACATATATAAATTAAAGATGATGATTTATAAGTACCGGCCTCCATTATATGTTGAGCACTTGAACATGTGACATAATTATGAAACTTCTTGTGATGAAAATAATAATTTTTATTAATATGTCTTTAAATTTAATAAAATTTGACATAGAATAGGTGAAAAGTTTAGAATATTTAAAAATATTACTATATTAATCTTAGTTCAACTTCAACGTGGTGTCGAACTGCAGGTATTAGAAGTGGCAAATAAAGTATTTCGGCAATACTTTCATGGCGTGCACAATGGTCTGAGTAGGCAGGTTAAGCTGGCGATGCCATTGGCAAAATTGTACAAACCATTCTTATGCCTCAATGCCATATACGTTAGAAGTTTACAAACCATACTTTTTTATTATGATGGATCTTCTAATTGAATTTATAATAAATACTCTTTTGGTGAAAATTTTACCAATATAACTTTTTTATTTGTTGCAGCTTTGATGATAAAAACACAGAGAAATTGAGGATGGCAGAAAGAGACCGAAACTGATTTGTTTTCTTCGATTCAGATTCCATTGACTGGGGAGATTACTTCATGAATACCCATATGCCTGGTGTGGAAAAATTAATACAACCAAAAAGGTTATCTCCAAGGACAAAAGCTTTTAGAAATACACATATGTCCTCAAACAGAATCATCACTGGGAGAGTTATTCTTTTGACATCCGTCGATACTTGTCGCATGGGATATACACATTTGCCGGTTAGTCGCCAGGATAAGAAATATTTTCAAAGGCAGCTGCTGTCGAAAATGACATTTAATGCCCTCAAGAATAATAAGATTGGAGCAACACCAGTTTATCTTTGGATACCAATTGCGGGAATGTATGCTCTTTAAACTATATTTATATATTTTAGAGGGAAGAACACCACCACTCTGATGTTTGATGAAATCGTCATGGAAACCTCATTATTTTTAAAATTTGCCTCAGAGATTTCGATTAGGACAATTATGTCCTTTGACTACTAACATTTAACTATATTTCTGTTCAAAAGAGTCTATGCGATCATTTTTAGAAATAAGGGAGTCATGTAACCATTTTGCTAAACTGCGTAATAAAAGTGATTGAAGTATTTTAATAAATTCCTGAGTGCATGATTATTTGAATAAAGTCATTTTTAATGTATTGATTCCATTGTCTGGATTGTGTACCCTTATTTACATTGATAAATACAAATTTCATCACATTTTCTATTGAAGTATTTTTAAGAATATCTTAAATGCATAGCTATTTGAATAAAGCCATTTTAAGGATTCCATTCGTAATTTGTCCCTCCAATAATATATATGATGTACACTTTACAACTAGACCTACTAGACCTCGTATCATAAACAACAATTATCGGAACAAGTGAATTGACATTCAACAATTGAATGCTCAAATGGAGTAACTGACCTTCATTATCCAGTTGGTGAATGCCACCTCCCTTATTAGGATATCAGTTGAAATACTAATATATTGATTTATTTTTAAACTCGCATTTAGAATGAGTTTCTTCAAATAAATTTTGAGATAACTACCATTATACTTGGCAATGTGCAAATGAGGAAGTGGCAGAAAACTAGGCCCAAAATGCAGAAAAAGTGAATAATATTTTATATAACTACCATTATACTTGGCTCTATGCATAGGAATTAGGACGATGATGGATCAATTTGATATAATTTCATTACGCCACCACAACGAGGGCATTACAAGCCTAAATCATGGAAAATTAGAAGAGCAAGATCACTACAACATTAGCAACCGCTGATTTGCATGTGTTGTTCATTAAATGTTGCAGGAGAAAGAATAGCCATTCTCAGCAATTCCTATATTTACTGAGCCTCATCATGAGATTCACAAACATTTGGTCTGGTAATGCAGAGCAAAGTTTGCGAAGAAGACTTGACCTTACTTTTAAATAATATAGGCACGTGCCATGATCCTTTTTCTGATTCCTGAAAACCAGAGAATGGATTTTCAACACTCTGTTCAACAAGTACTTCCAGAGTAGAAATATATGATAGATTCAAAATATTAAATGAGTCATGGGGAAAATGAATCTAAAATACTTGAGACAACATTAAAATAGAAAGCATTTAAGCGGTTTATTTAGTCTATCAAAAACTTTCCCACTTCTAATGATACTCCATTTAAGATGTTAAATGATTCTCAAGTAATCTCACATCCAATAATAAAGATGCAAGAGCAGTAACTGTTACTGCTAGCAACTATCAGGCGAACTATAATTTGGAGTTTCTATGTTCAACTCTAGGGAGCACATATGGATAAGGATATGATACAATGGGTTTATGACAGTACAAGAATACCATATCATCTCGTTAAATTGGTATGCGTTCTATAGCAAGAGCAATTATATGTTTCAAATATGAGCAGAATATCGTACTAAATGAAGCTACGATGACAAACAATGAAATACCTGGATTACAGAAGAGTAAGGGGGTGGCATCTGAAGTTTCAGATTGCCCTTCACAAAAGTATAATGAACCTGCAATGCAGAAAAATCAAGTTTAGAAGTCATAAGCAAACTAAAATTTGAAATAAGATACTCTAATAGCCTCACAAAATAAAACTAATGCGTATTGTAAGACATTTAAAATAGTTTTCGTGTTTTGTTATTTTTATTGAATCCTATCTCTCGCCGTTACTTGTTTTTTGACAACTAACCAAATCCTTGAAAAAAAAAAAGGGAGAATTACAACAAAAAATTCTACATCTACGAAAAGGAGATCTGCCCAACACCCTAAACCAGACACAAGAGTAAAATATGCTGGAGCTCGATAGCCTCAACATGCACAATAATGAGTGAGCATAAAGCAACCAAGAGAACATGCCACTCCATTAGAACCAAATGAAATATTTAAAAAGACTTATTAATGGAAAATTTTACAACCAAAATTCTGGCATCATTCAGAATCAGCAACCATGGCTTAATGTGCAAGGTCATAGAATATGGTATTTGTTAACAGAGAAGCAAAATATAAGATAGTTGATAATTGTGCCATATATATCCAATGACGAAGGGAGTAATGATAAAAATTAATGAAAGCAAAAATAATGCCAAGAATTAAATTATATAGATAGCAGATATGGTTTAAAGAATATCGAACCTGATGTCTTTCTTTCCACTTCAGAAAAAAATTGGTTCCTAATAGCTCAAAAATGTGATCTCGCATTTCATCATTTGTAACAAGCAAACACCTGAGTTTTACAGCAGCATAGAGCCAATACCTGAATTGCAAGAGAACTTATCAATATTCTTATTCAGAAAAGAAAGCGACAGAGAGAGAGAAAGTGCGCTTTCAGTATTTGCTCAATGTACCATTAATAGTTTATTAACAAAAAAGTTAACTACAGTTCAGTTCCTACTTCATTCAATTAATCGCCGAAGCAGTGAAAATACTCATTTAGTCATTTTGAAAGGATATTATCATATGGGTGTATTCATAAATTAGGCGCAACAGTTGAAACATCAGAAATCAAGTTCATCAAGTAGAGGAAAATTTGTGCCATGAAAGATTGCTAAATATCAGATCAGAATAAGTATTTTAACCACAAAAGTAAACAGATCATTAAAAGCACAAGTACCAGTCATCATTGGAACCATGTGGTGTCATATAAAGAACACCTTTCTCATTCCACTCCTCAACCAAATTTCTGTGAGAAGGATTCTCCAAAAGTGATCGAAGCCGTTTATTGTGCAAGATGACAAGTGGCCATTTATTACCACTTCTATCATACAATTCTTTCACAACAGCATCAAGCTGCTCCATTACAAGTTCAATTAAATAAATATAATGAGCTATACAAATTAATAGTTAGCAAAGAGTGAAGCCAAAAAAATAAAAAAGGAGTAATAAGCCACCAACTTAAGGTGTACAACCTGAGGAACGCTGAATCCTCCCTCTGCAAAATTCTGTTGGTAGAGCCCAATATTTGCTCCATCGACTATAGCTTCATAATTGGCATTTTTCTCCAGCCAACCCTTTATACACAAACAAAAAAGTGAATACATAACAAGGAAAGGAAAGGAGTATATCTGAGTTCAAATTAAAACAAATAAACAGAGGAGAATGAAGATAAATGCATACAGCTTTAAATTTACCATGAAAAATTATATTCTACAACTTCTTGTTGATTTTTAAAGACTCTAAAAAATTCATTGAGCACTAATTCAGGGATGATGACTTTTGATCTAATTTTACATATGCAATATGTTTCCCGGAACAAGGAAAAGACTAAAAAATGTTGATTTCTGGAATACTTTAGAAAGCCTAATTAGCATGTCTAGAAATTAATGACTCAAGATTCCAAAAGAAATTCATAAGATACCACCTCCATGTCCAACAATTAAAAAAAAAAAAATCTGGGAGGGAGAGTTTGTTTAAAAGCAAAAAGCACGAGAGCATAAAAAACAACAAATGATCAATTACAAGGTACTCAGCTAGCAAGATGGGAAAAGATGAATTATTACAGTAATTAACTACACATCAGTTGTCAGATATAAATCCTATCTGTTATCAAAGTAAACTTTAATCTTAATTATCAAACTACAGAGTGACAGAAGCACTAAATTAAACTAAGTCAATCAATGCCAAAGTCATACACCAACCCTCAAACTATATTCAATTCCTCTTTTATTCTAATTTCAATATAAGCGATTAACAACTCCAAACAAAAATATCATCCATAAAAAGTACTACATGAATCACAGAAAACAAAAGCAAAATGAGTAAATCATAGAGAACCACTCACCTGAAACTCACTAAAATTTGCCTTGACCTCCCGCTCCATAGCCAATGCAGCTACAGACTCTGCAAACTTCTCAGTCTCCACATCATCAATATCAACACAAGCCAATTGATCACCGCAACAACAACAGTTTCCACTCTCATCCACGCTCCCTCTCTTCACCACCCACTGGCCCTGCCCAATCCACCCCAGCCCATGCCAGCCTCCACCATTCTTCAAAACCGCATTTTTCACCAAACCTACATCGCAACTCACTCCATTAACCTTCTGTCCACTGAACCAATCCTCAATAATTTTCCCCGTCTCTTCATTCACACACCTCACAGTACTCCTCAACTTCTGCAAATACTGATAAACTTTCTCTACTCTCCCCGTCTCTGCACTCACTTTCAGCAAAGCCGCAGTCTGCTGCTCCTCTAAACTCAACCCCATCAAACCCATATGCTCCTCCACTTCATAAGCCTTCTCAGCCTCCAAATTCTCACAAAAGCAGAACAAAGCCGGATCATAAGTTCTCAACCTCGGAACAACATTGAACTCATTATTCATTTTCTTAATCAACTCAAATGCATAATCACCATCATTCTTCGACGCTGCCAGCCTAGCAACGGACGTGATCGAGGCCTCATTTGGGATGACATTATTCGACAACATTTGATCAAATACTCGAAACCCATGACGTAAAGCTGAGTCTTTCGATGATGGGTCAGTAGCAGAATTGGAGCAGAGGTAAAGAAGAGCATTGAAGTGATGTAGAGAGAGTCGGAGATTTTGAGAGAGAGCGGAATCGTATAAGGAGATTGCAGAGGCAAGGTCTTTGGATTTGGAGCAAGATTGGAGATTTATAAGGAAATTGGTTTCTGGGTTTGGATTTGTTTTGCGTTTTTTGTTGGGTTTTGAAGGATTTGTAAACGTTGTGTTGCTCATGGATGTTGAGGGGTTTTGCAGAGGTTTGAAGAAGAACCCTAAACGGTCATGTGATGTTCATGTTGGTTTGATTTGATTTGGTTCGACTTTTGGGGCAGGATGAAAATTTTGAGAAAGTTGAATCAGAATATGAAGTTTTGGACTGGGCTTATGTAAGGTACTATTTCCACACCTGTAAACTTCTAATAAAACTCCTTGTCCGTATAACAATTTTGATCATAGCACCTCCATTTGAATGAAAAAATTTATGTCATTAAGCACGTAAATTGAAGGAGTACCTACATATTCTTGGAGTAGATTTTCAAGTCAATACCTGGTAAATCTTTGGACTATTACAAATTTGAAGCCTTATAATATATTTATAGATATAAGATACGGCAAACTTTTAAAATTTGTTTGAACTACTACTTTTTGCTTATATAAAAATTTGAAGCCTTTTTTGCGCTTACAAATTTTTTTGGAAAATTTATATAAATGACCACAAAAATTTTGTATTTATCAAAATTGACACTTAAAATTTATTTTTATCAACATTAGCTAAACCACACAAAATATAATGAAAATATCCTTCTCATTTTTCACCAAGCTTCCTCTCTCTCACCGAAAACTCTCTATCACCCAAATTGATCACCCATCGACGACATCTTTCCACAGTACGTCGAAGTTCTTCGGCGGCAAACGTAACCAAAATCACAGCCAAGATCTCCAAAATATGTGGTTAGTTAAAAAAAAAAAAACCTAGGTTTAGTGTTGTGTTAGTGATGGTGGTGGAGAATTGAAGTGTTTGTGCTGTTGTTAGGGTGGGTGAGGTTGGTCGTGTGGGTGACGGGATACCCATCGCATGAATTTGGTGCGATCTGCTACACATCGCACAAAATTGGTGCGATCTGCTACACATCACACCAAATTAGTGCAATGGGATGCTTATCGCACCAGGTTTGGTGTAATAATGTGCGTGTCGCATATGATCTATGTGCGAGCCTATCGCACCAAATGTCAGTTTTGATTTTTTTTTAAATCTAATTTAAATTTATTTTTATAAATACAATATAATAATATTATAAATATAATGCATATATGGCAAAATCCAAAATAGCAAAGCATGATCGACTAGAATCAAGAAATTAATCGAGCATGATGAAGTTAGCTTATGTCGATCACTTCCCTAGGCGTATTACAAGTATGTATAAATTAGATACAGTTGTAAAAGCCATCTAGGAAAACTTAATAAAACGATAGTTGCAACTGTTCATGAAAGATATATTTGGGCATTTTTTGGATTGCTGAAGCTTTTTGTTCAGTGACGTAATTGTGCATATTGTGTTGCTTAGACAAGTGGCCTATGAAGAATGCAATGAGAAAAATCAGTTATGGTTTTCAATTTGTAAGTATTTGATACACTTATTAGTTGGAGAGTGGTGCCTTGTTACAAGACTTTCCTACGGTGCATATACAACTTAATAAGTATTTTGATAGTTTGTTTCATAACCTAAATCTTAGCCAATTCGACTTAAGATTTGAATACTTGGACTTCGAGCCTATGGATGACATTGATGCACTAAAAATCACGCTCTATTGTTTTACAGACAGAGTACTAAAAGGAAGAAAAATATCATTATCAAATCAATTTTTCATTACTTACTGAAGTAAATGATATAAATCACTACCGAGGTTGTCAATAGGGTCGTTTGCCATGGAAAATGATATATGATAATCTTGACAATGCATTAAATGGCAAAGACAAGAAATTTAAGAAGACTCGCTTGGAAATGCCAAACTATAAAATTGAAAAGTACAATGTTTATGGCTTTACATCCGGGATTTACGTGTGTTAAAATTATTTTTTGGATTAATTAGTTTTGTAATATTGAATATCTAACAATAGGTTTTATGACTTTCTCACTTTGCTTTTTGCAGGCTTGGATTTTTGAAGCGATCGAAGGGTTGCCATCAGAGTAGGTCTTGAAAAAGAAAAAGAAGATTCTTGCATTGTGCAATGGAAGTCCATCTCTTCTTTTAAAATAAACTTTACTGAAGTTTATTCATTGTTCAATGATAATTCTCATCTTGTAAAGTAATATATATTGGTAGATGTATAATGCTTATAATACTATTTTTTATATTACTAAATACTAGCTAATTAGACTAACCTGGGTTGAATTTATAGTAGGAGAACGTTTTACAAACTATCGAGTTCAAAAATACTAGTTGATTAGACTAACTATCAAGCACAAAGGAGAAAGCTAAAAAATATTGACAGATTGTGGAGGATTACATGCCACATATCCCAAGTTTGGTCTATAATGTAGGTATTATTTAGTGCATCATACCACTATTATTTATTGGTTAATTGAAACTCGAAATTTTTTGGCTTATTATTTACTCATTTGGAATGGTAATTTGTACAGCATCAACTTTCAATCAACGTGCCACCGAATACAAGGCAAATAGAGGAGCATCACGATACTGCGAGCCGAACACTAGAGTAGCAAAATGTTGCTGAGGAAAAGCTTCTTATAGATGACCATCACGAACTGACATACGAGTCTAATTAAACACATGATTCAGAGGTTATAAATCATTTACTTTACTTTACTTTACTCATACATAAGTCATTTAAACACTCTCGCATATATTTAGATTTTCTAATTTTTTTTATAGTAATAGTTTTGGATAAAGCATCATAATGAGTACATCATTTGACGGATGAACAAGATTGATAGTTCTATTTCTGAATTGAAGTTAGTTTTTGAGCCAGAGCACAAAGAAAATAAAGAATTTAGACAAGCGATGATGGGATTTATCAGTTTGTATACTGAAGTATACCATTTAACAATTGAATTCTTTTAACTTTTAATCCAATATTTATTTAACATATTCATCATGGTGAATCGACAGATTCTAGATGATTGTGGAGTGTATGCTGATGTTGGCAATTAGAACGTTTCTACTCTGATGTCATTATATAGTTTTTATGGGGATGTAAGTGGGGAGAGCGTGTAGATCCTCATGGAGGCGCCTTCAGGCATTAGTAAGTTTGGTCCTCTGTACAAACCGTCATATGTTTTTAATAGTCCTTACTTGATTCCTTCATTCTAGCGAGGAAAAAACATCAAGCCTCTACCCACACTCTAAATAATGGACCATGAAATCGACCAAAGAATGAGTGTGGATATAAATCCACTCTGAGGATTGGAGGATCCACGTCTATATGATGAGTTCGATCAATGGTTTGCTGAAAAAATCACAATGAATCGTCCCGTCCGACATTCATACTCGTTTTTTAAAATATTTTTGGGCCACGCTTTAATGTGATATGGTTAGGTGACGAGGTAATTTTTTATTATTTATTTAAGTGTTGTTGATCTTGTGTATTATTTTTTGTTCTTAATTGACATGTTTCTATTCCTCCACAGCATATTCATGAGTATCTCATTTGATTAGTGAAAAGCAACGGCAATATTCGAATACCTTACCTCAGCATGTCATGCATACAGACACATTTTTTTGGATAATGACTTTACAAAACTTATAATCATTGTTTTTATTTCTTATCTCCTATTGCCGCAAAGTGATGCTAATTTCTAATTTTTTATGTAATATATGTACTAGGTATTTTTGAAACAATTATGGAACAACAGGGATTGTGCGATTGATTCATTACAATATAGCAATAACTTGAATAACTATATTGGTGGGAGGTAGGATATTATGTCAAAATAGTTGACGGATGTTAATATGGTGTGTACAATTTATGCATTTTTAGACACAACAAAAGCCTGGTAGTGGCGATTGCATGTTTTTTTTTATTATTATTTTATTATGTATTAACGTTCGGGTTCAGGCTTGATTTTAATAGTAGCCATGGGAACTACTTTAGAAAGAAGATTGTGGTGAACATATTTAACGACAATATTGGATTGTAGGCTAGTATAGTCATTTAAATGTTAATGTATGAATATATATATATATATATATATATATATTTTTTTTTGCTTGAACGTACTTAAGTATATACAATTTTAATACTTGTTTTGTAATAATAAATAAAATAAAATAACTTAATGATATATAATTATGCAATATACAAAAAATAAGAATTCATTATATAATTACTTCAATAATGCAACTAGATTCGATTTGACAAAATAGGATTCTTACATCGCTTACATCCCACTTGTCGAAGGTATTTTGGGCAATTTACAACAATTAGGTGATTATACTTCTACAGGTGGATAAACGTGCATCTCTTGAATTTCATTTGGAGCTTCCCAGTCTGCCACGTCAGCAACTGGCTCCATTGTTTGTGCATAAGCCGTCATTAATGATTTTTTGGTATAAAAATCATAACAAATGCTTATGTAATCCATTTAGACACTTAGACAAGCGGCATTTGCATGCTCACAGGCAAGCTAATCAAGTTAGAATACTCTATAGGAGCAAGCCTTGTTGTGTATGTCAACTAACCCCTCATTAATACCACCACCCAAAACATGAAATCAATGCTAAGACACATGACGAACAATCATTCTTTCGGCCAAAGTTCTCATCTCAACAACTATTTCATCTACCCATGTTGTTAGATGAGTACTCATCGATTCAGTCATAATTTTTCTATCATAAAACAATTGCTGCAATATTTTTCTAAAGCGATCAACAAGATAAGTAATAAAAAATTTTCGAGGTTCACTCATGAAAGAATTCATGCACTCTGCGATATTGGTAGTAAGAATACTATATCTTCTGTCTTTAAACTCAAACTTTGTCCAATTACATGTACCTATATTTCGTTGTAATATTAGTAATCTTATTTTGCTGTAATACATTGGTGAAAAATTTTACATGATGAACATCATCTTTTGAAAACTTAAATATATAAAATAAAATTGGAGACACCGTCATTGAAGAATATTGCCATGTATACATGTAAAATATGCACTTATTTAGTGAATATTTCATGAATAAGATGTTCATGAATAACAACATAATTTTAGAATAGTTCTTTAGGAACATGTTTTGAAAGAAAATCTTCATTATGTGCATTGCAATCCTTCAAGGATATATTTTTAATTTTCTTTCATTTTTTTATAATATTCACACTATAGGATGAATTTTTTTAATTCAAAGAATACAAATATATAATAGTAATTGAATATTAGAATACGAAATGTCAAACAATAACAATATAAGTAATGATGATAAAAGTATGAATTCATCGATGTGTTATTTTAAATTATCAAAATGCATATACAAATGCAAATATGATTTTAGGAAGAATTAAGTGAGTTCAACTCATACTTTTAAGAGTAAGATCAAAGTAGAGATATTATCATATTTTAAAGAGCATAAAAAAAGATCTCTTGTGGCTAGAGACTAATGCTAATAACGTGTTAAATTATTTATTAATTAAGAGCACAATAGTATAGTAAGACAGAGAGATAAAGTAAATAAGAGGCATAACAATAGTTTAGAGACAACTTTTATTCAATCTCAAGTATATGCAAAGAAGGAGATGGACATGAGGCCCTTCTTTTATAGTCTCATAATCATACAAATAAAGTAAATGATTAGTAAATAGATAGTTATAACTTCTTATGAGATAGTGAGAATTATAAAAAATAAGATTTGTTTGGTGGAGAGATGAATAGTTATTTTGATGAATATCCACATAATTATAATTATTTCATAACATAAAATTATTATTTAATACTTAATTTCAATAATTAATAATAAAATCCTAAAATATTAATAAATTTAAATAATATTAATTTAATTTTAATATTAATATAAAATAATATTATTTATATAATATAGTCCATACTACACTAAACAAAATATTGCATTATAACTTAATGCAATGAACCTTAATATAATGCAATACAGTGTGTTAGACACACCCTTAGAAAATTAACTATATATTTATGATACAATTAATATTCTTGGTGAGATTTAGCTAATATTAGAAGGTTGTCTAATGTTGGTGCTCATATATTTATGATGCAATAAATATTCTTGGTGAAATTTAGCTAATATTAGAAGGTTGTCTAATGTTGGTGCTTTTTATATTTTTTTTTCACACCGATATTCTATTCACTAATGTTATGAAAGCAATCATAATGATACCAGGTTTATTGGTATAAAAAGCTCTATCATATAAAGCTCTTCTATTACCTCTAACTCTTGCTCTGTTTTCTTTAAATTAATCCTTTACCCAATGGAATCATTTAGTGTTCTCCAATTTCTCAAGGACAAGACAATTTTCGTCATTGGTGCCACTGGCTTTCCAGCAATGAGTATTAGCACGCATCTCTCCATTTAACTCTCCCTCTCTTCCTTTCCACATTGGTGTTTAATAAATTTTCTTTTGTTGATTTATTGCATTTGTCAATTGTTATTTCAGTTTTTGTGGAGAAGAAACTGAGAATTCAACCAAATGTGAAGAAGCTCTATCTTCTCATAACAGTAGGGGACAATAAGTCTGCTAAACAACGCATGTTTCGTGAGGTAATTACTTAATTAGTTATGGTTTTAATTTGTTTATAATGTTGAAATATTGACTTGAAAATGGAAAATTCAAAGTGAACAAATTATACATGCTAGTTGTTGACAAAGTGTGCATGGTTTTTGAAATTTGATTGCAAATCCTCACATGATCTTTGGCTATTATGAATGGTTGGTAATCATACTTGAATTTGTCAACATTGTTGATTTTGGTTGCACTTTATTCAAAGACTTTTTGGAGCTAAGAACTACATGCATGCACTATCTTTGGCTATAAATACTAAGCCAATTGTTCATTTTAAAAGCATTCCACAATTGAGAGCAATTACAAGTAAAGCAATTGAGAGAGTGCTTCCACTTGAGTGCTAGGAGAATTCATTTGGGTGTATTGGGGTATTGGGTTTTTTGTGAGTTTTTTCCAATTTGTAAATTCTCACTTATTAGTAAAATTATCTTCCAGTCTTTGCCCATAAATGTAGGCTTTATGCCGACCCAAGTAAATTATTGTGTCAATTTTCTTTGTAATTGTTTACACACATTTAAGTTTCTCCAACAATCACAGTTACCATAAATTGATAATCTGTTCAACCTACGCTTTCGCACAACATGTAAAGATCTAGAAACGTAATCAACATATATAATCTATGAACAGGTGATAGAGAAGGACTTGTTTAGAGTGCTGAGGGATACATGGGGTGACAATTTTGACTCCTTTATATTGGAAAAGGTGGCTGCAGCGCCTGGTGATGTTTCTTACGAGGACTTGGGAATCAAAGACTCTAATTTGCAGGAAGAAGTGTACAGACAAATAGACTTGGTGGTACAAATTGCTGCTATAACAAAATTTGATGATAGGTATTGACAACAATTTAATTTGTACTTTTTTCTATCTTTAATTATCTGACGATGCTATATATGAGAACTGTCCTTTGATTTTTCTTTTTTTAATAATATTTTCTCTGTAGATATGATGCTTTGTTCGGCACCAATACAATGGGAGCTTTCCATGTTTTGAATTTTGCAAAGAATTGTGCAAAAACGCAGATCGTTGTCCACCTGTCAACTGGTGAACATATTATGTACTCGCTTGACCTGAGAAAAACCCATTTGAAATTATTCGATTACACAGGGAATAACGGAAACGTGACTTTCTGTTCAAACTTAAAATTTGTTATTACCACCTGATTATCTGATAATAAGTTTTTAATACCGCATTTCACCTGGCTAATTAAAAATATTAGAGAAAGTGCTTGATTCTAAAATTTAAGCTAACAAGGAATGATTTAACAATAATATTTAAAATAAGTTTTGACAAAAATTATAATAGAAAGAAAACATGATTGAACAGTGAACGGGACATTTTCACATACAAATTAATTATTAGTTTGAACCTATACAAATCGAAGCTAGTTAATTTATTGATTAAAATATAATTTTATCCTTGCAACAGTATATTTTTCTGTTGTTATTTAAACATTAAAAATGACATTCGGTTTTAAAAATTTATCAAGCCTCAATTGGTCAAAACAATTTTTAAAAGGGATAAATATCTACGTATATTTTCTTTCTAAATGGTTAGTTTCCAATTTTTATTTCCTTTTTAACATTGTTTGTTTAGCCAACTTCATGAGTTAATTCAGATGACTTTTTCAGCTTATGCGTGCGGCGAAAAATCGGGACTGATTCTCGAAAATTCATTTACGATGGACGAGATGCTCAAATGGCCGCGTAAATTGGATATCATAGCAGAAAAGCAATTAGTTGAGCAAAAATTAAATCATCTTCAAACAACCTGTGCAACTGAAGGGGATGTCACAGCACACTTGAAGGATTTCGGCATGGAAAGGTTTCAATATAGGCTTGTTAAGTTTCATTTACAGCGTGTTATAGTAACTGACAAGTCCAATTAAATTAGTTAAATTGGATCTTTCCCCCTGTTGAAAAATTCAAATTCAAAGCTAAATTGTTCAAAGTTTGGCAAAGCACATGTTCAAAGTTTGGCCAAAATTATTCAAAGGTAAATTGTTCAAAGTTTGGCTAAAAATTAGGTAATCACCAACCAAACTTTGACAATTTTAAAGGTTTTGTGAAATAGTGCTACCATGCATTCCTATAAATAGCGAATGCTCTTCATTTGTTAAGGCATCCCAAAATTGAGAGCAATTACAAGTGAAGCAATTGAGAGAGTTGAGATAGCTTCCACTTGAGTGCTAGGAGAATTTATTTGGGTGTATTGGGCTATTGGGTTTTGTGAGTTTTTCCAATTTGTAAATTCTCATTTGTTAGTAAAATTATCTTCCGGTCTTTGCTCGTGGATGTAGGCTTTACTGCGAACCACGTAAATTATTGTGTCAATTTTCTTTGTAATTGTTTACACCACATTTAAATTTCTCTAGAAGTCACGATTACCATCAATTGGTAATTTGCTCAACCTACGCTTCCGCACAACAATTGGTATCGAGTAGAAGGTTCAGTACTTGGGGTATACAATACTATTCACGGATCACGGTCTTGGATACGACCATTTGTACTTGGAGAGCAGATCTATTGTAAGTAGTGTGTATTTTTGCATGTCTAGGAAAGTTACATCAACAAGGCGATAAGAGTCTAAGGAGTGCGGGTTTTAAGTGGGACCATTGTGACCCTCCATTCTCACAGGAACTTTCTCGGTGCATTTATTCACATGAAATAAACATCATAGAGACTGTTTTCAAGTGTGAATAGTTGTTGAAGGCACGATTATTTGAGGTTGAGAGGATGGCGGAAGCGTCGTCGTCGTCTTCGTCGGCGAGGACTCACTGTGACTAATGCAAAGTTTGAAGTGGAGAAATTTAATGGTACCAATAATTTTGGTATGTGGCAATGTGAGGTGTTGGATGTCTTATGTCGTGAAGAGTTGGATCTCGCTCTAGAAGAAAAGCATGAAAAGATGGATGACAAGGGTGGACAAAAATCAATAGAGCAGGCATGTGGTACTTATTCGCCTATGTCCGGCTAAAGATCGAAGTACTACGTCATGAGGGAGACATCGATAAAGAATTTGTGGAAGACATCTGGAAGAAAATATATGAAGAAAAGCCTTGAAAGCAGAGCTTTATATGAAAAAGAAACTTTATCGATTCACGCATGCACTGGTATGTCGATGAATGACCACGTGAACTCATTCAATAAAATATTAGCGGATTTGCTAAATTTGGATGAGAAATTTGAAGATGAAGATAAGGCATTATTCTTTGTTGAATTCACTTCACGATGAATATGACCATCTCACCACCACTTTGCTTCATGGGAAGGACGAGTGTCACATTTGATCTTTGTATGTAGTGCATTTGTATAATCTTGAGACCGAGAAAGAAAGATAAAAAGGATCACGGAGATACGAGTTGCGAGTATTAACGAAGAGGTCGTTCACAAAGCCATGAACACGGAAAAGGGGCAAGTCTAAAGGTAGGCTGCCAAAGATGAATGTGCTTTTGTCGCGAGAAAGGGCATTGGAAAAGAATTTTCCTAAGTTACAAAGGGCAAGGCTATTTACGATGCATGTGTAGTCGAGCATGATGAGGAGTCGAATTTAGTCCGGTTGGCATGACATTGACATGTTAATCGGATGAGTGGATTTTGGATTCGGGTTGTACTTATCATATGTGTCCTAATAAGAGTTGGTTTTCTAGTTTCGAGGAGCTAGATGGTGGAGTTGTTTTATGGGCAATGACAATGCTTGTAAAACCATGGGAATAGGTTCAATCCAATTGAAGAATCACGATGGCTCAATCCATGTCTTGATGAAGTTCGCTATCTACCAAGCTTAAAGAAAAATCTCATCTCATTAGGAGTCCTAGAATCCAAAAGGCTTACAATCACTATGAGAGATGGGTTCTTGAAGGTAGTAGGCTGGTGCGCAGCGATGATGAAGGGCACAAGAAGGAATAACTTGTACTATTTCCAAGGAGTACAGTTATTGGATCGACATCAACAGTTTCGAGAAAGGATGCAGATTCGGAGGCAACCAAGTTGTGGCATATGCGTTTGGGACATGCTGAGTGAAAAAGCTTTGCGGACTTTGGTTAAGCAAGGCTTATTGAAAGGTGCAAATTCTTGCAAATTGGAATTTTGTGAACATTGCGTTACGGGCAAGCAAACAAGAGTAAAGTTTGGCTCGATGATTCACAATACAAAAGGAATTACGGACTATGTTCACGGTGATGTGTGGGGACCTACCGGAGTAGCTTCTTTGGGAGGTATGCACTATTTTATTACTTTTGTTGATGATTATTCAAGAAAAGTATGGGTGTATTTGATGAAGAACAAAAATGAAGTTTTGAGTATATTTACGAAATGGAAGAAGATGGTTGAAACTCGGATCGGTCGAAAGGTTAAAAGACTTAGCTCGGATAATAGTGGTGAGTACAAGAATGATCCATTTTAGAAGTATGCTGAGATGAGGGCATTGTGCGACACTTCATCTGTTCGAGGTACACCACAATGGAATGGGGTGGCAGAGCGCATGAACCGAACTATCTTGGAGAAAGTTCGGTGTATGTTGTCAATCTTTGGATTGGGCAAGGAATTTTAAGTTGAGGTCTGTTGTATATGCGTGCCATCTAATTAATCGTTTGCCATCGGATGCAATTGAGGGCAAAACACCCATGGAAATGTGATCTGGTAAACCCGCTCACGATTATGATACTTTAAATGTCTTTGGTTCCACTGCTTATTATCATGTAAAGGAATCTAAGTTAGACCAAGAGCGAAGAAAACATTGTTCATGGGTATAAGCGGTGGAGTAAAAGGATACTGGTTTATGGTGTCCGGATACAAAGAAGATCATTTTCAGTAGAGATGTGACTTTTGATGAATTAGCTATGTTAAAACAAAAGGATTCACAAAAGGATGACAACACCGAGTAGTACTTGCAGCAGGTGGAGCTTGAAAAGGTTAAAGATGATCCAGTTAGTGTTGAAGAGGCGGATGATTCTCAATCATCCGAAGATGAAGAAGAGGTTCGACTCGAGAACCTTTAGAGCAACAAGATTCAATTGCATATAGAAGGCGCGGAGAGAGATTCGTAGACACTGCTCGCTTTGTTGATATGGTGGCCTATGCACTTCCAATTGTAGATGGTGATGTTCCTTCCACTTACAGAGAAGCAGTAAGTAGCCCTGAAAATATACAGTGGAAGCAAGCAATGGTTGAAGAAATGCAGTCTCTTCAAAAAAATGGAACTTGGGAGTTAGTTACACTGCCTAAAGACAAAAGGGCAATTGGGTGCAAATGGGTATATGCAAAAAATGATGGATTTCCTCGAAAGAATAAAATTCGATACAAGGCTAGATTGGTAGCGAAGGGTTACGCTCAGAGAGAAGGAATAGACTACAATGAGGTATTTTCTCCAGTTGTGAAACACTCGTCTATTCGGATTTTGCTAGCCATTGTTGCGCAATATAATCTAGAGCTAGTTCAACTTGATGTAAAAACTGCGTTCTTGCATGGTGGTTTGGAAGAGGAAATGTACATGACTCAGCCAGATGGATTTAGAGTTGCTGGAAAAGAAGATTGGGTTTGCAAACTGACAAAGTCGCTTTATGGATTGAAACAATCTCCGAGGCAGTGGTACAAGCGATTTGATCGGTTTATGAAAGGGCAATGGTACACAAGAAATAAATTGACCAATGTGTGTATTTTCACAAGCTACAAGAAGGATCTTTCATATATTTACTATTGTATGTCGATGATATGCTAATAGCGTCTAAGAACAAAGATGAGATTGAGAAGTTGAAAACTTAACTCAATCAAGAATTTGAGATGAAAGATCTAGGTGAAGCTAAGAAAATTTTTGGCATGGAAATATACGGAGATAAAGCTCGTGGTAAAGTCAGCTTGTCTCAGAAGCAATATTTGAAGAAGGTATTACAACAGTTTAGCATGAATGATCAGACAAAACCTGTAAGTATCCCATTGGCTTCTCATTTCAAGCTTTCTGCACAACTATCTCCTTCAACGGATGAGGAACAAGAATACCTGTTGCAAGTTCCATATTCAAATACAATTGGTAGCTTGATGTATGCAATGGTGTGTACAAGGCCTGACATTTCACAAGCAGTTAGTATGGTGAGAAGATATTTGCATAATCCTAGTAAAGGACATTGGCAAGCTGTGAAATGGATTTTACGGTACATTCAGAAAACCGTTGATGTTGGTTTACTGTTTGAACGAAATGACATACTTGGTCAAGGTGTGATTGGGTACGTTGATTCTGATTATGCCGGTGATATAGACAAACGACGGTCAACCACTGGATATGTATTTACTCTTGCTATAGGGCCAATTAGTTGGAAGTCTACACTATAGTCTACAGTTGCACTGTCAACCACAGAGGTCGAGTATATGGCAATTACGGAGGCTATTAAAGAGATTGTTTGGTTACAAGGCTTGCTTGGAAACTTGGGATTGATCCAAGAGCATGTTAACTTATATTGTGATAGTCAAACTGCTATTCACTTAGCAAAGAATCAAGTTTATCATGCGCTTAAGAAGCATATCGACGTACGATTTCACTTTGTGCTGGAAATTATTGATAAGGGGAAGATTCTTCTTCAAAAAATCAAGACTGCAGAGAATCCCGCAGATATGTTGACCAAGGTGGTGACAACGATCAAGTTTGAGCATTGTCTAAACTTGATCAATATCCTGAAAGTTTAAAACAGTGAGAAAGGTAGAGATTGGAGGATCATTTTATACAAGGAAGTTCACAATGATGCAGCCACTCTGGGAATGATGGTTTGTTGGTAGTCGGCTCAGATTTGAATAAATCTTCACCGAGGTGGAGAATTGTTGAAAATTCAAATTCAAAGCCAAATTGTTCAAAGTTTGGCAAAGCACATGTTCAAAGTTTGGCCAAAATTATTCAAAGGTAAATTGTTCAAAGTTTGGCTAAAAATTAGGTAATCACCAACCAAACTTTGACAATTTTAAAGGTTTGGTGAAATAGTGCTACCATGCATTCCTATAAATAGCTAATGCTCTTCATTTGTTAAGGCATCTCAAAATTGAGAGCAATTACAAGTGAAGCAATTGAGAGAGTTGAGATAGCTTCCACTTGAGTGCTAGGAGAATTTATTTGGGTGTATTGGGCTTTGGGTTTTGTGAGTTTTCCCAATTTGTAAATTCTCATTTGTTAGTAAAATTATCTTCGGTCTTTGCCAGTGGATGTAGGCTTTACTCGAACCACATAAATTATTGTGTCAATTTTCTTTGTAATTGTTTACACCACATTTAAATTTCTCTAGAAGTCACGATTACTATCAATTGGTAATTTGCTCAACCTACGCTTCCGCACAACACCCCCAAAAGAAAAAAAGTAATTAAATTGGAGGGTGACTCACCTGTTGGCTCTATTATATTTACACCCCAATAAAATTTAAAGGTGAGCCATCTACTGGCCCTGCTCTATTGACTATATTTGTACTAATTTAACTGGCTGTTAGTTACTGTAAATGTAACTTAAGCATTAATATATTGTTGAATCCATTAAATATTTATTTAAATTATATATTTTACTTTAAATATTTATTTAGACCTTATTATATTTTAAAAAATTTTCAAGAGACCCTTATTATTAAATATATTATACACTTATTTTTTCTTTGCTTTTATAGTAATACTCTTACAACAATACATTTGGGGTATTAATTAATTTATCTATAAAAAAAGGTTAATTAACAAATTAACTTTAAAAGTAAAGTAAAAATAAATGTAATTTTTTATTATTTTAATTTTATGAATAATTTGGTAAATAAATTTTTGTATAAATAATTATTAAAAAATTATAATTGCAAGAGTATTAAACATTGCTTTAAGTTAGCTAGTATTAATTTATTTTAGATAATTAGAAAATTTAATGTAAGGGTATGAAAAATACCAGTTCATTTAGACTAATAATTATAGGCTAATTTGCTAATAAATAAATATTAATTTTTAATTAAATTTCCCATAGATTAATTAATTAATCCAAAGTGATAGTGAGGGTATTATTGTAAAAGAAAAAAAAAAGCTCTCACATATTTAATAATTTGGGTATCTTGAAATATTTTTTGAAAGCTAGAGACTTAAAAGATACTTAACTTAAAATATGAAGACTTTCAAGTATTTACCACCTAAATGAATTCTCCTAGCATTCAAGTGGAAGCTCTCTGAACTCTCCAATTGCTTCACTTGCAATTGCTCTCAATTGTGGGATGCCTTAACAAATGAAGAACAATAACTATTTATAGGAATGCATGGTAGCATTATTTCACCAAACCTTTAAAATTGTCAAAGTTTGTTTGGTGATTACCTAATTTTTAGCCAAACTTTGAACAATTTTTTTTTTTAAAGGAAAAGGGGGGCGGGCAAGCACAAATACAATTTTTTTTAACTCCCTTTCCACCCTTAAGAATCGAACTCGGGCTTCCACGGCTTTACAGCGAGCATGGTGACCAACCCGACCACACCCTTGGGGGCAGCCAAACTTTGAACAATTTGGTTTTGAACAATTTTGGCCAAACTTTAAACATGTGCTTTGCCAAACTTTGGACATGTGCTTTCATTTTATTTTTTCAACAACTCTCCACCTCGGTGAAGATTTATCCAAATCTGAGCCGACTACCAACGAACCATCATTCCCAAAGTGGCTGCATCTCTGTGACTGCTTACGTACCCAAAATTTGGGATCAAGCCAACCGTAGTTCAAAATATTTCTGTACTCCCTTATATCTTAAATGATCCTCCAATCTCTACCTTTTTCACTGTTTTAAACTTTCAAGATATTGGCCAAGTTTAGACAATGCTCAAACTTGATCGTTGTCACCACCTTGGTCAACATATCTGCGGGATTCTCTGCAGTCTTGATTTTTTGAAGAAGAATCTTCCCCTTATCAATAATTTCCAGCACAAAGTGAAATCGTACGTCGATATGCTTCTTAAGCGCATGATAAACTTGATTCTTTGCTAAGTGAATAGCAGTTTGACTATCACAATATAAGTTAACATGCTCTTGGATCAATCCCAAGTTTCCAAGCAAGCCTTGTAACCAAACAATCTCTTTAATAGCCTCCGTAATTGCCATATACTCGACCTCTGTGGTTGACAGTGCAACTGTAGACTATAGTGTAGACTTCCAACTAATTGGCCCTATAGCAAGAGTAAATACATATCCAGTGGTTGACCGTCGTTTGTCTATATCACCGGCATAATCAGAATCAACGTACCCAATCACACCTTGACCAAGTATGTCATTTCGTTCAAACAGTAAACCAACATCAACGGTTTTCTGAATGTACCGTAAAATCCATTTCACAGCTTGCCAATGTCCTTTACTAGGATTATGCAAATATCTTCTCACCATACTAACTGCTTGTGAAATGTCAGGCCTTGTACACACCATTGCATACATCAAGCTACCAATTGTATTTGAATATGGAACTTGCAACAGGTATTCTTGTTCCTCATCCGTTGAAGGAGATAGTTGTGCAGAAAGCTTGAAATGAGAAGCCAATGGGATACTTACAGGTTTTGTCTGATCATTCATGCTAAACTGTTGTAATACCTTCTTCAAATATTGCTTCTGAGACAAGCTGACTTTACCACGAGCTTTATCTCCGTATATTTCCATGCCAAAAATTTTCTTAGCTTCACCTAGATCTTTCATCTCAAATTCTTGATTGAGTTAAGTTTTCAACTTCTCAATCTCATCTTTGTTCTTAGACGCTATTAGCATATCATCGACATACAATAGTAAATATATGAAAGATCCTTCTTGTAGCTTGTGAAAATACACACATTGGTCAATTTATTTCTTGTGTACCATTGCCCTTTCATAAACCGATCAAATCGCTTGTACCACTGCCTCGGAGATTGTTTCAATCCATAAAGCGACTTTGTCAGTTTGCAAACCCAATTTTCTTTTCCAGCAACTCTAAATCCATTTGGCTGAGTCATGTAGATTTCCATTTCCAAATCACCGTGTAAGAACGCAGTTTTCACATCAAGTTGAACTAGCAAGATCATATTACGCAACAATGGCTAGCAAAATCCGAATAGACGAATGTTTTACAACTGGAAAAAATACCTCATTGTAGTCTATTCCTTCTTTCTGAGCTTAACCCTTCGCTACCAATCTAGCCTTGTATCGAATTTTATCCTTACGAGGAAATCCGTCATTTTTTGCATATATCCATTTGCACCCAATTGCCTTTTTGTCTTTAAGCAGTGTAACTAACTCCCAAGTTCCATTTTTTTGAAGAGACTGCATTTCTTCATCAATTGCTTGCTTCCACTGTACATTTTCAGGGCTACTTACTACTTCTCTATAAGTGGAAGGAACATCACCATCTACAATTGGAAGTGCATAGGTCACGATATCAACAAAGCGAGCAGGTCTACGAATCTCTCTTCGTGGCCTTCTATATGCAATTGAATCTTATTGCTCTAAATGTTCCTGAGTCAGAACCTCTTCTTTATCTTCGGTCAATTGAGAATCATCTACCTCTTCAACGCTAGCTGGATCATCTTTAACCTTTTCAAGCTTCACTTGCTGCGGAGTACTACTAGTGTTGTCATCCTTTTGTGAATCCTTTTGTTTTAACATGACTAATTCATCAAAAGTCACATCTCTGCTGAAAATGATCTTCTTCGTATCTGGACACCATAAACGGTATCCTTTTACTCTACCAGTTATACCTATGAATAATATTTTCTTCGCTCTTGGGTCTAACTTAGATTCCTTTACATGATAATAAGCAGTGAAGACATGTAAATTATCATAATCAGTAGCAGGTTTACCAGTCCACATTTCCATGGGTGTTTTTCCCTTAATTGCAGCTGATGGTAAACGATTAATAAGATGGTACGCATATACAACAACCTTAGCCTAAAATTCCTTGCCCAATCTAGCATTGGACAACATACACCGAACTTTCTCTAGTATAGCTCGGTTCATGCGTTCTGTCACCTCATTCTGTTGTGGTGTACCTCGAACAATGAAGTGTCGCACAATGCCCTCATCTCGGCATACTTGTAAAAATGGATCATTCTTGTACTCACTACCATTATCTGAGCGAAGTCTTTTAACCTTTCGACCAGTCTGAGTCTCGACCATCTTTTTCCATTTCAGAAATATACTCAAAACTTCATTGTTGTTCTTCATCAAATACACCCATACTTTTCTTGAATAATCATCAACAAAAGTAATAAAATAGTGCATATCTCCCAAAGAAGCTACTCTAGTAGGTCCCCACACATCACTGTGAACATAGTCCAGAATTCCTTTTGTATCGTGAATTGCTGAACCAAACTTTACTCTTGTTTGCTTGCCCAGAACACAATGTTCACGAAATTCCAATTTGCAAGGATTTGCACCTTTTAATAAGCCTTGCTTAACCAAAGTCTGCAAAGCTTTTTTACCAGCATGTCCCAAACGCATATGTCACAATTTGGTTGCCTCTGAATCTGCATCCTTTCTCGAATCTGTTGATGCTGATCCAATAACTGTACTCATTTGGAAATAGTACAAGTAATTTCTTCTTGTGCCTTTCATCATCGTCAGTGCACCAACTACTACCTTCAAGAATCCATCTCTCATAGTGACTGTAAGCCCTTTGGATTCTTTAAGTTTGGTAAATAGTGAACTTCTGTCAAGACTTGGATTGAGCCATCATGATTCTTCAATTGGATTGAACCTATTCTCATGGTTTTACAAGCATTATCACTGCCCATAAAAACAACTCCACCATCTAGCTCCTTGAAGCTAGAAAACCAGCCCTTATTAGGACACATATGATAAGTACAACCCGAATCCAAAATCCACTCATCTGATTGATATGTCAACGTCATGCCAACCAGACTAAATTCTGACTCCTCATCATGCTCGGCTACACATGCATAAAAAATAGCCTTGCCCTTTTGTAACTTAGGACAATTATTTTTCCAATGCCCTTTCTCGCGACAAAATGCACATTCATCTTTGGCAGGCCTACCTTTTGACTTGCCCCTTTTTCTAGGTTTGCGGCTTTGTGAACGACCTCTTGCTGTCAATACTTCTGCAACTGTATCTCTGTGATCCTTTTTAACTTTCTTTCTGGTCTCAGCACTATACAGTGCACTACATACAGCATTAAATGTGACACTGTCCATCCCATGAAGCAAAGTGGTGGTGAGATGGTCATATTCATCAGGAAGCAAATTCAACAGCAACAATGCCTTATCTTTATCTTTAAATTTCTCATACAAATTTAGTAAATCTGCTAATATTTTATTGAATGAGTTAACATGGTCATTCATCGACATACCAGGTGCATACGTGAATCGATAGAGTTTCCTTTTCATATAAAGCCTGTTTTCAAGGCTTTTCTTCATATATTTTTCTTTCAGTGTTTTCACAATTTATTTGCTGATGTCTCCCTTATGACATAGTACTTCTGATCTTTAGCTAGACATAGGCTAATAGTATCACATGCCTGTCTATTGATTTTTGTCCACTCCTTGTCATCCATTTTTTCAGGCTTTTCTCCTAGAGCGAGATTCAGCTCTTGCTGACATAAGACATCCAACACCTCACATTACCACATACCAAAATTATTGGTACCATTGAATTTCTCCACTTTAAATTTTGTATTAATCACAGTAGTCCCTGCTGATGAAGACGACGATGACGCTTCTGCCATCCTTCTCAACCTCAAATAATCAGTGCCTTCAACAACTATTCACACTTGAAAAACAGTCTCTATGATGTTTATTTCGCTTGAATAAATGCACCAGAAAAGTTTCCAGGAGAATAGAGGGGTCACAATAGTCCCACTTAAAATCCAGACTCCTTAGACTCTTATCGTCTTGTTGACAGAATTTTCCTAGACATGCAAAAATACATACTACTTAGAATAGACTGTTCTCCAAGTACAAATGGTCGTATCTAGTACCGTATATGTGAATAGTATTATGCGGAAGCGCAGGTTGAGCAGATTACCAATTGATGGTAACTGCGACTTCTAGAGAAACTTAAATGTGGTGTAAATAATTTCAAAGAAAATTGACACAATAATTTACGTGGTTCGGCGTAAAGCCTACATCCACGGGCAAAGACTGGAAGATAATTTTACTAACAAATGAGAATTTACAAATTGAGAAAAAACTCACAAAAAGTCAATACCCTAATACACCTAAATGAATTCTCCTAGCACTCAAGTGGATGCTCTCTCAACTCTCTCAATTGCTTCACTTGCAATTGCTCTCAATTGTGGGATGCCTTAACAAATGAAGAACAATAGCTATTTATAGGAATGCATGGTAGTACTATTTCACCAAACCTTTAAAATTGTCAAAGTTTGTTTAGTAATTACCTAATTTTTAGCCAAACTTTGAACAATTTCAGCCAATCTTTGAACATGTGCTTTGCCAAACTTTGAACAATTTGGCTTTGAAAATTTTGGCCAAACTTTGATCTTGCGCTTTCATTTGATTTTTTCAACAAAAAAAAGTACACTATACCTTGTGTTTTGGCAAAATGATCTAAGAGATCTCTTTGTTTTTAAAATTTGTCTCATAGATTCCTTTTTAGACAATTATATATAAAATACTATTGGTCACTATAGTTAAAAGGCATAATTATCCTAAAAAGAATCTATTTGACCATTTTCAGAAATAAAAAGGCATAATTATCCTAAAAAGAATCTATTTGACCATTTTAAAAAATAAGAAGGTCTTTGTGACCATTTTGCCAAAGTATGAAAATTTGTTGTCATTTTCTCTAATAAATTTGATTTATGCTTTTATTACAGGGAAAGATTGTATGTGTGGCCAAACACATATGTATTTACAAAGGCAATGGGGGAAATGCTATTAGATCACTATAAAGTCGATCTTCCTGTTGTCACTATTCGCCCCAACAATGATAACAAGTACTTACAAAGAACAATTTTCAGGTTGGATTGAAGGTTTGAGGTAAATCTCATTTTAATTAAATTTCTAATTATAAGCTTTTCAGTACTTAATTTCCATTAATTTTGAGTAATTTACCTTCTATTATTCCATCGTTTTAGAACAATTGACAGTCCACGTATTGGTTATGCTAAAGGGAATGTAGATTGCTTACCTGGCAATCCTCAAACAATATTTGATTTGGTGAGTTTTAACGTTTTAATAAAGTGATCAGAACCAAATTAAAAAAAAAAAAGGCAACTCTAATGCAATATTTTCTATTATACGAAATTTACGTAAATTGATTTATGAAATTTATATGTAGATACCAGCAGACATGGTAGTGAACTCAATGATCATGGCAATGGTGGCAAATGCAAATGACCCATCCTCTCAAATGATTTATCATGTTGGCTCATCTCTAAGAAACCCAATACACTTCTTCAAATGTTGAAAATTCAAATTCAAAGCCAAATTGTTCAAAGTTTGGCAAAGCACATGTTCAAAGTTTGGCCAAAATTATTCAAAGGTAAATTGTTCAAAGTTTGGCTAAAAATTAGGTAATCACCAACCAAACTTTGACAATTTTAAAGGTTTGGTGAAATAGTGCTACCATGCATTCCTATAAATAGCTAATGTTCTTAATTTGTTAAGGCATCCTAAATTGAGAGCAATTACAAGTGAAGCAATTGAGAGAGTTGAGAAAAGCTTCCACTTGAGTGCTAGGAGAATTTATTTGGGTGTATTGGGGTATTGGGTTTTTGTGAGTTTTTCCCAATTTGTAAATTCTCATTTGTTAGTAAAATTATCTTCCAGTCTTTGCCCGTGGATGTAGGCTTTACGCCGAACCACGTAAATTACTGTGTCAATTTCCTTTGAAATCATTTACATCACATTTACGTTTCTCCAGAAGTCACAGTTACCATCAATTGGTAATCTACTCAACCTGCGCTTCCGCACAACAATTGGTATCAGAGCCGAAGGTTCGTACTTGGGGCATACAATACTATTCACAGATACGGTACTGGATACGACCATTTGTACTTGGAGAACAGTCTATTGTAAGTAGTGTGTATTTTGCATGTCTAGAAAAGTTACATCAACAAGGCGATAAGAGTCTAAGAGTGCGGGTTTTAAGTGGGAACATTGTGACCCTCTATTCTCCTGGGAACTTTCCTAGTGCATTTATTCACGCGAAATAAACATCATAGAGACTGTTTTTCAAGTGTGAATAGTTGTTGAAGGCACTGATTATTTGAGGTTGAGAAGGATGGCAGAAACGTCGTCATCGTCTTCGTTAGGAAGGACTACTGTGACTAATGCAAAGTTTGAAGTGGAGAAATTCGATGGTACTAATAATTTTGGTATGTGGCAATGTGAGGTGTTGGATGTCTTATGTCAGCAAGAGCTGGATCTCGCTCTAGAAGAAAAGCCTGAAAAGATGGATGACAAGGGTGGACAAAAATCAATAGACAGGCATGTGGTACTATTCGCCTATGTCTAGCTAAAGATCAGAAGTACTCTGTCATGAGGGAGACATCAGCAAAGAATTTGTAGAAGACACTGGAAGAAAAATGTATGAAGAAAAGCCTTGAAAACAGGCTTTATATGAAAAAGAAACTCTATCGATTCATGTATGCACCTGGTATGTCGATGAATGGCCATGTGAACTCATTCAATAAAATATTAGCGGATTTGCTAAATTTTGATGAGAAATTTGAAGATGAAGATAAGGCATTGTTGCTGTTGAATTTACTTCCTGATGAATATGACCATCTCACCACCACTTTGCTTCATGGGAAGGACAGTGTCACATTTGATGCTGTATGTAGTGCATTTGTATAATCTTCGAGACCGGAAAGAAAGATAAAAAGGATCACGGAGATACGATTGCATAAGTATTGACGAGAGAGGTCGTTCACAAAGCCACGAACACGGAAAAGGGCAAGTCTAAAGGTAGGCTCGCCAAAGATGAATGTGCTTTTGTCGCGAGAAAGGGCATTGGAAAAAGAATTGTACTAAGTTACAAAAGGGCAAGCATATTTCTGATGCATGTGTAGCCGAGCATGATGAGGAGTCGAATTTAGTCGGTTGGCATGACATTGACATGTCAATCGGATGAGTGGATTTTGGATTCGGGTTGTACTTATCATATGTGTCCTAATAAGGGTTGGTTTTCTAGCTTCGAGGAGGTAGATGGGGAGTTGTTTTATGGGCAATGACAATGCTTGTAAAACCATGGGAATAGGTTCAATCCAATTGAAGAATCATGATGGCTCAATCCATTGAAATCATGATGGCTCGATCCATGTCTTGATGAAGTTCGCTATGTACCAAGCTTAAAGAAAAATCTCATCTCATTAAGAGTCTTAGAATCCAAAGGGCTTACAATCACTATGAGAGATGGGTTCTTGAAGGTAGTAGTCGGTGCATCGACGATGATGAAGAGCACAGAAGGAATAACTTGTACTATTTCCAAGGGAGTACAGTTATTGGATCAACATCAACAGTTTCGAGAAAGGGTGCAGATTCAGAGGCAACCAAGTTGTGGCATATGCGTTTGGGACATGCCGGTGAAAAAGCTTTGCAGACTTTGGTTAAGTAAGGCTTATTGAAAGGTGCAAATTCTTGCAAACTGGAATTTTGTGAACATTGTGTTCTGGGCAAGCAAACAAGAGTAAAGTTTGGTTCAGCAATTCATGATACAAAAGGGATTCTGGACTATGTTCATAGTGATGTGTGGGGACCAACCAGAGTAGCTTCTTTGGGAGGTATGTACTATTTTGTTACTTTTGTTGATGATTATTCAAGAAGATTATGGGTGTATTTGATGAAGAACAAAAGTGAAGTTTTGAGTATATTTTTGAAATGGAAGAAGATGGTCGAGACTCCGACTGGTCGAAAGGTTAAAAGACTTCGCTCAGATAATGGTGGTGAGTACAAGAATGATCCATTTTTATAAGTATGCCGAGATGAGGGCATTGTGCGACACTTCATTGTTTGAGGTACACCACGACAGAATAGGGTGGCGAGCAGCATGAACCAAACTATCTTGGAGAAAGTTCGATGTATGTTGTCCAATCTTTGGATTGGGCAAGGAATTTTGAATTTGAGGTCATTGTATATGCGTGCCATCTAATTAATCGTTTACCATCACTGCAATTGAGGGCAAAACACCCATGGAAATGTGGATCGGTAAACCCGCTCATCGATTATGATACTTTACATATCTTTGGTTCCACTGCTTATTATCATGTAATGGAATCTAAGTTAGACCCAAGCGAAGAAAACATTGTTCATGGGTATAACTGGTGGAGTAAAAGCATACCGGTTTATGGTGTCCGGATACAAAGAAGATCATTTTCAGCAGAGATGTGACTTTTGATGAATTAGTCATGTTAAAACAAAAGGATTCACAAAAGGATGACAACACTGAGTAGTACTCACAGCGGTGGAGCTTGAAAAGGTTAAAGATAATCCAATCTAGTATTGAAGAGGCGGATGATTCTCAATCAATCGAAGATGAAGAAGAGGTTCGACTCAAGAACCTTTAGAGCAACAAGAGGTTCGACTACGTGAGACACTGCTCGCTTTGTTGATATGGTGGCCTATGCACTTCAATTGTAGATGGTGATGTTCCTTCCACTTACGGAGAAGCGATAAGTAGCTACGAAAATGTACGGTGGAAGCAAGCAATGGATGAAGAAATGCGGTCTCTTGAAAAAATGGAACTTGGAAGTTAGTTACACTGCTAAAGACAAAAAGGCAATTGGGTGCAAATGGGTATATGCAAAAGGATGGATTTCCTCGTAAGGATAAAATTCGATACAAGGCTAGATTGGTAGCGAAGGGTTACGCTCGAGAGAGAAGGAATAGACTACAATGAGGTATTTTCTCCGGTTGTGAAACATTCGTCTATTCGGATTTTACTAGCCATTGTTCTGCAATATGATCTGGAGCTAGTTCAACTTGATGTGAAACCGCATTCTTGCATGGTGATTTGGAAGAGGAAATCTACATGACTCGACCGGATGGATTTAGAGTTCTTTGGAAAAGAAAATTGGGTTTGCAAACTGACAAAGTCGCTTTATGGATTGAAACAATCTCAAGGCAGTGAGTACAAGTGATTTGATCGGTTTATGAAAGGGCAAAGGTACACAAGAAATAAATTTGATCATTGTGTGTATTTTCATGAGCTACTAGAAGGATCTTTCATATATTTGCTCTTGTATGTCGATGATATGCTAATAGCATCTAAGAACAAAGATGAGATTGAGAAGTTGAAAACTCAACTCAATCAAGAATTTGAGATGAAAGATCTAGGTGAAGCTACGAAGATTCTTGGCATGGAGATATGCGGAGATAGAGCTCGTGGTAAAGTCGACTTGTCTCGGAAGCAATATTTGAAGAAGGTATTACAGCAGTTTGGCATGAATGATCGGACGAAACACTGTAAGTACCCCATTGGCTTCTCATTTCAAGCTTTACACTAACTATCTCCTTCGACGGATGAGGAACAAGAATACATGTTGCAAGTTCCGTATTCAAATACGATTGGTAGCTTGATGTATGCAATGGTGTGTACAAGGCCCGACATTTCACAAGCGATTAGTATGGTGAGCGGATATATGCATAATCTTGGTAAAGGACATTGGCAAGTCGTGAAATGGATTCTACGGTACATTCGTAAAACCGTTGATGTTGGTTTCTTGTTTGAACGAAATGACACACTTGGTCAAGGTGTGATTGGAGTACGTTGATTCAGATTATGCCGGTGATATAGACAAACGACGATCAACCACCGGATATGTATTTACTCTTGCTAAAGGGCCAATTAGTTGGAAGTCTACACTACAGTCTACAGTTGCACTATCAACCACAGAGGCCGAGTATATGGCAATTACGGAGGCTATTAAAGAGGCTGTTTGGTTACAAGGCTTACTTGGAAACTTGGGATTAATCCAAGAGCATGTAAACTTGTATTGTGACAGTCAAAGTGCTATTCACTTAGCAAAGAATCAAGTTTATCATGCGCGTACTGAAGCATATTGACGTACTGATTTCACTTTGTGCGGGAAATTATTGATGAGGGAAGATTCTTCTTGGAAAATCAAGACTGCAGAGAATCCGTGAGATATGTTGACCTATGTGGTGACAACGATCAAGTTTGAGCATTGTCTAAACTTGATCAATATCCTGAAAGTTTAAAACAGTGAGAAAGGTAGAGATTGGAGGATCATTTTATACAAGGAAGTTCACAATGATGCAGCCACTCTGGGAATGATGGTTTGTTGGTAGTCGGCTCAGATTTGAATAAATCTTCACCGAGGTGGAGAATTGTTGAAAATTCAAATTCAAAGCCAAATTGTTCAAAGTTTGGCAAAGCACATGTTCAAAGTTTGGCCAAAATTATTCAAAGGTAAATTGTTCAAAGTTTGGCTAAAAATTAGGTAATCACCAACCAAACTTTGACAATTTTAAAGGTTTGGTGAAATAGTGCTACCATGCATTCCTATAAATAGCTAATGTTCTTAATTTGTTAAGGCATCCCAAATTGAGAGCAATTACAAGTGAAGCAATTGAGAGAGTTGAGAAAAGCTTCCACTTGAGTGCTAGGAGAATTTATTTGAGTGTATTGGGGTATTGGGTTTTTGTGAGTTTTTCCCAATTTGTAAATTCTCATTTGTTAGTAAAATTATCTTTCAGTCTTTGTCCGTGGATGTAGGCTTTACGCCGAACCACGTAAATTATTGTGTCAATTTTCTTTGAAATTATTTACATCACATTTACGTTTCTCCAGAAGTCACAGTTACCATCAATTGGTAATCTACTCAACCTGCGCTTCCGCACAACATCAAAATCCATGAGTTTATCTATTGTCTTTTACTAAAAATCCATATATTGATAAATATGGAAAGCCAGTTATAGTTGGCAAGTGTAAAATACTGGACTCGTCGGCTAAATTTTATATATACATGGCCATCCGCGATGGACTACCACTAAAGGTTTGTTGTAGCTGAGTTTAATTACATTAAGTAGTGCTTTTAATTTGTTGTGCGTAAACACTTTAGTTAATGTTCAATTGTAATTAATTTTTGTACTTATATTTTACTTTTATAATCTTTTTATTTTTTTATTTTTTTACCCCTTATTTGGAAGGGATTAGAATTGGTTAATTTAGTCTTTTGCCGACGTTTTGGGACATTTGTAATGAGTCTAATCGGAGATTGAAGTTGGTCATGGGGTTGGTAAATCTTTACAAACCCTACATGCATTTTCAGGGCATGTAAGTATATATGCTTTACTTCTATACTATCAAATTTTTACAGTGAGTTTTTACCAAGTTAATTTACAGTTAATTTTTGTGTTGTAAATGGATAGCTTTGGTGACACAAATTCGTAGAAGTTGCGAATGGCAATGAGAGAGAATGGCATGGAGCTGGATTCGTTTAATTTTGATCCAAAGAGCATTGACTGGGAAGATTATTTTTTAAATGCTCACATTCCTGGCCTTTTGAGATACGTAGTCAAATAACGAGGGAAGCAATGATTTTATGTTTTATTTTTAAACAATGATATGTATACATTATAATCAGATGCTACTTATATTTATAATAAGAAATGATCTAGAATTACCCTAGATCAAACCTATTATAATATAGCTTAATTTTTATTATTATAAATAAAACTATATCTTCAATAATTCTTGTACTATCATTGAAGTTCAGGCTTCATGTTGTCTCGCAACAGTTGCTTAAAAACTATGTGTTTAGATATAGATTAACAATGTCTTTTTATCTTCAAGAGAAAAATAAATAAATAAATAAATAAAGGGGATTAACAATTTTGTTATCATAAGATTCAAACAGTCGTTGGGCATGAATTATGGGTCAACGGCTCACATTGCAGTTATGGATGAAACTACAGTTTAGGATCAAATTGGAATATTGCTGTTAGCGCCGCTGAAATACCCTAATGAAAACCCTTCTTTGAATTTACAGTTTCATCCATTTGTAAAATTGTCTGAAACCCCACATGATTTATAAGGCAAATAGTTTCTAGGTTTTGATTTATTTTTCTCTTTTTTTTTTTTTTTGGTTGGGTTTTGCAAGGTTTGTAAACGTTGTGTTGCTCATTGATTTGATTTGATTTGATTTCTTTCGGAGGGCAGAATGAAAATTTGGGGAAAGTTGAATCAGTATATGAAGTTTTTGACTGGGCTTGTGTGCCACCCCTTTAAACTTCTAATAAAACTCCTTTTCCATATTAGTATTGATCTTAGCTCATCCAGTGAATGACACAAAAATTTATGGGTGCAAGCACGCACATGGTAAGGGGTAGATACTTGCATATTCTTGGAGTAAATTTTCGAGTCAATACTAGGAAAATTTTATTTGGACACTATTACAAAATATATGTCAGTGGATATTTATTTTCATATTATGCTTATATGATATATTTGTAGACTGTAACAATTTCAAGAACCGTAAGTAGTTATTTAAAATTAAAAGTTCTTGAACCCCTTTTGTTTGTGGAATCTACTGTTGCAACGACATTACAATAACTTTGTGTACACTACTATTATGGCAGCTTCTTCTTGGTTACAGGAGGAATTGATCTTTCGCTTTTATTACAAGAAATCAAAACAATTGAGTTGTCATTAGAGATAATTTTATAATAGTAATAAAATGCCAAATTACGGAATATTTTAATAATTTTAATTGAAAAAAATATAAAACTTCTAAAAGAAAAAAGGTTCAAAACCGTGCAGTAGAAACTGAAATGAAAGTTTATCCAAAAGCCTATATTTTATTACTATATATGAATAGGCATGGATTCCATGTCGATTAATTTTGTGCTGAGCAATAATATACAAGGTTGTGATTGGTGGGTACTGAATAAAATTATAAAACTCTGTGAAAACGCATCGTATAGGTCTCTTGAAAACGTGTTTCACTATCCCAGGAATATGGACGTTCAAGAAGTAATCTTTCCAATCGAAGCACTCAGGATCAAAGTAACATAAATCAGTCTCCATCCCGCTCTCTCTCGTGGCCATTCTCAATTTTTCTGTGTTTCTGTCATCAAAGCTATATAAAATTTAGAATAAACTAATCATATGGTAAATATTTTCCTCAACCAAATAATATTTAATACTAGTTTAATCAGCAGATTGATGATCACCAAAACAAAGCTTACGTACAAAATTAGTCTTCCTACTCAGGCCATTGTACATGCCCTGAAAGTATTGGCAGCATAGTGTACTTGCCAATTGTAATCCCTGCAGGTAAAACCACTAAGCTGAAGTGATTAGATCATTATCAAATGATAAATTAGTAACAATGTAAAATTATTTCTTAATTTAATCTGATGTGTAATTAGAACAAACCTTTAATGGTAACAAGTAGTGAATTTTCATGTATCCGTGAAAGCTAGCCATTCTGCTGAAAAGTATAACCTTGCTAACCTTAACGGGCTTTCCATTGTCATCTATCCATGGCTTCTTTGTGAAGTAATCGAAGCTGTAATCTAGAATATTCTTAAATGCCACTGGATTTCTTAAAGATGATCCCACTTGATAAATATTGACATACGAAGATTGTTTTGCACGAGCTATCATGGCAACAATCATTGCATTCACCACCATATCAGCCGGTATCTGCGCAATTCTTTAAATTAAATTTTGGTTCTGTTTGATAAAATATTTCGAAGTTGCTGTAGGTTACAAAGTGTTTGTACAAACTACATGTTGGGAGGATATTTATGAAATGATTGAGTTCAAGTCCCTACACGAACTCATCCTCTTGTATGAATATTTATTTGTAAGTGTGGGCACTAGATCTTATAAATGAGGATCAGATTTTCAAGATATGTTCGTTAGACACCAAGCTATGCACCGTGCAATTAATCTATATTCTACAATTTTATTAGACCTTTGGGCCATGCTTCGTGCTGTGCTATAACTTTACGGATTTGAACTTGCGGTAGACCCCCGAGTGTATGTCAATAAATTGTAATATAAATTTAAAAAAAAATTCTTGTATTTAAAACATTTCTCTAACTCAAGGTTATGCAAAGTAAAATACTCCTTGAACTCACCACATGAAAAACAGTTTCAGTGTCTCCGACCAAGCACGGTAATTTTCCTAGAGCGGGTCCAGCAAAAAGGACATTGATGGTTCTGTGTAAACAAAATATAAGTTCAGAAATCTAATTAATAAGAAATTTAAAGGAATTCATATGAACCATTTTATTTCTAATAAATTGAAATAAAATCATGCAGATAGTATTATTTATTCTCATTTATTTCTGTACTCATCGGTTTTAATTTTAATACATAAAAAAAAATGTGAAGACAAATAGACGACAAACTGATGAAGAATTTAAAAGAAAGAGAGATTTCGACTTTGTTTCTGATATATATGTCACTACTTAATTTGAAATTTGATGCCATAAGCCAAATTTTCTTGTAAAAAAATTACCTCATATCTTCGGCCCAACCGGGAAATGGTTCTTTGTAAGTATTACTTGTTGTGCGGAAGCGTAGGTTGAGCAAATTACCAATTGTTGGTAACTGTGACTTCTAGAGAAATTTAAATGTGGTGTAAACAATTACAAAGAAAATTGACACAATAATTTACGTGGTTCGGCGTAAAGCCTACATCCACGGGCAAAGACTGGAAGATAATTTTACTAACAAATGAGAATTTACAAATTGGGAAAAACTCACAAAAAACCCAATAGCTCAATACACCCAAATAAATTCTTCTAGCACTCAAGTGGAAGCTCTCTCAACTCTCTCAATTGCTTCACTTGCAATTGCTCTCAATTTTGGGATGCCTTAACAAATGAAGAGCATTAGCTATTTATAGGAATGCATGGTAGCACTATTTCACCAAACCATTAAAATTGTCAAAGTTTGGTTGGTGATTACCTAATTTTTAGCCAAACTTTGAACAATTTACCTTTGAATAATTTTGGCCAAACTTTATGTGCTTTGCCAAACTTTGAACACTTTGGCTTTGGCTTTGAATTTGAATTTTTCAACAATTCTCCACCTCGGTGAAGATTTACCCAAATCTGAGCCGATCTACTAACAAACCATCATTCCCAAAGTGGCTGCATCTTTGTGAACTTCCTTGTATAAAATGATCCTCCAATCTCTACCCTTCTCATTTGTTTTAAACTTTCGGGATATTGATCAAGTTTAGACAATGCTCAAACTTGATCGTTGTCACCACCTTAGTCAACATATCTGCGGGATTCTCTGCGACTCTTGATTTTCCGAAGAAGAATCTTCCCTCATCAATAATTTCCCGCACAAAGTGAAATCGATGCGTCAATATGCTTCATGACGCGCATGATAAACTTGATTCTTTGCTAAGTGAATAGCACTTTGGTCGTCACAATACAAGTTAACATGCTCCTGGATCAATCCAAGTTTCCAAGCAAGCCTTGTAACCAAACGGCCTCTTTAATAGCCTCCGTAATTGCCATATACTCGGCCTCTGTGGTTGACGAGTACAATCGTAGATCGTAGTGTAGACTTCCAACTAATTGGCCCTTTCATAAACCGATCAAATCGCTTGTACCACTGCCTCGGAGATTGTTTCAATCCATAAAGCGACTTTGTCAGTTTGCAAACCCAATTTTCTTTTCCAGCAACTCTAAATCCATCTGGCTAAGTCATGTAGATTTCCTCTTCCAAACCACCATGCAAGAACGCAGTTTTTACATCAAGTTGAACTAGCTCCAGATTATATTGCGCAACAATGGCTAGCAAAATCCGAATAGACGAATGTTTCACAACTGGAGAAAATACCTCATTATAGTCTATTCCTTCTCTCTGAGCGTAACCCTTCGCTACCAATCTAGCCTTGTATCAAATTTTATCCTTTTGAGGAAATCCATCCTTTTTTGCATATACCCATTTGCACCCAATTGCCTTTTTGTCTTTAGGCAGTGTAACTAACTTCCAAGTTCCATTTTTTGAAGAGATCGCATTTCTTCATCCATTGCTTGCTTCCATCGTACATTTTCGTGGCTACTTATCGCTTCTCCGTAAGTGGAAGGAACATCACCATCTACAATTGGAAGTGCATAGGCCATCATATCAACAAAGCGAGCAGGTCTACGAATCTCTCTCGCTGACCTTCTATATGCAATTGAATCTTGTTGCTCTAAAGGTTCCCGAGTCGAACCTCTTCTTCATCTTCGGATGATTGAGAATCATCTGCCTCTTCAACACTAGTTGGATCATCTTTAACCTTTTCAAGCTCCACTCGCTGCAAGTACTACTTGGTGTTGTCATCCTTTTGTGAATCCTTTTGTTTTAACATGGCTAATTCATCAAAAGTCACATCTCTGTTGAAAATGATCTTCTTTGTATCTGGACACCATAAACTGTATCCTTTTACTCCACCAGTTATACCCATGAACAATATTTTCTTCGCTCTTAGGTCTAACTTAGATTCCTTTACATGATAATAAGCAGTGGAACCAAAGACATGTAAAGTATCATAATCAGTAGCGGGTTTACCAGTCCACATTTCCATGGGTGTTTTGCCCTCAATTGCAGCTGATGGCAAACGATTAATTAGATGGCATGCATATACAATGACCTCACTCAAAATTCCTTGCCCAATCCAGAGATTGGACAACATACACCGAACTTTCTCCAGTATAGTTCGGTTCATGCGTTCTGCCACCCCATTCTGTTGTGGTGTACCTCGAACAATGAAGTGTCGCACAATGCCCTCATCTCGGCATACTTCTAAAAATGGATCATTCTTGTACTCACCACCATTATCTGAGCGAAGTCTTTTAACCTTTCGACCAGTTTGAGTTTCCACCATCTTCTTCCATTTCAGAAATATACTCAAAACTTCATTTTTGTTCTTCATCAAATATACCCATACTTTTCTTGAATAATCATCAACAAAAGTAACAAAATAGTGCATACCTCCCAAAGAAGCTACTCTGGTAGGTCCCCACACATCACTGTGAACATAGTCCAAAATCCCTTTTGTATTGTGAATTGCTGAGCCAAACTTTACTCTTGTTTGCTTGCCCAGAACGCAATGTTCACAAAATTCCAATTTACAAGAATTTGCACCTTTCAATAAGCCTTGCTTAACCAAAGTCTGCAAAGCTTTTTCACCGGCATGTCCCAAACGCATATGCCACAACTTGGTTGCCTCTGAATCTGCATCCTTTCTCGAAACTGTTGATGCTGATCCAATAACTGTACTCCTTTGGAAATAGTACAAGTTATTCAAGAACCCATCTCTCATAGTGATTGTAAGCCCTTTGGATTCTAGGACTCCTAATGAGATGAGATTTTTCTTTAAGTTTGGTAAATAGTGAACTTCTGTCAAGACTTGGATTGAGCCATCATGATTCTTCAATTGGATTGAACCTATTCCCATGGTTTTACAAGCATTATCACTGCCCATAAAAACAACTCCACCATCTAGCTCCTTGAAGCTAGAAAACCAACTCTTATTAGGACACATATGATAAGTACAACTCGAATCCAAAATCCACTCATCTGATTGATATGTCAACGTCATGCCAACCAGACTAAATTCTGACTCCTCATCATGCTCGGCTACACATGCATAAAAAATAGCCTTGCCCTTTTGTAACTTAGGACAATTATTTTTCCAATGCCCTTTCTCGCGACAAAAAGCACATTCATCTTTGGCAGGCCTACCTTTAGACTTGCCCTTTTCCGGGTTTGCGGATTTGTGAGCGACCTCTTCGCTGTCAATACTTCGCAATCGTATCTCTATGATCCTTTTATCTTTCTTTCCGGTCTCGACGATTATACGATGCACTACATACAACATCAAATGTGACACTCGTCCTTCCCATGAAGCAAAGTGGTGGTGAGATGGTCATATTCATCGGAAGTGAATTCAACGAACAACAATGCCTTATCTTCATCTTCAAATTTCTCATCCAAATTTAGCAAATCCGCTAATATTTTATTGAATGAGTTCACGTGATCATTCATCGACATACCGGTGCATGCGTGAATCGATCGAGTTTCTTTTTCATATAAAGCCTGTTTTCAAGGCTTTTCTTCATATATTTTCTTCCAGGTGTCTTCCACAAATTCTTTCTCGATGTCTCCCTCATGACGAGTACTTCGATCTTTAGCCGGACATAGGCGAATAGTACCACATGCCTGTCTATTGATTTTTGTCCACTCCTTGTCATCCATCTTTTCAGGCTTTTCTTATAGAGCGAGATCCAGCTCTTGCTGACATAAGACATCCAACACCTCACATTGCCACATACCAAAATTATTGGTACCATCAAATTTCTCCACTTCAAACTTTGCATTAGTCACGGTGGTCCTTGGCGACGAAGACGACGACGACGCTTCTGCCATCCTCTCAACCTCAAATAATCAGTGCCTTCAACAACTATTCACACTTGAAAAATAGTCTCTATGATGTTTATTTCGTGTGAATAAATGCACCAGGAAAGTTCCCAGGAGAATGGAGGGGTCACAATGGTCCCACTTAAAACCCAGACTCCTTAGACTCTTATCGTCTTGTTGACAGAACTTTCCTAGACATACAAAAATACACACTACTTACAATAGACTGTTCTCTAAGTACAAATGGTCGTATCTAGTACCGTATCTGTGAATAGTATTGTATACCCCAAGTACTGAACCTTCGACTCGATACCAATTGTTGTGCGGAGCGTGGGTTGAGCAAATTACCAATTGATGGTAACTGTGACTTCTAGAGAAATTTAAATGTGGTGTAAACAATTACAAAGAAAATTGACACAATAATTTACGTGGTTTGGCGTAAAGCCTACATCCACGGGCAAAGACTGGAAGATAATTTTACTAACAAATGAGAATTTACAAATTGGAAAAAACTCACAAAAAACCCAATAGCCCAATACACCCAAATAAATTCTTCTAGCACTCAAGTGGAAGCTCTCTCAACTCTCTCAATTGCTTCACTTGCAATTGCTCTCAATTTTGGGATGCCTTAACAAATGAAGAGCATTAGCTATTTATAGGAATGCATGGTAGCACTATTTCACCAAACCTTTAAAATTGTCAAAGTTTGGTTGGTGATTACCTAATTTTTAGCCAAACTTTGAACAATTTACCTTTGAATAATTTTGGCCAAACTTTGAACATGTGCTTTGCCAAACTTTGAACACTTTGGCTTTGGCTTTGAATTTGAATTTTTCAACATTACTAATGATGGTAGGGCGCAAAATGACCACGGACATATTTTCTTTCAAGTGTTGTATTAACATCTCTCGCATTGCCTTGGTGAATACATACTAATTTGGCATCCGTACATCTTTGCACGACAAAATTAAACATTTGAATAATGTTTAAAATTAAATTGAGTTGATAAATTAATGTATTATTTTTGTAATTAATTAGTAATTACAATGATAAAACTATTTGAGCATCATGCATGGTTTTGAAAATGATAAACCTTTCGGTGCCTGTCATAGCTAGTCTAATTTCTTTTCAGAAGATCCTTCTGCAATGAGTTCATTCAATTCTTGCTCCACCACTTTCTTCTCCACATCAATGACTAATCCAGATATACCATTCACTGACTTCTCCAATACAAGCCCTCTCCTATCCTTGGACACATAAGCTGAAAAAATACAACTTCTTAATAATATACCATATAATTTCCAATCAGAAATAATGTAATTAATTTTAATTTGGTACGTAGTGAATCATACTAACCGGTTGATACATGAACAAGAGCCTTAAGCAGCTTAAAACATTTCTTTGCAAAGTTGACGACATGCTTAGCTTCCAACGTATTGATACCAAATGCAACATCATACCTGTGCAAGATTGAACGACTTTAATTTGATTTAGTTTAATTTTTGTTTTATTACATTATTTGATTAAGATATATTTATTACATTTCGTCAAATTTTCTTGTGGCTGCTGAATTAATGATGATGTCCAATTCATTCCACATCTTTTCTTTTAAATCAGAGTCTTTGAATCCGAAATCCTCACAAGAGATGTCGCCAGGGACAAAAGTAATCTTTTCTGAGATAAGTGAATTCAAAGTCGCACCCCATTTTTCTTTTAAAATCTTGAACAAGCCTTTCCCTATCACCTGTAAATAAAAGTATCCAAAATTTGTACATCACTAAATTATTTTTGTAATTGATGGAATAAAACTTAAATTGGAAATCAAGTATTATTTGGTTAAAATAGACAACAAATTAAGATTAAGGCTTATACTACTTTTACTCTAGATAAGGGTAAATTAATTATCCTTTAGTCTCTAGGGTTTGGATCAATTACCTAATTACTCTTTATGTTTTGAAATATTACCCAAAATGTCTCTATTTTTACTTCCATTTATATATAGTTTATTTAAATTTTCAAGAAGCAGTATTTTTTATGATACAACATAATAAAAATCTAAACATATTTGACACGCCACATATATGAATTATCAAGAGAATAATTAAGTATATTATAAAGAAATTAAATATATAACACCAACATATTGGGTGAAAATACGGGACTAATTGACTAATTGGTTCAAATCCAGAGGACTAAAGATGTATTTACCCTTATCAATAATACTGGAGATATAAATCTCAGCGCAAATTATTATGTATAAATTAATGTGACACGATTGTACGATTGCCACATGACCCTATGTTGTTCCCATATTGTCTGTTTTCATTAAGAGAATTGAATTCATGTTTATATCTAACCAATAGACATTGATTGTACAAAAAAATTATATTACTACTAAGGACAAGGATTCAATGTTGAGCTGAAGTTTTTATGAGCACTGAACCAATGGTTATTAGACAAGAGAAATGAAAAATAAAAATACAAAATAAATATTAATTATTGATTCTTTGCTTAGTAAAAGATAAGCTTAGCATTGAATCTTAATTTTTCTAGTGAATATAGATCAAGATTGCTTAGGCATAATATTCTTTTGTACGACCTATTCGTACAAACTTGTTATTTATTTATATAAAGTGATTTGGTATAAATTACTTAGTGTAACGGTTAAAATAAGAAACAAACAAAAAACAAAATTAATATAAATGATATGAAAGTGTGTGTGTGTGTATATATATATATTATAATTTTCTAGTGATGACATCCTTATTTTGACAAAGTGAGGATGCCACTAATAGACAAAAAAATATTGTCTTCAATGTATTGGAATATGTATTTTTTTAGGTAAATTTGACGCTACTCGAATATTCGTCAAATTATGGGAATAATTCATAAAAATTCAATGTTAAATGGATTGTTTTCAAATAATTTAAAATTATCACACGAAATTGAGGCAAATCAAATATGATTCTATGGCCCAGTTGTACGATTTAATTTTAATCTCGAGTCTGATAATGGCTTAATTTGTATTAAGCTTAAAAGAAAAAAAAAGGAGAGCAGAAAACTGGATACTATAAATTCAGAGAAGGGAAGAGTGAAGCCTTTGACTCGTTTGAATAACCCAAAACATGACCCACCGGTATCTCACAAATCAGTCCACCCCACCGGTCAAGCAACATACTGATCGGAATCCAAACGCTGGCCAATGGATCTCCGCTATCATAGCCACCAATAGACCCCGGTAATGCCATTGATTTTCTATCCATTAGTTTCAGGCTACGCCACCAGTTGGGTTTTACTCCCCTTGTATCCAGCTTCCATTTCTGACTAGCCATAGTCCTTAAGGAGGTCGTTTTGCTGCCGATCAGCTGTAGGTGAGTTTATGGTTTCCAAGCTTGTTTCTGGCCTCGTCGCCACTTGTGGAACCTCACCATCGGCACTATTGAACTCATCTCGGCGAGAAGTGTTTAACCCGAGCTTCTCCATCGCCGTTGGTTGAATTTCGATCACCGTCGACGAGCAGGAGCATTCTGGTAATTTCATGTATTGAGGGTAATTTCGTAAATGCATATCTTGAGATTATTTTTGTAATTTGAAATGAGGGCAGTTTGGTAATTTAGAATTCAGGGGTAAATTGGGTAATTTAAGTTTTTAGAGGGCATTTTGGTAATTTATCAGAGTACGAGTATTTTGGTAATTTTATAGTCACGGGAATTGTACATTACAGATAAAATGTTATTTTGGGTTATATCACGTAATATGTGCTATATGTTGTCATTTACGGGAACTAATTATGTCATTTACTTTATTTAGGAGGAACCACGAACATGAACCCATTCGCAGATGTGGACGATACCGAGTTTGAGCATCGTCACAATAAGTGAAATATAAAAAATATATTTTTATAGTTTATTGTGATAATAGAACATGTTTATGAAATAAGTGTTCAAATGTTCTGATTTTAATGATTTTTCAAGAAAATGTGTTTTATTGTTGTATTGATATAATTTGTGAAATTGTATGATTATAAGTTTTTCTTCAATATGTTAGAGTAAATGGATAAGAGTATTTAATAGAAAAGAAAAGCAAAATTTAATATTTTAATGAAATGACAAGTGTGATTGAATTAAATATGTATAAATATGTGGATATATGCATAAGAATTTTGTTGTGAAAATCATGAGACAAGTACCCATCCCCTCCAGATACAGTGATTCAGAGATGAAATGAGATATGGGGCTTTTAGGACTCATCTGAGTATACACAAAGGTTTTGAGCAGTGTACTTGGGCGCTTTTGTCTTTTGGGGACTAGATTTTTTTTTTTAAAGGAAAGAGGGGGCGGGCAAGCCTAAATACAATTTTTAACCCCCCGTTCCCACCCCCAAGAATAGAACCCAGGCTACCACGGCTCTACGGTGAGCATGGTGGCCAATCCGACCACGCCCTTGGGGGCTAGATTATATATGTAAACATATGAGATAACCCGTGTAGTCCGAACATGATGTTGCTTAGATAGCGCATCATTGCATCATCTGTAGAGATCCGGGTATAAGATATGATGAGATAAAACTCGTGTGGTTCGGACATGATGTTTCCCAGATAGCGCATCATTGCACCGTTCGTAGAGATCTAGGTATGAGATATAATGATGAGATATGAAATGGTATGTCACCGTCTATCCGTGTAGCTCCGGACACAATGTTGTCCAAATAGCGCATCATTGCACCATCCATGTATGATAAGATTATTTCTCAAATACTTGTTTAATTATAGTTTCAAAGTTCAGTATTTGTGTCTATAATGTGATAAGATACTTTGATTATATGCAGTATTATATTTAATGATTATGTTAGTGCATGATTTGAAGTTAAATGAATTATTTATGTTTCTTATGATTAATTGATGACATTACTTATTGAAATGATATAATTATTATGAAGTAAAATTATTTTAAATTACTTTTAAAAATTACTATTCACTTACTGAGATCACTGAGTTTTATACTCACAGGAGATTTATAGGTACAATGTTTGACCCAGCAGTATTAGTTATTTTAAAATTATGGCCACGTGATTGTGTTAGGAGTTGTAGATGTTTTTATTGTGATATTTGGGATTATAAAATTTTGTTGTGATTAAGGATAATTTGTTGTATATTGATATGATATTTGGGTGATATTGGATATTGTGACTGAGGAGATGGTTGTTGGAGTTGGTTGGTTATAGAATTATTTTGGGAGTGTTTATTTTGTAAAATTTGCAAGTTGGAAATGTTATATTCATAAGGAAAACTCTGCCGAATTTTTGATAGGAAGTTTATTAGCCGTAATTTAGATGGACCTGTCTCGGGGGATCGTTTCTTTCTGTATTTAGTATGCATCTAGATAAAGATCGACTATATATAAAATGAGGTGACTGCATCGCACAATATTAATTGAGAAATTTATTGCGCATGACATGGATCATATCCATATTTTGATAGAGCCATGAGCCATCACTGGAGGTAGAAATGTAGAATAATAAAATTAAATTAATATAGGATCGTACCTTCAATCATAATTATTTAAGCTTTTAAGTGTTATTTATATTCATTAAATTTCATAAGATGTCTTCTAACCTATTTGACTTCATAGTATTTCCCTTGTGATAGAAAACAAGCTCTTAGCAAGCGTAGATTTAGCTAAGCTAGCGACTCCTTTTACAATAGTATCGCATAACTTAAAAAATTTTACTTTTCCTTCCATCAAATAAGTGAAATTAATAACCTTTATCACTTCCATTATGAAAGTGATTAATAAACTCTAACATTTTCCCTAAAATAAGTAAGTGGATTATTAATATGAGTTTATCTAGATATTTATTTAAACAATTGACTTATTATGTGCACCACATAATAAAAATTCTTACAAGAAAATATTTTAATAGAGCTGAAGAGTGTAACAGAATAATAGCTCCATCGTGTTTTATATCCACTGAAAATATCTTGTAAATATTTAACGAAATAAAAGAAGGAACATAAAATTTGCAGAGCTTTTGCTCTATGTATTGAGATAGGTAAATATATGTACCTCATTACGGAAGCGCATAGTGGCTGACTGAGCATCGGCTTCACGTTTGGTTGAACCTTCAAAATTTTCTCCACAAAAACTGCACCATAAAAAAGGAATCATATTTTTTAAGAATGCTTAGTATATATGTACACACACACAAACAAAAGAGAGATTAAATGAAGAATTAAAATAATAGTTCATTATAGTTAAATTGTTATAATAAAAAACTTAAGTTGTCTCAAACTCTTCCATTGTATCATTGCCATTCGTACAACAATTGAAAGAAAAACCTCTAGCTAAAAAACCGGTTGCACCGGTGACTAGAATGGTCTTGTTGTCAAGAAATTGAACAACACTTGTGAACTCCATTGGAAGAGACAAGCTATGAATCAATTAATATTGATGACACCAGGATGAATGACAAGTGCCCGAGTGACTCTTCTGATCATTCGTTTATATAAAGTGGAAAATTTATGATGAGGAAGAGCACTGCATGCAAAATAATATCGTGGATTGGTGGTTAGGTAGTGGTTTGCTTCAATCATTAATTACCGTCGATTTATCATTGTCATGCTAGACAATTTTCTCAAATATATGGAGATACACGTCATATTGAGATAATAAGGATCAGTTTTTCATTCATGGAAGAAAAACTTCGTCGCCATTTACAAAATACCAAAAATTAAAAACAAAATAGCGGATATCGATAATTTTATTTGGTATTTTTTTTATTTGATATAAATATTTTAGTATTGAATGCTGTGAAATAAGATTCATGTTTGATGGAAGAAACCTGACCAAATTCTATATATCGGTGAAAATTGGCATTAACAACAGTAGTTATACAATTACAATCCTTGTGGAACAAGGAGTATTAAAAAAAAAAAAAAGGAAGAATCTATAAGAATCTATGCCTATCTATATTTACAAAGATACGACTACATATTTATATATAGAAACGATACGTGATTGTTAGTACTCCCCCTCAAGTTGGAGCGTGAAGATCAACTACGCCCAACTTGCGTACATGATGAAGAAAAATATCAACAATGTTTAATGCTGATTGATTGTCACAATAAACATGCATAGGAGCAGCATGAGACAACCCAAGATCAGCTAACAAAACCTTAAGCCATTATAATTGTTGATGCCGAAATTTGTCCTGTCGGTTGACAGCTTGATATTAGACTTCAGCATCATCATCAATTTTATTTTTGGTGGGGAAGCAGTTTCCTAATCTCCAAGAATATCCTGAAATCATAAAAGACAGTTAGAGGTCGCCGGATGTTTTTCCGGCGAAAATCCTCCGACGCTCAAGTAAGTAATCGGGTTTTTATGGGAAAAATTTATATTATCTCTCATATGGCTTGAATACCATTGCCTTAAAACCAGAAAATTTTCTCTTCCTTTCCAGAAGAGTCAATAGAATGTTAGGAAGAGAACCTTTCATTGTGAGAGGAAGAGAGAAAATAGAAAAATAGCCTTTTTTGAGAGAGAAAATCTCCCCCATCATGATGGTCATCCCCCTTTAAAAAAATGATAGCTCTCCCCATAACAATCATTGTCCTCCCCCCATCATAATGATAATTGTAATTATTATTACCATAATGTAGTGGGTCGGTTACATTACAGCTAGTTGACTGGCTTCGTGCTCGGATTTTTCACAGGGAATAAATGAGGTTTAACTGAATTTTGTTTTCTAGTGAATTGGTTAAATGCCTCCTCAAAACCTATCTGGTCGAGGTGCTGTGCTCAAAGTTACTAGGCAATCACCTGGTCAAGATAATCTGCTCTAGATGATTTGCTCACCTAGTCGAGATAATTTGCTCCAGATGATCTGCTCACCTGGTCGAGATAATCTGCTCTAGATGATATGCTCACCTGGTCGAGATAATTTGCTCATTTGGTCGAGATAACCTGCTCCAGATGATCTACTCACCTAGTCGAGATAATCTGCTTCAGATGATTTGCTCACCTGGTCGAGATAATCTACTCCAAATCATCTGTTCACCTAGTTGAGATAATCTGCTTAAGATGATTTGCTCACCTGGTCGAGATAATCTACTCCAGATCATCTATTCATTCGGTCGAGATAATCTGCTTTAAATGATATGCTCACTTGGTTGAGATAATCTGCTCACCTGGTCGAGATAATCTGCTTCATATGATCTGTTCACTTGGTCGAGATAACCTGCTCATGGTTATCAAATAACCACTAAATTGAGGTGTTTTGCTTGAGCTCACCAGATAATCATCTGATCATAGTAATATGCTCGAGGTCACTTTGATTTTTTCCCCAAACAGTAACTCACATGAAAGGTCTGCCATGGAACGATACTTAGTTTTAGCTGTAGAGCGAGACACAACATTTTGCTTTTTTGTTTCCAATAAATAGGACTACTTCCATGAAAAGTACAATATCCAGAGTATTAGGACAACTACCCCAGTCAATATCACAATACCCACGGATACGCAAATCACTAGTGGAAGACAACAAAATACCTTTCTCTGGTGATCATTTTAAATAGCGAAGACCTTAAAGCTGCATCCATATGCACTGTGCGTGGTTCATGCATAAAACGGCATAGCACATGCACAGAGAAAACTATATCAGGTCTTGTAACGGTTAGATAGATCAACCTCCTAACAAGACGTTGGTAACTCAAAGGATTATATAAAAGATCTCCATCTGTAGGCGAAAGACGAAATTATTGTTCCATTAGAAAATGGGCAGTTCGAGCATCAAGTAGTCTAGCATCTTTCAAATGTCCAAGGCATATTTTCTTTGGCATAAGAATATCCCGCGAGATGATGGTGCTACTTCAGTACCTAAAAAATATTTTAGAGTGCCTAAAGCTTTGATGTAAAATTTTAGTGCAAGGAAAACTTTAACATCGCTAACTTTCATTGAATTATTCCCACCCACAATAATGTCGTCCACATAAACCAATATAAAAGTAAAAGAAACTCCATTGATTTTCATGAATAAAGAGTAATATGCCTTGGATTGACGGAAAACCCACATGTTGAATAGTGGTAGAGAATTTAGAAAACCAATTTCTGGAAGCCTGTTTCAAACCATAAATGGACCTGTTGAGTTTGCAAAACAAATGCTCCCCTTGCTTGGAAAAACCTTGTGAAATCTGCATATAAACTTTCTCTTCTAAATCACCTTGCAGAAAAGTAGTACTGGCATCCAATTGTTCTAAGTCCAACTGTTTGAGGAAGAAATCAGAGTGACCTCGAGCAGACTACTATGACCAAATAGTTATTTGATGAGCTCAAACAGAGCATCTCGACCAGGTGGTTATTTGGCTAGCTCAAGCACATCATCTCGTCCAAGAGTCTATCTGTGAACTTGACCAGATTGTTATCTGGAGAGCATAACAGATCACCTCGACCAGGTGAGCAAATCATTTGGAGCAGATTATCTTGACCAGATGAACAGATTATCTGGAGCAAATCGCCTCGACCAGGTGTGCAGATCATCTGGAGCAGATCGTCTCGATCAGGTGAGCAGATCATCTGGAGCAGATTATCTTGACTAGGTGAACAGATCATCTAGAGCAGATGATTGCTTGGTAACTTTGAGCAGAACACTTCGACCAGGGGGTAATTCTAATTACCTCGACCAGATGTGTACAATAAATGATAATTATTATAGTCATTGTTATGATAAATATTATTATGCTTGTTTAGTGACCACTATTATGTTTATTATGGTGCTCATTAGTATATCAATTATTATAATGATGGAGATCTCTTCCATTGGGGAGACTCTTCTCCTCTAAGAAAATAAACCATTTTTCTTGTTCATTCTATTGGAGAAACCCTCAGCTAGAAGGTAGTATGAATGAAGCTGCATGAGAAATGGCATAAGTTCTTTCCCAAACTCGATTACTGACTTAAGTGTCGGAGGGTCCATGCCAGAAAAAATTCCGGCGCCTCTGACCGTCTTCTGTGATTTCGGGTGATCGCAGACAATCTGCTAACAGTTGTAGGCGTCCATGGTGATTGGCAAGCCGCTTCCCCTAAAAATAAATTCAATAATGATGCTGAAGTCTAGTACAACAAAAAAATCTGCTCGAGATCACAGAGACCAGATTTTCAGCATCAACATTTAGCGCCGTCTGTGAAGATTGGTACAAAAAGTCATCATGGTCTTTACCAATTTGGATATGGGCGAAGCAGAAGTGATTAGCACATATATTTGAGAAAATATTGCTGAGGAGCCAAAATAAAACCCAAACCTAGGTTCTATTTCAATTTATTTAATATATGCATTAAAATAATTGAAGTGCATGAATATACATATAGTTAATTGTTGCTAAATTACTACTATGCATAGGAAAAAATTAGATGTTGGAATATCTATATTTATTTCATTAAAACAAATTATTATAATTCACATGGCACAATTTCCAATAGCTAGTAAAAATTGCTAGAAGTAAATGGGTAGCACAAATTGTTCAGGCTAAATGGTTTGTGGCTGATTTTAATTGTGTCCTATAGTACAAAATGCCTATAGGAGATTAAAAACAAAATAGCATGTTATTATACATAGTGTGAGGTTTAAAGCATTTTTCTAACGGGGGGATAAACCATAACTTTGAATAAAATGGACGCAATAAAAATTCATTCTTTGTTTTTCTTTTCTTATCGAATTTTCTCTGAAGCGGGTAAAAAGATTGAAAGTTGTAAAACCTTGAACTAATAAGAGCAGCTTAAAGTTACTTCAGTTAGTAAAATGTTATAAGCATAGAAGTCTTCTATAGGCAAGGCATAAGACCTTAAACTGATAAGAGTTGCTCAAGTTAGTAAGTGGTTAAAAGGCTTGAAGTCTCAAAGCCTGGTCGAAGTGAGACAAGAATAAGAAAATTTGTCTAGGTGTGCTCGGCTAGACGAAAAATGAACAAATAACTAGTTTCAAAAATATTTTTTTGAAAATATTTTAATGCAAATAGAAAGGTTTAAAGTCTCAAAGTTCGCTCGAAGAGAGACAAAAACCGGAAGTTTGCTAAAACTCATTTGAGAAAAATTAAGCTCTAAGAATATGTTAAGGCTATAAGTCTCAAAGCCTACTCGAGGCGAGAAAAAAAGATGATCGCAGGTGATCGCAGACAATCTGCTAGCAGTTGCAAGCATCCATGATGATTGGCAAGCCACTTTTCCGGAAAACAAATTCAATGATGATGCTGAAGTCTAGTACAAAAAAAAGATCTGCTTGAGATCACAGCGACCAGATTTTCGGCATCAACACCAACCATTAACTGCAGCAAGAGAAAGCATAGCTCTTATTGTCACAAGTTTGGCTACAAGAGAAAAGGTATCATGATAATCAATACTTACTCTTTGAGTATATCCTTTGCTAAACGTGCCTTGTAGCGCTCAATGGAACCATCTGCTCGATATTTTATCTTGTAAACCCATCGACTTCGAATAGCCTTTTTACCCACTGGCAAATGACTAAGCGGCCAGGCGTTATTTTTCTCAAGAGCCTCTATCTCATCCTTTATTGCCTTGCGCCATTTAGGAAATTTAACTGCCTCATAAAAGGAATTGGGTTCTACCATAGAGGTAATAGCAGATAAAAAAGACATACGCTTGTGTGGAACGGTGATAAGAAAGAAAATTTTGCAGAGGATATTTCTTACCAAGTAACGAAGAAACAAGATTGGCAGTTGTAGAAGCATGAACAGCCGAGGTGCAATAGTCCTGTAGATAAACTGGAGGTCATCGTCCTCGTAAAGGTCGTGTGGGTGGTGTAATTATGGTTTTGTGGCAGATTGTGTTTCATGCAGTGAAGCAACTAATGTTTGAGAGACAAGTTGTGTTAGTGGATTCGAAGTGGGTTCAATAGAATGGGAATGGGTATTTTCAATGGATTGATTTGTGGCTAGCTGTTGTGGGTCACTTTCTGTAGCATCAGCAGATGGATCAATATTTTGATTAACAAATAAATATCACCTAAAAATAAATTATCTCCAAAATGTGGAAAAGGTACTGAAATACTTGGCAATATATCATCCTTATAAGAAAAAATAGTCTAAAAAAAAAAGAACATCACATGATACATGAATAGTTTTAGATTCAATATCATATATACGATATCCTTTTTGCCCAAAAGGATACCCAATAAGAATTCCAGCCCTTGCATGTTGATCAAATTTATTAAACTTTTGGCAAAACAGAGGCAACCAAAAATCTTTAATCGTGACAAATCAGGTGCTACACCAAAAAGCATTTCATGTGTGGATTTACCTTGTAATACTTCACTAGGCAATTTATTTATCAAATATGCTACTGTAAGGACACATTCACCCCAGAATTTAATGGGCAAATTGGCTTGAAAACGTAAACCCCGTGCAACCTCAAGGAGATGGCGATGCTTACATTCTACAACCCCATTTGTTTGTGGTGTCCCTACATAGCTTCTTTGATGAATAACTCCTTTATCTAGAAAAAATTGTTGTAAATCTTTAACAAGTAATTCAGTCTCATTATCAGAATGCACCATTTTAATGTCAGCATTAAATTGTTTTTCAGCTAAAGCATGAAAGAGCAAAGGTGCATTTTCGTTTCAAATTTTGTTTTCATTAAATATAACCAAGTGCATCTAGTATAATCATCAACAATAGTTAAAAAAAATAAGCATCCGAAAAACTAGCAGTAGAAAAAGGACCTTAAACATCACAGTGGATTAATTCAAAAGGAGTTTTACTTTTAATACTACTAACAAAAAAATGCATTCTAGTTTGTTTGGCCTCAGGACAAATATCACAAACATAATTCTTATTAAAACTAACCAAAGGATAAGTTTTTGAAAAGAATTCTAAACGGCCACAAGAAAGATAGCCAAGTCTCCAATGCCAAAGTATCAAATCTTATACGTTATGTATGTAAAAATGGCCCTTATGAAGTCTACCCTTGCCAATCTTCTTCTTCGCGTACAGATCCTAAAATTCACAAGAATCAGAAGAAAAGATGACCTGAAATTTATTGGATTTGGTTAATTGGCTAAATGATAATTAAAGCTTGGAATATAAAATATATTATCTAATAAAAAATCTGGTGAAAAGGAAACTGTTCCTATATGAGTGACAATGGCCATTGTGCCATCTGGTAATTGAACATGAAGAGGTATATGACATGATTTATAGGAACTAAAGAAATCTAAAGAGCAACACATATGATTGGTAACACCTGTGTGTACTATCCAAGTATGGGAAAAGGAGGAATTAAGAGCTATACCTGCAAGACTCGCAGAATATAAGCTACCTGATGAGGACACATAGCTAGGAGTTTTTAATATTGCTCTTGAGTAAAAATAGGTGCCTGTTGCTAGTCTGTGCCAGTTACAGCTGCTGCTGCCTTAGGATTTCCTTTACTCCCTTGTCCACGTTTCCTCCAATTTGGTGGATATCCATTCAATTCAAAACATTTTAATTTTATATGCCTCAATTTCCCACAATGTTCACATGTTGGTCTCCCTCGATTATTTCCAGAATTGGCATTTAAGTTTCCACCTCTGTTATTAACTGAAACATTATTGCCCCAAGTTCGATTATCAAGAAAATTTTGCAGCATGGGCTGTCGATTTTGCGTTGCAAGAGCTGCTGCTTTTGGAGGTCCCCCTAATGCATGAAGATCTTGTTGTTTTTCTTCTTGCCCTACGAGAGAGTAAATCTTGTTTGCATTAGGAAAATGATCCATCAAAAAAATTTGACTTTCTTGTTGCTGCATATCTGTCATGTAACCCTGAAGGAATTCCATAGCACGATCCATTTGTTGCAACTGACTCAGTTTTTACATTCTAAAAAACACACGGTTCTACAGGTTGTAATGAATTTAATTCATCGCAAAGTGCTTTCATTCTAGTATAATAAAGGGAGACAGAAGCATCACCCTGTTGTAAAGTAGATATGGCTTGTTTGAGTTCATAGATTTTTGGTGCATTGGTCTACTGAAATTGTTCCCTCAAATCCTGCCATACTTCAAAAGCAGATGGTGCATACAACACATTTCCTGCAAGTTCACTCGGAATGGAGTTAAGCACCCATGACCCAACAAGATCATTATAACGTTGCCATTTACCACCACCATCATCATCCGGTTTGGATGTAGTTCCATCAACAAAACCGAGTTTGTATTTTGCTCGTAGAACCATTGTCATCGCTCTTACCCATGTACCGTAGTTATCACCAGTGAGTAAAGGCAAGACTAATACAACTGTTGGACTATCTCATGGATTTCCTAGGAAAACATCATCCTCCTGCTTGCTAAGATTTGCTACTTTCTTTGACGATTGACTTGTTGAAAAAGTCAAATGAAAGCACATGTTCAAAGTTTGGCTACCGAAAGCTTAACTTTCAAAAGCTAGCCAAAATTGTTTAAAGCCAAATTGTTCAAAGTTTGGCTAAAATTTGGTAATAACCAAACAAACTTTGACAATTTTAAAGGTTTGGTGAAATAGTACTACCATGCATTCCTATAAATAGTTATTACTCTTCATTTGTTATTGCATCCCAAACTTGAGAGAATTTGAGAAAGTTTCAAATTCAGAAAGAAATAATTCATTAGAGAATTATTGTGAGAGTGAGCAATTGGAGAGTGTGGGCAATTGAGAGTTATTTTTCTTTCAAGTGTGTATGAGAGTATTGGGTGTATTTGGATTACGGGAAGTAAGTTTCTTTACTCAAATATTGTACTATAAATAATTGTTAATAATACAATTATTTTCTCTTGTTCCCGTGAACGTAGGTATAATCGCCGAACCACGTTAAATTCTTGTGTCATTTAATTTTATAATTATTTGGTGTGCTTGATTATGTATTCCACGCACAACAAGTGGTATCAGAGCCGAAGGTTCGTACTTGGGGTATACGACACTGTTCACATATACTACACTATTCATAGGTACGTACTATTTATATATTCGGTACTATTTAAAAAAAAGTACTATTTATAGATATGGTAGAGATGTCCATTTGTACTTTGGAGACAGTCTATTGTAAGTAGTGTGTATTTATGCATGTTTAGGAAAGTCCTGTCAACAAGACGATAAGAGTCTAAGGAATTTAGGTTTTAAGTGGGACCGTTGTAACCCCTCCACTCTCCTGGGAACTTTTCTGGTGCATATATTCACGCGAAATGAACATCATAGAGATTTTTTTTCAAGTGTGAATAGTTTGTTGAGAAAATGGTAGAAGGTGAAACTTCCAGAATTTAGGAGAGATCTACCCAAACTATTTCAGGAGACACTACAGGTGGGAGGCGAGATGTATCACATCGTCATGTAGCACCTGTTATTGGAGGCCAGAAGATCGATATTGAAAAGTTTGATGGGAAAATAAACTTTGGTATGTGGAGGCGTAAAGTTATGGATGCCCTTATTCAAATAGATCTTGATGTAGTTCTAAAAAATAAAAAACACTTGTATGACGAAGAAACTGGGGATCGTATGAACGAGAAAGCTTGTGGTCAAATCAGATCTTGCTTGACTAATGAGGTGAAATACTTGGTGAATGATGAGGAGTGTGCGATGACTTTATGGCATACATTAGAGGAAAAGTACTTGCTAAAAAGTCTTAAAAATCGGCTCCATGCAATGAGCCAGGTATATGGCTTTCAAATGAAGCCTGGGGTATCAATGCACGATCATGTCTCAAGTTTTGAAAAGTTACTTGCTGATTTGAAGAATCTTGATGAGGATATTAAGGATGAAGTCAAAGCTATGATTCTGTTACACTCATTGCCAGAAGAGTATAGCCATTTTATGACTACCTTGATAGATAAAAAAGCGTGATCATTTTCAAAGATGTCTGCACAACATTGACTAACTTAGAAATTTGGAATAATGATAAAAATTATGAAAGAGCATCGTCAGAAGCTTTGTTTTTTAGAGGAAGGGCGATGGAGAAAAAGAAGAAGTATAGTGGAAAGAATTCCCGGTCCAAATCGAGAAGCAGAAATATAGCTCGAGATGAGTGTGCCTTTTGTCATGAAAAGGGCCATTGGAGGAAAGATTGTCCGAAGGCTCAGAAAAAAGATGATGACTCTGATTATTCACTAAGTATTATGCCTACAACATATGTGACTAGTACAAGTGAGTGGATACTTGATACCGGACCAACCTATCATTTTTGTCCTATTAGGGAATGGTTTACAAATTTTTGTAATTTGGAATCTGGATTAGTTGTGATGGGAAATAATCAATCTTATCGCGCAATGGGGATAAGAACAATTCGGCTCAAAGTGTTCGATGGAATGATCAAAGAACTGAAATAGGTTAGATATGTTCCAGCTTTAAAGAAAAATATAATTTCTATGGGTGCTCTGGAAGCTAAAGGCTACAAGGTTACCATTGAAAATGGTACAATGAAGCTCATATATGGAGCTATGGTGATTCTACAAGGTGTTAGGTGTCACAATTTGTACTATTTGAAGGGAGGTACTACTTATGAAGCTAATGTTGTTGAGGTGCATAGTGACACTACCAAACTATGTCATGTACGACTAGGACATGCTGGAGAGAAGTCTTTGCAAACTCTGATGAGGCATGGGCTCTTAAAAGGTACCAAAACCTGTAAATTAAATTTCTGTGAGCATTGTGTAGTAGGCAAGAAAACAAGGGTCAAGTTCGGTACGGCTAATCACGATACTTGTGAGATCCTTGAGTATGTTCACAGTGATGGATGGGGACTAACCAAGACTGCATCAATTGGTGGAAGCCATTATTTTGTTACATTTGTTGATGATTTCTCTAGACGTGTGTGGGTGTACACCATGCGAGCAAAGGATGAAGTTCTAGAGATTTTCTTGAAATGGAAGAAACTGGTGGAGACTCAAATTGGTAGAAAGATCAAAGTATTACGATATGATAATGGGGGTGAATATACTTTTGATCCATTCTTGCAAGTATGTTAGAGTGAAGGTATAAAAAAACATTTCACGGTGAGACATACTCCACAACAGAATGGTGTGGCTGAGCGTATAAATCGTACTTTGCTAGAGAAAGTACGGTGTATATTACCTAATGCTGGTTTAGGTAAAAAGTGTTGGGCTGAGTCTGTGAGCTACACAAGTCACTTAATAAACTGGTTGCCTTCTGCTGCAATTGGAGGTAAAACTCTTATGGAGATGTGGTAAGGAAAGCACGCACAAGACTATGACTCCATTTGTGTGTTTGAGTGTCCAGCTTATTATATGTGAAGAATGATAAGCTCGATCCTCGTGCATGAAAAGCTATCTTTGTGGGATTCAAAGGTAAAGTTAAAGGTTTCAAGCTTTGAAATCTTAAAGATAAAAAGTTTGTGTATAGTAGAGATGTCAAATTTGATGAAGCTTCTATATTGAAGGCTTCAAGTTCTCAACAGGTAAAGAACAAAACCAATGAGACATTACAGCAGGTGGAGTTTGATGTAACTCTATATGTACCAGTTAGTTCTACAGAAAGGAGTTCAACTTTGGAAGTGACACCAAGAGTTAAAGAAGAGGTTTTTCTATTGATGTCCCAGAAGAGGAAGAAACAACTGAAGATGTAGATGATGAAAATGAGACTATAGCAATAAGGAGGCCAAAAAGAGTGATAAAGAAACCTGGATGGCTTACAAAAGACATGATGGTAGCTTATGCACTTCCAGTTATTGATGATGACATCCCCAACACTTTTGGTGAAGCATTACGCAGCAGTGAAAGTAATCAGTGGAAGTTGGCCATGGAAAAAGAGATGAAATCTCTCCATCAAAAGTAAACTTGGGAACTTGTGGAGTTACCTAAGCAGAAAAGGGCTATTTTCAATAAATGGCTATACTCCAAAAAGCAAGGATCTCTAAATCAATCAACTCTTCAATACAAGGCAAGGCTCGTGGCAAAAAGTTATACACAGAAGGAAGGTATTGACTATAATGAAGTATTCTCTCCAGTAGTAAAACATACTTCCATTCGTATCCTACTTGCCTTGGTAGCTGAATATGGGTTAGAGTTGGCCTAATTGGATGTTAAGACAACGTTCTTACATGGAGATTTGGATGAGGAAATCTATATGACTCAGCATTGCGGTTTTAAAGTTCCTGGAAAGGATAGTCATGTGTAGATTGATTAAATCTTTGTACGGATTAAAGCATTCACCAAGACAGTGGTATAAGAGATTTGATTAATTCATACAAGGGCAAAAATTCACCAGAAGTGAACATGATCATTGTGTTTACTTTAAAAGACTACAAGAAGAAGCTTTCATCTATTTGTTACTATATGTCGACGATATGCTTATAGCTTCGAAGAATAGAGGTGAGATTGAGAAATTAAAGAAGCAACTGGCTTATGAGTTCAAGATGAAAGACTTGAGTGATGCACAGAGAATACTTAGGATGGAGATTCATATAGACTAAAAGAATGGAAGCGTGTGGTTGACTCAAAAGCCTTATTTGAAGAAGGCGCTAGAAAGGTTCAGTATGGATGACAAAACTAAACCGGTATGTACTCTTCTAGCTCTTCATTTCAAATTAAACTCTTTTGCATGTCCTATCTCCCAAGAGGAGCACTACTACATGGCTCGTATTCCATATGCAAGTGTTGTAGGTTGTCTTATGTATGCTATGGTGTGCACAAGACCCGATATATCTCAAGCCATCAATATGGTTAGCATATACATGTATAATCTGGGTAAATATCATTAACTTGTAGTGAAGTGGATTCTTCGATATTTGTATGGGACAGTTCATGTTGGGTTATTGTTCAAGAAGGACTGTGGTCAACAATGTTTTAGGTAATGTGATTCTGATTTCGCTGGAGACCTAGATGAGCGAAGATCAACAACGGGCTACGTATTCACATTGGGTGGAGGTCCGATCAGCTGGAGGTCAATTCTACAATCGACAATTGCTTTATCCACTACAGAAGTAGAGTAAATGGCAGCAACTGAGGCTGTAAAGGAAGCTATTTGGTTGAAAGGCTTGTTAGGTGATTTGGGAGTAATCTAGGAGAACATTGAGGTGTTCTGTGATAATCAAAGCGCAATATTCCTAGCGAAGTATCAAACATATCATGCTCGAACAAACACATAGATGTGAAATATCATTATGTGAGAGAGGTTATCGAGAGCAGTGTTGTGTTATTGAAGAAGATCAATACCAAAGATAATCCATCAGATATGTTGACAAAGGTGACTTCTGGAATTAAGTTTCAATATTGCTTGAAACTAAGTCAAATTCTTCGAATATGATGAGTTAGGAGAATTTTGAACTACGGTTGGCTTAATCCCAAATTTTGGGTACGTAAGCAGTCACAAAGATGCAGTCACTTTGGGAATGATGGTTCGTTAGTAGTCGGCTCAGATTTGGATAAATCTTCACCGAGGTGGAGAATTGTTGAAAAAGTCAAATGAAAGCACATGTTCAAAGTTTGGCTACCGAAAGCTTGACTTTCAAAAGCTAGCAAAATTGTTCAAAGCCAAATTGTTCAAAGTTTGGCTAAAATTCGGTAATTACCAAACAAACTTTAACAATTTTAAAGGTTTGGTGAAATAGTGCTACCATGCACTCCTATAAATAGCTATTGTTCTTTATTTGTTATTGCATCCCAAACTTGTGAGAATTTGTGAAAGTTTCAAATTCAAAGAGAAATAATTCATCAGAGAATTATTGTGAGAGTGAGCAATTTGAGAGTGTGGGCAATTGAGAGTTATTTTTCTTTAAAGTGTGTATGAGAGTACTGGTGTATTTGGGTTACGGAAAGTGAGTTTCTTTACTCAAATATTGTACTATAAATAATTGTTAATAATACAATTATTTTCTCTTGCTCCCATAGACGTAGGCATAATCGCCGAACTACGTTAAATTCCTGTGTCATTTAATTTTATAATTATTTGGTGTGCTTAATTCCGTATTCCGCGTACAACATGACTGTCAGCCATAACTCTAATACCATGTGAAATAAGATTCACGTTTGATGGAAGAAACCTCACCAAATTTTATATCGATGGAAATTGGCATTAACAGCAGCAGTTATACAATTACAATCCTTATGGAACAAGGAGCGTCAAAAATAAAAAAAGAAAAATCTATAAGAATGTGTGTCTGTTTATATTTACAAAGATACGACTACATATTTACATATTGAAAAGATTCGTGATCGTTAGTAAATGCTGCCCACATAGGTCAAGATATTTTCTGAGAATTTAGATTTAGTGCTCACTTTTTCATAATTTTTTGACAAACATGCATTTATAGTAATGTATAATTAATATTTTATTATTTATATATTTTTATCTAATTACTACCAATTATATCTTTATGAAAAATCAACTCAAAGTACCGAATCCAAATCCATTTCTTGGGTCCCATCCTAACTCGGAAAAAATTCAAAAGCATTAATTAAGTGAGCCGTTGTGAAATTTATGTTTTGATGCATGAACATTTTACAGCCACTCTATTATTTTCTCCTTAAGTCTGTCATGTTTTTATTTAATTTAAGTCCCCTCGAACAAAAGTCCTAGCTCCACGCCTCGTGGGAAGCGAATTTAATTAAGAGTTGTGCTATCCTGAGTAAACGTATAATTATTGATAGATGAAAGATAGTAGCTAAAGGTAGAAATTGAAATGAAATTCTTAAATTTTATTAATTTTCTTATAATTTAAATAATATGGTTTGAAAAAATAATAATTTAAATTGTTGCAACACTCGAGGGCGAGAGGTCTCCGAATTCCACGGTCAAGTGGAAAATGGTAAATGAGTTATATATATATCTATATAATGATGATTTAGTGTAGGATCCTGAAATTTATTAAAACTCGAAAAAATTATTAAATTATATAGTTTAATAGTTTTCGTAATTATTACATTATTAAACCACACGGTTTAATAATTTTTTTAGACTTTAATTATTCCAAGATCCTAGATTTGAATATTTATATATGTATGTATGTATGTATTAGTCTCGATCTGGTCTAAGATTTTAAAGTGTAGAAAAGTCTAAGAAAGTTTTAAAACTACAAGGTTTTAAAGGTTTAAAATTTAAAGCGCTTAAACCGCATAGTTTTAAAGCTTTCCTGCATTTTAAAATTTCAGACTAGAATATTTTTAATATATATATATATATATTAGAAAACTTGTCATTTTACAAGAAATATTGTATTCTATCATTTTACTATTATATTTTTACAAAACTTGTCATTTTACAATGTTGTCGTTAGCAACGTTAGTTGATTAATAAAATCCCAATTTTACTCTAAAAGAACTACATAAATAGAGTTATCAAATATTATTTTCATAGGCTTATAGGATTATTTTTAGCTACTTTATATTTTGAATTATAATATTGTAATACTTTGTGTGTTATTCTTTTTTTAACAAAAAAAAAATCATATAAAGAGCAAAATTAGTATTTTATCAGTCATCTAACTATTCAACTAATGGTGCTAACGAAAATGTAAAAAATTGATAAGCTTTCTAAAGATACAATAGTAAAATGATAGCCCACCATATTTTATGCAGTTATTTGATATATTACAATTCTTAAAGTAGTTAAATAATAATAACCATATATACAAAATTATTCTCAAGTATATACAAATCTACGGATATGTTGTTAAGCCGTGCTGTTTAAAAGAGTTATTTTGTTAATATATTATAAAACCGTGTGGTTTAATAGTGTTTTTGCATTAATTCTATTAAGCCACACGATAAGACTAGTCGATTCTCAAATCGAGTACTGATTTGGTTCAGGATCCTAAACTTTATTAATATTTGAAAAAGTTATTAAATTTTGTGATTTAATAATATAATATTATTATACTATTAAATCATATGGTTTAATAATTTTTCTAAACTTTACCAAAATTCAAAATTAAAATATTTCTATCTCAAATAATATTAAATATTCTTTTGAATAAGTCTTTTTAACAAATCCGTTGAAATAAAGAACACAGCCGTGAAGTTCAATATTTAAACATGTGGTACCAAAGGCGGACCTACGTCGATGGCTAGTGAGCCTCCAGTTTGGGCTACATATCATTAATTTCACTATTCAATTGCCATTAATTTCTGCTAAATGACATTTTAATGGGGGGTAATGTATGGGCCATTAATGGTTTAAGTACTTTGTAAGAAAAAATCTTTTTTAAACATGTGGTAGTAAAACCTTCCACCTTATAATTTCATTTCCTCGAGTAACCTCGACCATATGAGAAAATATCACTGTTGATAATTGATAATAATAAGTTTAGCGTTTAAATCCGATTAGTTGGTGTATTTTATAGTTGGTGCTGATGCATTATTGCTTTAAATCAGGGTTGGTTCTAAAAATTGGAGGACTTAACCGAAAAATAAAATTTATTTATTTATATATTTATTTTTTACTTAAAGTAAAAGAAATAATTAATTAAATTTATAGGTCCCAAGCACATCGTATATAAAGCAGTTCCTTCTTGCTTCATCTTTCTATGGAGTTGTATATTGTCAAACAATACAACTTCCAAATGGTCTTGCCTATCTCTTTTGAGTGAAAAAAATGAAAAATTGAATTCAAAGGAGAAGAAATGGGCTATCGTCCATGTGATAAAAAATGATATTATTATTTAATCCTAATATTTTGCTATAAATAGAGAGGAGTATTGGAGCTATTTGCATCAAATTTTAAAAAAATAGAGAGTATTGGAAGTGGAGAGGATTGAGATTTTAATAAAATCTTGTTTTAGTGTTTTGAGAGTTTGGGTGTATTGGAGTTTTAGGTTGTGAGTCAAAATATTACAATACTTGTAATTCTCATATCACTAGTGAAATATTTTCTTTCTATCTTTGCCCTTGGATGTAAGTTAAAAAACCGAACCTCATAATCCCTGGTATTCTCTTTGTATGTTTATTCTTCAGTTTTGTCCAATTTCATGTTAGTTATGGCACTGCTTCACCCATAACATTTCTAACAGTAGTATCAAAGCCATTAGTTGCATTTTATGGAATTGGGTTACTGTTTCAGTATACGGTTATTGTTTACATATATGAAACTGTACCAGTATACGGTTAGTGTTCACGTGAAATGGTGGAAGCTAATCCTAGCAAAGGTGGTTCATGGTGAAAGCAATGGTGGCAAAAATACGAGATTAAAAAGTTCAATGAAAATAATTTCTCGTTCTAGAAAATGACGATAAAGGCTATTATGAGGAAAAAGTAATTGTTTGGCAGCAATTAGAGAAAGACCCACAGAGATAGTTGATAATACTAAGTGGAACGAGATGGACGGCAATGCAATTGCTGATCTATACTTAACACTTGCAGATAAGGTGTTATCTAGTGTGGAGGAGAAAAAGTCAGCTAAGGAAATATGGGATACACTCACAAAATTGTGTGAGGCCAAGTCGCTGCACAACAAGATCTTCTTGAAATTAAGACTTTATACTCTTTGAATGGTAGAATCTACGATAGTGACCGACCATATCAACACATTGAAGACTCTATTTACACAACTCACAATATTGGGTCTTAAAATAGAGAAAAATGAACTTGCGAAGCTTCTATTTTAAAGTCTACTAGATTCATATGATCAACTTATCATCAATTTGACAAGCAACAACCCAATAGACAGTTTAGTCTTTGATAATGTTCAACCTCCGTATCAAATAAGGAGAGCAGGCGCAAGAACAAGAAAGACAGACAGGCAAATTTACAGCAAGCGGAATCGCTATTGGTGATGAGAGGGAGATCAACAGAACGTGGCCCCAATGGGAGTCACAATCATGTTATATCAAAATTAAGGAGTAAGAAAAATGTAAAATGCTACAATTGTGGCAAGAAATGGCACATCAAGAAAGATTGTTGGAGCAATCAGAAGAGTAGATATAGTAAAGCCCGTGAGTCATTAAATGCTCAGAGTTGTGTGGTAAATACCTCTGATAATGGCGAGATTCACTACAGTGAGGGAGCAACTATTGTAGAAAACAGGAAGTGGTTAGCTGATGTCTAGCTTATAGACTCAGGAGCAACATGGCATATGACCTCTAGGAGAGAATGGTTTTACACATATGAACCTATCTCAGGAGAATATGTGTACATGGGTGATGACCATGCTTTAGAGATCGCTGGCATTGGTATTATTAGAATAAAAATGTCTGACGGTATAATTTATATAATTCAAGAGGTACGACATGTCAAAGACCCAAAGAAGAATCTATTGTCTTTAAGATAAATAGATAGTCTTGGGTGTAAAACCCATATTAAGAATGGAATCATGAAGATTGTCAGAAGCGCACTTGTATTGATGAAGGTAGAAAAGATCGGTGCTAATCTATTCATGCTTCAAGGGAAAATACTACAGGAAGCTAATGTGTGTGTCACGTCAAATAGAGAAGAGAAAGTAATAATCTGGTATCTCAAACTAGGCCACATGTCAGAACAATGTTTAAAAATTTAGTCTGATCAAAAACTGCTTCCTGGACTCAAATCAGTAAGCTTAACATTTTACGAGAATTGTGTTACAAGTAAGCAGCATAGATTAAAGTTTAGCAGATCTAACGCCAGAAGTAAAAATATTCTAGACTTGGTTCATTATGATGTTTGGGAATCATCAGATTTATCCCAAAGAGCAACAAAGTATTTCGTGTCTTTCATTGATGATTACCTCAAGAGATGTTGAGTGTATGCAATAAAAAATAAGTCAGATGTGTTTTCAGTGTTCAAAGAATACAAAGCGCGATTTGAACTTAAATCCGGGAAGAGCATCAAGTCTTTAAGGATAGATAATGGTGGAAAGTATACGAATGGCAAGTTTCTTGCTTTCTGTAAGAAATAAGGTATTCGGAGATAAATCATAGTGGCATATACTCAACAACAGAATGGAGTGGCAAAGCAGATGAACAAGTATTTACAGAAAAGATAAGAGCAATGTTAAGAACTGCTGGTCTACCTAATTTATTTTGGGCAAAAGCAGCCAAAATAGCATGTTATATTATTAATCAGTCTCCGTCAATAGCTATTGAGTTCAAGACACCAATGGAGATATGGACCGAAATGCCAATTGATTACTCCCATTTACATGCATTTGGATGTCCTGTGTATGTGATGTACAATGCCCAAGAAATAACAAAGCTGGATCTAAAATCCATGAGGTGTATCTTCTTGGGATATGCTAATGGAGTGAAGGGGTATCGTCTGTGGGATCTCATTAACTACAAGATTATCATCAGCAGAGATGTTATCTTTGTAGAAGATCAACTGCAAAGGAGAGATAGGGATGATAGCATCGTAAAATAAAGTCAGAGACTATGTCGGTATATGTGAAAAATAATCCAAAATATCCAGATTCTTCTGAAGCAGCACCAAAGCACAAGGAATAAAAACCAGTCGAGTCTGAGACTCTAGAAGTTCATCAATCAACTCGTGAGAGACGACCACTAACTTGTCACTCAGAAGATGTTACAGAGATCAATGTTGCATATTGTCTTCTAACAGAGGATGGAGAACCATCAACTTTTCATGAAGCTTTAAACTCAAATGTTGCTTTGTGGATGACAGTAATACAGGAAGAAATAAAAGCTCTACACAAGAACAAGACATGAGAACTTGTACCACTACCACATGGAAGAAAAGTCATTAGAAACAAATATGTCTATAAGATCAAACATGATGGCAATGACCATGTGTAGCAGTATCGTGCAAGGTTTGTGGTAAAAGGATATGCTCAGAATGAAGATATTGACTTCAATGAGATATTTTATCCAGTAGTTCGACTTACGATAGTTAGAGTAATATTGGCGATATGTGCTACATTTGACCTACATCTAGAGTAGTTAGATGTGAAAACTACATTTATTCATGGAGAACTTGAAGAAGAAATTTATATGCTCCAACTAGATGGTTTTATTGAAATAAGCAAAGAGAACTTAGTTTGCAGGTTAAACAAATCTCTATAATTCTCAAATAGGCACCGAGGTATTGGTATAAGAGATTTGATTCCTCCATCATGAGCCTTGAATGTAATAGACTCAATTCAGAACATTGTATATACTACAAGAGGTTTGAGGATAATGATTTCATCATTTTATTGTTGTATGTGAATGACATATTGGTAGCAGGCCCCAAACAAAGATCGAGTCCAAGAATTAAAAGCACAATTGGCTATGGAGTTTGAAATGAAGGAATTGGGACTAGTAAACAAGATTCTAAGGATGCAATTTCACTGAGACAGAAATAATATGAAGATTTGGCTTTCTTAGAAGAATTAATTAAGGAAAATCTTGCGGTGCTTCAAAATGCAAGATTGTAATTCAATTTCTATCACACTTCCTGTTAATTTCAAGTTATCCTCAAGTATGAGTCCTAACAATAAAGTAGAGATGAAGGAAATGTCTCAAGTATCGTATGCATAAGTAGTGGAAAGTTTAATATTGCTATGATTTGTACAAGGCCAGACGTTGCACAAGCAGTGGGAATGGTTAGTCGTTAAATGGCGAATTCTGATGGAGAGCATTGAAAAACAGTGAAAAATATTTTGAGATACATCAAAGGAACCTCAGATGTTGTATTATGTTACGGAGGATCAGAGTTTACTGTTAGAGGCTATGAGGATTCAAATTATGCAGGAGACCTAGATAAAAGAAAATCTCTTATTGACTATGTTTACATTTGCAGGAGCAGCTGTAAGTTGTGTTTCAAAATTACAGACTGTTGTGGCTTTATCTACAACAGAATCAGAATACATGGCAGCTACACAAGCATGCAAAGAAGCTATTTGGATACAAAGGTTAATGGAGGAGCACAGGTAAAAACAATAGGGAATTTCAGTGTTTTGTGATAGTTAGAGTGTCTTGCATATTATAAGGAATCCAGTCTTTTATTCGAAGACAAAGCACATAGGGGTACAATACCACTTCGTTCAAGAAGTCGTGGAGGATGGAAGTATAGATTTGCAAAAAATTCATACTAAGAAGAATCTAGCAGATGCTATGACCAAACCAATTACTACTGACAAGTTTGTATAGAGTAGATCCTCTTATGGCCTAGCAGAGACGTAAGCGATATGACAATGGCGAAGCAGTAAAGACAATGTAGAGATTGATCAACCCTCAATCAAATCTCTAAGTGAGAGAATATCAAACAATCTAACTTCTAGATGGTCATGCCCATCTCTTTTGAATGAAAAAAATGAAAAATTGAATTCAAATGATTTAAATTCAAATGAGAAGAAATGGGCTACTGCCCATGTGATAAAAAATAATAATATTATTTTAATCATAATATTTTGCTATAAATAGAGATGAGTATTGGAGCTATTTGCATTCAATTTGAGAAAGATAAAAAATAGAGAGTGTTGGAATTTGAGAGGATTGAAAGTTTAAAAAACTCTTGTTCTAGTGTTTTAAGAGTTTGGCTGTATTGGGATTTTGGGTTGTGATCTAAAATATTACAATACTTATAATTCTCATATCACTAATGAAATATTTTCTTTCTGTCTTTGCCTGTGAACGTAAGCTAAAAGGCTGAACCATGTAATCCTTGGTCTTCTCTTTGTATGTTTATTCTTCATTTTTATCCAATTTCATATTAGTTGTGGCACTACTTCACCCATAATTTTTCTAACATATATTAATTTTATGGAATTAGTTATGATATCCTAATAAATATAAATGTTCAAGGATCAAACTCATATATACTCAAAGCTAGTTTTAATCCCACTCATATATGAATTTAACCATGATTATATGACTTTAGAGTTGATCTAAGCCTATACTTGGCTCAATAACTATTATCAGCCAATATAAGATTATTTTTTAGCATTTCCATCACATTTAAATTGGTCTTTTTGGACATAAAAGGCAAGTAGTTAATTGACCTAACTAATATTTAAAAGTTATTTAATAGGTTAAGGGTTGCCTCAAAATTATATACTTAACTCAAGAATTATTATTAGAAAATCAATATCGAAGCATTACATGGGAAAAATTGTCCACAGCCATGCGTCGATGCAAGGATATTCAATCACTAAAATCTCTTCTAAAATCACTCAATGTGAGCTCGAGCTGCACATAGCTATTATCATAGGACCATTATGCATAAACATATTTGATTTCAATGGCAAATCCAAAAATATCATTTATCGATGATTAAATTATATAAAAATAAGATGTAAAAACTAATATTTTATGGGTTAAGAGTTTATAAGGGTTATATTTAGTAGATGTAATGAGACTAAATTAAGTAAGAGTAAAACGAAACATATGAGGTTTTTTTATTTTTAAATAAAGTGTGGGATTTTATAATTCGCAAAGTTAAAGTTTAACTTTTATATGTTTATAAGTTTAAGGGAATTTTTTATAAATTTAACATAGACTACTTTAATAGATTTATAGTATGTTTGATATTGAGGTGTTATAACTTAAAAGCCACAGCTGCTTTGGAAAAAAAAGCTATAATTATAAAACAAAAGTTAATAATATATAATAAATATAATTTTTAATTAATAATTTTAAAAAAATTATTAAAGCTGTAATAAATTTTTCATCATACAAATGAAAAATTATATTAACATAGCTTCTAAGCTACAGCAATTAATGTTTACCAAACACTTTAGTGTTGTAACTTAAAAGCTACAGCTGCCCAACCTCAATCCCAAATATACCCTTAATGGGAATTAATTAGTAACTCAAGTAATTTTTTCTTTAATCTTTTAAATTATTTTCTCTAAATGGGATTTGAGCCCCTACTAATCATGAGGTGATCCACCTTTATTTAATTTTCTTTTTATTCTGTATTATTTGTGTATAAATGTAAACTTCTCCTCACAAGCACAATATTCATTATTCTGTCAATCTTTAACACCTGTAAATAAAAATGGCACCAAATAAATTGTACATCACTACATTATTTATGTAATTCATGGAATACGAAAAGAAAAAAAAGTGAAAATCAGAGTATTGCTACAAATAGACAACAAAATTAATCTTTATTAAGAGTATTATCTTTTAAAAAGAGGAAACATGAAGTGTCTAATTAAAAAGATGGAACATGAAATTTCTAATTTCATTAGAGAAGCGTAATATGTGACTAACTCAACATCAGCAACAAATAGAAGAAGAAAAAGCGTCTTCACTTTTAGTTGAATCCTCAAAATTTTCTCCACAAAAACTAAACCTATGAGAATAATTAAATTCTTTATGGTGAAATCCATCACCTAAAACCCAAGAACATTCATGTTGTATCACCAAGAATTAATAATTAAATATATGGAAGCGTACCTGAATATATAATGTTGAATAATCTTTTAGGGTTGTGTAGTTGGCCTTCCATATCAACATGTATATCCTAGAGAGCTCTTTAGTTTCTCTGTGCACTCTTTCTGATAATGGGATATCAAAAAGAATAAAATAGATTTTTATATGATACATGTGATCTGGGGACCACAACCACTTATATAGACAACATTTCCTGTTATCACTAGGTATTCCTAATTCTGCCCATCATAAAATTAGAATATCATTAGGTTTCTGTACATGAAAGGTCGACACTCTATTAGATACATTAAAGCCCAAATTATCGAAAACCTAATTAGATCACTTTTAATTGGGCTTAACCTTATATGAAAGTCTGCAAGACATAATTATTCACATATAAGCCCAACGTTGGATTAAGGATCCAACAATATTAGATAAAATATCCAACAATCTCCCACTTGGGCTATATATGAAACCTTATAATTATGCTTTGCAAAAATAACCATATGAGCTCAATTTACTGTCATTTCTAAAATGTATCTATAACCAATCCGTTCCATTAATCATATCAACATAGGATCAAAGTTGCCTTCGTTACAACTTTCGTAACTCGACCCATTAATAGTCACTAATTGAGATGTTGGATATGCAATAGGATCTTAACATGCCAATTTCCAACTGGTCCTCCTTAAACCTTAGTGAGATCAAACCTTAGCAAAATCAGAGTGTGAATAAACCAAAACTTTATTTCTACAGAAAATAACCTTAAATATCCATAAACTAAAATAACTGAAAAATTTCTATATCATAAGAGCATCTAAAATTACAGACTCCCACTAAAACTGAATATCCTTAAATGACAAGACACCCATACGAGCAATGTACTCATGAAACATTTTGGGTGGCAATCCTTTAGTAAGCGGATCCACAATCATGGAGTTTGTGCCAATGTGCTCTATAGACAACTATCCACTCAAAGCTTTTTTTTTTAACAACTAGGAACTTGATGTCTATGTGTTTTGACTTTATCGAGCCCTTATAATTATTAGAATACATTACTGCTAACTTATTATCACAAAATAATCAGAGTGGCCTATCAATACCATCTACTATGTGTAGCCCTATGATAAAATTCCACAACCATATCATGTGATTGAATGCCTTATAACATGCTATGAACTTTGTTACTATTGTGGCAGAGGCTATAAGTGACTGTTTAGTACTTTTCCAGGAAACAGCATCTCCAACTAGCATATAGATGTAGCCCATCGTGAACTTCATACTATCTTGGCATCTAGCAAAATCAGAGTTAGTATACCCAATGATCTAATGTTGATCTGACCTCCAATATATGAGCATGTAGTCTTTTGTTCTCCGTAAATACCGCAAGACTCGTTTGGCTGCCTTCCAATAGTCTACTCCTGGATTACTTAAATATCTGCCCAACATCCCAGTAACGTACACAATATCCGATAGCTTACAAACCTGAGCATACATTAAACTTCCTACTGCTGACGCATAAGAAATCTTCTGCATCTCTTTTTCCTCAAAATCATTCTTAGGGCAATAATTGAGTCTAAACTTGTCTCCCTTATACATAGAGGTATCACCTGGTTTACAATCCTGTATGACATATCTCTTAAGAACCTTTTCGATATAACTCTTTTGTGATAATCTAAGAATATCTCGGGAGCGATCCCGGTGTATCTATATGCCTAATACAAGAGATGCGTCATCAAGATCTTTCATCTCAAAATTCTTAGCTAGAAATCTATTGGTGTCGTGCAATAAGCCTATATCGTTACTGGCAAGCAAAATATCATTGACATATAAAATCAAAAAAATATACTTACTCCTACAGAACTTATGGTATATGCAATCATCGACCAAATTCATCTCAAAATCAAACGAGATGATCACTTGATGAAACTTGAAATACCATTGTCGAGATGCTTGCTTCAGCCCATATATGGATTTCTTGAGGTTACAAACCATATTCTTTGGGTCTGTTGACACAAAATATTCTGGCTGCACCATATAAATTGTCTCATCATTGTCACCATTGAGAAACGCTGTCTTTACATCTATCTGATGTAACTCAAGATTGAAATATGCCACTAATGCCATTATAATTCTGAAAGAGTCTTTCGAAGAAACCAAAGAAAAAGTCTCTTTATAGTCGATGCCTTCTTTCTGTGTAAAGCCCTTAGCGACAAGATGCACGCCTTTAGAATCTCTTTTGGTTTTAAATATCCATTTACAACCAATGGGTTTCGTACCTTCTAGCAATGGGACAAGATCCTATATATCATTATTCTTCATGGAATTTATTTCCTTATTCATGGCATTAATCTACTTCTAAGAATTAGAACTTTCCATGGCTTGACGGAAATTAATTAGATCATCTTCCATTACTCCAATGTCTACCTCATGTTCTTAAAGAAATACAATGTAGTCATCTGGCATTGCACTTCTCCTTTCTCTAGTAGATCTCTTTAATGGCATAGGTTCTTGAAGTGATAGAGTTTGTTCTTCTGCAACAATATCTGGAGTTTGTTCTTCTAGAACAATATCTGGTACGAGGGGTTCTTCAATATTGTCTTGATTTGTTATATCTTAAACAAAATCAGGAATGTGACCCTGATCAATGCCAATGACACCTGTGGGAATATTAACATATTCTTCTTTAAACACAAAGTCTCTAACTATATCTCGCACCGTAAACTCGACATCCTCAAAAAACTGTGCATTTCCTGACTAAAAAATCGATTTAGTCGTGGGATCATAAAACTTGTACCCCCTGGATCGTTCAGCATATCCAATAAAATAGCAACTCACCGTCCTGAAGTCCAGTTTCTTCACACCATCCTAGAGTCCAGATTCTTCTCATTAAGCTTATAAGGCCTTGCCTCAGTTGGATATCCCCAAATATACACATGTTTTAGACTAGGTTTCTTACCCATCCAAAGTTCGTAACAGGTTTTAGTAGTTGCTTTTATTGGAACTCTGTTAAGGATATATGCTGCAGTCTTAAGTGCTTCTCCCCATAATGATTCAAGTAAAGTAGAATGACAAATCATACTCCTCACCGTGTCTTTAAATTTTCTGTTTCGTCTTTAAGCAACACCATTTATAGTGGGCAAGCCCGGCATAGTGTACTGTAGGATGATACCGCATTCCTCTAGGAACTTAGCAAATGATCCTAGATGTTGTTCACTGGAACCGTCATATCTACTATAGTACTCACCATCACGGTCAGATCTGACGCTTTTGATTTTTTTGTTAAGTTGATTCTCAACTTCAAACTTAAAATTTTTGAACATATCCAAGGACTGTGATTTTTATGAAAGAGATATGTGTAACCATACCTAGAAAAATCATAGATGAACGTCATAAAATATTGTTGACCATTCCAAGCAGCTGTAGAGAATGACCCACAAATATCTGTATGTATGAGTTCTAAGACGTCTAAAGTTCTGTTAGCTTCAAATCTCCTTTTATTGGTTTGTTTCCCCTTGATATAGTTAACACAAATATCAATATCTGTAAAATCTAATGGGTCGAGAATTTGGTCTGACACAAGTCTTTCTATTCTCCGTCTAGAGATATGACCCAATCTCTTATGTCATAATGCAGCCGAATTCTTATTGGTTAATTTTCTTTTTATACCTTGCATACTCAATTGCAAGGATTCTTTAAGTGAACCAGTCATATAAATTAAATAAATATTATCATTGCCTGATAATAAATCAGAGCCAACCAATTTCGAATCATGAAACAAACTGTATTTTTCATTTCCAAATGAATAAGAATAGCCAGATTTGTCCAAAGAGAAAATCAAAATCAAATTCCATCTAAAAGATGGAACAATATATTTCATAAAGATTCAAATAAAATCTGGTCTTCAATAATAATATAAATTTTTCAATTGCTTCAACTTTTACTATTTTGCCATCACCCACATAGATGTATTTTTTGCCATCACTTGGCTTTTGGCAATTCATGCAACCCTGTATAGACACACTGATATGAGTGGTTGCATCAGAATCTATCCACCATGTGTGTTTAGGCACCGAAGTTAAATTAACCTCAAAACAAACCAAACCATCCTCTTCAAGTCCATAAAAGAAATAACTAGTGTTTTCTGGATGATAACCCAGTTTCTTTTGTCGTTTTTTTTTAGGTGTTGTATTTGCTGCTTCCTTATCCTTCTTCCACCTTTTGCCCTTATCTTTACCCTTAGAGATAAAGGCTAGGTGAGCACTTTTTACCTTATCTTTTTTCAGCTTATCATCTTCTTGAACACAGTGTGATATGAGCTCATTCAGAGACCAAGTCTATTTTTGATAATTATAGCTCACTTTAAATTGGTTAAACTGTGGTGGTATATTAAAACCTAATGCACTAACCAGTCCTCAGAGAGTTCAAGCTTAAGTGTTCTCAGCTTAGAAGCAAGATGAGACATCTCCATAATGTACTCCTTAATATTGTCTTTGTCTGTATATCTCATTGAAATTAGATTTGTCCAAAGCTTTCCTATTTCAACCTTTTCGTTCTTGACAAACCTCTTTTCAGTATCCGCAAAGGACTCCTTAGCGATAGTTATCTTGTCAGATATTGAGCCCCTAAATGCTTCCAAAATGGCCTTTTTCATGATCATCATACACATGCGATTTGATTTCTCCCACCTATCCAAATTCTATCCAAATTCTTTCAGAATGGCGTATTTATTACCATAGATGCACATGCAACTTTGTCAAATATAAACCTTCTTTTGGATCGATCGATATTTAGAGAAATTACATATACACAAACTGTTTATATTCCAAAATAAATTAATTTCCACAAGAGAGGTCACTTTGATGATATGTTACTTTAATTAATTTATCTTAAAATTTATATTACCATACCAATATTTGAATTTAAAATTGTACAAAAAAATTACCCAAAAATTAAAAAAATTTTAAAGTCAAATCTTGGTCAAAAGTCAACATTTGACCTTGATCTTTGACTAGTCAACTATCGACCAGGTTCGGTCGACTGTTGACCAGTTCGGGGCTGGACCGAACCATCCCCATCTAAATCGTGTTGGAGCAGATCGGGTTGACCCGACTCAGAACTAACCCTAAACCATATATATATATATATATATATATATATATATATATATATTTCTTCTACCAATAGCGGCCATGGCTGCTGCTTCTTCTTCCTTATGCAGCGGCAATGGCTGTTATTTTTAAGCTTTATGCCGCAATCTAGTGGCCTCGGCTGGGATGCTTCGCCGCTTATATACCACGTGACCGCTTCCTCTTTTGTTTTTGTTTTTTTAGTAGTCGCCATTGTCATTGCTCTCGACTAAGTCGCCACGACATGCTTGTCGACACACGACCAACACCGCTTCGGCTCGATCGAAAACGACAATGCCATTTTTTTTAATAAATCTTGCCATAATATATATATAAACTGAATATTCATGTTTCCCAAATCCTTAATACTTTATGTTTCAAAACTTTAAACCTTTAAAACTGAAATTATGAAATCAGAATATTTATTTTTCTTAATTCTAAATTTCTTTAATTTCAATTATTCTAAATATTAACATAATTTGTTTTTAAATTTAATAATTCTAGATTCAAAAACACCAAATTTAAATTATTAATCAAATATAAATTTAATTTTCAATGATTCAGCATGAAGAGTCTTTGATACCACTTGTTAGAATAATTAAATTATTTATGCTGAAATCCATCGCCTAAAACCCAAAAACATTCATGTTGTATCACCAAGAATCAATAATTAAATATGCGGAAGCGTACCTGAATCCATAACGCTGAATAATCCTTTAGGGTTGCGTAGTTGGTCTTTCAGACCAATACGTATATCCTAGAGAGCCCTTTTATATGATACGTGTGACTTGGGAACCATAACCACTTATATAGACAATCTTTCATTTAAAAAAAAAAAGAAAGAGGGGTGGGTAAGTTCAAATATAATTTTAACTTCCCCTTCCCACCCCCAAGTATCGAACCCAGGCTGTCACGGCTCTACGGCGAGCATGGTGACCAACCCGACCACACCCTTGAAGGCTATAAACAATCTTTCATTTTGTCACTGGGTATTCCTAATTTTGCTCATCATAAAATTAGAATATCATTAGGTTTCTACACATTAACGATCCACACCTTATTAGATAAATTAAAGACCAACTTACTGAAAACATAATTAGACCACTTTTAATTGGGTTTAACCTTATATGACAGTCTGCAACACATAACTATTCACATATAAGCTCAACGTTAGATAAAAAAATCTAATAATATTGAATAAAACATCCAACAAAACCATCAAGAGGAAACTCATCAATTGAAGAATGCTTAGAACATTATACAAAAAAAAAAAAAAAACTTTAAAGAGTACCTTTGGCCAAAGCCAGTATTGTCCTCGAGAAATTGAAGAACACTTCCCAACACCATTTTATGGAATAGACAACCTATGAAATTAAACGAATCAATAAACAGAAAATTAAGAAAGAATAATGAGAAACGCCCGAGTGAGTTTTCTGATCATTCGTTTTTATGCAACTTAACCTCTAAGTGAAAATTTATATACAAGAATAAGAAACATTACTGCTAACTGATAATTGATTGTTAATTAAATAGAGCACCAAGTAAATGTTGCTTGAATTTGAATCATTAAATTTTGTAGTTATTATTTTGCGTATATATATTACCATATTGTACTGCTATAATTAATAAAAGTCAAAAATTGAAACGACACAACACAATTATCCTTTTATTCTGTAGTTTGCCCGGGCAAAATTTAGACAATTTTGCTAGGAATTAGCATTGCTCTTAGCCGAGCTGTGAAAATTTCTAGCCCTTGAAAATTTTCTTTTAGGCCCAAAAACTTTTAGAAGAATTTTCGTAAACTCTAATAAAATAAATAATATTCCTATTACCTTTAACCAAGTTTTTTCTTTTAATTTTTAATTAAAAAATATTTAAACGTGCATAGCAATTAATAACCAAAAATTCAATAAAGACATTAAAATTTATTAAACGATTGTTTTAATTTAGTGATTAAATTAATAAGTTCCTAACCATGCCATTTGAATTTGGTATGAGTAGCCACGTGGGACTTCGGAGATAAGTAGATTGAAATTAATGTATGTCTCACAAGTGAAGAAAATATAATGGTCAACTTTTTCCAGCTATAAATCTAATTTTTTTTTCCCTTTCCATAAGAGCTATAAATTTGATTAAAATTGATATTTTGGATAAGAATTTGATAATTGAAGTCTGAACAGTTACTTTTCCAATTAATTGGGCTTATCAAGGCCCTTCTAGTTGAACTGAATAAATACATGGCTTTATTGAGTCACATAACATAAGGAACGTATATAAATGGAATATTCAGCGCCTAATATTTTATATAGGGATGGTAAAATTCGGGTCTGGACTTAGATCTAGTATTTCTAGATTAGGATCTAGATATAACTTTTTTGTACTCGATCCGAATATAAATTCAATTTTTTTTTTTTACTTTGGGTCCGAGCTGGGTCCAACCAAAAAAAATCATGGTTCTCAGATTACGAGTTTTAAACCTAGATTGATGAAACCAATTGAAAAAATAAATAAATAAATTCAACTGAAAAATTATATACAGATTCTAAAATTCAAAGTTTCAAAGCAACAAAAAATACATAAATACAAATTCATAACAAGTCTACAATTCAAATTTCAAACTTCAGACCACTACTCTTAAAATCTAAACTCTTTACCATCTTCTATTGTTCCTTCATTTGACTGCTCACTCATCAAACTTTCATCAATAAAATGTTTCGTAAAAACTATTTCTTCCTTTAGAGTCCCATCTAAAAGACATGCATAAATCATAAACACAAAAGCTCTCAATGATATTATCAAACTCACAGAATTTAAAAAATACCTGAAAGTCTTCGGATAAAACTTTATCAACAAAGCTCTTCCAGTCTTCTTTTCTAATGGCCTCATACTCAAGAGGAGGCTTTTTCAAAGAATTTAAGTTGTCTGCATTGGGCAGAATATATTCATTTGCCAACTTACTTGAACCTTAATGCAACTCCCATCCATTTCAACACTTAGGTTTTGGCCTTCAAACTCAACTTGAACTTTTCCTGAAAATGAGACCACAATGTCTCCTTGATGTCCAGTGGCATTTTCCTCCAATCATTGTATATGATTGGAATTCTTTCCCGTACAATCAGCCCAATGTAACTCCTCAGGTCGTTTCTCTTCTTTCCAACCGGAACTCCATAAGAATTGTACGCGAACTCAGTCTCCTCATTAACTCTTTTCTGCAAGTCTTTCTTTTTTGTAAGGTTTCGTCTTGGTCTTCCTTCGAGATCTGGATTATATTCCCTTTCATCATTTTTTGCCATGTCTCCAACTAATCTACAAATGTATAAAATAGATAAGCGCATTAGATATCAGTATAATTAATAGAATAATAATTAATAAATCAGTTTTTTACTTAAGGGAAATAGTGCTAACAAGTTACCATAAATGTGTTATTCATTTTCTGCCTCAATATTTACATGAAAACATCACCATATGATATTACACATGTTCTTCATCACCCACGTCGAACTTACATTCTGGAAGATTGTTGGATAATGGTGCATACACATCCATGTCATCATACTCAACCCCATTTGAATAATTACATTTTTCACTCACTGAACAAACAATTGATTTATTATTATCTAGCTGGTCTTTCACATAAAACACTTGCTTTGCATAGCCAGCTAGAATAAAACTATCAGATTTATAACCTATTCGATCTAAATTAACTACAGTGAACCCTAACTCATCATTGTTAACCCCCCTATCATCCACCCAATCACACTTGAAAATAATTTTCTTAACCCCCAAATAATCAGGCTGCTAAATTTCATCAATAACCCCATAAAAAACCATATCCCCAGAATGGGGATTTTTGTCTTTTGAGCTCGAAATCTGTAAAGCTTTGGCAACAACATGAACACCACTGTTTTGTGTTACACGGTTTCTATCCCGAGCTCTCGTAGCAAACTTAAAACCATTAAAACAATACCCTTCATATGTCACCATGCTTGAGCGTGGTTTATTTGCCAGCCACCATACTATTTCCTCAACCGCTACATTATTTTCTTTATTAGTTGTTACCTATAGTTTCAAAAAATAAAACGACATAAATTAGTTAAATGGAAAAGTTTGTTTACTTTTACTTGGAAACTTTTTTTAGACTTAATGAAGCTAATTTAACCTTTTGTTTCAACCAATCAGCAAATGTACGGAGTGCTCGGTTAGTAACCATAAAGGCTTTTTTATTTGACGAGGGTGCTTTGATTGCAATAAGGCCAAATGCTCCCTAAAATTATACACACAGAATTAACAAAATTATACCTTTTTAATTACTAAGATTACAAAAAAAGTTAACATAAGCTAATGTAGGAGTTTGTGTTCATATACTCTATGTATGGTTGAATCTCAGGGGTGTTCACCAAAACACATCGGTGTGCTTGTGCCAATGTAGGAGCATCAACAACCTTAATATTTACACCTCAGAGTGGCCTTTCAACTATAAAATCAATTAGACAACCGATGGCAGTCCAATTGATTCACAACTTGAAAGGTATTCGACACAAAATTCAAGTGCTTCCTCGACGAATATAGCACTTCGGCAATGCAACCTTCGGGACGATTTCGGTTGCGAACATAACCCTTTATAGGTTTCATTTCTCTCTCAAATGGATACATCCATCGAAGGTAAACCGGACCATATAACCTAACTTCTTCTACTAGATGGATCGTTAAATGGACCATTATATCGAAGAAAGCGGTGGGAAGTATTGTTCTAGATTGTATAAGGTGATTTTAAGTTCCTTTTGCAATTGGTTTAGAGAATCGAGCTCTGCTACCTTAGAGCACAATGAATTAAAAGAGACACAACTCGATTATGACAGTTCTAACATTTTGAGGCAAAAAATTTCGGATTGCCAATGGTAGTAGTTGTTGCATCAAGGTATGACAATTATGAAACTTAAGCCCGTGAAGACGGCAATCTTCCATTGAAACAAGATTTCTAAAATTAGAACAGTAACCATCAGGAATTTTGACATCTTGCAAGGTTTTACAGAACATTTGTTTTTCTTTCTTACTTAAAGTGTATGGGGCTGGAGGGATGACTTTGTTTTGCTGATCAGGAGCTAATGTAATAAAAGCTTTGTTCATTGATTCTCTAAGGTTTGGATATGTAAGATCTTTTCTAGCATTAATTCCATCTTTTGTTTTCCCTGGTTGATGAAGTAATGTGCCATAAATGCTCTCACATACATTTTTTTCAATATGCATCACATCTAATTGATGACAAACTAACAAGTGTTTCCAATATTCTAAGTCAAAGAAAATTGATTTCTTTTTGTACAAAAATTGAGCTACATCCCCATTACCCTCACCCTCACCCTTGCCCTCGCCCTCGCCCTCGTCCTCACCCTTACCCTCACCCTCACCCTCGCCCTCGCCCTCGCCCTTACCCTCACCTTTACCCTCACCCTAACCCTTTCCTTTACTACGTTTTCACTTTTTTTGGACCTTTTTCCCAAACTTGGTGTGAATGTCAGCCACCAAATTTAAGATCTCAACTCCAGACAAAGGCTTATGAGGGTTTTCAAGAAACTGTCTATGGCCCATATATGACATTTTTCGACTATGCGGCAGCCAACATGCACATGTTTTTATCCCACAAATTGGACAACCATAGTATCCCTTAATACTACACTCGGACAGGTTCCCATATGCTGTAAAATCACTAATTGTCCACATCAACACAGCCTGTAAATTGAAAGTTTGGTTCCTATATGCATCAAAAACATCGACACCTACATTTTATAGGATTTTCATAGGATTTTCAAGTCCTCAATTAAAGGTGCTAGGTACACATCTATATCATTTCCAGGCTGTTTAGGGCCAGATATCAGTAGAGATAACATCATAAACTTTCTCTTCATACATAACCATGGAGGAAGATTATATGTTATTAATGTAACAGGCCAACAACTGTAAGTCGTGCTAAGTGTGCTATGTGGGTTAATCCCATCAGATGATAAAGCCAACCGAAGATTTCTTGGCTCTTGGGCAAAATCAGGCCATTTCTTATCAATTAGCTGCCAAGCAGGCGAGTCTGCTGGGTGGCGAAGCTTGCCATCTTTAATTCTTTTATTTTTATGCCATGTTAAGTTCTCAGCAGTTTGTGGTGATTGAAACATTCTTCTAAACCTAGGAATTATAGGAAAATACCATAACACTTTTTTTGGCACCCCCTTCCTAAATTTTTTGGATCCATCTTTTTTTATTTGCCACCTAGATTCTCCACAGCTTCAACATTCACTAAGATTTTGGAACTCATTCCTATAAAGAATGCAATCATTTGGGCATGCATGTATTTTCTCATAATCTAAGCCTAATAGCTTCATTGTTTTTTTAGCCTTATACATAGACTTAGGCATACTATTATCATTTTTGCAATATCTCATTGAGCACTTCCAATAAGGCTGAAAACCCACTATCAGACCAGCCGTAAAGTCCTTTTATATTGTACAATTTCATTAAACCTGATAACTTTGAATGCTTTGAACCCGGATATAAGGGTTTTTCAGTATCTTCAAGCATATCTTTAAAAGAACTAGGATCTTTATCACAATGCTCAAAAGCATCATGAACCATGTCACCTAAATTACTGTAATCTGGACATTTAAAATGCTGACTTTGTGGCTGGTCGTGGCACTTTCCGGATGTAGGTTTTGGGTCCTCCTCACCATGCCAATTCCAAATTAAATATTCTTTTAGAAAACCTTTTTAAACGGATGTAACCTCACTTGTTCGGAGTCAAAAACTCCATATTGCAACAAGAGGTACAAGGACATCTAATCGACATTCTATTTTCTCGAATTAATAATGGCAAACTCAAGAAATCATCAACCCCATCATAATACTTATCCGACAATCTATCACAGAACATCCAAGTTTTGTCCATAATATGTATTTTTACCTGTTCATTTATTACAAGTTGTTAGCTTAATAAGTTTAATTAAATTGATACAATAAAAAACATAATCTTTTATCAGAAAATAAACTTTAAAATGTAATTATTTTAAATTAAGACATGTATATATAATATAAATCAGACAAGCATGAACTTAGGTAATTTCTATCATAGTCATTCTCTATTAAAAATCTTCCAACAAAAAAAAAAAAAAGAATTAGCCATAACTTTCTGGACAATGCTAGGCTTACACAAACAAAATGAACCATGAAAGCCTCAACAAAATACAAGGATTACATCTATTAATCTTAGTTATCAACTATTATTATAAAGAGTTATCTATTAAAGTAAAACTCCAAGTTTCTAATGCAACTTCAATTAAAGGTAGTTAACTTTCCAGCAAGTATGAAAATAAAGAGGAAACTTTGCTTTAAATAAAAAAGTATACAAATTTACTTCAAAAGCACACACATACCACATATTCACATGATACACCAATCAGTCAAAAGAATAACTCAATTCCATTTCTTCTCTTAACAATTCCAGATCACTGAGAATATGAGAACCCGCTAGTATATGTGGAACGCAAAATAACTCATAAACTACTAGAAATTTAAATGATTAACTAACACCCCAGAATATTTAATGCAACAAATTAGAAAAGAGTTTCCCACAGGCACAGTGAAGACTAGGGAGCTACAAAAAATAGTTTACATGGTATCAACATCAATAAAAAGGATATATGGTATCTATGGTCTTAGCTGGGTTTGTGCTTAGAAGTCTGAAACAAAAGTATATATTAGTTTATGACTTAATAAATGAGAAGCTATACAGGTTCAAATTTCAAGTACTTGAATCTCCCCTAATATTGAGAAGAACAGAGCAAAATTTACAAATGAATCCCTAAAATATCTACTCTAGATCACCTGGATTACTTGAAGAAGATTCCTTGTTTAATCTTGTTTTAGACTACTCACCATTCTTTAATATGTTGAAAGCTGGAAGATGCTTATACTTGATATTCTTGAAAACTTAATGATAAATAAATTATTTGGGTTTAAACAGAAAAAAGAACTAATGTAGTTTTAAATGATAAAACTTTCCCATGTCAAGCATGAAGATGTATTTATATTTTTTATCAGAATTGACAAAATTTCTTACTAGTTCTAACCATTCTCTTTTAAAATCCTCGATCGAACATCGATTACATTTCATATCAAGTCGACAACTGAAATACAACCTGTAATTATAACCACCACAGTTAAATGTCACAACATAGAATTTCACCAAATGAGAAGATTAATTGTTATGAAATTATATAAAGGATCCAGAAAGCCAAGATGACCATAAAAGACCAATACATGATATTCTACTCATACAAACAAGACTTCTGAGTCAAAGGCAAATAATTTTAAGCTGGGGATAAAAAATTTACTTAATACACCAAGCTGCTCAATATGACTTCCCACAGTGTATTAAGCTCCCAGCACTCAAGAAAAGACCAAAAATAACAGCACTACCAAGTGTAGTTTATCCAATATATCTAATCTTCAGAAGTCCCGGAACCTGCATTTCCCCAAAGAAAAAGTTAAATGATTAATAATGAACTAACCTGTAATTGAAAATAGTGAAAATTGCTATTAAAAATTTTTTATCAGATTTTCTCTATTCCTAGCAGACTAACACGCTATACAGGTTTTGCGTCTAAATTTTGGAATATTAGTTATTTCATTTTATTCATACATTTGGTCTGGTTTTCAGTGGTATGATACTTTTTTGCTGGGTTCAAGATCAACTACGATTTGCTTTGACATCTATAACTGTCCTTAAGACAATTCTTTTAAGATACATTTACACATTTTTTATTTCATTGTCCTCATCTATCCAATATTTTTTCATTCGAGAAATGCACATTTTAGACTATTCTGAAAGTTAGCGAATTATTCCAACAAATTATTCCTTTGTCTTTCTCTTCTATGGACACAATATGCTCAATTAATCCTGAAATTTTGATTACACAAACATATGAATCCAACATTATCCCAATTGATTCAATAATAGACATTTTGGGGCAACAATGAAATTCATAGTAAAAGGAAAATCTGTCTAAGTTGATAATAGTAGTTGTGCATCCTTGGGCAAGGACAGATAATCAAAACCCATTGTTCTTTCTTAGGTATTATTCAAACCAGATTATTTATCAACTAACAAAGTATGTTTTTTTTTTCCCTAATCTCAGTAATAAGTTCGTTTGTTTCAGCTCCATGCCTGAAATTCAAAGTGTCAAAGCATTGGAAAATAAGAAGTCCAGTCCACGGTATGAAAAACCAAGAACTAGTTTCTCATATAATCCAGACAAACCCCAATATCATTCATTCCTTCAACTACAATTTTATGTTGATGTTTACCAAAGATAAAAGAACATACCTTTCACACAGATCGTCATTCCCAAAGACTGGACCGATCTGCTCTGTTCGGTTCTCTATTAGCGAAGCAGCTTCAACGCTCTCGCTTCTGTGAGTATTATCGAAAGCCAAGAATCCAACACGCCGTCAGAAGAACTTGCAGTGCCAACTTCGATGCCTTCGACGTAAACCAAAACGAAACTATCAACCACGATAACGCCGTCAACTCAGAAATTAGGGTTTTAATTTGTTTTTCAATTTAGGGAAAAATGAGAAAAGAAAATAGAGTGTAAGCATGAGGGAAAGCATGAGAGATCGAGTGTTTGGGTGTGATAGACAACAGAGAACAGAGAACAGAAGATATCAAGGAAAGAAAAACGAAAGAGAAAGCATGAGGGAAAGCATGAGAGATCGAGTGTTTGGGTGTGATAGCGAGATGGGTGAGAGTTAGCGTTAATTAGGTTTTGTTTTGCTTTTGTTATTATATTTTTGTTTTTAAAATCTTTAAAACAAGTGAATTAACTTAATTCGACATGGCTTGATGGTCTCCGATTCAAATGTTAAAGTTTTAAACTCTAAAAGTCTCAGGTTCGAGTTGCAACTAAAACAACTATTAATGAATTTTTTTTTTATCTCTATACTTTACTGTCAGTGATGATATTGATGTTTAATTTACTAACACACTAGTATCAATAACCTCTAATACCTACTTGTTAATAGGTGCATTTGTTCACAATTACTGATACTTTTTGTCAAGTATCAGTAAACTAAGTGTCAGCAAATGTCATTTTTGTATTAGTGAATTAATTATTGTATGGTTTATTTAGCTTAAGTTTTAAAACCCCAATTCACCCCCCCCCCTCTTAGGTTGCTTAGCTTATATTTTAATATGTTGGTGTCATTATAGGTAACAAGGTATATATGTTCGATTGTGCTATTTTTGTGCTCTTTGGTACATGGTTTAAAGAAATTAAAATAATCTTTGTTGACTATTTGCTAATAAATTTTGGTATGCGACATAATATTTACTTAATGACCTCTGTGAGAATTAATATTGGGATACTGTGTTTTGAAATATCAGATTTCTGCTGATTGGTGCTGTTTATTACACAATTTTTTAAAATTAAAATTTTAATTGTTGGAAGAGACTTCGTCTAATTTTGATTTTGCAGCTACATTTAAATCCTATTCATGCAGTAGTGCAGCTTCAGACATTAATGTTGGTTTTTTGAAATTTGGTGGCAAAAAAAGGAAGACAATGTTATGGCGAAGTTTTTTTCACTACTAAAAAAATACCCTTTAGTGATACTAAAATAGTGTCACTAATTACTTTTAGTGACACTTATTAATAGTGTCAGTGATCTGTGAGTCAGAAAAATAGTGACACTTGAAAGTGGTGTCGGAGATTACTATTACTATAGTATTACAGATTTTATGACACTATAGTGATAGAAGTTACTAATAATTATTACGTGTCAAAAGTTCGTATCACTATAGTATTACTAATATAGTGACACTCTTGTAACAGTATTTACAAATAATTATTACATGTCAATATAGTATAAATAGTAATACTTTAGTGTCAATAATTACTATTACTATAGTATCACGAGTTAGTAATATCAGTAAAATAATAATTTCGAAGACAAGATTATAATATATCTTCGGATCAGTGAGAAACGCGTGCAGAAATCAATTTCTAATTAATAAATCCATAACCATGAATAAGAAGATATAGAAGAATCATAACATTCGCCAACAGGATAGCAGCAATACTACACAGAAAATGTAAGCTGTCACAAATGGTCTAAACAAGTTGCTTCTTTACATTCTCATTTCCACACTAGTGTATGGTCACATAACCGAACAAAGATCACCTAGTTGCGAGATCCACTCTACCTCTTTCAAACACATATAGCTAGAGATTTCTGACGCTTCACATGCTGAAGAATAAGCTCCTTAACCTGTAAAGATGATAAAAATAAAACCAACAAAGCCATTAGAATCAGCATGTTTTCACTACTATAGGACATTTCATTCGACAGCAACTTGGTATTCCGTGGTTAGAAAAAAACCAAAAAAAAAAGGAACAAGAAATGAAACATGCCGTGCTTGTTTTCCTTAATCTCTTATCTTGAGTGGATCTACTACAGATAATATCATCAACCTCATCACAATTATTTGTGCCTCCATTTGTTCTGATTTTCTTATTTCCTAGTACGAAACTCTCTCTTGAAGCAATATCAATGATGGAAGACATGATGGGCAGCAACAAGTTTTAGGTGACAAACAAGTTATGACCTGTTCCCTTCTACTTCCAAATTCACAAAGCTGCAACTTCCTAAATATTATCCAGTTTAAATAGATATTTTCCTTTCAGGTTATACTAAAACTACAACATATTGTAAGCAGCAACACTTAAAAAAACTCCAACCACAGCTCAAATACAGCCTCCTGATAACAAGAAAGGCATCTAAAATACCACCAAAACCTGCTCAGAATATGCCAACAGGAAATAATTAACCAAGAGAAAATCACCATTAGGCCATGGTACTCACAACTTCCAATTGATCTTCATATAAGATACTTGAAAACATAAACACACACCTTATAACAATGGCCAGTGGAGAATCAACAACAACAACAACAACATATGGCTATACAGTCACTATAATGTGAATACCTCTCCGAGGAGTTTGAACTGAAAATTCTAAGCATCTAACTTCATAAATAAATTAATAATTACAGCCTTGATAGCAATCTGAACTTCAATAGCAATTAACAAGGAAATTCACAAAAAAGAAAAATTATAAATTATTTTAAATCATTCGTAATTGATCACCAAACATCGAGCATATACCGTCCTTTCCCAAAGATGAGCCACCAAGTCCACATAACCTTTTGCCACGCTTCTTGTCGATCAGGGTCGATATATCTTTTGTTTCTTTAACCAATACTGAGATGAAAATGAAATTATAATTCATTTCACACAGAGAACTCATTGGTATAGAAATTGAGCAAGAAGGCACTGAAAATTGCAACTGACCTCACCAAATCGTGATCCACAAGACTTCTTGTTGCCACAAAACACCCAGGTATCACACAAACAAGGCCCATCATTGCCAGTACACATAGCCTTACAAGCCTCACAACACTGTTTAGAACTGTGTTTCAGTGAGCATGACCTTATGTGTGTGATATTCCTGTTTTTCAGTGCATCCTTGTTACTAGCCACTCCCATAGATCCCAATAAGAGACCCTGGCAAAAATAAAAAGAATCACAGAAAACAACCCGAAATAAGAGATTTAGGCTTTAAGTAACTCAATTGAAGCAAATTCGTATTTGGTAATCATATTGAAATTGTCAATTATATTGCTGAATGATGAAATCAATATTTAGTTACCTGTTCAATCTCACATGGAACCCTATCTTCTCTCAAACATGTTGTTAACGCCAGTCCAAAGTGGCTGGCTTGTTAACCCACCAGAGATATATTTCCAAATTTACCATAAAAACTACAAAACCATACTAGAAATTCAGCAGTTTTAGTCTCTCAATTGCCTTAATCTGTATCATTATCTACTTTGGAAATACAACTAGAAAGCAACAGCCTTCCAGTTCTATCAACTAAGGCTTTCGCCTAGATTTTTCTGACTATGGCAAGCGGATGAGTCTATTAAATTAGATTGAAAGGTGGAATGAACTTTACTCCAAGAAAGGCTCTTGTGATTAGCTACAAGTTGAATTCCTATACAGTTTTGAACAGACAGGCACACACTTGACTTCACAGCAAAACGGTAACTCATGATGTCCATAAACATGCACAACATAGATCACAAATCTGGGAAATTCATGAACTCTACTCCAAGAAAGATAATGCACCCTAATAGGAAACTTGACATGATCCTAAGAAACCTACAACCAAAGGTATACAAACTGAGCCAATAAATTTTACAAGAAGCTTAATTAGCATAGCATAGTAAAATCCATTATCTACAAGTAGAATGGTTCATTTCTATTATGTGGAATCACAAACTCCCTGCTGTTCATCTGAAAAATGGTGGCAACACGCATTATTCTTCTCTCTATGTATCTGCATGTATCTGTATGTATGCCCAATGCCTTTGCTATCAAATGCGAACTACCTCTCTTGTAAGTTTTTACATTTTCAACTGCTCTAACCTGGGGATTGATACTACACTCCCCAAAAAGTAATCTAACCTCACTTGGGACATTAGACACAGTGGGTTCCAAGGAAACATTCACCATCTGGCTATTACTTTGACCTTGCCTCCACCTCTGACGTTGCCTAGCCCTCGAGGTAACTGCTTCAAGTTGTCTAATACGTTCCTCGATGCGCCCGTGAGCTGTTTCCAATTCATTTAAAAATGATCCTAAACCCGAAGACCGAACCATGGGAAGGATCCGGAGGGTCTAAATTTAAATCCGGATCCATTATCTCTTCCCTTGCGTTATTCCCGAGTAAAGGCTACAAAGAACTCGAATCAAGACTCTTTCCCTCTTTGGTTAAAAATTTCAAATCAAAATCACAATCTTGACTTACGCTTATCTTTAAGTGGCTAAGTTGCACTGGCAACCATTTCCTGCCAATAAACATATATACAATGTCTTCAATTCAAGTAAGTTTGCACAAAAATAGGCACGTATAAAATAATTAAAAAAAAATTCTGACTACACATCTTCTTTGCTCGTAAATGTGGAATTGAAACCTTAAATGAAATATATTGATAAAAGAAAAAGGAAAAAAAGAAACATTCAATTTTAATTGAGTAGAAGGCATTTGATAATAATAGCTCAAAAATTAAAACCTCACATTTGGACTTAATTTCTGTAGTATTTTCAGCAACCCGACAAGACGTCTAACCTAAAGATTACAACTAGATTATTAATTCAAAGCATACAAATTAAAATAAATGGAGATAAAGAAAAAAGGACCAAGCATTGGGGGTAAGTTCTTTCACATTTTTATCATATACTGAAAAGTTGAAAATTTCCATTCTCCAATTTTCTCTTCAACCCAATTACCCAAATACAACTTCAATCTTGACCAAAATTTAATCTTGCTTTCCTAGGCTCCATAAGATCACGAAATACTTGAGCCCATAAATTGAAAAGCACTAACAATCAATTATCCTTAAGTGAAGTTACTAGTTGTAAACAAATATGAAAAGAAATTGAAAATAGAGAGAGATAAGGATAATGAATTATAAACAAGTAAAAAGATACCCTGTGCATTGTGAGTGATGAATTGAATTGAGAGGGAGAGGAGCGAGCTGCTAAAAAAAAGGGTAGACTTTCATAAGACGATGATCATCATTATAAGAGTTTGTGAGTATTTTTTCCAACCGTCAAAAATCACGCAGAAACAACAAAAAGGGGTTACCTCAGATGATATATGCGCTACTACACTAGAAATTTGCTTGCTTTATTATTTGTAATTAATTGTGGCGTGAAACGACATCGTTTTGACGTAAAACGTCTTCCAGGTCGCTTTCGCTAGCTAGGTTTTTGAATTTTTTTAATTTTACGCTATATATAAAGATCAAAATTCTACTTAATTTTACCCCAAAAAAAAACTATTATGATTCTCCTTAATAGCCTAAATTTCTCCCCTCACATAATAAATATTTATTTCACCTAAAATTACGAAAAGATAATAAGGATATGTATTATATTCAAATTACAGAAAGATAATTTTATCTTACTCAATTTTATTGTGAGAAAAGTTAGATCGTAAATATTATGGAGATTTTGTAAACTCAAGGTGCACTCAGAACCTTGAGAACAATGGCTGTGCTAATGGGCCGAAATCAACCCATTTGGCTTTTGCTAGCTACGTTATAATTTTGGCGTTCCCACTATTGCCTTAAGGATGGATGTCTAGGACTTGTGATTGGTTAGATAAACGATGTTTGAAATGTCAGGCAGAATAAAATGTTACAATATTCTTCATGTCAAAATGATGAAAGCAACGCCAAAATTGGTTGGAAAAGAATAATAAAGATATTTTAAATATGAGTAAATATGTATCTGTATGTATGAAAAATGGGCATTTAAAATTGAACAATTTATGTTTTAGAGTTCTTGGGTTCGATTCGTCATAAATATAAAGTTAAAATTTTATTTTTTAATTACTAATACCTTAGTGTCACAAATTTCTAATGTTTAATTTATTGACACATTAATATCAGTAATTTATGATACTTATTTGTTAAAAGCGGAAAATAGTACATATGAATATATTTACTGACACTTTTTACAAAGTGTCAGTAAACTAAGTGTCAGTAATAACTATTTTTCTAGTAGTGTTTGTTAAATTAGAAGACTCTTAAGGTAAATATATATTGGTTCATCAAAGTAGGCAACATTTTTTTCCTCGCTATTATATCATGCTCAGATCTACTGCATTTGAGATGGATCACACAAGCATAGGGAATTGAGATTGATCATTGTGGGAGCACCTCAAACATGCCCAAGTTAGAAACTAAAAGTCAGCATGCTCAATTTCGCTTTTGCATGTATATTGATGAAGTGTTGTTCAATAATTGCTAGCATTGTGGAAAGAATATACTGATGGAGTGTTGCATTAACTATGAATTGTTGTATTTATTTTATTTGATAACTGATGGCTGATAGTGTTGTATATGGATTTGAGAATTATGGTCTATAAATTTGAATTATGAATTATGGTTTATGAGATTGTGGATGTATTATAGAATCCTGAGTTGTTTTTTTAGCTAAATATAATAATAATAATAATAACAATAATAATAATAATAATAATAATAATAATAATATATTCAATTAACGAAAAAAAAATATTAATATTTTTCCTACCTGCCAAAATAAATATTGATAATTCAAATTTGGCACTAATAATATATTTATTTTTAAAATTAATTTCAATAAATCTTGCCAAATAATATTTAAAATAAATTTAATTTTCTGCCAAATATATTTTAAAATTTTGTCAAAATTCCCACTAGATTTAAAAAAGTTTAATTTTAAAACTTAATATTAAATTAAAATAATTAAATAATTTTATTATTTCTAGTCTAATTAATTAAATATGTCATCTCTCTGTGACATATAATATTATTTATGAAAAGTGTTTATGACATAAATTAGTCATGCATGAAATTTTGTTATTAAAATAGTTATGACAGAATTGTGATAGATGATATGTCTTGTATTAGATGACATATAAAAACGGTCATTTAATTTTTTTGACACCGAAATTAAGGACGATTGCTCAACTGTCATGTCATATAGCAAATGACGGATAAAAACCGTCATAAAGTCTTTTTTTTCTAGTAGTGGATGTATAATTCTAGGGCTGATTTAACAGATTAAAGCCCCATTAGTGAAGCTATATGAAGTCTGAATGGCAACACATATGGACCAATTATTTTCTTATCTATAATATTATCTACACAAGATGCCATGCACATTGATTTTTGACCTCACGGTGGATAACTTGATGCCGTCACTAATTAAATGATTTCATCTCAATTGACCTGCAATAAAATTTCTAGTTGATCTGCAATAAAATATAATCGATAGAATTTACACGTCACTTGATGTATGACAAATGGGTATTGAAAGGCATAATCTCAAGGGTGTGATCGGGTTGGTCATCATGCTCGCTGTAGAGCTGTGGAAGTTCGGGTTCGATTCTTGGAGGTGGGAAGGAGTTAAAAATTATATTTAAACTGTCTACCCACCTTTTTTTTAAAAAAAGAAAAAAACAGAAGAAGAAGAAGAAAAAGAAGAAGAAGAAGAAGAAGAAGAAGAAGAAAGAAGGGTATTGAAAGGCACGGTATGTTGCTTTGATTTGGAATTGATCGACTTTTCAATTTGGTAACACGTAATCTTTGGAGAGACAATGCCCGGTAAACAAGTTCATTAGTCGCCCAGGATCGAAAAAGCTAAATGACAATTTTGTCTATTAATCTTTGTGGAAAAATTTTTCGACTGTTGACTTCATTGACCCTTAATTGACGGGAAGAATTACAAAATTCAACCATTTTATTTTTTAGATAACTGATTGAAGACGCAATCTCTAATTGTGGTTATGATTTCGTAAAATTAAGTTTAAACGGAACAAAATGTCCCTTACAAAATTTTTTAACTATAAAAAAGAATTTTGTAGATTTTTTTATTGTAAGTCCGTAAGTCAATGTTAAAAAACGAAAGAAAATACATCCATACCATTGAAACAAATTCTTTGTCAGATCTAACGGGCAACTGATATATGGACACAATGTGGGGTACCATGCACCAGGTGCACCGTAACTGGACCCTATAATTTAATTGAAGTTTTCGTTTTCAACTGGAAAAGCACCGTTTCCCCTCAAATTCGGGCAATTGCTAACTTTTATCCTTATATTTAAAAAATATTATAATATTTTAGAGCGTATTCTAATATATAAATTTTAATTGATATGATATTCATCTATTAAATAATAGTTAAATATTATTACATATTTTGGTAAAAAAATTCCGTTAAATATCTTTTTATTATTTTTCATTGTTGATTTAGAAAGTATTCCTAATTAGTGAGCCGTCAAACCTATGTCGGTGAGACATACGTGGGCTTGCTATTATTTTTTGAACAAAATATTAGAAAATGAAGCATTTTCTATCACTTTATGTCTTTAGTGAGAAGTGAATTGCTACAAATTGCAATTCTCTTATGTGTAGTTGATGAAATACTTGTTAGTTATGCTTATATACACTTTTTTTTAGGCATATATCCCCAATAATTAAATTTCTATTTTTTTCAAAAAATATTTTTCCTAATAAGTAGAGATATTTTGGTAAATAAAAAGTCCATGTGGGTATGACAACTAGCTATATATTTTACCCATCAAGTCAATACTACTCCGAGGATAAAATTCCTTTTCTTGGTTGTTGAGGCTGGGACATCTATATATTTTTTAAAGATTAGGGTTATTTGACAAGTTTCGAAAATAATTGGATTAAAGTGTATGTTATGCGATAAAATGTAATCAACCCTTATGAATGATAAAAAAGAGTGTATCAACTTACATGCACAATGCATATTTAACTCTCTCCGATCTTAAATCCTGTTTGATATAGATATAAAGTGGCTTAAAAATTACAGTTGTGAAAAAATAATTATAGTTATGAAAAATAAATTGATATTGTGTGATAAATATAATTTTTAAATATTAATTTTGAAAAAAATATCAAAAATAATTTAAGTTTTTTTTGTCATATAAATGTAGATAAAACAACTTTGCTTTCAACCCACCACAATAAGTGTCATTAAATATTTAAATATTGTACGTCTGTTCAGCCATAGTACCAAATATGATTTTAGGTTCTATATAAAGGAATGAGTACGCAGTCACAAGAGCACATCTCATTCATTTCCTTCTTGTCTCATTAGTTATTGCTTCACAGATTTTCTGTTCCATAAATGGAGTTGGGAAGTGTTGTTGAATTTCTCGAGAACAAGACCATTCTAGTCTCCGGTGTAACTGGTTTTGTAGCAAAAGGTATTCTTAAGATGCTAAAGGGAAAATGTAGAATATCTATATTGTTCAACGGAGGGTTTTAAAAACTTTTAGATGGTTTTAAATAGTTTTATTTGGTTGATCTCTCAATTTGAATTTTGAAGAATTAGTATATTAAAATTTTGATTTATACACTCTATTTTTCAAAAATAATTCACAAAAAAAAAAATGTAGTACATGCAAAACCAATGAACGAAATTAGATTTTTTTTCTCAGTGAAACTATGTATTGCATATCTATCATTCTTGTGTATATGCATTGCACATCTTAACACGCTAATTGATGTTGATCATCATTTTTCTTTTGAGGATGCAGTTTTTATCGAGAAAATTTTGAGGGTTCAACCAAATGTGAAGAAGCTTTATCTTCTTGTAAGAGCTGCCGATTCTGATTCAGCCGCACAACGTTTTTGGAATGAGGTATATCATTTAAATTTATAATATTTGGACCATACTGCATACAAAGTGCATAGATTAGAGATCACTAAGCAAATTTCATCCATTTTTATTTTTTATTTCAATAGATTTCTATCGTAATGTGGGGAATCATTCAAAAAAATGTTGACTAACGTTTGAGTCAATTACTAATTAGTCCCTATATTTTCCAAAATTTTTCAAAAAATTAATGTTGTATATATGCTAATGTTGAAATTTACTAATAATTTCTACTACGTATTGCATGTTTACTTCCTTTTAATTTTAATTTATATCAGATAGAAATATTATTTTTCATTCTAAAAATAAGATTCAATAACTAATAAAAGCTAAAAGTTATATTTGTAAATACTATTTTCCTACTTAATTTTGTAGGTGTTGGCGAAAGACGTGTTTAATCCTTTAAAGGAAAAATGGGGTGCACATCTAAATTCATTTATCTCAGAAAAGATTACTTTGGTCCCTGGTGACATCTCTAGTGAAGATTTGGGATTGAAAGACTCTAATTTAAAAGAAGAGTTATGGAATGAATTAGACATCATGGTCAATTCAGCAGCCATTACCAAATTTGACGAAAGGTATATCTTCACGAACAATTCAAATATATATCTTCCAAAAGAAAAGTAATTAGAAAATTAATTAATTAAATCCAATCAATTTTCGCTTCTACAGATATGATGTTGCGTTTGGTATCAACACCTTGGGAGCTATACAGCTTGTAAACTTCGCGAAGAAATGTGTCAAGCTAAAGGTCTTTGTTCATGTATCTACTGGTTCGTAAAACTCCATACACGTGCCAAACTTTTCATTATTGAGTTAAATTGTCACATATAGTGGGGGAATAACACTTTTTTTCTCCTATCATTTTCAGCATTCAGCACTTATCCACTATATTTCCGACCCTATACAATTTTTATAACATCCTGTTAGTCTCTTGGTGTCAAAACTTTCACATAGGGACTCATTCCGGCCACGAAACGACCACCCTTTTTTTTTTTTTTGAAGTTTTGACATCAGGAGACGGCACTTGTTAAGTGATAAAATCCAAAAACTCTAGGGAGAAAAGTGTCAATCTGTTTTTTCCTTTTTTTTTTTTGGTCATTTTTTTCCATGACCTCCTGGTAATCAAATATTTATTATAAGGTATTATGTTCCTTCAGCTTATGTAGCCAGGGAAAGGACAGGGCTCATATTGGAGAATTCACTTGATGGCACATCTGGATTAGACGTTGATGTGGAGATGAAGGTGATAGAACAGAAACTGAATGAACTCAAAACTAAGGGAGCTTCGGAGAAGGAAATTACACTTGCCGTGAAAAATTTGGGCACCGAAAGGTATAAGTATCTGTTAATGATATCTTTAACAAGGGAAATGACCATTGCATTATGGCCTGACACGTATTCCATTACACCATTTATTTTTTCAGAAATGCCCCCATACCCAACAGCTTTTACTTTTACTTGTGTAGGGGACCAGAACTGAATCAACAACTCCTCTTCTAATAAATGTTTTGTAACCTTTTATATATTTTTTTTTCAGAGTGCTAAAGATGTTAAACGTAGCGAGTGGATGATGGTACTTTCAAGTGTTACACAGTGACGACCCTAGCTAGATTTCGATGGTCAACACAAATTTCAAATAAACGACCTGATTATAAAATTCCCTTTCATGATTATGGATAGGGATAGATGCATCTCTTCGTATGTTAGTAAGAGTAAAAATATATATATTTTTATATGTGAGGATTGAGGTATTGACTTTTAGGAGTAGATTAGTTATGTTCAATAGATTTATAGATTGTACCATAAGTGTGTATAATCAAACTCCAAATAAAATTCAGATTGTAATAAACAATTCAAAACAAAGAATGAATGAATGAAAAAGGTTTCCATTTTATTTTAATGTAGCATTAGTCATATTTTTTTCAGGGCAAAGATGCACGGATGGCCAAACACGTATGTATTCACCAAGACGATGGGAGAGATGCTCATGCAACAATCAAAAGAAAATTTGTCATTGGTCACTATACGCCCTACCATTGTAAGTAGTACTTACAAAGAACCATTTCCTGGTTGGGCTGAAGATCTGAAGTAAGTCACAAAAATCCTGATGTCACTTTCTTAGATGAACAAGAAATATTAGTTTATGAAATTAAAATTTTTAACTTTGTTTTGTTTACACAGAACCATCAATACCCTTATTGTTGGCCCTGCTCAAGGAAATTTACCTAGCTTAGTCGGAGAAACTAAGACTATTTTGGATGTGGTGAGTTCAATGAATGACACGTTAGATAATTGTTTTAAACAAAATTAAAATATTAAAATTAAAGAATCATGCAGATACCTGCTGATATGGTGGTGAATGCTATGATTGTTGCCATGGTGGCTCATGCAAAACAACCTTCTGATGCCAATATTTATCATATTGGATCATCTTTAAGAAATCCTGTGACACTCGTGAGTTTTATAGATTACATCTTGGTTTACTTCACGAAGAAACCATGGGTTGATAAACAAGGAAAGCCCGTTAAGGTTAACAAGATTATACTCTTCAGCAGCATCGCTGGCCTTCACAGATACATGCAAATTCGCTACTTGCTGCCACTCAAGGTTTGTTCTAAACATAACAATTGAAAAAAAAAAAATCCAATCTGAATTGAAGAATCTTGTTTGAGAATTTCTTTTACCATTCATGCTATATATATTATCTTTTAAGAATATTTTCTATTTAAAGTGTGGATGAAGACAAAAAAAACATAGACTCCAATTTTTTTTTTTAATCTTTTAACACATTAGAGTTTGTATTTTTATTTTTATTTTTTAACTCTATTAACACACACAAACACATATACACTGACGTTTGTACCTTATAAATTGCAATATAAACTAAGATTAGTTTTCTTTGTCTGACATAACTGATAATAGTTCACATTTGTAACTTATAAGATATGGATATCCTGATTTAAATTCTCCTATAGTCCCTAGAAATGGGCTCTATTGTCTAGATAGTTTGTATATATTTAAACTTATCAAAAACATCCATGTTGTTACTTGCATCACTGTTGAATCTAATTTTTCAAGAGTGAAACTTTTTCTCACAAAAATTATAATTCAATCAAATTTGACATGCAACGAAGTGAAAGTTGAGAACGATTAAACTAGATTTTAATGAAGACAGTATATAATAGTGATGTTTGGGATATTTTTAAGTCTACAGAGACAGAAATGGGCAGTTAGCCAAAACTCTGAAGATTGAAGGAGCATTCACCTATCATGCATCACATTATATTTATAATAATCTTAGTACAAATTCAATGTGGTATCACCTGCAGGGATTACAAGTGGCAAATACAGTATTTCGCAATTTCTTTAAGGGCGTGTATAACGATATGAGTAGAAAGGTTAAGTTCGTGATGCGAGTGGTAGAAGTTTACAAACCATACTTATACTTCAACGGCATGTACGTTAGCTTTGTTTCGCTGATGATGAAATCTTCTTCTTCTTCTTTTTTTTTTTTTGTCATTTTTTTAAAACAAAGCATCTTCGAATTGAATTTATAATAATGATCTTCCTTTGACGGAAATTTTACCTATATAACTAATTTTATTCTCTTATATTTAATTAAATACAGCTTTGATGATACAAACACAGAGAAATTGAGAATGGCAGTAAGAGACAGTCGGACTGAGAGTAATTTGTTTTACTTCGATCCAAATTCCATTGATTGGGAAGATTACTTCATGAATACCCATATTCCTGGTGTGGAAAACCTGCTACAGAGAAAAAGGTCATTTCCGAGAACAAAAGTTTTCAGAAGTGCACATGTTCCCTCAAACAAAATCATTACTGAGAGAGTAATGCCTATGACATTCATCGAAACTAGTCGCATGGGAAATACACATTTTCCAGTTAGTCATCGAGACAAGACATATTTTCAAAGGCAAATGCTGTCTAAAATGATATTAAATGCCCTCAGAGGAGCAGCACCACCAGCTTATCGTTGGAAACCAATGTCGGGAGTACATGCACTTTAAGGTATATTTATTTACTTAAGGAGAAATGGCGATGCATGACATCGTTATCATTTGGTGAAATGGCCATGACAATAAAAAAAAAAAATTATAATTATTAAATAATACATCAAATAAATGTTGTAATATCTTCATCTTAATCAAATAATAAAAAGCTTAATTTAAAAAAGTAATTTAATCTTTTAAATCCTTTTTTTACAATATTTTCTTTGGTCAGTATATGTGTCATATTTCAAAGGCACCATATTATGTCATGTGTCTACTCTTCTAAGGGAGATAACACCCAAGATAAAATTCTCTAGGAACTTATGAAAATGGCAAGAGGGGGAATTAAACTCATTATGATTCCAAATTCTATGGTCTAAGAAAACTATGCACAAAGTCATGAAGGTTGGAAAACAGGCACATAAGGATAAATATGTATGTTTCCCACGATTAAATTTATATTCACTATAAGTGACATGTGTCATTAGAATGAGGGTTCAAGAAAAAATCCTAAATCCACGTCACTCATCATCTTTAAATAAAGGTCTATCTCTAAGAAAGAGGGGCCTCTTGACCTTGGAAAAAGTAGTATTCATTCAAGAGAGAGAAAAACCATTTTCTCCTCCATGTTTCTTTCTTTAATCTTAATTAAATACTAACTTAGGTATCGGAGTGCTTTTTTCTCTTACTCAACTCACTGGATTCAAGGCCAACGATCATTACAAATTCTCCACAAGCCTACAAATTGTGTGAAAGTAAAAAATCAATCCCTTTTATTGGTGTTGTTTATGGGGAATTTTCTAAAAGTCATTTTCTCTCAGTAAAACCCACACAACCACTATTCTACAATCACCTTTTTAGATTAGATTTGGTTGTATATGGTTGTAAACAGAGGTAAACACTCACATATACCCGATTAACAAAGGGTAGACCCAAACCTCAAATATGATTAAAGAGGCAATAAAGGCCAACAATCTTAGCTAAAAAATAGAGATCACTCCTATATATGAATTGTTGAAAATAAAGAGTAAGAAAATGAAAAACTCATTTGGTCAACATAAGACTTTGACCTTTCAGTCCCTAGCAGAATAGGCAAGATAGTCAAAAAGAGCCAAAATAGTCTCAGCAATTAAGCTCAAGACCAATTTATCATTTATTTTATCTTCCTCTTGTTTATTACAATTATGCTTAAATTCTCAAATAGCTATGTTGACTTATTTATATTTCTGCCATTTTACTTGCTTCGTGGTACCTTTTTTATTTTCCCACGAGTGAGGCTAAGGAAAACCCAAGCATTCACCTTATTGAGAAGGAATATGTGAAGGATGTGTTAAGCTGGCGTGGATTAACATAACTTTATGTTATAATCTAACAACTATGATCCCGCATTTACTAATCATGTTAACACATTTTATTTTCAATTTTATTATGTCATTTTTTACTTTACCCACGAGTGAGGCAACCAAAAACCTAAATATTCACCTCCTGATAAGAAATGTACAAAAGATTGCTATGTCGACATGGATTAATCTAATATTCTGCTACTAATAATCATTTTTATGCATCTAAAATTTGCAATTCTGCATTTCCTCTTCAATTATTTGTAAATTCTATCATGTTAATTGAAATACACGTTATGCAACCCAAGATGGGGAGGTGTGAAACGAGATTTTAAAACTTAAACTAATCAAACCACACAACAATTAAGTCTAATGCCTTAATGGAATCAAGAATAATAAATTTAACAATACTCAAAATAAAAAAGTAAGGAAAGAGATATCAAACACGATGATTTTTACATGGTTCGGCAATCCCCACCTACGTCCATGCCTCATAGCATACAGGACTTGAGGATTTCACTATCCAAGCCTCCCAAGGTTTCAAGTTCTTATAATTGACTTCCAAGATGTCAATAAATCTTTACACCAAGAGATTTTCTCTCAATCTCTTCACCCAAGTGTTTCTCACACTTATACACTCACAAACTTTTAAAAATAATTTAAGGATTACAACAAACACTCTCTTTTAGAGTTGATATACAAATGATTGCACAATATAGATTTAATATATGATAATTTACGAAATGGAAGCTCAAACTATGTTGTATATTCTTGTTTTTAATTGTGTTGATTATCAAAAATGAATTTGATTCGAGTTTATATAGTTTGGACTCAAAATATAGCCGTTATTACACAAAACCGATAGAGAAGCAATTCGCCGCTTAATTTAACTGGCTATCCATTTACTACAGTGAAGTTACCGTTTCATTTGAATTTTACTATAGTAATATTGTTTCAAGAATTACAATTTGGCCCAAAACTTTTAATAATTATACTATAGCCCAAAAGTAATAATATTTTATAAATAGGTCTTTTTTAGAATTTCTAAATAATACTAGTCATTCCTAAAACTTTTTAAAATTATACAATGGCCCAAAACTTTTCAAAAAGAATATTTTCAGAATTTTAACCTAATGGTAATTAAATTCAAAACTTCTCAATTTAATATAAAATTTGAAAAATACTCAAATCCACAAAATACTTGTCTTGTAAATGTAAAACATTTAGTTTATGAAAAATGATTTCTTATGAAATAAATACTTTGAGCTTCTCAAATGTTAAACCATGCATATATGAAATCATACCGGCTTTACAAGAATTTATTGCATTAATAACTTTGTTGACCTAAACTTTGTACTTTGTTCTTAAATGAGCAGTTATCCGTTGAGTGTCTTGAGCTTGATTTTACTTGATTCACTTGTATAAATATTATCCTTCAAGAACTAGTAAGAGATGTGAAATATAATATTAACCAAATTACTTAAGATACATATTTGTTATCATCAAAATTATAATATATGTAGTCCTTTAGGCTAACACTAATTAGATGCTAACTCAAGAAGAAAGTGAAACCAACCTATTCTCCCCTTCTTTTATTTTTTTATCTTGTCAACTTTAAACTTATTTTCCCTTCCCTATAAAAACGAAGGAGATTAAACAAAAGACTTTTTAGTCCAAGAAAAACTAAAAATGAACGAAGATGCAAATTGGCCTACCAAAAGAAAAGGTCGAAATCTAGTCATAACAAACTCAGAAAGGCACACGGGAAGCTGATAGTAATGAGGAACAAAGGTTCCAAGAATGCCTATAGAAGGGAATTCAAAAGATTCTAAGAAAAATCCAAAAGAAATTTCCAAATAGCATCCACAGCAGATGATGCCATGATGTTGGCCCCCTAGAGAAAAAGCTAAAGTCCATTTGGATAACATTCCAAACTAATCTAAATGCTTATTTAGAATGATAGTTTGTAGATGAGGAACATTTCTTTTCAGCTACTACAATTGTATTGATGATTTCAACTCTTTAAAATATTGATCCAATTGATAATATATAACTTATGTACTCAAGTGATTGATCACAAAAAGTAAAAACTACTCTATAGTTCTAAAAGACTCATATACTATAGTAATGAGCATTAGCATGCATAAACATTTATATTTATGCATCTCACAAAAATTCATATTCATCATTGTTTCATGAGCACTTATAATCATCTCATACATCATCATATATGCTTCTGAATATCTCAAAATCCATTACAGAATTGACCAGTTTGCCTAGGGAAATTTCTCATTTTCTACTTGAACTTCAATATAGAGAAAGTTCAAACAACAAGAAATATTTCCTCTTATGTCAAGAATAAATTAGATTTTCTCTTAGAACTTTACTTCAAGGAAAAAGTTCATAATATAAGAATTATTCTCTCTTATATTAATGATAAAGTAGATTTCCTTCTATAACTTTAGTTCAAGGAAAATGTTCTAAGAACAATTTAATCACTACTAGAAAAATGACATTTATTGACACTTAGTTTACTGACACTTAGCAAAAAGTATCAGTAATTGTGAACAAATGCACCTATTAACAAGTAGGTATTAAAGGTTATTGATACTAGTGTGTTAGTAAATTAAACATCAATAATCACTGACACTAAAGTATCAGAGATAAAAAAAAAATTTTTAATAGTTGTTTTAGTTGCAACTCGAACCTGAGACTTCTAGAGTTTAAAATTTTAATATTCAAAACGGAGACCATTGAACCATGTTGAATTAACTTAATTTATTTGTTTTAAAGATTTTAAAAACAAAAATATAATAACAAAAATATAAAAAACCCTAAATGCTCGATCTCTCTAACTCTCACCCATCTCTCAGTGCTTTCCCCCGTCCACCTCTTCGCCTCCCTCCAGTCCGCGCTCATCCTCTTCCTCTTCCTCTTCCTCTCCCTCTCCATCCTCCTCTTCGAATCCACCTCCTTCCTCCATTTTCCCTCCGATCTCTTCTTCGGCCTCACCGCCTCCCTGTTCTACCTCCACTACTCTGTTGCCTCCTCCGCTGCCTCCGTCCAGACCTCCGATCTCCAGGCCAAATGCGACACCCTCTCCGGTTGCATGTCTGCCCTCGCCTCCTTCTTCTACCTTGCCCTCGCTTGCAACTCCAGGCTCTTCGTCGCCGACATCGCCCTCGACGGAGCCCTCTGCCTCCAGGGCCTCTAGGAGCTAAAGGTTCATTATCTAGAGGAAGTGCAAAGAGAAATGGAGGATTTATACGCATTGGACTTTGATGGCGTTATCTGTGACAACTGCAGAGAGACCGCTCTCTCTGCCGTCAAGGTCATTCCCCTCCGTTTCACTAATGAGAAAATCTGCGTGATATATGGATTTTATTAAAGATGTGCTTTTGAATTAGATTTGGATCGGTCCATTTTCCTTTATTTCACTTGTGTTTAATAGGCTGCCACAGTGAGATGGCCAAGTTTATTCGACGGCGTGGATTCCGCCGTCGAGGATTGGATTGTTGTTCAAATGCTCACGGTCAGCTCTTGTTAATTACTTTGCTTAATTTTAGTTTTTTCAATCTGAATTTCACAAGAACTCAAAGCTTCTCTAAATCTCTCTGCATTCATTCGGTGAAAAAAGTATTTGCTGAGAGCAAACTAGTGCTTTATATTATTGCGATTCATGACTGTGGTTGAAACCGGATATGAAACTTTCTTCGCTAGTGAGGTTCGTTGCTTGAGATGAGACGCACTGCTATTCGAAAATCCACGGTTAGTGTAACTCCGTACTACAATTTATTTGATGGATATTATTAAATGGCTACATAAAATTGTTTCAAACTAAAGGTTGCAGCAGGACTCACGGTGGAGGGATATTAGAAGCCGGCTTAAGATTAAACACTGTGATTATGGAAGAATGGAGTGAGAACAGAGAAGATTTAATAGAACTTTTCGGAAAGGTCAGAGACGAGGTAGGGGTGTTTTCTACATTGTGTTTGTTGTGTGTTTGGATCTTTGGGAAAGTATGTGAAAGAGAAGAGAAGTGAATGGGTTCAATCTTTTGTCCGTAGATGTTGTGGCTTTATGGTTGGTATGTTGATTGGTTCATTCATTGCTGCAATTGTTTGACATCGAATACATTACGGTGTATCCTGTTCATGTTCTTTGTACAAACTAGATGCTAAAGAGTCCAACGATTGGATGATATTTTATTTTTGATTGCTTGCTTTTCGAAGAGTAACAAAAGAAAAAGTCTTACTTTGGCATGTGATATAGTTTGGACTTAAGCGTTCTAATTCTTTGGTGGGGTTTAATTTAATATGTTTTAAATTTATTGTCGATTTTTCGAACTCGAATATGATTGCGAGTTCGTTGGTATCATTGGTTTTGTTTCCAACTTTTTTGTCAAAACACAAATGGAATATTTTAGCTCCCTTGTTATTGGTTTTGCTCAAAGTGACATCGGTATGTTGTAATAATTTAGTCTCAATCATTGATTACTGCTTTTTCCTAGGTCGTTCTTAGTTTTTTGGAAAATTATTTTGATTTTGATTGTAAAAAGTCTTCTTCAAAATTGAGCCAAATATAGCTTGAGTAGATTCTCCAAAGTGGAGGTATTAATGTTTAAGAACATCCAACATTTAGTTTCTCTTCTTCGCGGCCTTTTAAATGATGACATTTCAATGAGAATGCATTTTTTTTCCTCTTTTTGGGTGAGATTTTGACTAGTTGTCTTACAGATTGAACTTTGAGATTCTTTCAAAATGGCTGATAGTAATGGATCTACCGGTGTACCTGAAGAAACGCAAAGTCCACTGCCTAATGAAAATGCACCCTCTGAGAGTGACGTTTCACTCAATCTACTTGCTCAAAAGGTTCAAGAGTCACTTGCTCTTGGAAATAGACACAAATTATGGGAAACACAACCTGTTGGGCAGTTCAAGGATATAGGAGACACCAGTTTGCCGAAAGGCCCAATTGAACCCCCAACACCCTTATCAATTGATAAGTTCCTGCTGCCGCAACTGCAACTACTGCTTGTTCTATAGCAGCAGTAATTGCAGCTGCTGCTGCTGTGCTTTCCTTGTCAATATTCTGAGGTTGTGCTTTCCTTGTCAATATTCTGAGGTAGCTGCTGTGCTTCTTGCTTTTGGGTATCCGGACATCATCACAGTTGACAAATTTAATAAAATTTGCATCATGTTGTTAGGTTGTCATTGGAATGGATGTCGCTGCTTCTGAATTTTATGGCTCAGATAAGACTTATGATCTGAACTTCAAGGAAGAGGTGAGTTATTGATAGTTGGCATAAGCTACTTGTTTGGTTTAGCAGTCATGATTTGTTGTCGGATTTGCATATTCATTTGAAGTTATTGCCTGATCATCTTTGATTGGCTGTATGCATTATTTAAGCCAACCCTTTTGGAGATTTTCATTAACTGGTTATCTGTTGCTATTACTGTAATTCTGTTCTGATCAATTTTCTCCTTAGGTGCCCAATGTTTTTTTGGTAAAATACTTAATTTTTTTTTCCTGTTTTCTTAATTTTTTTTGTCTTCTTTTTGCAGAACAATGACGGTTCACAAAAGATCTCAGGAGATGCACTTAAAGATCTCTACAAGTCTTTCATCTCTAATTATCCTATTGTATCAATTGAAGATCCATTTGACCAAGACGACTAGGAGCCTATTGATTGTCACGTTATCGATGTGGATGATCTTTATTCTTTTTTTTTTAATATTTTAATCTTCCTTAAATTTGTAGATGGAGAGCCTGATTTGTTTGTGTATGAAAGTAATGGTGTTTTATCAAAGAACCCATATGATTTGGGGTGTGTACAGAATTAAGTAGCAAACTCTTTTAAGATTGTTTGGTGAAGAAAGCCAAACAAAAGAGCCATAATGTTTTGTTAGAAATTTTATATATAATTGTTCATTTTAGCAGTTTACTAATATTCTTTTTTAAATAATATCATTAGATTGACAAAACTTAAAATGACAATAATAGCTAATAAAAGTCATTGATACTAAAAATGTATCATAAAGTATCAGTTTCATTGGAGTGATTGTTTTACTGGTATTACTAACTCGTGATATTATAGTAATAGTAATTATTGACACTATAGTGTCATAAAATCTGTAATACTATAGTAATAGTAATTCCTGACACCATATTCAAGTGTTAGTATTTTTCTGACTCCCAGATCACTGACACTATTAATAAGTGTCACTAAAAGTAATTAGTGACACTATTTTCGTATCACTAAAGGCCATTTTTCTAGTAGTGAATATTCCCTCTTATGTCAACAGTAAAATAAATTTTCTCCTAGAACCTCAGTTCAAGGGAAAATTTCAAAGAATAAGAAATATTCCCTCTTATGTCAAGGGTTCAAAGAACAATAAATATTTCCTTTTAAAGAATATTTTCCCCTAGAATTTTAGTATTAGAGAGAAGTTCTAAGAACAATTAATATTCCCTCTTATGTCAACGGTAAATTAGAATTTCCTCTAAATCTCAGTTCAAGGGAAAAGTTCTAAAAACGATAAATATTTCCTCTTATGTAGAGGGAAAAGTATATTTCCACAAATAATTCATTTTAGAGTAAAAGTTTAGCGGAATCAATTTTTTACCTAATATTTATTCCTATGTTGAGGGAAAAGAAGATTGCCTCATAAGAACTTCAAAGGAAAGGTTCACTAAAATCGATTTAGTCGATCCGCAAAATAACTCACATTTCCTATTAGAACTTTAGTTCAGAGGAATAGTTTAGTGAAATTGAGTTTGTCTATTAGAAAACCAATTTGATTTCTCCTAAAAATTTAGTTTAGCAAATAGCTGATGAAAAGTTCTCTAATAATATTCCTCTAAAATATGCCACTTTTCCTTAGGCCAATAAGGAGGAAAGTTTCCTAGACCAACGAGGAGGAAAAATTCCTTAATTAGTATATTTCACTTTTCCCTAGGTCATTAAGGAAGAAAAGTTTTCTAATAAAATTCCTACGAAATAGTTCACTTTTCCTTACACTAATAAAGTGGAAAAGTTTCATAATAATATTCTTTTATAAAATAATTCACTTTCCCTTAAGCTAATGACAAGGAAGAACTCCTTAGGTCAACAAGAAGGAAAAACTTCCATTGGCCAGCAAGGGAAGAAAAAATGTTTCCTAATAATATTTTTCTAAAATAGTTATCTTGTCCCTACACTAATGAAGAGGAAAAGCTTCCCTAGCGAGAAGGAAAAGTTCCATATATAAAGGGGGGGAAATTTCATAGGCCAACAAAGAGGAAAAACTTATTTAAACCAACAAGAAAGAAAATTTTTGTAATAATATTTCTCCAAAATACATGAATTTTCCCTATGCCAAGAAGGAGGGAAATTTTCCTTAGGCCAACAAAGAAGAAAAACTTTCTAAGCCCAACAAGGAAGAAATGTTTCCTAATAATATTCTTTCGAAATAGGTCACTTTTTCCTACACTAACTAAGAGCAGAAATTCTATAATAATACTACTCCAGAATCATTCCTTTTTAACAAATAATTAAAATTTTCTCAAAACTTCAATTCAAAAAATAGCTCACATTTTCCATGTCAACTTGGTGGAAAAGTTAAGTAATAATAGTCCTATGGAATCAAGAAGAGTTTAGCAAGAATGATTCGCATTTCCCCATAGAACTTCTGTTCAAGGGAAAAGCTCAGCAGAATCGATTCCATCGATTTTTATAAGCAATTTGCATTTCCTCTTGGAACATAGGTTTAGAAGAAAAGTTCAAAAAATAGTCAACATTACCCCTTAGAACTTTAGTTGAGAGGAAACGTTTAGCAAGAATTGATTCCATCAATTTAAAGGATGACTTGTATTTTCTTATCTTCGATTCCAAAGAAAAGTTTAAAGTTCCCTTTCTTTAATCAACTTAGAGGAAAATTTCCAAAAACAACATTCCTCTTTGAACCATTCCTTTGAGAAATTAATTTAAGATTAAGTCACATTCTCATAGAACTTTATTTTAGAAAATAGTTACCTTTAAACATTAGTAACAACAACTTGATTATTACTAGTTTAAGGAGGGAGTCATATCTCGTTAATTATTTAGTGCATCAAAAGCTTAAGGTTACCTACATTCCAAAAGGAAAACTTCCACAAGCAATATTACCAGATGATAATATTTCAGCTTATAACACCTCTATTTCATACGTCCTACCTTCGAAACTAAAAGCAAAATTCAGAATAAGAGACTTCCAGAGTTAGAAGCTACATCAATAGGTTTACACATGATCTTTAGGGCAACACTATCCAAAACTTTGAAGGCGCTTAAGGAAAGCTATGCTAATGCCAAAGAAGGCAAAAAAAGGTTAAATAAAAATTGAAGCAAACAAATGCCAAGGCCACAATAGCAAGAAAAGACTAAGGAAAAATCGAGCCAAGAAAAGGCCAATGCCCAACAAGGCAAACAAATGCTAAGGAAAAACCAAGGCAAATAAAAATCCTAAGCCACAAGTGCAAGCTAAACTATGTAAATGCCACTTTTCTATACTCCAAGAAGGCAAAAAAATTCCCTAATAATATTTCTATGGAATCACTCACTTTTCTTTAGACTAAGAAAAAAGAAAAACTTTCCTAGGCTAATAAGAAGGAAAAGTTTTCCTGGGCCAGTAAGGAGGAAAATTTCCATAATAACATTTGCTCGAAATAGCTTACTTTTCCCCGTCCCAATCAAGAAGGAAAATTTCCCTAGGCTAATAAGAAGAAAAAATTTCATAATAATATTCTTCTAGAATAGCTTACTTTTACTTTTCCAAAAAAAAAAAATTCCAATGCCAACAAAGAAGAAAAAATAATCCAAGTAAGGGCTTATTACATCTTTGTTTATTTTGTTTCACTTTGTAACTTATTAATTTTATGAGTTTAGTGGTAGTAAAACTTATTTCATAAATTTACAGTACCCTCAATAAATAAGTGGTTTTGAATGTGGGTACTTCGTTATGAAGTACATAGAAGATATTGTGGGGAATGTGAACACATTGAAGGAAAATATAAGTTTGAAATCTTATTTTTTGTTACTTAGTTATTTTCAACTAAGAATATATTGTTTACAACATTATTTTCATTTCCTTATTTGAAGTTTAAGGGGATAACTCAGTACTTAGATGAGGATCTTATGCAGGTTCGAAATGAATGGGTTGCTTATGTGGGGAACTTAATCACTGAGTTAAGAAAATAGGTACATATCAATTGTTTAATAAATAAATAATCTATCACCAAGGGCTTATATTAGAATTATGTTTAATGTTGTTGTCTTGATTGTTCCTTTACACTTTCAGGGAATGTTACTGCTGTTCAAGTTACTTGGAGCTTATTGGATATGGTTGCTGTTGGTTTCTGATAATCTATGCTGCTTCTATTCAAGATCATTGCTAGTTATTGATATATGTTTTAACTCATGCTTTGTTTATTGTTGTTTCTAGTTTTAAGATAAACAAATTTGTGCACTTTTGAATGTTTATGATACTTGTAGGTGAATGTTTACCCAAACATGATTAATCACTTATTTGGTTATTGTCAGTTGTAAGGGTATTCTAGACTAATTGGATGATTCCATATTTTTTAGAATGGATGATTATGATATTTTGTACTATTGAAATGGAGCTTAAGTGGCATTCATAATATACTTCAAATTGAATTTCTATATCACACATGTTATTTATTTTTTTATTTTATCAATTAAATAGTGACACCAATTTAGCATCGTTGTAATACTGATGTTCTACAATTAGAATTTGGTTAATACTATTACATCAAAATTTCATTGATACCATCGAATTAGAATTTCTTTGATATCATAAAATCACAATTTCTTTGATACCATAGCATTGTTATGAATGCGATGTTTTAAAATCAAAACTTTTTTTTATACCATAGAATCATTATGTACATGATATCTTAGCATCAAAATTATTTTAATACTAGTGTGATAATATTGTAACAAAAATTAATTGATACTAATATCTAGTGTCAATGTAACACTAGCATTGACTATGCTGACACTAAAACTTGGTGTCAGTAAAACATGTTGCTGGCACCAAAATAGTATTAGCGAAGGCCATTTTTCTAATAGTGGGAAATGAGGTAGAATTTTCATCCCCTCCCCATTTCCCCATTTCCCCATTTCTCCATTTTAAATTTTTAAATTTTTATTTTATTTTTTAAAATTATTAGGTATTAAATAATAAATTTTAAATTTTAAAATATTAAATATTGGTATGAATAATAAATATCAAAATATTTATATTATTAAAATTTTGGACATTAGTTATAGTCCTAAATTTCTATTCCGAATATTAACAAAGGCGGATAGATCCTGTTAACCCAAATTTTTTTTTTAATTGTAATATTTACTAAATATTTTAATTTTTTATCTAATAAAACAAAAGTAAGGCTAAATCATTAAAACCTAATTTATTGTACTATCAAAGTGGGCTACGAGCTTACAATGGTAGTATAAGTTTATTTTACATTGCAATTATATTATATAATTATTAATATTTTCACTTATAAGTTACATTGGTTATATTATTTTTATTATTTTCAAATTTAAAACCTAAGACTATGTCTCAATTTGGCACATTCCTCGAGGAAGAACATGAGGAGCCAGAGGGGCAACGTTAAATACTTTTATTGAAAATATTAATTTAAGTATTAATATCAATTTCATTCATTTTATTATTGATATGAAAGTAATTTGTTTTTGTTTCTCTTTTTATTATAGGATTATGAAGATTGACAAAAACGAAGAAAATTATTCTGATGATTTTTATTTTGCATTGTGACTTTTCCAATGGATTAATTTTAATGCAAAATATGTTGTCGACTTTACTTTTATTTAAATTTTTATTTTAACATGATTAATTAAATACATAAATTAAAAATGTATCAGTTAGTCGGGGATTGTGGACCCTCAGAGATCCCCTGTTATTATTCAAGGAGGGAATGAGGATTCGCTCAAGCAATTTTGACGGGGATAGGGAAAGGAATGAGACTATGTAAAATATCAAGGATGGATCCCCTCCCCATTACCATCCTTGTCAATGGGTCCTTAACTTAAGTTGCTCCTTTCATTTGTGCCCTAATAGGAGTCTCTTTTATAAGTATGAATCTGTGGATGGTGGTAGATTCTTGATGGGAAATAACAATACGTGTAAGATTGTTAGTATAAGGTTTGTAAAAATCAGAATGTTTGATGGGACTACAAGAACTCTACACGATGTGAGGCATGCACCTAGGCTAAAGAGAAATTTGATCTCTTTAGGTATGTTTGATCATTTGGGATGCTTCTTTAAATCTGATAATGGTGGTTTGAGGATTATGAAAGAGACTGAATTAGTGATGAAAGATGTAAAGAATAATAAGCTGCAATGCTTATTGTTTATGAGATAGATATAGCCAAGCTATGGCATCTCAGGCTTAGATGTGTGAGTGTCAAGAGGATGCAAGAACTTAGCAAGCAAGGGTTGCATTGTGGTGACAAGATACATGAGCTTGATTTATGTGAAAACTATGTATTTGGGAAAGCACACATGTGCAAATTCATGACATGCATTTGTCTAAATAATCTTAAATTATGTGAATGCTGACTTTTGGGGGCCTGCTCAGGTTTCTTCTCTGAGTGGGGGATATACTTGATGACCATAATAGATGATTACTCCATGAAGGTATGGATTCATATACTGAAAACCAGATATCAAGCTTTGGAAAGGTTAAAGTTTGGAAGGCTTTGTTAGTAACTCAATGTGGCTTCAATGTGAAATGTTTAAAAATAGACAATAGACTTGAATTCTGCAACAAGGATTCACTGCAATTACTCGCAGGAAACGCAGCAAACGGCGGGATACTTCCCGCCCCCTCCCTATTTGATGATCAGTTCCATTCGTTATCCTTAAGGCCATTTTATCTCCTTTCCATTTATTGTCTTGTATTTGCTTATTTATTTTGTAGGTTTTGGTTCTTGTCCCCCTCCAGTGTACTACTCTTACTTTATATATATTTGACAGGTAGGGTCCTGCCTAAAAAAAAAAAAAAGTTATTATATTTATTTTAATAATATATATTATTTATTATTAAGATTCTAAACAAAAACTTTGGCTAAATGGATTTTACAATCAAATAAAACATATATAACGTACTAATAATATTAAATTTATTTATATAATATTCAAGATTGTTTAGATTTTTATATATTTATTTTTATATTATGTTTCTATTTATTATAAAAAAATTTGTTGATATTAATAAAATATGTCTAATAGTTTTTTATATTAAAATATTTTTTAAATATTCAAATTATTTTAAAATGTATATATTATTACAATTAGTTTAATATTTATTTTTATTTTTTATAAAATATTCGAACCAATTTTTTTAATTTAGTAGAGCCAAAGTGTAAATAAGTTAAAAGAGGGGATCTTAGTATCCCTTACTAAAAATTTGAGAATTTGTGTGACAATTTCTCTAAATTTTAGGAGTGCAGCGATCCTTCTCTTAGAAATAATATTTCAAAATATTCAGACACTATATATCTTTACAGAACTGGTGCAAAGACTCTATAGTAGACTACTTGATTAATTGTCTTTTTTAATTGGTTTCGTTATGCAATTCATATATTGTCTGAATGTTTTGAAATATTATTTCTAAGAGAAAAGCATCGCTACACTCCTAAATTTTAGAGAAGGCAATCTCATGTCTGATGTCCCTTTCCATTTTTCCAAATTTGATTCCAACAAGAAACACAATAGCATTTTTATTCCTTATTTAACGTGGAGGAAATATACGGAGAATCATATCTTATTAATTATTAAAGACAATATGTTTGCTGATCAGCCGGTACCCAAATTTAAAATGGGAAAAAGGATTTGCATCCCCCCGCTAACTGCTCGGCCGAGCCGATAAAATGATATTTTGATTAAATAATATTAATTGTTTCGTTTAATTTAGGGCCAGCATACTAAATCAATAAATTAATACGTTAAAAAATGTAAAATTTGATACCGGATAAATTAATAATTTATTAATATGACGCTAAATTCATATAGATATTCTATATTTACTTGCCAAAAATGACAAATTTCAATAACGTACCAATTGTAAGATGAGTGCAATGAGACTGAAATTGCTGATAGAAATAGCTGAGAAATACACGTTTTCATTTTTGAAGACAATCTAATTCATCAAAACAATAATATAAATATGGTCAATATTTACATGCTAGTAATATCGGGATCATTGACTTTCTTTTTAAGTCAAGATGAATATTTTCTTACAGCCTTGTTAGCTAAAAATTGAGTAAATCGTGTGATATTCTATTCTTGGATGGTGCGAAGTTGATATTTTGGAAAATTAGATTATACATTCATAAATTAATATTTATTAATTTATATATTATTTTTATAATATTGCTTAATCCTTGGTTGTAAAAATATTAATTTATGAAGACTTATCACGAATCTTTTGTTGGTTTTAAAATTATTTTACACCTGAAATGATATGATTGCTTTCTCATATAATATATATAATTACCATAATCTTGAAATCATACATTTGTTTTTTCGTTGTAGTAATTAAGGCTCGCAAGTCACGATCTATGATCACAATGATCTTATAGGTTATGACTTAAGTTTGATCTGCACTTGATGTGTGGGCACATTTTTCACTACTGAAAGCAACTAGTAAGAAAATATTTTTCTCTCAAAGTCAGAGAGAAATTTTCTTTTCTTTATTTGTATTATGGCTTCTCTATTTTCTTTTGTGGAGAAAAAAGCCTTTTTATATTGTAGTGGTGGAAAACCTTAGACCTCTTATTTATCTCCTTTTTTAATTCTATTAAATTAAAATAATTGATTTAAATTAAAATAAGATAAAAACCCAAAATCTTTTGACATTACACTTGTTATAGTTATAGGGAACCACCTTGTAAAATAATACAAGTATATTAATTAGAGTCTCCCACCAAATAATATATTTAGGCTTTTAACCCAAATAGCTAGTTATCTTGCTTATTAATCCAGAAGTGGTGCAGTCAATTAAATGAGCTAACGAGGGGATCATATAGGTACATAAAATAGTGGCTATAATAATTAGGCATGTAATTAAACTAGCTCAATTATTTAATTCCAAATATACTCCACTATAATATTGGAACTGACCTCCATAATTGTATGCTATCTAGGATAATATTCTCGAATAATAATTCGACCCAAGCCACATTGATTTCTTCACTGAACAATCCTTTGTACCACATCTCTAATTAAATTGATATCTCAACTGTCCAATCAATTTAATTACATCTTGTTCCTTGACACTTACTGGCTTTCTCTAATGATTAATTTCAACATACTAATTATATTGACACACTCTGGCCAGATAATTCTATGATCAAATACCGAAAACTCATCAAGAGATATGTTGTACAAATTCTATATTGTTAGTCTATAATCTCACTGCTCATAATTGCTCCCACTAAGATACCGGGTAATGTTGACTACAAATGTATGTCGCACCCATTGGTAACTCAAATGAAACAACAATCATAAACATGAAACTATAATTAACTCAAGATTGAGATTGCAATAAAATCAATGCCTATGAGATTTAATAAGTCTAACAGTTACTCCAAGGTTAATTAAATCTCATATGTTATTCAGTTCAATATAGTCAAACTACATCAGTAAATTCATACACGATTAAGATAAATTATTCAATGAATTTACTACAGTCTAAACATAAATAAAGCGTCCAACTCTATATATCAACTGTGAACTCAATTTATTTAATCATAAGATAACTTATATTTATGTCTTCTGTGAATCCATATGATGATCACATAAATACATATAATATGATTAAATGGACCTTGTTCAAAATATTTATGCAATTAAGATGCTATAAAAATGTCTCAAATAACTTTATTAATCGAAAAATTTATTTATCATAAATAAATAAATTAATATGCTTTAAAGAGAACATAATCCCAACAATCTCCCACTAGCTCTCAAAGCATATATGGCAACTCACGCATGCCTATACATTCTAAGTACAGGTTAAAAGGTCTCCCAAATATGGTATTTGTAAAAGAATCTGGTAGGCTTTGTTCTAAGGCAATCTGGGTAACCTCTATATCACCTCTCTACACTATTTCTCTTATGAGATGGTATTTCCTTTCTATATGTTTTTGCTTCTTGTGGTTTCTTGGTTCTTTAGACTGAGCTACTGCACCACTATTATCATAAAATAATTTAAGAAGTGCAGTTGCTGTAGGTATCACCTCAAGATCTTGTAGGAACTTATAGAGCCAAATAGCTTCTTTAGCAGCTTCAGATGCAGCCATATATTCAGCTTCTGTTGTGGAGTCTGCGATACAACTTTGTTTCACACTCCTCCAACTCACAGCTCCACTTCCCAATATAAACACATAACCGGAAGTTGATTTTCTGAAATCTTTATCTAACATGAAGTCAGAATCAGTATAACCCACTTGAATGAAATCATCACCAGAATACACAAGCATATAATTCTTAGTTCTTTTCAGATACTTAATTATATGCTTAACTGCAGTCCAGTGTTCAGGACCAGGATTAGATTGATATCTACTGACCATCCCTACTGCAAAACAGATGTCTGGTCTAGTATATAGCATGACATACATGAGACTTCCCACAATTTTTGCATAAGGAACTCGCCTCATTTTTTTCTCTTTCATCAAGTGTCTTATGTGACTGATCCTTAGAGAGTATAATTACATGTCTGAATGATAACAAACTAGTATTAGAATTTTTCATGCTAAATCTAGCTAGTATCTTATCAATATAAGCAATTTAGGATAAGGCTAAAGTTTTATTCTTTCGGTCTCGAAATAATTTAATACCAAGAATATAACTGGCCTCTTATAAGTCTTTCATATCAAATTGTTTAGCCAACTAATTCTTTATTCATGATAATACTCCTATATCATTTCTAATTAAGGGAATGTCATCTACATAAAAAACTAGAAAAGCTACAGTTTTTCCCTGAATTTTTTTTTACACACACGGTTCATCAATATTTTGTATGAATCCAAACGTTTTAACAGTTTGATCAAATCTGATTTTCCATGACCGAGATGCTTGCTTTAATCCATAAATGGATCTTTCCAGCTTAGACACCATGTGTTCTTGGCCTTTTTTAATGAACCCATCTGGTTGCTGCATATAGATGTCTTCTTCAAGATGTCCGTTAAGAAACGCAGTCTTGACATCCATTTGCCAAATTTTATAATCTAGCACTGCAGCAATGGAGAGTAGAATTCTGATGGATTTAAGCATAGCAACCGGTGAAAAGGTTTCCTCATAATCGATTCCCTCTTTCTGAGTATACCCTTTAGCTACTAATCTTTCTTTAAATGTTTCCACTCTTTCATCTACTCCTCTTTTTCTCTTGTAGATCCACTTATACCCTATAGGTTTTACCCCATTTGGTGCCTCTACAAGTTTTCAAATTTTATTGGAATACATAGAATCCATTTCTTGGATTATAGCATTTTTTCTTAGTTTAGCATCTCCATCTAATAAGGCTTCGTTGCAGCTAGTAGGATCATGTACTTGTCCATCTGAGATAGTTGTATCAGTTTCTCCTAGTAACATGTACCTTGCTGGAAATTTAGTTATCCTCCCACTACAACGAGGTTCTATAGGTGGTTGCCGTTCAGGGATAGTGTTACAATCTCCATGTTGCTGCTCTTCTCCTTGTTGAATAACAGGTACTGAAATCTAAGCATCAACATGATTTAATGATAATTCTTTCAGTATTGCCTTACTCTTAGGTTTGAAGTTATTCATATATTCTTCCTTAAGAGAAGTGAAATGTGTACTCACAATTACTTTTCTGTCTTGAGGACTATAAAATAAACCTCCCCATATTCCTTTGGGATATCCAACAAACATACAAACCTCAGAACGAGAATCCATTTTATCAACCTTTGGTTTTAGCACATGTGCTGGTGAACCCCAAATATGGATATGTTTCAAACTTGATTTGTGACCTAACCATGCACTGATTTAGATGGAACTAAGTTTAATAGGTATGCTGCAGTTTCTAACGCTAGTCCCCAAAATGAGATAGGCAATGTGGAATAACTAAGCGTAGATCTCACCATATCCAAAAGAGTTCTATTTCTTCTTTCAGTCACACCATTTTGTTGTGGTGTTCTTAGGGCTGTTAATTGAGATATAATCCCATCATTATATTATATTAACCTCATATACTCTTGCCAGAAACTTATCAAACATACAATCTTTCTGAATAAAAAAATTTATATTCTTAGCATTCACATACTCTATACGACCATCTGTCAACGTCTCCCACCAATCATCGTAACACAATCGAGGCACAATTAATTTCATTAAGTCTAAAATTATAAAAAATAAAATAAACAAATATGATTACATATTAGAAAACATAATAAAAAAAATGTGGCATATTTTATATAACATTATAATATTACATTTATAACAAATGAACTAATATTTAAAATAATTTAAACAAATAAAATAATGCTTGTCGCGCCAGATCTGCATGCAACAGGGTGCATGTCGCATGCACATCAAGTGCGACAAGCACCTTGTTGCACCTAATGTGCTTGCGACAAGCGCTTGTCACACGTAAATCAGGCACGACAAGGTGCGATAAGCACTCAGTTGCACTAACAGACAATAATACCGAAATTTTCATACCAAATTGACCAAAAACATATCCCCAACTCAACAACCGCCCCGTCGCACCTTTAAATACTTGGTTATAAAAAAACAAAGCACAAACTATCTAAGAGACATTTCATCAAACACCTTGCAATAGTTATACAAAACCAAGCTCCTTTTAATTAGCTTACCTAGGTTTTTGGCTCTCAAATTCAATTTGTTAGATTCTTTTTGAAATGGCGCTAGATTTGGATGGATTCGAGTGTATTTGGTCTAAATAATATGTTATCATTCACTGTCGCCGTTTTCCACTGCCGATGATGATTCAATAAGAAAAGCTAGTCACGGTTTGGTAAAGAAAGGGAGAAGTTTAGGTTAAAATAAAGAGGGTAATTTAAGATAAAAAATTGTGTTTATCTACTTATAATAGAAAAAAATTAGAAGGGTTAAATGTAAAAGTATCAAAATTATTTGGGTTAATTTTGTAAATTTTTCAATTCTTTTTCATAGTCATGCTACAGTAACCCTATTTTTTTCGGGAAATTTATAAAATTAACCATAAAACTTTTTTATTTTTTAAATTTAAGCCCCAAAATTTTTTCTATCATAACTATTCAAATACAAGTTTTTTGACCAAATTACCCTTATTACTTTCAACAAAGTTACAAAAAAATGTCACTCCTAAAAATCTAAGAAACAATACTACACTCAGCACTCTCAACAAATCATCAAGCCTCATCACTATCAACAAATCACCAAAATCCCAACAAACAAGTACTGTATAATTGAAGATATAATCATTAATTGGAAAGCTTCTTAAGGTTAGTAAAAGTTCTTAGATAATATGAACATTCAATGTATTAAGATTAGCATTTAAGTTTGAAATTGATTTAGTTTTATTATAAATGTTGTTATTTTTCATTTATAAAACAATATAATTTCATAAAACACTTAGTTTGAGTTGAGAAATCAAATAAAATCATTGAAAACAATAAAAATTTGAAGTAAAAATAAAACTCAGATTTAGCGAGGCAGGAAATGAGACAGGTGCCTATCACACTAAATTAGATTGTCTTACTAAAATTTCAGAAACCTTACAGAGGTTATAACTTAGGCTAAATATATCTATTTTTTGTGTATAATATATTATTTTGTAGTCTTTAGCTTTTATAGCACCCACAGAAATTAAATTTTTCTTTAAAGCTAGAACATATCTAACATCTTTCAATTCTCTAACTATTCCATCGAACTTTTTGAGCTGAATTGTCCATATCCCCATTATGTGACAAGATTGATCATTTCCCATCACAACTACATCTGATTCCAAATTAGGAAAATTCTTAAACCATTCTCTAATGGGACATAAATGATAGGTTGCTCTGGTATCAAGTATCCACTAATTTATACTAGCCACATATGTTGTAGGCGTAATACATATTGAATCATCAAAGTCATCATCTTTTCGTGCCATGTTCGCTGCTACTAGTTTCTTTCCATCTCTTTTCTGAGCCTTTGGACAATTTTTCCTCCAATGATTTTTTTATGACAAAAGGTACATTCATCTCGAGCTTTTTTTTTTAACCCTTATAGAGGCTCGAACCCTTACTCTCAACATTGTGAGTGCAAGGGCTCTCCCACTAGGCTATAAGCCCATTGGTTCATCATGCTTCTTTTTTTGCTCCATCGTCCTTTCTCTAGCTAACAAAGCTTCAGACAATACTCTTTCGGAATGTTTATCATTATTCTGAATCTCAAAATTAGTCAATGCTATGCAAACATCTTTGAATATGATCACCCTTTTCCTATATATCAATGTAGTCACAAAATGGCTATACTCTTCTGGCAGTGAGTGCAGCAGAATCATAGCCTTGGCTTCATCCTTAATATTTTCATTAAGATTCTTCTAATCAACAAGTAATTTTTTAAATCTTGAGACATGGTTGTGCATTGAGACCCTATGCTTTATTCGAAAGCTATATACTTGGCTCACTATATGAAGGCGATTTTTAGGACTTTTCAGTAAGAACTTTTCCTCCACTTATTGTGCCCAGAATGCGGAATCAAGAGCACAAAATAATCACAGAAAATAAATAACATAAGAATTTAACGTAGTTCGGTGATTATGCCAATGTCCATGGAAACAAGAGAAAAATAATTGTACTATTAAACAAGAAACTCACTTTCTAGAACTCAAATAAACCTAGTACTCCCACACACATTTGAAAGGAAATAACTCTCAATTACTCACACTCTCCAATATTAGAGACATTTTTACAGACATCTTAATTGTATAAATATTTTGAATAACGTCCATTTAATCATATTATATGTATTTATGTGATCATCATATAGATTCACAGAAGACATAAATATAATTTATCTTATGATTAAATAAATTGAGTTCACAGTTGATAAATAAAGTTGGGTGCTCTATTTATGTTTAGACAGTAGTAAATTCATTGAATGATTTGTCTTAATCGTGTATGAATTTATTGATGTAGTTTCACTATATTGAACTGGATCACATATGAGATTTAATTAAATTTGGAGTAACGTCAGGCTTATTAAATCTCATAGGCATTGATTTTATTGCAATCTCAATCTTGAGTTAATTATAGTTTTATGTTTATGATTGTTGTTTCATTTGAGTTACCAATGGGCGCGACATACATTTGAAGTCAAGATTACCCGGTATATTGGTGGGAGCAATTATGAGTAGTGAGATTATAGATTAACAATATAGAATTTGTACAACACATTTCTTAATGGGTTTTCGGTACTTGATCATAAAATTCTCTGGCCAAAGTGTGTCAACATAATTAGTATGTTAAAATTGATCATTAGAGAAAGCCATTATGAGTCAAGAAACAAGATGTAATTAAATTGATTAGAGAGTTAAGATATCAATTTAATTAGCGATGTGGTATTAAGGATTGTTCACTAAAGAAATCAATATGGCATGGGTCGAATTATTATGCGAGAACATTATCCTAGATACCGTACAATTATGGAGGTCAGTTCCAATCTTATAGTTGAGTATATTTGGAATTAAATAATTGGTCTAGTTTAATTACATGCCTAATTATTATAGCCATTATTGTATGTATCTATATGATCTCTGGGTTAGCTCATTTAATTGACTGCACCACTACTGTATTAATAAGCAAGATAACAAGATATTTAGGTTAAAAGCCTAAATATATTATTTGGTGGGAGGCTCCAATTAATATACTTGTGTATAAGGGGCCTTGTGTTATTTTATAAGGTGGTCCCCTATAATTATAAAAAGTGTAACGGCAAAAGCTTTTGGGTATTTATCTTATTTTAATTTAAATCAATTATTCTGATTTAATAGAATTAAAAAAAGAAGATAAATAAAGAGCCTAGGGTTTTCTACCACTATAATATAAAAAGGTTTTTTTCTCGACAAAAGAAAATAGAGAAGCCATAATACAAATAAATAAAAGAGAATTTTTCTCTCTGACTTTGAGAGAAAAATATTTTCTTGCTAGTTGCTTTCAGTAGTGAAAAAGGTGCCCACACATGAAGTGCAGATCAAACTTGAGTCATAACCCATAAGATCATTGGTGACAGATCATGATCTAGTAAAAGAGGTGGTGATAGATAGTGACTTGGGAGCCTTAATTACTACAACAAAAAAGCAAAGGTACAATTTCAAGATTATGGTAATTCTATATATTGTATGAGAAAGTGATCCTATTATTTCCGCAGTAAAACTATTTTAAAACTAACAATTGGTATTAGAGAGATCTCATATTAATATAAATAATTACTGTATGAAATCAATTTCTTGTATTATATGTATTAGATGAGTGGCACTAATTTTACATATTTTATTATGTAATGAATATATTTAATGAGCATGTTAATGGTTGTCTCAATTTATGGTTAGATTTTTCTTTGTATTAATTTTTTTTATTTGTAATAAGAGAGATGGTTAATTTTCACCATGTTTCTCTCTTGATTATTTTATTTCATTGTTTTTAGATTTTTTTGTAAGTCATTAATGGTATAAGAATTCTTGTAAATATTATTTTGTTATAAAATAGTATAGAAATAAAAAAGAGAAGAAAAATCAAGAAAAGAAGAAAATTGTTTTGCGACAAAGCAAAGTTCGTACTCCTGGAATTGACAGCAAAATGGATGGGTGTCTTTTTAATTTTTTCATTAGATACCCTATACTTTGTAATTTATGCCTTTGGCATAATATTGGAAACTTTGAATTTAGGTCCAACAGAATGTAATGCATTCTTGAGATGGCAGCTGGAAAAAAAATTATTGGAATTAGGGTTTTGGGTTTTTATCCTATGGCACCCTAAAGTTTTATTAATTTACAATTTAGTTAAAATATTTAGGTTTTGAGTAGAAAAATTCAAATTTATTTATATTAGATCCAAGTCCAATTTTGGTTGTCAATTGGATAATATAAATAAAAATTTAATAAGCCTAATAATAACTATTTGTCTAAATTTATTTATATTGGTCCCAAGCCCATTTTGGGATTTTAAAATTGGGTTATATAAATAAAAATTTTGGTAGATCAATAATTAAATTTATTTGGCTCAAGTATTTTTGAAAATAAATCCCAAATTTATTTTTAAAAATTGAACCAATGATAAATTTAAAAGCACAAAAGTCTCCAAGCCAATAATTATAAACATGAGAAGTACAAGGAAGGAAAAGAAAGAAAATGGATATTGACTTGAAGCCCAATAAATATTAGGCTTGTAGATTAAGCCAATTTTTTAAAAAAAAAACCATGAATTGAAATTATTTAATTGCTTTTAATCTTTATGCTGTGTTTGGATGATAATATACCTTAACAACATGTCATATAGAATAGGTAGTGCCACTCTATGCATAATAATACATGACATTTATAGATTATAAATATAAGATATAATCTGTGTATTGTTCAAAAAGGAAAAACCAACTTTAAAATATTGAGTGGGAGAGGAAAAATTTAAGTTAATTGTTAGTTCAATTATAAAATTATATATATACCTCGAATTGTTAGTTCAATTATAAAATTATATATATACCTCGAATTCATGATAAGGTGATGCTCCCTACGGATGGTATATATATTAGATATTTTATTTGATGAACTTATTTAAAGATAAGATCGAAATATTTTTCAATCTGTTGATCAACCTAATGGTGGCTACATGATTTGAATGATACGTAAATTGAAACAATGGTTATACACTCAACAAAAATTTATTATTAACCTTCCTAACGAAGCTCTGTTAACAAATTTTGGCCTTAAAAGTTAACAATAATTATTTATCATGTTTCGACATGAAAGCAAATAATCTAATAGTTAATTGGGTCTAGTAAGTAGAGACATGACTTCCCCAACGGATAGCTTATCAAAGTAGTACTAGATTATTGTTACAATAAAATAAAATGTATTTATGGCCCACCAGATTTGAATTGAGACCGTTCCATTTCTTTTCGATCCTCTTCGTCCAACTTAAGCAACTTCTATGTGTGAAGCGTCATCTAAACGGCTTGCTCCAAGTTTGTCAATCACATCCTGTTTGTACCACTAGCAGTAGTATCCTACTTTGAAGACTTAGAAAGACAACTCAAGGAAATCAAAGGTGGTATCTATGAAATCCATTTGGAACTTGAGGTAAATTCAATAAGAGGACGTTTGTAAGTAGTTGTTTGCTTATACGCCATTTTTTTTATTTTTGTTGTGTGTTTTTATTTTCTGGTTAAGTGGCGGATAACGATACTCCGTGACAATCAAAGTCGGTTACTTCAGTTTCCCATAATAAATGATATTCTAAGGAGAAAAAATGGATAAAAACACAAATTTGGCAAAGCTTTACAAACGATTTCCTTCACTTCCTCAGAATGCTCTCCTTACAATCTATAAAGCTCAGTCTGAACGCATACGATTACTTATGAGAAATAACATCTCTTCTGACATCCGATGGTTAATTGAAGCCAAAGTACGATTGCCAGGTAAGTTACCCCCCAAATTTATTGCATATATGCCTGGTTGTGGTAAAGGAAACTACTCAAGAAAACGAAGAGCTCGACGGCTTCCAGTTGCTTGTCATAAGTGTGCCAAAATAGAATGCAATAAAAATAAATGTATTTTAGGAATGGTGTCTGATAACAGGGAAGACAAGATTCAATTCATTAGGGATGGCTTGAATAAAAAGTCATTGGATAATATCCTTTTATCTCTTGAAATGCATCCCAGTAGATACATACAGAGAGAAATTCTCTAGTTATGGCAATTATTCCAGAAAGAACATGCAAGATATAGTCTCGGGGATCTGACTATAAACGACCCTATTTGCCAGTTTATAAGAAAACTAGATGGGAAGCCTATCCTCGACCCATAGAAGGCGTTCAAGCTGTTTCTGGACGTAAAACCAAAGGAAGATGTGAGCCACAATCACAACTACCACACCTTCAAGTAAAAAATTTAAGAACCTTCAATAAAAACTAATTATGTTGACACACTTTGGCCAGAGAATTTTATGATCAAGTACCGAAAACCCATTAAGAAATGTGTTGTACAAATTCTATATTGTTAATCTATAATCTCACTACTCATAATTGCTCCCACCAATATACCGGGTAATCTTGACTTCAAATGTATGTCGCGCTCATTGGTAACTCAAATGAAACAACAATCATAAACATAAAACTATAATTAACTCAAGATTGAGATTGCAATAAAATCAATGCCTATGAGATTTAATAAGCCTGACAGTTACTCCAAATTTAATTAAATCTCATATGTGATCTAGTTCAATATAGTGAAACTACATCAGTAAATTCATTGAATGATTAATTCATACACGATTAAGACAAATCATTCAATGAATTTACTACTGTCTAAACATAAATAGAGCACCCAACTTTATTTATCAACTGTGAACTCAATTTATTTAATCATAAGATAAATTATATTTATGTCTTTTGTGAATCTATATGATGATCACATAAATACATATAATATGATTAAATGGACGTTATTCAAAATATTTATACAATTAAGATGTCTGTAAAAATGTCTCTAATATTTTTTTTATTAAGCAGAAAATGTATTTATCATAAATAAATAAATTAATATGCTTTTAAAGAGTACATAATCCCAACAAATAGTTGGAGAGTTGGAACCGAATGTTGAAAAATTTTGCATGGCTTTGATATTTGGTTACAAATTGTTGAAGACTTTTTGCCAATTTTCGAAGACTTTTGTGTATGGTTGGTGAAGCTTTGCTTATAAATAGCGAGAATCTCTTTATTTCTTGATCATCCCAAAACTTGAAAAGCATTCCAAATTTGAGAGAACTTTGCATCAAAAGTTTGTAAAATAATTTCATTAGAGAATTATTGTGAGAGCGAGCATTGGAGAGTGTGAGTAATTGAGAGTTATTTCCTTTCAAGTGTGTGTGGGAGTACTAGGTTTATTTGAGTTCTAGAAAGTGAGTTTCTTGTTTAATAGTACAATTATTTTTCTCTTGTTTCCATGGACATTGGCATAATCACCGAACTACGTTAAATTCTTATGTTATTTATTTTCTGTGATTATTTTGTGCTCTTGATTCCGCATTCTAGGCACAATAAGTGGAGGAAAAGTTCTTACTGAAAAGTCCTAAAAATCGCCTTCATACAGTGAGCCAAGTATATAGCTTTCGAATAAAGCATAGGGTCTCAATGCACAACCATGTCTCAAGATTTAAAAAATTACTTGCTGATTAGAAGAATCTTAATGAAAATATTAAGGATGAAGTCAAGGCTATGATTCTGCTGCACTCACTGCCAGAAGAATATAGCCATTTTGTGACTACATTGATATATGGGAAAAGGGTGATCATATTCAAAGATGTTTGCATAGCATTGACTAATTTTGAGATTCAGAATAATGATAAACATTCCGAAAGAGTATTGTCTGAAGCTTTGTTAGCTAGAGAAAGGACGATGGAGCAAAAAAAGAAGCATGATGTTGTACAAATGATTGTTCAGTAAAGAAATCAATGTGGCATGGGTCGAATTATTATTCGACAATACTATCCTAAATAGCATACAATTATGGAGGTCAGTTCCAATCTTATAGTGGAGTAGATTTGGAATTAAATAATTGGGCTAGTTTAATTACATGCCTAATTATCATAGTCACTATTGTATGTACCTATATGATCCCCGAGTTACCTCATTTAATTGACTACACCACTATTGCATTAATAAGAAAGATAACTAGATATTTGGGTTAAAAGACTAAATATATTATTTAGTGGGAGGCTCCAATTAATATACTTGTATATAAGAGGCCTTGTGTTATTTTACAAGATGGTCCCCTATAATGTGTAACTCCAAAGCTTTTGAGTTTTTATTTTATTTTAATTTAAATTAGTTATTTTGATTTAATATAATTAAAAAAGAAGATAAATAAGGAGCCTAAGGTTTTCTATCATTACAATATAAAATAGTTTTTTTCTCCACAAAAGAAAATAGATAAGCTATAATACAAATAAAGAAAATAGAATTTTTCTTTCTAATTTTGAGAAAAAAATATTTTCTTGCTAGTTAATTTTAGTAGTGAAAAAGGTATCCACACATCAAGTGCAGATCAAACTTGAGTCATAACTTAGAAGATCATTGGTGACAGATCGTGATATAATAGGAGAGGTGGTGATAGATCGTGACTTAGGAGGCTTAATTACTACAATAAAAAAATAAGAATACGATTTAAAAATTATACTAATTTTATATATTTTATAAGAAAGTGATCATCTTGTTTTCGCTGTAAAATTATTTTAAAACCAATTTCATTATCGGCAAGCATGTGAGTCTCCATTTTTCTTTTTGACTTTTCAACACATCATGCATGTGCTAAGTTGGCTTGGGTGCTGATTTTTCAACAATTGCAACTAAATACGATCAAAGACCACACCCAATTGCACTCTATGCATCAAAGCCAAAGCGACAACCCGAACAGAGAAGCAGAAATAGTCAAGATGCAAGGGATGTACCTTAGACGCTGAACATATATGCATGAGACAAAAAATTCCTTCAGTCACATGATGTAAGCCATGCACACATTATGCAAACATGCTATATAATATAAATTAAACGAAAAAAAAAAGTTAATTATGAAATTCGTAATGACACTCGCTGTTCATGAAAAGGTAAGTGTATTCAGAGTCAATGTTAGTGCTGACATATGACAAAAAATAGCACGTGAAAAAAAGATTTACACCTTTTATTTCTCTCTTATTTATTATTAGCACATTAATTTTTTTTAAGCAAATCACAGTCATTAAAATCAAATGCAAGGTTAAATCATCCATTATCTCCCCCCACCCCACCGAAAAAAAAAAACTGTCTAAAATATGCTAAAGAGATGCAAATAAAATCTAATTCAGAGTTTCCCCATTTAGTATTCTTTAATTATCCATTCCAATATCATTTGCTAATTTTACACTCTTCTTTGGAATCAAATCTTCCCTAGATCATCAAAGGAAAAATGTATGATAGTTTTTTTTTTTTTGCTCAGTTTACTTCTTAATCAAAGTACTTTTGTACAATAGGTCCCATATATCATGAGTATACTTCACCAAGAGATCGCAATGCTAAGGTTCCTACGCATAATTCTCAGCCCATGGCAGAAAACAGTACTCTTGTAAATTTGGGCTCTTAACAATTTTCAATGAGAAAAGAAGAAGAAGAAGAAGAAGAAGAAGAAGGCAAAGTCTATTGTTACCACGACTTTCCACGACCCCAAAAATACCTAAACTCTGCACCTCATCTATATTTCCCAAACATTTTCCAAGAAGGGTAATTTTGTCCTTTTAAGACTCATAAACAAATTGCAAATAAAAGAAGTGCAAGGTGCTCAAATAAATTTTACAATAGTTAAGTCATAAAAGACAAAAGTTGGGATACGGTATAACTCTTGCAATGTAGCCAGGTTCTAGCCTTTGATCATAGACTTTCCTGTGATTGCAGAATAGCGACGATTCTCATAATTGAAAAGATTATTGTTTATCATATGGCAATTCATATATTATGTGTGCCACTAGAACTCTAAAGTAGTTATTTAAACTCACCATGTGCCTATAATTACTTGATTTCTATATAATTTTAAATCAATAATACACTATTGATAACTTTTAATTTTATTTTGATATTATTATCTTTATGCTCAAAAACATTTTCTTAATAACCTCATCCTTTCATTTCTTTCAAGTTCTTTTCGTAGCATAAAGATAATAATATTAAAATAAAATTAAAAGTTATCAACATTTTATTATAAAATTACACAAAAATTAAAATAATGGGACACTTAGAGTTGGCGAGAAAAAACTACTCTTAATAGACTACCATCGCTAATACTCCTAGTTAATTAAAATAATTAGTTAATTGAAAAGACTATTGATAGTTTCTTCTCTTTAATATTTTTATTTAAAAAAGATTCTGTTTTAAAAATATTTTATTAAAAATATAAATATCAAAATATCTTAATCATGTGGATTTATATTCAAAAAAATAAAAATATTATATCAAATTTAAAGTTTAATTTTGTTTTTTTATTTTTTAAAACTTGTTTGATTTTGTTTTATTTTTAAAACCTTTCCCTTTATCTCTTTTTCAAAAAAAAAAAAAAAAGAGAGAAAGAAAGAAAAGAAATTGAAGAAGAAGTTGTAGTGACAGGAGTGAAAGAAGAAAAAAAACTGACGAGAGGGAGAGATAAAGATAATGCGGTAAATTCTCACACAATAATAATAATAATAATCTTCTCAAAAAAATTATTATTATTAAAATAAAATTAAAAAGCTATCAATATTTATCTTTAATTTAAAATTACACACAGATCAAAAAGTACAACACGTATAAAGAGAGACAACTCATTAAAGTGATCAGTTGATTGCTGGAAGTACAAAATTAATGGAATTGCTTATTATAATGATGGAGAGCGAGCAGACTCTACTTTCTAACTTTGGTTAGAAAAGTGTCCGCAATATGGTTTTTTAATTTTAATTCATCAAAACAGCACACGTGTCTGGTCTTGTCTTGTCTTGTCTGGTCTTCTCCTTAATTTCAATTTAATGCCCTCTTTCACTTGGCCATGCACATGCTATTGGGACTTGGGGCATCCCGCCATGGTACCGATGTCAAGACTTACGGGCATCCCGTCGTGTACGGATAGTAATAGGTCGAGTCAGGACAGGGCTTGGCTAAGCCCGAACCCGAATCCGATATTATAAATATAAATTCGAACTCCATAAAAATATGAATATTTAAAATTAAGGTTAGGTCAGGCCCGGTTCTAATACGGTCAGGACCGGACTTGGACTTTATCTGGTCCGATCAATTTTTTTTTAATATTTAAACAATTCTAATTTAAAATATCATAATATATTAATATTTAAAAACTTTAAAACCTTATTAAAATAACATAAATATAAAAATTATTCTAATCAACATCTTTACCATAAATTATATAAATAATTAAACACAAATAAAAATTAGATTTAATTCAAATAAAAACACAATTTAATTCAATAATCCAACTAAAGAGTTCATTAATTTAACAAATAAATAAAAACACATAATTCGATTACACAATTTAAACAAAAAGTTCTTTAGTTTAAAAATGACAATTCACAATCCAACATAAAGAAAAAAAAATTACTCCAATACTTATGGATATACGTTTAATTTTTTTTTTAAAGTCAGGGCCGGGCTATATAAAGCCCGAGCCCTGACCCGAATTTAAAGGGCTTGATATGTATAAGCCCGAGCCCGAACCCTTAAATTCGGGCTCAAGCCCTAAAAATAAGGGCCAGGCTAATCGGACCAAAATCATGGCCGAGCTTTTTTGCCATCCCTACCGTCATTGTACCAACGTTAGGAATTGATCGATCGATACATTAAATATTTTAGGTGAAATATTTATAAGATTAGGATGTATTTGACAATTTGTATTGTTTTAAATTATATTATATTAAAATAATGTTCTTATATTAATTTGTATTTGGTTGTAATTTCTTATTGCATTGTAATGTATTAAAAAAGTGATTAATACAATAAAAATATGAAGGGAATAAAGTTTCGGGAGTATTGCCTTAAAATACTATTTATATTTTAAATATAATTGTTTAATTTTATTATTTAATAAATTTAAATTTATTAAATTTTATATTTATATTTTGATAAAAATTTTAATTTAAATTATACTATATTATAATAACTAATATATAGAAATAAATAATATTATTAATAATATAACATAATATTGAAATATTTTACTATTTAATAATAATATATTATTAAGTTATTTTCATATTATAAAAATTAATATATAAAATGTAATATTATATATCAATTGAGAGCATAACAATATAACAAAAAAAAGAGAAAGCAAATAAAGAGGCACAACAATAATTTAGAGACAATATTTATTCAATCTCAAGTATTATACAAAGAATGAGGTGAACCCTCCTTTTATACTCTTATAGTCATACAAATGAAGTAAATTGATATATCATTAGTCATAACTTTTTATAAGATAGCAAAATCTTTAGGAGGTGAAAAATTATTTAGTGGAGAGATTAAAAGTTACTTCGATGAACATTCACATAATTATAATTATTTTATAATAGTTTCCCTTGAATATTCATCCTACAAAGAATGTGCTTCTAGTAAAAATCTTATGGGAAAAATATTAGCGAAAAAAAAGTATAATATTTATTTCTATCTTAAGGAGATGCAAATTACTTCATTAAAATCTTAGTAGAAAAATTTGATGGGACAAAAGGAGAATTTTACAAAAATAACCATTAAAATTTTATAAATTTCAAATTTGACCCTTTAAGTTTTATTCTTTCAAAGTTAGCTAAATAAAAAATTTTAGGACACAAATACCCTTATTATTCTCACCCTCTCTCTCCCCCAATCTCTCTCTCACCGACAGCTCTCTCTCACCAAAATACGACGCTCCATCGTCGGCGGCACTCCATCATCGGCAACCAAAGTCACATTCAACCCTTGAACTTCAAAACCCTAGGTTAACTATTTCATTGTTATTGTTGAGTGTTGTTGTTATGTGGTGTTCTTAGTGTTGGGTGAGGTTGTTGGTGTTCGTTTGATGTGGAAATTGGTGGGATGGGTGTTAGCTTTTGGTGTGATTGGCTGCAATGGAGTTGGTTTGATGTGAAAATTAGTGGGATGGGTTAACGAGTGATGGCTGGGTGCACTACGCACTCGATCCTATTGCACACCCTAGGCGCGCTCTCGCAACTGTCTCATGCCCTAGTCCCTCGCTCTCGCTTGCGCAAAGCGCGCATTGTGCTTACGATAGAGTAGTTGTCGCACCAAAGATGGTGCGACAGGCACCCTGTTGCATGAAGAGCTAACTTTGCTCCAGTTTTTTTAAAATATTTTGTGTTTTTATTATTTTTATTAAGTTATTACATTTAATTATGTAATATGATAATTTAATTATATAATTTGTTTAGAGACAACCTTTTTTTGCTAGATTTCAAGAGTGATATTTTTTTTTTTGTAAATTTGTTGAAAATGACGAGGGCAATTTGGTCTAACATACTTGCAATTGGTTAACTATGATAGAAAAAATGTTGGAGGGTTAAATTTAAAATTGTGAAAATTTTAATGGCTAATAGTGTAAATTTCCCAGATGAAAGCTTAGTGAATGAAAAGAGTACAATGCATGTAGCCCTCTATATTAATAACTCCCTTCAACAAGCACGCTCCCCCTCGAAGCGATGGGCGCTTCAATGAAACAATACCATATTTCGCTGTAATATTAATAATCTTATTTTGTTGTAATACATTGATGAAAAAATCTACATGATCAACATCATCTTTTAAAAACTTGAATGCATAAAATAAAATTAGAGACACCGTCATTTTGATTGAAGAATATTGCCTTGTATACATGTAAAATATGCACTTATATACTGAATATTTCATGAATAAGATGTTGATGAATAACACCATAATTTTATAATAATTCTTTAGGAACATGTTTTGAAAGAAAATCTTGATTATGTGTAGTGCAATCCTTCAAGGATGCATTCTTAATTTTCTTTCATTGTTTATAATATTCATACTTCAAGATGAATTTTTTTAATTCCAAGAATACAAATATATAATAGTAATTGAATATTAGAATACGAAATGTCAAACAATAACAAGATAAGTAATGATGATAAAAGTATGAATTCATCGATGTGTAATTTTAAATTATCAAAACACATATACAAATACAAATATGATTTTAGGAAGAATTAAGAGAATTCAACTCATACTTTTAAGAGTAAGATCAAAGCGGAGTTATTATCATATTTTAAAGAGCATAAAAATGATTTCTTGTGGCTAAAGACTAATGCTAATAATGTGTTAAATTATTTATCAATTAAGAGCACAATAATATAGTAAGAGAGAGAGAGAGAGAGCAAATAAGAGGGATAACAATAGTTTAGAGACAACTTTTATTCAATCTCAAGTATATCCAAAGAAAGAGATGGACATGAGGCCCTCTTTTTATAGTCTCATAATCTTACAAATAAAGTAAATGATTAGTAAATAGATACATCATTAGTTATAACTTTTTATAAGATAGTGAGAATCATAGGAGATGAAGATTTATTTGGTGGAGAGATGAAAAGTTACTTTGATGAATATTCACATAATTATAATTATTTCATAACATAAAATTATTATTTAATACTTAATTTCAATAATTAATAATAAAATCCTAAAATATTAATAAATTTAAATAATATTAATTTAATTTTAACATTAATATAAAATAATATTATTTATATAATACAATCCATACTATACTAAACAAAATATGGCATTACAACATAATACAATGAACCTTAATACGATACATCATAATGCAATATAGTTAATATAATATAATGTAATATAATATAGTGTGTTCGACACACCCTTAAAAAATTAACTATATATTTATGATACAATTAATATTCTTGGTGAGATTTAGCTAATATTAGAAGGTTGTCTAATGTTGGTGCTTTTTATATATTTTTTTAACACCGATATTCTATTAACTAGTGTTATAAAAGCAATCACAGTGATACTAGGTTTAATGGTATAAAAAGCTCTATCATATAAAGCTCTTCTATTACCTCTAACTCTTGCTCTGTTTTCTTTAAATTAATCTTTTGCCAATGGAATCATTTAGTGTTCTCTAATTTCTCAAGGACAAGACAATTTTAGTCACTGGTGCCACCGGCTTTCTAGCAAAGAGTATTAGCACGCATCTCTCCATTTAACTCTCCCTCTCTTCCTTTCCCCATTGGTGTTTAATAAATTTGCTTTTGTTGATTTATTGCATTTGTCAATTGTTGTTTCAGTTTTTGTGGAGAATATACTGAGAATTCAACCAAATGTGAAGAAGCTCTTATCTTCTCATAAGAGCAGGGGACAATAAGTCTGCTAAACAACGCATGTTTCGTGATGTAAGTACTTAATTAGTTGTGATTTAACTTTGTTTATAAAGATCTAGAAACTTAATAATGAACATATATAATCTATGAATAGGTGATAGAGAAGGACTTGTTTAGAGTGCTGAGGGATACATGGTGTTGATGCAGTTTTTCCTGCGTGCCTCAACAGTGCTTCGAACCTTCAAACAGTGCCTCTAACCGCCTCGAGCGGGATTGCTGGAATCTTTGGCTCGCGATTCAAACAGTGGCCTCGACCCTTTGGCTCGCGTAAGCTCGATCTCGAGCAGGGTTACCCCCTTCGTCCTATTCCGCTGTCTTCTTCAGAACGGAGATCTCCCGAACCTGTACTCACAGAAAACCGGGTCAGGGGTCGCCGGGCGTGTCCCGGCGAAAACCCTCCGACGCTCAAGTCAGTAATCGGGTTTATCTTTTTGGTATCTCCCTTAGTGAGGGAGACCGGAAAGATGAAAGGGGTATTATTTCGCCCCCCCTTTTTGGATAAGTATGGTGTTTTTTCAGAGAAAATCAGGTGAGAGAAATTAGAAAAGGAGGAACCTGTATCAAGTTACGGATCCTTTCTGAATCAGAAGTTCCAACCCTTGAGAATCAAATTCTTCCACCCTGTAACGTTCTCCTTCGTTTCCTTTTATACTCCATTTTCCCGCTCTTTCCTTTCCAGTCGTCCACTCCACGCTAGTGGTATCCGGGTCCCTCGGCAGCCGGGTTTGGCGGAATATTCCCTAAGGATGAGCTGGCTGTCCCTTAACCCGATTCACGTGGCGGATCACCATGTCGGGCAAGTGCGCTAGGAATGATGACACCTGGAGGCATGTGCTGGCCACCGCAACGATGATCACCACCACACCATGTGGGATCCTTGTCAGACATTAAAAGGTGTGCCAGGATTTTGAGAAAACGGGTCGGGTTGCCCTGCGTCGGGTCTTGCCCAGCTGTGCTCGTGGATCTCTGCGAGCGGGAGAGATATGCTTCGGCTCTCGACCTTGACCGGCTTTGACACGAGGGACGACCTCGAGCAGGCGAAGGCAGTGCTCGGGTCTCGAGTAGCTCTGAGTTCCCCGAGCTTGACCAACTTTGACCTTCCTCGATGATCTCGAGTAGATTGTAGAGCTCGGAGATCGACCTTGACTGCTTTGACGTCCCGACCTCTGCGCGAGCTAGGCTGCCTTCGAGGTCTCTTACTCGAGCTGGAACGGCCGGGGCTCGTCCGACATTACCCAAACACCGACTCCCGGCTCTAGTCTTTGAGTGAAGCGAGATAAGACCGAAACTCGAGAAGGATGAGCCGAACTCGCGGCCTTTCACGCTACCCACGCTCTTCTTGCTCGGCCTCGTAGTTGGTCGTGCTTGGCTCTGCCAAGTGGGACATCCGGCCGAGGAGATCTTCTCGAAACTTCGCCGAGCTTTTAATTGACCCGAGCGCCTTCTGATAATACTCCCGCCTCGGTCTTCAATCGACCGAGGTGTCGCTCACCGTTACTCCCGCTCGGATCCTTCTTGAACTTCGCCGGCCTTTTAATTGACCGGAGGTCGATGAGACTACCGTCGGGCCTTTTAATTGACCGAACGCCTTCCAATCTCTACTCCCGCCGGGCCCGCAATCGACCCAAGCGCCTTCTTGTTATTCTCGCCGCCGGCCTGCAATCGACCTGTGGTCGCTGATACTCCCGCCAGCCTCGCAATTGACCCAAGCTGCCTTCGATCTCTACTCCCGCCGGGCCCGCACTGACCCAAGCATGGCAACGTCCCGCCTAAGACTTAGGCTTGGGACTTCCGCCAAGGAGTTTTTCTTGAATTCCGCCCGGCCCGCAATCGACCTGTGGTTGCTTATACTCCTCGCTCGGGCCTCGCAATCTGACCCAGTGGTCGCTGATACTCCCGCCAGCCTCGCAATCGACCCAAGCTGCCTTCTCGATCTCTACTCCCGCCGGGCCCGCAATCGACCCAAGCATGGCAACGTCCCGCCTAAGACTTAGGCTTGGGACTTCCGCCAAGGAGTTTTTCTTGAATTCCGCCCGGCCCGCAATCGACCTGTGGTCGCTGATACTCCTCGCCGGGCCCGCAATTGACCCAAGCGCCTTCGATCTCTACTCCCGCCGGGCCCGCACTGACCCAAGCATGGCACCGTCCCGCCTAAGACTTAGGCTTCGGGACTTCGCCAAGGAGTTTTTCTCGAACTTCTCCTGCCGGCGTTTTAATTGACCGAACGCCTTCTGAATCTCTACTCCCGCCAGCCTCGCAATCGACCCAAGCGCCTTTTGTTATACTCCCGCCGGCCTCGCACTGACCTAAGCTTAGCACCGTCCCGCCTAATGACTTAGGCTTTGGGACTTCCGCCAAGGAGCTCTTCGATCTTCCGCCCGGCCTCGCAATCGACCCGAGCTTGCTGACACTCCACCGGGCCAAGAATTGACCTAAGTTAGCAACCGTCCCGCCTAATGAGTTAGGCTTGGGACTTCATGCCGATGAGTTCTTCTTCCGCCGAGCCTTTAATCGACCCGAGGTCTTCGATGATACTCCCGCCTCGGTCTTCAAATGACTCGAAGCTGGCAACCGTCCCGCCTAATGAGTTAGGCTTGGGACTTCATGCCGAGGAGTTCTTCTTCTCGCCGAGCCTTTTAATCGACCCGAGGTCTTCGATGATATTCCCGCCTCGGTCTTCAAATGACTCGAAGCTGGCACCGTCCCCGCCTAATGAGTTAGGCTTTGGGACTTCATGCCGAGGAGTTCTTCTTCCGCTCAAGCCTTTTAATCGACCCGAGGTCTTCTAATGATACTCCCGCCTCGGTCTTCAATCGATCCGAGCTGGCACCATCCCGCCTAATGAGTTAGGCTTGGGACTTCATGCCGAGGAGTTCTTCTTCCGCCGAGCCTTTTAATCGACCCGAGGTCTTCCGATGATACTCCCGCTTGGTCTTCAAATGACCCGAAGCTTAGCACCGTCCCGCCTAATGAAGTTAGGCTTTAGGACTTCATGCCTGTGAGCTCTTCTCAAACTTCTCCCGCCGGGCCTTTTAATTGACCGAACGCCTTCTGAATCTCTACTCCCGCCGGGCCTCGCAATCGACCCAAGCCGCCTTCTTGTTATACTCCCGCCGGGCCTCGCACTGACCCAAGCGTGGCACCGTCCCGCCTAATGACTTAGGCTTTGGGACTTCCGCCAAGGAGCTCTTCTCAAACTTCTCCCGCTCGGCCTTTTAATCGACCGAACGCCTTCGAATCTCTACTCCCGCTCGGCCCGCAATCGACCCAGCGTGGCACCGTCTCCGCTGGGACTTCTAGCCAAGGAGTTCTTCTCGATCTTCCGCCCGGCCCGCAATCGACCCGAGCTTGTCGATACTCCCGCCGGGCCTGCAATTGACCCAAGCATGGCACCGTCCCGTTGGGACATTTGGCCAAGGAGTTCTTCTTGATCTTCTGCCCGGGCCTGCAATTGACCCAGGCTTGCTGATACTCTTGCTCGGGCCTGCAATTGACCCAAGCATGGCACCGTCCCGTTGGGACATCCGGCCAAGGAGTTCTTCTCGATCTTATGCCCGGCCTCGCAATTAACCCGAGCTTGCTGATACTCCCGCCAGTGTCGCACTGACCCAAGCATGGCACCGTCCCGTTGGGACTTCTGGCCAAGGAGTGCTTCTGCTTCTGGTCTTCATTTTGAACTTACATTATAAATGCTTTTCTTATTCTTACATACATTTGTACTTTTACATATCCCATCTTGGGACGAAATCTTATATTAGCATTTTACAATACAAAGAGACCTACTGGAAATACTTCCTCAGGAGTTGTGCGTTCCACGGCCTCTTGATCTCTCGTCCATCTAGATGAGCTGGCCGGTATGCTCCTGCCTTCCACTCCTCGATTCCCTCCTCGAGTTGAGCGAGGCTATCTGCATGGTTTCCTTGGCAGCTACGGCGTAGCAGCTCCTCGCCACCCTTTGGCTGCCTTTCACGACCCCAACAGCCCCATTCACTCGATACTTAAGGGCTAAATAATGGGTGGATAGCACGCATTGGCTGATTCTCATGAACGGCCTCCCTAGAATTGCTCGATGCAGGTCGGTTTCATCTACCACCACGAAATCCGACGATCATGTTCTTCTCGAAGGCTTTGAGCCCATGGTTCTCTGCTAGTTTGATGATTCCTAGAGGTATTAGCTTTCCTCCCGAATCCTTTCAAGGAAGTGCTCGATGCCTCTCGAGGCTCGCTCCTGTTATTCCTAAGTCCCCGAATGTGGATTTGAAAAGAATATCTACCGAGCTCCCCGAGTCAACCAGTATTCGGTCAAGTTCCTTATTCGCTACATTGGCTTTTACCACCAGGGCATCTTCGTGGGGGTACAGCACCCCCTCCTCATCTTCATCTGTCCACATGATTGGCACCTGCCGAACCTTGGCCTTCTTGGCCGCAGGAGCAGTGAACAGGACTTCTCGGCCGGCAGCGGCATATCTGCAATAGTTTTTCCGGGCCCTGTTGGAACTTCCGGCCATCGTTGGCCCACCCGAAATTACTCTTGTGGATGGTGGCTCCGTATCTATTTCGTAAGCCTGGTCACCTTCCTCAGGCTGTTGTTCGACTACCGGGTGCCCTCCTTCTACAAACTCATCCAGGTATCGATTCCTAACCAGATCCTCCACCTGGTTTTTCAAATCACGGCATTGTGCTGTGGAGTGGCCGTGGTTACCATGGAAACGGCAGAACCGCCCCTTATCCCGCTTGCCAGCTGACTTGGCCATCGGCGTTGGTAGGCTCAGCAGTCCTCTCTCTTCTGCCACTTGAAGTATCTCTTCGAGAGATACCTTCAACTTCGTATACTGTCCGTAAGCAGGGCTCTGTTCCACTACTTGTATTGCCCTATCCCTCGGGAAGCTTCTTGGTGGGGGTGGCAATGAACGATCACCCCTGTTGTGGCTCACTTCAGGTCTACTCGGTGGCTGGTTGCGGGGTATGTGGCCATCATGACGCCTGTATTCTCTGTGATCCCGGCCTGGAGACCTGCGAGGTGGTTGGGGGACCATCCGCGGTGGGGGAACTCTCTGATATGGGTTGTAAAGGGCAGCCCGGTCTCTCGCTGCCTTTAGAGCCTGTGTCCCTCGGGCAGGGCTTCCTTTCTCCTTCTTTCTTGCTCCACCAACCTGCTCACTTCTCAGTTTGGCAGCTTTTTCTTCTTCGATTACCATATCCAGCTTTACTTGTTCGTACGCATCCGAATAAGAATGGATCGAAGGACTCCGCAGGTTATACCATGGTCTCCCCATCCGAATACCATCCTTTAATCCTCTTAGAGCTTGTGGATGGTTGAACGCACCAAGATATAGGACCGATCTATGGTATCTTTTGATAAATTCCGGAAGGACTCTCCTTCTTTCTGCCTCACTTCTGACAGCTCCATCATGTCATCCTCAGGGGTCACCGCGCCCCGGAATTGTTCTGCGAACTCCCTGCACATCTGTTCAAAACTCAAAATGCTTCCCCGTGGGAGTCTGCGGTACCATTCTCTCGCCCTTCCCTCAAGAGTGAGCGGGAAGTCCCTGCACTCTGTCTCTGCTGCAGACCTTGCACCCCTGTCATGTCGTTGAACCGCTCTATATGTACTAATGGATCGCTCTTTCCCGAATATTTCAGATCCGGGAAGCGAAAGTCACGTGGGATCGTGACACCCATGATCTCCGAGGAGAGTGGAGATTCGTTGTCCAGCATTATTCGCCAGCTTGGACTCTTTCGGTTCCCCCGAAGATCTTCCACAACTTGTGCCAACCTGCGTACCTCTCCCTCCAACTCCTCCACTTGCGAGAGGTTGGGGTCGTATCCTGCAAATGTTGGCGAGACCCCTTTCCTCCATGTTTGTTTCTTCTCTCATCTGCAACATTCGGTTGCCGAGGTCTTTGGGCTTCATCTCCGCATTTTCCCGAACATGAGCATTCCCTCAGTTGGACTCGGGACATCGTTACATGCTTTTCTCTATCCTTCCCTAAATTCTTGTAACGAGGAGGTCATAGTTTCGATTTGTTTTTCCATCCGATCCATTCTTTCCTGGATCTCCACGTTACAGGCCTCATTGGCCACTTCTCTCAAAGTTACCGATTCTTCCGGACTTACTCCTCTTGATTGTTTCCCTCATCGTTGTGTTGTGTGTCTTGAATGTATTAGGAAATCGAGGCTTTTGTGCCGATCCCACAGATGGCGCCAAAATGTTGATGCAGTTTTCCGCGTGCCTCAGCGAGTGCTTGAACCTTCAAGCGAGTGCCTCCAAGCAGCTCGGCGGGATTGTCCGAGTCTTACGCTCGCGGATTCAAGCGAGTGCCTCGACCCTTACGCTCGCGGTAAGCTCGATCTCGAGCAAGGTTACCCCTTCGTCCTATTCATCTGTCTTCTTGAGCGGAGATCTCCGGACCTGTACTCACGAAACCGGGTCGGGGTCGCCAGGCGTGTCCGGCGAAACCCTCCGACGCTTCAAGTCGATGTCGGGTTTATCTTTTGGTATCTCCCTTAGTGAGGGAGACCGGAAAGATGAAAGAGGTATTATTTCGACCCCCCTTTTTGGATAAGTATGGTGTTTTTTCAGAGAAAATCAGGTGAGAGAAATTAGAAAAGGAGGAACCTGTATCAAGTTACGGATCCTTTCTGAATCAGAAGTTCCAACCCTTGAGAATCAAATTCTTCCACCCCTGTAACGTTCTCCTTCGTTTCCTTTTATACTCCATTTTTCCCACTCTTTCCCTTTCCAGGATGTCCACTCCCACGCTAGTGGTATCTGGGTCCCTCTGACAGCCAGGTTTGGCGGAATATTCCCTAGGGATGAGCGGCTGTCCCCTTAACCCGATTCACGTGGCCAGATCACCATGTCGGGCAAGTGCGCTAGGAATGATGACACCTTGGAGGCATGTGCCGGCCACCGGCAACAATATCACCACTACACCATGTGGGATCCTTGTCAGACATTAAAAGGTTTGCCAGGATTTTGAGAAAACGGGTCGGGTTGCCCTGCGTCGGGTCTTGCCCAGCTGTGCTCGTGGATCTCTGCGAGCAGGAGAGATATGCTCGGCTCTCGACCTTGACCAGCTTTGACCTGAGGGACGACCTCGAGCAGGCGAAGGCAGTGCTCGGGTCTCGAGTAGCTCTGAGTTCCCCGAGCTTGATCAACTTTGACCTTCCTCGATGATCTCGAGCAGATTGTAGAGCTCGGAGCTCGACCTTGACTGCTTTGACGTCCTGACCTCTGCTCGAGCTAGGCTGTCTTTGAGGTCTCTTACTCGAGCTGGAACGGCTTCGGGGGGCCTGTCCGACATTACCCAAACACATGGTGGTACATATTGCTGCTATAACAAAATTTGATGAAAGGTATCGACAACACTTTAATTTGTACTTCTTTTTTCTACCTCTAATTATCTGACTATGCTATATATATATATATATATATATATATATATATATATTGCATGAGAGAAAGGCTTCCTATAACTATTGTAAACTTTCCGATAAATAAAATTAAGAAATTTTCCTATACAAATTAAATGAAATTATAATAATAAAAAATTATCATATTAGATTTTGAGATTTATATGTTTTATTAAATTCAGAGGTATTCTTGTAATCATAATTATTTTATTTTTTAAAATTTTGTTGAGTAAAATATTTTTTTAATTCATTTGTGGGTAAAATATTTATTTTTTAGTGTCAAATTAGTTGATTAATACAAGTTTCGAAATAAATATGATATAGATAATATGTTAAAATTTTATGATGGTTAAATGCATGTATATATAAAAAAATAAAGATAATACAGAGATAATTTCTCTAAATTTTTAATACTGCATTTTAGAGCAGGTTAATTAAAAACATTGGAGAAAGTGCTTGATTCTAAAGTTAAGCTAATAACAATAGGATAATTTAAAAATAATTCAAAACAAAAGCTAATAACAATAGGAAAAGGTCCAACAACAGTATTTAATATAAGCTTTAATAAAAACAAGACACGGTTTTTAATATAAGCTTTAATAAAAACAAGACACGGTTGAACAGTCAATAAGATATTTTCACGTATAAATTGATTATTGATTTGAATCTCTGAAAATCAAAATTAGTTAATATATTTGTTAAAATATCATTTTTATCCTTCAGCAGTGTATTTTTCTGTTATTATTTTAATATTAAAAATGAAATTCGGTTTTAAAATTTGTCAGCACTCGCTCACTGGGCAAAAAGAATTTGTAAAAGGGATAAAATATTATTCTTTATGGGCTTTTAATAAATGGCTAGCTTCCATATTTTATTTCCTTTTCAACACTGTTTTGTTTAGCAACATCATGAGTTAATTAATTTGGCCTTTTTAGCTTATGTGTGCGGTGAAAAATCGGGACTGATTCCTGAAAATTCATTTGCGATGGGCGAGACGCTCAATCGGCCATGTAAATTCGATATCATAGCAGAAAAGAAATTAGTGGGGCAAAAATTATTTCAACTTCAAGCAACTTGTGCTACTGAAGAGGAAGTCACATCAATCATGAAGGATTTCGGCATGGAAAGGTTAGGCTCCTGATAAGTTTCATTTACATTTATAGTAACTTACAAGTCCAGTTAAATTAGTTAAATTGGAAGGTGGCTCACCCGTTGGCTCTATTATATTAACTTACAGCCCAATAAAATTAAAAGGTGACCCCATCTATTGGCTCTACTCTTTTGACTATATTTGTGCTAATTTAACTGGCTATTAGTTACTGTAAATGTAACTTAAGCCTTAATATATTGTTGAATCTATTAAACAAAGGATAAATGATCTTTTAGTATATATATTTTGTTTTAAATATTTGTTTAGTCTCTCTATATTTTAAAAAATTTCTCTAAGAGACTCTTGTTATTAAATATATTACACTCATGCCCTAATTTTTTTTTTTTACTTTTACACTAATACATTTACAACAATATATTTGGGATATTAATTAATTTATCTATGATGAAATGTGACTTAATAAATTAACTTTAAAAGTAAATTGAAAAAAAATACAATTTTCTTATTATTTTAATTTTAAGAATTATTTGGCAAATTAAATTTTTTTATAATTAATTATTGACAAGGTTATAATTGCAAGGGTATTAAACATGACTTTAAGTTCGCTAGTATTAATTTATTTTCGATAATTAGAAAATTTGTGTAAGGGTATGAAAAATATCAGTTCATTCAAACTAATAATTATTGGTTAATTTACTAATATAAAATTATGGGACAAAATATATTATAATAAATTAAGAAAAGCACATGACACCTTATGTTTTGGCAAAATGATCTAAGGGATCTCTTTGTTTTTAAAATTTGTCTCTTACATTACTTTTTAGATAATTATATATAAAATACTATTAATCACCATAAAAAGTGTCTGTTTGGCCATTTTTAAAAATAACAGTGTCTCTGGGACCATTTTTGCCAAAGTATGAAATGTTGTTGTCATTTTCTCTAATAAATTTGATTTATGCTTTTATTACAGGGCAAGATTGTACGGGTGGCCGAACACGTATGTGTTTACAAAGGCAATGGGGGAAATGCTATTTGACCACTATAACAACGATCTTCCTATTGTCACTATTCGCCCAACAATGATAACAAGTACTTATGAAGAACCATTTTCAGGTTGGATTGAAGGTTTGAGGTAAATCTCATTTTAATTAAATTTCTAATCATAATCTTTTCAATAATTAATTTCATTAATTTTGAGTAATTTACCTTCACTTATTCCATCGTTTCAGAACAATTGACATTCCACTTATTGGCTAAGGTAAAGGGAAAGTAGATTGCTTACTTGGCAATCCTCAGACAATATTTGATTTGGTGAGTTTTAACGTTTAAATAAAGTGATTAGAACCAAGTTAAAAAAAAAAAAAAAAAAACAACTCTAATGCAATATTTTCTATTATACGAAATTTACGTAAATTGATTTATGAAATTTATATGTAGATGCCAGCGGACATGGTAGTGAACTCAATGATCATGGCAATGGTGGCAAATGCAAATAACCCATCATCTCAAATGATTTATCACGTTGGATCATCTCTAAGAAACCCAATGCAATTCTTCAAAATCCACGAGTTTGTCTATTGTTATTTTACTAAAAATCCATATATTGATAAATATGAAAAGCCAGTTATAGTTGGCAAGGGTAAAATACTGGACTCGTCTGCTAAATTTTACAGACACATGGCCATCCGCTACGGGCTACCACTAAAGGTTTGTTGCAGCTGAGTTTGATTACATTGAGTAATGCTTTTAATTTGTTGTGCGTAAACACTCTAGTTAATGTTCAATTGACATTAATTTTCGTACTTATATTTTACTTTTATAATCTTTTTTTCCCCTTATTTTGAAAGGGATTAGAATTGGTGAATTTAGTCTTTTGCCGACGTTTTGAGGACATTTGTGATGAGTCTAATCGGAGATTGAAGTTGGTCATGGGGTTGGTAAATCTTTACAAACTATTGATGCTGTTTTCTGGTCGCTCCAAGATGTCGATGTTATCTTCTGGTCACTCACTCCTCGAGCAGGATTTCCAACTGGTTATTTCGTTTCACTATCCCATGGAACGATGGTACCTTCTGGCCTGTATTCACAAAGAAAATATCAGAGGTCGCCGGGTGTTTTTCCGGCTAAAATCCTCCGACGCTCAAGTCAGTAATCGGGTTGATTTTTTAAGCTCTTCCTTAATCAAAGAAAAATCGGAAAGTAAAAAGTTGAAAAAGAAAAAGTTTGATGGATCCCCTCCCCTTACCCTTTGTTAGATATTTATCCAATTTTTTCCCTGAGACCCTTACTCAAGCGCCATCCCCTACATTTATTGTGCCTATGTCTTTCTTATAGGTATGGGTCACAGTGACGAAATTTGGGGGTGTGGGAATGTCTGACGGCTATCGGTCACAGTGATGAAATGTTGGTGTGTCTGACGGTTATGGGTCACAATGATGAAATGTTGACGCTGTGGGGGTATGTGACGGTTATAGGTCACAGTGACGAAACTCTATGGCGTGGGGGTGTCTGTCAGCTATCGATCGTCGTGACGAGACTTTATGGTGTGGGGGCGTCTGACGGCTACTCTCTTCTTCTCAAAAGGAGCCGTTCACCCCCTTGCACTACCAGTTTGGGCTGCCATACAGGAGTTTAGCTCTGCTCGAGCTTTGGTCCCTTCCCATCTTTAGTGGTGCTCATAACGCGATCAGGGCTCGCTTGATGGTTATGGACATTCCTGCTCTTTCTAACTTTATTTAAGCAGGATGCTAGCACTTGGCCTCGACCAGTTTTGAACACTTGACTCGACCAGCTTTGACACCGAGCAGAAGTATCTTCGTGCTAGCAGTCTGAGCTTCTGTTTTGGCTGGTTTGGCCTCGAGCAGGCTTGATCTTTATTTCCCAAACACAAACCCTACCTGTATTTTTAGGGCATGTAAGTGTATATGCTTTATTCCATACTAGCAAATTTTTACAGTTAGTTCTTACCAAGTTAATTTACAGTTAATTTTTGTGTTGTAAATGGACAGCTTTGATGACACAAATTCGGAGAAGTTGCGAATGGCAATGAGAGAGAGTGGCATGGAGCTGGATTCGTTTTAATTTTGATCCAAAGAACATTGACTGGGAAGATTACTTTTTAAATACTCACATTCCTGGACTTTTGAGATATGTAGTCAAATAATGAGGGCAGCAAGGATTTTTATTTTATATTTTTAAACATTGATATATATACATTATAATCAGATGCTACTTATATTTATAATAAGAAATGATTTAGAATTACCCTCGATCAAACCTATTATAATACAGCCTAATTTTTTACTCTCATAATATTGGAGAGATTTATACTCCACCTATATTAGTAGAAGAGAAATCTACCTCCATGGCTCTACCCAATAAATAAAACTATGTCTTCAATAATTCTTGTACTATCATTGAAGTTCAGTCTTCATGTTGTCTCGCAACAGTTGCTCAAAAATTGTGTGTAGATATAGATTCACAATGCCTTTTTATCTTCAAGTGAAAAATAAATAAATAAATGGGATTAACAATTTGTTATCATAAGATTCAAACAGTCATTGGACATGAATTATGCGCCAACGGCTCACATTGCCGTTTTGGATGAAAATACAGTTTTGGATCAAATTGGAATATTGCTGTTAGCACCGCTGCAATATCCTAATGAAACTACTTCTTTGAATTTAGAGTTTCATCCATGTATTAAATTGCATGAAACCCCACATCACTTATAAGGCAGTCGGTTTATAGGTTTTGATTTATTTTTCTCCCTTTTTTTTTTAAGGTTGGGTTTTGCAAGGTTTGTAAGCGTTGTGTTGCTTATTAATTTGATTTGATTTGATTTCTTTTGGGGGACAGAATGAACATTTGGCGAAAGTTGAATCAGTATATGAAGTTTTTGGCTGGGCTTGTTTAAGGTGCCATTTCCACCCTTTAAACTTCTAATAAAACTCCTTTTCCGTATTAGTATTTTGAGTTTTGATCCAAGCACGTATTAGTATTGTTTTAGGTGCTCTTTCAGTGAATGACACAAAAATTTATGGGTCCAAGCACGCACATTGTAAGGACTAAGGAGTAGATACTTGCATATTCTTCGAGTAAATTTTCGGTAAATTTTTTGACACTACTACAAAATATATGTAAGGAGATTTTTATTAAATTTTATATTATGATATATTTGTAGATTGTAACAATTTCACGAACCGTAAGTAGTTACTTAAAATGAAAAGTTCTGTGACCACTTTTGTTTGTGGAATCTACTGTTGCAACCACATTACAATAAGGTTATCTAATATTATTATGGCAGCTTCTTCGTTAGGGTTTATTTCTTGGTTGCAGGAGGAATTGATCTTTCGCGTTCATTACAAGAAATCAAAGCAATTAAGTTGTCATTAGAGATAATTTTATAAAAGTAATAAAATGCCAGATTACGGAATATTTTAGTAATTTTAATTGACAAAAAATTTAAAACTTCTAAAAGAAAGAAGGTTCAACATACATGAGGTGTCTTACACCTTATCTTTTGTTAAGTGCTTTTGTAAAAAAAAAAAAAAAAAAAAAAGAAAAAAAAGGGAAAAAAAAGTTCAAAACCGTACAATAGAACGTGAAATATTTTATTACTGTATATATGAAAAGACATGGATTCCATGTCGATTAATTTTGTGCTGAGCAATAATATATAAGGTTGTGATTCGCATCGTATAGGTCAATTGAAAACGTGTTTCATTATCCCAGGTGTTCATGAAGTAATCTTTCCAATTAATGCACTCAAAGTCAATAAAGTGGAATGCATCATCCGAATCGAGGCAGAAGGCGCGGGGAAAGAAAGAGATAATTGCTTGTCGTTTTCAACTCCCTCCTATAAGCCTTGGATTGACTTTCTCAAGATAGGTTTGAAGTCGATTAGTCTAGTTAAGCTAATCCACTTCTTAGAATCACATAAAGAGGTTTTTATCGGTCTTCCCGTACCACCCTCTCTCGAAGCAGTATTTCCCTCAGCAGCATACCCAGTATATTCCGAACTAACATACTTTTTTTTTTTTTTTTTCTGAACCAAATGATCCCTTTTATCCCATGGATTCCACTTTTCCTGAATGAACATCAAATTTAAGCTAGGTCAGTCATAGAGTTTATTTATCTCGTTCTTCAGTGCAGTAGAGTTTGGCTTCTCTCTCTCCACGTACTCCTCTCTCGTAAAACTTTAAAACTCTAGGGTTTTAAAAGTTTAAAATTTAAAACATTTAAACTATAAAGTTTTAAAATTTTTTCGCACTTTAAAATCATGGATCGAAACATTTCTATATTAAAAAACTTGTCATTTTACAAGAAATATTGTAGTCTATTATTTTACTACTATATTTTTACAAAATTTGTCATTTTACAATATTAACATTACTTAATTAATAAAATCTCAATTTTACTCTAAAGAACTACACAAATAGAGTTATCAAATATTATTTTCATAGGCTTATAGGATTATTTTTAGCTACTTTATATTTTGAATTATAATATTGTAATACTTTGTATGTTATTCTTTTTTTAAAACAAAAATAAATTCATATAAAGAGAAAAATTAGTATTTTATCAGTCAACTAACTATTCAACTAACGGTGCTAACGAAAATATAATAAAATGATAGCTTTTGTAAATATATAATAGTAAAATGATAGACCACCATATTTCATGCAGTTATTTGATATATTGAAATTCTTAAAATAGTTAAATTATAATAACCATATATACAAAATTATTCTCAAGTGCGGACACTCTTATTTTTTATTTTACTGCGGGCACGCTGTTAAGCCGTGCAGTTTAATAGATATATTATTTTAGTATATTATAAAACTGTGTAGTTTAATAGTGTATCTGTACTAATTCTATTAAGTTGTATGATAAGACGAGTCTATTTTTAAATTATTTATTGATCTTGTTCAGAATCCTAAATTTTATTAATATTTAAAAATGTTATTAAATCATAGATTTAAGAATATAATATCATTATATTATTAAATTATATGATTTAATAATTTTTTAAAATTTTAACAAAGTCTAAGATCTTAAAATAAAATATTTCTATCACAAATAATATGAAATATTCTTTTGAATAAGTCTTTTAAAAAAATCCGTTGAAACGAAGAACACAGCCGTGAAGTACAATATTTAAACATATGGTACCAAAGACGGACCTACGTCGATGGCTAGTGAGCCTGCAGTTTGGGCTACAGATCATTAATTTCACAATTGCTCAATTGCCATTAATTCCCCTAAATGACATTTTAATGGAGGCTAGTGTGCCTCCAGTATGGCCCATTAATTGTTTAAGTACTTTGTAAGAAAATCTTTTTCAAATATGTGGTAGTAGAACCTTTCACCTTATAATTCATTTCCTCAAGCAACCTCGACCATATGAGAAAATATCACAGTTGATAATTGATAATAATAAGTTTAGTGTTTAAATCCGATTTGTTGGTGATGCATTATTGCTTTAAATCAGGGTCGGTTTTAGAAAATTGGAGGAGCTAACCGAAAAGTACAATTTATTTATTTATATATTTATTTTTTACTTAAAGTAAAAGAACTAATTAATTAAATTTATAGGTCCCAAACACATAAGCAGTTCCTTCTTGCTTCATCTTTCTATGGAGTTGTATATTAATTTTCAAGGAAAGAAAAGTAATTCTATGGAATTAGTTATGATATACTAATAAATATAAATGTTCAAAGATCTAACTCATACATACTCGAAACTTATACATGGCTCAATAACTATTATCAACCAATATAAGATTATTTTTTAGTATTTCCATCACATATAAATTGGTTTTTTTGGATATAAAAGCTAAGTAGCTAATTGACGTAACTTGTATTTAAAAGTTAATTAATAAGTTGAGGATTACCTCAAACTTATATACTTAGCCCAATAATTATTATTAGAAAATCATCAAAGCATTACATGGGAAAAATTATCCACAACCATGAGTTGACACAAAGATATTCAATCACTATAATCTCTTCTAAAATCACTCAATGTGAGCTCGAACTGCACAAAGTTATTATCATGGGACCATTATGCATAAATATATTTAATTTCAGTGTCAAATCCAAATTATTGATGATTAAATTATATAACAACAAGATGTGAAAATTAAAATTTTATGGGTTAAGAGTTTATAAGGGTTATTTTAGTAGATGTAATGAATGTAATGAGACTAAATTAAGTAATAGAAAAATCAACCATATAAGCTACTGTAAATTTTTATTTTTTTTAAAATAAAGTGAGATATTTTATACCTTTCCAAGTTAAAGTTTAAATTTTATAAATTTATAAGTTTAAGGGGATATTTTATAAATTTAACTGAGCCTACTTTGATAGATTTAATGAGAATTAATTAATAACTCAAGTAATTTTTTCTTTAATTTTTTAAATTATTTTCGGGATTTGAGCTCCTACTAATTATGAGGTGGATCCACCTCTATTTAATTTCCTTTTTATTCTTTATTATTTGTGTATAAATGTAAACTTCTCTTGGCAAGTACGATATTCATTGCCCCGTCAATCTCTTAACACCTGTAAATAAAGTAGCGCCAAATAAATTGCACATCACCACATTATTTATGTAATTGATGGAAAAGTAAAGAAAAAGAAAAGCGAAAATCAGAGTATTGCTACAAATAGACAACAAGATTAATCTTTATTAAGAGTATGTCTTTGAAAAAGAGGAAACATGAAGTGTCTAATTAAAAAGATGGAACATGAAATGTCTAATTTCATTAGGGAAGCGAAATATGTGACTGACTCAGCATCAGCGACTCAGAGAAGAAGAAAAAGCTTCTTCACTTTTGGTTGAATCCTCAAAATTTTCTCCACAAAAACTAAACCATCAAGAGGAAACTCATCGTTTTAAGAATGCTTAGAACATTATACAAACAAAACTTTAAAGAGTACCTTTGGCTAAAAGCCAGTGTTGTCCTCTAGAAATTGAAGAACACTTCCCAACACCATTTTATGGAATAGACAACCTATAAAATTAAATGAATCAATAAACAGAAAATTAAGAAAGAATAATGAGAAACGCCCGAGTGAGTTTTCTGATCATTCGTTTTTATGCAAATTAAGCTCTAAGTGAAAATTTATATACAAGAATAAGAAACATTACTGCTAACTGATAATTGGTTGTTAATTAAGTGGAGCACCAATTAAATGTTGCTTGAATTTGAATCATTGAATTTTGTAGTTATTATTTTGTGTATATATATTACCATATAGTACTGCTATAATTAATAAAAGTCAAAAGTTGAAACGACAACACAATTTTCCTTTTACTCTTTAGTTTGCCAGGGCAAAATTTAGACAATTTTGCCAGGAATTGGCTTTGCTTTTGGACGAGCTGTAAATATTTCTAGCCCTTGAAAATTTTCTTTTAGGCCCATAAACTTCTAGAAGAATTTTTGTAAACTCTAATAAGATAAATAATGTTCCTATTACCTTTAACCAAGTTTTTTTCTTCTAATTTTTAATTAAAAAATATTTAAATGTGCATAGCAATTAATAACCCAAGAATTCAATAAACACATTAAAATTTACTAATCGATTATTTTAATTTAGTAATTAAATTAATAAGTTCCTAACCATGCCATTTGAATTTGGTATGAGTATATGTAGCCAAGTGGGACTTCGGAGATAAGTAGATTGAAATTAATGTATCTCACAAGTGAAGAAAATATAATGGTCAACTTTTTCCAGCTATAAATCTGATTTTTTTTGCCCTTTCCATACGAGCTATAAATCTGATTAAAATTGATATTTTGGATAAGAATTTGATAATTGAAGTCTGAACAGTTAGTTTTTCAATTAATTGGGCTTTATTGAGTCACATAACATAAGGAACGTATATAAATGGAATATTCAGCCCCTAACATTTTATCTGGAAATGGTAAAATTAGGGTCTGGATTTGAGTTCAGTTTTTTTGGATCTGGATACAAATATAAATTTATTATACGGAACCTGAGTATACACTTAGTTTTTTTTATTCCATATTCGGACTGGGTTCAACCCAAAAAAATCAAACAGATTGAATGTTTGATTGATGAATCAAATTGAAAAAATAAATAAATAAATTCAACTGAAAAATCAAATATATATTCTAAAATTCAATGTTTCAAAGCAGTAAAAAATACATAAATACAAATCCATAACATAAGTCTACAAATCAAAGTTCAAACTTCAAACCAATACTCTTAAAATTTAAACTCTTTACCATCTTCTATTCTTCTGCATTTGACTGTTGCTCACTCATCAAACTTTCATTAATCAAATGTTTTGTAAAAAGTTTGCTTCTTCTGGAATTCCATATAAAAGACATGCATAAATCATAAACACAAGCAAGAAGACAATCGGTTAATTATAAATTGATAATAGAAATACTATAACAAATTCATTTAATTCTAATAAAATAAAATTATTTTTATAATTAACAAACTAGAAACTAACCTAACAACTTCTTCCATTTTATATGTTATTTTAAACTGTAACCACTATACACATTTTGAAGATACCATTTCTAATATGTTAACAGTAACAGCCAACAATAAAAAACATTTCGAAATTAAATAAACTTTAATCAATAAAATGGAAGCGTAACAAAGCAGACGTATTAAAATCAAATCATTACAAAGCATAAATCACATAATCATAAAATAGAAGGCATTAAGTTACAAAGAGGGAAGTCAGAAGGAAGCCACAATTCAGCATTCACGAACTTCAAGGACCAGCATCTGGCGAAGCAGTGAACGGCAAAGGCAAGCTAGTTACTTCTGACTATATCAGAGTTGGCTACTGGTCACGATGGCTGCTGCTGATGATGAACACAGCTGCGATCGCAATTCGCGAAGGTGGTTGTTCAACCCATATCATAGCTGGATACTAGTCGCGACAGAGAAGACGAGGAAACGATGGATGATGAACATAGCCGCGAAGTTGCGAAGTGATGACAACAATGATTTGATTTGATGAAGAGAAGAATTGAAGAGAGACTGAGAGGGGAAATATTTGCAAAAGGTTGTGGCTAAGAAAGTGTGAATATGGTTGAAAAACACCAGCAGCATGATGGTGCATATGGTTGCATCTGCTAGCATCTAATCATAGGCTAAACAACAACGCCGGCAACAACAACCATCATCGTCTACGTCATTATCATCATCATCATCATCATAATCATTAGAGCAGAACCATGGCCATCAGAGACAAATCAGAGATGAAACCACACGGAGAAAACTGAGACGAAAGTGAGAGGAGACAAACCAAACCAAGACGAACTTATTGATGATAAAGGTAGCATAACTGAAAGCTTGAAAAACATCACAATATCGCCCAAATCGATCCGGCGAACAGCCTCGATCGTTACCAGCATAGGCCAGCGCCCAACGCCACCAGCCAGCACAGCCCAGTGCCACGATCCACGCCAGCGCCAGCGCCGCGGTCCACGAGCCAGCGAGCGCGATCCATGAGCCAGCGAGCGCCCCAGCGCCACGATCCGTTGCTGTCCACTCACCGTCGCACCACTCACGCTCGCGGCAGACGGCAGGTCGTGATCATCCACCAACTGCTGTCATCTTGAACCGTTCGCTTCCGATCCAGCTGCTACTGCGCTGTCTCCTTCTTCGTTGACCATCCTCAGCCGCACAAGTTCCATACACACACACACATCGGAAAAGAAAGCGGCAGTCGACCACCAGACAACAACCCGATCTGCTACTGACCGCGATCGGATCTGCTGCTACCGTCTGCCAGATCTGCTGCTCCATGCCTCTTCCATCACCACGCTCCTCCTCCAGTTGAGCTCGGCAAGCAGCAACCCGAATTCTCTCTTGAAGCTTCAGTATTCAAGCCTCCGTTGTTAACGGTGGCCTGCTTGTCTGGACTACCGAAATGATCCCGCCGGCCGCCGGTGGTGGTACCCAGCTACTGCCGGTCACCACCGAGCAGTTGTTGTCCCAACCTGAACGACCTCCTTCCCGAGGCCAACATGCCCTTTCTAGCTCGGTTTTACAGCCCTAGGCAGACGTGATAAAACCACAATTTCAAGCAGACTTATCTCAGACACAACTGGCTCCCCGTGTCTTAATCCGGACCGCATCTACCTCCCAACCCAAGCAACCGGCATCATACGCGACAGCTGTGAACCCAACCTTCATTCTCAACCCCACCGCCTCCCCAAGACCGCAAAAATCCTTCCTTGATGCCGCTACAGGTTCTCCTAGTCTGTTGGTTTCGATCAAACCAGTATCGTTGCACCGTGGTGAGCCAGCTGTCATATTCTCTAAGGAGGAAATTCAGATTATGGCTGAGCCGTTTAAACTTGCCTTGGTTGGAAAATTCTCGTTCGGTAGGCCATCCATGGACATTATTCGTAAGTTTTTTATTTCTCTGGGTCTCAAGGGGAATTCCCAGATTTCGTTGCTTGATAACCGACATGTGTTGATCAAGTTATCGATGGAGGAAGACTACTCACGGATTTGGGTTCGCCAGACATGGTATGTGAATGGTCGGGGGATGCGTATTTTCAAGTGGAGTACGGATTTTCGTTGTTCAGCGGAGTCTCTTATTGTTCCTGTTTGGGTAAGTCTCCCTTATTTACCAGTTCATTTTATTCATTCCAAGTTTGCTTTATTCTCTATTGCTGGGGCTATTGGTACCTCTCTACGTGTTGATCACGTAACGGCTTCGGTTAATAGGCCATCGGTTGCTAGGGTTCTGGTTGAATATGATGTCTCGCAGCCTTTATTACCGCGTATTTGGATTGGAGAGGGTGACTCTGGTTTTTGGCAGGATGTTGTATTTGAGAAAGTTCCTTCTTATTGTTCCATTTGTAAGCATTTGGGTCATGCCCCTGAGACTTGTTATGTTTCAAACGCAATTCTTCGTAAGCATCAACCGTCGAAGGATAATGGGCAACCTACTGTTTCTGATAAGGGTAAAAAGGCCAGTTTTCCAGCAGATGTGCAGCCACGGGATGATTCTAATACTCGGTATGTTGTTATTTCGGATAATCGGGCTCTAGGGCCTGTTGTGACTAATGTTATTGTCAATCGGATGCCGGTGGGGACCGACCAGTCCTTGGGCCATCATCAGTGGTCGAGGATGTCCCCTCGAATAATAGGGGTCATGAGGATGGTTTTCAGTCGAAGATGGGTGATGTGTTGGGCACGGAGCGGCCTCATAGGGTTGATACTGTTGACAGGCATGTGAGTTTGAACACCTAGAGTTCTGAGATTTCGAAGAATGTCTCAGTTGGCAGGGAGGGATGTCTTGGTATTTCTCGATCCGATATTGATTGTCGTTCTGAGGGTTCTGGGGACATGGACGACGGGAGATTCTTGACTGATTCGGAGGATGTTCATACCCCATTACCTATGGATGCAGAGATTAGTAGTTTGGCTGAGCAGAGGGTTACTAGCTCCTCCCGGGGTTTTTCTGTGGTGGCGGGCCGTAAGACTCGCAAGGCTCGGCGGCGGGGTAGGAGTCGATCCCCTCTCAAATGATTAATACTCTTATTTGGAACATTCAGGGGATAAGTAAGGCCCCCGCGGTTCGCCATTTACGGAAATTGATACGGATGCATAGATTGGCCTTGGCTTGTGTTTTGGAGCCTTTCCTTAGTGCTGAGAGACTGGAGAGCACTCGTGTCTGTATTGCGATGGATCATGGGTTTTCTTCCTATTCTGGGAAAATATGGGTGTTCTGGTCGGCGCCTTTTTCGGTGGAGGTTCTGCAGGATATGGGCCAGGTGGTTCATTGCCGGGTTAGTCACTTTTCTTTTTTGATCCTGTCTATATTTCATATGTATATGCCAGTTGTTCTAAGATTGTGAGAGAGGATTTATGGGATGGCCTTGTTTCTTTTGCTGATAGTCATGATGGTCCTTGGATGGTGGGTGGGGATTTTAACGTTGTGCAGTCTCTATCTGAGATTTCGGGGGGGCATTCACAGCCTCAAGATGCCATTGATGATTTCAATGCAGCATTATTGGATTGTAGATTGGATGATGTGGGTTTTATAGGGAGTCCTTTCACCTGGACTAATGGGCGCACTTGGAGACGATTGGATAGGGTTGTGTGCAATGCCCAATGGTCGGGGTCCTTTTCTACTTTTCAAGTTTCTCATCTGAATCGCACTGGTTTAGATCATTCTCCCTTGCTATTATCATGTACTAGATTGGTCGGTGGAGGTCCATCCAGGTTTCGATTTTTACATGCTTGGCTTAAGCATCCTGGGTTTATTGATGTTGTGAGGCAGTCTTGGGGTGCTCCGGTTGTTGGCTCTAGGATGAGGGCTTTTCAGCAGAAGCTCGTGAGATTGAAGCTTTGCTTAAAGGATGGAATAAAGAGGTTTTTAGTAATGTGTTTGATAGGGTTAAGGAGGCTGAGAAGGAGGTTGCTCGGAGGGAGAGACAGTATGATTTATCTGGTTCAGCTGACAACCGTGCGAGTTTCTTTGAGGCTCGAGCACGGCTGCAGCATGCGTTACTTTGTGAGGAGATCTTTTTACGACAGCTATCGAGTGTTCGTTGGGTTAGGGAGGGGGATGCTAATACTCGTTTCTTCCATGCCATGATTCGAAAGAAGCAGTGGTTCTTTCATGTCCATCGGATCCAGGATGCATCATCTGCATGGATTACTGAGCCTACTGCCTTGACTGAGTCTGCGGTTGATTATTTTTAGGGTCTATTGGCAGGAGGTCTTAGTCAGTTTCAGTTATCAGATTTTGAGTTTATCCCTTTTCTAGTCACTGCTGAGGATGATATGAATCTGTGTAGGGAGCCTGATTTAGAGGAGTTACGGCGGGTGGTTTTTTCTATTGACCACAGCGGTGCCCGGGTCCCGATGGTTTTGCGATGGGTTCTACCGGGCATCTTTGGGAGGTGATTTCTGATGACTTATTGGCTGCTGTTCACAATTATTTTCGGGGTTCTGCTATGCTTAGGGGATTCCAGAGTACTCTCTTGGTTATTCTTCCTAAGAAGGACTCTCAAGTTTCTTGGGCTGATTTTCGGCCAATCAGTTTGTGTAACGTGAGCAATAAGGTTTTAAATAAATTACTTGTTATGCGACTGACACCAGTGCTACCTCGTATCATTTCCCAGTCTTAAAGTGGTTTCTTACCTGGCAGGAGCATTCATGATAATGTGTTATTGGTTCGAGAGCTTGTTCACGATCTTAATCGTTGTGCAGGGAAGTAGCGTGTAATCTGAAGTTGGATATGACTAAGGCATATGATCGGATGTCATGGTCCTTTGTCCTTCAGATGTTGCGGTGCTTGGGTTTCTCAGAGTAGTGGATTTCTTTAGTTCGAAGGGCGATATATGGACCTTGGTTTTCTGTGTTGGTTAATGGGGTCAGCCATGGATTTTTTTAGTCTCGGGGTGGTCTTCGCCAGGGTGATCCGCTATCTCCTTGTTTGTTCATTATTGCTGCGAGTTTTTATCTAGAGGCTCGGATCACTTGTATTCTTCGCATCCTTCCTTGAGATATTGCTCGTCTGGTCATCTTCCTATCTCCCATTTGAGCTTTGCAGATGATATTGTTCTTTTTTGGAATGGGAGTAAGGTTAGTCTCACGCGGCTTATGGATTTTCTGCATCATTATGAGACTGTTTCTGGGCATCTGGTTAGCCAGGCGAAGAGCAGTTTTTATGTTGGGGGCTCGGTTTCTGCTTCACGTGGTGCTATTATTCACACAGTTACGGGGTTCCAGCTCTCTTTTTCTTATCTTGGTTGTCCGGTGTTTGTTGGAAGAGTCAAGATTGCTCTTTTTGATGATATGATTCGGAGGGTCCGAGAGAGGATTTCTGGTTGGGCTAATCGGCTACTCTCGTTTGGGGGGAAGCTAGTGCTTATTCGGCATGTTTTATCCTCTATGCCTTTGCACTTATTTCATATTATGCGACCGCCGATTGGGGTTATCCAACAGTTAGAGTGGATGTTTACACGTTTCTTATGGGGTGACTGTGGACCTAGGCGGAGGATTCATTGGTACCATTGGCCGGAGGTGTGCTTTCCTCGGGAGGAAGGCGGCTTGGGTTTTAGGTCATTTCGTGATCTTGCTGAAGCTTTTGAGCTTAAGCTTTGGTGGAGATTTCGAGAGCAGCAGTCGTTATGGGCTTCATACATGAAGTCTAAATATTGCAACAATGATCATCCCGGAATGGTTCGTTTTCGTTACCCAGCTTTGCCCCTCTGGAGGCGTCTTTGTTCTATTCGAGATGTTGCTGAGCCTCATATTCGTTGGCTGGTGGGTGTTGGTGCTTGTAGTTTCTGGTATGACCGTTGGCTGGGATCACTCCCTTTGTATTTTATAATTACGGTGCTTTGCTTCGTCGCATCTGGGTGTCTTCTTATTAGCGTGGTCTTCGTTTGGGATAGGGGTAAGCTTACGCCGTCTTACCCACGTCGATGAGTTGAGCAGATTTTTTGGTTCCGATATCTCTTGGCGTGCTCGATGAGACTCGATGGGATACTCCTATCGATGGTATTTTTCATTTACAGTCGGCTTGGGAGATAGTGACGTGCGCCAAGCCACGAGATGACGTCTGTTCTATGATTTGGCAGCGCCATATTCTGTCTCAGTTATCGTTCTTTCTTTGGCGGTTGTTACGAGGTTTTCCGGCCATCGATGATGCATTGAGTGCTCGCGGATTCTGTATGGTTTCGCGGTGCTTTTGTGGGCAGGCTGCTAAGACTTCTCGGCACTTATTTCTTGAGTGCCCTTGGGTTAGCCAGGTGTGGGAGTATTTTTATCGTTGTTTAGGGATGTGGCGGACCAGCTTTCTATCGCCCCATGCTTTGCTTCGCCACTGGCAGAGATGTGCTTCTTCTCAATCCCATACTCGGGTTATTTTACCTTGCTTCATTCTGTGGCATGTGTGGAAGGCTCGAAATGGATTCGAGTTTGATTCTCACTTCTTTTCGGTGGATGCGGTGATTTTTCGAGTGGTGTTGGACATTCGACTGCTGGCTCTGCTCTTGGTTTCAAAGCCGTCTCGATTGCGGGCGTGAGGATTCTCGACTTCACGAATGGGCTACGAGTGATTGCTTCACCCATGACCTATTCGAGTTGTCATTTGGACGCGACCGCCTCTTGGTGCGGTCAAGTCGCTGATGATGGGTGTTCGAGGGGTAATCCTGGGTTGTTCGCTGCAGGGGTTGTTCTTCGGGATCGTAAGGGTATATTTTTGGCGGGGTTTGGCTCTTTTCTTGGCCATCATCCAATCCTTTATCGCGAGCTTATGGTCATTTGTGAGGGTTTGGAGTGGCGGTCCGGATGGGTTATTCATTGTGGAGGTAGAGTCGACTCGGCTCATCGTGGTTTCCTGGATCCTCGCAAATAGTTCTGTCCGATGGGATTATGCTTTGCCCTTGCGTCGAGTTCGATCTCTGGTGTCCTTTTATTCGGTTGTGGTTCGGCATGTGTATCGTGAGGATACGTCTGCAGCTAACTTTTTGGCCAATTGGGCTTGTACTTCTTGTTCCAGCCATCGATTCTTATCGGTCCGTGATCTGCCCACAGGTTTATCTAAGATTATTTATATGGATGCCCATGCGGTTCCACATATCAGACGCTAGTTTTATTATATTACCGTTTGTATGTTTTCACTTATCGAGGAGGTTTTTGGTTTATGTCCCCCTCCTTATGTATGTGTTTCCTCTTGCATGATTTATATTATAGGTAGCGGTCCTGCCTAACCCCCCACCATTTTGGTGGTTTCAAAAAAAAAAAAAAGTGTGAAGAAACTAGGGCACCTGGTGGGTTAATTTTTTTTAATTTTTCTATTTATATTAAAATAATATTAAAATTAAGAAAATTCATGTCCGGGTTCTAGACATGTCAGTTTATAAAATGGCATTCATATACCATATTTAATTTAATTCAGTACGAGTTGAACTCAACCCATAAAATCTAGATTGTCCTATTAAATTGTCATCCCTAATTTTATCTCATAAATTTGAGTTATAAAATCCCTATTATGGTTTTTTTATTTTACTATTTATTTTTTTAGGGAAAATATATGATATGCATAATAGGGGAGGAACAGATTCTAAAATTACAAATCACAAATTGAGACTTTACAAAATAACAAACATTACAGGTGAAATAATAATCATAACAATGAAATAACAACATAAAATAAGAAAAAAGAATAGAATGCCAGCTGAGACCTATGTAATACCATAATTTTCTTAAAACAGATCCGCTTCCTATTATCAGGTACTTTAAGATTTAAATCATGCTTGTTTCCTAAGATGCAACTGTGACGAATAGCTCTAGCACACCATCAGGTTATTCCACATCGAACTTCCATTGTGTCTGAACACTGGATAGACTATGGAGGATTTAAAGATTATTTGATCCAGTTCTTCCATCTATTATTTCATTCTGGATATTCTGTATGTCTCTTGCATCTTTGTAAGGAAGAGGAATATGCTAATTTATAAAATTATGTGAGAACATTTTGGTTCACAAATTTGATTGCTTTAAATTATGTAACTGATACATTTAATTTTTTTAAATGCACTTGTAACTGCTACTTTTAATAGATAGTTAAAAGTGTGATTGTTGCCTATTAAATCTTAGATATAATTCTTGAATTAAATTCAAAGTGTAATTGAAGCCTCATTAACCACATATTAAATTCTGGATTTAATTTCATATTAAAACTTGAATTTAACTGACCATTACAATTTCATAATAAATTTTGAATTTAATTTGGTAGTTACAAATGATAAATTCTGGAATTGATTTCATAATTAATTCTGGATTTAACTAGTCATTACAATCTTTGTAACCCCTACTTTTATTCAATGTAGTTAAGGAGTGTACTATTGAGTATTAATTTTTCATTCATCCAAGCATCATTTTGAGTATACATTTAAAATAACAGTTACAAAGTATATCATTTTGAGATATTCACACGGTGGAGTGCGAATCTCTATTACTATTCACTAGTACAAAGTAGGTTCACTTAAAATTATACTTTAAAATAACAATTCGTGTTGATGCAGTTTTTCGCGTGCCTTCAAATAGTGTCAAAACTCCTGCTCGCGGTATACTCGAATAGGACTGTTTTCTAGTCTCAATTCTCCTCTACTCACCGGAACGGCAATCTCCAAGGGCCTGTACTCACGGAAACAAGGTCAGGAGTCGCCGGATGTTTTTCCGGCGAAAACCCTCTGATGCTCAAGTCAGTGATCAGGTTATTCTTTTTGTATCCTTTTTGTATCCCTCTTTGTTAGAGAGACCGGAGGAATAAATGGGTATTTTTGGTCTTTTTTATGGTAAGAATAACTTGTGAGAAATCCCCAGGAAAAATAAAATGGAGAAGAAGAGGAAGAGCCTAAAAAAATTCTAGAACCCCTGCAACTTACACTTCGATTTTCTTTTATCCTTCAGTTTTTCCCGCCCTTTTTCTCTGGGATCAGCCATTCTCGCGTTGATGGTGTCTGGGTCCCTCTGACAGCTGGGATTACCGGGGCACAACCTGGGAATGCGAGATGTCAGGTGGGCATGGGTTCCCGTAGCCTCATGATAGTGTCGGTCATGCGTGTATGAAATGATGACATTGTAGGGGCGTGTGCCGGCCATCGGTAACAATGACGACACCATACCGCGTAGGGTATCGGCTAGGTCTCGATCGTCATGTTGAGTCGTTGGAAAGAGGGGTCGAACTATTTCGAACTGGCTGTGTCCGAATCTCGTATCCTCTCAGCGTCATTGCTGGTGGGGCTGGGCCATGCTCGGGGGTTTGAAGACATCGAGTAGACAGATGAGCTTGGGTTGCGACCAGCCTTGAGGCTCCTCGACCTTGACCAGATTTGACGAGGCTATGAAGACCTCGAGCAAGAGATGAAGCTTGGGGCTCGACCAGTCTTGTACTCCTCGACCTTGAGCAGCTTTGACGCCTAGTAAGGCTATCTTCGTGCCAGCGGTCGGATCTTCTGCTCGAAACGGGCTGACCTCGAGGTCTTTTGCTCGAGCTGGATTGGCCTCGAGGAGACCTGCTCGATATTACCCAAACAATTCGTTATGGTATGTAGATGGATATCCTGAATTCAAAACTTAGACATGTTAAAGATGATGCTTTGCCTATTAAGATGTTTAAGTTATCATGAGCGGGGCATATGACTCACATAATATTGTCAAAATGACAAGACTTGAATGTGTTTCATTGAAAAGCTTAAGTGACGCATGTGTAGAGCACGTGAGGAAAGAATCAAGTTAGTTACAAAGCTGTTATACATGTGGCTAAATCTGGTACAATATGTTGAGGACACCAGCTATATAAGCCAATTGTCAAGGCAATTTCAAGATGATTTTGTGAGCTTTCTAGAGAGAAAGAGCATCATATTGTTCTTATTTTAGTTTCTTTGTGTGAGCTCTATAAAATCACCTTGAATCATCAATAAAACTCATTCTAGTGGCTTCTCCTAAGGGTGTAAGTTGTGTTTCATTGCACAACTAAACCACATAAGCATAATTCTTTTCTGTTATGTGATTGCTTGATAAATTTGTTCATTTCTTATTATTTAATCCTTGAAATATTGATTAAAGTTCGTTGTCATGAAGCAAATTGTTTGGGTAATACCGAGCAGACCCTGACACCGAGCAGGCCCCTTTGAGGTCAACCCAGCCAGAGCAGAAGACATGACCACTGGCACGAAGATGCCCTCACTAGGTATCAAAGCTGGTCGAGCCTTGACCCTCTCTTCCTGGTCGAGGTCTTCGAACACCTGAGCAGGATCCAGTCACGTCGTCGAAAACACAGAAGGAATCAAAGCTCGAACAAAGCCAACTTAAAATAGGATGACCCCTCCTCCGACAACTTAACACGACAATCGATGCCTGGCAGGCACCCCACGCCGTAGGGCTTCGTCACTATTACCAATGGCCAGCGCACGCCCCCACAGTGTCATCATTTCAGACATGTGTGCACGACACCATCATTAAGCCACGGGAACCCATACTGGCCTGACATCCCTCGTCCCCAGGGCGTGCCACGGCAACCCCAGTTGTCAGAAGGGCCCATACACAATTAATGTGGAGGGTGGCTGTCCGGGCAAAGGAGGGTGAGAAAACAGGAAGATAAATAGGAGCCTAAGGACAAGGTTTGGGGCTCCCTTTTTCTTTTTCCTTGGAACTGGGGAGATTTACTTTTTCTTGACCATATTTTCGTTCCTAAAAAACCTGAAGCATTTTAATTCAAAAACTGAGACTTTCTCGATCACTTGGACCTTTCAAACGCCCTTATCTTTTCCGGCCTCTTAAATCAAGAGAGATACCAAAAGAATCAACCCGATTATTTACTTGAGCGTCGGAGGGTTTTCACCGGAAAAACACCAGACAACCCCTGACACTGTTCTTTGTGAGCGCAAGCCAAAGGAAATCACCGTTCCAGTAAACGGAGGAAGGCAGAAGTCAGTGAGAAATCCTGCTCGAGCATCCAGCGAGCAGAAGTTCACAGCGTCACTTAGGAGCGAGCAGAAAACAACATCAACATTTTGGCGCCGTCTGTGGGGATCAGTTCAAAAAGCTTGACTTTCTGATACATTCTAAAAAAGACAACACAATGATGAGAGGAAATAGTAGAAGAGGAGTAAGCCCAGAGGAATCGGTGACTCTAAGGGAGGTGGCCAATGAGGCCCAAAATAGGGAAATCCAAGAGAGAATGGACCAGATTGAGAGACAAATGGAGACGCTGACATCCATCTGGCAGGAACTCAGGGATGGACAGAGGAAAGCAAGCAATAACGTCCCTGAGTCCAGCCGTGGGAACGTCCCCACCCGGGAATATGTGGGAGATGAGGCCCAGAGGTAAAAAGCACCAAATGTTGTCGGAAGAGAGGAGACAAACTTGAAGGAAAGAGAATCCTGCCAATACTTGCAAGACACGGCACCTACCTCCTACACGGAGGAATTGGAAGGAGAGGTGCGCAGGTTGGCACAGGTTGTAGAGGGCCTTCAGGGGAACAGGAAAGCCCCGAGTTGGAGGATAATGCTGGACAGTGAGTCTCCACTCTCAGTGGAAATCATGGGCATCAAAATCCCCCGGGATTTCCACTTCCCATACTTGAAGTTCTCGGGGAAGAGTGACCTGCTGGTGCATATAGAACGATTCAACGACATGACCGGAGTACAGGGCCTGACAACCGCCAAAAGGTGCAGGGCCTTTCTGCTTATTTTGGAAGGGAGGGCGAGAGAATGGTACCGCAAACTATCGCGGGGAAGCATTCTGAGCTTCGAACAAATGTGCAGGGAATTCGCAGAGCAGTTATGGGGTGCGTTGGTCCCCGAAGATGACATGATGGAGTTGGCGGAGATAAAGCAAAGGGAGGGGGAGTCCCTCCGAGAGTTTGTTAAAAGATACCACTGGTCGGTCCTGGATCTTGGGGCATTCAATCACCCTCAGACGCTGAGGGGGTTGAAGGATGGGATCAAGATGGGAAGGCCATGGTACAACTTATGAAGCCCCTCGATCCGTTCGTATTCTGACGCATATGAGCAGGTGAAGATGGATATGGTTATTAAGGAAGAAAAGGCTGTGAAATTAAGAAGCTGAAAGAAAAAGGAGGGCCTGCTCGGGGAACACCGACTTCCAAAGCGATAAAAGAACGGGTTGCTCCCTATAACCCCTACTAGAGGGCTCTCCAGCCACGAGTGACTCCCGCTCCACCTCGCGGGTCCTCTAGTCGGGACTACAGGGAATATCAGCAGTATGGTGCCAATCCGCCCTGCAACCTACCCGCAACCAGGCCCGTGTAGAACAACAGCAAAGCCGACTGCCCATTACCCCCACACCTAGGAAGCTTCCACCGAGATAGGGCGGTACAGATGGTTGAACAAAGGCCCGCCTACAGACAGTACACCCCACTGAAGATGTCGCTCGAGGAAATGTTCCAAGTAGTGGAGGAACGAGGGCTGCTGAGCCCCCCAACACCAATGTCAAAACTGGCCAGTAGGAGAGACAGGGGCCGGTTTTGCCTATTTCACGGCGACCATGGCCACTCGACGTCACAGTGCCGAGATTTGAAGAACCAGGTGGAAGACTTGGTTAGAAACCAGTACTTAGAAGAGTTTATTGAAGGGGGCTATCCGGTAGTCGAGCAGCAGTGAGCAGAAGATGACCAAGCCTGTGGCATGGACCGTGAACCGCCTGCTATGAGGGTGATAGCAGGGGGACCCAAGATGGCAGGAAACTCGAATAGAGCCTGAAAGAACTATTGCAGAGGTCATGTGGACGGAGAGAACTAGCTTACGGCAAGTGCCCATCATGTGGACGGAGGAGGACGAGGAGAGGGTGTTGTACCCCCACGAGGATGCCTTGGTTGTGAAAGCAAATGTTGCCAATAAGGAGATCAACCGAATACTGGTGGATTCGGGAAGTTTGGTGGACATTCTCTTCAGGTGCACACTTTATGATTTAGGAATAGCGGATGTAAGGCTCGAACAGATGAGCACCTCTCTGAAAGGGTTTATAAAGGGGAAAGCACGTCATGTCAACGGACGGCACGCTACTCAAGGGACCCGACTGTTCAAGTAACCGCCTCTTCAAAATTCAAACGAATGGCCCAGGTCCACCCACGCGTCTTGCATTAAACGTGAAGTGACGAAAAAGGTCGATAACTCGGCATGAGAAAGTAAAAAGGGTGGGGAAGCCTGCTCGAACGAGAAGTTTCCAGTCTTATCTCGTTTCACTCTAAAAGACTAGAAACCGAGGGACTGGTGTTTGGGTAATACCAAGCAGACCCTGACACCGAGCAGTTCCCCTCGAGGTTAACCCAGCCAGAGTAGAAGACTTGACCGCTGGCACGAAGATGCCCTCGCTAGGTATCAAAGTTGGTCGAGGTCAAATGCTCCAAGGCTGGTCGAGCCCTGACCCTCTCTTCCTGGTCAAGGTCTTCGAACCCCCGAGCAGGATCAAGTCACGTCGTCGAAAACATAGAGGAAATCAAAGCTCGAGCAGAGCCGAATTAAAACAGGATGACCCCTCCTCCCGACAACTTAACATGACAATCGATGCCTAGTAGGCACCCCGCGCCGTAGGGTTTCATCACTGTTACCAATGCCCGGCGCACGCCCCCACAGTTTCATCATTTCATACATGCGTGCATGGCACCATCATTAGGCCACGGGAACCTATACCCGCCTGACATCCCACGTCCCTAGGGCGTGCCATGGCAACCGCAGTTGTCAGAAGGACCCAGACATAATTAATGCGGAGGGCGGCTGTCCGAGCAAAGGAGGGCGGGAAAACAGGAAGATAAATAGGAGCTGAAGGACAAGGTTTGGGGCTCCCTTTTTCTTTTTTCTTGGAACCGGGGAGATTTGCTTTTTCTTGACCATATTTTCCTTCCTAAAAAACCTGAAGCATTTTAATTCAAAAATTAAGACTTTCTCGATCACTTGGACCCTTCAAATGCCCTTATCTTTTCTGATCTCTCAAACCAAGAGGGATACCAAAAGAATCAACCCATTTTAATTCACATTGTTTTTTGTGAGCGCAGGCCAAGGGAAATCACCGTTTCAGTAAACGAAGGAAGGCAGGAGTCAGTGAGAAATCCTACTCGAGCATCAACACAAATGGCAACTTGTTAGATTCTTATCAAGGTCTTAGGTAAGTGTTTGTTAGTTTGATTTATAGTTTGCTATCAAAATATTCCAATTGGTATCAGAGTAAGGCTTTTCAGATCTAGATCTAAGTATGGCTACTCTACGTATCGACCTTGAGAAGTTTAATGGAAAAAAATGACTTTAATATATGGATGTTTAAGATGAAGGCAGTGTTGGTTACACATGGTCTTGGAGATGCTCTTCCACTAGTGACCAAAAAGGAAGGGAATGATGTTTCTTCTTCAAAGACCACAGAACAGGTGACACGACTTAAAAGTATTTTATGACCCCTAAATATAAGAGTGTCTTGTTATAATATAGCGCTAAGGTCAATTCATAGAAGAAAGAATTAATTTTTTTATTGTAATTTGTCTAAGAAAATTAAATTAAATTAAAAAATAAAAACTTAATTTGAGTACAACTGTGAAATTAGATTAATTAGGGTTATAGATCCACTTTTAGTAGTAAACATAATTTAATAAATTCTTTTCATCAAATTTCTTTATTGCCCAAAAGATTAATTGTATAAATTATTATTATTTTCTCATTAATTTTATTATGAATTAAGTACTTAGTGTGCCAAAATTTAACTTGTCTACAATAAGTTAAAATATCATTTTACCATACTTTATACTAAGATATTAAGAATTTATTATGCTAAACTCCCTTATTTGTCTACAACAAATCAAAATTTCTAAATATAAAATATGGATAATATTAATTAGAAAATAACTTAATTTAAATAATTAAAAATAGAATTTACTTAAATCATACTTTTCTACTAAGAACTTCACCTTACCCTAACTTATTATAATTTAGCCTAGCATAATTGAAATAAAAATAATTATTAATATTAAATTATACATTAAAATAGAAATAACTAAAATTGAAAATAAAACTAAATTTATTTATCAATTCACTAAATATTATAAAGAGAGATGAGAAGAAGAAATTGGGGAGAAAGAAGTGAAGAAAGAGGTGTAGAGAGGTTTGTTCCCACTCTTCTCTATTTATACTAATTTATAATTAATCCACACCACACATAAACAAAGCCAATTAAATCATGGCCTTATATTTGTCTCACTAACCAAACATAAACCTAACCTAATCCACTCAAGCATATCTACTCACAATTATTACACCTAACATGGTAGAAACTTATAATTTTATAATTACTGCACTTAACATGGTAAAAACTTATAATTTTATAGCAAAAGTCATGGATCTTCTTCGACAATGGCTCAAACCACCGGTATCCATCTGTTAATTTGTTAGGACCCTCGAATCGCTTGAAATTATTATTTTTACTTAATAAACAGAAAATCAAATATTTAAAAATATAGTTAGAAATTTATAATATATTACATAATTACAAATATAAATTATAACAAAGCAAAAAATAGCAATTCTATTCCTTAGAAAACTATAATTTTTAACACTAATTAACAGGCTGCTGAGATAGACAAGAAGGTCAAAGGGACTATAATCTCGAGCTTTGCAGACTCAGTGATAAGGGAAGTGGCAAAAGAACCCACACTTGCTACATTATGGGCCAAGTTAGAGAGCTTATACATGAAAAATTCTTTTGCAAACAAATTGTATATAAAAAAAAGGATGTTTACTTTGAAGATGGTGGAAGGCCCATCTCTTGATAATCATCTTGATGATTTTAATAAAGTGTGACACTTTGGAAACCATTGATGAGGCATTAAGTGATGAAGATAAAGCTCTGCTGTTAATTAGCTCTCTGCTAAAGTCTTATGAGCACTTTGTTGTTGCCTTGATGTATGGAAGCCAAACATTGTTTCTGAATGAAGTTAAGTCAGCCCTAAACACTAAGGAATTGCAAAGGACATAAGATAACTTTGAGAATGGTTATGGTGAGGGTTTAATAGCAAAGACAAGACCTGATGGAAAGAAAAAGAAGTAGGGAAAGAACAAAGCCAAGACTAAGAATCTGAAGTGTTTCTTGCTTCACAAAGAGGGACATTCAAGAAAAATTGCCCTAAAATGAATTTTAAGAAGAAAGACTAGAATAGAGATGCAGCTATTGTAGAATAAGAAAGCTATGAGTTTGCTAGTGTGTATATAGTAACTGACAGTAGAGAAAAAGGTAAATGGGTTCTAAATTTTGGCTGTACCTTTCATATGTGTCTATTTAAGAATTACTTTACTGAATTCCTTGATTTTAATGGTGGTTGAGTGATGATAGGTAACATTGCTATGTGAAAGGTGATAGGAATTGGCAATGTTAGTCTTAAGCTATATGATGGGACCATTAGGGAGCTAAAACAGGTTAGGTATGTACCCAACCTCAAAAGGAATTTGATTTATTTGTGTATTGTTATGAAAATTAGTAAGTGTACTAGTCAGCACAAATAATATAATGAAGAGTAGAGTATCATCCCACAGAGATTGTATACTTAATTAGATACCGAATTTTTTTTAACCCTAATTTATTTGAACAATCGAATAGATGGATTTAAATTAAAAATTAAAAGAAAATAAAGCAACTACAAGTTAAATAATAATGCAAGCAATTATAAAATTACCAAGAGATTAAAGCACTAGGACATTCGATATCACCATAACCAATCCAATTTAATCATTTATCTATGCTATTAAAGATTATTACCTATGTTGACAGTGAAATTTTCCTAATCTATTCAATATCCTCTCTCGAGTAATATAAAAAATACCTTCATATATTAACCCATTATATCTCTATGTGAATTTAAATACTCTATAGAAATTCTAAAATAAAACTATACGAATCACGTTGGCAAATCTTTATCTTTCATTTAATTCATGAAATTCATTACACAGAGAAAAATTATATAAATCTCATCTCAATCTCATTTTGTATCCTCAAATCATTCAAATATTGGCTAGATATTTAATAGCATTAAACACAATAAGAAACACTCAATCATAGAATAATAAATTAAAATAGCTTAGATTTATGGAATTAAATCTTCGTAGTTAGGCTACATTATAGCCCTAACAGTATAAATTATTTCATGAGAAAATAAAAAGAAGCAATAAATATTGTAAGGAACATTCAAGCAAGACAACTAGGAAAAGGGAGAGAAAAGCTCAATTTTGTCTTAATCGGCCGCCCTTGCTCTTGGTTTTGCTCTTCTTTAATTTTTTTCTCTATTTTCTTTTTATTTCTTGGCTTCCACTCTTGCTCCCCTTTGTGCTCTCCTTTTCCTTCCTTTTTATAATGTGAAAATCGGTGGCTTTTAATCCTTAACCCAAAACGATTAAAAACAAACTTAAAAAAGTAAGCTAAGCCGCTAACTTTCAATTCCAAGCTTAAAAGGAATTGAATTAATTAATTAAAAGTAATATTCCTTTTTTTTTTTTTGCACATGCTTGGCAATTAAAGCCATGCCAAAAGATTTACTTCCTTCCTTACCCACAAGATGCTCTTTATAGCAAGCTCCCCACGTGAATGCGTGCATGATAATTCATTAAATCAAATCATCTTTCATTTGTTTCAATTATTTTTTTTATTCCTTTCCCTTTCTGATTCTTTCAAACAAATTTCTTCCCAAATATTCCGATTTAATTTATCTTTAAGTTTCCGATTTAATTTCTCTTTAAGTTTCCTTTCACTTAAATATTCACACAATAATAAAATATAAAAATTAAGATAAACATTAATATTATTAAATATAATTTTAACATAAAATTAAGCTAAAAAAATATTAAAATAACATATAAATTATAAGCACATCAAATACCCCCAAACTTAATATTTTGCTAGTCCTCGAGCAAAAACTAAAATAAAAACTACAAAACGAAAATTCTAACTAAACCACTTTCACAAGTGATCGCGATTGCATTTAGTGTATGTAACAATTGATGAAATGGAAGCTTAAAGATTGTTGAGATAGAATCAAAAGTTCTTGAATAATGAAAATTTTATTAAAAAAAACTAAATGAATAAAAACTAGGGTTTTGAATTCCTTTTATAACAAACCTAAATATCGCGAATTTATCAAGATAGACAAATCCAAAATATAATCTATAATAAAATTATTTTATTGAAATAAAAAAGGTAAAAAAAAAAGAGAATCCAAATTTGAGTTGTAGACAAAAAGATAAAAATCCTAGAAGAATTAAGAAAAATAGGAAAAAATCTTAAAAGTTAAAAATAACCAAGAAAGAAAGGGAATTTTCAGTCTAAGAATAGACTAAAATAGCTTTAGCAATTTTTGTTTTTGTTTTTTTCGTCGTAAGCTTCGAAACAGTATATTATATGCCTAAAATAGACATTTGTAGCTAAAGTTATGCCCTCCGGAAATTACCCTACTCACAATACACAACATTCTACATTAACAAGCTTTGAAACCCCTAGGCGGCCCTAGTAGACTAGTTATAGTTTTGTGAGGTTCCAGCGATGATACCCACAAACATCATCAAAATTGCCTCAAAGATTGCATAAAGTATATAGCTAAAGAAAATTAAAAATATTGGCAAAGTTTTAATTTTAATTCAATAATCAGTCTCATCTCACATTGGATTCTTGTGTGTGTGAATCAATTCAACCAAAACTCATTCCCAAAATCTTCAATATTAACAACCCTTGTATTGAAAAATAAATAGAGTATGTCAAACTAACCTCTTCATCTTGATCTTCTTTTTTAACAAGCATAAAAATTGCGTTTTCTTTTTATTTTTTTCTAGAAGCACATCACCATTTTTTTTGTTAATCCATAATCAGGAGCTTTCACTCTACCCCTTAAGGTAGCTTTCTTCTAATAGTAGATTATCTTCTACAAACTGATGGTACATAGGCCCAAATTACTTAAGGATAGCTTCACTCTTAAAGGTTATAGGTAGCTATTACTGACTATGATGCATGTGTAAACTACTTAACATAGAATCAAGATGAACAATCATTTACTCAATCTAAAATTCTCAACTCAGGCTGTATCAATCTCAAATCTCAAGTCAAAATTATGAAAGAATTGATATAAGTGCTCAAGATACTTAAAGAATCACAATCAAGACAAAACTAACACAATATTAAGTATAAAGTAAGACAATATTAATCCCTTTCTAAGAACCATATACTCATCATTGGCATCAAAACAACATGCAAAATAACACAAAAGAAAATTTTTTTTTTTAATAATTTAAGAATTTATTTATTTATTTAGAATAAAATGAAAACAAATATTTCCACCCCTAAACTTGAAATTAACATTTTCCTTAATGTAAATAAAAGGATAAGGAAAAGAGAAACTTCCCAAGTTTTGCACTTGAAGATGTGAAATTGTAGTTGAGTCGTTGAAGGGCATGTGAAAAAGTTGACATTTATCGACCCCCAAACTTGTGCAAGAACCTATATCACAAAAAATAAAACAAATAAATAAAAAGATTAATAAAAGAAAGTAAAAGTAAAGATGAAAAAAAATAAAAATAACAAAAAAAATTAAAAAGCTTGGTTGCCTCTAAGAAGCGCTTATTTTATGGTCATTAACCTAACTATCTTTTAAGAGATAATTCAAAAAGGCTTGTGGATGGAAGGAGATGATCTAGATGGATCTTGCTCAATTTTCTTGAAATTTGGCCTCTTCCCACGAAAATGAGGTGATGGATCTTCATTCATTGACTTTTTATATATTGTATGAATGTCAAGAAGGTCAGATGGATGGTTATCCTTAAACGCTTTAGCAATTTTACTATCCACCGCGTCAACTTGAAAACAATCTTTGGGTCAGATGGAGACTTGATAGATGTGAACACATTGAAAATGACTTGCTCATTTTGAACTCTCAAAATCAACTTTCCTTCCTAAACATTAATTAAAGCTCTCCCTGTAGGTAAGAATGGTTGGCCTAGAATGAGAGGTAACTCTATATCTTCAGGCATATCCAAGACAATAAAATCTGCAGGGAATATAAACTTTCAACCTTCGCAAGTACGTCCTCAACTATGCCCCTTGGATACTTTATAGATCTATCTGCCAAGTGGAGGGTAATCGTTGTTGCCTTAGGTTCATCAAGTCCTAATTTCCTAAAAATAGATGAGAGACATCAAATTAATACTTGCACCTAAATCACATAAAGCTCTATCAAAATAATATTTTTCAATAGGGCAAGGTATATTAACATTCATGCTCCCTAAATTTTCTCTTGTTGGACAACATTTCTTTTATAAATTTGGCATAAAGCGGCATTTATTCCAAAGCATCTACAAAAGGAATGTTAATATGCAATTTTTTAAAAACATCAAGAAATTTTAAAAATTGCTTACCTATGTTATTTTTTTGGAGACGCTGAGGAAATGGTATTGAAGGGACATAGGCCTTGACTGGTACTGTTGGTTTATGTTGTGATATTTCGGAACTTGCTACTTGTGAAGCCTTGAAGTGTCTTTAGCTTGCTCTTCATCAACTTTCTTTATTATTATTTTTTTTTTTGCGGTTCATGAAGTTGTTTACCACTCCAAAGTACAATGGCATTTACTTGCTCCATTGGATTTGTCTCGGTGTTACTAGGTAGAGAGCCTTGTGGTCTGCTAGATACTAAGTTTGCAATTTGACGCACTTGTACCTCGAGGTTTCGGATAGATGCAGTTTGATTTTGAAAATTTGTCTCCATCTTAGTCATGAATTGCGACACAGTTGTTGTAAGTTGAGTAAAAATGTCTTTAAAATTTGATTTATTTTCTTACGATTGGAACCCTAGAGGTGGCGTCAATGTATTCTGAGTGTTGCTCCGTGACAAATTTGGGTAGTTTCTCCAACCAAGATTGTAGGTATTAGAATATGAATTATTTTTTTGCCTTTGGAAGTTCAATATATAATGATTTTGTTCTGTAGATGACGACGCAAAAGGACTTCCAACTTGGCAATTGACATTGGTATAATTCCCTCCACATAGTTCACACACTTGAGGCTGAGTTTAAAGATTTAGATTATCCAACTTATTATGAAGAGCAATTATCTGTGCGTATGAAGTAGTGACAACATCAACATTATGGAGTCCTGTAGCTCTCATTGGTATTGGTCATTCTGAAGATCATTGATAATTATTAGAGGCCATATCCTCTAATAATTCAAAAGATGCTTCTGGTGTTTTTCCTATCAAAGTTCCTCTTGCTGTAACATCAATCATTGTTATAGTAGTAGATCCTAAACCATTGTAAAGTTTGTACCTGAAGCCATACTGGTAGACCATGATGTGGACATTTTCTTAGTAGGTCTTTGTATCTTTGGCTTTATCCTTTAGTGAGAAGGGAAAAAGTCTTAGCCTAATAGCATTGTCTGAGACACTATTTTGCTTAAATGTGTCACAAATGTCCCAACAAATTGCACTAACGTCTGATCAATTGGATGATAGCTGGCTTGATCTCAAAATTATTGGCTTGAATGGCAGGACATGCATTGCTTGAGCGGGTACCATTAACCGTAGGAACAACATAATCTCTTAAAGGTCTTGCACCGACATGTCCTTGTATTGCTTATTCCACCATGATTAGTTGTTGTTGCTCACAAGGCTTCTCTTCTTTCTCTGTTGAGCCTTCTATACATACGTTCAATCTCTTGATCAAAGGCAATAAATCAAAACTTCTTAAGCGTCTCATAAATTTAAACACGAAAACAAAAATAATAAAAATAAATAAAGTAAATAAAACAATATAAATAAAATTCAAAATAAAGTAAGGCTAGTTGGTATCCATACTAATCCAAACAAGCCTTGACAACAGCGCCAAAAACTTGTTACGAAATTTAGCAAGTGTACTAGTTAGCACATGTAAGATAATGAAGAACAGAGTATCGTCCCGCAGAAATTGTATATCTGATTAGCTATCGAAATTATTCTAATCCTAGTTTATTTGAACAATCGAATAGACGGATTTAAATTAAAAATTAAAAGAAAATAAAGCAACTAAAAATTAAGTAATAATGCAAACAATTATAAAATTACTAAGAGATTAAAACACTAGGACATCCGATTTCACCATAACCAATCCAATTTAATCCGCCATCTATGCTATTAAAGATTTTACCCATGTTAACAGTAAATTTTCCTAATCTATTCAATATCGTCTCTCGAGTAATATTAAAAATACCTTCACATATTAACCAACTATATCTATATGTGAATTTAAACATGCAAAGATTTATTAAACTCTATGGAAATTCTAAAATAAAACTATACGAATCACGTTAGCATATCTCTGTATTTCGTTCAATTCATGGCATCCATTATACAGAGCAAAAATATATAAATCTCCTCTCAGTCTCATTATGTATCCTTAAATCATTTAAATATTGGCTAGATATTTAAAAGCATTAAACACAATAATGAATACTCAATTATAGACTAATAAATTAAAATAGCACAGATTTATAGAATTAAATCTTTATAGTTAGGCTTCATTATAGCCCTAGTAATATAAATTAGTTCATGAAAAAATAAAAAGAATTCATAAATATTATAAGGAATATTCAAGTAAGACAACTAGAAAAAAGGAGAGAAAAACTCAATTTTGTCTTCACTCGGCCTCCCTTGCTCTTAGTTTTGCTCTTCTTCAATTTCTTCTCTATTTTCTTTTTATTTCTTGGCTTCTACTCTTGCTCCTCTACATGCTCTCCTTCATGCTCTCATTTTCCTTCCTTTTTATAATGCTCAAACCGGTAGTTTTAAATCCTTAACCCAAAACAATTAAAAACAAGCTTAAAAAAAAAAGTAAGCTAAGCCGCCAACTTTCAATTTCAAGCTTAAAAGGAATTGAATTAATTAATTAAAAGCAATATTCCTTTTTTTGTGCACATGCTTGCTAATTAAAGCCATGCCAGAAGATTTACTTCCTTAATTACCCACAAGATGCTCCATATTGCAAGCTCCCCACCTGACTGCATGCATGATAATTCATTAAACCAAATCATCTTTCATTTATTCCGATTCTTTCATATTTATTCCTTTACCTTTCTGATTCTTTCATACATATTTCTTATAAAATATTCCGATTTAATTCTTCTTTAAGTTTCCTTTCACTTAAATATTCCAACAATAATAAAACTATAAAACTTAAGATAATTATTAATATAATTAAATATAATTTTAACATAAAATTAAGCTAGAAAAATATTAAAGTAACATATAAATAATAAGCACATCATGTATGCTAGACCAAATGGTATGTAGTGTTAAGATATAATGGTGAGATGAATATTATCAAAGATTCAATAGTCTTTATGAAAGGCAACAAGAAAAAATGGTGTGCTTATCTTAGATAGGGAGGTAGTTACTGGTGAGGTTAGTGTGACTCCAAACACCATCTTTGATAAAACCAGGCTATAGCATTTGAGGTTAGGACACATAAGAAAAAAATGTCTTAAAGAACTAGAAAAGCAAGGTGTATTAGAGAGTGATAAGATTGGAAATTTTGAGTTTAATTTGTGAAGATTATGTCTTAGGCAAGGCTACAAGGGCTAGCTTCAAGAGGTCAGTTCACAAGTCCAATTATAAGTTGGATTATATTCATTTTGATTTGTGAGGGCCTGCATGGGAAGTGTCTCTAGGTGGCAATAACTACTTATTGTCACTCATTAATGATTTTTCAAGAAGGGTATGTGTCAATGTCTTGAAGAGTAAGGAACATGTGTTTGGGTAGCATCGGGCAGGTCTACTCGAGGCCATTTCAGCTCGAATAAGACACCCCGGGGTCAATCCAGCTCGAGCAAAAGTCCCGACCGCTGGCACGAAGACGGCCTCACTAGACGTCAAAGCTGGTCAAGGTCGAGGAATTCAGAACCGTCTGAGCTCCGAGCTCTCTTGCTTGCTCGAGGCCATCAGGCCCTATCAAGGCTGGACAAGGACGAGGAGCTCGAAGGCTGGTCGCAACCCGAGCTCACCTCTCTACTCGCTGCATTCAAGTCCTCGAGCACAACTGGGCCACGCCAGTCATAGAACAAATGGAACGCGAGACCCGGCTCAGGACAGTCCGACCCGTTTTCTCAGAAAATTCGGTACAATTTTCGATGTCTGATCAGGGCTCCACATGGTAAGGTGGCGGTACTGTTGCCGATGGCCGGCACATGCCCCCACGGTGTCATCATTCCTTGCGCGCATGCTCGACATTATGATCTGGCCATGTGAACCATGCTAACGAGACAGCTGCGCATCCCCAGGGAATATTACTCTAATCCTGGCTGTCAGAGGGACCTAGACACCACTGACGCGGGAACAGATGATCTCGGAGAGAAGGGGCGGGAAAAATGGAGAATAAAAGGAAACAGATAGGTAAGTTGCGGGGATTCCGAAAATTCACACAGGTTTTTCTGATTCTTGCTTCCCTCTACTCTGATTTTTCGGGAATTCCATTATTCAGAAAGGAAAGCAAAAATACCCCTTCCATTCTTTCGGTCTCTCTAACTAAGAGCGATACAAAAAGAACAACCCGATCACTGACTTGAGCGTCGGAGGGTTTTCGCCGGAACGGCACCCGGTGACCCCTGACTTTGTTTTCTGTGAGTACAGGTCTGGGAGACTTCCGTTCTAGTAAAGATAGAGGAACTGGAATCGGAAGGCAGTCCTGCTCGAGCTCGAGCTAACCGTGAGCATAAGGTTTTTGACACTATTTGAAGGGACGCGGGAAAACAGCATCAACATTTTTGGCGCCGTCTGTGAGGATCATTTCAAAAAGCCTGATTTCCCAACACGTTCAGGAGACACAACGCAACGATGAGAGGAAACAGCAGAAGAGGAGTGAGTCCAAAGGAATCGGTGACCTTGAGGGAAGTGGCCAATGAGGCTCAGAATAGAGAGATCTAAGAAAGAATGGATCGGATGGAGAAACAAATGGAAACTTTGACCTCCGTATTACAAGAACTCAGGGATAGACAGAGGAAAGCATGTAATGACGTCCCTGAATCCAGCCGTGGGAACGCTCCCATTTGGGAGCATGTGGGAGATGAAGCCCAAAGACCTAGGGCACCAAATGTTGCCGTGAGTGAGGAGACGAACATGGAGGAAAGAAGGTCTAGTCAGCACTTGGAGGATACAACCCCAACCTCCCGTGCGAAAGAGCTGGAGGGGGAGGTGCGTAGATTGGAAAAAGTTATGGAGGACCTCTGGGGAAATGGAAAAAGCCCAAGTTGGAGGATAATGCTGGACAACGAGTCCCCACTCTCAACGGAGATCATAGGTGTCACGATCCCACGTGACTTCCGCTTCCCGATTTTAAAATTTTCAGGAAAAAGTGATCCGTTAGTGCACATAAAGCTGTTCAACGACATGAAAGGAGTGCAGGGCCTATCAGCAGCCCAAAGGTGCAGGGCCTTCCCGCTCACTCTTGAGGGAAGGGCAAGAGAATGATATCGCAGGCTGCCGTGGGAAAGCATCCTGAGCTTCGAACAAATGTGTAGGGAATTTACAGAGCAGTTTCGGGGTACAGTGACCCCCGAATATGATATGATGGAGCTGTCGAAAATAAGACAGAGGGAGGGAGAACCCCTCCGGGAGTTCGCCAAGAGGTACCATAGATCGGTCCTAGATCTTGGTGCGTTTAATCATCCCCAAGCATTGAAAGGGCTGAAGGACGAGATCAGGATGGGAAGCCATGGTATAATCTACAGAGCCCTTTGATCCGTTCATATTCAGATGAATATGAACAGGTGAAAATGGATATGGTGATCGAAGAGGAAAAGGCTGCAAAGCTGAGAAGTGAACAGGGTAGTGGAGTAAAGAGGAAGGAGAAAGGAGGTCCTGCCCGAGGAGCGCTGGTTTCGAAAGCAATAAGGGACCGGGTTGCCCCCTACAACCCCTACCAGAGAGCTCCCCCACCACGGATGATTCCCCTGCCACCCCGCAGGTCTCCAGGCCGGGATCACAGGGAGTACAGGCGTCACGACGACTACCCATCCGGCAACCAACCACCAAGCCGACCTGTGATGAACCACAACAGAGCAGATCAACTATTGCCACCCCCACCAAGAAGCTTCCCAAGGGATCGGGCAATACAGATGGTGGAGCAGAGCCCCGCCTACGCGGGCAATACACAAGGTTGAAGATATCACTCGAAGAGATACTTCAAGTGGCTGAGGAGTGAGGACTGCTGAGCCCCCTGACGCTGATGGCCAAGTCGGCTGGCAAACGAGACAAGGGATGGTTCTGTCGTTTCCATGGTGTCCACGGTCATTCCACATCACAGTGCCTTGATTTGAAGAACCAGGTGGAGGATCTGGTTCGGAATCGGTATTTGGACGAGTTTATTGAAGAAGGACATCCAGTGGTTGAGCATCAACCTGAGGAAGACGATCGAGCTTATGAAATAGACTTGGAACCACCGGCTACAAGGGTGATCTCAGAAAGGCCCACGATGGCAGAAAATTCAAACAGAGCCAGAAAGAACTATTGTAGATATGCCGCTGCCGGCCGAGAGGTCCTGTTCACTACCCCCGCTGCCAAAAAGGCCAAGGTCCGACAGGTGTCCATTATGTGGACGGAGGAAGACGAGGAGGGGTGCTGTACCCCCATGAGGATGCCTTAGTTGTGAAAGCAAACATCACTAATAAGGAAGTTGGCCGAATACTCTTAGACTCGGGAAGCTTGGTGGATATTCTCTTAAAGTCCACACTCGAGGATTTGGGAATAGCAGGTGCGAGCCTCGAGCAGACGAGCACTTCCTTGAAAGGATTCGGGGGAGAAAAGCTAATACCTCTGGGAATCATCAAACTGGTTGTGACCATGGGCTGTCGCCGAAGGTGAGGGAAGAGATATCCAATTTGATATCTTCTGATATATTGAGGATGCTGCAGCAGTTTGGTTTCACCTCTAGATGGTGTGAGTGGATCAGGGTTTGCGCATCCACGATTTCATACTTAATCTTATCTCTTTCTGACGTCAATGAACGCGATTCTCTAATAAGATAAGACCCAATCTTATTGAGTCAAGTAGAAGATTCTTGTAGAATTTTTTTTTATTGACTTACTCCAGCATCAAGGTGGATTTAGCTTGGATTAATAGAGATTAATAGAACAGACGGGAACTAAACAGATAGGAATGCCCGACACAATACGGCCGACAATCCCATCCTTTCCTTTTCCAATCCGCTTCCAAACCAATCGCGAAATCTACACCAATCAGAATTCTTAACACAACACTGCTTTTAATTATCCATACCAATCTGAATTCTCGGTTCAATTTGAGCTTTCCTGTCCTTAATAATCCCCAGGTTTTATCCCTCCGGTATGGAGCCACCGTTGCTTTCGCCTTCGCAGTCACTACAGGTTTCGTGTCCGGGTTGTCCTCCACACTACTTGCCCGACACCCTGATCCGTTGGATTCCTAACTCTCTGACTTCGACTTAGAGTTTTCGTTCCAAATTCGGTATAGTCCTCGCTCCCAAAATGAGAATAGCGATAGCTCTGTGGTAGCGAATATTTGAAACGCGATGAGCTGCTGCACATTAAGGGAAACTAGAGTCTAGGAAACATAAACAAATTTGTCAGAGCTGAGGATCTCGATCGACGCTGAGTCTTCTTTAAGTGACGACACTGGTAGTTCGAGAGCTACTCATTTACCAGCATTAATGTCCGTCGTCTCATCCTAAATGAGTTCCCAACAACAAGGTCCAACCTGGGGAACAGGATTCCACACACTTTCCAGGAATTGAGTAAGGCTTTGACCTTATCTATTCTCTGAACCCATCTTCAGATGGGACAGTAAGGGGACGCTCAAGGAATCCATGTTTTATGGACTGAGGAGAAGCAAAGCTATCTTACAGATCTATACCCCGTCCCCCCCCCCGGGGCGAAGGCTCTGCTCTGCTCTAATTCACCTCCAGGCCTTTTGAAAAGAATATGATGTTAGACTTTGTAATGGTAGATGAAGCCAGCCCATACCAAGCGATACTGGGGAGGTCGTTCATGAGGATCAGCTAGTCCGTGCTATCCACCCACTATTTGGCCCTAAAGTATCGAGTGAATGGGGCTGTGGGGGTCGTAAAGGGTAACCAGAGGGTGGCAAGGAGCTGCTACGCTGTGGCAGCTAAAGAAACCATACAGATAACCTCGCTGGACTCGAGGGGGGAGTCAAGGAGTGGAAGGCAGGAGCCGGCTGAGGAATTGGAGGAGGTTGAGGTGAGAGCAGACGACCCCGAGAAGAAAATCATGATTGGCTCGGGCATTAGCAAGCAGTTAAAAGAAAATCTGGTAGAGTGTTTGCGAGCACATGCAGATGTATTCGCATGGATGCATGAGGATATGCACAGGATTGACCTGAGTGGCGTGTCACGGTCGGCAATACGGAAAGATGCTAAGCCAGTGAGGCAGAAGAGGAGATACGTCAACCAAGAGAGATATGAGGCCATCAACTGCGAGGTGGAGAAGCTGCTGAAAACGGGATTCATAAGGGAGGTCTCCTACCCCGAATGGATCTTGAACGTGGTGCTGGTAAAGAAGGCAAGTGGGAAATGGAGAATGTGCGTGGACTTCACATATGTGAACAAAGCTTGCCCTAACGATAGCTTCCCGTTGTCAAAGATAGACCAACTAGTGGACTCCACGGCGGGGCACGGGTTGCTTAGTTTTATGGATGCATTCTCAGGTTATAACCAGATTCCCATGCACTGATCAGACGAGGAATGCACGACCTTCATCACCAATCGGGGATCTGTCTTGCTACAAGTTATGCCCTTGGCTCGAAGAATGCGGGGCAACATACCGGAGGTCGGTGAACAAGGTCTTCGAGCCATTAATCAGTCGAGCGATGGAGGTGTACGTGGACGACATGATCACCAAGTCGAAAGAGCGGAGGAGCATGTAAGGCATTTAGAGGAGACCTTTGCACTCTTAAGAAAGTATCGGATGAAACTAAACCCGGAAAAGTGTGCCTTTGGGGTTGGTTCGGGAAAATTCTTAAGCTTCATGAGTCGATCCGCGAGAGGATCGAGGCCAATCCGGAGAAGATAAGAGCGAGTGGTAAAATGAAGTGCCCCAGTAGCCTCAAGGAGATACAAAGTCTTACTGACAAATTAGCATCTCTCAATAGGTTCGTATCTCGAGCCATGGATAAACGCCGAGTGTTCTTCCAGGAAATAAAGAAAGGCAGGAAGACAAAGTTGACACAAGAATGCAAAGCGGTGTTCCAACAGTTGAAAGAATACTTGTTGAAAGCTCCGTTACTGTCTACACCTCGAGCAGGGGAGGTATTGTTCCTGTACTTAGCTGTGTCCTAATGAGCAACGAGTTCGGTTCTGGTAAGGGAGGAATCAAGGGTGCAGTACCCCGTTTATTACACGAGCAGAGATTTGCTGGAAGCTGAAACTCGATATCCACTGATGGAGAAATGAGCACTGGCCCTGGTAACAGTAGCCCGAAAGCTGAGGCCTTATTTTCAGGCGCATTCGGTAGTGGTTCTAACAAACCAGCCACTCAGGCAAACTCTGCACTAGCCAGAGACCTCCGGAAGGTTGGTGAAATGGTCGGTGGAGCTCAGTGAATTCGACATCAGCTACCAACCCCGAACAGCCATAAAAGCTCAGTCCTTAGCTGATTTTGTGGTCGAATGTACAGAAAGAAATGGAGAGGTGGAGATTAAGCATTCACCAGACTCCTCGGCCCCAACCAATGCCTGGATAGTCACGGTCAATGGGTCATGCGGAGACCAAGGAGCAAGAGCAGGAATTGTGCTTCTCAGTCCTGAATGGGTAGAAATGCAGTATGCTGTGAAGCTGGAGTTTGAAGTCACCAACAATCAGGCCGAGTATGAGGCTGTAATTATGGGATTGAAGCTCGCTTTAGTAGTAAAGGAAAAAGAGGTAAAACTTCAAACAGACTCACAACTGGTGGCAAACTATCTCAACGAAAGCTTCCAAGCGAAAGGCGAGAAGATGGAGGCTTATCTTCGGAAGGTAAGGCAGCTGATTGATAACTTCGGAGCGGTCGAGGTGGAGGCGGATCTCGGGGAAGAATTTTTGAGCTGATATGATATCTCGCATGGCCGCTACCTCCGACCCCAAAATACTAAGGCCTATCCCGTTAGAAGTTAAGGCCTGTTCGAGCCTCGAGCAGGAAGACGAGGTACTGGGTTTATCGTCGAGCAACAGCTAGATGGAACCAATTGTTTCTTACCTCAAGGATTGGATGGTGCCGACCGATAAGAAGCAAGCAAGGAAGTTGAAGTGTAAAGCGGCCAGGTACACTCTCATCGACGGGGTCTTGTATAGACGGGGATACACCCTCCCCTTGCTGCAGTGTTTAGACTAGGAGGAGGTTGATTATGTCCTCCGAGAGATACATCAAGGAATTTGCGGGAATCATTCTGGCCCGAGGTCCTTGGCTTTCAAGGCCTTAAGGCATGGATACTTTTGGCCCCGCATGCATCAAGATGCTCAAGAGAAGACCGAGGCTGCAAAAGCTGCAGAGTTTTGCCAATTACCGACTCGACCTCCGGAGAACCTTACAGTGATGAACTCACCATGGCCGTTTACTCAATGGGGAATTGACTTGATCGGGCCACTGCCGAAGGGGAAAGCATCTGCCACCCACGCCATAGTCGCAATCGATTATTTCACCAAATGGGTCGAAGTGGGAACCTTGAGCAGTATCACAGAAGGTAAAACAACTGACTTCATTTGGAAAAATGTAATTTGCAGGTATGGGATTCCTCATGCATTGGTCACAGACAATAGGAGACAGTTTGACAACTGCAAGTTCAGAGACTTCTGCCAAAACCTAGGGATAGAGCTGTAGTTTTGCTCTCCCTAACACCCGCAAGCCAATGGACAAGTGGAAGCCGCAAACAAGACCATAAAACGTCTCCTAAAGACCAGACTTGGTGAGCAAAAAGGGAGCCTGGGTGGACGAGCTGCCTGGCATCTTGTGGGCTTATAGAACCGCACACAAAACGGCCACAGGAGAGACCCCATTCTCCTTGGCGTTTGGGCACGAAGCAGTTGTTCCTGCTGAAATAGGAATGGGGATGCACCGAACGGAGTACTTCAATGAGGAGCAAAACAACGAGCAGATGTGTGTAGGATTGGACTTGCTAGATGAGAAGAGGGAAAGGGTCGCTGCTAAGATCGCATAATACCAACAGAAAGTGGCTCGTTATTACAACCGAAATGTGCACATCTGCCGGTTCCAAGTGGGGGATTGGGTACTCAGAAGAGTCAATCAGAACACGAAGGACCTGAGGCAAGGTGTGTTAGGGCCGAATTGGGAAAGTCCTTATCGAGTCACTCAAATAGCCGGACCAGGAGCATACCGACTAACCCATCCGGATGGACGAGAAGTCAAAAGGCCATGGAACGCACAACTCTTGATGAAATACATCCAGTAATTTTCCTTGTGTTGTAAGTATTAATGTCAAATTCCTTCCCAAAATAGGGATGTGTAAAAACTTGAACGTGTGTAAAAGTAAGAAAAACATTTGTAATATTAATTCAAGTTGAAGCCAAGAAGCTCATGAAGAACGCTAAGGCCAGAAGTCCCAAAGCCTAAGCCTTAGGCGGGACGGTGCCAAGCGAGGCCAATTGCAGGCCCGAGCAGAAGATGCTCGCAAGGACAACGCTAAGGCCAGAAGTCCCAAAGCCAAGCTTTAGGCGAGACGGTGCTAAGCGAGAGCCAATTATAGGCTCAAGCAAGAAGAGCGCGAGGAGATTACACAGAATTTAAACATGAACCAAAATCGGGCTCGAAGCGAATGAGCTCGCAAAATAAAAAGCTACAGAGCACGAGCCAAATGTCGGTTCAAATAGACCGAGCTCATGAGACAGGCAGAAGGCTCTTAGCCTAACTCAAGGCAAACCTTTAGCGAGCATAAGTTAAAAGATGATACAAGCAGTAATAAACTTGGGCATAAAATAAAATAAAAGTCCAACACTTATAAAATTCCCACTTAGCGAGCACATGAAGTCAATCCCACACATAAAACGCAAGAATATGCATACGGGTACAGAAACGAGTTGTCCAATATATGCTTTTTATTCATTGAAATGATTACAAGTACAAGGAGTAAAAAAAAAAAGAGTTCAAGCAGCAGGGGCATCGTCAGCAGCAGCAGAAGGAGCATCTTCAGCAGCAGCAGGAGGAGCATCAGCAGCAGGGGGAGGAACAACTTCCTAGGTTCAGTCGGGGGCTCGGAAGGGGAAGCTTCAGACCCTTGGATGGGGACGTCGTGAATGCGCATATACTCAGCAACACCCACTTGGACCGTAGACAGGTCGACCTCGGGATGTACCTTGCCCAAGGCATACACGAGGCAGTTATAGCTGAAAGTCATCCCATCGTTGTACTCGGTTGCGAGCTGGACCTTCAAAGAATCCACCTGCCCTTGGAAATGAGAAGTTTCCCCCTCCATGGTCTTCTCAAAGGAGAATCTCTGGGTGTCCAAGTCCTTTCGAGCCTCGAGCAACTCTTCCCAAATGAGGGACAGCTACCTCTTGAACTGGGTAGCCCTAGAGTCCGCCACCGCTGGCTTCTCTGCAAAGGTGGAGTTCTCCCCTTGAAGCCTCGTGTTCTCCTCTTTCAACTGCTCAAGACTCTGCTCCATGCTCCAAATCTCTGCTCGAAACTCCTCCTGAGAATCTTGAGTCTTGAGCTTGAGCCTGGTCACAGCAGCTAAAGTACTGGAGAAGAGGCGCTGGAGAGCACTAAACAGCTTGTCAACATCATGGGACTCCAGCCCATCCAGGAATCTGTCGTTCATCTCCTCGGTAAAGTTCCTAAGGTAGGGCTCGGCGCGGCTAGACAGACCTTGCTCCTGTACACTTTCGGGCCGAGGGCGAGCTGAAGCTGCAATTCTCGGACGCCTGCGAGGAGGACCTTCTTCTGCTCGTTCTACCTCCTGAGCAGAATGGGAAGTTCGAGCAGCTGGAGGCGGAGCATCTGTATTGGCTCGGGGTCTCTTCGAGCTGCTCGCACCTCCGGAGGTCCCTACACGCCTATGCATCATTTCGAGCACCCCCCTCATGTCTTCCCCTGGCACCAGACCGAACTCCAAAAAATTTTGGGGTGTAAGCAACTCCCTGCACGAGCTCGCGTTGTCAAGTTCGGTTCTGACAGGTGTTTGGGTAGCATCGGGCAGGTCTCCTCGAGGCCATTCCAGCTCGAATAAGACACCCCGGGGTCAATCCAGCTCGAGCAGAAGTCCCGACCGCTGGCACGAAGACGGCCTTACTAGACGTCAAAGCTGGTCAAGGTCGAGGAATTCAGAACCATCCGAGCTTCGGCACCCGGTGACCACTGACTCTGTTTTCTGTGATTACAGGTCCAGGAGACTTTCGTTCTGGTAAAGATAGAGGAACTGGAATCGGAAGGCAGTCCTGTTCGAGCTCGAGCTAACCACGAGCAGAAGGTTTTTGACACTATTTAAAGGGACGCGGGAAAACAACATCAACAACAGGTATTTAAAAAGTTCAAAGAATGGAAAAACTTGGTTGAAAATCGATAGGGAAAAAGTCTAAAGAAGCTATAAACAGATAATATCTTAGAATTTTACAATAAAAAGTTTGATGGTTATTATGCAAATGATGGAATTGCACGACACAAAATAGTAAAGTTGAAACCTTAATAAAATGGGTTGGCAGACAAGACCCGTATAATAACATGTTGATTCAATCTAAGCTTCCTAAGAGTCTGTAACTAGAAACTCTATTGATAGCCTGCTACTTAGTGAATTTAAGTCTTTCTTCAGCCACTGATTTCAAAACACCATATGAGATGTGGTTTGGGCAATTAACAAGCTACAAAAACTTAAAAGCATTTGGCTGTCCAGAATATGCTTATATAAACCAAGGAAAACTTGCCCAAAAGGCTTTGAAAGGTTTGTTTATAGGTTATCTAGAAGGTGTTAATGGCTATAAAATCTGGTGTACACACTTGAATCCCCTTAAATGCTTAATAAGCAGAAATGTGATGTTTAATAAGGGTGACTTATGAGAAAGATATTTGCCAAGGAACCAGCTGAGGTGATTTAAAGATTTAAGACAATCAACAATTTGAGGTTATCTATGTAATTAAAACAACTCATTTAAAGTTGCAGATTTAGATGAAGTCATTAATGGCATGGATAATTCAAAAACTTCAATGCAAGAACAAGAAAATCAGCCCTAAGTACAGAGCTACCAATTGACTAGAGACAGAATTAAAAGGCAAATCGGACTACCTAAGAGATATGGATATGCTAATCTTATTGCATATGCCTTGGCAAGTTCTCATGAAATTGATAAAAAACCAAAAAGTTATAAAAAGCAACCTAAAGAAAGTTTAAAAAACATTAACGGCAAGTTATAATTGAAAAAATGACATCTCTATACAAAAATGAGACCTAGGAATTGGTAAAAAAGCCTAAGAACAAAAGAATTATGGCTGTAAATAGATTTTAAAAATTAAAGAAGGCTTGATAGGTTCAGAACCAAGGAGATTTAAAGCAAGGCTTGTAGTTAAAGGTTATACACAGAATGAAGGGGTAGATTTCAAATAAATCTTCTCTCCTGTAGTCAAACATGCATTAATAAGAGTCATATTGGGCTCTAACAGCAATTAATAATATGGAGCTAGATCAACCTAATGTCAAGGCTGCATTTTACATTATAGATTACAAGAACAGATACTCATGGCCAACCTAAAAGGTATGAAAACCCTAAAAAGCCTAAACATGTGTGTTTGCTAAAAAAATCCATTTTATTGCTTAAAATAGTCCTCAAGGCAGCGGAATCTTAGATTTGATAAGTTCATGGTCTCACATGGATTTACTAAATGCAATTAATACTGTTATATTACAAGCTTATAAAATATAATCTCTACATATATCTTGCATTATATGTAGATGACATTTTAATGGCTTATAAAGAAAGAGATGAAATGGGAGGGTTGAAGCTAATGTTGAGTTTTGAGTTTGACATGAAAGATTTAGGGCTTAAAAAAAAGATTTTAGGTGTTAAAATTAAAAGGAATAGAAGCAAAAGTCTCATATTTATATCTCAAGAGAAATATTTAACTAAAGTGCTTGATACCTATAAAATGCTGGACTATAAACCTGTTTAGACTTCTTTAGCAGCTCATTTCAAGCTAAGTAACTTACTGTGTCTAAAAACAAATAATGAGAAGCTTGATATGAAAATGTCCCTTATGTAAATATTGTTGGATTCCTTATGTATGCTTGATATTGATAAAACTAGATATATCTCATGCGGTGAGTGTGGTTAGCAGGTATATGGCTTCACTAGGAAGGGAACATTGGAGGGCTATCAAGTGGATCATGAGATAATTAAATGGGACTTTGAGTTGTGGTTTGGTATATAGTAGATCAAAAGAGTTAAGTGAAGGTTTGGTGGAGTTTGCAGACTCAAATTATGCAGGAGCCTTGGAAAAGAGAAGAACTTTGACATGTTATATGTTTATGGTAAATGGTTTTTTGATAAATTAGAAAGCCACCTTACAACACTTAGTTGATTTCTCAACTACATAGGCAGAATATACAGCTACTACAAAAACTATGAAAAAGTCTTATGGCTCAAAGGGCTATTGGCTGAGTTGGGGATGAATTAAGTCAGTAACTATTTATTGTGACAGCTCTAGTACAATTCATTTGTTCAAAAATCCAACACATTATGAAAGAACCAAGCATATAGATATAAAAATGCATTTCAATAGAAATTAAGTTTCCAAAGGAATTGTGAAGATGACCAAAGTGCATATTGATATGAATCTTACTGATATGCTCACTAAAGTTGTTCCTACAGCTAAGTTTAAGGTGTGTTTGGACTTAGTTGGCTTGACTAATATTTAATTATTTAAGGTTGAAAAAGGAATCAAATAGAGGATGTTTGATCCAATGTGGAGAAATGTGGATAAATATGCTGAATTCAAAACTTAGACAAGTTATATGACAACATTTTGTCTATTAATATGTTTAAGTTATCACAAGCATGTTAGCCTAAAGGACTACATATATTATAATTTTGATAATAATAAATATGTACCTTAAGTAATTTGGTTAACATTATATTCCGTATCTTTCACTAGTTCTTAAATGATAATATTTATACAAGACACTTAACAGACAACGGCTCGATCAAGAACGAAGTTTAGGTCAACGAAATTATTAATACGACAAATTCTTGTAAAGCCAGTATGATTTCATATATACATGGTTTAACATTTGAGAAGCCCAAAGTATTTATTTCATAAGAAATCATTTTTCATAAGCCAAAGGTTTTATATTTATAAGACAAGTATTTTGTGAATTTGAGCATTTTTTAGATTTTGGATTAAATGGAAAAAGTTTTGATAATTTTGAATTCAATAAGATTAGGCTAAAATTATGAAAATAATCTTTTTGAAAATTCTTATAAAGTTTAGGGCTATAACATATTTTTAGAAAGTTTTGAGAATAACGAATATTATCTATAAATTCTAAAATGGACCTATTTACAAAATATTATGACTTTTTGGGTTATAGTATAATTATATAAAGTTTTAGGCCAAATTGTAATTCTTGAAACAATGTTACTGTACCAAAATTCAAATTACAACGTAACTTTACTGTAGCAAGCGACTAACCGGTTAAATTAAGCGACGAACCACTTCCCTGTGGGTTTTGTGCAATAACAATTATATTTTGAGTCCAAACTATATAAACTCAAATTAAATCCATTTTTATGGATTAACAAAATCAAAAACAAGAATATACAACATAGGTTAAACTTCTATTTCGCAAATCATCATATATCAAATCTATAATATGCAATCATTTGTATATCAACTCTAAAAGAGAGCGATTGTTGTAATCCTTGAGTTCTTTGTAAAAGTTTATAAGTATATAAGTGTGAGAAACACTTGGGTGAAGAAATCGGGAGATAATCTCTTAGTGTAAAAGTTTATTGACACTTTGGAAGTCAATTGTAAAAATTTGAAGTCTTGGGAAGTTTAGATAGTGAAAACCTCAAGCTCCATGTGATTGGAGACGTGGACGTAGGCGGAATTGAACCAAATTAAAATCATCGTGTTTGATATTTCTTTCCTTACTCTCTTATTTTGAGTATTGTTAAATTTATTATTCTTAATTCCATTAAGACATTAGACTTAATTGTTGTATGGTTTGATTAGCTTAAGTTTTCAAATCTCAATTCACCCCTCTTAAGTTGCATACCGTGTATTTCAAAGCAAGGCATGTGGCTCACTTGAAAATTTCCAATTTTTTTTAAAGCCTACAGGTGTCATGGCCCTCTCTAACCGTAAGCATCTTCCGCTCCTAATTATGAAGCCTTGACCTATTAACGAAATCTTTTTGGTTAAGTAGTTTCTCCAAGACACTAACGAATAAAGCTTATACTGGGTTCAATAACTTGAACAATTTATTTTTTCAATTATTTTGATCTTTATTTTTTAAAATTACATTATATTGGTGACATTATACTTTTAATATTAAAACTTTACTACTGAAAGAAAAATATGACCTTTTTTTTTTAATTTACAAATTTCTTTGAAATTTTTTAATAGGGCTCCGTCTACAATGCACCCGTTACACCATGCCCCTTTTTTTTTTATTTTCACAAGCAATTGTTGGATGAGATAAGAATAAATCTAATAATGTGAAAGACGAAATATGTACATCTAGATAAATCGATCAAGCAGGTTAAAGAAAAGGTAACCATTTGTGTAACGAGTCTTAAGTAAATTCTAACAATATATAGATTAGCCTACTAGCAATCAACTCAATAGTCATCAACAGCAATATTTATTTAAATTAGATGGGATACTATTAAAAGAAATGAGATTGTTTCACTTTGTTTGCCTTCGTAATAAATCGAAACCCAAACAAAAATTTCTTTGATCTGTTAACCATAATAATGAGAGGTGGAAAAGTATTGTATTATTATTCTTGAATCAACTGATTTGTAAGAAATAAAAAACTTGACATTAGTAGCAATTTGTATTTCGGATTAGACATAAAAGATGTTGCAGCAATATTGCTGTCAATAACAATGAGAAAATGTTTTTAAATTGATAACAATTATTAAAGTTAGAAAATTAGTAATAAACATTTTGTTTATGTAATTTACACATTGGATAGAAATAAGAATTTATTTTTAAAAACTGGTTTGTAACGAGAGCATAAGTCCACCGACGTCTGCAGGGTAGAAGGAGTTCACATGCTCATAAGCCTACTGACGTATGTGGCGGTTCATATCCTGGCTAGGTGACACACCAAGGTCACGAGGCCAAGACCAGTCACAGCGGTCGTCCTCAAAGAAAGAACCTGCCCTGTTACTAATTGTTATGTACATATTAAGTAAAAACCATCCTTAAAATCTAGCTTGTAGGGAGAGGGAGCCCAAGTGCTTATAAGTCCACATGTCAATTAGAATTGTTTCAGTTAATCATGAAATTGTTTGCAAATAAACATGCTCTGAGGTTTCCTCTATCCAAAAACACCATTCATTCATCAATAACTCAATTTAAAAAAAAAAAATCATGTGCTGGATTTTTCTTCAGGCAAAATACCCCTTCTTGCATCTAAATCTGCCAATCACAATAAAATGCTAGCCACATTCTTACAATTAAATTCTACGATCAATAGGCATAACCATGTATTTTCAAATTTTTAATAGCATTAACCTCATGGCCTAGCATTTAGAAACTCCATAATCCCCCAATTTTAGTTTATTAGTATCACTACCAGTTGTTTAATTGAAATCCCTGTGGAATGATTAATATTATGTAGGTTGAACAAATGAATGTCCTCGAATCTGAATTCACAAGTTGTCGTTGCTCGAGTTACTGTACCCCCAAACTGAAGCAATTAGAACCGCTTCTGATTAGTCGCCGACGATCGTCAAATTTTCCACTAATAATAAAGTTTTGCAGAACCCCATAACCAATTCGATATGATTGGTTTGCATGGTAGCGTGACTACACATCATTATTCCATGACAAAGCCATTGGAATAAAGTAATTAAAATCTGATGACTAGAATATGGACAAAAAGCAGGGTACGGTGCCCCGTAGATGGAACCTTTTAATAGATCGGCGCTGATATTCACCACAATGGGAATTACACTGAGCACATTCAATATAAATTCTCACTGTGGTGAGAGAAACACAACATACATGCACCAACACACTCTCTTACACGTCTTGCTCCTTTCTCCCCCACCGCGCAACAAAACCCACCATGCTCCGTTCTTTTCACCATACAATAACACTCTCGGCTATCTCCCTCACTGTCCCTCACTCTCTTGGCTGTCGGAGAATATTGTTGATGCAGTTTTTTCCGCGTGCCTTCAACAGTGCCTCGAACCTTCAAACAATGCCTTAAAACAGTGCCTCGAGCATTCTGCTCGCGACAAGCTCGAGCTCGAGCAGGATTGTCTCCTTCGTCCTGTTCCACTGTCTTCTCCGAACAAAGATCTCCCGACACTGCACTCACGTAAAAGCAGTCGGGGTCGCCGGGCGTGTTCCGGCGAAAACCCTCCGACGCTCAAGTCAGTGATAGGGTTGTTCTTTTTGGTATCTCCTTTAGTGAAGAAGACCGGAAAGATGAAAGGGATATTCTTTCGGCCTCCCTTTTTAATGAATACGGTGTTTTCAGAGAATCCAGATAAAAGAAAATCAGAATAGGAAGAATTTGGATATCTTTTTTGTAACCCTTGTGAATCAAATTTTCCAACCCCTGTAGCGTACCCTTTCGTTTCCTTTTATACTCCATTTTTCCCGCTCTTTCCATTTCCAGGCTGTCCATTCCCACGTTGGTGGTGTCTGGGTCCCTCTGACAGCCGGGATTGGCGTAATATTCCCAGGGATGCGCGGCTGTCTCCTTAATTCGGTCCACATGGCCAGATCACCATGTCGGGCATATGCGCTAGGAATGATGACTCCATGTGCCGGCCATCAGCAATAGTACCGCCACCATACCATGTGAAGCCATGGTTAGATATTAAAAGGTGTGCCAAGATTCTGAGAAATCGGGTCGGGTTGCTTTGGGCCGGGTCTTACATTCCATTCGTCTTATGACTGCGCAAGCCAGTTGTGCTCGGGAACCTAATCTCTGCGAGCAGGAAAGGAGTGCTCGGTTCTCGACCTTGACCGGCTCTGACCGAGGTGAACGACCTCGAGCAGGCAGAGGAGTGCCTGGGGCTCGACCTTGACGGCTTTGACCGGGGTGGACGACCTCGAGCAAGCAGAGGAGTGCCTGGGGCTCGACCTTGACCGGCTTTGACCGGGGTGGACGACCTCGAGCAGATGGAGGAGTGCTCGGGGCTCGCGCGGCTTAAAATTCCTCGACCTTGTCCAGGGGAGGTGTCTAGTCAGGTCGTCTTCGTACAAGTAGTCGGGCCTTCTGCTCGAGCCAGGATGTCCCTGAGTGTTTTATTCGAGCTGGAGGGGCCTCGAGAAGCCCTTGCCCGATATTACCCAAATAAATATCTTACGACCTCACTCTTCCTCCCCCACTCCCCAAATCCACAGTTGTCGTGGATCTCTCATCCCTTCTCTATAGTTGCTGCTGTCCCATCTCCAACAACTAGCGTAATTCAGTTCTAAAAGTAATTTTCTTCAATTCATTGCATTAATTTCAAATTTGGTTGTCTAAGATTTTGAATTTTTTCTTTGCTTCCAATGTCGATGAAACTGAATTAAATAAACTCCAGTTTTAAAAATCAATTCATATATGATCAAAATGTTATATTTAGCATTTCCAAGTGTTATTTTGTTATTGTTTAGTTAAGGATAAAATGGAGTATTTACACTTTATCATAAATAAAAATTCTAAGAGTCTTTCATTTAATAATAAATAGATGTTAGAATTTTTATCGTCATCGAAGATGATTTGATCAATGTACACAAAACCATACAATTCTTTTGGAATGTGGCATGCCCTTCATTTGATAATATGTGTGCAATAGTTGGCAACCACTGTTCCAACTGCGATCAAGATTATTTATAAGCCACATGGTGAAATTAACACTACAATATATTTGTATTTTTTTTATGTATGATGTTATTTTAGTTATTTTAGTATTCTAGAATTTTATTTTCTATTTTAATTAGAGTCAATTAAGAAATATGTTTTAGTATTTTTATTTCTATTCTAATTATAATTTAATTTCCCTTTTTAAGTTAACTTAGTAAAGTAAGTTTACTTTATTATAAATAAAGAAGTCTTGTAATTATTTTCATAACTTCAATTCAATTATTCGATAAGATTTATCTTTTATAATTCATCTGCAATTATTTATAAAAAATCTCTATTGTAGCGTCGTTTGGATTAGAGTGTCATTTAATCTCGCTTTATACATTATTAAAAATCTTATTGAATCGTTTGGATTAGAACGGATCTAATTATTCTTCATTTAGAGCGTAAACTAATCGCGTGCGTTGGCTTAGTCCAATTCTAGAATGATATCTAGTTTTTCTTATCTTATTAATTCTGCTCCTGCTACGCTGCTCTAATTTTGTATCTCATTGTGTTTTTCTTCTTCTTTTTTTTTTTTGGTCATTTTTTATTTCCAATTTGTTAATATGAATTATTCATTTTAAAGAAACAAAGAATGTACAAAAAGCCACTAAAGTTGAACAGTTGGAGAAAATTGAGAAGGATAATGAGCTTATTATTGGGATGTTATTTTATAGTCATACTGAAATGTTTATTTACTACAAAGATTATGATAAAAAAAAAAAGATTTTCTATTATGTGTAGAATTAGTAGAAAGTTCAGTGATGGGATGCTAAGAAATGTGACTTTTGCTTGTAGGCGAAGCGCTGAGACAAGAAACAAATATACTAATATTTAAAGGCCCTAACCTAATAGGAAAAAAAAGGCTGCAATGCTAAATTAGAGCAGGTTTAGGGGAAGATGGAAAGTGGATGATTCGAAATTTAAACTTTAAACAGAACCATACATTGTTGACTCCAACCAAGTCCAAGTTTATCATGTACAATCGTAGCCTTCGTACATATGCCAAAAAGAAGCTTGATGTAAATGATGGAGCAGGAATCAAATTGTTCCAAAACTTTCAATCACTTGTTATGGAGGTTGATGGCCATGAAAATGTCTCATCTCCAACAACTAGCGTAATTGTTATGGAGGTTGATGGCCATGAAAATGTGACATTCATAGAAAATTATTGTATAAATCATGTTCAAAAAGCAAGACTATCAATTAAGGCTCAAAGTTCGAGATGTTGCTCCTTTTTAAAATTATTTTATCAAAGTGCAAGCAAAAGACACTATGTTTTTTTTTAGTATGCAAGTGTATAATAAGAGACTACTAAAAAATATTTTTTGGGTCAAGCCAAGAAATAGGAAAGCTTGCAAAGAGTTTAGAGATATTATTACATTTGACCCTACATATCTTACAAATAAGTATGACAAGCCATTTGCTCTTATTTGCTCTATTTACAGGAGTTAATCATCATGGTCATTCTATTTTGTTTGGACATAGATTGATTTCACATAAGAACATTGAGACATTCACGTGGTTATTTCAAATGTGACTATCACGCATGTCTAATTCTAGTCCCATTAGATCATTATAGATCAAGATAGGGCAATGAAAATTACAATTGAGAATTTTTTTTCCTAATACTCGACATCGGTGGTATTTATAACATATACTTAAGAATATTCCAGATAAGCTAGGAAGTTACATACTATATCTTGACATTAGCAATGTGTTGCATTATGTTGTTTATGATTCAAAGAGCCTTACAAAATTTGAGGAAACCTGGAATCACATGATTGTAGAATATGATATAGGGGATAATGATTGGTTACACAGCTTATACAATGAGAGACATCATTAGATACCATGTTACCTAAAGAACAATTTTTGGATAGAAATGTTAACCACTTAATGCAGTGAGAGTATGAATGTGTTTTTTTATGGTTATGTTAACTCAAAAACTCCTTTGAAGCAATTATGGAGTAGTACAGCAATACATTAAAGATTAAAGTTGAAAAAGATACTAGGTGTCTTTTCCAACAAATGCCATGTGTAACATCTTATGAGATGGAGAAGTAAGTTCGAGATGTGTACACCATTTCGAAGTTTTAAGAATTTCAACAAGAGTTGATTGGGAAGATGAATTGCGAATTTTTCGATTCTATGGGATGTAGATATATAGTTAGAGAAGATACAATGTTGGAGAGATTAAAAAAGAACTTTTTTAAAAAAGAACAAAATAACAAGTAATATGATCAAATATCAAAGACAAGTTATCATTTCCTGTACCTCAAGCTTGATCAGTTATATCCAACAAGGATGCTACTTGTCAAATTTAAAGCAAGTAGGATATCATAGCGTAAGTATTAAGAATCGGTTTCTTAAGCTCTCAACTGTAGGCTCCTGGCTTATCCTAAATCTTGCATCCATAATAACTTTTAAGCAATTGAAGGAAAGAAAAAAAATAAGCTATAGCAGTTCAAGCTTCTATGACCAAAGATCTATTCACTACATACATTTTCAAAATATCAAAATCAAGAGCTGTTTTATTATCTTGAAATTTTAGATTTCACTAATTGTTAGATTTAGGTGTGACAAAGTAAGATCACTAGACATGAAACCTTAGCTTTAGAAATTTCCACTAACGTGTTTCAAATCCAAAAGAAAACAACAAATCATATAAATACCGTGTAGTTGCCACAACAATCATAAAGCCTCAACTTTAGAATAATCTAATAAATTGAGGAAAATAATAACAAAATAAAATATTAAAATAAAACACGAGAAGAAGAAGAAAAATAATTAATAAACACAGAACCAAATATAAAACAAACTCTTAAAACTGGAGTTTACTTGATTCAGTTTCTATCAGCAATAGAAGCCAAGAACTCAGTTTAGCATGAAATAGAACTAGATCTTCACAAATTCGAAACCGTAGGCAACCAAATTTGAAATTAATGCAACGAATTGTAGCAAATTACATCCAGAAGTAGATTAAGACAGTTGTCAGAGATGAGACAACAAGAATTGTGGAGAGGGGAATAGAGACCGATAGCGGCTGTGGATTTGGGTGGGTAGGTGTGGGGGGTTGGGGTTTGGGTTAGGTGGCGACTGAGAAATTGGAGAAAGGAGTGAGGCCACAAGATATTCTCTAAGAGAGCCGAGAGAGTAAGGGACAGTGAGGGAGAGAGACGGGGAAGAGAAAGTGCCGAGAGTGTTGTTGTGTGGTGAGGGAGAATGGAGTGTGATGAGTTTTATTGCGTGGTGGGGGAGAAGAGAGCAAGACGAGTGAGAGAATGTGTTGGTGCGTGTGTGTTGTGCTTCTCTCGCCATAGTGAGAATTTATATTGAGCATAAAACGATACTTTGTGCTCACTTGGGGTGGGCATTTTCCGGTTCGGTTAGGTTCGGATACCAAACCGAACCAAACCAAAACAGATTGGTTCTTAAGAATTCAAATCGAATCGAACCGAATTTTAGAACCGAACCGAACTGAAATTAAGTTAATAATTTAGGATTTTGGTTTTAGATTTTAGAATTTAGGTTTTATATTTTAAATTAAATTTTTTTATTATATTTGATCGAACTGATCGGTTTATTAGTTCGGTTCGGTTTCACACAAACTGGTCGGTTCTAAAATTTTCAAACCGTTCGGTTTTTACTTCTGAAACCGAACCGAGGTTCGGTTCGGTTTGGCAAAAACCGAACGTTTGCCCACCCCTAGTGCTCAGTGTGGTTCTCACTATGGTTAGAATACCATTTTCCTTAATAGATACATCACATTAAACTAACAACAATTTTATAATAGTAAAAATATCTAAAATGTGTTTTTCTCATACTATTTTAATGCTTGGAATTAATGTAATAGGTAATGATGAGTTTATATTTTATATATTATTTTAATATCATCTAACTTAATTTTATGCTTAGTTTTTAGTTTATCGCATTAATTTTATCTTAACTCATTGTGTTTTGTTGATGTATGTATATTTTGGGATTTTTTGAATTAAAAAAGTGTTAGAAGGAAAAATTAATTGGAGCTTAGGGAGTAAATGTGCAGAAAAGAGTGATATTGGAAAAGAATTAAAGAATTCAGGGCCCTAAGTTAAATTAGCCAATGTTGTGGACAACGGAGAATAATTGAAAAATAAGTTGAATTATTGGCACCTTCAAAATCCTTTTATAGTACTAATATACCCCTTTTCTTTTTTGGTATTCAATCTGTATGTGTATAAGAACTTTGAGGATAAAGTATCTGCTTACAAAGTTTTGATAGGTAAGAACTATCTAGCATTACTGGAATTACATGCATAAGAAAATTCCCAAATGGTGAATCGAAAATTTTAAAGTTTGTAGTGTTGACCTCCTTTTGTGCTTGTGCATATATTACTCCTATAGATTTAGTTTTTTAATTTAAAAAAAAAAACATAAAGATAAAAAGATGAACAAAATGCAATCATTTCAGTAAAATGCCCATGATCAGAATCAACTAAGAACTTTGACGGACTGTATGAATCTAATCAAAACTAGAGCACCCTCGTGTATTGTATTCCCTCCAGAAGCATCTCGATTCAACTTTAAATTAGGTATTATCTAATTTTTACCAGCATTTCATGGTTTAGAATCCGAGAATCTTTACTTGCATTTAAGAGATTTTAAAGAAGTTTGTAATACATATACAAACCAAAATTGTAGCATGAACATAATTAGGTTAATGCTTTTTTCCTTTTCATTAAAAAGATAAAGCTAAAACCTTATATCTAAATCAATAAGAACTTGGAATAACATGCAAGAATATTTTTTGAAAAAATTCTTTGTACCTTATAAAACTAATTCATTTAAAAGACAAATTACTTCTTTCACTCAAAAAAATGGAGAAACATTATACCAATGTTGGGATAGGTTTAAAGAGTTGCTTAATAAATGTCCATACCATGATTTTGAAACTTGGTGATTAGTCATTTATTTCTACAAGGGCTTAATACCCAAAGTAGATAAGTTGTTGAAATGATGTTTAATAGTGAATTTAGAAATAAAAATTCTGAAGATGCACTAGATTACCTTGATCAATTAGTTGAAAATGCACAACATTGGAATACTATTAGAACTTTTGAATTTTCAAATCAAATCACAACTATCTCCATCTAGTGGAGGAATCCGTAACCTTAGGGAAGATCATGATTTACAAGAAAAATTTGCATCCCTAGTAAAAAGCTTGAAGCCTTAGAACTTAAAAAAAGTGATTAAGTAAAATCTATTCAACAAATTGCATGTAATGTTTGTAGTTCTAATAATCATTTGACTCAAACTTGTCCCACTCTATCTATACTTAAAGCATGTCTCCATGATCAAGTAAATTCCATTAACACTTTTAATAAGTTTAACCCATATTTACAAACTTATAATCCTAGTTTGAAAAATCATCCAAATTTCAGCTTGAGGAATAATAATAATGCACAATCCTCACAAGCACCATCTCCTCTCATCGTTATGTACCATATGCTCCACTACTATAGAAAAATATGAAAGATATAATGCATTTATTCATTAGAAAGCAAGATGTTATTAACAATCAAAATGCACAAACTTTTTTTGATTTGAAAGATACTCTTGCTAAAATTGCCTCTGCACTCACAATTCAAAAAAAAAAGATAAATTTCTAGCCCAACTACAATCAAATCCTAAGATTCAACAAAATTTACCCACAGACCAAGTTAAGTCAGTTATAACTCTTCGTAGTGGTAAGGTTGTTGACAAACCTATTCCTATACCTTTTGAAAACAAAGATGATAAAAATTCAAGGGTAAGGAATGAGTAAATAAACTTACACCTAGTGAAGAAGTAACTATTGTTCCACTTGAACCATCATTCCACAAGTATTGAACAAACCATTCTTCTGAGATTTATGAAATTTTTAAGCAAGTGAAAATTAACATTCTTTTGTTAGATGCAATTAAGCAGGCACCTTCATATGCCAAGTTTTTGAAAGATTTATGCACTATCAAGAAGAAATTGAAGGTAAGAAAAAGGGCATTCTGAAATACACATTATGCAATCTAAAAGAGGGGGTAAATTGAGATTTTAAAACTTAAGCTAATCAAACCAAACAACAATTAATTCTAATGTCTTAATAGAATCAAGAACAATAAATTTAACAATGCTCAAAATAAAAGAGTAAGGAAAGAGAGATCAAACACAATGATTTTTATGTAGTTTGGCAATCCCCGCCGCCAAGTACACTAGGTTTGAGGATTTCACTATCTGAGCCTTCCAAGGCTTCAATTCTTACAATTGACCTCCAAGGTGTCAATAAACCTTTACACCAAAAGATTATCTTCCAATCTCTTCACCCAAGTGTTTCTCACACTTATACACTCACAAATTTTACAAAGAATTCAAGGATTACAATAAACACTCTCTTTTAGAATTGATATACAAATGATTGTTTTTTATTGATAGATTGGATTCAAGTTTATATACTTTGGACTCAAAATAAAACTGTTATTGCACAAAAACTCGCAGGTGCTACAGTGAAGTTATCGTTGTATTTGAATTTTGATACAATGATACTGTTTCAAAATTTATAATTTAGCCCACAACTTTTGATAATTATACTATACCCCAAAATATCATACTATTTTATAAATAGGTCCATTTTAGAATTTCTAAATAATATTCGTTATTCTCAAAAATTTTTAAAAATATGATAAGACCCAAAACTTTATATAACTTTTCACAAAGATCATATCCAGAATTTTTAACCTTATGCTTATTAAATTCAAAGTTAATAAAACTTTTCATTTTAATACAAAATTTGAAAAATACTCAAATCCACAAAATACTTTTCATATAAATATAAAATTTTTGGTTTATAAAAAATAATTTCTTATGAAATAAATACTTTGAGCTTCTCAAATACTAAATTATGCATATATGAAATCACACCGGCTTTACAAGAATTTGTCGCATTAATAACTTTGTTGACCTAAACTTTGTTCTTAAATAAGTCGTTGTTCGTTAAGTGTCTTGAACTTGATTTCACTTGATTCACTTGTATAAATATTATTATTTAAGAACTAGTAAAATATGATATCAACTAAATTACTTAAGACACATGTTTATTATTATCAAAATTACAATATATGCAGCCTTTTAGGCTAACACATTCATGGCTGAACAGGTAAGTACTATTTTATTTACTAATAATACATTGAAATATAAAGATCCTAATTGTCCTACTATTTCTTCTATTATTAGTGAACACAAAATTGGGCATGCTCTGTCAGTTTGCTTCTATATTCAGTTTATTTTCAACTTAATCTTGCTGAGTTAAAATTAACTTTAACTACACTTTTACTTGTTGATATAACAGTTAAAGTACATAAAAGAATAGTGGAAAATGTTTAAGTATGATTTGATAAATTCATATATCCTGTGGATTTTATTGTCTCAAAAACTAAACCTATTGTGAATAATTACAAACCAATTCTTGTAATTCTAACCTAAATAATTTTAGCAACTACTAATGTTTTGATTAATCATAGGAATGGTTTAATTAATTATTTCTTTGGAAAAATGACTTTGAAATTGAATGTTTTCAACATGTGTAGGCAACTTAATGAAGAAAATGAAAATAAAGATAATACTAATGAACAAAAAGAATTGCTTAAGTCTTGCATAGAGGAGAATATTCAAAAAGGGGATTTTTTTAAACTTACTGATGTTTGTTTAGTTAATTCAATTGAATCAAATAATCAATTTGAACTTGATACTTATAATATAAATTAATTGTTCGATTATGTGCAGACTTTTAAAAATTATGATGAAAATAAAAAATTTAAAGAGCTTGGAATCATTGGCAAGATAGAACCAAAAGAAGCATCTAAACTGGAATTGAAACTTTTACCTGAAGGGTTGAAGTATGCTTTTCTTGGAGAAAAACAAACTTACCAGGTTGTAATTTCTTCTATTCTAACAAGCGAGCAAGAAGGTAAGTTGCTATATGTTCTTAAAAAGCATAGAAATGCGATTGGATGGACTTTAAATAATATCAAAGGCATTAATCTCTTAATTTGCACACATATAATCAATTTGGAGGAAATGCTAAAACATGTCAAGAACCTTAAAGAAGATTAAACCCACACATAAAAGTAGTTAAAACAGAAGTCCTTAAATTGCTTGATGTGAGAATTATTTAACCTATATTTAATAGTAAATAGATAAGTCATACCCAAGCAGTGTCTAAAAAATCTAGAGTCACTGTTGTTAAAAATGAAAAAGGCAAGTTAATTCCAATACGAATTACATTTAATTGGATCATGTGCATTAATTATAAAAAATTAAATGAAGCCACCAAAAAAGATCATTTTCATTTGCCATTTCTTGACCAAATCTTAGAAATAGTAGATAGACATCCTCATTATTGCTTTTTAAATGGCTACTCAGGTTATTTTCAAATTTCTATAGCACTTGAGGATCAGGAAAGATCACATTTACATGTCCCTTTGAAAGATTTTCCTTTAAAATATGTCTTTTAGACTTTGTAATGATCTTGCAATATTTCAAAGATGTATACTAAGCATTTTTTGTGACATGGTCGAATATTGTTTAAAAGTCTTTATGGATGCTTTAACTATGTTTGGGGAATTTTTTTATGATTGCCTTGATAATTTTAAAAAAAAATTAAAAAGATGTGTTGAAAAAGAACTTGTGTTGAATTGGGAAAAATGTTATTACATGGTTACTTCTGGAATTGTTTTGGGTAATGTTGTATCTGTTAAAGGAATTGAAGTTATATTTAAATTGTCACTACAAAAAATAATTAGAGATATACGATCCTCTTTAGGACATGCAAGATTTTATAGGAGCTTCATAAAAAACTTTATTGCTCTATCTAAACTACATTGTAAGTACATATTAAAAGATGCATTGTTTAAATGGACTGATGATTGCCAAAAATTCTTTGAAAAAATAATTTATTTTTTAACATATGCACCTATTATGCAATCTCCTAATTAGTTTTTACCTTTAAAATTAATGTGTGATGCAAGTGATTTCGCTGTTGGTGCTATTTTAAGACAAAGAATAAATGGTAAGCCTTTTGTGATTTATTACGCAAGTAAAACTTTGATAGTCCTCAAATGAATTATTCTACAACTGAAAAAGAATTACTTGTTGTGGTGTTTACATTAAACAAACAATGAATTTATATTTGATGACTAAACAGAATGCCAAACCAAGACTAATCCGTTGGATTCTGTTATTCTAAGAATTTGACCTCACAATTAAAGACAAAAAAGGTGTCGAAAATGTGGTTACTGATCATTTATCAAGACTGACATCTAAAATCTACACTGACATAACACCCGTCAATGATTCTTTTCCGAATGAATTTTTATTTTCTGCTAATTCAATGGTATGGTATGCTAACATTGTTAATTATCTTGTTAGAAGTGGAATGCCTTTGCAATGAAACACTCAAGATAAAAAGAAATTTTTAGTTGAGATAAAGAAATTTTATTGGGATGATTCATACTTGTTCAAATATTACCCCGATCAAATTTTTTGATGGTGTATTCCCAACAATGAGGTTTGAAACAAAGTTGTAAATCACATCCCTGGGAACGACAACTACCAAAGTTTGTGTCTTATGTTGAAGATCTTAAAAGACAACTCTAGGAAAGATAGGGTAGTATTTACCGCACCCAGTTGGAACTTGAGGTTAATACAATAAGAGGAAGGATGTAAGTTTTATTTTATTTTTTGATTATTTTTTAATGTATTTTTTTTTTTTTGTTGTTTTGTTTGCATTCACGTTTATTTTGATTTTTTAGATTTAACTCTCTTTATTTTTGTTATTTTGATTTACTTTCTCATATAAATAACGGATAACGGTACTCCGCGACTTCTTAAGTTGGTATTTTCAGTCTCTACTAATTACTGAAACCCCAAAAACCAAACATGAAAGAAATATAACAAAAACTGCGTGAGAATTTTCCTCCTCTCCCTCATAATGCCCTTAGAAAAATTTACAAAACTCATTATGAATGACTACGTTTGTTAATGATTCATCGCATTCCTTCTAACATTCGTTGATTAGCTGAAGTAAAAGTCCGATTAGTAGATGAATTTTTTTTTATCTATTTATATCTTACATACCTAATTTTGGCAAAAGCATATATACTAAAAAAAGAACAGCTAAACGACTTAGCTATAAATGTCATAACTGTACGAGACGTGATTGCAAGAATCGGTGTTGCAAATTTTTAGGAATAGTTTCTGATGCTCGTGAAGATAAAATTATATTCATTAAAGATGGTATGAGTAAAGAATTATTAAAGATATCTTACGATCTCTTGAGACACATCGAAGCGAATATGTACATCGTACAATTTACTAGTATTAAACATTATTCCAAAAAGAAAGTGCACAGTTTAGTCTTGAGAATCTAACTCAAAAAGACCTTTTTTTTTCAGTTCATAAGAAAACTTAATAGGAAACCTATCCTCGACTTATAGAGGCCGTTCAAGTCATTACTGGATGTAAAATCAGATGAAGATGTGACCCACAATCACAACTACCAGTTAATATCATTTTTCTTTTAACAATATTCTATTTTATATATTATTACTTTTAATAGTGTGATTTTATATCTAATTATTATTTTCTTTTCAATAATGAACCAAAGTTTCATGTATCATTTGATAATAACATTACTCCTTTTACAACTGTATATCATTATATTTCTCTTTAAATACGTGTTTTTTTTTTCAAACCATCACAAATTATTTTTGAAGATTATTTCAATGGCAGCATCTTTGAGTAAACAATTAAAAAATATTTGCGTACTTTCTAGGTTTTGTTACGAAAAGTATAAGAAGTTTGTTAAGGCAACTATTGATCCTGGTCATGTTATAGCAGAGAGAAAATTGCACCTAGTTTATAGAGAAAGTGACTGAGAGTTATCAAAGCTTATCTCAGAAGCTGTTTTCATTAAAAGAAGCCAAGTACTAGGTATCATTTTAAAAGCCTTAAAATCTCTAAAATGTTTACTTAGCCCATCAACTGGAGAGGAATTAGTCGTCTTAGATATAAAAGAAAGATTATCATAAATGCAAAATTGTACTAATGCTTTTATCTTTTTGCCAGGAGATCTTGCTACTCTTGAGGCACTAATTACATTTGTATCTTAAGCCCATTTGAACATTCATAAAAAACTCATCGGTTTGTTAAATGTTAATAAATTTTATGATGACTTGCTAATATTTCTTAATCATGCAATTAATAATCATTTTGTTTCGCCCACTGTAAAAAAACTCTTTATTTGTGCTCTTTCTACTAATGAGTTAATTGATCTTTTACAAATTTACAGACCAGAGTGAGATCCTATGACCTTCGTAAGATTGGTCGACCAATGATAGTAATAGTAACAGTAGTAAAAAGTGCAAATTAGATTTAACTCTCTATTTGTAAATATTTCTTATTATAGTACTCATGTAATATCTTCTACAATCTATTTTTTTACTTTAAGACATTGAGGACAATATCTTATTCAGGTTGGGGGGAGGGAATAGTTGACAGTTTGGAATGTGTCAATCTTGGTGATGTTTTTACTAATTAGTAAAAATTAACTTTGAATAAATTTTAAGTTGAAGATGACTGAATATAAAGTGTAATAGCTCTAGAAATGCATCTTCTTAGTCCTAGAGATATAAAAAATAGAAAATAATAAAGAGAACAAAATTAATGTTTTGTTTTTCTTTGTCATCTTCGTTTAAGCTTCTGCAACTAATTCAAGTATGATATTCTATGCTTCTTCTTTTATATTTTTATTTCCTTATCTTTTTAGTATTTTTGCATGCATATCATTAAATTATGAAATGTTAATAATAATGTTTAAATTAGGTTAAAAGGTGGGGATAGTTAATGTAAATTGTAAATATGTGTGTTTGCTTATTTCTTTTTAAAAAATCCAAAAACAAAAAATTTATTTTATTGTCTAGGATAACTGTGTAAATAGTTACTACTTTTAAGATGCATCCTAATAGTTTAGTTTATATTCTATTATGATTTTGAAATTCATAGTAAATTGTTCTTTTTCTTTTTCTTTGAATTACTCAAATTTGTGTGTTCTCCTTTAGTAATCATTCATTAAATTTTTTTTGTCATTTATTTATTTATATATGTATTATTAAATCATTCTTCTCACACACACACTATGACACATGTTAGTGGATTGTAAGTTAAAATTTTTCCAATATTTTGTTCTCTTTATTTATAGGAGAAAATTTCTAAGGTAGTGGAAAGTGTATATACATATTCTCAGAAAAAAAAACCCAAAAAGAAATTTAAAAAGAAATAAATATGTTTAATTTTACTATATTTCAAACTTGAGTAATTAAGTCTGTATGAGTGTTTTAATACTCAGTGCCCTAAGGCCAACTGGTGTGGGAGTCATTGGCCCAAAGCTCACTACATGAGTTGCAAATATAGTGTTTGCTTATTTATTTGAAAATCTAAGTAATTAAATCCATATGAATATTTCAAAACCTAGTGCCCTAAGGCCAACTATTCTGGGAGTCACTGACCCAAAGCTCATTACATGAATTGAAAATATAATATTTTAAATTGTGGGAATAATCTACTGCCTAATAAATTATTATCCCTGATAAATCACTGGAACAAAATTATTGTTCTCATTTAATGAGGTCTCATAGCATTGTGTTAATTTCTTGAGCACAAAAAAAGGTTTGGTGATATCATGGATAATAAGTGAATGACAAAAAACTAAAATAAAGTAAATTTGGGAGAATTAATTTATTTGATAGTTTAGAGGCTAGATGAACAACTATTTACTTGCATGTGAATTTTGTAAATCTTAATTTAATATAGTGCTTTTATTGCTAGGGGCTAGCAATAAGCTAGTTAGGAGGTGTGATTAGTGTTAAAAATTGTATGTTTTCTAAGGAATAAAAATGTTATTTTGTATTTTTATTATAATTTATATGTGTAATTATGCAATATATTGTAAAATTCTAATTATGTTTTTAATATTTGATTTTTGTATTTTTGTGTGTTTATCAGGTAAATATAATAATTTCAAGCAATTTGAGGCTCCTAACAAATTAACGGATGAATACTAGCAGTCCAAAAATTAAGCCACTATCGAAGAGGATTCTTGACTTTTGTTATAAAATTATAAGTTTTTACCATATTAACTGTGGTAATTATAAAATTATAAGTTTCTACTATGTTATATGTGATAATTGTGAGTGGATATGCTTGAATGGATCGAGTTATATTTATATTTGTTAGTGGGATAAATATAAGGCCATGATTTAATTGGCTTTGTTTATGTGTGTAGTGTGGATTAATCATAAATCAGTATAAATAGAGAGGTGGGGGATCCAACCTCTCTATACCTCTTTATTCACTTCTTTCTCCTCATTTTCTTCTTCTCATCTCTCTTTGTAATAATTAGTAAATTAATATATAAGTTTAGTTTTATTTTAAATTTTAGTTATTTCTATTTTTATGTATAATTTAAAATTAATAATTATTTTTTATTTTAATTATGCTAGGCTAAATGATAATAAGTTAGGGTAAGGTGAAACTCTTAGTAAGAAAATATGATTTAAGTAAATTTTATTTTTAATTATATAAATTAAGTTATTTTTTAATTAATATGATTCATATTTTATACCTAAAAATTTTGATTTGTTGTAGACAAACAAGGGAGTCTGGCACAATATATTCTTAATATTTTAGTATAAAGTATGATAAAATTATATTTTGACTTATTGTAGATAAGTTAAATTTTGGTACATTAAAGGCCCGTTTGGGATTGCTTTTGAGAGACTTAAAAGTAATTTTGAGAATTTAAAAACTAATTGTAGTATTCAGTAAAAAAAATTAAAATAACTTTTATCAAAATCAGCCCCTCCTATAGCTGATTTAAAAAAATAGAGAATAAGTAACTTTAAATTCTGATTTTGAGAATTAATTTTATCCTTTAATACAATTCCATAAATATCCTTATAATGCTTACCTAAACTCAAAACTATCCTTATTCAAATTAAAAACAAAATCAATATTTCAATAAATTTTTATTATAAAAAATAAAAGAAAAAAATAATATAGTATAAATTTTATTTTTAATTAAATTATTATAATATACAATTAAAAATATTGTATATATATATTTTTATATGTGTAAGTAATTTTATCCTACATTATGTCCATTGTAGTCTTTTACTTTTTTATAGCAGTTTCACAGTAAAATTTATCAAACACCCACAACTACTTTCAAAACTCATAGTACTTCTAAAAATAAAATTTGTCAAATACTTAACTGATTCTCTTCACAACTGATTATCTCTACAGCACAGCTAACATAATTATTTTAAAAGCTTCAGTATTGCCAAACTGGCTCTAAGTACTTAATCCATAATAAAATTAGTGAAAAAATAATAATAATTTACACAATTAATATTTTGAGCAATAAAGAAATATGATAAAAAGAATTTATTAAATTATGTTTACTACTAAGAGTGGATCTATAATAATAACTAATTTAATTCCACAGTTGCACTTAAATTAAATTTTGTATTTTTTAATTTAATTTAATTTTCTTAAATAAATTACAATAAACAAATTAAATTTTTCCTCTGTGGACCAAGCTTGGACTTATTGAGCTATATTATAATAAAACATTCTTACACTTGAGAGTTACAAAACAATTTTGAGTCGTATCAATGCTCACATGCTTCCATGCTCTCGTGCTCTCATGCTCACAAGCTCTCATGTAGCTGTACTTAATTGACTTATTTAGCTTCCTAATAAGCTTGCATGCTCTTTTGGTCTCATACTCACATGCTCTTATGTTTTCGTGTTCTTGTGCTCACATGCTCCTATGCTCTTCTACTCTCATGTGCATATGCTCATGCTCTTATACTCACATATTCTCATGTAGTTGTACTTAATTGACTTATCAAGCTTTCTAATGAGATTGCATGCTCTCATGGTCTCATGTTTATATGTTCTCACACTTTCGTGCTCTCATGCTCAAATGTTCTTATATAGCTGTGCTTAATTGACTTATTAAGCTTCCTACTAAACTTGCATCCTCTCATGGTTTCATGCCCTTATGCTCTCATGCAATCATGCTCTCATGCTCTTATGTAGCTGTGCTTAATTGACTTATTAAGCTCTCTATGAGCTTGCATGCTCTCTGATCTTATGCTCACATGTTCTCATGCTCATAGGCTCTTATATTAATTGACATATTAAGCTCCCTACTAAGCTTGCATGCACTCATGGTCTCATGCTTCCATACTTCGTGCTCTCATGCTTCCATGCTCTTATGGTCTCATGCTCACATGTTCTCATATAGTTGTACTTAATTGACTTATTAAGCTTTCTACTTAGCTTACATGCTCTCATGATGTTATGCTCACATGCTCCTATGCTTTCATGTAACTATGCTTAATTGACTTATTAAACTTACTACCGAGCTCGTATATTCTCATGATATTAAGGAATTGTAGCTTTTACACTACAATTGTTGTGGAAAAAAAAAAACTTGTAACTATGAAATAAAAGTTAATAGTATATAATAAATATAATTTTTAAATAATAATTTTGACAAAATTAGTAAAGATGTAATAGATTTCTCATCATACAAGTATAAAATTAAATTAATTTAGTTTACAAAATTAACAGCTAATATTTACTGAATACTTTAATATTATAATTTTTATATTATAGCTGAAACCAAAAAATGGTTAACAAAGAGTCTCTTTTGGTGTTTGCGTGCTCTGCGGTCGTAAGCATGCGCTCGGCATTCAGACTTTTGAGACCTATTATAAGAAATTAAGAACACATGCATGTTTTTTTTAAAAAGGTCTATATTACAATCAAACTGTAATTTATAGTACATCAAACTATTAATTAATATTTATAAATTAAACTGTTATTGGAACGAATGTTTACATTAATCATATGAAGTACTACTTAGATTTTAAGGGATATATACTCTACTCATGTTTCATAAAGGAGAAAACAGTCTCTACTCAATTAAAAGAGAAATTAAGTCTCTACGTTGTTATATAGGGACAGCTTTGGCCAAGCGATTAAGAACACATGCACGTTACTTTGTCCAACTGTAAGCTAAAAAAAATTGCCTACTAATTTCTCTATCTCTCTCTTCATTTTCCCTTTTTTAAGCCTACGAAGAATTGCCTCTATACATATCTTATAGTAATAGGCTAGTATCGAGCTTTTGGTTTTGAAACTAACATGGATGTTTATCTAAAAGGTTTTGTTATTTATATAATAAGGTAACAAACATAAGTAAATAACAATTATTTGATAAAAATCTAATGGTTGTAGAAATATAAAGTAAAAGTAATAAAATTTGTGGAGAGCTGAGAATATCTGACAAGTATATTATGTTTGTTACCTTATTATGTAAGATAACAAGAGCCTTATTTAAATCTAATCAAAGTCAGCGTTATTTTTATTTATGGGGCTATCATCTTTTACTGCAGGAGGAGTGCTAGCGATTGTCGCCCTTATTTTGCTAGTGTCTTCTGTTGACACGTGTTTATTTTTTTAATTGTGTAATTTTAAATTAATGTTAAAATATTAATAATTTTTAATTTTAATTTAATATTTTTTATTTTTACGTAAAGTTAATTTACCACAATATCCTTGTCCTCTCCTTTCGCTAAGATTTTTCTTCTTGTTGTTCTCTTGCCACTACAACTTCCTTTAATTCTTCTTCAATTTCTTTTCTTTCTTTTTTCTTTAATGAAAGCTTGGAAAAAAGAGACAAAGGGAAAAAAAAGGTTTAAAAATAAAGTCTCCTTAAAAAAATAAAGTTAAAATAAATAACAAAATATGAAAGATGATTCTCTCCAATTGTCCGACTTTAGATTTGATATGATATTGATATTTATTTTAGGGTGTATAGTCGGATCTCCATGGTTTGGACAATTTTTACTATTTGTTTTTTAAAATAAAATATTTTTAAAAATTTTGTCCTTTAAAAAATAAAATAAAAGTAGGGCTATTTGTACTCTAAATTTTACTTTAAACACTTATATTTTATTAAAAATTTATATTACTAAAATAACCTTGATATAATTTACTATTTAGGACAATTATAACTTAAATAAATAATTATTACCCTTTACACTTGTTGAAATGCACAGTCATCTTGGCTTTGACCTTATTGAAATTTAATCTATCTTAAAAAGAATTTAGCTTCTACTTTCAACAAACGTTGCCCCCATGAAAAATCAAATCAATGCTCATGAACATTATTTGAGATTGATTGGAGAAAATTTAATGTAAAAACTTGTTGTAAACATTTAATGTAAAAACGGCACCAAAAATTTATTGTACAAATTTTAATGTACTCGCAAGAGCATAAATTTATTGAAGTATAGATTATAAATAACGAGTTTGAATCCACATAGACTACTAATTTTTAGGAAAGTAAAGTTTAATCTAATTTAATATAATTTTATCCTAGTTGAAAAGAAAATATTTTGTTTGAAAAAATTAAAACTAAAGATGCAATTAAAATTAAAATGAATAAATTGACATGAGAATTTAAGAGATTAATGCTACTAGAGTTTCAGAATCCACCACTGTTCAACTTAACAATTTTTTTTATTACCAATTAATTCCCAATTGGAGTGATAACACAAAACCAATCTATGTCAACCCATAAATTTAATAATTAAGTCTAATTAAAATTAATCTTAAATAGATTCTTTTTTTACTTAATAATATAATATCTAAGCATATTATGTAAACAATATTAAATAACAAATAGTCAAAGCACTCTGTGTAAACACTTTACTAAAAGACACAAAATTAAAGATAATCACGTATAAACTTTATAAATCTAAACATAAATTTAATTAAATATTAATCATAACAATCAATAATGCTTAACAGAATTGGTGAAAAAATTTAATAATATTCAACTAAACATATAAAATAAAAACCATAAACATTAAAGTACACAAATAGAGAATTAATGAAATAAAAAATAATTTATTTTATTGAACAAGACTTCAACTTTAATCCTAATATAAAAAATTTAGTTAAACATATAAAAATTAAGAATAATAGAACCAATAGAATTCATCATCCTCTACTGCCTCGAATTCTCTATCCTCTCTATTCGCTGCAACTCTCTTCTTCTCTCGGCGGCTGGCCTCTCCCTTTTCTTCAAAGCTAAAGGCTTGGCTTATATATATAACTAAGCCACTAACCTTTTCTTTTTCGCCAAAAAGTTTTTCAATTTAAAAAATGAATACTTTGGATGCCACCGATTATACCTTTTTTCAATCTTTTTAATTATTTTTAAATCTTGATTGCTCTTTTTAAAATTAATTAAAGTGATAATTTTTTTTCTTAAAATAAATCTCTTTGTTTCATTTGTAAATTAAATAAAGTTGCTTCCACGTGCAAGTTTTAATTAGAGAATAAATTATAATATTTAATTTTTTATTTATTTTCATTATTATACTTTTATTTCTTAATCTTCAATTATTTTCATATTCAATAAAATAATATAATTAATTAAAAATAAAAAATGATAATAACTAATAATTATATAATAAAAAATAAAATATATAAATAAATTATGCCCATCACTTCTTCTTTCAACAAATGTTGCACTCGTGAAAAATCAAATCAATGTTCATGAACATCATTTGGGATTGATTAGAGAAAGCCTGGTGGCGTATATGTTATGGAATCGATTGCAAAGTCACCAAGACATTCACTCTTGATCTTGTTAGTTGAAACCCAGACATAAATCAGGAAGAAACAAAATTAATTTTAAAAATAAACAGTCTTATAAAAATATTAAATTACTTAATTCAAAACAAGAAAATCAATGGAAAATGACTTCAGCGCCAGTGGAACTTGCTTTTTATCTTGATCACTTTTAGACCCACATGCATTTACAATTCATCGCTATGGAAAATAAAAATAATACTGAAATTGAAGTTGGGCAAAGACAAATTAAACCAGTAAAATGAAGGAAAAAAGTTAATGAAAAAAGAAAATAATTTTTTATTAGTGTAAAGAGGAAACAAAGTATTTTAGTTTAATGGGGACTATTTGTGTATTTAGAAAGTGTTCAAAGTAAAAATTAATCTTTAAAATTTATTAAATGAGTGTGTAAAGTATAAGAGTGTTCAAACTATATTTTAGAGTAAATAACCTCACTCATAAATTAAGGAGACTTAATTTTTTGAACTTTTTCCTCACGAGGGTGACTGTTGCTAGAACTCAACTCCCTGCAGCTGCAGTATGATGGCTAAGCGCCTTTTTATTTTAGTGTTAATTCCCCTTTTAGTTCATAGGATTTGTGGATTTCAATTGGATTCGCTCGTGGCTCTATATTTTCTATGGGACAGTTCTATTGGGTTTATAGTTCGACTAATAAATATTTGTCACGTATGAAATTACGCACTAACTTAAAATTTTAAAATTTATATTAATTATTTAGATTTTACTTTACTTTTTTTTTTCTGTTAAAAGATAATTAGCTCAGACTTTACAAACTAAAATATATTTACTCTTTATTTTAGCGAGAGTTGGATATTATCGAGGTTTTCCAATGGTTGGTATAAATTCCTCTCGAAAAACCCACTGGCAATTTTTATTATAGATGGTTAAACAACCACCTTACAATGGGCGAGACGCTCAATTGGCCACGTAAATTAGATATCATAGAAGAAAAGAAATTAGTGGGGCAAAAATTAATTCAACTTCAAGCAACTTGTGCAACTGAAGAGGAAATCACATCAATCATGAAAGATTTTGGCCTGGAAAGGTTTCAATATTGGCTCATGCTAAGTTACATTTACACCAACTTACAATCAAGTTAAATTAGAAAGTGACACGCTTAATTGTCTCTACTTCATTAACTTATTAAATTAAATGGTGACCCCAGCTATTGGCTCTGCTCTATTGCCTATATTTGCACTAATTTAACTGGCTCTTAGTTACAGTAAATGTAACTTAAGCCTTAATTTATTGTTGAACCATATTAAACAAAAAATATTTATAATAAATTGAGAAAGGCACATGACAACTTGTGTTTTGGCAAAGTATTCTAGGAAATCTCTTTGTTTTAAAAATGTGTCTCATAAAATTCTTTTTAGACAATTATAACTAGATAAAATATTATTTGTCACTGTAATTAGAAAGTATAATAATCCTAAAAAAAGTTGATTTAGCCATTTTTAAATATAACAAGGTCTCCATGACCATTTTGCTAAAGTATGAAGATATTGTTGTCATTTTCTCTAATAAATTTGATTTACGCTTAAACACATATGTGTTTACAAAGGCAATGGGGAAAATGCTATTAGACCACTATAAGGACGATCTTCTTATTGTCATTATACGCCCAACCATGATAACAAGCACTTACAAAGAACCATTCTCAGGTTGGATTGAAGGTTTGAGGTAAATCTCATTTTAATGAAATTTCTAATTATAATCTTTTCAATAGTTAATTTCCATTAATTTTTAGTAATTTACCTTTTCTTTATTCTGCCGTTTCAGAACAATTGACATTCCAATAATTGGTTATGGTAAAGAGAAAGTGGATTGCTTATTTGGCAATCCTCAGACAATCTTTGATTTGGTGAGTTTTTAGTATTTTAATAAAGTGATGAGAGCCAAGCTGAAAGATTAAGAGAAAAAAAAAACACCAATTCCATTACAATATTTTCTATCATATAAAATTTGGGAAAAAGAGCGATATCCCCTGTCGTTTGATTAAACTAATTAAAAATCCTCTTGTGTTTTAAAAAACGTTCAAACTCCTTAATTGTCAACTTTTATGTTAATCTTGACATTTTATCCTTGGAAGTTGTATGATGTGGGAAATATGAATATCTTTAATTATTTAATTATTTTTTTTTTTGAAGAATAATAAGTTTTCTATTGCTTTAATTTTTTTAATTAATTATGATTAAAAAATTATTCAATCAATTAAATAAATAAAGGTATTTATACTTCTAACGTCAAATAATCACCAAGAATAAAATGGTAAGATTAGTAAAAAAGTAGACACTGATGGTAATTTGCATGTATTTTAAAATAGGATTAATTATTTTTGGGTGACACATATTTTGATAAATTTAAAAAATATGACACATTTTTTAAAAATAAGCAAGGGGGTGATGATTCGTTAACTTTGTCGTTACCTTTAATGACAAAGTTTGATTTAATAAAAAATTTAAAAAAAAAAATTGTTTGATTATCAAAAAAAAAGGTTTGTTAATTAGACTTAGATATAATTTTTTTATAAATTTTTCTTTTAAAATTTAAAATAATTGAGTAAGAGCATAAACATATTTTGTAACTAATTGTAAGGATAAAAATAGTATTTTATAACTATTATAGAGGTAGAAATGTCATTTTATAATTAATTATAGGGCAAAAATATCATTTTGCAATTAATTTACTATTTTTATTAAATTTAGCGGAAAAGTTAACGGATTATTAACGGCCCCCTTGCCTGTTTTTGAAAAATGTGTTAATTTTTTTAAATTTGTCAGAACATTTGTCACCCAAGGATAATTAATCCTTTAAAATTTCAATTAATTTTGTCAAAAAATGGGGGAGATTTGCTCTTTTTCCCTACAAAATTTACATAAATTGATTTATGAAAATTATATGCAAATACCAGCGGACATGGTAGTGAACTCAATGATAATGGCAATGGTAGCAAATGCAAATAACCCATCATCTCAAATGATATATCATGTTGGCTCATCTCTAAGAAACCCAATACAACTCTTCAAAATCCCCGAGTTTTGTCTCTTGTTATTTTACTAAAAATCCATATATTGATAAATATGGAAATCCAATAATAGTTGGCAAGCTTAAAATACTGGATTTGCCTGCTAACTTTCACAGATACATTGGAATCCTCTATGTGTACCACTGAAGGTTTGTTGTAGCTAGGTTTAATTACATTGAATATTGCTTTTAGTTTATTGTGTGTAAATAAACCCTCTAGTTAATGTTCAATTATCATTAACTTTTGTACTCATATTTTACTTTTGTAATCTTTTTTTTTTTCTTATTTGAAAGTTATTAGAATTGGTGAATTTAGTCTTTTGCCGACGTTTTGAGGACATTTGTAATGACTGCAATCAAAGATTGAAGTTCGTCGTGCGGTTGGGATATCTTTACAAACCCTACATCCTGTGTTAGTTTATATGCATATTACTTATATACTATCAAATTGTTAGAGTTAGTTTTTACCAAGTTAATTTAAAATTAATTTCTGTGTTATAAATGGACAGCTTTGATGACACAAATTCGAAGAAGTTGCGAATTGCAATGAGAGAGAGTGCTTGGAGCTGGATTCATTTAATTTTGATCCAAAGGGCATTGACTGGGAAGATTACTTTTTAAATACTCACATTCCTGGCCTTTTGAGATATTTAGTCAAATCCAAATGACGAGGCAAGCAAGGACTTGGCTTAATAAGGATCTTCTTTTGGTCTAGTGAATTGAGGATTTCATTGAAAAATAAAAGGATTAAAGGCACGATACAGCAAGTCTGGGGTGGCACAAAGTGAGCCTTGCCCTTGCCCGTGCCCATATACGTAATAGGCTCAGATGAAACTAATTCCTGTATTTGAGGGACGAAATTGATCTTTCGTGTACTATCAATGAAGTTTCGGCTTCGTGTTGTTTAGCAAAGTTTAAAAACTGTGTATATAATAGATTAATAATTTTTTTTAAGAAAGATGATCTAATAAGCACCAATGCCTACTATATAGTGAGTAATTGGACATGTGATAGAATTTTACAACTCTTTATAAATAGTATTTAAGTTATAGATTAGTTAAATGTCATGTGATACTTTTGTACACTATAATTCTATAAGGTAAGTACCATTACCCACTAGATTATTACTCTCTTTTTTTATCTTCAAGAGAAAAGAAAAAATAAATAAATAAAAAGAATTAATTAAATATAAAAAGTTGGTATTATGACTTTAATTTTCTTTCTATTATTAGGCAGGACAATTAGAACTTCAATTTTTCTCCTATATATTAATAAGTCAGGGTGAATAGGAGAATATATATATATATATATATATGTGTGTGTGTGTGTGTGTGTGTGTGTGTGTGTGTGTGTGTGTTACGTACATACAAGTTTGTTATATGTGATCAAACCATTTATCTAAAATTCTAGCCCAACATATCTATAAACTCATATTGGATTATAGGCCAATAGCTCACACTACAGGCTATGGACATAAATTTGAGTGGTGCTTATTAGAAGTAGGGAAATTATCAGTTATATACCTTTAAATGTTACCAATCATTTGGTATACCCTAAGTTGATAAAACGCTTTTACCGTCCACCAATCCATTATCAACTGTTAGAATATCTGACGTCATAAGAGTAATATGGTTTTTTAACATAGAAGAACCTGTAATAAAAAATGATATGTCGTTTTTTTTAGTAAAATATATTACTTTACGAATGACATGTCATTTTACTGAAATATTACTATATAACATATCGTTGTACCGTAATGAATTTGTATGACATGTCGTCTTATATAAGGGAAATGACAACATTTTTTTTCTGACGACGTGTCGTTTATATTGAACATTAATGAATGAAATGTCGTTTAACTTGAAAGTTATTGGATGACGTGTAGTTTTGTTACTAAAAAAAACTAGTGTAACAAATGGAAACACGCGAAGCACGCACTAGGGTAATACCCAGTCCGAACAAATCTCTAGGTCGAGTCTGGATATCACTTGAGAAATTCGGAACTCTGTTTTATAAAAAATTTATTAAAAAATATTTTATTTTAAATATTTTTTATATATTTATTCAATATATTTAAAAATTTAAAGTTTATATTTCATGTTTAATTTTATTAAAATAAATAAAAATATATCCATAAATATAAAAATTTAAATTTTGTATATATAAAATTCGGGCTTAAAAACCCGAAAAAACGGCATGTTATTCTTTAACATTCCAGTGAATCGACGTGTCGTATGTTGTCATTCACTCAAATAAGATGATATTTCATACAATTATATTCCAGTGAAACGACATGTCATACACTTAAGTACTATTAAACCGACATGTCATACTATTATATTAAATGAAACGACATGTCGTTTTTATCACAGTTTCTCATTTGCTTGTTTCAAGGGCAAAATCGTTATTTTACCAAAATTCTGTTAACTTATTAACGATAACAAACGGTAGAGTGGACGGTAAATATTTATTATCAACATAGAATATACGAGTAGTATATATTAAAAATGTTGTAAAATAAATGATATTGAAACATTTAAGGATATATAGCTGATAAATTTTGCTGCATTGATCACCTAATGAAGCCTCTTATTTTAATTTACTGATTTATCCATGTGTAAAATTACATGAAACCCCACATGATTTTATCTTGCGAAAACACTTTACACCCACCAATTGTGTAGTTAGCTTCTTTTATTTTAATTATTATCATCATCTTTATAAAATATATATATATATATACACTATCATCGTCATCTCTCCCTTCTAAATTTAGCGGGGATATTTATTGAAAAAGGCAGGTGTCATTAGAAAATATTATTCAATTTAGTGTTTTTAAAGAATGTCAAAGAGATGGGGGTGTTGAATGGAAAATTGAGGTGTGTTCGTAGAGAGACTCTATATAATTTACAACTGCTCATCAACAATTTTGTTGGGCTAGAAATTTTGAAAGTAGTACTCGGATCCTGGAACTCAGCAAAATAATTTGCTTTACGCAAGTTATTATTATTATGTTAATTTAATTCCGTTTAATCGAATGGGGAGAATAAACACCTATTTCGAGTCTCTTAATCAATTTTTTTTCACTTTTATAATTCAATGGCGCAGGGCCGAAAGCCTGGAAGTTGCCACGCTATCTATGTAGAATTGTTGCTTGGGAAAATCTTAAATCTAGTAAGCTAATAATTAATTAGATACAAATAAAATCATGCATACTGTATATGTATTCTTTTATGAATCTTCTTATTGCTCCATATCATCACGCTAATATATAATATTTGGTAGCCTATATATCTTGAAATTTGTATGAACGTGTATCTTGGATGCGGATTCGGATGCGGATTCGAATATAACTATATCCGGATCCGTATTTTATTTAATATTAAATAAAAAATTAATTAAAAAATATATATTAAATTAAAAAAATCCTTAATCTTAGCTTACTTTCAAACACACACATTTTTATTTGTTATTTTTATGTTTGATTTATGGATTTATAGTGTTTTTTTTTGTTTTTTTTTTGTTTGATTTAAGTTATTTTTATTTGTGATTTTATAATGTTTTGTATGTTATGTTGAATTGTTAATTATTTAATTTTTGAATTTTGATTGAATTTTTTATTTTTAATTGAAAAATATATATTAAATTAAAAAAATCATTAACCTTAGCTTACTTTCAAACACACACATTTTTATTTGTTATTTTTATGTTTGATTTATGGATTTATAGTATTTTTATTTGTTATTTTTTTTATTTAAGTTATTTTTATTTGTGATTTTATAATGTTATTGTATGTTATGTTGAATTGTTAATTATTTAATTTTTGAATTTTGATTGAATTTTTTATTTTTAATTAAATTTTAATTATTGAATTTTATTTGTTAAATTTAATTTTTTTGCGGATCCGGATATTCTGAATATCCGCCCGCAATCCGTGCGGATATTATCTGCATCCGGATCCGCACAAAAAAATATAGATCCGAATGCGGATCCGGATGTAAAAATATTTATCTGAATTCGGATCCGGATTTTGCCATCCTTACTTGGAACTTTATCTATCAAACAAAATCTCGGATGTGATAATGAGGATCAAGAACAACATTGCATTATCACTTTTGCAATTTAATCGAGTATAATTCAACTGCTTATTCAGTCCATTATGCTTGTAGATGATATTTTGTTATTTTCATTAAAGTTGCATCTACCTTACTCGATGGCACTTTTGTATTAATTAGATACAACGTGTATCTTGAAATTTGCATCTACCTTACAAGTTTGTAAACGTAACGGAAATTGAAAGAAAAGGAAGGTAATATAATGTAAGATTTTATTAAGAATAATAACTTTTTTTTCTTTTATGGTAAGTGTAAAATTGGTAATTTACTTGTCAATTAACAGAAAAATAGTAAAATACAAGATTTTGTAATTATGTCATAGCAAAATGTTATGGTACAATATTTGTTGCACCTATTTATTATTTCATAATAACTTAAGTTAAAAAAAAGAAAATAACAAGGTAATTGACGCCAAACCCTTATTATAAATATATGTATGTTCTGAAGGTATTCTTGCCAAAATACATTTTTGTAAGTTTCTGTTTATCATTGTTACAAAATATTTATGTACTTTTGATGATACTTTGAACATCAAATGATCCATATAGACATTTCTACGCCCCTCTAATGTTCAATTTGATTAACCGATGTTGATAGAAATATAGAAATTAAATAGAACCTTTGAAAACTTGTAGCTAATTAAGTAATATTATGAAAAACATAAAGTGTAGTTGAGTGATAATAATTACCTGTAAAAAACGTAACGTAGTGAGAAACTTGTGATTAGAACGAAAAAAATCTTGTGATATATTTGTGATGAGGTAATTGAAATTTTGGTTACTTCCCACTTTTACCGACTTCCAAGCGAATGACAGTTGGATTTTTACTTTAAAACGTTTATTTCAATATCGGTTATAATATATATCAAGGGACGTTGTAATAATTAGGGGAAGTTATAATTTAAAATCAATTATAAAATCGGGAAGTTCAGTTCAGGGACTCTCCAAACATTAATTCAGCTTGACCATAAATCAAATCAAAAAGATACTATATTTAATTCAACTAATCTTCGCGAGCCTTCTACAGAAAATTAAAATAAAAGTACAACAAATTAATCTTCTTTCGGATGTCATCTTTAATTTTATTTGGGTAAAATATTTGATAAGTATAAAACTCGACCACTCAATTTCGAAAAAAGCTATCTGCACGAGACTAGATTACGTTTATTATAGCTGCATGGGTAATGAAAAGCACTCAAAGTCTAGCCAAATGTCCAGCCTAATATTAATTCTTTATTGAAAATACAGCCTAGCCATATTTATTTAAACGATTTTTTTTTTTTAACCAATGATAATGTTTAACGGATCAAAACCTTTATGAAGATAGCTAATATGATAAAGGACGTTGTAACACACGTCCCTCAATTATATACGGCACTCAAATACATTGTGCGGCATATAATCGATTTTTGGGAAAAACAAAATATTAAGAACTAATAAAATGTTAATAAAAACAATGATAAACCAGTGTTAATCTACCGGTATTGCTCTTGTATTTTGTTTGGATTATATTTAATTTTTTTAATTTATGCCAATGAATTCCAAATAATAAAAAATGCTTTCAAATAAATAAAAATAGCAGAACTATTTTTTTTTTAAAGTAGGAAGATAACTATAAGTTAAATTAACTTTTTTAAAAAAATTATAATTAAAATGAGCAGTTATATAAAAATTGTTTAAAAATCAATAGTTCTTAGAATATATTTCGAATTGAAGTTGAACAGTTGTATTTTAAAAATTATAGTATTAAAGTATTTAATAAATATTAGTTGTTGTAGTTTGAAAGTTATGTTAATATAATTTTTTATTTAAATGATAAAAAAATTATTATATTTTTAATAATTTTATTAAAATTATTATTTAAAAATTATATTTATTATATATTATTAATTTTTATTTTATAATTATAATTTTTCTTACTGTAATTATAATGTAAAATTACGTTACTTTAATTTCAAACGAAACTTTACTATCTTGAACAGACAAAAAGTACTACTTTTGTTGCGCGGCTGTCAAATGACGATCCAACGTGCACTGCATGCATACATTAGAGACCCTTTCAGTGTCTGTGTGCTCTGCGGTCGTAAGCATGCGCCCGACATGCAGACTTTTGCCGACCTATTGCAATAAAATTAAGAACATATGCACGTTGCTTTGCGCAGCAGTAAGCTAAACAACAATTGCCTATTAATTTCTCTCTCTTCTTTTGCCTTTTCTCTTTAATAAAGCCCAAGAAGAATTTTCCCTATATATATATACCTCATAGTAATAGGCTAGTATCGAGCTTTTTGTTTTGAAACTGATATCGGGCTATCACCTTTTAGTTTATCTAAATCTAATCAAAGTGAATGTCAATCTTATTTATGGGGCTATAACCTTTTGCTGCGGTATGATGTCTAATCACCTTTAATTTTTGTGTTAATTCCCCTTTTAGTTAATTGGATTTGTGGATTTTAATCGGATTCAATTGCGGTGCTTTATTAGAGTTGGTAAAATAGATGATAGGATCATATTTGTGTTCTATTAATTTTGTGCCATGTTAAATTTAAGTTAATTTAAATATAATTAATTTAATAATTATATTAAAATATTAAAATCTAAACTTAATATAAAAAATAAACTCAATAATTTACTTAATATCTATATATTTACTAAAATTTATATCAAATATATATATATATAACAATATTTTACATATTTATACTATTGAAGTTCTAAATCTATATAAATTTTTATAATTTCAACAACTAATTATAATACAACAATACATAAGTCTAATTCCATAGATCATAGTAATAAATTAATGATTAATAAAAATAAATATTATAATCTTAGAATAACGATAGCAAGAAGTTATAATTATGAGGTATCAATTATAACAAGCCATAAGTCAAACAAACAACTACGAAATACTAATTACGACAAATCACAACTACAGAAATATAAAACATTGATTATTAATCACGAAATAATTTTTATTAATCGCAACAATAGATACGGACATACAGCAAATGAGTAAAGTTAATTATGTCTCGAACATTGGCGAATTAAACAATTTGATCAAGAGTAATTGGATCTATATTATGTATAGTAGTGGACATTATATTTACTTCCAGAAATTGGAGACGTTCTTTTCTTGTAATTTTTTTTAATAAATTTATTAGTAGAAATGTTGTGAATTTGTAAATTATAGATAATTTAATAAGTGCCAACATAATTTTATTCGAACTACTAATGTTTTATTTACACTTGAACTACTAATGTTTTATGTTTACTTTTTATTCAAAAAATTTTACAAATATACTTTGGCTCACGTGGTATTGATGGCTCACGGGCTACATGCTAGCACACTAATAAAGTATAATTATAACGCGCCTTTTACATGCTGTGTTTTCAAGATCCACGAGCCTAAAACTTAAAGCCCGGCCCGACCATGTATGTACCATGCCACGTGCCTTATTAAAAACGTGCTTGTGTCGTGCCGTGCCACGTGATGTTCTGCCCATTGGCTACATTTACAACAATTTAGAAATTAATTTAAAATAGAAAATATAATCGTATCATTGGTCGAATAAATGGGTCAAAAATTTTAATCCTAACCTAACACTAAAAAAATCTTATTGATTTAGATCCCGAATTATTTAATAATCATGTCAAATTTAAAAACTCATATGATGTTAAATAATCAAACCATGTTAAATTTTATCAATTCTATACTTTATTATATATGGATCTGTACTGTAGGGTTTATAGTTCGACTAATAAATATTTGTCAGGTATGTAGTCGCACACAAAATTAAAATTTTAAAATTTGTATTAATTAGTTAGACTTTACCAAACTTTCTACATTTTTTTAAAATAATAATTAACTCAGACTCTACAAATTAAAAAAATTAACCCTTTATTTTATCTAAAGTGGGATATTATCAAGGTTGTACAATAGTTTGTGTACTTTCCTCTCGAGAAACCCACTGGCTATTTTTACTATAGATAGTTAAATTATTTCTTTAATTATAGCCTATATAGATTGTTAAATGATTTATTTAATTATAGCCTATACTAGCGCATTCATCATATCTTCTACCCATTGTGCTAAAATTTTTAAGATATTCTCTACTTTTAGGATTGTTATTAATTAAATTAAAGTGTTGCACTGCTAACAATGCCGTGTACATGCATGCATGTATGAGAATGGTTCAAGAATACATTATTCCATTCAATGGATTTGCATATCACAATATCGTTAACCTTTTTTGGAAGAACGTGTTTTATATATAAATATGTGGTCGATGAAATACTTCAAAAGTTTCGTTCTTAGTTTCTAAATCCGAGAAGTCAATGGAAGAATTCTGGCTCGATTAACTTATGTGCGTGTGTAGATATATATTTTATCCAAATTAAAATTTGATTTGAAAAGTGGGTATAGAGATGATAAAATCTCTTTTCGAATGAACAAAAAATCTGAGGTATGATTCCCGCCACACAGATAATACAAATAGAGATTGAGATACGGTCAGGTTTAATAATAAAAATATCTTTTATTTTGAATAATACTTTCATATTGCATGCTAATAAAAGAAAATAATAAAACATAATTTTTTATGTTAGAATTTGTTTTAAAAAACGTTGATCATTTTCAAAATTATAATCAATAAGCACAAGAAAATTTAATTATGCTTTTTTTTTTTTTTGAGGTATTACACGAAGGCCAACTTAATTTATTTCCCACCTTTGTCGGCAAGCATGGACCATATACAAATTTTCATGCTTAATAGCTAAGGCTGCTGCAATGACTTCTACATAGTAATTAAGTAAAATATTTTTTAAAAAAGACATATATATCTTTCTTTTAATTCAAAAATGATTATACAAATTATAAAATATGATCTAAAAAGAATTTTATGTGTCTAACAAAGATAGCGTTTGTGTTTTTATCTTAAATCTGAATGGGTCTAAATATTATTGAAATTTAAATAGGTCTAAATATATGTGAGTAAAATATGTTTGTTTTTTTATTTTTTGACATCTGAGTATAAGTAGTAATTTGTTTATTTTTATAAACTTAGAACATCTTAAATATGATATTTTTACACTTATGACTTTAAAAATGTTATATATACTTGAAATTTAAATAGGCATACATTTACCGTGTTTTCAAATACAACAATATTTATATGTTATAAATGTTTATAAGATAAGCATTTGATATATAATTCATGAAAAATAATTTGATAACATTATTTTTATAATTTAACATAATATTTATACATAACAGAGTTGTTATATAGTAATATTTTTTAAAAAAATTCAAATTGAATGAACGTTAAGTATTTAATACTAAGTAAAATTTAATATCAAGATGGATTTTAATATGACATATAATAGTTAGATATGAAATAAATATATTTAATAAGGATATTTGTGATAAAAAAATTAATTTTTCATTACGATATTTTATCATTCAAATAAAAGTTAAAAAATTTTATTTTTTTTTATAATTAAGATAAAAAAAAATCTTACAATAAGACTACAAATAAATAAACAAACAAGTTAGAACATTAAAATATCTTAAATTAAACTAATTAAGATTTCTAACATAAAAATAAACAAACCTAAATCTCTTTATAAACTTTTCCCTTTATTTCATTACTTTCACAAATTTTACCTTGAACATTCCTAACACTGGCTGAGAAACCTCTTAATTTCATATATAGTAATATTTGAAAAAAATACAAAGCATGTTGTTTTAAATTACCTCGAAAAGGAAAAACATCGGTGTTCACATTTGGTTTAACTCCCTGCCAATCGAAATGGTGTCACTTGGGCCCCGGATTTCGAAGCCGACCTCAACTTGTCACACTAAACCTACAGCGAAGAAAATAAAAGATCACGTGTTCTTTTCGTAGATGTTGCAAACGATGACAAAACGACATGACGTGTACAACAAATTTGTATACACTGACAATTGTTGTTTTGCACACGCGTTATTCATGCAGTATTAAAATTTTTTCGGTTTCAACAGCTAGAAAAGGACAGCAATAATAATGGAAAAAAATTAAACAAATTTTTTTGTGAAGTATATGCGCTTTTTGCACTACAGTTGCATTATTTTATAAATGCTTCCACTTCCTCCACACAAATCCTCACCCACTCTCCACTTTCTTTCTAAATAGCTACCTTTCAACCTGCAACTTCTCCGTTCTAATTTTAATTTCTCTTCTCTGTTTTATCATAGAATGGAGCTATTTGATTATTCTTCCTTGTGGTTGCAACCCTTTCGCAACACCTTAAGCTTCATGTTTTTCACATTCACGATTTTGTTTTCTTTGTTTTCTTTGATGATCTTCGTGCTGAGGCTGAAACCCTGGTGCCAATGTGATGTTTGCCGGAGCTATATCACGTTCGGTTGGTTGAAAGATTTCAATAATCTTTGCGATTGGTACACTCATCTTCTTGCAAAATCACCAACTGGGACAATCCATCTTCATGTTCTTGGCAACACCATCACATCAAATCCTGAAAACGTTGAGTACATTCTCGAGACAAGATTCGATAATTACCCAAAAGGGAAGCCCTTCTCAGTAATCTTGGGTGATCTTTTGGGTCGAGGTATTTTCAACGTTGACGGCGATTCTTGGAAGTTTCAAAGGAAAATGGCAAGTCTTGAGCTCGGTAGCTTTAACATTAAAATGTATGCATTCGAGCTTGTGACGGCTGAGATTCGTTCCAGGCTCATTCCTCTCTTGTCATCAGCTGCTAATAAACAAAACAGCATCTTAGATCTACAAGATGTGTTTCGTCGATTTTCATTTGATAATATTTGCAGATTCTCCTTCGGTTTAGACCCCGAATGCCTCAAGTTAAATCTGCCTATTTCAACTTTTGCGACAGCATTTGATCTTGCATCGAAACTGTCAGCAGAACGAGCATTGGCGCCGTCGCCAGTTGTGTGGAGGATCAAGCGGCTACTGAATATAGGCTCCGAGAAGCAGCTCAAAGGAGCAATAAAATTGGTGAATGAACTAGCTGAGATGATGATACATCAACGGCGCCAAATGGGCTTCTCCAACAAGAACGATCTCTTATCAAGATTCATGGCCTCCATTGACGACGATAAATATCTTCGAGACATTGCTGTCAGCTTCCTATTGGCTGGTCGTGACACTGTGGCCTCAGGGCTCACAAGCTTCTTCTGGTTGCTGTCTCAACATCCTGAAGTTGAATCAGCAATCAGAAACGAGTCAGATAAAATCATGAAGCCAAATCAGGATCTTGTCAGCTTTGAACAATTGCGAGAATTGCATTACTTAAATGCCGCCGTATACGAGAGCATGAGACTGTTTCCTCCTGTGCAGTTCGACTCCAAGTTTGCTCAAGAAGATGATATATTACCGGATGGTACGTTTGTAAGAAAAGGCACTAGGGTTACATATCATCCGTACGCAATGGGTCGCATGGAGCGGATTTGGGGCCCGGATTGTTTAGAATTCAAGCCTGAAAGGTGGCTTAGAAATGGAAAATTCGTGCCCGAAAACCCATTTAAGTACCCAGTTTTTCAAGCTGGGCATAGGGTTTGTTTGGGCAAGGATATGGCTCTAGTGGAGATGAAAAGTGTGGCTCTTGCAGTTGTCAGGAAGTTCAATATCCGGGTGTCCGATCCAAATCAGGCTCCACGGTTTGCTCCCGGTCTGACTGCCACCGTGAGAGGCGGCTTACCGGTGATGATTCAAGAAAGAGGAGACTAGCTAGCTACCCAATTTCTTGTACCAATGCGACAACCACATTATTGTTAGATCATGCAAATAAATACTCGCATCGGAAAATGATCATGTTCGTTGTGCATAATTCCAAAAGGGCCAAACGGTTTAATGTCGTTTTGGGATTTTTGTAATTTGTCAGTGGTTGACTTTATCATATTGTACATATTTGCTAGGATATATGTGCTAGAAATGTTCTAAATTTTATTAAAATCTAGAATAGGTTAAAAGATAATATATATATATATATATATATATATATATATATATATATATATATATATATATATATATATATATATATATATATATGTTAATGCACTATTTTTTTTAACTTATTTTTCTGATTAGAAAACCATCCTATATGTCTAGTTAGGCCAATATATGGTTTTATATAGTTTTTATGCTTTTTTTAAACCTTTTTTTTTTTTTTGGTGTAGGGAAGGCTTTGATGTATAATGTAAATTATTGTAAACCGCAAGTCAGTAAATTCAGTTATTTTTTAAAAATAAACCTCAAATCAATAAAATATAATGAAAATAAAATTAGTATAAAATATAAAACAATCTTTAAAGAAGATAAAATAAGAAGCTAATAATAATATTCATTATTATATGAGATTAAAAGCTTAGAATATCCATTATTATATGAGATTTTTTAAAGTTTCAAGGACATTTCACATCCTTTTCTCTACCGATCATTAATATATTTTCTTTTAATGATAGGATGTGAGAAAAGTTTAAATTAATTTTTTATTTTCTTTTTTTAATTTAAATTCAGATAATCAGAAAAATAAAAATTCTCAAAAACCATTCCCCCAAAATCCGTGGGCTGGAATTGATGATTTGATAACATGGAATGAATATTTTTATGGAAAAGTGTTACAAGATTAACAGATTAATGATGAACAATAAATCAAGTAACATGTATCAATTAATTACAACAAATGATAGTAATAGTAGTATAATTTGAAATATATACGCCTGGTGAAAGTCATATTCTAATCTAATTAGCTGTTCTAGGCGCCTTTGTCCTTTTCATCTTATGTGAAACTAGTTTTCTAATTTGTGGTGGTTATAGAGGTTTTTTCTGTTTGTCTTATTTTATTTTAGGGTGTATTTTACCTTTAATTAAGAATTCAATCTCCAAGGTGCAGATTAAGAAATTTTTAAGTTGCATGAGATCGATAACCCTCAACTTAGGAGTATGAGTCAAATCTCATATGCCTTTACAGTATTTTTCCATTTTTTTTTATAATTATCTCTAAATTGAACTTGGATGGTCAATAGAAAACAATTGTTTAAAAGTCATATGGCAAGCCTTTGGAAAAAAAATATAATTTTATAATTTACTATAACAATGTATTTATAAATCGATTTTATTATCTATAATGGATCTATTTGATGTACTAATTTTTTGAATGAATTGAAATTAATCTTTCTTTTTTTTAAAAAAAAAAAATGTCATATGTAACTCATAAAATTTAATTTAAATTAAATTGGGTAAAGTTGACAGACTAATATATAATTCGGTCGTTGTGATAGTGAAATCGGTAAAGGAGCGGCACTCATCATGTTCAAAACAAGTGTATGAGATACAGCTGCTGTATTATAAGCGGAAGCGGACCCTCAATATAAACTTTCTCTTGATGTGACAACGAAGTTATGCACAAATTCTGATTAATTAATTTTGATGATTGTTAGTTTCTAGATCTCCAAGACGCGTTTCCCACGTTTTAAATAACAAGAAACAATGAATGTAGTCCGTACATACATGGCTGTTTAAGATTGGCGGCACATATAATACAATAATATTATATATTATATATTTTTTATTTTAAATAATTAATTAATAAATAATATATGATAAGATAATATAATTAATTTATTTTAATTTAATTAATTAATTAATTAATAAATATTATATTATTTAAATAATTATTTAAAATAAAAAATTTAAAATTTATAATATTAATCTATATAATATTACGTGGCCGTCACTCATATGAGGTTGTAACTAGCCGCCCGCCATTTCTAGCTCCTGTCAACTTCACTATCCACAAGAGACGTGTGATTTGTTATGAACAATCTTTCTTTGATATTTTTTGTTTTAATATTTTATTTAAAGAAACAGCATCTGACTTGAGAGAAACCAAATACAATTCCTCTTCTTCTATTTATGTAAGATACTCAAAACTTAATTTATGAATTAAGAGATAAATATGTGGGGTTTTATATAGTATAATAGTTAAATTCAAGTACGAGTAGACTCATATTATCTTTCTGTAATTTAACAAAGAATAAGTAAAAAGATTAACTTATAATTACATGTAATAAGAAAAATATCAATTTCACATTGATCGGCAAAGAATAATTTTTGGATAAAAGTGTATAAACTTAGACAACTCTTAATTATTGAGTTAAGTTTTGAGTATATGTTTGATTCATAATTTCTAAATGATATCAAAATCAGATCATGCTCTAGTGAGGCCCAATTTACTTTTTCACATGCAAGAAAAAAAAAATGATTGAACTAACCTAACAGAAGTGTTAGGGATATTATTGACATTTTGTGAGATTAAATTTTATGCTAAAGTTTGAGTATGAGTTAGACCAATGAAATGCTATGTAATATCGAAATCGTATACACACACATACGTGAAGCACCTACACATTATTTTGCCTCAACCTACGTGTGACAAGGTTGATAGGGAAAAATAGATGGCCATGACGATCAGTCCATCACCGTCTTAATATGACGAGGATCATCAATTATTAAAAAATTCTGTTAAAATTAATTGAATTTATCTCTTACGATAGATCAAAAATTTTGAAAGAGTTGAACTCGTTCATTTAATTAATATGTCAAAAAAAGTAATATACAATAATATCGTTCCAGTTAAAAGATTATGACATTTGATGTTCCTAATCCTTTACTTTGACTAAGCCACCAATTCATTTAAGTTCAAATTAGTCGGTAGGCCGTCTAATTGCCGGTTGTCTTAAGATAAATATAGAAATAATCGAACTAATTTCGCCTTCGAATCTAATAAATAAATTGAGGTGAGGCACCGTGTTAAAAGTAGCCGACCTTCTTGGCAGCAAACCATATTTAACATGCTTTCCTTTTTCTTTAAAGTAGTTTTATAAACTTTCAACTCATTCTTTGAAAAGATCAACTTCAATTCTTCAATTTATCAAGATAATCTTTAATTTATTCTCTAAAAATATAAAAATATTAATTTATTTTCATTTATTATATATATATATATATATAGAGTGATTTTCTAATCACAAATCTCTGACTTTAATGCAGTCAGTGATAAATTAAAAGACAAAAAAAATGCAATAAAATCTGTATTTTTTTTGTCTTTTAACTTATTCCTAATTTTATTAAAGTTAAGGATACATAATTGGAACATTTCTAATATATATATATATATATATTGTGTTTCTATAGAACCTGATCATATTAAAGTCAGGATAAACTAAAAGACAAATAAACTTAAATTTTGATGTACTACAAGATAAATAAATATACTTAGAGTTTATATTTTTTTATCTTTTAACTAATCCTTGGTTTTATTATGATCCCCGATTTGAACATTTATATATAATTATTCTCTAATAAGAACATTATCATTTTAACAAAGTGAAGATGACACTAATAGGTAAAAAAAAACACATATTTTAATATGTTAATAGAAAAAACTCAATTTTTAGTATATTGAAAATTGTATTTTAATTTCTAATATATTGAAAACTACATTTTTTTATATATTAATATATTAAAATTTATATTTTTGTTTATTAGTGCATCCTCACTTTGCTAAAATATATATGTGTATTTGTGAGCATGTCACTAAAATACAAAAACATACAAATTTCAATATATTAAAAATTATATTTTTTATTTGTAAGAGCATCCTCGTTTTATATATCAATGCATTCTCATTTATCCTCATCTTCTGGATGGATGATGATGATGATGATTATTGTTACACTTTTGAAAAATAAATTAAAGATTATCATTCAATCTATAAGATGAATTGAAGTTTATCCTTTTCGAAAACAAAACTTCATTATAATTGATATGGATGTATGGCCAGCTAATTAATATAAAAGGCGTGCATATAGAGATAAGCTAATAATGCTTACCATTCTCTTTTGCAACAGAAGGACAAAATAATTACTCCTTGAGTTACAGTAAAGATGAAATTAGGAAGAGTTTTATGTCAAAACATTTTTACCGTTGGAGGAGACTAGTTCCAGTAACCCAATTGTTTCTGTCAAATTAAAAGTTCCAAGAAAGAAGTTATGTAATTAAAAGAATTTCTATTGTAAGATATTTACATATTCAAAACTATTCTATAATTACTTTAATCAGCTAGCTAGCTAGCTAGTCTCCTCTTTCTTGAATCACCACCGGTAAGCCACCTCTCACGGTGGCCGTAAAACCTGAGCGGACCATGGAGCCTGATTTGGATCCGAAACACTGATGTTGAACTTCCTGATATGTAACCTAGTGCCTTTACGTACAAATTTGCCTTCTGGTAGTATATCATCTGCTAGAGCAAACTTTAAATCGAACTGCACAGGAGGAAACATTAACAGCCCCATGCACTCATATGCGGCTGCGTTTAAGTAATGCATTTCTCGTAATTGTTCAAAGCTTCCAAGATCTTAAAAGAGCAGGATCAACAGCTTCTTGCATATTTGCACATGTTTCAATTTCTTTATTGTATTGTGCAAATGTTTGCTTTAATGCACATAAAACGCAGGTATCTGGATTACTGTGATTGGGACTACAATCTGATGTGCTCATTAATTTCTCTCCGAATTCACTTGCATGCCAAAGAGACTGCATTATCACATAATCAACAAATATTTCAAGGCCAACCAAAAAAAAAAAAGTGACCATCATTCAAATTAGAAATTGACAAGAATTCACCCATTTATAGAATGTTACCCTGTTGACTAGTCAAATTAAAACAAATGGTTTGAAATAAAAAACACATGGTTTGAACTCAAATTGGAGGTGGTTGAACTCAAAAGCAAGCATAAACGCATAATACATAAAGCAATGTAGTTCAAGAAAGGATAGAACATAGCGTTTAAAGTGGATAAATCCGGTAACCTTAGGCTCCTCTTTTAAATTAATATAAAAGAGACCGTTAAAAATTCATGTCTACACTATATTTCATATAATAAAGATTAGACTGATCTATACGTTATGGGAGTTTGTTAAAAATATTATCTCATGTCAACTAAAATAATTATTGAGTTAATAATATAAACTTGAGGTTGCAAACTCAACTCCTTAATTAGTTTTTAAATTCATTTTAGGTAGTTTTTGTAATGAGCTAGGCATTGGACTAAAATTTAATAAAAAATTTTGTAAGAATAATGATAAAATTACAATACTTTATACAAATAAATATATGCAAATTAATATAATATAAGAAATTTGTTTATATAAAAATATTACGAATCTATAAAATTAAAAAAAATTATTATTATTATTATTTAATTAATTTATTCATGTTATATTAATTTATATAAAATAATTTATAATTTCAAAAAATTTGGTGACTGACGTAATTAATTCAGCCGCCATGATAGGAAAATCCAAAAAGGGTAGTTCTTATGTTCAAATATAAGCTTTGCTTGACGTGACAGCGCACTTATGAATAAATTCTGCGGACTTTTGACGGTTGTTACATCTCTCTCTAATACACGTTACCCACGTTGTAAATAAGCCAGAAACAAACACGATAAGCTCGCTAATTTCATTAAATATATACCAGCTAAGCTGAGATAATTCAATTCCACATTTCCTCCAAATGAATACACTGTTCTCTCTTGGACCACCGTTTTTCTTACAATTATCTGAATGCATGCATGCGGTCCATACGTATACATAGCAGTTCAAGTGTTGGCGAGCACAGCATAATATTGTGTGGCCGTCGGTCATATGAAGTCGTAATCACCCGCCCGCCATTGCTAGGTCTTGTCAACTTCACTATCTACAAGAGACGTGTAATTTGCTATGAATGATCTTTCTTTGATTTATTTTGTTTTTAAATATTATATTTAAAGACACAACTCTTGACTCTAGAGAAACCACATACGAGTAGTTTTCTTCCACTTCTTTAAGAAAGTCAAACTTAGCTCGACTGTGAGTTAAATTTGTGCAGTTCTACATAGTATAATAGTCAAACTAAAAACCGAGTGGGCGCACATACTATCTTTCCATGATCTGGAAAAAGGAACAGGTAAAAAGATTAGCCTATACATTTGAGGGAATAAGAAAAATATAAACTCCCAATTGATCGACTGTAAATAATTTTTAGGTAAAGTGTATTAGCTAGTCCTGATTCTTGAACTACGTTTTGAATATGAGTTAGGTTCATGGCTTCTAAATGTTATCAAAATCAGATTATGCTCAAGTGCGGCCAACATTATCCTTGCACATGGCAAGGATTAAAACAAATAATTGACCTATATGTAACAGGAGTTTGAGGGACATTATTTTACAATGACTAAGAATAAATCCTAAGCTAGTGTTGAGATGAATTCATCCGTTAAGATTGATAAAAAAATTTATAAAGAGTTGAACCCATAAATTTAATTAATATTACAAAATTTCAATCAAAATACAAATGTGAAAAAAAAAAAAGTGAGATATAGGGTATGTTTGAGATTAAAGTTTTGTAGAAAAAAATTATAATTATAAAATAAAAATTAATAATATGTAGTAAATATAATTTTTAAATAATAATTTTGATAAAATTATTAAATATATAAAAAATTATATCATAAAATAAAAAAATATATTAATATAACTTTTAAATTATAACAATTATTATTTATTAAATATTTATTATTATAACTTAAAAATTATAATTATCCAACCTCAATTTAATATGATCTTATAACATCCTTTCCAATAAAAAGATAATGGCATTTGATGTTCGTAATACTTTACTTTGTCTAAGTCACCAATTCATTTAATTCCAATTTAGTGGTGGGGCTGTCTAATTGCCGCCTGTCTTAAGATAAATATAGAAATAATTGAACTAATTTCGCTTTATATTCCAATAAAGAAACTGAGGCGAGGCACCATGTTAGAAGGTGCCGACCTTAATGACAAGATTTACCATATTTAACATGTTTTCCTTTTTCTTTAACGTAGTTTATATGCTTTAATTTTAACTCAAACTTTTTAAAAACAAAATTCCATAATGATTGATGTGACGTACGGCTAGCTAACTAGTATAAAAGGCCTACGTAAATGGGTGCTGCTAAAATTCACGATGATGTATAAGACGGGTTAAAATTTTCTCCTACTAATTTTTTATTTTTTAATAATTAATTAAATATGTATAATTATTAAAAGAAATTAACATAATTATCATATATTTAATTAATTATTAAAAATTAAAAAAATTCTTGTCATAAGATAATAATAGTTACTATTCTCTTTTATAACAAAGGACAAATTAAATAATTACTAACTTGAATTATATATAATAGATGAAATTATCAACATTTTATTTCTAAACTTTTTTATTCTCGAAGGAGACTAATTCCAATAGAATCTTCTCCCAGTCTTTTTTTTTTTCTCTTATTCCATCCTAATTTTTTTAAACTAATAAAAACTAGTTTAATTATAAATAATGAAATAAAATTAAAATTAAAATTAAAATTTTAATTATTTATTTTAATAAGATGAAATAAAAAATAAAAAAATAAGAAAATATTCTAATTCATTTCAATAATCCAACTGTTTCGGACAAATAAAAAGTTACAATAAAGAAGTTATCCAATTAAAACAACGTCAAAATATTTACATATCCAAAACTATTCATCATATCTAGCATTAATTACTTTGTGTGCAATCTATTCTAGCGCCACTTTAGTTCGCTAGCTAGCTAGTCTCCTCTTTCTTGAATCATCACCGGTAAGCCGCCTTTCACCGTGGCAGTCAGACCGGGCGCAAACCGCGGAGCCTGATTAGGATCCGCAACCCGAGTGTTGAACTTCCTGATAACTGCAAGAGCCACACTTTTCATCTCCACTAGAGCCATATCCTTGCCCAAACAAACCCTATGCCCAGCTTGAAAAACTGGGTACTTAAATGGGTTTTCGGGCACGAATCTTCCATTTCTGAGCCACCTCTCAGGCTTGAATTCTAAACAATCCAGGCCCCAAATCCGCTCCATGCGACCCATTGCGTACGAATGATATGTAACCCTAGTGCCTTTTCTTACAAACGTACCATCCGGTAATATATCATCTTCTTGAGCAAACTTGGAGTCGAACTGCACAGGAGGAAACAGCCTCATGCTCTCGTATACGGCGGCGTTTAAGTAATGCATTTCTCGCAATTGTTCAAGGCTGACAAGATCCTGGTTTGGCTTCATGATTTTATCTGACTCGTTTCTGATTGCTGATTCAACTTCAGGATGTTGAGACAGCAACCAGAAGAAGCTTGTGAGCCCTGAGGCCACAGTGTCACGACCAGCCAATAGGAAGCTGACAACAATGTCTCGAAGATATTTGTCGTCGTCAATGGAGGCCATGAATCTTGATAAGAGATCGTTCTTGTTGGAGAAGCCCATTTGGCGCCGTTGATGTATCATCATCTCAGCTAGTTCATTCACCAATTTTATTGCTCCTTTGAGCTGCTTCTCGGAGCCTATATTCAGTAGCCGCTTGATCCTCCACACAACTGGCGACGGCGCCAATGCTCGTTCTGCTGACAGTTTCGATGCATGATCAAATGCTGTGGCAAAAGTTGAAATAGGCAGATTTAACTTGAGGCATTCGGGGTCTAAACCGAAGGAAAATCTGCAAATATTATCAAATGAAAATCGACGAAACACATCTTGTAGATCTAAGATGCTGTTTTGTTTATTAGCAGCTGATGACAAGAGAGGAATGAGCCTGGAACGAATCTCAGCCGTCACAAGCTCGAATGCATACATTTTAATGTTAAAACTACCGAGCTCAAGACTTGCCTTTTGCCTTTGAAACTTCCAAGAATCGCCGTCAACGTTGAAAATGCCTCGACCCAAAAGATCACCCAAGATTACTGAGAAGGGCTTCCCTTTTGGGTAATTATCGAATCTTGTCTTGAGAATGTACTCAACATTTTCAGGATTTGATGTGATTGTGTTGCCTAGAACGTGAAGATGAATTGTCCCAGTCGGTGATTTTGCAAGAAGATGAGTGTACCAATCGCAAAGATTATTGAAATCTTTCAACCAACGGAACGTGAGGTAGCTCCGGCAAACATCACATTGGCACCAGGGTTTTAGCCTCAGCACAAAGATCAAGAAAGAAAACAAAGAAAACAAAATTGTGAAAGTGAAAAACATGAAGCTTAAAGTGTTGCGGAAAGGTTGCAACCGCAAGGAAGAATAATCAAATAGTTCCATTGATGTAGAAGTAGAGAAGAGAAATTAAAATTAGAATGAAGAGGTTGAAGGTTGAAGGTAGCTATTTAAAACGAAAGTGGAGAGCGAGTGAAGAATTGTATGGAGGAAATGGAGTCTTTTATAATATATATATATATATATATATTGATAATGTAACCGTAGACCATATTGGCAAACGGTCTATTTATTTAATTCAGATTTATTTTTACATGTTGCTTTCCTTTTCTAGCTGGTGACACTTGATCACACCGTAAAGAATTTAATATGGCATGAATAAACGCGTGCGCAAAATAAACAACGGTCTCTATTCATTTGTTGTATACGTCATGTCGTCTTGTCTTCATTTGCAACTTACGAAAACAACACGTGATCTTTCATTTTTCTTCCCGGGTTATTTTTAATACTTCCCCTGACGTTTGGGGTAATTACCTATGTGTCCGATTTGGTAAGTTTTTTTGTAGTCTCACCTACCTCCCCTACTATTCGGATGAATACATATTGATCGTTTGTGCTATATTGAAATGACCAAAATACCCTTTTGGGTTAATAAGCTAAGGATAAATAGAATTTGGTACCTAAAATTTGATAACAATAAAAGTGTAATGAAAATATCTTAAATAACCAATTAAATTACAAAGGTACATTGTCCAATAAAATTATGAATTTTTATTTTTAAAAAATTCAAATATGCTAATATTGCTATTGAAAAAAATCAAATCAAATTACAAATATCCTTACAACAATAATTACTATTATTAATATAACGATTGCAATTACTATTATAATTATTAATCATCATCATTATTATTATTTTAATGATAATATTGGCAGTTTTGATTTTTTTAAAATAAAAAATTATGATTTTATTAATCAGTGTATATTTATAATTTGGTAGGAGTATTCAAGACTTTCATTCTACTTATAAGTTGCTTGCCGTTAGAGGGTCTCTACAAGTCTATATATTATTTGATTTCTTTCCCCCCATAAGATCAATATCACAACTAATGAGGTCCGCAAGTTTCACAAATAACGACAAAGAAATCTCAAGCTATGCATGTTCTAATGTTTGCTTCTTTGAAGCTTGTTCTTTTCTCCTCCATCTTTACTTACTTCTTTGAGTTATTTTTACAATTTACTAACGGTCAATATGTATTCATATTAACGATAGGAGAGATAAGTGGGAATAAAATAAAAATTCATCATCTAGGTATAATTATGCCAAACTTATGGGAGATATTTAAAAATAACCCTTTTCTCCCCTCAAGTTATAGTGTGATAAGTTGACGTCGGCTTGGAAACCAAGTGCGCGACATATTATTTCGGCTTTTTATGTAACCAAATTGTGCTCATTGCAGATAATCAATGACGTGTTCTGTAACATTTAATATGAAATTCAGAGGCTTTCCGCTTATGGTAGGAATACAATGTACTAGCTCGTATATTCGCAAATTCCCAATTGAATTATACTCTTTTTCTCTATATGTTTTTTCTTTTAATCTGTACGTTAAATTACAACATTTAATTATGTGATTAGAATACTTATTATCAGTGGCAAAGTTAGGAACTTATTTCAACCCCGGCTAAACTAAAATAATGGTTACAAATTGTTATATATATAGAGAAATTATTTTAGGGATTAATATGAATATTGTTTATTTTATTAACAATTATGAAAAAAAAATTATAGAGGACCAACGTGAAAAGTGCTTTACCTTTTTACCGTATATGAGAAATATTTTTAAAAGTAATAAGCCTAAAAGATAATTTCCAAGGGCTACCCTCTGCCACTTTGGATATCCATCTCTAGTTTGTTAAAAAATTATCCTTACTTTGTTATGGTTGTATGGGGGAGGGTCCTTCTTCATTTTTTATATTGTGTTTATTTACTAATAATCGACATAAAAATTTTGAAATCAAGATCAATGATTCATTTTCTTATAAAATTAAGGTTTAGAATCAAAATCAAAATACTATGAAACTCACAAATTTGAGAATCATTCATATATATTCTTAAAAAAGGGTTGGGAATAAGACTCTGATTCTAAGAAATACTCATTTTACTTCATTAGATTTTTATAATCTATATATTACCCTCAATTAAGTTCTGAAAATACTCAAACTTTTTATATTATTTACAAATAAGTCCTCTATTATTTAAAAACAATAATAATAAAAATAATTTAATTTATTGATGTCATTATTATTATATTAACATTATTGTTATTAAAATTTATTAATTTTATTATTTTAAATATTATTTATCATTGTTATTGTCATTAATGCCATCATCATAATCATCATCATCATCATCACCATCACCATCACCATCATCATTATTGTTATTATGATTATTATTATTACTAAAATGTATTAAATTTATTATTTTAATTATTATTAATTATTGTTATTATTATTTTATTAATATTATCGATATTAAAATTTATTAATTATTATTATTATTTAATGTTGTCATCATCGTCATTACCATCATCATCATCATCATTACTAATTTATTATTTATTATTATTATTATTATTGTCATTAATTTCATTGTTATTATTGTTGTTGTTGTTGTTAAAATTTATTAATTCTATTGTTTTAATTTATATTGTTGTCATTATTATTTTGATTTTATTCTTATTATTGTTATTATTATAATAAATAGCATTTTAATAACTTGTAATAATTTATTTCGATTATAAGAAAAAGTAAACACATCAATTGGAATATAGTCCATGTTAATTTTAATTCTTACAGTTTAAGTAAACAATTTATTTTAATTCTTATTCTTTATTTTTTATTTTAGCCCATTCTCATTTCCAATTAATTAGTAAACGCACCATGAGTGTCTTGGGAGCGGATTTGAGTCATTGCATTTTTAATTGGAGTTATTGTTTTTCCCATGTGGATCTAGGCGTTGTTTTTCTATAAATCTATGTTTCGTGTTTAAATCTTGTTAGGATAGGTACCCCTCGTTTAGGAAGAGTTCTTTTATTTTATGGTATGCAGTGTACTTGTAAACTATTGCTAGAAAGTATGAGATTTTTAAGGTTACGTTGAACATCCCAAAATCTTGAGATTTTTAGCATAATGTTAAACATCCCAATCTTTTATCTTAGATTTTATTGTATTTTTAAAAAAATAATAATAAAAGAAGAGGAGATGAAATGAGAAAAAAGATAAAAAACAATGAATTTCATGTCAAATTAAATAATAAAAATATAATTAATTTTTTTTTTCCTCAGTTTCTTTCTCCCTCTCTCCTTTTCATTCATATTCTCTCTTCTCATTTCTTCTAACTAAATATGGAGTATTTAATCAAAATGAAATAATATAATAATAAACTCAATTAGAATATGTGACAACTAATTTAACATAAAATAATACAGCCGATATGAAAGCAAAATTCTAAAAAGAGTAGAAGTCATTTTTATATTCATATATATATATATATATATATATATATATATATATATATTTTATGTGACAATGAAGATACATCAGGCGACAGTTGTGTAAAAATTATGCCGATGGACTTCATCATGATAGCTACGTTTCTAAAGACTCGAAGGAAACAAAAAAAAAAAAAACATACCCACGTTTTAAAATAAGTAAGACATTAGACATCTGTAACTTAAAGTCCACATTCATCATGTTTCAAATACCGCAAATTTGGTTTTCTTAAAATTTGTCGAGTACGTATATGTCTGAGTGCCAGAGTGAGTTGAGTTGGTGAGTGTAAGCCTGTTTTTTTATAAGAATGATTAATCACTGGCCCACCATTAATTTATGTCCACAAGCGATCAGGATGATGTTGCTTTCTTTTTTTGTGTTTGTTTATTTGTTTTTTTTTTTTTTTTGAAAAGAAGAAAACACGAATAATTTTTTTTAATGCCAACATGTTTATACAGTCAAAGTTTACAATAAAATGAAATTTATGGACTAAAGCTAGATCAATTTTTAGTCGAGATTTCAATTCCTGCAATGTGATATATCAATTTTCATTATCGTGAATACATTTATAGTTTTAAGTACTCACATCTGTGTGATAACAAATTCTTGATTTCAATATTTTCCTTCATCTTTCATCTCACTCTATCCAACCATCAAGATGAGAAGTATAAATTAATTTGATTAACTCTGGTCACCAACAGTACGAGAGATTTGATTTCTAGACCTCTGCTTAGACTATTTTATAAATTAAAATAATATTTTTATTATTGTACCATATTTGACTTGTCACATGTAACATATAAAAGAAACATCAACATGTAAAAGATAATGATAAACTTTTTGTTCATATTAATTTTACATAGTGGATACTATCTCTTATCTTGCTTCTACAAATGGAAGTTAAAGTTCAAACCACAAATATTTTGTGTGTTTGTTAATTACTCATGGTCGTTTTATGTATTTTAAAATTAAGACGGACCATTTTCTTCTTGTAAGAAGGAGAAGGTGGATATTAAGAAGTTCGGTTAGATTTTAGTCTAAAACTGAATTGACTTAAGTGATAAATGTATTTTTCTTTAATTTTTTTTAATTTTATGAGTATATTTTGAGCATATAAATATATCATTTCGAAGTATTTATGATTGAGTATTCAAATTACTTACAAAGTTAAAATTCTAAAAGATCTAAAACTACTACGTAGAGTTATAATGGGAGAATGGTTTATTATTGTTTCATATATTCATGATACAATGTTATGCTACTGATATGCAGGGCAAGATGCTTCAAATGGTAAGAAAATTTACATGGCAAGAATCACTACTTAATTATACAATGTTTCATGAGATTATTCTTCTCATATTCACAATCTTGTTGATCTCATTCCTTGCATACAGATTCTCGTTTTGTATCCAAGATTATTGCTTGACCGCTCTGATTTAGACTCTTTTCTAACTCCTTTCACTTACAAAAAATGGATCCCACTTAAAATTATGTCAGAAAATACACACTAACCAATCTATTTTTCCAATAATTTGTGCAATAACAGATTCTTGATTCTAATTTTTTCTTTTTCTTTTTTGTTATTCAACCCACCTTATCCAACCCCCAAGATGACAAATACAAATTTGATTAATCTTTTATAAGGTTTGTCACACGGTGGTGTGAGGAATTTGAATAAGGTTTGTCACCTTATTCAACCCAAGATGACATATTTTATAAATTAAAACAATATTTTTATTCTTGTGTAATATAGATATGAGTCTACGACTTGTCACATGTAACATATAAAAGACATGCCACAACATATAGAAGACACGATGCATAGAAGAGATAATGATAAGCTTCTTATAATGATCATATTTTATATATTACATATTAATTTTTTTTTTTTATAAACCACTGGGGGTTAGGTGAGACCCTCTTGCAGATTAAAATAAAAATGAAAATAAAACATTTGGAAGACGATATCAACCAAAACTTCCAAGCCAAAGAAAGAAATAGCCAACAAAAGAAAAATAGCAAAAGCAAATAAAAGAAATAAAGATAAATAAGAAAACACTCGAAGGCAAGGCCTAACAAAAGAAACCATATGAAGGTGAGCTAATGCCCATAGTGTCGTTTATGATACTTACGTCGATTGACTAATGTGAACTTCTTTGAACCATAAGCACGTGGACCAGCAACACTAAAGTAGAGACTAAGATCGTTCCCCCTTATACTCTGGTTCAAATAAAAAGTATTCATCAACCACAATATTCCCTTTAGAGCTGAAATCCTCATCTTCACAGAGTAGGAATTGAAATCCATAACCATTGTGTGAATATCATCCACCGCTGATCAGAAAAAGTAAAGCCCATGGATAACCTTTGCCCACCCAGATCTAGGTGTGGTAATTTGGGTTAATATTTTTTATTTGATTCGATTCGATGAGATTTAAATATGTTTGAGTTTGAAAAAAATGATTTGTTTAATAAATGAATGAATTCGATTCGATTTGTTAATTAAATGAATCGAATTAAGGTCGAGGAGATTGATTCGTTTATGATTCATTTAATAAATGGGTCATAAACGAATTGAAAACGATTCATTCGTTTATTATTGTTTTAATTAAAATACTTATATATCCTTAGATATTTATGAAAAATTTTAAAGTTTAAAGGTTAATATAATAATTATAAATAATAAATGAAAAAATATATAAACGAAATTAAAAACTAGGGCTGTTGGCCCTAATTTCTTTTTCGTTCTCTCAGCCCACTCACGTCAATTCTTAATTCATGTCTCTCTACACGACTGCATTTTCTTTTTGAAAATTTTCTTGATCCAAGCTATGTTGCAGGCTAATGCATCAGCTCAAAGGCTTGTCCAACTGTTATTGTCACTTGAATCACAACCAAAGGAAATATTAAAGTTTTTCGGCACCTTCATTTTTTATTTTGTCGTGGTTTATTTCGGGTTTTGTTTCTACACAAGCCAAGCAAGCAGCAGCTACTAAATCGGGTTTTGTTTTTGCATAAGCCAGGCAAACAGCAGTCACTAGATCGAAGATCTGTCAATCCCGATTACGATCTGGCCACCGTTACATTAAAGTTGGGCCACAACAATAGCCGCTGAGAAGAGGAGAGTTTGGTGCAACAACAGCAGCGATACCGATGCCCACAACAACAATGAGAACTAAAGAAATCTTTGATTTATAACTTGAATTTTAATTATTGTTAACTATATCTTAAAAATTTATAATTTAGAATTTAGATGACTGTATATTTTAAATTTTTAATCTTATGATTCAGACTTTTAGATTATTTAATATTTACTTAATTTTTGTAAAGGAATAGTAATTCCACTAAATAAATAGTAAACGAATTCATATTCGATTTGATTCATTTATTCTATAGTAAACGAATTAAATAAATCAAAATAAATATTCATTTAATAAACGAATTAAATCTGAATTATGAGATTTAAATTCATTTAATTAACGAATCGAATTGGAATCGATAGAGTTTCGATCTAATTCATTTAAGATTCGATTCGATTATTTGTTTTGTCACCTCTACCTAGATCATCCAAAATCATATCATCACCATCACCAATCATATCAACTAAGCTCTGTAGAAAAGAATTACCATAATCCTGAGGCTCAACAGCTATATTAGATTGAACATGTAATATCATCAATAACAAGATCACTATTACAATCAAAATTAGGCCAAATCTAGTGAGCTAAATCCACTTCATTATCCTGAGCATCAGAAGTAGGGATTCTAGCATCTGAGGATGTAATATTAGGCCTCAAAGGCAAAACCATCCTACTAGAAATAAATTGATGAACTAAACTAAAAGAGTGGCCCTAAACAAAACAAGGCTGAGCAACTGGCCCCCTAAGCTGATTATCTACAACAATAATATATTAAGGAATAGTACAAACCTAAGGCTGAACATTTGTAATAGACATAGGTTGCTTAGCCTTATCTCTAGTATCTTTAACCTAAGGCTCACTAATAGGCAAGCTCAGGACTAGTTATATAGTAACTATCTACAAAATGGCCAAGGTACTTATATGAAGCACAATAAGAAGGAACCCACTCAAAAATAATATTTTACCAGAAACTTGAAACAGGCTCACCAGTCTAAAAGCGCAACAACAAAGGTTGTAAAACATTATATTCTATCAAAATCCTAACAACAATGGCCTATTAACAGAGGCTGTAGCATGAATTATATGCAATAGCTTACCAATAGTTAAAGTAATAAATAATTGAGCTGATTGGTAATTAATAACATGAATAGTAAAGTATGAACAAGATAGTATATTGGCACAAGTGGGGATTACTCGAAACATAAAAAATCAGTTGTCCACTTAAAAATACGTATACTCTCTGCCATTAACATACAAAGTCTGTTGAATCCAAATTCTAGAATACTCTTTTTTTTTTTTTTACATTTTAAGCTTAATAATAATATGTCTATTATCTAACAATGAAACAAGGGAATTCCTTTTTAACTCAAGGAATAAAAAAAAAAACTTATGAATGACATCTATAAGTGGGCAACAAAAAGAGAACTTACTAAGAAGAGCTAATTTAAAAAGTTCAACCATTGTAGAATTTTCTCAGCAAAAAAGTGAATAGTATGTTATCCCGGTGGAGCATAACCGACTTATTAAGGATCTGAAGAATTGAATAGTCAATAACAACATCGACAAAGGGTTTTGGAGAGCGGTTGGAGGCATTGGGATCAAAGATTTATGTTGGATTAACCTCATAAGCATATGAAGGTTTAAAAAGGGTGCAGTTTTGATAATTGGAGGTTGTTAGGCAATTTTGAGTGGTGGTTGTTATTGATTGATTCTGGGAATGACACAAATTGGTTGAGTCGACAAGACTTTATAAGTAAGATTAATTATAGCCAGATGGTGGAAGTACGACATCCTGGCGTATAGGTCAACAGGTTAATAAACTAGGGTCTTGGGAAATAGGTTTGCCAAAGGTGAATGTGCAGCAACTCCCTCTGAATTGATTTGGTGGGAAAGAGACTGTATATAGGTGGTTGGCGGTTTGGCCGGGTGTGTAAATGAGCGACTTGTGGAAGCTAAGTAGTGGTGGCTTGAGTTTTGGCTATGCTCATGAATACTACAGTTTAGAGAGTACAGGTTTGAGAGGATTGGTGGCAGTTAGTGGGAGTGCATGAGGTTTAATGAGGTTTAATGGAGGTTTTTGTAAGTTTAAAATCGTTTTTCAGCAGAAATAATAGAATCGTTTTCTCATACAATATATAGAGTTACTATAATCTATAAATTGTATATTTGTTTTTTCGTTGTAGTAACTAAGGCTCCCAAGTCACGATCTATCACTACCTCTCCTGCTAGACCATGATCCGTCACCAATGATCTTTCAGGTTATTACTTAAGTTTGATCTGCACTTAACGTGTGAGCGTCTTTATCATCACTAACAGTCAACTATTAAGAAAATATTTTTCTCTCAAAGTCAAAGAGTGAGAGAAAAATTCTCTTTTCTTGATCTGTATATTATAACTTCTTTTATTTCTTTTGTGGAGAAAAAAAGTTTTTTTTATGTTGTATTAGTAAAAAATCCTAGGCTCTTTATTTATCTTTTTTTTTTAATTCTATTAAATTAAAATAAGATAAAAACTCCAAAAGCTTTTGGCGTTATACTTGTTATAGTTATAGGGGACCATCTTGTAAAATAATACAAGGCCCCTTATACTCAAGTATATTAATTAAAGACTCTCACTAAATAATATATTTAGGTTTTAACCTAAATAGCTAGTTATTTTGTTTATTAATCCAGTAGTAATACAATCAATTAAATGAGCTAACCCGAATATCATTTTGATACATACAATAGTGACTATAATAATTAGGCATGTAATTAAACTAACCCGATTATTTAATTATAAATCTACTTCACTATAAGATTGGAACTAACCTCCATAATTGTATGCTATCTAGGATAGTGTTCTTGAATAATAATTCGAGTCATACCACATTGATTTCTTTTCTGAATAATCCTTTGTACCACATTGCTAATTAAATTGATATCTCAACTGTCCAATCAATTTAACTACATCTTATTTCTTGACACTTACTGACTTTCTCTAATAATCATTTTCAACATACTAATTATGTTGACACACTCTGGCCAGAGAATTCTATGATCAAGTGTTGAAAACTCATTAAGAAATGTGTTGTACAAATTCTATATTGTTAATCTATAATCTCACTGCTCATAATTGCTCTCACAAAGATATTTGGTAATCTTGACTACAAATGTATATCGCGCCCATTAGTAACTCAAATGTAATAATAAAACTCAAATGGAACAACAATCATAAACATGAAACTCAAGATTGAGATTGTAATAAAATCAATGTCTATGAGATTTAATAAGTTTAATAGTTATTCCAAAGTTAATTAAATCTCAGATGTAATCTAGTTCAATGTAGTCAAACTACATCAGTAAATTCATACATGATTAAGACAAATCATTTAATGAATTTACTACAGTTTAAACATAAATAGAGTGTCTAACTCTATTTATCAACTGTGAACTCAATTTATTTAATTATAAGATAACTTGTATTTATGTCTTCTATGAATCCATATGATGATCACATAATACATATAATGTGATTAAATGGATTTTATTTAAAATATTTATGTAATTAAAATGTCTAAAAAAATGTCTCAAATATTTTATTAATTAGAAAATATATTTATCATAAATAAATAAATTAATGTGCTTTAAAGAGCACATAATCCCAATAGTTTCGTCAACAAACAAACGCCACCAACGAAGGCAGGTAATGTGATGGCGAAGTGGAGAAGACTTTGAAAGGGTTGTTACATTCTAGGATTTATGGTTGGAAGCCTTAATGGCTGGTGTGGTGGCTGCGGATCTGTGGGGATATTGCAGCGTTGAGGGGAGGCTCCGGTGATAGTAAAACACTACCACCGATGGACGGTGTGCTCATTTGTTCTAGGGCTTTAGTATATGGGCTTGGTCTGGCTAATATAGATATTAACTCTCATCTTGCTTATATGAATGTAAATCAAAAGGTTAAACCACATAAAATTTGTATGTGCATTATTTATAATTTCATGATTGTTTGATATATTTTAATAATAAAAGTAATGAGCTTATATTTTCTTCTTGTGTTAAGATTGACCATTTTCTTCTTGTAAGAAGCTCTAGACTAAGAAGAGCTAACCTCTACAAAGTCTCTAGATTACCTTTGAAATCTTATTGAGGCCTCCACTTGGTCTCCGAAATCTCCAAATGATGATCTCTATTAGACATTAATTAGTTTGCCGAAATTGATACAAAAAATTTATTTTATTTATCGGATGTTCATAATTATTCTTTTACTTTGACTAGATTATTTATTCCCTTTACTTTAGTTGTGGGCCGTCAAATTGCCGGTTGTCTTGTTAGTTGAATATAGAGAGATATCAACGGCATTAAACTAATTTAGCTTTCCAATCTAATAAAGAAACTAGCTAGGCACCATTAGTTATTTAGTTATACGTGTTAAAACTTAAAAGCAGCCGACCTCAGTGACAATGTTAAACAAAATTTAACATATTTTCCATGCTTGTATCAAAAAAGTAGTTTCATATAGTATGAAGGTTGAGTAATTGTAGTTTAAAAAGTAAAAGATATGTTGAAGCTTCAAAGTTAAGATAATTTGAACTTAGGCTCATATGTATGATGCAAAACTTGTAGTATCTTAAATAATTGTTTTTTTTAATTATTATTTAAATATTATATTTTATTAATTTTTATTTTATAATTACAGTTTTTCTCATAACACTTTAAGACCAAATAGGATTATAATTTTTTAAAACAAATTGAACTTCATGCTATTGATGCCTATGAAGTCTCTTTAATTAGGGAAAAAAATAGGACAAAATAATAACTCAATTGAGAATACTTATACCTCCAATTTGTTTACACAAACTCATCTATAAATGGACATGATTTGTAAATATAATTGAAAGAGTGAAAAAAAAAATTATATAACAAATTAGATTAATTCTTACACTCTTATTGGGTAAAACTAACTTGTAGGTTATTGAGTCATTTGACTTTACAAATTATCATTTATACTTCTCACGTTTTGCATATTTCAAGTTATAATATAAGTTTGTAAATAAAAATAATAAAAATTTTAAATTGAATAACAAATTAATAAGAATAAAAAATTTAACTGAAGCAACTTAGTCTGATATACATATATAGGGTCCATCTATGTTAGATTATATCTATAGTAAAAAAACTCTTTCATAATCATACAATTAAAATTATAATATATTTTTTATTATTTATCATTTTATATATTTGATTATAATTCATTGTCTACAGTAAAATAAATCCACCCGAATCCATGCCACGTATGTATTATCCTTCTAATTTGTTGTTATAAATCTTAGAAAGCATTAGTGCATTTTTGACACATTGATGCTCATAATCTTGTAATTACCACGATTACTTTATTATTGCTCGTGGGCCATCTATTGTCTGGTTAATTTATAGAGAAAGAAAATGAGGCAAAATTTTATGTTTTTCTCTAATATAAAGAGATCCCCCATTGAAATGACGACAAATGTTTTCCATGTTTCACAAAATGTGCTTGTTAGCCGTTCATCTCATTTTTGCTACGGAAAATCAACAAGTCTACCTCGACAATTTTTAAAAACAAAAAATGATGATGTTGATGGCTAATATATATAGAATATGATAATGTCATTCCCTTTAGTGGAAAAAGAAACAAAATGATTAATAAATTGACGAAAATGTAACATATTTATTTTCAAAATACTTGATGGTTGTCAGTCGGGAGAGTTAAACCACATTTGATATTATTGTAGTCTAAAATTTATAAATGTTATTTTGATAAACATTGGTTATTGTGGTTTAAAAATTAAATTAATTTAATTTACTATTTATATGATGAAAATTTTATAATATATTTATTATTTTTGTCAAAATTATTATTTAAAAATTATATTTACTATAAACTATTAACTTTATTTTATAATTATAATTTTTTTATGTAATTTAAAAGTTATAATACCTCAGTACCAAATAATGCATTAGTGAGAGTTTTGATGGAATTTTAATTCAATATGCTTTCGTCTAAAAGTTCCAAGAAAGAAAAGAAAAGATATTTTTAACGTTTATTTATAACAATTGGAGAAATAAATATTTAATTAAGCTTCGTTGATTATATATTATTTTATATAAGCAAAGTTTTTGGCACAATAAAATTAAAACTCAAACACAATTAACGGCAAAATAAAATTAGCCAATTTTAATCATTAATTCACAAAACTGCATGATCTATTGACTTGTATTATATTAAATAATGCTACACATTCTAAATTTTTTATTTTAAATAAATATCTTAAATGATGTGTCATTCATAAATTGGTTGATAAAATTAAAGTAAATTAGTTATATTATTTTATCAACTAATTGATGAGTATCACATTATTTAGGATAATTATTTAGAATATGTAGTATTACTCATATTATATTATTATATTTTGGACACAAAATTTATCATTGATTCACAATTCCAAATTTGATGTATGGTTTTTATAAATTGTATGAAAAGTTGACTACCCAAAATAAAATAATTTAATTAGCTTTCTTTAAGAAATTTTCTATCCTATATCGCTAAATAATTCAATCCGACACTTATCATAAATTATAATTTCTAATTCATTGACAGTGTGTTTGGCACTGTACTACATTATATTGCATTAGTTATATTGCACTATGGTATATTATATTAAGGTGTGTTGCATTAAGTTGTCATACAATATTAATACTATGTTTAGTACAGTATGAACTAGATTATATAATATAATATTATTTTATATTAATGTCATTTAAATTTATTAATATTTTAAGATTTTATTAATCATTTTCACAATATAAAAATGTTTTAATAATAAATTATTATTAAATAATAAAATATTATATAATATTATGTTCTATTATTGTAATATAGTTTATTTCTATATATTAGTTATTATAATATGGTATAATTTAATATTATATGTAAAAATTAATAATAATTTATTATATTACATTATAGAATAATATAATATTAAATCATAAATTTTTTTATTTATTGATGTCGAATATAATTGATTCATTTAAAATTATTTTTAAATTTAATATTTTATTAAATAATAAATGATTAAATAAAATCAAAATACTTTTTACATATTTAAAGTAAATTCATTAAAATGATTTTATGTAATGAAAGTAAAATAATATATTATCATTTATTTATTAAGTATTTAGATTTATTAATTTTATTTATTATCTTTATATTAATTTTTTATTTCAATATAAATATAAATTAATATTAAATAAATTTAAACTTATTACAATTTATTGAATAAGAAAAATTTAATGACTATATTTAAAATATGAATAATGCTTTAATCCAATATAGCTTAAATGCCCCATATATTTATTTTATGCACCTTTTATTGCATTAGTCAAATTTTTGATGCATTATAATGCAATTGAAAATTACGGTCAAGCAGGAGTTAGCATAAGAAGAATGTTCTAATACAAGATATCAAACATAGACCTGTATCTGGTGCTTAAGTGAGCTTGTGCTAAGTATCGGATTAACAATCAACAATTAATCAAGGTCGTATGAAATAATTATTAACCGTTGATTCAGTGCTCATCACAAACTCAATTAAGCATTAGATCCGTGTATGTCAAATATACCTTAAATTTGAACTAATAATTAATTAATTAGTGAATCATGTCATGCTTAACATGAATCACAATGCAAGCCAAAATCTAATTTAATTAAATGATGACACTAAATCATGTGACGTTTAATATTCATGACAGTGGACTATAATCTAGCTGTCCCATACCACCATCTTATAATTATTACTTTAATGAGTCTGCTAGGATCCACCGCATAAGATCAGGCCTTTTTTTTTTATATTATTATTTTTAAAGCATGAGTTTGGTCAGAAGTCAAAATTCCAGTCTTCCAGAGATTAAATTAATGTTTAATGACTTGAAATGAAATTTTTAGGTTCGATAAATGAGCCGAATACTATATGACCGTGACCAGCCCAATGAGCCCAAGAGCATAGCTACAAGCTTACAATATGAGTTGAGCTCCTGAGTAATACTTTTGACAACCCCTTAAATAATAAAACTCAATTTTTTTTTGTCATCATACTTCTATTGCTAGAGGAAATGACATAAAAGGACAGTTATGAATTTAATAAAAATAAAATATATTTACACTTTACATCTATAAATTATGAATCCTCTCATTTTTAAATCTTGATTTATAATATAATTAATTTTTTAATAACCTCAAAATAATTTTGAGACAGTAAAGTAATAAATTACTGAACTTTATTATTAAAAAGTATGTTTAAAATTTAATTAACTCTATTATAATATTTTGTCCTTTTACATAATATTAATGAAGATAATGCTATTAACATAATAAGTGGGGTTCCATAAAAGTTTTAAATGGGTGTTAAGAGCTCAACGCTAAACTTATTAAGAAACACACAACTTTTATTTTTATATCTCTTTCTTTATTAAAATTACAGAAAAGACCATTACATTACAATGCAAATATTAACTAAATTTTATTTAGATAAATTAATTAAATTTTAAACGTATTTTTTCATATATAAAATTATTATTGTTAGGCAATTTATTTCTTCATTGTTGTTAAATTGCTTTTGATTTTATCAACAAAATTAATTACATAATATATTATGATTTGCAAAGACGTTGCCCGAGCCCAAGCTGTTGTAATGGAGTTTGAATTTGAAAACACAGGTACTAATCTTTGTTATTTCTTCTACTTATAAGAACCAAAATGATAAATTGCAGCGACAGTGGCATATCGGTTATATTTTCAAATCATAAGGTCAAACTCAGAACAAGCAAGCTAAACCTTTAAAATGCCACCTCAGCCTTTTAACATATCATAAATTGGCCGTTTACTCCTCCCTTGTTCTGCCAAGTCGCAAACGCAAAACCGCTCCATTTAAATTCTCACTCTCTCCATGAACTTAGACTCTCTCTCTCTAAAATCTTCGCTTTCTTTCTGTAAAAACCACCAAAAAAAAAAAAACTTCTCCTCATGGCGTTGCCGATGCAACGAAGTCTACTCCGCAGCTTCGTTCAGTCAATGCACGACGAGGTATCGCTCCAATTCCTCTTCGTTTCGTTTATTTTATTTTATTTTATTTAGTTAAAATGGAATTATTGGCTTATTTTTTCAATTTCAGTACTGTCTGATATATATGTGTGTGTGTATGTGTAAATTATCCTTGATCTTGTTCATGCTTTCATTGTTTTTTGTTGTTGACTCGAAGTTTCGCGAAACAAATTAACGAGAAGTGTTCTGTTTTAATAAACAAAGAATGTACCATTTAGAGGTTTTGAAACTTGCGTAAAGCACGTAAGAAACCCTAGCTTTATATAAAGGCTTACATTTTTTTTTTGAATTGATTTTCGTTTTCAGTTATTTATCTTTCTTTAATTTCTTTCTTAAAATCAATGTAAGTGTCTAAAAGTCTGTATTATCCTGTTAATTGACATGAATTAATAAGAATATTAATTAACACGAATTATTCAATTCGTTGATTATATATTGCATATGTGATAAATGTTCATGATATATTGTAGTGTATATTTGGGACTTATTGGTGAACTGTCTGGAGTGAAGCTGCTAATTTATTATATTCAGTGATGTCGTTTGGGTTTTAAATTTTTCAGGGAATTGTTAATGATGACTTTTATCAACTGCTTGCCATGAAGGAAACTGTTAGACAAGATTATGTTGTGCGCGCTGTCACTAGTTACTGCCTATCAGCCCAAAACTTATTTTCTCATTTGACCTATCACATGTAGATCAAACTTCTTAACTGTTCTAAATTTATAAGTCAGCCTGATTTTGAAATCTTACCCAGTTTTTCTTGCATCTGCAGCTGCCAACCAGAGGTTGATTATCATCAGGTTAATACTGCTGCTTGTGAGTTCTATGCTAGAACCAGCAGGTAAGCTTTGCAGTTTATCAACGATAAAGACATTTATATGAAATCTTGAATTTTATGTTTTGTGCATATTGATGAGTAATACTGTGCTACTGCATGTTGAGCATTTCTTTGTATTGTTTTGTTCTGTTTCAAATACCCATAATTTGTGGATTTGAAATATACCTATATTTGCATATCAGTTGGACTCCCACTAGATTCACAATAATTTGGCTATGTTTTGCATGCTGTTGAAAAACTTATAAATGAGTTTATTTCATTGCACATCCAGGATATCATATGAACACACCATTTTAAGTCTTCCGCTTCATTTTCTTGAGATGGGTTCATTCCAAGAAAGGCATCTATTGATGTTGGAGACCACATTGAGGTGGCTTTTAAGACTTGTGATATCATACGTGTCTCATAGTTATTACCTGAATAAAATTGTTCTCTTTCTTTCTGATATTGAACTCCCTTGAATGCCTGATGATAATATTTGTCAATAACTTTTTAAATTAATTGCCACAACTTTATGGTCAAATTACTAGCCATTGTAGTGATTATCCTTATTTTTCAAGGAAGTAATTGTCAGTTTAGAATTTTGTTAGAACTTTGCTTTTTTATATCTTGACATAGTGATAAAGTTCTAAAATAGAAAATAAATAGTCAAATAGAGGAAAACTATGATAACCCAGGTATTTTTCTTAGCTGTTAGTGAGCATATCTTCATTTTGAAGATCTATATGTGGAAAGACTTCTGTTCAAGTGGATCAGGAATTTATTTCTATTTTCTATTTTCTTGTAACAGATTACTATTGATGAAGGCAATGGTAAACTATTTTGATATACAATAAGTTGAAATCTGTTTTCCTTACATTATTGCTGTATTATTTTCTTTTTGGCTTCATTCATGTCTTGATCGTGCTTAACATGTTTCCGGCTTGATACAGTATTGGTGCAGAGCATGTTAAACTTTCCTGTGCTGAACTTATTCAGGCTTGTCAGGAGAATGACAAGGAGTAGTAAGCTTAAGTTTTTCTTATGCATCCAGCCATTAATTATGCTGTCAGCTTACATAATGAAGTTATATTTCTTTATCCAGGATTGTTGTTTTGTGCTACATGGGTTATAAAAACTTTATTTTTCTGCCATAATGAAATATAGAAGCCATTAGGGTGTTGAGAAGTTGATTTGGTATATTGATAAGCATAACAACTGAAATGTCCATTGTCAATTGAAATCCACTAATCGTGTGATATGCATTAGGCTGAATGATATATTAGAATTGAGTTGAAGTATCATATGATACATCTTTTGTTGGATATTACAATGATGCAGTCATCAAAATGAGAATAGATGTTTTTATTAGTTTACTTTTGGTATCAATGTACAACAACATGTTATCGATTTTGCCTTTCTTTCTAATTTACTATTAATAATAATAGTGAACTAAATTATGTTTTCTATAAAAGAAAGTATATGTATACTGTGATCTAGGTCATATTGATATGAACAGAATGTGTTAATGTTCATTTTCATTAATCATATTTCTATTTATGTAGTGAATTCTCAAAGCTTACAATTTTTGTTTAAAATGTCAATTTTCAGTTGCTCTCGAGCACTGTATTGGACTAAGAATGAATATTCCAAGCTAAGAAGAAAATTTGAGACCCTTGTGCAGGTACTATTATGATGTCAACATATGTGGGCTTTGTTTGGTATTTCCTCAGTCCTTCATGAACGTAATTTCGTTTGTTTTAAAAGATGGTGGACAAACCTAAATTGTGGTCCTTGAAAAGTACAGACTACTATAGAAGCCAAAATCATGTCCCATTTAGCGGAAATGTTTATATGATATTCCAATTGCTTCTTTTATTTGTACACTGATGATTACCTTTTTCTGGTGACTGGATAAATTCACACTAATCATAAGATAAACTGTTGAGGCCGTCATAACTAAATTTAAATTGGGTTGGCATGTGGGTGGCTATAAACCATCTATTTTTTTCACTTTTTTCTAATTGGTCCTTTATTAAGTTTATCGTTTTTACAATTTATCACCCTTGTTTATTTATTAGTTAAAATAGGTTTTGATTTGTTAGAATCTCTGAAAGATTTGTGTATCTTACCATCCACTTATCTGTGCCATTTTGAAAATGTAGATGGAAAGGAAGGTTATTGACCTCGAAAATGGGCATTGAAAAGAAGTGGAAGCTGTGAAATTGTGTAATGCCTGATACACTCAGCTAATGTTCATCTGATTATAAATCTGATATCATTTACTGATATCTGTTTCTGCTTAGCTGCTGTAGTGTCAATTTTCGGAAGAGGAGAACGCGCTATTTTAGCTTTGTTAATATTTTCTGTAATATGCATATGTATGTTGACTTGCTTGTTTAGAGTGTCTGTTATTATATATGTGATGTTAGTCAAGCAGACAGACTTGTGCATCTTTATGGTATCATTTTGCTTTACTGCTAAATTGAGTATAAATGTTATTGAGCTCAACACAGAATAGTAATGAATGCTCTTGCTCTGACATTACTTGTATTGACCAAACTATAATATCAGTTGTAAGACAGTCGTTAAATTTGTAAATATGAGTAAGGCAGTATGATATTAGATTTCATTTCAGAAGTTTGAGCTCTCACCATAAATAATTCGGAGAGTAACTCGCAGCATTAGTCCGAATTGATGGTCTGTCTACCAACTTTTCCTGGTATATTCTCAAGTGAATTACTGGTGGGCAGACAGGAAAAGTTCCCTAGTTCTCGGAGGGGTTAAGAACTAATGTACAACCTAATAATATGTCCTGCAGTTATTGCAGAAGACTTCAAATCAAGTTTAAGCTGTTTGTAATCTGACAATGAAGATCTCGTTAAATGTGAGATTTTTTTAATTCTTGTTCAATTTAACTTATATTTGGTTGGATATGTATCGAGTTGTGGTAACTTTTGCTGCCATGTGTGGGTTTAGTTGAATTTCTAAATACGACACTGTATATTGTGATCTGCATGGTACAAAATGTGGGTCAGTTAAGTTCATCCAATTGATAGCATGGTGTATAATTTTCCAATTATCCACCTATTAGAGAAGTAGAGATACAAAAATTTGATATTTCAGTACTCATTTTGTGGAGGGATGGGTACAGATAAACTGTACGTTTAAGATAGTGTTACTAATAACTATGAATTATCAAGAGAGAGTCACTTAACAGTCAAGAACAGTCAAGGAAATTGTTAGTGTGGTTTCTTATTCTTGTTGTTTGTGCTATTGTGTTATTTGTCTACTCACAATGTCAGAAGTAAATATCTCAATTAAATGTGTTTTCTCAACTTTTTATTTTTGATGCTTGTTTTCGGGTTATTATTGTTTATATTGTTTATTTTTTTTTCATTTCCTGTTTTGTGAGTAAGAGTGGAGGGAAGCTCTTACTAGTCCATTGCAATGGCAGGCTTATAATTCCGTTCCTATACATTTTTCTTATTTATCTGCATTTGAATATTTCCATTAAAATTGGGACGTCAAGGAGGAAATTTTTGTCATCGTTGTAGATATATTGCAACATCTGATATGCCATATAGGAATAATTCTTATATGGTAAGCCCTTACGGATAAGATCTGGTTTGTAGAGATAAGTTCTTGTGGGAATAACTTATTTTTACCAAAGAGAAAAGGATAAGAAAGTTTCCTCCTAGTGAAAATCTTTGTAGACATGGTAACCTCTTAAATCATCATTTTGTAATATCTAATTTGCTTATTGAGAAAGTTGAAGATAATAATGTGCATTGGTTGTTAGATGTACCTCAATTTAAGGTAAGCACTTTAACCTTGGATGTGATTTTGTATGTGCAAATGGCTCTAACTTTAGTTCTTGACTGTTTTCACATAGGGTTTTTGGCTGCTTAAACCATTTATGATCTTAATTTTCTATTGCGAATTTGGTCTAGGTTTTGGTTTCTGCAGTCAAATTGGTAAGTCATACTGTATGTGACAACTCGTATTAAATATATTTTGACTGTTAAAAGTATCATCTTTTCTTAAATAAATTTCTAAGTTTTATTGCTGGTTTTCTCATTGAGAATCACCTATCTGCCGTGCGTAATATACAAGTTGAGGCATTAAACAACATACATTGAGTTTAGTGGCCATGGCCGTAGTTTCTCAAAGACCTATAACGTGGTATATAGAGAAAATAAAAGCGGTAGTAAATTTCATTTGGTACAAGTGTAATATCAATTTTGTCCTTATCCAAAAGGGAAAAAGAAAGAATGTTTTTATGTTAATTTTTTTGTATTGGCAGAAACAAACATCTACCAATTATATGGTACATAGGTTGGCTTACCTCTTACATGTTGCTTGGCCAATTACCTTTTATGGAGGCATGGCTCTAGAACTTTATGGAATGCTTCCTCTTTTGCAATTGCTAACCTGTACATTCCTCATAACTAATTCTCTTTACATATTCTGATGTATGTGAATCCTTTATTTTGTCCAGGTACAATGAGATCTGCTCACCTATTCTCAACCATTGGAAACACAAGACCATCATTTGCTACACGGCATTGAAACGGTACTTTGTACTAGTTGTCAATAAGCTAATAAGTTAAGTCCATTAATTACTTTGTGATCAAATCTGAAAAATAGTAAATGTTCAACTTTTGGAAGATAGTTCTGGTATTTGTGAAGCCACAGTAACTTACGGCAAAGAGAACTTGTTGAAATAAAATTAATTAACTATAAGAATAATTTTGAAGTGTCAAAGGAGGTCAGATTGATGATAATGATTTTATAGAATTGCGTGTTTACATAATCTAACTGTTGCAATAATCAAGAAAGATCTGTGTTCATCGACAGACACTTAAACTTTTTGTTTGAATTTTGCAGGTAAGATTAAAGATACAGCTTTAGTAGCAAGGTAGCTGACTGATGTGGAAGAGGTGCTAATTTTGGTATGCAATATGGGTTTTTTAAATTCATATAAGAAAGGAAGCAAAAAACTTATTGGAACAAGCCTTACAGATCAAATCCTTTTGTCAATCACTAATTATTTATAGATGGAAGTCAAATGATAGGGCCGAGCTTCGCTGGTCTGATAGCAGCATTAAGAAAGCAAGTGAAGAAATTGGTTGTTTAGAAGTAGCAAATGATTGAATTTTTATACTGATAACAAACCAACCTTCTTGAAAGAGAATGTGATAATATAATCGAAAGCTGTGTAGAATCTGCTTTTTAACCTATCTGAATCTTTTTTAGCATCACAATAAATGAGAGTGGTTTGTGCATACGTGTTAATTATGCTTATCATGCCTAAGTTTCTTTCCTTGTAAAGCAAGAGTAAAAGATCAGAAGGGGGCATTTTACACCCTTAATAACACTAATTCTGATGTAGGTCAAATCTGCAGTCTTGGTATGCACATCAATATGGTTGAAGGTTACAGGTTCATTGACAATATTGATTGCTCTGTTTGTTCAAATACATAGCCTCTTTCTTGTTATGAGCTTAACCAGATGTCTTGACTGCTATATATGGAAGGAGATGGACTCTAGACATAGATGGTGTGATAAGTGGTTGCATCACTCCCCTCTCTCTCTCTCTCTCTCTCTCTCTCTGTATATTCATTTTCTCCTTTTTCTAAAAAAAAAATTAAGAATAAAATTTTCCTACTCCTTAATCACAACAATTTGCCCAGTATAATGGTTTACAAATTCTTACCCCTAGTTTTTTTGTATTTATGTATGCATTGGTTATTCGCGAACTAATGACAAGGAGTTTTTCTTCTTTCTGAACTGAATGAGGATCAGTCAACAGCTATGCAAATCCTTAAGAACCTTTTGACCACTACCTTTTATTACCCCATTTTTGTATATATATTTACTAGGGCTCAAAGTATCAATATCTGGGTTCTAGTTCTATGCCCTGTAATAGTGCAAGTCTGGCATTTGGTGACATCAATTTCATACTCATGGGTAGATTATGCGTACATAATCTGAATATATTTTACCAACTAAGTGATATAATTTGTTACTCTTTCTAAAAGATGAAGAAAGAAATTTTTGTGTTTTCTACTAATTAATATGTTATGAATTCATATGTTTCAAAAAGTCAGCGTATCATCATTCCAAACAGTTGAATTTTCTTTATCTCCAGTTGATAGGCAGCTCATTTCTGTGCATATAGGTGAAAGCTTACGTGAGATTGAAAGATAAGGAAGTCTATCAAATATTTGATACCATTTCAGACCTTATTACCAGTTATGAGCACGAGTCTCTCTATGACTATTTGATAGATCCGAGACCAGTCCCAGTCTCTTTTTTTTTTTTTTTTTTTTTTTTTGGGACTGCATGCAGTAAGACACTGAAGCCCCAAATACAAAACGAGTGGAGATCAATTCACTTATTTTACTCCATTTACTTTGCTGAGCCTACTTAACCCATTGCTTGTCTTCCTGCACTTCAACACCAAGTCCTTGTTTGATAGATGTTTGTTATGCAAATATTTGTTATTTGGAATGAGCTTGGCTTCTTGCCGGGGTAGTTAATTTGATATGGAACTGCTGTAGTTTCAGTTAATTAGATGTTAAACATGACTTACCTCAATTTATTAAAACATTTCTTAAATATTACTTGATTTGGTTACTTAACATAACTAACGGTTATAATATTGCTACAGCATTGAAATAAACTGTAATTACCTTTTCAACCTTAGCAATGATCTACTTGACAGGTAGCATAGCTGTTAGAATGTGGGTTGGCCACGTATCATAAGATTTGCTAAATCATTTTGTGACCAACTCTGGAACAATGGGACCCACTAGCAGGAGAGAAATGTCCCACTTCAAAGTATCTAGAACAATTTAGGGGCACTACCTACCAAAAATGTAATCAGTTTCATTCAATTTCAAAATCTGATAAGTTTATTCGTATACCCATATTGCCTCTTATTCATATACTCATCATTAATCTCATTAATTTACTCATATCTTCATCATTTATTTCATTAATTTGAGAGCACTAAATTCCTAAAATTTGTAATGTTCTATTTTGCGGTTCTATCTTATAAATTTGTTATGTTCTAGTTTGTGAATTCTTACTTCTTGGAATCCTTTTAGTTTTCATTAAGATGAAGCAAATGTTATTGATATGTGTTGTCAACCAGTTTGCCCACAAGATCATCAAAAAGCCCAAAGAGGAAACCAAAACTATACGAAAGTCTTCTAAAAGTGATTTACACTGAATGCCCAACCACCTCTAAACAAAGCTAAACCAGTCTATGCATAATCCTGAAACCTCTATACTCCCTACCATCTAATTATGGTACATTTGGTTGCATTGGAAGGGCTTGAGCTTGGTTCCTGCTATTTTCTGTTTTCCTTTTCTTGTTCTTTTTCTTTCGTCTTTTTGTTTTCAGTTATGAATCCAGTCAAGTAGTCTTACATCAGCATAGCTATTTTAAGGCAACTTGCTCCTCTTGTTTTTTTTTTTTTTTTTCAGAAAAGAGAGGATACTATTACACATTATGCATGAGGGTGCTTTATCATTGCGTGAACTAATGTGGCTATATGATTCTTGGTACTATTCAGCAGTCTACATATGCTGTTTAATGAAGTAATTGGCACTTTGTCTTCATCATTCACTGGACCAATTGAATATAGGATGTTACTCATGTTTAATAGAAAGGAGAGAGAATTTATTTTGGCATTTGTGATTGACAGTGGCATTTATGTTATACTGCAAACTATAGGTGTTAAATATATAAAGCATCATGCTGAACTTGTGGTGTCTATTGTTTGTTTGCTAAACATATTTCCATTAAAAGTTTTACTGAAATGGGTGCATCACATGCAAAAATAGCTTCTCTTCACCATAGCTTTAAAGCTTGCTTCCACTCTGGTGGCTAGGTATTTTTCTTCTATTTTATATCAGAAATGGCTTTGTCTATTGTTAAAGGATTGCTTGAACACTATATTCAGTCATTGTATGATGAGGTGACAAATTATCAATTTGAATTTTATCTTCCTAAGCTATTTTTTTCCGATGGTACAGTTAATTCTGCTTTGTATTTTAGACCATTTGGCAGAAGCTTGTCATTTGAACTTAACTAAGGAAACTTGTTCCATATAAGTTCATGTATTGTTTTTAATCTTTGAAATCTATTTGTGTTTTAGTGGAGTTTGGATGTAACTTCTGCAATACAGAATTCTTTCTGCTCAAGCATGTTTTGCACCTTTAGTTGTTTGCAGAGTTCTATAGGGTCACATGCAGCACATTTTATTGTTTGGAAGAAAATGCTTTGGCGTGTTTGAATTTTGATGATGTCTTTGCATCTCATTCCTTGCAGGGTATCCTAAGTGATCAGAATTCTCATATTAAGACTTTGACAATGGTGGAGGAACCTTATTATACTGAGCAGTTGATCAATACATACTGCACCAGTGTGGAAGCAATCTTATTGCAACTGACAAGCTGCATGTACTCTCCCTCTCTGAATTTATCTAATTTCTTATGTTCTCTGTGTTATTTTAACTTGTGTTATGTGTCTGCAGTGAACTTCGTGATGTTGATTTCTCTCAGCTGGCTGTGTTGGCCCAACAAATAGAGGAAAATAGTTCACGGTAAAATTGGTTTTCAATCTCTTTGTAGTGTATGCATCAAGTGAGAGAAGATTTATTGGAAGGTTGCTTGTTTCTAAAAATTGGCACACGGTACAGGTGTAAGCAGGTGTCTGTAATATATTAGTATTATGAACTATGCCTGGTAAGTACGTGAGTCTGACAATATGGGCATGGCATGTTCCTGACTTCTTGAGTGGGCATCTTCTTTTACATTATTCATATATTCTGTTCGGTGGGGCCTTAAATAGCATTGACAATTACCTTTAAAGTTATTTTGTCGACTAGTGTACAACATGTATTTCATTCGCAATAAATTTATTTTGTCAACTAGTGTACAACATGTATTTCATTCGCAATAAAAATAGTAACCAAATAAAAAAAGGAACATGTGTTATTACTATTAGTATCTTCCGTGATTTTATGTCAAAATTTATTTCTCTGGCTCTAAAAACATGTAATTCTATACTCATGGAAAGTTATAGAAATTTTTCTTGCTGCACTTTTTTATTTTCCCTGCAATAGTTGTTTGTTGTTTGTCATCATGCCTGAAAGTAGCCTCCGGATGTTGTTACATGAATCCACCTGTACATATGGCACGTGATATGCCATGCTTCGTGAATTATGGAAGTCACTGACACAAATGAATTTGAGATTTTTCAACATTTTGTACTTGTTTGCCTACTTTTCTTTTTTACACTTGTGAAGAGTGCAACTACTTTGCTTGGTTTCATTGCTTATATGCTTTATTACTCAAAAGAGTAAAACTAGAAAATGATAAAAGTGAACTTCTATATCTCTTGCTTTCTGTTTTGACTAATTGTTTTGATTGATCTAAATGTCATTTAAATTACTTTATGTTCTCCATAAACAATAAGGGGACTCTCTGAGCTTTCCTTAGAGAGTCAATGATTTGGAATGTTGGACATGATGTGAAGTATGCTTATGCATCTGTTTCTGGACACTTGCTCATTTGTTGCAATGATCTGGGTTGCCTTTCATATCTTTACATTTTTATCCTTGGAGATTGATGTATAAAATTGAATACCTGCAACACTTAATTGTGCATTGACTCTGTTTAATCCAGGGTTTAGCTTCCTGCTCCCTACAGTGTGTGATGCTGTATCAGCTATTAATTATGTATCGTAGTTTTCTTTGACATAGAAACTACCATCAGTGGAAGTGAATATAGAAATTTTGCGTAGATATATGGTTTCATTTTATAGGTTTTGAATAATTTGATGTTGCATCCTGTGCTATTTTTAAACCTAGCAGACCCATAATGGGATTTAACTAAATTAGTAAACTAAAAGACTGAGCAGCTTCCATGTTTTTGAACCTCTTATTATAATTTGTGTGAGTAAATATTGCATGAGTTTTCATCCCTAAGTTTTCAGTTCTTTTGAATGGATATGTGTTTCCTCTCTCTCTCTCTCTCTCACTCCATATTTCAAGTAGATTTGTATTTCAACTGTCGTTTGGCAATTACTAAATTGGATCTTCTATATTTGGCAGTTTTGGTGCTGAACATGTAAGACGTGCTTCTGTTGATCTTATTCGGGCTTGTGATCAGATGCACAAGAGAAAGTAATAATCCTTTATCTGATGCTCTTGCCATTTAATATCTCATATATTGATTTCATTTTGTTCTTCCTTTATTAGTATCATCATTCTTTTAGTGCAAACAAGACATGCACTAACCTCTTTCTTCTTTTCTCCAACGCAAACACACATTTGATTTATATGTATATATATTTATAAGAATATTATTTCGATCCTTATATTAGGCTCTGGAGATTTATGGAGTGTAAAATAAGAATATTTGATAGCATGCATCTATTGTGTGAGAATAAGATATATACTGTTGCATTGATGTTTTGTTATTGGTAACTTAGTTTTCAAGAGTTTCAGTGTTTTTCCAGGATCTTAGGATTTCTGGATCTTTTTCTTTCTTCAAGGATCACTTCCACTCATTTTCTTCTCTCATGTATTTGTTGATGTTAAAACTTTTTATACTTCTTTGCAATGTGAAAATGTAACTTTGTTTTTGTTGCTATTTTCTTTGACATCTGAAGTTATTATTGTCTTTAAGTGAATTATTAACCCTCTTTCTCCCCCGTCATGTTGGAATAATCACCATTTCAGTTTCAATCGGGCTTTGGTTTGGCTGAAGAATGAATATAATCTTACTAAGAACAAATTGGAGTCTGTTGCCCAGGTATTGCCAAACTTATTTGTCATCTTCTGGACTTTACGTTATATCTTTATTCTTCAAGCTGTGTTTTGTCCTTGACATTTCGAGGAGCTTTTCTGGGAAAAGATGGTGTAAGAGAATATTCACATGAGTTGCTCTAGTGGCTCAAGTCATTTATGGCCTTTTTTCATGGAAATTGGAAATGTCATTCAAGAGAATCTACTGGAGATATGACTGAACTAGGATTCCTTGATTGTCTCCCATCTGTCAGTAAACTTATTAAATCTCATTGTTTATATTTTACCCAAAACAATGAAAACAATTTGTGGAGGGCACCAAGAGGGATGGATTTTATTGCCTGTTTCTTCCAACACTTCCTCTACTGTCTTAGATGTTGATTGTTTTCCCATTTGTTGCTGTTGTGTGTATCTCCTAAATACTTGAAGTTTTTCAGTGATCATTTACCTTAAGCAACTACGTTCTCTTCCGCTATACTGTAGTTGTATGTTATATTCGTTTCAGTTAGCTTTCATTTACTTTTTCTCTTGTTGCACTAGTTGTTCATAGAACCATTCAAAGGACTATCTGGTTTGTAGCATTGTGAAACCTCTTTTAAGCTTTAGGACATGTCCAGTTGAATTCATTGATGCTACATATGCAACTGCAAAGCTACTCTATTCACTACTAATTATATTGTCTTGTTCTAATTCTCTTTTGGTGCATGGACATGTAGATGGAGCGGAGGATAATGAGACTATTGCTCAAACAGGAAGAGCGACAGCGACAGCCCTAGAACCTTAAATGGCTGTCCAGCTGCAATGAAGTTGTATGAAAAGTTCTTCTATAATCTTTTGATTTCCTTGTCGAAGCAATGTAAGATGCACAGACTAAATGAATGTATGGTCAGTTTCTATTTTAAGCTGTTGTTTAATGTACCTTGGATGGCCTTTCTGCTCTCAGAACCCATCCTAAAGACGCAGCTTTATCCATTTCTCAGGTTTTTACATGTTTGTTGTAACTGTCAAATATTATCAATCTAATGTGCTAAATTATATTTGTTGCTTCTTAAGTCTAGCATTTTGATATACTTAGGTTACAAAAAAGTTTAAACCATATGGCATCTTGGGAGAAATATGTATGTTTGGAGATATACATAGCCTATCTATTGTTTTAGAAATAACTACAAGTTACCTTCGCACAGAGCTTTGTGGATGCTACTGATTCAATTCATTTTGGTAGTCTTTTAAAATTGTTTGATCAATGAGGTCAATTTTTTGAATTTAATACCAAAATTTAATGACAGGGTGAGAGTGATTTTTTTTTTTTTTAATATTGACTACAATTTTTCTTTTTAAAAGTTTTAATAGACTATAATAAATGATCTATTGTCCACTCTTCAAAAAGTGTAGACATTCGCAATTTTGTAAATGAATGTTACTTAGAATATTTCTGACATCAATTCATTGTTAAGAATTTTCGACAACTACATTAATTTAGTCAATAGATTATATTTAAATTCAATAGAGGGTGTTTATCACTGTAGTGCCTAGGAGTTCGTAATTCTGTAAAATACAAATTTAAATAATTATGAACTCCAACGTATTGTAATGATAAACACACAATTTTGAAGTTTATTTATTTATTTATTTATCATTTATAACTAATTATTAATAATCAATTTAAGAAAATGCGAACCTCGTGAGATAGTGAATATTTGAATAATGATGGCTATGCATGTATGGGTCATGTGACAGGCTGACAGCCTTTAACGGCTAGTATTGTTACGGCTTTAACGTAAGTGTAATTCAGCCAAAGGTTAGGAAGCTTAGAGAAATTTCCGCTCACTATAGAGGGTATAAGAGTCATTTAGTCAAAACACAACAACATAGACTCGACGCTCGCCAAAAAGCTTATCCATGTTTCTTCCGCTGTTTCAACTCTCTGCCGTCCAAACCCAAGCAATGGCAGTGACCGTACACAGTGCGTTACCCAGTCTCAACGCCTTCAAATCAAAATCCATAACCAGAAATCGCCGCGAGTCACGCCGACTCAGTGGCAACTCAGTCAGGTGCTGCCAGGTGGCAACGTCCGATAAACGGTCAATTACAGTGAGCAACGGTAACGACTCGCTCGAGATATGCAGAGTATTGAACGGGATGTGGCAGACGAGTGGTGGATGGGGCCGTATCGACCGGGACGACGCCGTCGAGGCCATGTTTCGTTACGCAGATGCCGGTCTCACCACCTTCGACATGGCCGATCACTGTATATTTGAAAACCCTAGCTTCTTTATTTTTATAAAATTATAAAGTCATGGATCCTATTTAATTTTAGTTACTAGACTCCTTAACTAATTTTTATTCTACTCCGTTAAAAATATTAAAATATATATATTTATATAACACAATATATAATAATTTTATGTAATATATGACTATAGTATAATATAAAATATATGACAGTATTGTACAATAATATAGCACAATATAAGATAATTTTATGTAATATATAACACTATAATAGAGTGTATCATAAAATATATAATAGTATTGTGTAGTATATAATAGTATAATGTAATACATGATTTCATTGTATATAACCGAGTTAGAGTTTTTAACATTAAAAGTGAATGAGACTAAAAGAATATTACGGATATTTAATTGTTTTTAAAATCTAAATTTTACTATAGGATTCAAATCGCATGACTGTCCTCTTAAAAAATGACGTGTCATTGTGTCATTTAGTTTTACCTTATTGTCATTTCATGCTGGTTGCTTTATCATTTGCTCTAGTAAAACACGTGTTTCCTTGTCTTCCTTTCCACGTTGGTTGTATGTATAACCACATAATAAATACTTTTGCGCTTGAGGTCCCTCATCTTTTGTATGTTTTTGAATGTGCTCTAATTTTTCTATTTTATTTCAGCTTCAAGAAAGAGGATACTTTGGTCGACCTGATTTTCTTATTGAATGTTATAAAGTGATGTTAGTTAATGGTAGTTAATGATAGAGAGCAGATAATGCTACATTGAGAAAAACCACATTTTTCATTTTTAAGTGAATTAGGAAAATACCCTTTAAAAGTTTTCTCTATCTATTCATTCATTTTTAGCATCTTTCTTTCCTCAGCTTTTACATCCCTCCTTTAGCAATTTCACATTCAATTCAGTAAAGTTGAAATCGATAAGAGGTACCAGACAGAAAACCAATTTGAAATCATTTTTTTGTGTGCTTACCGAAGATAACCGAACAAGTGTGGTTAAGAATGGGAAGGATATGTTGGATATATGTAGAGTTGTGAATGGGATATGGCAGACATGTGGTGGATGGGTAAAATTGATATAAACAATGCAGTCAATGCTATGCTTCATTATGCTGATGCTGGACTTACCACTTTTAACATGGCCGATATGTGTAAATAACTTGCTATTTTATATCTTTTGATGTGTGTACTTGTTAGCGTGCTACACTTTCTTTCATACCATTACCTTTGTTATGGTTTATTTGAGAAATAATGAGATGTCTGATCCATGGTTGCTTGGCATTTGCTGTTCAGAGTCAATAACTATATTGCTGTGATGAGGACTATTTGGAACAGAAGTAGGATGTTGATTTAAAAGATATTCTACCTAAGATTGTTTGCCTTACTTGATATGGTTAACAAGTGATCTGTCTTCAAACTATTTGGATTGTCCTTTCTATTTATTTATTTATTTTTGGGTGATCAGAAACATGTAATTTGTATTGTCTTGCTTACATCAACCAATTAGCTCTTAAATAAGGTTATTTATCATTTTTTGGCTCCTTTGATTTTGTAGATGGGCCTGCTGAAGATCTCTATGGCATCTTCATCAATCGAGTTCGTCGGGATAGACCACCAGAGTTCTTGGATAAGGTCAGAGGGTGAGTTATGCCCACATCTGTATGTTTGAATTTTGTTGCTTAATCTGTCTAAGGATCCTCTAAGAGTGTGCATGTTAATGTAAGATAATGTATATTGGTCGGTTATTGAATAACATTTGACTAACTATAGTAAACTATTCAGAAAGAAGATTTACAGGTTTGCTTACCATTGAATTATATGATACAGTCTCACTAAATGGGTACCTCCACCAGTCAAGATGACAAGTAGCATCGTTAGAGAGAGCATTGATGTGTCAAGGAGGCGGATGGATGTTCCTTGCTTGGACATGCTTCAATTTCACTGGTACAAATCTATTAACTTGCTTTGTATAAGCTCACTGTCATATTCTCCATAACCTTTTATTTATTCTTTCCTAAAGCCAATTAGCATTTGAAAATGTAAGTTCCGACCTATTTCCTGGAGATTAAAGTTATCAACACCTTTTTCATAAAAAAAAAAAAAAAAAAAAGATATTTGTTAGCTCATACTTTTATTTCATTTAACTTGCCGTGTCAAACTTAAATTACAAATTTTGTGGTTATTGATTTTATTTTACTAATCACTTGTTTCTGTGTCTTTCCTTAAAATAGGTGGGATTATTCTAATCCTGGATACCTTGATGCACTAAAGCACCTTACAGATCTGAAAGAAGAAGGTTATTGTCTACTCCTATCACATTTTACAGTTTACACATGAGCCTACTTTTCTTGATTTGATCGGATTGCTTCAGCAATTGGCATACAGGTAAAATTAAGACTGTTGCTTTGACAAATTTTGACACGGAAAGACTGCGAATAATACTGGAGAATGGTATTCCTGTTGTTAGCAATCAGGTACAATTAAGAATTGGTACATTTATTCTTTTTCTAAACCCTCTTTCTTTAATTTTCCTTTTTTTTTTTAAAAAAAAAGGGTAAATCATTCTAGTTTTGCTTTCAATTAATCTAAGTTTGATGTTATGTTAAAATCTTGTATTGTGGATACATTAGGTGCAACATTCAATTGTTGACATGCGTCCCCAGCAGAAAATGGCAGAGCTTTGTCAGCTTACGGGAGTCAAACTAATAACGTTTCTCCCTTTCTGTCTTAGTGGATACCTAATTTATTGTTTGAATTCATTGTTCGTTTAAGAATGGTAGGAAATCAACATTCCTTTGCCATGTTACCAAAGCTGCTGGAATTTTAACTGCAGGTATGGCACAGTAATGGGTGGTTTGTTATCTGAAAAGTTCCTCGACACCAACTTGGCGATTCCTTTTGCTGGCCCCCCATTGAACACTCCCTCCCTTCAGAAGTACAAAAGGGTACAAAGTCCTTGAGCCCATTATTGACTAATTAGTTATTTTGTCACACTGAAATTTGGTAATAGATTCAAACTTTGGATTAATCCGGAAGCTTCTAAAAAGTTGGGATTTTGGTTTAAAGATTAGACTTTTGATCGGAACTGTGAATAGTATGTGGAAAAGTAAATTTGAAACCCCCTTCAATTAATTGATGGTGAGCTTTGATACGTTTTAGAAAATAATAAGAAATTTTCTGGAAGAATGCTGTAGGTATGGTATGGAAGCAGAAGTATAACTTTCATGTTAAGTCCTTTTTTTATTAGTAGTTTGTTGTGTTCGTGAGAAATTTCACTAAGTTCATCAAGTATGCACATAAAGGTTTCCAGGGTCATGTCAAGAAAGGCCAGATGGATTCAGAAATTTCTTACAGTCTTATAATTCAAATATTACAGATGGTTGATGCCTGGGGAGGGTGGAGTCAGTTCCAAGTTTTGCTTCAGACACTGAAAAGAATAGCTTCAAAACATGGGGTATCAATCCCGGTTGTTGCTGTAAGATACATACTAGACCAGGTGAAATCATTAAACCATAGTGACACTACATTCCATGCGCCTTTTTCATCCCTATTCTTGCTTGACTAAATGGTACTCATATTCGTTCTGTTCTGGGGATTTTCAGCCAGCAGTCGCAGGATCGATGATAGGTGTTAGACTCGGTTTAGCAGAACATATCCAGGACACCAATGCCATCTTCACACTTTCTCTTGATGAAGATGATGTTAACAGCATACAAGAAGTTACCAGAAAGGGAAAGGATTTGCTTGGAGTGATCGGTGACTGTGGAGATGAGTATAGGCGTTGATTCTGACAACCTTTTCCAAACTTCTTAGGAAGAAACACATTGTGCGCATCTTGCGTCTGTTATGAATACTGTAGATCTCTGTATAAGCTTACCGTAAGGCTTATCTTGTGTCTTGAATTTTTGTACATCTCCTTTTAAGCAAATTTCCAGTAAACAATGCGGGCTTTCTATATTACATACGAGAAATTACTGTTCGACAAGGTTAGAGTTTTTTTTTTTTTTTCACAACCTATACCGCTATTCGAATTAGTTTGACTAATTCTGCAAACTGATGAGACATCATATAATTGCAGTAAAATTGGGGAAGCAAATATAATAAATGACAATACGTAAACTGTCCAGATTACGGAAAAAAAAATGATAAAGATGAAATTTACTCCTTTCATTAGACCAGCAATAATCGTTAGAAGTCCGAATTGCCAAAATTTTGTAGATTCGCCAAAGCAATTTTATATCTCTGCAAAGCTGATATTGTATCAGAATATGATTTTCGCTTCATTATTAACAAATCATATTGACTACAGCATTTGCATCCTCGGTTATTTGTTTAATATGAGAACAACATATTACTTTACAAATACAGCATAGGTACATTTATAGAATTCTTGATCAGCTACCATACATCTCTGCAACTGCACTTGCCATCTTTGAAGTGGTGGAAATTTCCAGGATCCTTGACAACTAATTCTCTCTCAATGAAGGTTGACATGAACTTGCAAGCAGAGTGGCTATATCCACACATCCTAACACTCTTAATCACCCTTATAGGCATTCCATGAGGCAATGATATAAGCCCCAAAGCCACTGCCTTCATCTCAGTTTGATGAAGACCTACATCATATTCTTCATCTTCTATTGTACAACTCCTATTGAATACAAATCCCAATTCCTTCATGTTCTCTTCTATTTCTGCTAATTTATCAGAGACTTCACAAGTTTGTTTTTCATCTGAGACAAATTCGTATACCTTATTCTGTATTTCAATCCAACTGGAATTTAGTCCCTTGGTTTTATATTTTACAGTCATTTTAGATGCATCATCCCACTTACCTACCATCAAGAACACCTGCTTAAGCATTAGATTTGCGGAGCAGTCACCTGGATCTAATTCAATAAGTTTATCTAGGGCATATTTTGCCAACTTCATATCACCATGCACACGGCTGGACAAAAGAAGAGTTCTCCAAATCAAGGGACCTAATTTACCTGGGACGATTCCTTTGATAAACTCCTGCACTTCTTCAAACATACCAGCTCGACCAAGAGCTTCAACCATAATGGAATAATGCTCTTCAGATGGCTCAATATGATAAACTTCTTCCATTGACATGAACAAACCGTATGCTTCACCTACCAATCCCATTAGTGCACAGGCCTTCAAAGCTGACCTAAATGTAATTGGGTTCATTGAAGCAAATCTCCATTGCATATCTTTAAACAAATCCAGGGCTTCAGATGGATGGCCATGGTTCACTCTTGCAGAGATGATAGATGTCCAAGAGAAAGAATTCTTCTCAGGCATGGATTTAAATGCTAAGTCTGCATCAGCTATTTTACCACATCCTGAATACATGTTAATTAGACAATTGCCTACTGCAGGATGAGAGATGAGACCCCTCTTGGTCATGTAGGCCTGCGCTTGTGTCCCCACATTCAAAAGTGTTGGATTTGAACACGAGTTTAAAATGCCACAAGCAGAATGTGGATCAATAAACCCACAACATAGTTGAATCCTCCCAAGAAGTTCATGAATCATTTCATAGTCTTTGGCCATTATGCAGGCTTTTAAAAGTAAATTCCATGGGATCTCAATATCTGAAATCAGGGAACACAACCTAAGAGCTTGTCTATGATGCCATAGTTCCAAATAAAGACATATGAGCATGTTAATGACAGAAACATTTGATCCATAACCAGTTCTCATTATCTTGCAGTGCAATTCCCTTCCCTTTCTGAGATCATCCAGAGCTAGACATGCAAGAAGAGCAGAGGTGAAAGTAAATTCATTAGCTTCACTATAATCAAAATGCATTTTCTGGAAAATCCTTAGTGCTTCAGCATACCACCCATTTAAACAAAAACCAGAAATCAGGGCTGACCATGCAGCTACCCCTGGATCCTTCACTCTCTGAAAAACCCTTAGAGCAGCTTCTGATATACCACATTTAGAGTACATGTCAATCAATGAGCTTATGACATATGGATCAAAATTCAAGTTGAGTTTTATGATCATTGAGTGGAACACTTCCCCAGTTTCTACATTGGATTGTAAAGAGCACCATTTCAGCATGCTTGCAACCAAATATCCATTAAATTTCTCTCCAAAAAAATTACATAACTTCAGAGGAGTGTTTTCCCGTTGAATCAAGGTCTCATGGTTAATGCATTCAATGTACATATCTAAAAGAGAACCGATCACGTAATGATTTGATTCCAAACCAACTCTAATTGTATATCCATGAACCGCTCTTCCAAGATCCACATTGCCTAAACAAGTGATTGCTTTAAGGATACTGGCTATAGTGAAGTCATCACAGACAGAAACTTTTTCCATTAAAACTCTGAAAACCTCAAGAGCTTCAAGGTAGAACAGGTTATGAACATAACCCATAATTAATGTGTTCCAAGAAACTAAATCTTTCTCATACATCCCATCAAAAACCAGTCTCAATCCCTCCACATCTCCACATTTAGAATAAAAATCCATTAGACTATCCTCCAAAAACAAGTGACGCCCAAATCCCATCTTAATCATACAACAATGAATCTGTTTCCCAAAATTTAAGTCCTCCAAGTTTCCACATCCCTTGATCGCCATCGACAATGCAAAAGCATCCAACTCAACACCACCACAAATCATCTCAAGAAAAATCTTCAGCCCCTCTTCCTCAATCCCATTCTTCACATAGCCACTTAACAACGAGCTCCAAGCAACCAAATCAGGCCTCTTAATCCCTTCAAAAACTGCAGCAGCGTCACTAAGATTCCCGCAACTCGCATACATATTCACCAATGCATTCTCCACAACCCCATCAGCCACATCCCCTCTTTTCAAAACATGTGCATGAATTCCACACCCAAAACTCAAACCTTTCACCTCAGCACACGCACGCAAAACAACAGAGTAAACAAAAGCATCAGGCCTCACCAACCCATTATACATCATGTCAATAAACAACATCAGTGTCACATAAACAGGCCCATGTTTTGCGTACCCGGACATGAGTATAGTCCAAGAAATGAGAGTTTTCTCAGGCATTCCATCAAAAAATTTACTCGCTTCATGCATGGCCCCTGCTTTCACGTAAAGTTGAAGATAAAGGTTAAAGTAAAACAGAGGTGGACGCGGACGTGCACGAATTTTACGTAAATGGGCAGGTTTTAAATCTTTTGTGTTATAGTTTATAAAGTGATTGGTTTTAAGAAGGTGTTTGATGTAATGGTTTTGGAGGGAAAGTGAGGTTGGTGAAGGGAATGGAGGAGGGGAATTGAGGGCGTTGGCACATGTTAGCAGGGGTTTCATGAGCTAATTTTGTTCAATGGGTTCATGTACTGTGAGCAAAAGGGTAATGGATGTTTGAATGAGAAGCTAAGGATAAGGGAATTCGGTATTCTACTTGCTTTGTTCTAAAGGGTTGTGGTCCATGGCGATGGTGAAGGTCAGGATCACTTTCTTCTCTTTTGGTAGCTTCTGTCTTGGAGGATATTTTAGTCCGTATATATATATATATTTTTTCTTTTTAATTTTAATATATAGTATGTTCACCAAATTCAATATAATTTAAACACGCAACAAAAGTTAGGTTTTGGTATTGTCTCATAATTTAATCTCGAGAAAAATTGTAAGATGTACCACGTAAATATATACCTACATTTTACATTCTCCAACTTTGAACCAATTATAATGTAGGGTCATTGGGAGGATTATAGATAGAAATGTTTACAGTAGAGCTTAAAATTCAATCAAGACTTGTTCAAAAACCTACTATCACTAGCAATATCAACGAGAAAAAATCTATTAAATGGATAAAAAAACTTAAATTGAAGTTGTTGTGGGCACTAGCCCGCCATTACTTGTTACTTAAAATTTGTCATAATGTCACATTAAACATTATTTTTCAGCGATTATTTGAATTTCTATATCAATTTTATGGTCAATTTAGTTAAAAGAAATTATTTAAAAGTTCATAACTCCAACATTGGGTAGGTGTAAGCCCACTTTATACTCTGTACTCTGTTGTAAAAAAGAAAAAAATTATAATTATGAAATAAAAATTAATAGTATATAATAAATAAAATTTTTAAATAATAATTTTGATAAAACTAATAAAAATATAATAGATTTTGCATCATACAATTATAAAATTAATTCAACTTAATTTTCAAGTTATAACAGATAATGTTTACTAAATATTTTAGTATCGTAAGTTTTAAGCTGCAGTTACCAATATCAATCTCAAATGAGCCCCCAAGGGTATGGTCCGGTTGGTCACTATGCTCGCATTAGAGCCGTGACAGCCCGGGTTCGATTCTTGGGGGTGGGAAGGGGGATTAAAAATTGTATTTGAGCTTGCCCGCCCCCATTTCCTTTAAAAAAAAAACATCAATCTCAAATGAGACCTTAGTATGATTAGTACGTGCAAGGCGCTACTCTAATAAGAAGAAATACTTGGAAAAAATATTTTTCTATGTACACACCCGCCAATTTTTAAAAAATCTTAATTTCGGTGCAGATAGAAAGACTTTTTAAAACAAAAGTGGGCTTAAAACTCATTTATTTATTTTAAAATTTTAACTTTTATTAAAATTACATATGTGAAATAAGATTTGTTAACAAAGAAAACATGCCTGAACAAGAAAAGCTTCTGAAGGACCTAATTTTTTTTTGCTACCATTTCTCGGAGTCGAGTCTAGTACTACAAAAATGTTAAAGTCTAGATAATTGTTGTAATAATATTTATTATTTAAATCAATAAGCACTCGATTCAAGTTTACTGCACCTTTAACCAGCACTGGAGGAATTAGTGACTTAGTTCAAAGTGTTTAGGTCACATGGTATTTCCTTCATCAGTCTGGTGAAGAACGTGACCCTTAATAGATGGTAGTTAGGAACCTATAAGAAAGAATGTGGTTAGAATGTGACACTGGCAGTAGCTAGCTTCGACATTCTAATAGTCAACTCAAGGTTGGTGAAAGTGCAATTAGATAAACAGAGAGAAATGCGGATGAAACATTTGTTTCTACAACTTTACCGCCCAGTTAATTATCTTCCACTTAATCTATATTTCATAGTCACATATCTTTTTGACTAAGTAAAAGGAAACATGTCTATTGTTACAAGAATTCAATTTTTATTTCATTAGGAAAAAAGTCATCTTTTTCTCAATAATATCTTGATCAATTCATCCAATAGCATTCTGTTTAATAAGAACATATTTGATAAATACTAATAACGCTTAGATTGAGTATTAGAACAGAAAAGTCTATTAGATAATGAACTATTGATTATAGGCAATCTCAAAGTGCTTTTCTTACAAATTCTTGATAAACCAATGTTTATATATAGATGTGGAAGGATTTAGTACCTGTGAACTTGACATTTTATATGAAATACCTCTAAGAGTATTCAAAGGTCCAAATGGGCACCTGGAGGAGGCCTAATAGCCTAATCTTTCCTTAGGTAGGGGCATGTAATTAGAGATGGCTAACAGGTCGAGCAGCACGTGGCACGGTACGAGAACAACACGTGTTATGGCACGAGAATGACACACAAGCATATTTTGGTAGGGCACGCGGCATAGTATGGCACACACACGGATTGGGCCAGACTTAGAAATTCAAGTACGTGGTCTTTAAAAGCGCGATACGATTAGACATAAGTTAAAGTACAATACGTAAAAAGACCCGCAATAAGCACATTTTTCTTTTTAATGAAAATAAATTAAAAATTTTATAATTTTACAAAAAACTTGAAATTCAATCTTTTAATATATTTCATTAGTGTAAGTTTTTTAAATTCATTTAATTCTTAGTTTAAAAAATACTCTAATTGTTTTATGTTTATAATTTATTAAATAAATAGATGATATCATGATTTTAATAAATAAAGTATAAATATAATAATTTTATAAAATGTATGTGTTAATGTTATTATGAACTATGATCTATGACTCTATATAATTCTGAGTTAATAATTAAGTTAATCGTTAAAAAAAATTTATTATTGTTGTTGTTGTTGTTAAGTATTAAAAAGAATTCTAATACCATAGGGTCTAATTTAGTATTACATTCTCTTGCTATTATAGTTTATTATTATTGAATATAAACTTGAGTTTTGAACTTTTAATTATATTGAATTTGACTAAAGGTACATAGATTCAAAAAATATACATATGATTAAAAAAAAATACACCAATAATTTGGCATGCCCTTTTAAAAAAAAAAATTGTACTGCTCTTTTTCTTTGGCATGGCACAGCAACGCCTTGAACAAGACAAGCGTAAGCACATGCCGGGCTAAACCTAGACTAAAAAATATTAAACATAACACAACACAACATGAAGTACATGATAGGGCATGGGTATAAGCATGAGCACACAGACTTTTCTTTGATGGGTTGACCAACACAACACAAATCGACCAGCATGGTAGGGCACGATACAAGCGCGAGCACACATAACCGATCTTTACATATAATCTTGGGAAATTTACATAAATAGCCAGCCTCAATTTCTAAATTTCAAAATTAACCCTTCACTTTATATTCTATCAAATATAGCCAATCAAAACTTACATTTCCTTAATTACCCTCCATATTTAATTTTTATTCCAGAACTATAAATTACAAACACCGCTCCTGCAAACTGCAAACACCATTCAACAATTAAATATCAGAGTCAGCATACATTTGTTTACCTAACTGCGTGTAAAGTAATATAATTGTATTAAATATTTATATAAGTGTTATGAATTTCTGTGGTGTATCATTTGCGGAGCTAGGGTTTATATTTTGGTGACAGTTGGTGAGATAGGCTGCCTGTCTCACTAAGCGCTTGGTGCGACAGGCTACCTGTCGCACCAATATAGGCTGCTTGTCACACTTTGGTGAGACAGCAGATTGGTGCACAGGCTGTCGCACTTATTAGTTTTAATATATATTTTTTTTAGTGATTATGTTTTCAACAGTATAATAAAATTATTTTCTTCAATCATGTCAGTATTAATGGACTTAGTTGTACTTGAACTCTGTTATAATGGTTGGTGGGAGACATCGGCAGATGATCGGATGGATTATGTGAATTCTAAGAATACAGCATTTTTGGTTGGAAAAGATTGTTTGTTTCTTCAATTTTTATCAAGAATATACGAGGTTTTATATATAAATCCTAATGAATATAATATCACGTTGAAGACAACATTGAAGTCTAATAACACAACCTATCGTGCATGGTCACTACCCATGGACATATGTAATGACGAAATGGTGAAGGTTGTATTTCATTTAGCCTCTGATGTGGCCAACATTGGATGTATTCCTATATTTGTTACCACATCTCCTAGAGTTCCAACCTAAGATGTTGAAGATGTTGAGGCACTTGTAGAATCAGTCTCTGTCCCAGATGTTGAAGAAGATATATTACCAAAGAAAACATCGTTGCAGCAATATTACTCTCCAGTCCACGATAATAAATGACACTATTGATCATAATGGTATTGCATTGCCTGATGTTAGAGAAGAGATGTTACCCGTAGAAACATCTTTAGAGCAACATTACTCTCCATTTCACAATAATTATTTTCGTGAAAATGGTGAACCTATTAATAACATGGGCAATATAGAAGAAGTGATGTTCGTGTTCATGATAGGGGTGTTGATCTTATTGATATTCCTTCTAATAATGAGAATGAGCGTCAGGATGATATTGCTGCTAATAGTAGGAACAGTCGATCTACTACTCCAATGGACCATTCGATGATGACAGTTGTTGACCCTCTTATAAGTCTTGCTCCAGTTATGCCATCAAACTTGCTTGCTCCAGACTTTATTAGAAGTTGTAATTGGGATGATATTAGTGTTGGTAAGTTGTTCTCTAAGAAGAATGAGTTAATATTGGAGCTGCGCAAATTTGCCCTTCGGAATAAGTTTGATTTTAAGATTGCAAGGTCCACAACTACACGTTTTGAGACCCACTGTTCTTCGGAATCATGTAAATGGCGTATTCGAGCAACGAGACCTTTGAACGAGTAAAATGTTTATTGGGTAGTTCAGAGAATTGATAATGTACATACATGTCATAATGAGGTATTATCTGACGGCCGTCACCAAGTAAGCAGCAGGGTTGTTGGTCATATTATTGTTGAAAAATATATTCAGGAAAAAAGGATATACACGCCAAATGATATCAGAGTAGACATGCAGCAGGAATATGGTGTCAAGTTAACATATCAGCAAGCATATCGGGCCAGAGAGGTTGGTCTGGAAATTATTCGAGGGAATCCTGCAGAGTTATATAACTTACTACCCAAATATTCTCATGTTTTGAAGGTCGCAAATGACGGTACAGTTACTCACCTTGAACGGGATACAGATGGTAATTTCTTATACTACTTTGTAGCTCTTGGATCTTCTATCAAGGGTTTTAAATAGTATATTAGACCGATGATTGCGGTAGATGGTACTCATCTAAAGGGTCTATATCGGGGAAGTATGTTTGTTGCAACCTGCTTAGATGGACACAATCAATTGTATCCGTTAGCAATTGGAGTTTTGGATTCAAAGAATAATGATACTTGGGAATGATTTATGATGAAGTTACATGGAGTGATTGGTGATATGCCAGACTTAGTACTTATCTCCGATCAATGCACTTCCCTCAAGAGAGCCGTTCTTAAAGTATTCTGTTATGCTGCTCATGACATTTGTTTTTACCATGTGAAAGGTAATATCAAAGCAAAATTCAAGATGTCCCAAGCTGTTTGGGATGATTTTAAGCCTATCTTTATAAAAGCCGCAAAAGCATATGGGCACGAAGAATTTAGAAAACAACTTAAGGCTTTGTGGATGCTCCATTCCAATGCAGCCGATTACTTGGAGAATAATGTGGGGAAAGGGTAAGGTCTGAGTTCGAAGGCAGGAGATATAGTATTTTTACCACGAACATCGCAGAAAGCGTGAACTCTTTTATGAGAGAACCGCGAAAATTTTCGATTACTCATCTTATTAATCATTTTAGGAAAATAATGCAGCAATGGTTTTATGATAGAAAACTTGTGGCTGAATCGATGAGTACTCGACTAACAACTTAGGCGAGATGAAATAGTCGCGAGAGGAGATCTCGGTCGAAATGATGATGGTCCAGTCCTGTGTCTCCACATCGATTCCATGTTTTGGGTGGTGGTGTGAATGAGGGATTAGTTGACATACAAAAAAAAACTTGCACATGTTGAATATGCAATTGCTGCTTGTTTAACTGTCCGGGTGGATTACATAAGCCTTTGTTCTGAATTTTACACCAAGGAATCATTGGTAAAGGCTTATGCACAACCAGTGGAGCCAGTTGGTGACGTAATCGATTGGGAAGTGCCAGATGAAATTCAAGAGATGCAAGTTTATCCACCAGTAGAAGCACCACCACTCGGTCGTCGTAAAGAGCTAAGAATACCCTCTACCGGTGATGATGTAAATCGAAGAACTGTGAAATGTGGGCGGTGCAATGAATCGGGTCATAACCGTAAACGATGTAAAAATCCTATTGTATCAAACCAAAATTAGTTGCATTGTTCTAAGTAATATTGTACTGACGATTTAATTTTTTTATTATATTGCATAATATATATATTGGTAAAACAATTTATTCAGTGTTATTTTTTATATTGAATACAATAGTTTATATTTCTTTGTGTTCTTTACGCTCTATTTCAAAGGCTGACTTCAATTCACATATAGAACGATCAATCTTGTCCATCCGTCGAATGATATAATCGTTATTAAACTTTGTCCTTGACTATTATGAATTAAAAAATTTATAAGTTTAAATAAATATATATAACCTCTGAATGACATATATATATACAGAAAATAAATGATTTATAACCTCTGAATCATATGTGTCATTGGATTCGTGTGTTTGCTCATGATGGTCTTCTGGTGGAGGCTCCTCCTTAACGAGACCTTGCGGCTCCAATGTTGGGCTAGCGGCACTTGCGGTGTTTTGATTCTCCTTTGTTTCAGCCATAATGGGAGGTGCGTTGATGGATAGTTGATGCTGCACAAAGTAACATTTAAAAAACATAAATAAATTACTAAACATAGAGCAATTTGTATTCATCTAGTATGAAGTAATAAAAGATACTCACATTACAAACCCAACTTGGGATATATGGAACATAATCCTTTACAGTTTGTCAATATTTTTGTATTTTCTCCTTTGAGTTCGGGCTCGATGGTTTGTAGGACATTTTCCTACGATAATTCAACCCAAATTTGTGATTAGTATAATCATAGTATTATTTAGTAATATGAAAACCAATAATATACAACTGCACAAAGTAATATTACTTACAAGACGAGAGTTATCATTAAACAATAAATTAACAACAGTGAAGTTGATTTTGGAGGAAGCAATGGGCTTCCATTATACAATGCGTGAAATCTTTTTTTTTTTGTTTTCACAATCCACTGTGATGACAGCCCTCCAATAACTTCGAACATCCATGCCTACAATAAGTAAAATGACAATATTAAAAAAGTATTAAATATTTACTATTAACAAAATAATTATCGAAGAAAATAATTTCAATATAGCTCGATTTTAACGTACCTGAACTCTAGATGTAAAGCCGTAAACATTGTATTTTTCAATATTATGATTTGGCTTTTCCGAGCGAGTCTTCTTAAATTTCTCCATTTCACCATACAATGCATTGTCAAGACTGTCGTATATCGTTTCCCATGACAAACGACCCCATGGACAGTTTCGAAAGTGATCAATGTCATCCACCTCGTTAAGTAATGAAAAGTTTATCTAACTATGAACTTTTCTTCCATTTAGAACTCTGTCTGCAAAATAAAATAGTGCAATTTTTACTGCATCAATGTCGTCCATAACATCGAAGTCTAAATTACCAAACCTTTCGTCGAAATTTAAATTGCGAAACAGATCATCAAAATACGTATTAAGTAGCCTATGATTCTTTTTTATCATTTTCGGTACACTGTCTTCACCCCAACAAAGTTCCGTAACTAAACACCACTCTTCAATTGATAAACGTATCAAATGCTCACCAATTTCAAACCACAACTGATCTCTCTTATTACAGGCCACTTGTCTTAACAACAAATTATGCATAATAACGCCACTGAATGGAAAGCTTCGACACTCCAAGAAATGGCCAAATATATCATTTTTGAATAATTACAACTATCGTTTTGTTAACTTTCCCTCAATAGCTTTTACGACTGTATCTAACTTACACATACTTGTAATACGCCCAGGAAAATGAGCAGCGTAAGGTATCTGCATCATGCTTGGTACATACTCAGAATCTGCCATATTTCTGTTACAAACATAACATTATTAAATTACAGTTATATAATTTAAAAATTATAAAAAACTCTATCATAAAATTTCAGAAAATATTATAGGTGCGACAGGCACACCGTCGCACCAAATTCCAGAAATTACAACCCAATAATTTAGTGCGACATGCAGCCCGTCGCACCAAATTCTAAAATCTGGAATTCTGGAATTTGGTACCGTCGCACCAGATTTGGTGCGATGGCCGGCAGCCCAAAATTCATTAAAAAAAAAAAACTTACAGATTAAGCTTTCCGCCCGTCCGTTGTCTCATATCGTTCGTCTCAGAACTCGAAAAACTGTTGCGAGATAATTTTGGCCAGTGACGAAATAGGAGTAGTTTTGTCCTAAAAGTTGAAGTTTTGTTAATTATGATAGCTAAAATATATAAATATTATTTGTGAAAAATATAAAATATTTAAGGTTATTTATGTAAATTTTCTGATAATCTTATGTCTCAATTTTAAGTACGGAGCCACTGAGACATTTTCTTGATTGGTCACTTCTGTTTATTTGATTGATGACTTCAATTGGCCGAGTGCCCACTAGTGCTATTTTACTATATATTATCTGTGTAGCCTAGAGTCCCTTAACACTTTCCTATGATCAATGAGTCCAATATATATATATATATTTGACCAAAGACAAACATACTACTGTAGTAATATAATATTAAATAAATTGAAAAAAATAATTAATATTTTTTAATATTAATTATATATTAGATTACTAATTATACATTAAATATTTATAATTATTATTCCGTAGACAATACACTAAAATTATAATATTATATTAAATTTTATGATATACTAATATTACAATATTACATTAAATTTTAAGAATTATTTATATAGATGAATAACTCTCACAAATATTAAAATGATATATTTTTTTTATGAAATATTTATTCAAACAAATAATTTTCACAAATACTCAAAGAATATATTTTCTCCACTTGTATTTGACAAAAAAAATAAGATTATAAATTATTTATAAAAAATCTTCACTAAGCCGCTCAAGTTTCTCTTGAGTAGATTGGTTATAACCCATTGGCAAAGAAAACAAAAACAACTATTGTTAAAAGTGTTAACTACCTTATTTTATTTTTTATTTTAAAATAGGTAACAGAATTAATTGGAATTTTTATATATAAGAATAATGATTCAGTATTAAATTAAATTTTTACTAAATATTGAATTAATAATTATTAAATTAAATAAATTTAAAATAATTTTAATCATTAATTTAATGCTGGGTAAATACTCAGCTCGACGATGAATCTTAATTAATCTTATATAGATTAAGATTAGGGAAAAAAAAAAAAACTCAGCTCGCGCTGAATCTTAATCTTAATCTATTTCTACTGTGTGCCACAGATCATTCGCTGGTATAAACTCCCCTGCACTTGGTGACCTCTCTTCGATCAATTTAGCTATTAAAATTTAGTTTTATTTCTCATTCGCAGCATATAGTGCCATTCTTTTGCTTTTATCTAAATTATGAACGATAAAAATTAAAAATTAAAAAAACCCGAGATCAGGTACTATAGCAATTTTAACGATGCCTATAGCATGTTCGATGAAATGCCTCAGCAAAAAGTGCCTTTCCTTCTGCTCAATCAAAACGCATTGTAGTTACTTGTTCCACGTTTTTGTAGCATGCTTGTTTTGAATTGATGTCATGAACTTGGATGATTCCAGTTCATTCATTCTTATTCTGCTACTTTCTTTGTTGCAGATTACAGCTTTTGACTCAGTCACCGGTAAAGAGTTTAATTAAGCAGAATCAATCATGGATGGTATGTGGAAACTGCTACCTTTCTTTTATAGTTATCAATGAAAATTTTGTAATTTTCTTGTTCAATGAATTTGGCTTCAGTTTTAGTTTTCAAGGTCTTATTTTATAATCTGTAACATGTACCCAAGTTTATATTTTCTGAAAGGTTTAGTTTAAGCTTATGCCTCTGTCTATATTCCCTTATGTCCATCCTTGTGTACATTGCTTGTGAAAGCAACTTTTTGAGGCTATAATTTAATTTTATTCATGATTTTGTTGTTGCTTTTTTTGAACTTCAGTTGATTCACAGCCAACTATGGAAGAAACTATACTGGTCGGTGATGATCTAATGATGGGGCCACCATCTCCTCTCATCCCATCAGAAATTGCTTCTCATGTGCTTGAAGGTGTTGATTTATGTGATGGGATTTTGAGAAATCTATTTTTGTGTAAGTCCATCCTTTTTTTCCCCCCATTTTTTCTGTTGGATTTAACTCTTATCAAATTTAGGTTTCAAATTTTATTGTGTTTATTAGTGTTGGGAGAGAGTCATTGTTGTAGTGGTTTGAGCCATACTGCTTTTTACAAAATTCAAATTGGAAAAAAATCTAGGTCCTTTTCTATTAGGCCCAATGAAAACAGTATTGATAATTACCAAATTCTTGAAAGTTCTATGCAGAAGGTGAACAATTTTCATGATTTTTCAGTGACTGCAAATTAATATGCCTGATTTGGATGTGTATGATCATGGAATCTAGTTAACGATTGAACAATCAGTCATATAGCGATTGAATGCTCTGAAGTGTATGAGATGTACTGCTAACACCTCAGGGGTTCAACATTCAGGTTTCGTATAAATTAATTTAAAGTACAGTTTTGAAAGTGAGACTTTTTTTTTAATGTTGCAGGCTTGCAAGTCAATGATATTGAGCCATTCTGTCAGGAAGAGATTGCTTTGTGTCGAGAATGTTCCGAAAAGAGGGTTAGATATTTAGATATTTTGTGTTTCTTTCCTCCCATTGCTTAAAATTCAAATGAACTTTATTTGAAGCGTATTTTAGTATCTTCTGTTGAAGTATCAACATCTTCTGCTCAAATGTGTTGTAGGATAAGGAGCTGCGACTACGACTTCAAGATAGTGAGCGCAAGTTGGGATTATCAATGCCTTTAGATCAAGCAAAGGAAAGAGCTACGCATCTTGAATCAGAAGTCACATCATTGGAGAGGTCATTTCTTGGCTTCTTTAAGTTTCCTTAATGGTGGTCCAATTACAATTCACCTCTGAAAATGACTTCTATCTCTTATCTTTTCCCCAACCACTTGTAGGCGTTTGATTCTTGCTAGTGGAATTGAAGGAATTGAAGGATTTCGTCAGAGATGGAGTTTACATGGTCGTCTTACTGATATAAAGTAACGTTGATATAAATCATAGCTCCTATTTCTTATCGGTGGCTCTTCTAGGTGTTAAACAACTGATACTGGCGGCTCAGTTTAATGCTTAGGTCCTGGCCATTCATAAAATGACCTACTCAACTATGTAAGAATTGCCTGTTTTTTCTTTTTTGCAGGCAAAGGCTGGAGTCCTTAAAGGACGGAATTGACAAAAGAAAAATAGATGAACCAGCAAAAGCTTCTTCAACTACTAAAAAGTGGTTCTTTTGGTGAATATAGTTTCCACATTATATGGCATCAATTTTTGTTAAAATTAGAAATAACTCCAGCTGCCTGCAACAAGATGATATCCAAGCATTCAATATCATTTGATATAGCCAGAGTTGGAATCAACGCCTCTGTTTTGCATTAGTTTCAATCTCTTGTTCTTAAACTGTAACAATTTCCCTGGCATTTTACCATGTACGTGGTATCCATGGCAAAAGTACACTTAAAAATTTTCTTAAAAATTTTCATATACACTAGAAGTGTACTTTACAAACTCTTAAGTACAAAGACAAATCGGAAGGGCACAGCCAGTTAAGTTTCTTGTATTGTCAAAGCTTAGGTACATGATGCAAATGTTGTATTAACGTATTTATACACAATAATGATACAATTTTATTAATAATTATTGATCATGCAGAAAAAATGTGCTATATACACTACAATTACATAGTGTACTGGGCTTTTTGAACCGATACAGTGATTGTTGAAATAGCATAATATCTCAAGCAGTAGGCTATTCTTTTCTTCTACAGCCACAGAAGGTGAACAGGAAGTCGGTACCTTGTAATGAGACCTAGTAATCTTGATCTATCACCAAATTCCTGTCCGAAACATTCTGAATTTGGCGCCTTCTCTGAATGCTTGGCACAGTTCCCCATCTAAATCTTCTTACCATTACATATATTGCTGGAGCTGGGGGCATTAGGGGGTTGAAATAAGTAGTCAGGAAAGTGTAATATTGTCAGATTTATGAATGTGAACAGCTTCAGGTCAACAGCTACTGAACTTCTAAAATCCATGAGGTACATTCTTGGAGGAGTTGAAACCCCTGTCGATTAGCTATGTTTAAGAAAATCTGCATTTTGCTGCGGAAATCAGACATGTCTTCCTTGCACTTAAATGAACCAGCGCACGCGCATTGTTCAGCTAAATGAGCAGCTTTCACTTGGTTGCACCTAATGCATACCAGATCCTGTAGATGGTATAGCCGTTCTCTCTGACGAACAATTTGAAGAAGAGCATTCTCGATCACCTCACGGTCATAAGGCTGGCCACACTGTGGCATGCCACAATGCCAATCCTGTGCCAGTAAAGCCATGTCACGGCACAAGTCCAAGTCCCGACAGTCATTGCAGTAGCTGCCAAAAAAATAAATGACTGGGAATCAACATAAGTTTGCCAAAGAACAGTTAAACCTGATGTATGGATCAAAGAACTCAGAAACAAGTGAAGAAAATATTAGTTCAACTACTTTGTACTGGATTATGATGGTAAGAATAACTAGGAATCAGCATTCTGTGGTAGGTAAAAAAAGCAGCTTTGGTAATGGAGATGGCAAAATCCAGATCCGGATTTAGGCGCATCCAGATTAATAATTTCACATCCGGATCCGCATCAGGATTTAGATCCGAAAAAATATATGCGGATCTAGATACGAGTAATATCCACACGGATTGCAGGCGGATATCCCGAATATCCGGATCTGTAAATATTAAATTTTAATAATTTAAAATTTTATATAATGATATCAAATAAAATACAATCACAAATTTATAATTAACAATTTAACATGAAGAACATAAAATAACATCATAAATCCACAATTAAAAATATCACAACATAAAATAACATAAATTCAACAATTTATCTAATAATACCAAATAAAATCTAATCATAAATTCATAACTCAATAATTAACAATTCAACATGAATAATATACAATAACATCTTACATCATAATCCATAATTAAAGATACTACAACATAAATTAAACATAAAAAATAATATAAATTCACAATTTACCTAATAATATCAAATAAAATCTAATTATAAATTTATAATGCAATAATTAATATTTCAACAATTAACAATTCAACATGCATAACATACAATAATATCATAAATTCACACTTTTAGACTTTTTAGCTTATATATATTTTATATTAAAATTTAATTAAATTAATAATTAAAAAAAATAAATGCAGATCCGAATATCTGCATTTCCGGATGCAAGTGCATCCGGATCCGAACCTGGATCAGCATTTTTTAATATGCGGATCCGGAACGAATTTTCCTGCCATCCCTACTTGGTAAAACAACCTGGAATAGTTTTTCAGCATAGTCCACATCCAAATAGTGTCTCTAAAGTGGGGAGAGGTTTTGGGTTAAATTAGTGATTTTTCAGTTGTGTTTTACTTGTTTTCAAATGATAGTCCCATAGATGCAATACTTTTATATTGGATAGCAGATCAGTATACAGATCATTTTTGTAATCTTATAGGGATGGCAGGTTGGTCTATTTAAGAAATATATAATAATTAAGTTCCTACAAGAATGATTGTAAGTATCAAATACTTCTGCTCCGTCAAAATATAGGATATCGGTTGCCAAACCTGCAAATCACGTTCGGTAAAATAAAAGAAGGGCAGGGATCACGAAACTCAGCTTCTGGAGCAAACTCCCTTACACGAACATATTTCAACAGGTTCTTTCTCATCACCTGAATACCCAGTAAAAGCAGCTATAAGGTTGTGAAGCTCACAAATAAAATATAATTTACAGTATAAAATAGATATCAGAAACAAAGGAAAACAAAATGCTTTTACTCAAATTAATTAACTAATGCCCATGGATCTTGCAACAAAAATCATGGAAGTCCAGAATATCATCAAATACAGATTCAAAATGGCAGAAGAGAATCCTGTCAGCACACATGCACATGCGGCACAATTATGTGGCGCCTTGTTAGTACAGATAAAGGATTCGATTAACAAAACAAGGCTATGTGACATTTCCAGTCACCATAAGTTAAGCTTATACATAGAAAACAAATTTTGCAGATGATAAGAATCTATAAAAGTACTCATGGGTTGAAAGAAGATACAGATTTCGAAGTCAAAAATAATTCTAAGAAGAGAGTTATTAAAGGAGAATAGACCTATCCATTGAATTTCTTTGTTTATGTGAAAATAGTTATTGTGCAATGACTAGAAGGTAGTATCTATGTGCAAATGATGTGCAAGTACTACCAGAACATCATGCTGAACATTTTGGTCAAGAGCAAAAACAGCACAAACGTGCTTAATGAACTCCAATGGAGCATCAACTTTGTGGATGTTGGCAGCAGTTTGCATAATCCCAGGTGAGTTATGTTGATCATTGTTAATTTTCTTCATATGATGAATAGCATCACGAACAATTCCTAGAAGTTTTCCCGTGAAATAAGAGCTGATCTGTAAAACATGTTGAAAATTCAGATCAATCAAATTTAGAAAAAGGGATTTAGGAACCAAAAAGTCATGCACCCTTTAGTAATTGGATCCCTCATTTCTACCTCCCCTTTAACATATTGCACTATGTGTGACTCAAAGTTCTCTGCGGCTGCAATAGTGATTGAAGGAGTGCATGAGCTGCCCTCTTGCAAAGATGCTCTATTTGCTGCTTGCTTTTGTGCATGCTTCCAAGGAATATACATAAACTCAGAGACAACTAAAACAAAATGATCCTGCAAAAAGCCCAAAAGATTATTGAAAAGAGAAAAAAATCAGAAAGAAAGAAGATGAATACATACAAAAATTCATATAGTGACATTGTAAAATAATTGATTAACTAAATAAGTATTGTCATTAATATAACAATAGTAATGAAACTCAGCATGTCTATTGTTGGAGACAAACTGTGAAAAGGCAACTAACTTGAATTTCCTTGGGCAAGTATTCAGCAATATTCCAACTTGAAACAATATCCACTTGTGAGTCATCATCTAAGCTTTCGTCAGCTCGAGCAGGGATTCCACCATAATTATACTATCAAGTGAAAAGCAAATTATCATTAATTGAAAGTTCGGAATGTCAGTCGAACTAATTGAAAGTTCGGAATGTCAGTCGAACTAACCATCAACAAAAGAAACAGCAGGTTAACAAAAAATAAATAAATGATTACAACCTGCAGGACAGAGAATTATTAAATAGGAAGAACTAGGTGATCAAACCTGATCCATAAAAAGCAAGGAATGCCAGAAGTACACTGGCTCAAGCTCAATCCACTCAAACAGTTCTCTGCAAACAGACAAAAAGAAAATTACAGAAAAGAAAAAAAATGAAACGATTTAACAAATTCTTTTACAAGGCCTACCTAGTTTGCAGAGCTTTCAGCAAGCTATCACAGTAAGCTTTAGCGGCAGAGAGATCGAATTTTCCTGTGTCTATAATTACCTTTGAGAAATTTGCAAATATTATTGTGGCACCTAATTTGCGAAACTCAGCCAACAACATTGCAAACACCTTTTGCATGACCTATGATGGTTAATAAAAAGATTCAAAAGGAAAAACAGAAAGTGATATTTTAAGTTATGAAATCATGTGGCAAAATAATAATAACATAATTTCAATTAACTATTAGTGAGAAAAGAACCTTATTTATTACAATAAGTTGCTCAACCACCCAAAAAAAAATCACACCAGGATCATAATAGTTTAAACAAGAAATTAAACAAAGAACCCATTTCAGAAACAGTGTATTTCTTTAAATTATTAAACATTTTTCACGACAGCGGACTTCAGGCATCCATACAACATTTACCTTGTGAAGTATGCGGTGAAGTACTGGATCATGAAGTTTTGAATGGGGGCTGCAAAGTAAAAGCTATACCACTAATTACACATGCAAATGAAGAACAAGGGTCCTATACAACATTTTAAGAAACTCTAACCTGCAAAGCCAACGATATAGATGTTGCAGTATGGCATCAGCAAATATATTTCCAGAAGTAACTGCATCCGTTAGGCACCTTTGGATCAGTTGTTTCAAGACACGAAATGCAGGTGCAGATGAGGTAGTCTCATCAAAGCCATAAAGTTCATTATTTTGAGGTCCATAACTCATATCCTGGTCAAATCCAAACAAACCACCTCCTTCCATTTCATTCACTTGGTTGCTTTTGAGAAGTGCATTGACAGAGAGATGATGAATCTGTCAAAACAAAAAAAGACATATTAACCAATGCTTCTATTCAACAGCTCAATTAACGAAACCACATTACCAGTATAACACCACTACCACTGACCCAGAAGAACAAAAGAAAAAAGAAAAGGAAAAGAAGGAAAGAATATTTGTCAACCTTCAGCTCCACAGAAACTTTTCTATATGCTCCAGGGTATGTAAGAACAGGTTGATGGACCTATTTCAAAGTAAATACTAATTAGTTCACCAAGGAAAGTTCAAGGAGAACACAAGTTTTCAAATTAAAAATCAGAGTGACAGCCCAGCAGAAGAAATTGTATTCCTAAGGACAGCAAAATCTAATATGAGGACTTTAAAAAATTAGAGAAATAAAAGTTCCAAACACCAAATATATCCAAAAACAAATATACATAGAAATTTGTTTAAAACTGACCTCATCAGCAAAACATGCATCTTCTTCGCTAGTGCCTCCTAAATCTGGAACACCATCATCAGATATCCAAAGAATCTGTGAGAATCAAATTTCACATTCTTAGGAAGGAATTATGGGAATAATAGCGAAAAATCCTTAAAAGAACTCCGAGAAGAGAAAATAGAGGATTTTGAAAAAAAAAAAAAGTCAAATAGTAGTCTTAACCAGTAACCAAATAGAAAAAGAAAGTAACTATCCAAAGATTTTTAAAGCCACATTTGTACCAATAATTTTATACTGTGGATATTAGATTAAATCATATAAAACATTCTCGTAGAAAAACCTGTTGCTGATCACGTAATGCTCTAGAAAAGAAGACATCTGCTGTAAACATAAGCCAGTCAGGTTCAAAATTTCCCAATGGTACCTGCACCAACAAAATTAACAAGTTTATATTCATATTAACAAACACATTATTATACAGTCATTGTCACAGGGAATATAAAGATTATTACATGAGCATATCTCGCTAGGGAAATTCTCTCATTGAACCACTGGGATGATGCAGCACAGCGTTGCATTCCAATTTTTGCGGCATTTTGCTGCCACCCAAGAACCTGTATAGAGAATAAAATTTCAGTAAATATATGTGTTTTCCAGATGCATGGATAAAGTCAATATTCATAATCAGCATATGCATGCGAAGCAACGTTTAGTCCACAATTTTTCTACCTGATATTGACTATCACGAGCATTGGCAGGGATGCTCACACATGGAAAATCATTGAGAACACGTAGACCTAACCTCAATGAATGAGAGTTTGGGCATTCAATAACAGCAACCGTAGGTCCATAATGTTCATGTCTGTCATCCAATATAGTGTTTTAAGCAAATTCAGCAGCTCTTGTGAAAACAAATAAAACTGAAATATAACCAGAAGAAATATTGTCTAACTTCTCACTCAATAAGAAAATTGAAAATGTCAGAAGCTGCTCAAAATGGCAGTTGAAGTCAAGGATACATGAATACATTAAAACTTCCTAGCAGTTAAAAAATCTGAACAAATGACATACTCCATCCTGAAAACCATTGGTCAACAGGGAACCATGCTAATTTGAGTTATAACAGCATAATGAAAATTGACGATTGAAGGCAGAATCATAACCACTAGATCATATCCTAAGTCTCCAAAAATATACACATAATAAAGGCATTAACTTGTTTCTTCCTTTGGGGGTAACATGGCAGTGTTGGATACCGTCACAAACTCTCTCAAAGAATGAAGGCACATATATTATATACCATACACATCGATTGTACCTGTATATTTCTGAAATTATAATATGAAACCTTAGGAACTAAATTACTAAACTTAAAAACTATGGAATAAAATAAAATTACAAAAATAATTTTCCATAAAGAAGAGTGATGCAATGTAAAACCTGTGTTCGCTTATAGCTCTTTGTAAAATCTTTTCAGCATCCTTGACATATCCTACGTACTCCACCTGAAATTATCAAATTTAAAAAAAAAAAAGAAAAAAAAGATAGGAATCCCAAGTAGAAAGGAAAATGATAAGCCCATATCCAGTTAAAATTAAAAATTGACCTTGAAATTAATGCGATCCCCGGGAAGATGTTCAGTGGACAAAGCTCGACAAGCTTCTCGAAATTGTTTTTCAAGGATAGAAGGTGATAATTCCCTATGCTGATGAGGACTAACCACCACAACAGTTACTGTTCTTGATGTAGGAAAATATCCAATGTATATTGCACGTCCATCAGAAATGCTGAAAGAAAAAAAAAAGTAATAAAATTGTTTGCAGTGAAGACAAGAAAGCTAATAAACAGAAGAAAAAGAGAACTTAAGAACAAAGAAAGGTACAACAATGAACCAGATTTATGTACTAATGTATGCACAGTACCATCAGAATGCTGAAAGAAAAAAAAGTAATAAAATTGTTTGCAATGAAGACAAGAAAGCTAATAAACAGAAGAGAAAGAGAACTTAAGAACAAAGAAAGGTACAACAATGAACCAGATTTATGTACTAATGTATGAACAGTATCAAATAACTCCATCTCTTTCATAAAGCAGCATTCACAGCGACTTTTTCTCTTGTTTTAATGATAGTGTATCACAAAGATTCAAGATGTATAATAGTAATATAAGAATGCTAAAACATCACAAAGCTGGTAATTATTGTTATCTTTTTGAAAAATCATCTCACAATTGTGGATTGCTCCTACATACTATTGTTAGGCTTTTACCTATAACCTTAAACTATTGGGTAACTTAAACTGGAATCAAAGCCAATTTTAACCAAGTGGTTTTGCATTCCAATCCCCCTATTGTTCTAATTGAACCCTGTGCAGAATCAGATTTTTCTATATTAATCTTGTTATATTATACTAAGAAAGAATACCTATTTATATACATTAGACCTAAGAAAAAAACAGAAAATGAAACTAGGATATTCAAACTAGTATCCCTGAAAATTAAGAACTAAATCTCCTAAATTCAACTAAATCTCCTAAATTCAACACATAGCTGTAAAATACAGCTATCATAAAAAATAGTCAACACAACTGTAAAGTACAGCTAATATCTGCAACAAACCCTATTATAAGTTGTTTCTGCTATGTTTGTAGTTGTGGTTTTCCATGTACAATGCATGTGAAAAGGTGTAGTAGAGATTAAAACTATTGTTGGGTCCCTTCTGCTGACTTAAAAGATTTAATCTGAGTTGCTTCCTCTTATATTTCAAATCTTCATGGAAAATATTTGATGGAAAAGGTCAAAAGATTATCAAAATGCTAGAACTGGAAAGTTAACATTTGAAAATTCGAACAGATCCAACAGCCAAAGTTTTTTATGAAAGCTACGGTTTTGAACAACCGAATCAACCCCTATGAATCATGAAGTCATATCCTCACATGATACGATGATTTACCTATGATAAAGGTAAAAGAAGGAGACTGATTGCTCTAGATAAGAACACTCTGCTGTAGTCTTCATGTGCAGCTCATTCAGGCTCCAGCCATCCTGAGTATTTCGTTTCTTAGTTGATTTATCCACTTTACAGACGCAACCAATCTGAAGGATAGCATTAAACTCTGGTGGCACCTTCGTTTCATACATCCCCTGATCAAAAAGTGGCATTCTGATCAAATGGATATCAAGATAAACTAACCACATGGATATCAAAGAACAAAACTGAGATCACAAGCCTATTGCATTGATTATGTAACTATAGGAAAGTCTGACACCATGCAACTATACAGGCCCATTGCATTGTATTGGGAAGTTCATGGAGCAAATAACTACTGGTGACATTACAAATCTGCATAAGTCAAACAATAGAATAAAAATATATATTTCACTATGCTGACCTCCACGTCAGGATCTGCGAGGAGAGCAGCGAGTTTCTTGCTTTCTTTCCTAAATTGATCTTCATCAATCATAACCTATTTAAATTCAGTACAAAAGGATAAGTGAAACCTCAGAAAATACTTTCACATGCACAAAGGGATAAAGGGACACACAACTATAACTTAAAAAGAAAAATAACTAGATTTACCTCAATTAAGTTAAAGCTATGCCTTCCATGGGGAAGGGTCTTGTTGACAAGCCTTCCAGGAAACTTTTCTGCTATAGGTTCTTTAGAGTTGAGGTAAAACACCCGTGGAACAGTTATAGGAATCCTAACCATGATTCCTTCAACAACTACCCAAGCAAGAAATACGCCACTCAGTGAACTTGAAACTAGCTGTATTATCTGAACCATAAAAAGATAATATTAAGTGATCACAAACTAATCAGTAAAGGTAGATGTACAGAAAGGAAAGGAAGCTTCAATACCTGCCAATGGCATCTGGTCATGGCTATTTCTTGTCTTTTAAAATATGAACTGACACCAGTTCTTCCCTGAGCATCCTTATGGTTTATCAAGCCACCCAGTGACTCAGAAACACCACTAGCTCGGTGTGAAGACCTCAGACTGCCCAACCTGCAAGATTGAATAATATTTTTCCTAAATATGGTACTCTTTAATACCAAAAAGTGGTATTCATTGTACATTAAGGAGAAAAAGTACCTTTGCTTCTTCCTCCTATCAAGATTATCTTTCCATTTTCGTTTCTTTAACTCAAGCCAACCTTTATAATCTACACCTCTGTCAATATTTTCAGTATCAATAGCGTTTTGTGATGAAGGTTGATGATCCAAAACTTCATTCGGTTCAACTTGTTGTCGCAAAGAATCTACATGATCTGTTGTTTTGACTGTCTTTTCCTCATTATTAACTTCAAAACAACGAACAATTGGCCTAGGTCCATTTACAGAATTTCTTCTCTTTTTTGGAAAGTCTTCCAAATCTTCAACATTCTCATCCATCAAATTGGTCACAGCAGTACTAGTCTTGTTTAAAAAATCATCCCTCTTCAATGAACTGAATATATCCACTAATTTCCTTTGACGAAATTTGTCTTCCATCTCACGAACCTTTTTATGCAGCCAATCAGGGTGAACTACCCTAGGAACAGGATTTGAAACCTAAAAATTCAAGTCAATTTCAGATGGCTGAAAACAGCTGAAAAATGGATACGTTAGCAGAAAATAACATTGAAGAAGCATAAGAACCTTTTGCATTGCAGCCGGAATAGTAATAATTTTTTGAATTGCTGAGCTAAGGCGTTGTTTATAATAGGACCAGTCAACAATGGATCGGATGCCAACATCTGACGAAGTCTTGCACCACTTACGTAAATAAAACTTCATTATTTCTGCAAAATTAAATATAGCATCGCCTCAGTATAACACGAGCACAATAAGCAATCCAAATAATCAATAATAAAATTTACCAGCATCAGTTTCAAATATTGCAACAGGAACAGCACGCTCACTCACAGGTGTTCCCTGATCACATTGAAATTGAAACAATCTTGTTAACAGAACAACCATGAGAGAAACAGAATGCATTTGAAAATTATGTATAAGATACCAAGTGCATTATGACAATAACACACAGACACTGAAAAGTCCTATACCACATCACCTCTCTTTGTTAATTGACAAGTAAAACCAATAACAGTAATGCATTATATCTAAAAACCAGGTGATACTTAACTGGAATAACAAAAAAGAAAAAATAAATAAATAAGGAAAAGGGAGTCTCTTACCTAAAAACACAATTTTGGGGAACTTGGAACATATACTAGCAGTTAGCCTCGAAGTAAAGAAAATCAAGCAAAGTGACAACATTTGAAACAAAGGCATGGCAACTTTCTGGTTCAACTAGGAAGGTGGTGGATTTAGTAATGATGAAATGTCAACAATTTTAAAGGTCATCATCAACTATTGTCACAAAAATACAAAGCACTTTCACTACTACATGTCCCAATACTTATGATATAAGGCATATGAATTTGCATGTGTTTAGCCCCTTTTTTTATTAAACCTGTACCCCTTCCTCATTGAAAAATCAATAAAATCTCCGTAAGACTTCCCTGGAAAAATAATTTGGGAAAATTAATCCTGAAAGCACCTATTTTATTTTATCATTGATAAATAGATGAGCTTCCTCAATCAACCGGTTGACCTTGACAGGATAAAGGCAAGGTGACCAAGAATACGATAGAAAAACAAGAGCAGGTGTGGTGGCAAAACACAACTTAGTTTTAACTTGGAAAGTAGAACAATAGATAAACAGTTCTGGCAGTAAACGAATTGACAATAAATATAAATTGACAAAGGCATCAGCAAGGAAATTGGTAGCATTTTGATCATGTTTCTGATGAGACAAGGGCAGCGATTCTTGACACAGTGGCCGGCAGTGCCTGAAGTTCATGAGGATCATAGAAAGGCAATAGAAGGTGCTACACATAATCCATATTAGAACACCAATTTATTCACAATGACACGCAAATTTAACATTGCCAACTTGCATCATCACCAGGTAGCTCCACTGTATTGCCCAAAAAACAAAACCTACAGTCTGTGCAAGTACTATGACTATGGGCATGGCAACTACACACAATCTACCTTCCCTGATGTAATACTAGTGGTGATCTTATGTCAAGAATTGTCAAGGAACATAATCAATATCTAAAATAGTTTGAACCAAAATTAAGATTATGACCCGTTCAGCAACAAAAATTATGGAAGTTGACATTTTTCAACTCAAAGATTAATTTATGTGCCATAGTCGTTTATTTCTTTAGTATCATTTTATATAAAATTTATTCTATTAATTTGCTTCCGTTCATACTATTAACTCGATCTTACATCGACTATTAATTGAAAGACTGGTAACATAATCCAAGTATGAAAATGTCCATGATTCATGAAATCCCTGAGCAAAAGGGGTGGACATACCCGTGGTTCACATGCAACTATATATTGACAACGCAGTCCTTTATCTTTAACCATCGTATCACCAAGAAAATCAGAGAGACGCCTTGCAGTTGTCACTGCACACGACTTTTGCTCACCATAGTCCGCCAAGGATTTGCTCATTGTGCTCGACTCTGATATGTAATCAATCAACTCACTATCTGCAATATCCTTTCCCTGATTCTGAAAGTTGAAAAAAAAAAAAAAAAAAAATAGCTGCATCATCCCCATTTTTCATTGTTATTTTAAGGAAACAGTAAAATAAGAAAAATCCTTAAGGAACATCAATGCAATATTTCAAAGAAAGAGATTCTGATGATGAAACGCAATTATATAATTCACATACATCAAGAAGATCAAGCCAGCGATTAGCCACAGCAGCAACAGCTGAGTAGCACTCCTCTATGGTTGAACCGTGGAGAAACTTATCAAAAAGTTCGGCCTGCAGACATATGAAACATTTCATATTCCATATAACAACTCAAACTATCAATAAAACATCTACATATTACCAGACATGAAAGGCTAGACTGAAAGAGATACCTGGAAAACTTTAATGAGCTTCAGCTCACCTCTGCGCTTTATTTCAAAACCTTTTAGTTCAGCAAGGGTTCCATCATCATTAAAAACAGCATATCGCTTTTTAATCAAAATTCCCTCTTCCTTAGAAGCAGGAAGGATCATCGCCTGCATGACATAATAATCAATGAATCTGAATAGCAAGAAAGAAAACCAAAAGTTAAAATCAACAACTTATTGTACCTTGTATGGTCCATCCACTTCAAATTCAATTGAGCATTCACTATGAGTTTCATAAATTTTACTGACAGGATCTACAAGTGTCTGTTGAAAATTAATGGGTTAAAACTCAGGACTGCAGCAGTTGCATAGCCAAACAAAGTCATCTCGAGATTTTAAAATTGCAGCATCAAAATGGTTCAATATAAATCTAGAAATAAATAAATTGGATATAGAGAAGGTTCAAGCTTACCTGGTATTGATCATTTGTGTTGTTTCTTGCAACATCAACATTAAGCATTACACATGGATATGAAATCATCAGCTTCTTCTTCAAGTCTCTGATATGTATAGTCACAAATAATGGTCGATGTATTCAGATATTGTAAGAAAAGTAAGCCATAACCAGAACAGAATATCTTGGAAGTAATTCCCATACATATGTCTTATAATAATACAAATGGCCACATTAACATACACAAGTCAATACTGACCATAATCAATATGTAGATAGCAAATAGCAAAAGCTTACTTTGTTTTGAAGGTAAAGTTCTCTGGAAAGGATCCAGGGAGCACGCACCAGATCCCATCTGTATCCAGCTCAAGAGGTTTTCCAATCTTTTCAATAAGCAAGCGGGCATTTTGAATGATTTTTGCACCGGTATATGTAACTACACCAGCCATTTCCATAGAGTACCATCTAGCACCCCTGGTTAAAAAACATGTAAAAGACCAGTTTGAACATACGAATAACTGCTAAGCAAACAACAGAATCATCATAATTTAAGGTTTCAGAACTGAATCAGGGTCACCAACTCACTTGCGCATAACATATCCATAGAAGGAATTAAGGATACACTTGTGAGCAAGTTGTAAGGAATCATATAGCACCACCATGTCCTGCACGTTTCAGAGGCAAAGCCAAAAAGATTTAAAAAAATAATTCTGAAAATAACTGCATGTGCTCAAAAGAAAAAAAGTGCTGTCATACTTGTGCTTCCTGGATCTTAATGGAATTTCCGCTTGCCTTTGCTTCCGATAACTTCCCCTTCCAAACCTTATTTAGTCCTTTGTATTCATACCTTCTATCACGGAAGCTTGAACCAAGCAAAAAGAAAGATATTCATTTAAAATTGAAAAGAAACTAAAGATAAGATAAGCAAAATGCCCTTGTCAATTCTCATTAAGTTAATAACCAGGTTGGCATTTTAAACGCACACATTGCCTGCAGTTAAGATCAGAAAACATCATAATAAAACCAATCATTTTAAAAAGGATAAATGCTTAACCATTCTTTTTCCTTTTCTTTCCCCCTGCTAAACTAGGAGGTTGACAAAAAGTGAACAACTTATCCACTAGAAAAACTCTATTAAAAAAAGGAGGCTGGGCAGAGCCTTAAAGTCTATACAAAGCTATCCACTCAATGCCAAGACTAACAATATATTCTGACCTGAATAATTTCAAAAAAATAGAAGTATTTTTAAAAGCTTGGCTGGGGAAGATGTTAACTGTTTATGGGATAGACTTCATTTGTTAGCTTTACTTTGGGCTTCAGGGAAAAAAGAAAATTTAGATTGTAATATACACTACTACATAAATTTAAACTTCTTACCTGCGAACAGTGTCCACATAAAATGAGTTTTCACGCATGCAGATCCCTGCTTCTCGAAGTTCAGTTACCGGCTTGTCAAGTACTCGCCTATATGCCTATGGAAGGAAAACTTTAGTATTAAAAGTATTAATTAGGCAAAGATTCAATGGTAGATTAACATACCTTCTGACAGTATTTCTTTAGCCGATCTTTTAGTCTTGATTGTTGCTCTGTCTTAGGAAGATCAAGAAAGGATTTTGACAAATGACCATTGGTGCCATCAACAAACTCAGATTCAATTTGCTTCTTCAGATGATAATAATCACTGAGATTTTGCAATAGATTTGAATGCACTATTCTTAATTAGATTTTTGCTTATATAAAAGAGAACCAGACAGAGGTTCGTACGGAAATAAACGAACCTTCTTTTTGCCATAAATATCTCTCCACGCCAAACCCATTCAAGCTTTCGAAGACAAGTTTTGCCTGGACGGTTGAAATCACATGCAGTGCAGACCTCATCTGTAACTATTGATGGTGGCTGGAATTGAGCAAGAAACGTCAGTAAATATAAATTGAAAAATAACTTCATGAAAGGGTAAGAAATTGATTATTGCTTTAGAAATACACTTGAATGAAGAAACAAGTTATCATGGTAAAAGTGAATTCCAACCATAAATCATAGAGAAAATAATAGATCTCTCGAAAAGTGGAAATTATTATTTTCAACGCACCAAAAGTACTTAGAGAAAGTGAATAAACAGTTTACCTGGAGCCGGTTTGTCAAAATAATGTTCGGGTACATTGCAGCCACATCCAGATGATAAATGAGGGGACATTCTTCACGTATTGGTTCATCTTGCAACCTCAGAAGCTGCACAATATTATTTCGATGACAAAAAGAACTATTATTTTCCAACAAATCTCACAGAACATTCATATTTCACTATCAAAATCCAGGTAAATAAATAATTAAATAGCATATAAAAAATACCAAGCAACTAATGCAAGCTTTGAAGAATGTTTGAGAAACATAAAATATAAGTATTTGCAGAATGTCTGGAAACATAAAAGTACAAAAATTTGCCTGATAGATAATGAAGATCCTGGTAGAACACACCTTATGACTTAAATCACCCATACATATAAGACCAAAAAACAGAATCATAGTTAAAGTCTGTTGCTTCACCTTAACAATGCAAACAATCAAGAAAATTAACACAAAATATACAGAAACAACTCATACAACAGATGCATATATAGTAGAGAGAACTTCCTCAAGACTGATCAAGGCATTAGAATGGTAACAATTTATTGACTTGAACTGAATACTAGCACCTTTTCCATGATAGCATTCTTCACTTCATCGTAGTTGGAGACTGATTCCAGGTCCATCTTACCCTCTACTTTTATAGCATATTGCAAATCTCGATCAAGGTTGTTGATTAATTGCTGGCCATTAAAGTACTCCAAAGTCAGTCAAATACATTGACAAAATTAAAAGGTTGACATCAAATGATTTGTAATTCAGTAACAACGCATTATAATATTATATCCAAAACATTATGAATTCACCAAACTAGACATTCACGTGTCCCAATAACAGTAAAATTATTGTAAGATGTAAGTGGCATCATTGACAAATATGAGAAACTAAAATCAAAATATATCTCAAGATCTTTCCACCTACAGGAGAGACCACCCCTTTTGGAACAAATGATAAAGTTATTGCGGTTACTTCTCAAATGGAAGAATCACATTACAAATTTTAAGTTTCTTCATAAATTTCAACATTTTATTTCTAAAACTTTATAACAGAAATACAGATGGCAAAAATGAGGTTGCTATCGATTATGTCCCATTCACTGGTCTTAAGTGTTACATGCATGTGACTAGTTGGGCAATAACTTTAACCACAATCTGACGGTTTCAGTTTTGACATTTAAAATCTCTAAAATCACAATTTTATTTCATAAATCCGAACTTGTATTTCTATCAAAAAGTGATATTAATGAATAGCTTTCAGACAGTAAAATTAATATTCTAGGGAAAATAACTCTTTTTCAGAATTAAGATTTATCCCTATTGTCAACTATATTTGTAAGCCGTCAATCTTGATAGACTTGATGATGAAAAAAATTTTGTGAGTTTTCCATGATCTAGCAGAATCCATTGAGACTAATCTTTAGTTGAATTAAGTCAATTATGCCATACAAAGAGAATTGATGAAATTTCCACACAGCATGCATAATGTTCTCTTTGACAGTGACAAAACATTGCCTTGAACTTAAATAAGGAAGGTCTGCAAAGGCATCCCTGTGTTACCTTTTAATTAAAGATATTTTAAGATAATTGAAGATATAGGGTAATCAGACTTAGTAACTCAAATCAATAGAAGAGCTCGTAAATAGAGCCTTTTGAGCTACCATTCCAGTAATCTGTTTTGCCTGTACTAAATTTAGTTCAGAATACTCTATAATCTGACTATGTTGTATGGAATGTTGAGATTGTAATGAAATAAGCCCTCCACCTGGACCAGTTCGATTCCAGTCTAACATATTCAGAGTTTATGAAAGAAAATTAAGTATTTTGATCAATGAATAACCTTACTTGTTTCCTACTTAAAGAAGAAAGAAATTTTTACTTTCCATCATTTGGCATTATTACCTGATGGACAGGTTCATCACATTATAAAGATCAAATTCTCAGGAAAATGACCAATTTTGCTTCTTATATGTTGGTTGATGTCAAGATAAACTGATTGAAACAGAATAAATTTTCTGGATAACTGTGTCACACTTAGAATTCCATAACAAAAAGAGAAAATTACTTTTAGCAGGTCAAAATTCATCCAATACATAATGCCAGGCAACATTAACTATTGCACCAACCATCCAGCTCTGTGAATGGTTCAAAAGACGGATGGAATGAAATATTTGGACAAAGTAGAAAGAAATAAGACAGATGTAGATGACTTGCCTCATAGGCAGATGGATCAAGCTTAAAACTAGTTGGAAGATCGGATCTAAAAACGCCACTTTCAAGGCATTCCACGTGACCACCTATATATGTTTCACTTTCAAGAAGGTGATTCCTGTAGAACTTCTCTGGATCAGATTGATGCTTGTTAGGGCAGATGACATTTGCTTTGTATGCCTATAGCAAATGCAAAACTGAAGTAAGTAAGCCACAAATGGAAGCAAGCTTCCGAAAAGCTTCAGTGTAATTGAGCACAATAACACACCTGGACCATAAGAAGCATTTCACAAAGGGTCCCACTACCTTTGCGCAAAACCTCATCTGGAGACATGGGAATTATAGTTGCAAGGGAGAAAATGAAGGGATGAACATAAGTCATATACAAGTAATATGTTGCCACAGCATCAGAAACAGAATAGGAGGCCATCATCTGTCAACAAAATAAAAACAGCATCAGAAATGTTTTCATATACAGAATACAACAATAGACAATTTTAAAAATAACTAATATTTAATCTAATGGTGATGCTTCATATTGACAGGAATAAATCATCAATTTTTCATGGTTAGAATTCAAATGATATTAGCCACCAGGCCAAAGGGCTGCTGCCCTCCAAATTGGAGGGCAGCAATTCGAACTCCCACAAACGCATTGTAGAGGTATGTCCTTCCTCAATTATTGAGTGAATGTCAGTCTGCTTCCTTACCCAAGCATGAGGAGTAGACATCCCTCGAATATTAGTGAGAATTTAAATCTTGACAGTGCTTTATACGAATTAATTTAGTCATTCCTCGAATATTAGTGAGAATTTAAATCTGGGCAGTACTCTATATGAATTAATGTTAACTAGTCCCAATCATAATGTGATTTGTAAATATCAGTTATAGTCTCATATAATATGAGTTGTAATCTTGAGAAATAGTCTCATGTTAAAAAAAAAAAAAAAAAAAAAATTAAATGGTATTATTATGCCCTTCCTATAAGTTTAAAATGATGAATACAATGGTGCCTCAACATATTACGATAGCAAGATGAGCAAAAAAACTTGAGATCGAATTCTGCAGTCAATTCATTAAGATATAGCACAGAGCTATTAATATGTTGTGCATCCATTCGTGACTAAGTTCTTCAGGTGCATGCAAAATGTCAATTAGTTAGATCCTTCCACCTGGAGCACATTAGAGTTTAAAAACTATTATTAGACCCTTTTATGTAAGCTTAGAATTTTGGCATTGATGATTCCTCAAAGCTTTTGTATGGCGCAGAGAGCAAGCACGTACTAATGTCTCCAGCCACAGCCTCCTTTAGAAAGCCATGGACAAAATACTGATGCCTTCAGGAACAGCCTCCTTAAGATAGCAATATTGAACATTAGAAATTACCAATACCATACTGAGGACCTTTTTGCTTGACTGACAAAAGTGCAGACAGGAAATACAACCACCCCAAACCCCCCCCCAAAAAAAAAATCCGAGGGTGGTGGGAAGTACCAAGAGTGGTAAAATATACAAAAGTTTAGCACTGCAAGTTTATAAGGAGAACTTTATAAGACTCTTTATATTAAACCCAGCATAAATACCACACATTTTTCCAGTTACTACAACCAAATATTGGCAATTAATACAAGAAAAACATCTTTTATCCTGCCCTACCATATCAAGATAGTGTTAAAGACATTCTCTAAGATCTAAACTTGTGTCTGCTAATTATGACCAGCAAAAAGAAATAGGTAAACAACAAATAGGTTATTTTAGATGCCATGTACCTGAGGTTTTTCCTTAGCAAAGCGAACCATATCCTCTGGATTCACCTCCAAGGGATCATAACCCAACTTTGCCTTTGTAACAGCCTGGCATATGATCAAAAGAAAGTATCATGGAAACTTTTCCATAAAAGAAAAAAGAGGCTTAAGTTACTTGCAATCATAATAAAATAATTGTAGCTTCAAAAAAAATGAGACTTTATATCAGTTACTATTAAATCCTTCAGAAGCCTCGACCCTCAGAAAATGAAAAGTAGAAGATTCCTTGAAAATGGAAAAAAAAAAAGAAAACCAATAATCCAAAGGTAAACATGTAAAACAGTTTCAAGCTCACTCATGGAAAACCAAAGAATTTATAACAATGATTTCCAATAAACACAAACTCGACCAATAACTAAAAATGAACCCAATTTGAAGATTATTACCTTGAGGCCTTGGCTCCCCTGGGGGAGATAACTATCACGTTTGACCCATGCAAAACAATCAAGATGACAAGCAAATTTTGCACGACATTCACCCTGGTTTTTGTCACATTGAAAACCTAGCTCCTGAAAGAACAAAATGAAGAAGAAGGAAAGAATATATGAGCAACAATAAGTTAAACATGAAATACTGACAAAAAACTGAATAAATTCTTAACTGACACCAAAATGAGAATGCTTCTAATATCAAGAAGCTATATCAAGATTAATGTCCAAAAACCTTCAGTGCTAGTTAAATTAGAAAAGTGAATCTCAAAATCAAGACTGTCAATTGCAGAAAATCATCCAGGGTTATAAATTGTTAGATTTTTCTTTTTCCTAATATGCTATAAACACAGATGAAAATGAACACCATAGCCCAGAAGTTGGAATTTTATTGCCTGCGTTTCCAGTAACCAAACAAAAAAGAAAGTTCATAAAGCTTTAATTGGAAAACCAGGACTTTCATAAACTTTTAATTATTCACCATCAATGTAGCATATTATATTGCATCATATATCATAAGTATCTAGTTATTGAGAACAATGTAATGCATAAAATGGATAATAACTTTGAAACTATTTTACAGCAAGAAAAGTTCAACTAAATGATAAATTAACTATATTAGTGCATCAAATACCAAACAGGGTTGATCAACTGGCTTGTAAAATCATAACAATCATTGGCATTTCAAGCTTGTGATATGTTAACACAGAAGAAATTCTGTGTAATCTGTTTGTAGACCTATTTAATTCCCAGTGTTAACTTACAAGATTCAGAACTTGTTAATACTATAACAATTTAATAACTGGGTTAAAAAATTCTCCAAGCTACATAAACTTCAAGACTCAGAAAAAAGCTTATTACCAGGGGACCTATTAAATCCTTTTTGCTACTGCAGAAAAGGATGCTGATTAAAAAGCATAAACTGAGATACACTGTCAAGTAAGAAAGCCATAAACTGAGACAAAGAAGAACAAATGCGGGCAGACATATAACCTGCTTCCAGTTTGAATAATGAAAATAAGCAAATAGTCAAGTTCATTACACTGAACAAGTAATCGTGAATAATAAGGATAGGCTACATACGTCACTCAGTTTAAACCCATGATGTGCTGCTCTAGTTTCCAGGAATGGCCAGTCAAAGTAATCACCATTGTATGTAACATAAATACCAGGCTTCACCTCTTGCATGTGGGAAAACCACAGTCTAAGAAGTTCTACCTGCAAGAAACACCAGATCATACAATGTGAGAAAGCATGTGCCTTAGCATCATGAAAATACTACATGCAACCAAATTGAAGAATCTTAAATTACCTCATTGTTCACATTGTTCACTTTGAAATACCCTTCAAATTCAGGTTTCGGAGTATACTCTAAATCCTCTATATCCTCCCCCACACACTGAAGATAATTGAATTAGAGATAAGTCAGTGACAATTTAAGTTAATGGGAAAATACATCTATCAATACACAAATTGCAGTTACAAATAAGAGTAAAGCAAGAACATAAAATTCCATAGGAGAGATTAAAGTCTGCTAGCACCGTCTTGTCACAGTGCTTAGGTCCGAGACTTGCAGATTTGCCAAACAAAAACACTAATCACAAATTACTGCTTCAGAAAGATGGGAAAAAGTGGGTGACTCAAAAGTACTACCTCCCATCAATTATTATGAATCAATTTCTTTCCTTAAAAAAAAATGAAGGAATTTGCCCAGGAGAGAGAGCATTCTAAACTATCCTAAAGGCATCGCCAGGAAATTAATTACCCCTCAATGGTGGTGCTACTTTCAAAACTATATCATCCAGAAAAAGCTTCAAGAAACAGATAAGAAAATGGACAACAAGTTAAATTTGGTTAGAAGTCTTTTATGTACTAACCATCCTCGGGCCCAGTTCTTTCACCATTAAGATTACCTTCTAGCTTGTCGCCTTTCCCCATGTTCTCACTAAGACCAGATAATTTTAGTTTGCTAATTGCCAATTCTAAAGTAACTAAGTCACATATATCTACAATAAACGGAACTTGTAAATGGAAACATTCAACAAAAGAAATCCATGAAACACACAAATACATAGATCTTTTTCACTTATTGGAAGTGTCAACCAACAGAATGCAACGGCAAGATGAAGCAAGCCCAAAAAAGTACTAAGAAAATAGAAAACCAGAGTACTATTCTCGAAAAAGTTAAACTACATATACCTCTCTATTAATGATCAAGTAACCTTGTCCATCAAGCATGTATGATATCATCATTATTATATCATAATCTGCATCCGGAAATTTCAAAGGAAGCTTTGTGGTCTCAATATCAAAAGCACAAACATGAACTTCAGCACGTTGCAAAAGATCAGTCCTCTTCTCAAGCACAGCACCAGTACCAGATACACTAACATCATACCATTGCCCACAGCGCACATCTAAAATGCATAAATTCTTTGCGTCAAAAATGAATGCAAGTTTATTCTTGACCTCAACATAACAACATTATAACAACAAAACCCACAGGAAAAATTGAGAAGTTACCATTGTCAATGGCAAAGCGGATATGGTAAGGAACATCATACTCCCGGAGATCAACAATGCAATCTAAAAAGTCTTGAGGTCTTTGCTCTCTGTAAGTCAAACATCAAAAATAGACTGAGAACTGCAGAAGTGATAACCATTTGAAAGAAGATGCCAACAGTCATTGCTATGCTAAATAACTAAAAGTGCGGAAAAATGTTTTCCAGATGAGATACTGCTTGTGCAAACCATACACAAAACTGGACTACAGAGCCTTACCGTTTTCCGGTTAATATGGACTCATACGCTTCTGCAGCATCAAACTTTGCCTGGTTTCTTTCAACAACATGCAATAGATCTTTCTTGACATCCATTAATTGTTGAACGGTATCAAAAGATATTTTTAGGTAGGATTTGTGTAACCCAGATAAATGATTTTTCTGTTCATGAACAGGCAAAACAATCAGACACATTTATTCAAAGTAGCTCATGTATAAAGCATGAGAAAACATATTATTCCACTGAATGCAATGTCACTTGATTAAACAATCTAGACAAACCCAATATAAAAAACACAATCGCAGAGGAGTATTTTAGAACAAACATTATAATTCATTCAGTGTTTTCCTATAAGAAAAGAGCAAAAAGAACAATATCACTACAGTCAATGCTGAAGTTAGAAATGAAATAGAGAATTCATGACTAGAAAGCTTCGGAAAGTTTGAAACCTAGCTGTAGCATATTGAAGCTTCACAACTAATACCGAGATGCCAAAGACCCCCTCTCCTTCCCACTCAACCCCAAACTACAAACATTCTAAAACCAAGATGCACGATGCTGAGACTTCAGACAATGAAAGAGGGATAAAGCTTGTGAAGTTGAACCATGTAACATAAAGTCACTCACCAGATCAAGGTCATCTTTCTCCAAGATTTCAATGTCAGCAATCTGACTTTCATATCGTCTCCTCAAATATGCCTCAACATCCATTTCCATTTTTTCCTGTAATGATTAGATCACTCATGGACTTTATCAACACCATTTTTCAAACTGGAGTCAGTCAAAATAAAAATATATAAATTTATGATCAGACCTTTGTGGCTGCATAAAAATAAGGACGGAACTTGTACTTTGACTTGAAAGTTGAACCATCCTACAATAATTAAATCATTTATTTAAATGATTCCATATCTACTAAAGACTGCATAGAAAATTTCAAAAAGTTTCATCAAACAATTGTTGTTTTCCAGTGTAACAATAGGAGGTCACCTGAGAGACAAAATAAAGATCAATGCAACTATACACTTTGCGTGTGTCTTCATCCTCCAAAGAAGACTGCAAAACATAATCCAAAATTAAAAATTTGAAACAATGGCACTTGAACTTCATGCATAAGCAAATAAAATTTTAACATTTTATATAACACTTAGTATATAAAACTTACTAAATATTAAATGTCCTAAAACATACCACGAATTTCAAACTTCCAATCCCCTACACGTTTCAACTTCTAACAGATCATAACTGACACCCCCAATAAATAATTAAATGAGCTCAAGAGAAAACGAAAATGAAACTGAGTGAAATGGGGAGCTAATATTTTAAGAGCCCAACCAAACGCATTTCTTAAGACATATTTACGAAAAAAAAAAATCAAATCCAATGTATTAGGGAAAATGAGAAATTGAGTTACCGAAGCGAAAGTGAGAAGCCAGCCAAGGCGTTTGTCGCCTTCTGAGAATAGATCATAGCCAAGCTTCGCCTCGAGCTCCTCTTCGGCGCTCCGTATTAGCTTCTGCTTCTTCGTACGTCTCGGGTCTGTACGACCCCATCTTCGCCTGTCCATTGTTGTAGTTTTGGGGCTTGAGTTTTCTGTTCAGCAAATGGGTTTTCAGAAATCCCTTTTGTGATCTGATGATACTCAAGCCTGATGCCGCCTCCCAAACTGGAGGGATAGGGCATGTTCCCGCGCTTTTTCTTTCTTTATGGTTTTTAGAAGGATTTAATGACATAATTACCCCTTTCACTTTTTCTGGAGAAACGGGCCACGGGCTTATGAATATTGAATTACGGCCCCATTTGAAACTTATGTTGAATGGTGCTTTTAACACCCCTTGTGAATATTATTTCTTAAATTAGCCTCGATTAGTTGAATTAGTTAATAAAATACAAATCCCTTTATTAAATTAACCATCTCCCTATAAAATTTATCCCCAAAAAAAGTTTTGTTTTTAAATTGCATACACATCTTAAAATATCAAATTTATCTTTAATTTTTTTCTTCTTATTACATCATTTCTGCATTCATAACTATAAACTCTTACAATTTTCTCAAAAAAAAAAATACAATTGAAATTTAAAATATAAATATAATGAAAATAGGATTGATGTGGAAAATTTGTTAAAAGGTTAATGTATCTAAGTGTTTAATTGAATTTTTATTCAAAATAATAAATGAATTTATTTGTGCTAGGTTGTTTGAGTAATTTCAATTAAAAAAGGATTTTAAAAAGAATTTTGAGGGGTATCAAACGACCTACTAAAAAAAAGGGGCAATATATATATTTTATGATGTAATTAATATAACTATATTAAATAAAAATCATCATAATTATCAACATTTTTTTATTAAATCAATTAAATATTATTTTACTTTATCTTTGAAGTTGATAGTCTAAGTCTCTCTATAAATTTTGAGAACCTATTTATTTATTATTTTATTCAATTTCATATATTTTGGACTAGATTTCGACTTGGATGCATCGAAGGTACACTAATTTATATCAATAATTTAAGTTAAAATAGTCACTCCATTTTTTATAATCTTTTATAATTTTAAAATTACATATAAAAATTAAATTATAAATAGTATTTTTTTTATATGAAAGTACACAAGTTGTACTCTAAAACGTGTACAAAATATCACCTGTGTTGAAAATACGAACAACATATTCTCTATACGAAGAATTTTATTAAAGACATCAAATAATGTTTACTCCAAAATAAATTAAGTACGAAGTGTCATCCATATGATGAAATTATAAACGACATGCCCTACTACTCTATAATTTTGCACGACATGTCGTTACAACAAAAGCTCCCTGTACTAGGCTACTAGTGCAGCTGCGGCTAGGTGCTTCTTGAACCAAAAGTCCGAAACAACTTAACAGAGGGACAAAATAGTAAAATAGAAACCAACGGCCACGATTTAATCAATTTCTCCCTTACAAGCCAAAAACCCTAGCTATTTATAATCCTTTTGCATCGCCAAAGTCTCTTTGAGCAAACCCTAGGAGCAACTACCAGAATCGCATTGTTAAAAAAAGTCGATCTTTCTCATCTCTCCTCTCCGCTTAAAGCAAGTAAATTTCCTCACCCTATCACTCTCTTTCGTCCTCACAATTTTGACGTGATTGTTTTGGTTTGTGTCGTTTTAGCAGAAATGAAGGTGATCGCTGCTTACTTGCTCGCCGTTTTGGGTGGCAACGCCAACCCATCAGCCGATGACTTGAAGAACATTCTCGGATCAGGTATTCTCTCCTTGTCCGTGCAACCCAGATCGTTAATTCTTAATATTTTTTGAAAAAAGATTACTCTTTCTTAATTTAATCGGGCATTGATAATTTTATGTTTTGAAGCATGAGATTAATGTGTTTGTAATCATAAATTAGCATTAGTGAATTTGCTGCTAATGGAAGTTTCAATAATGAGTTGTAAGCACGTGATTGGATAGAAATAGTTAAAATGTTGTATTCTTTGTGGTTCATGATTTTACTGACAAAAAGTGATGACATATTTGTAAATCATGAAGAAAAAAAAGAGGCAACTTTAAAATTTTTGCCCTGAATTTTCGATATTGTTTATGAGAACACTAAGTTGGAAAATTTATAATGTTGAGGCTAAAGTCATTGAAAACAAAATTTGAGTTTGGTTTATTTGTGGAAGGGCAAGTGATGGGGGCTTGATGTGGTATTAAATGTTTTCTTGGGTGCTTGGTTTTGCAGTTGGTGCTGAAGCTGATGATGAGAGAATAGAGTTTCTCTTGTCCGAAGTTAAGGGCAAGGATATTACTGAGCTGATTGCATCCGGAAGGGAGAAGTTGGCATCAGTCCCATCAGGTGGTGGTGTTGCTGTTGCTGCAGCAGCACCTGCTGCAGGTGGTGCTGCTGCCCCTGCCGCTGAGGCTAAGAAAGAGGAGAAGGTTGAAGAGAAGGAAGAATCTGATGATGTAAGTTTTGTGTTGTGAAATCATATCCAAATGTTTTGTGTATTTTGGCCTGACTTGTACTTTGATTTTTCTGCAGGACATGGGTTTCAGCCTTTTCGACTAAGCTCTCAATGTTGCTTTTTCTATATGAAGGATTATTATATTTGGTCATTAGTGTTTTTATTTAAATGTTAACAAGTTTTTGGTATGTAGTATTTTAGATATTGTTCAAACTCTTGGAAGTTTTGTTCAGTTAATGAAGTGAGATCAACGTTTCTGTTAAAATTTTTTAAGAAAATATGTAGTTCTTATGTTGCTCATTTTTCTTTTGATTAGCCATCTATTTGTGAATGGTTTTTTGGGGTTTGATTCAACTACTGCTGAAGTTAGGTCTGTATCTCTGTTTTCCTGGACTTGTGATGATCAGAGCTATGCATAAATTTTTAAGTCTTCCTTCCTAAAGAGTTCTCTTGAGTGAGGATTAAATGTTGGAATGCTGAAATTAGACAATATAAAGTGCTAATCTGGGTATCTAATTCTACTCAACACCTACTTTTAGGGGCTAATATTGCTTAGATTATGCAACCAGTCATGCTATGAAGGAAATTTCATTCAGGCCCCAAGGAAAATTTGCCATATTGTTTCTATATGCATCCTATCTCCCAGAATATTTTCTCCCTTTTTCAGGTCGGTAACTAGAAATTTTATTAGTAAAACTATACCCTAAACACCGCAAATGTACTGGGGGGAGGATTGATGCATAGCATATGCATCTATAGTAAATGTCTAGATTATTTGTGCTTGTGGCTAAGCTGTGCATTGTGCATAATAATATTAAAGGGAGGCCTGGCCGCAGGGCACCTGCTGCAAGTCTTGTGAAATTGCTGAATTGCTTGATGTCATGCTTATAAAACTCTAAATGGTCAATGAACTGTGTACTGTTTTTCAACAAAATCTTATTGCTCTTTTAATTACGAGTGAATCAAGACTGACTGCCCAAGCAAGTGAATCAAGCATCATTGATGCTGTTAAGCCTAAACAAATCACATAACCAGCAAACGATGCCTTGGAGCTATGCTTAGTCTTTTAGAGTGAGATATCCAAGCCACAGAGCTAAGCAATGAGCTAAGCCACTCATCTCTTACAAAGGAAGAGGCTCTTGCATAATTCGAGCTGAACATTGATGCCCGTGTTATTAATGACACCTTTTATGTTCCAGAATATGGGCTTACTATCCAGACTGATATGAATGTAAGGGCTAAAGCTGTTCGTGCTTGACTAATGGCAACTTATCATTCAGGCCATTCAGAAATAATATAACTGAAAAGTGGCTGAATCTAATCTAACCTGAAGGAATTTTAGCAATTTGCATGCATATATAAAATATTGTATTACTTAACTCACCCCAGCAAGATTGTTTATCACAATGCTACCTTGCATTATGATGTATGCATAATGCTACCTTGCATTATGATATGGCACAATATAAACGAATAACATCCAATTCTATAAAACGCCCAGGCTCTAATACAGCATGCAACCACAGAACAAACAACGGTTATTCATTAAGTTCAAAAACAACAGATAAGTAAGCAACACTGATGTTCAAACCCAACATAAATCAGGTTATTAAGTTCAAAAACAACAGATAAGAAAGCAACTCGGATGTTCAAACACAACATAAAACAGGACACCAACTCGAAACTGACTCAAACAAACACCAAGTTTAGTTTCAGGTGAACTTTATTTAACACAAGCTATATGATAAGCAGCCATTTAGATGTTCGGCTGAGGAATCACCAGCAGCAAAGACACCAAGCCAGCTCTCTATCCTTGGCGTTGTTTCCTCTCAAGTGCCAGGATTTGCCCCCCAAGCTAGGTTCAAATATGATGAAATGAAATCGTAAGACAATTTATATGGTTACTTCTATGATGAAGGTGAAAACAAAAAGCAAAATGGAGAGAGAGAGAGAATTAGTAGTACATTGAGAATGTGTGCAAGATTCACACACAGAGTTTGGTACTCCTCCACAATCCTTTGAAAAATTTCATTACACCTGGAAGAATAAACATCCAGTAGAAAAAAATTGTGAGAATCTTCAAAAAGCACTCTGCAGTTTGTTTTAAAAAAAAAAAAAGGAAAAAGGAAAGTTTGAAGAGAAATGGGAAGACACAGCAAAATAGATTAATACAGCTAAATTCAAGATTAATACCATTATCAATCTCTCAAAAGATGTGATTAATAGGGCTAAAGGAAGAAAGAAATACATGAGGAAATCATTCTGGAATTCAGATATTTAGTTACAGAAAATTTTCTTGACTATATCTGCTTACCCCAGCACAGATGTGGCCCTCATATGCATATGCAAATTTGCATATACAGATTAAATGAAACAAGTGATACATCATACATAAACAATAAAATACACGTAGACATGCATCAATGTGTGAGAACATATTATGTGTAAGAGCCAAAGCTTAGATTAAGACAAAGCAGTGGAATACCAAGAAACCTAAAGATGCACAAACCAATACTTCATGACCTTCCCACAGACTTAAGGGCTTTGCCAAGACCAAAGCAGCCACCTGTATGGATTACGATCAATTGGGTACCAAGAAAATATAGCCAAGAACCAATCAAGATAATGGTTATTTTATTGAGAATCACAAAACAATATTTTGGTTGCACTCACTCCTTGCAAACTATGAAACTAATTTTGATTTTTATACCTCTCTTCTTGAATGTTTTACAAAGACTGAGAAATAAATAGCTCCATCTCATCCACAAAAACATCACTGTTCACTGTACATGTTTTGCTCCTTCCATGTTTATGAATTTCTATCTACTGGTGCATAGAGAAGGCAATTTAATTTGTTTAGTCTCTTTTCATCATTTTGTGATGCAGATACTCTTATTCTAATAAGTATTTATGGTATGATGTGGAACTATTTTTATTTTTATTTTTCTTTATTCATTCTACTGAACATTGGAATTTCAACTACATATTCACAGAAGAACTTCAGGAATGGTTTCCAAATTTGAGCAAAAAATTCTAAACCATAACAGCCGTTAAATCTGGATACAATACACTATGAAGATTGACAGGACTCAGATACTGAATAAAGGTCAGTCTTTTTGTTTTAACCCTATAAATTACCAAATTATCAAAAATTGTGAAAAAATTAATGTGTAAAACAACACTTGGCCTAATACGGTAAAAGCTATTAACAAGGCACGTCTTTGCACATATACAATATCATTACTTGTATAACTATTACATAGCAATTCATTTATTGCAAGGACAGATCCTTAGTAAGTACTGATTCCACTGATCTAAATGAAACATAATAAAGATGGATTTTTCTAAAGGAAATGAAACCTTAACAGTTTATGTTCCAGGAAAAACAATGCACAATATATATTAGTTTTTTTTTTTTTTTTTTTTTTTTTGAGAAGCACAATATATACTAGTTAACACTTTGAACTCAAGAGAACAGGAAAAAAAAAAAAAAAAGAGACAAAAACAAAAATTCACACACCAAAGTGATAAGTCACAAAATATACATTCATACACAAACAGAGAGTATATTATGTGAACAAATGCTAACGTAATTTATTTTCCTGGTGATAAGAGAAGGGCACTTCCTACCTTTCCTTGTCCTTGTCATCAATGGCATAGCGAAGTTCACGGCAAGCAAGGGCCACGCGACAACCACCAATGCTGTAGTTTCAAATGCAACAATCATGAGGATATTCCATTTATTCTTGCTTAAGATAATCGAATAAAACAGAAAAGAATCCATGAGGTGAGCAAAAATTGAGTGGCAAAATGGCAGAGGAGTGAACTTTATACGTAATCATATCCAGTGCATCAGAACGAAACGATAATCAATAATTATTCTTTATGGATGAGACATGACCTGTCAATTTGAGGTTTCTATAAAGAGAATTTGTTCAAGAGTCTACTCTACTTTCAAAAGGTAGAATAAGCTCCCTTCTTGCCAAAAATCTTATCATTTCAGTTTATGTTGTAACCTGTATTCATGAATCTTTGTGTTGAGCCCTCTCAGGAAATAATATTTCTTTTAATCACAGTTCAAATAAATGGCATTCTTGTTTGCAATCAACCAATGTTAAACCAAAATTTCAAAACAATGATGTAGTGAAGTAATAAAACCTGTTGAAGACATAACAAAAACAAATGAAACACCAGAAAACCATTAATTGACTTACTAAGAGATTGATTATGTTTTTAGTTAACTCAATTCATCAAAGAATGCTGCTCTGGATAGAGCCAATGAACAAAAGATTTTTTTTACAAGTGATGTCAAATAAACTAAAGGCCTTTTACAAGTGATGTCAAGTAAACTAACTTCAGAAGATCAAGTAAAAGCAAAAAGATCTGAAACTAATTGACTACCAAGAGGCTAGTTACAAGTAATTGCTTCGGACAGTTGAGAATCTACACCACGTGCCACATGCACCCACAAATCAGTATTAAAGAACACTGTCTAGAGGCAGACAACCAAATATCTAGTGAGGCCGATCCATATTAATTAAACACAGAGGATCATTAAAGCAAAAAGATCTCAAACAAAATGCATTTCAAGAGATCTAGTTATAAATAATTACTTCACATAAGTGAATGCATACCACGCGCCACACGAATGCGCGTCAATCAATAATAAATATCTTAACAAAATGCTCATGCTGTCGCAACGAACATTCTAGGTAATAATTAGTTCCATGCATATATGTACAAATACAAACTTTTAGCTCAGCTAACTGTTACTTCCAAGTGTTCCGGATGCATTAGCACATGCCACGTGTGGAAAATCAACCAATTTGGACTGATTACTTCCTACTTTTCTCGATTTATATCAAAAGCCATGCACGTATAGCTAGAGCGTAAATTTCTTAAGTAATTGCAAGCAACCTTGGTATGGACGCACATTAGATTTTTGTACAAGCTCAGATGGCAAACAGAAAATCTTACCTTGAGCTGGCTCCCCTGAGTTGATGAACTGCGGCTCTCAACTTGTCATAGTCCACTGAACGTTCTTGCCTGATGATGATACATCAAACACACAAATTATTGAGAAAATCTATGGAAATATTCTCTAAAATTGATTAAGGTTCTGACTGAAGAAGAAATGAGGTCTGAAAATTACAGGGAATCTCGTGCTTTTGTAATTGCTTTTTCAGCATCCCTCATGAACAGATTGATCACTTCCGTAACAAACAGAGGACTCTGATTGTTTTGAATTCTGCTCAAGGTATCGAAATTATGGTCCAGTATACCCTACAGGCAACATGAAATAATGAGAACAAAGATTCTTTGGCAATGTATGTATGGGATTGATTTATGCTTTACAAATCATAATATGCCTTTAATTAACCAATATTTAAATTTTTTCGGCCGAAAGAAAGTAATCAACCCATTTTTCATCCAAGTTTCGAATACAAGAAATGTCAACATATATATACCTTACAAAATGATATTTAATTTTATTACTTTTCCTATTTAGATGAACTACCAAATTGAACATGACTTATACAAATCATCATCACCCAAACAGATGATCAGAATCAAGAGAAACTATTTAGCTTGTATAAAAATGATAATCAAATTTGTTATACATCTTCCTCACAGATATATGCATGTTATAATCAAAATCACTATAAAAAAACCCCAAAATGACAACAATATTATATATATATATATATATATAAAGATACCCGTTAAAATACACACGTTAAGAAAGATGCCTTTCAACAAAAAATTTAAAAATGATATGAAAATCTAGTTAAAATAAATTGTATATAACCAATATCAAAATAAGAACAAATATTATTTTTTTCATGCTTTTTTTCTTTCTTGGGTCGACAGTCTTGTTGCTTAACGTGTATCCTAAGATACTCAATCAAGCATCTTAATCAACAAGTAAGAGCTCAACATGTACATCCAAGAACAAGAGCAAGAGTTTCACCTGCTCATGCAGGTAGCGAACAAAGCTGTTCAACTCTTGCTGAAGGCTAGTACCCACCATTTTCTTCTGCTTGTTTCAAAGAGAAATTATTGGTGATGAAGAAATGGAAATCACAGGGGGAGCTTATTATATAGAAGAAAGAAGAGACCCACGAGTGTAACTCATGCATGCATACATAACATCTGGCAATTGAATAATGTGTATGTGAGACTGAGGTGGCAGATAATAATAAGTGCTTTTGAAAAATATTATGTCAGCAAGTAAAGAGTGAGCGTTAAAGTAGCAAAATTTCTTTTGTTTTGTATTTTTGGGATAATCAAATCTGGCACACTCTTCTCGGTTTTGGCATGAGAGTTGCATTTTGCCTTACGTGGAAAGCTTTTAAAATGGCAGTTACATTTGACAGGTAGGATAAAATCCTATTCCACGCGCAGTGTCATACTCGTTTTTACACGCGCTGTTGGACTAAAAGGTTTTGCCACTTGATCATTGGATGGGTGGTCTCTAACCCTCGAGTTAACAAAAATGATTACCATATTAACTAACTATTTAGGTTGAAAGAAATTGAAAGGAAAAAAAATTTCATTTATTTATTATCACCATATTTGTTTTAAAGTTTAATTAAAAGAAAAATGCAAGGTATAATGATGAATTATAATTAATACAAAAATTACCAACCGCTCAATAAAAAAAAATCACGTAACAATATTTATTATTTAAATATAAATTAAAGATCCATTTGAAATTGAGATTGAATAATTACATGTCATGAGTTGTTTTGGTGCTAAAAATTATTTAAATGCCGTACCGATGGCTACATAAATACTCATCCCATGACATAAAACTTAAAAATTATAATACTAAAATATTTAATAAATACTAACTACTGTATCTTAAAAATTATGTTAATATAATTTTTTATTTGTATAATAAAAAATTTATTATATTTTTAATAATTTTATTTAAATTATTATTTAAAAATTATATTTACTATATATTATTAACTTTTATTTTATAATTATAATTATTTTATAATAATTTAAAAACTACGCTGCCTCAATCTAACACCTTAAAATATTTAAGGCGAAGACAAAAGTATTGAAATTTGCAACTGGTACACATAAGCTACATTTCAGCTTATATTTTGTTCACGAATAATTTATTTGACTTTGAATTTTCTGCTCATTGACTTAACTTTCTGCCAATTGATTCAGTGACTAACTGTTGTCGGTTGAGGCGAAACTAATTGTGGCCCGGGGGCCAAGATGTAAAATTTTGGAGAAAATAAGCGTTCTAATTAAATTTAGCTATTTTTCAAATCTTACATTTTGCCCTCATAGATTATAGATATTCGATAATGTCCTCCTTAAGTTCATAGTTTTCTTTCATTCTATCCCTCAATTAATCACAATCTTGGTTCCACCCCAGGCTCATTTCCTGTATGTGCGGTAGCTAATGCCCAAGTTTTCTCATCTTCTCAGGCAAAGGAATTACAAAACTATAAACACAAACTTGACTCAAAAATCTATAATGATGAAAACAACAAATTGCTCCAGCAATAGAATGTGATATAAGGTGTCAGCAACTACAGAAGGCAGAAAGTTAATTGCTGCCGCTATGGTACATACACCTAACAAGCACCAGTTTTAGAAAATGTCATGAGAACTCACTTTTGAACTGTTATCGCTCCTGATGGGTGCTACACTCTTTACACTGCAAATACTGCTGTTTTCTCTTTCTTTCTTCTAGCTGCTAGAGAAAATCTGTTTCATTTCTCTTTCACCCCAATTAGTTTATAGGAGGATAAAGGTGATTGTCTCATGAAAACAAACAAAAAGACTTGCCTGAAAAATTATTTTTGCCATCAATACTTGTTAATGAGGACTTCCAATCAATTTCTGAACCATTTGTACACTGTTGGGAAAGTGTCTTAAGACTTGGGGACGGTCACATTTAGAATCTTTACGTCTTGATATGGCTTGTCTCCCTTGTCCGTCTTCACTTTCTCAATAGCCTGCAATGTCAAAAGAAAAAAAAAATGTTGGCACCTATATGGTAGATATAAATATCATGTACAGGTATTGTCTGCAATTGGTCTAGACTTGCAGGCCCAACACCCAAAGAATTGTTGGACATTCACCAAATCCAACAACAAGGACTTATACAGAAAGTTGTTGCATGGATACCCAATTTTAATGTACAAGTCAGTAAAGCTAATTCCTTGGAACATACTATTATAAAAAACCCTCAGGAAAGTACACAAAAAATACCTGTACGACATCCATTCCTTTTATAACTCTACCAAAAACAGTGTGCTTATTGTCCAGCCACGGGGTTGCAACAGTGGTGATAAAGAACTGAGACCCATTTGTATTTGGGCCAGCATTTGCCATTGAAACTGTGAAAGGCCTGTCATGTCTTAAACTGCAGATATAGAAGTTTTACAATTTTAACGTGAGTCATGTACATTCATAACCAACCAGCCAATCACAAGCAGCAAATTGACAAGCAAGATATAATAGCAAGTGGAACATGCCAAATTGTAGTTTAGCAATAGTCTTAGAAGCCAAGATATTAACAGTATTTTGATTGTTTCTTCACTTGTCTTGCAGCAGATTCATGAGTACCTCTTAACAATTTTGAATAAATTCTTATTAGTTACAGAAAGAAGCTTTCTTCAAAGTATTGGCAAAAGTACCAAGAAAAATAAAGATCCACGAGCCAATAATGCAATGCTTCAGCATTTTAATAAACAAAAATTATTACCTTTTGTGAAATTCATCCTCAAATTCCCTTCCCCAGATAGATTGCCCACCAGTGCCATCTCCCAAAGGATCTCCAGTCTGAATCATGAAGCCTTTAATGACCCGATGAAAAATGAGATTATTGTAATACTCATTCCGGCAGTGTGTTGTAAAGTTCTCCACAGTTTTTGGACATTCTTCTGGGTAAAGTTTCATATGAATGTCACCCATTGTCGTATGCAAAATCTGGTAAAACAGATGGATAATCAAAAATAGTATGAGCAAACTTGTTGCAAGCTAACGAGAACCCTACAACAAAGGAAATAAGAACCACATTTGGTCCATCATAGCCTAAAAAGAGCAGTGATGTTGAATACACTTAACAGTGACAGATATTCTATCCACATAACAAATTATTTTGAGGACCAGATCCATAAACAAACAAAAAATCAAACGATGGAAGAAAGAAATAGCTATTTACGAATACTGGTGATAAACTTATTACAATAGGCATGCAAAAGCAAGTATTTTAGGATGCATTAGCATGCAAGGGGATCTCGCTTATTCAGCCAGATAAAAATATCCTGAACCAGAAAGAAAGGACAGGAACCCAGAGTTACCTTCAGTGGCAGCTTGGGTTCAAATACCATGGGAAGCATGAGACCAAGCTTAAATTCCAACAGTTTCCCTTAGGTGACACCCAAAATGATTTATCCCATAGTTAATAGATTTTATCCCAACTTTGTAAGCAAAGTATCGTAGTCTAGGATGGAGAACTACATCTTTGTGCTAGTTATAAGAGAAGTTGTTCATGATTGCTTACAAAAATAGATGTATAAATACAAATAAGCACATATCTATATATATACATATATAGAGTTAGGTTCCATTATCCCTATTGGAGCAATATCTGCACATGGTGGGCCCTACCATAGGCAGATTCTAAAATAAAAAGACAATAGGCCATTGATTCATATCCAATGGCCCAAATTGGGATTCCATGCATCCCTTAATGAAACCCAACTCCACAATATATATCAATATGCACATCTCTCCCTCTCACTATATGCATGTGTATAGAATGCTCTTCTGTTGCTGGATCCTGCAAGAATCCAACAGCCTGTTGTTTTTAAATTATTTATTTCTGCTTATAATGGCGCCCACTTTCAGAAAATAAACTAAAATGCGGATCCCACGTCAGCTTCCAATCCAAGAATCTTGGACTTTATTTAAATTCGGGATGACTTTACAATGTTGTAAACTGCCTTTTTCACCGTTTTAGAACATTGTAAACACATTAAGGACTTACATATTCAAATACACCATAAGACAAAAACACACTGCATTAGAGAGTATTTTTCTTGTCTTTTAGTTTATCACTTATTGGAAAATTATATAAACATTTACGCATACACTCACACACACACACACACACATATAAACATACTTATTATATTGTAATTCGAAACAAAAGCTAATCGAAGAATAAGATAAATTAATTTTGTGGCAAAATTCCTTTTGAGTGCAAACAAGAGGTCTGGGGCTTAAACCCACTTTGCACTGGCACCAGCAGCTTTTGTTTTAAATTAAAAATTCTCTCTCAGTTTGATCAACTACTGTCCCCACTTCATTTTAAACCACCAAATTCATTAAACATTAAATATCTTAAAATTTCCATGACATACCCAATAATTGATTAAAGAAATTTTGGTTCATGCACAAAATTACTTGTTACCAGAAATACAAGATTCTTTAATTTGTTAAGCAAGAAAATGTTAGAACATATTGTTTCCACGAGCATACAAACAAATAAAGCAGGAAAAGAAAACTCACCACATTGTCAGGAAGAATTGTTGTCACTGAATTTCCTATATCCGACACAGACAAAAGTTCATCAGGAGGTGGCTTTTCATTGAAGACATCCCTTCCCTTCGTTGCGTCTTCAGGCTCCTCCGGTTCTCTCCGACTATAGGGACCGTACAGAGTTAGTCAAATGCAACATGTTAGGAATAATTCATCAGAATTTCTTTTTCAATTCCTAAAATTCTTAATCATCTCTCTTTCAATTCCTGGCTAGCAAACCCTAGTTAACTATGGAAAATCATGCAGTCGAATGGCAATATTAAAGGCATCATTAGTATTCAACCTCAAGAAGAAGAAATACCAATTACAATAATTAAAAGAACAGAGAGACTAATGGTAAAGTTAAGTAGAATATTTTGATACCTGAACAAATAGATTCTATGCCTCTTGAAAGCACAACAAAGTAGAGTAGGATCTGAAAATGGCTCTTTGCTCTCATTGACATTTGCTGCAGCTGCTGGAATTTTTCTAACCTTTTTACTGCTTCGATCACCTTGATACAAAGAGATTCCCAAGAATCTATCATTGTTTTCCACTTTCCCAAGGATTCGAGACACTTTGTTTGTGTGCAAATTTACAATCTATAGTAAAGAAAAAAAAAAAGAATATCACAGAAAGCAAAGAAGGGGAAAACATTAAAAAAAAAAATGCTTAAAGATGCTAAGACAATGAATTTTCAAACACAAAGAATCTTAAAATCTAATAATACCAATGTGATTATTACCTTTATCCCTAGGAGAGTTGCATATATAAGGAAATTAGAGCTTTCGTCAAAAATTGCATTTGATGGTGGTGCAGTTTCAGTTTTCTCAATTTCCTTCTCAACAGCCATTCTTCGCCCAAAATCAATAGCTTCCAGCCGGTATAAAGGGGCATCACTTCTTTGAAGATCTTGGGCCACCTAATCAGAACAAGCTATTACTTCATCACCTTCATGGAGTTCAAAAGCTAAAATGTTAAAAATAAGATTTCATATAAAACTGATTTTACCTCCAGTGATTCATCATAAACTCGTCTTAGTTTGCCAGTTCTGAACCAAAATACACGTATTCTACGATCAGGTGATGTAATGGAAAATTGCTTACCATCTGGGCTCACCTAAAAATCATACAGCAATTTTCAGTATTAAACCTTTAACGACCTCAAAACCCTCAAACTCAAAAAAAAATGATTGAGCATAATAAATTTACATTAACACTTCGATAAAATTCATTTTGTCTAGAAAAATTAGTCAGAGAATTGACAACTAACATACTCTTCTCAGATGTATAGTACCTCAATAGCAGAAACAGTAGTTTTAGATTTGACAATTTCGAAGAGATTAGTATCACTTTTTAATCTGAAGCACACCCTGCATGTACCAGAAATCCATAGCAATTAATAACTTGAACAATATAAAGTGCATCCAACATTGAAACAGTCAACGTAACAATGCCAAAACTAATTCCAGAGTGGAGTAAAGGATTTTTTAGCCATGTTACGGAAACAACAGCATATGAAATCAAATGGCTACAAAATATTTGATAAAAATGGTTGTTTACCAAAAAAAAAGTAAAAAATAAAATAAAATAAATTGAGTGTAGCAGAGCATGCAATGATCAGGAAACTAGATCAATAGGTTCCAATGAAAAAACTAAATAGTTATCAAAATTCTATGGATCTCTGGTAAATTATCATAGTAATGATTACTTGGCATGTCCACTAGCACATACTCGCTTTCAGGGAACCGCAGGGTATCAGGGCTCCAATACTCGATGATGCCCTTGTCATCAGCAGATATCACAGTGTCAAAAACAGGGTTGTACCTCATAACTTTTACTGGCCCCAAGTGTATCTGGAAAATGCAAGGTAAGAATGGAAGACACATTAATAAGATTATAAGAGAGAGAGACAGGAAAATGTATTAGCCTGTGAATAAGAAAAATAGAACATAAAAATCTGGAAGAACTTTCAAAAGTGTGCAACTTCCAAAGTGGCCAAGATACCTCCTTAGAGATGATAGGTTCATTTGAGTCAGCTCTAGCATCGTAAATATGGACGAATGAGGAGTTCCTATCACTAATGGCAAGCCTAGCTTTGACATCCCCTTGTTTGTAGACCCATTCAGCAGCACCAGGGATAAATGGCAGGCGAATCATGAGCATCATGTCATAGTTAATGACATCATATATCTTAACAGACTTATCATTTGAAATTGTACAGCAAAGCAAACCATCAACACTAACCTGCATTACTGAACCAAGTCATGGTTGATGATGGCAATAACAATTGAAAAATACCATGAAAACTCAAAAGACTAACGCAAAAGCTGCCTTAACTATGTAATACACAAAAACTGAAGCAGATGATTGCGCTATGGAGTACATGAAGAGGCACAGAAATTACAGAAGAACAAACAAAGCCAGCAGTCTCAGGCAGCATTGGAATACGACCCAAAACAGAGTGCCAGCAAAGGTTCCAGCAACTTAATAACATCGTAGTAACATGTAGTATAAAGCAATGTTAATCGTGCTGGCATTGAGCATTCTAAGTAAACAATTCATGGCAGAAAACAAAAGTGGCAGTACCAATAATTGCAATCCCATCCCTTCATGAATGTAGTAACTGCAGTACACAGAGCAGTGGCGGTGACACTGACGGCAATGGCTTTCATGTATTCTAATAGTGGTGGACACACTATTATTACACACTTGGTATAGGTAGCGTTTACTTTTCAAATTGGATTGGGAATCCTCAGGAGTGAGAATCTTCAGATTGAGAGTGTGGAGTGGGAGTAGCTTGATTACTTATACTGGAATGAGAGTATAAAATAGGAATCAAACATGTGTTTACTTTGTCTTGGATTGGGAGTGAATCGTTTCAAATTACTCTTTTACTCTTATTCAAATAACTGTAGTTTTTAATTACAAAGTGAATAAAGAATATATTTTTAAAATAAACTATTTATTTATTATTAATTTTAATTATATAAATTAATAATTATTATTAATATTCTTAATTATGTAAATCACAATTTTTTTATTTATATTAATTTAATTATGTAAATTAAAAATTACTTATAAGAGCCATACAAATGAAACATTATTATTAGCAATATGGTACAAAATTAATATTTTCTTAGAATAAACTATTTATTATTATTAATTATTAATATTAAAAAATGTAATACTATTAAAATTAAATAATTATAATAATATTATATTTTCAAATAAAGATATTATATAGTAACATTATTAATTCTCTATGAATATAATAATATTATTTTAAGTAGTTTTAACTTAGAATCAATGTATATTATTATTTCTAATAAATGTAATATTATTTAAATAAATATGATATTATTATTTTTAAATAAATGTAGCATTATTTTATTTTAATAAAAATATAATTATACTATATTTAATATTTTATTTTAATAAATATAATTATGTTATATTTAAAGGGAAGGCTAAAAAAAGAGCACACAGTTTCTAACTTTGTTCTCTTTTCTTTTATTTTTAAAAGTAAATCCTTAGTTTATTTCTCTTTTCATTTTTTTAGGAAAAAACAATGCAGATGAGAGCACCAACCCACGTTATAGATGTTGGAGAGTATGCATATACTTGGAAAATCGAAACTGGTACATATTGTTGTATTTACAATGTGCATAAGACTTCACCATTATTGGGGATGCCTAACTGGCAACATCAGGTTTCACACTTCTAATCTAGGATGGACATTGTGCAATGTTGCATGAATTCCAACTAAACTACCACAAATTTGTTCTTAACTTCTATCGAGTAGCAAAATCCAATGAGTCCAACAAGCCCACAACAATAGAACATTAAGTAATATACAAAGTCTAACAACAAATATTATATACCTATGCCAATAACAATTGGTTTAAGGATCAACTCCAAAAATATAAAATGGTATGCATGCATGCATATAAGGTTGAAAAGCTCACTGCTAGGCCTTCAATAGGACCGACATGGGCTTTAAAATGCTTTGCAAACTCAATGCCAATCGGCTTTTTCTTCCAAAATTTCAAATGTCCTGTTTAAAAAAGAATAGACAAGAAGCAAAAAAAATAATTAAGTGAACCTAAATATGATGATTAATTTAATCATCTACCCAAACTAATCGAGAGAACACAATAGACAGGTTTCAGTACAAAATTTTTCGATCATTTGCAAGCATCAACATCATGCTAAAGAAATGGAAACTTATTACTATTTGGCATCACAGAAAATTAGTATCTGATAGTGTCACAATATACAGTTCGTGGACGGCTAGATTTGATAGTCAATCTCTATAACACCAAATTGAACAATTCCTTCAAATTCAAGTATCTTACAACATCCAGTTAAGTGAAGCTCAACAATAGACAGATATAACATTAGTAATCCCAATCTCATATTACTAACTTGTTAAAGTAGCTTTAGATCGTCATCATCATCATATGCAGAAGAAGAAAACAAAAAAGCCATAATAGCAAGAAAAAAGAGAAACAATATGTAAAAAATTTTACCATCACTACTTCCAGTAATAAAAAATTCAGCAGCAGAGACAGCAACATGTGTGACTACATCACGATGCATATAACTTTTCTCGTACCTGTAAAACAATATATCATGAACAATAAATGTTTCATCACATAGAAACCCTAATCACATGACACAAAAGGAATTATTATCATTATGAAGCCGTATGAGCATACATGTTAGCGGAGGGGAGCGCTTCGAGATAGGCTTTCTCGAATTGAAGCGGACGCTTGGCCCTGGCCCGAGGGGCGGGCGTGGGCCCGACTACTGGCTCTACGTCGTCGTCCGCTGCTTCTGCAATGGCGTTTGCGTTGCCGTTTTGAGGCTGCTCCTCCATTATGGTTGTCAAAGTCTAGGGTTTTCAATAAGAAAGTGGAGATTTGGAGAGCGAAATTTGGAGCTTGAAGCCTTGTAAACTTGAAATTACTTCACTCACAGCAGAGAGTCCTGATTTTGAAAGTCTGCTCTTTTTGCGACCGCAACTTCCGGAGAGGAAAAGCGTATGACAATCCCAGTTTCAGGCCCAATTCAATGCTCTGGGCTTAAAATTTTGTTGTAAATGCATTTTTACCCATGAATCTATGCCATCAGCCCCTAAATTCTCTTATATGACGGGCCATTTGAATAGCCTAATTATTCGCTGACTGGTTTTCTAAAGTTACTTTTACAAGTAAAATATCCCGAAAGTAAATTACCACGATGCACAACAAAATATAACTGAATAAAATGGGTTTACAATCTGAAACTATGTCAGCATGTTATTCAATAGGATTCAGTTATCTTGAAGTTATTTCATTATAACTACACGATCAAAGTAATCATATAATTTTTATTATTTATCAATTTGCGCATGTGATTATAATTTGTGTTCTACCTTAAAATAACTCTATGATAATCATAGATTATTTAATATCAATTTTCAGAGTATAAGTTGCCATATAAACCAAAGTTATATGGTGCAACTGATGCATTGTCAAGACCCTACTACAATTTACTTTGCTTATCCCAGTTTACGTTGTACATGTTGCGTATCATAATTTTCAACAATGAAACATATGCTAGTTTATAACATATTGGTTGCTCCAAATATGAGGGAATAGTGTATTATAATTTTAAGGAAATAATATGTAAGCATTTATGCTTATTTAAGGTGGTCAAGCCAAAAACTTCTGCTTCTAATTGTATAAAAGGAATGGACAAAGAGAAGATGAAATTGAATATAAAAACAAAGCGCATACCAAGAATGCAATGCTCTTATTTCACGTTATTGATGGAAATGTATATTACAAAAAAATTGCCACCTATTTATATTAAGCATGCACCATTAAGATATCAACAAGTGACAATAGTTTATTGTAACTTGGGTAATGATGATCCATTACTACCAAATATTCTACTATGTGAGATAAGTATTGAAAACCATGAATTTCACTAGCTTTTGTAGGAACGATGCTAGTGCACACACCAACCATAGAACTAAGTACATGAATATAAAAAACAAATGGTGGGGACATATATAATTCACAGCACTCCTCCTTAGACCCATCATTTTTATACTTAAGGTGTAACAGGATTACACTTGCTTAATTCTGCCTCATTAAAAACCATTACCAGTGAAAACTCAATAGGAAAATTTAGTTAAGGAAAAAAATAGTACAGTGTATATATTCTAGATTATACTCCTCTAGATGAGTTATTCTTCTAATGAGTACTCTTTCTAATGAATACTTATTTTGATGCCAATATGTATTAATTTAATAGTTTGTTGTAACAACCCATGTCGATGCCATATATAATTTTCTTAAAAGTATATGTAGGTAGAGATTTTGTAAATATGTCATCTAAATTATCTGTGGAGTGTATATCTGTTTCATATCAATTTTTTTGTTCTATTGGAGCTCATGAGTGTAAAATAATTTTAATGAAATATGTTTTGTTCTATCTCCTTTAATGCATCCTCATCTGAGTTGAGCTATACATGCAATATTATTTTGTTAGGATATCTAAACTTGAAGATATTCTATATGTACTTTGAATATAATGGATTATAGATCGCAACCATATGCATTCTTGATTAGTTTCATGTAGTGCAAGAATTTCATAATGGTTTAAAGATGTTGTAACGAGAGTTTGTTTCGTAGACTTTTAAGAAATTGTTGTACCATCAAAAGTGAAAACATATCCAGTTTATGAATAAGCTTTATGGAGATTAGATAAATAACTTGCGTCAGCATAACCAACAACACATGAAGGTTTTGTTAGGTCACTAGAATAAAATAAACTTAAATCATTTGTTCCTTAAAGATAACAAAAAATGTGTTTGACACTATTCCAGTGTCTTCTAATTAGTTCGGGGCTAAATCGAGCTAACAAGTTAACAAAAAACATTATGTTCAGTCTATTACATTGTGCTAAATATATCAGAGCACCAATTGCATCTAGATATGGCATTTTAGGTTACGGTATTTGTTCATCATTCTTTTTGGAACATAATGAATCCTTTTTAGAATCAAAAGATTGGACTACCATTGGGGTACTCAATAGAAAAGCTTTATACATATTGAAATATTTAAAAATTTTCTCAGTATAATTTGATTGATGAATAAATATACCATTAAGTCTGTGCTCTGTCTGCATAGCATGAGACAAGACTTAGCTTTCCCCAAATCTTTCATTTTAAATTCATTTTTCAAACAGTCAATAGTTTTTTGAAATTCTTCAGGAGTTCCTATTAATTTCAAATTGTCAACATAAATTGCAGCAATAGCATATGGTTAGATCGAATCATTAACGTATCTTTTTTTAATTAAATATCCACTTAGATGATTATACCACATGCGTCCAGATCTGACTTTATTTAATACAAGCTACAATCTGATGATTGAAAGAATCTGACAATTTAAATCCCTCAGGGATTTTCATATATAAATATTGGAACCCCGCACTATTATTTTTCTATGAGATGGGAACTAAGCTAATGCGCGAATTGGTTTTTTACTTGCCTCGGCTTTATAAGAATAACCAATTGCTTCTTCGTCGTCACTTCCCAGATTTTTCAAATGAGCCAGCCCGGAAAAAAAGTTTCACTATCTTCCCTAAAAGTTGTCAAAGTCCGTATGGAGTAAGAGGAGAATCTACAAGTTGGATGAATTCAGAATGGAAATATATATAATAATCTAAATAGGCTAGCTCGCCCAACCATAAAGATCAACACTCGTCAGGAGTGTAACAAGGCTAGGCTTTTGCCAAGAGGCCTCAACCTCAATCTATATGGTGAAAAGATCTTGCTGAAAAGCTCTTCTAGGTAAGTGAAGCGTGACCATATATATATATATATGCCAACTATAGATAAATTGTTACCATATCTATAAGACACATATCAAGATTTTTCGATACAACCAAACTAATTAAAAATCAAAACGTAATACATTACCATAGAGTATGTCTCATTATAATCAATAGCAGGTCTTTGTGAGAAGCTTTGTACAACAAGTCGTACTTTATATCTTACAACTTTATCATTTTCATTACGGTTTCGCACAAACATCCATTTTTCCCAACAGATTTGACAACCTCAAGTGTTTGGACTACAGATCTAAATACTTCATGTTTGGCTAAAGAAGTCATCTCTGCATGTATAGCTTATTTTCACTTAAGCCAATCATACCTCAGTCTACATTTATCAATAGTTTGCAAATCATAATCATTTACAATGTCAATAGCTACTATAAACACAAACAAATCATTGATAATAATTTCTTTATCTCAAATTACTTCAAGGGCTTGTACCATATCTTGAGCATATGCCTCTTTAAAAAGTCTTTCAGATTATTTGGTTTCACTAAGAATAACTTATTAATGTTAAAAATTATATATTTTCTAAGGAATAAAAATGTTATTTTATATTTTTATTATAATTTATATATGTAATTATGTAATATATTTTAAAATTCTAATTATATTATTAAATATTTAATTTTGTGTATTTTTATATATTTATTAAATAAAAATAATAATTTCACGCAATTCAAGGATCCTAACAAATTAATGTATGAATATCGGTAGTCTAAAAAGTTAAGTTATTAACGAAGAGAATCTATGATTTTTGTTGTAAAATTATAAGTTTTTACCATGTTAAATATGGTTATTGTAAAATTATAAGTTTCTACCATGTTAGGTTTGGTACTTGTGCGTGGATATACTTGAGTAGATTGTGTTAGGTTTATATTGGTTAGTAAGACAAATATAAAGTCATGATTTAATTGATCTTGTTTATGTGCATGGTGTGAATTAATAATAAATTAGTATAAATAGAGATGAGGGGAAACAAATCTCTCTACACATCCTTCTTCACTTCTTTCTCCTCAATTTTTCCTTCTCATCTCTGTTTGTAATATTTAGTAAATTAATAAATAAATTTAGTTTTATTTTCAACTTTATTTATTTCTATTTTTATGTATAATTTAATATTAATAATTATTTTTATTTCAATTATGCTAGACTAAATAATAATAAGTTACGATAAGGTGGAGCTCTTAGTAGGAAAATATGATTTAAGTAAATTCTATTTTTAATTATAAAAATTAAATTATTTTCTAATTAATATTATCTATATTTTATATTTAAAAATTTTGATTTATCATAGATAAACAACAGAGTTTGGCATAATAAATTCTTAATATCGTAGTATAAAATATAATAAAATAATATTTTGACTAATTGTAGACAAGTTAAATTTTGGCATATCAAGTACTTAATTCATAATAAAATTAATAAAAGTAATAATAATTTATACAATTAATCTTTTATGCAATAAAGAAATTTGATAAAAAGAATTTATTAAATTATGTTTACTACTAAGAGTGAACCTATAACACTAACTAATTTAATTATATAATTTTACTCAAATTAAGTTTCATATTTTTAATTTAATTTTATTTTTCTTTAATAACTTAAAATAAATAAATTAAATCTTTCTTCTGTGGATCAACCTTGGATTTACTGTGATATATTATAATATGACACTTTTATACTTACCCCGCCGCATCTCCCTTCATTCGTCGAGCCTTGACTTTATTTAATGGTTGGGGGAAGCATTCCCTTATCTGAACTTAGCAGGCATTCTTTCTATCCTTATTCAATCAAATAGGGGGATGGGTTTGGTTTGAACATAGGCTCAAACATGATTTGAGGTGAAGGTCCTAGCTACGCCATGCGTTCAATACAAAATCTATAAAGCTGTAGGGATGACAAAAAGATGGCACTTTCTTGTGTTGCACTGAAAAAAGAAAGAAATAAAATAACCTCTCTTAGGGTTCTTCCTCCCGCGCTCGCCGCTATAAAATATTTTTTAGTCATGTCAACAACAAAATATTATTTTGAGTATAGTCAACAGAAATCTTACTATTTTTGTATTCAAATATCTTTTCAAGTCTCTATTCCTTATTAAGAGTTCGTATGTTGTCATGGTTTATTGTCTTTTCATAGATTATATGCTCTTCTGAAGCAATTTGTTATTTTAGATTTATATCATTATTTGCAGTAGAATCATATTTAATCATTTTTTCTTTTCGCCAAACATTATCTTTTGAATCAATTGGTCTACCACGTTTCTAACGTGCTATAGATAATTCATCAGCTGTACTTTTCATTGTTTGTTCTTTAGGTACAATTATCCAACCAGGTACATTAGCAGCCGATATATATGATTTGGTTACTTTTGTTGAATCTATAAATGCATATAGTAATTGTTTTGTAATTTGCTGCAAATAAACTATCCTACACACTTCATTTTCATTTTGAGATGTGCATGGATCTAAATGAGACAAATGGATCACTTTCCACTAAGGATCATGTCTAACTTCATAGTTTTTTTTTTCTTTCTCCCAATGAAGGGAAATTGTCTCGTCAAAATGACAATCAACAAATCGTGCCATAAATATATATCACTCGTCAATGGTTCAAGATATTTGATAATAAATATTGAGTCAAATTCCATATAAATTTTCAATCAACATTTAAGTCTCATTTTAGTGCGATGTAAGGATGCAAACAGCACTTGTGTTGCACAACCAAAAGTGCGTAAATGGAATATATCTAGTTGATGTCTCAATATTAGTTGCGATGGGAAATATTTATGATAGGCAATAGGCCTCAAGCGAATCAATGCCACAACATGCAAAATAGCATGTCCATATGTCAATATAGGTAATTGACTTCATAATACTAAAGTTTTGATAATTACTTATAGACGTTTGATAAAAGATTCTGCTAATCCATTATGAATATGTATATGTAAACTAGATCAATCTCAATTGTCTTGTAGTAATCATAAAATTATGTATGTAACCTAATTATTTGTGCTAGTAATCTTGCAAATGCAACATTACGTATAGATAATAAACGAACATGTGACCACTATGTAGATGTATAAATCAAAACCATAAAATAACGAAATGAACTACTTGGTAGGTACATAGGTCCACGTATATCTCATTGAATTTTTTGTAAACATTATGGAGTTCATAATTAATTTTACTAGGTGATTATCTAACTACCAAATTTTCTTGTGAATATGCAGTGCAACTATTCTCATTAGACAATAAAATTTTCAAATTTTTCAATAGATGCTCATGAGAGTTTTCAATAATTCTACGTATCATTATTAATCTAGGGTAACTAAGGCAGTCGTGCAAAAGTATAAAAGATTTTGGATCATATAATATATCTTTTATGACTGCGTAACTTTCCGTTAATTTTACTATCATACAGTATAAGCCAAATGAGAAAGCTGAAAGTTTTTCTAATATTTATTTCTTTCCTAATATGTTAGAAATAATGTATAGATATTCTACATTGTTTTTATATGGAAATTATTACGACGAATGTATTTAAAGCTAAGTAAATTTCTTTTTTATTTAGGTTATGAATATCTAATTTCATACCTTTTGTTAATATGATAATTGCCCTTCCAGTACATTCAATAAGATCTAATAAACCTGATATTGTATTCACATTTGCTTTAATTAAGTTTAAATTTGAAAAATACCTCTTATTTCGAAGGATCGTATGTATAATTGCAATATCAGTCAAATATATTTCTCCATTAAACATTTTATTAAAATTCATATCATTAAACAAAAGTAAAAATAAAATGCATATTAGATAACACGAAAATTAAAAATTACATGAACAGACATAGAAACACAAGTTGAATTTTAAATGTGATGAATATTTCTATTACCGATCAAGTGATTAAGTATTTCATTTTTGTATTCAAAGAAGTTTCAAACATCAAGATGTGTAATATCCATTGGATCCGAGTCATGAACATTATTTGTTTCAACATTCTTTTCTTTTAATTTTAGAGATGCCTGAAACATATCCGCACAATGTTTGGGAGTACGACATTATCTCAAAAAATAACTAGACATTCAACATCTATCATAAGTGTTTTCTTGAATATTATATTAGGTAGATGTTTCTTCATCATCTTTTCCTTTTTTGTGGTTCTTATAACCTCTATGAGGTCGATAATAATAATTTTTGTTATGTTCTTAACTTGGACAGTCATTATGACCACGGCTACGACTATGTCTATAGTTACGGTTATGCCTACGACCACGCCCATTTTCATAATAGACTTCACAATTATTTGCTTCAAAAACTGGTTTTGTACTAGTAGGATAAGCTTAATGATTTTTCATTAATAATTTATTTATTTTTTTGCCACAAGAAGACATGCAATCAATTTAGAATATTTTATATACTAACGAGCTCTATATTATTGTTGTATAACCATGTTGGAAGCATAAAATATTGTAAATATTTTTTCCAACATATCATCATCAGTAATATTTTCTTCACACAGCTTTAACTATGAAGTAGTTATGTACAATGCAGAATTATATTCATATACTGACTTAAAGTCTTGTAGCCTGAGGACATTACATTCACTATGAGTATTTGAAAGAATAATTGACTTTAAATGACCATATCTCTTATACAAATGACTTCAGAGGACATATAGATCATTTATAATAAGAAATTTCGTTTTAAGTGTTTGGTAGAGATGATGACATAGAAAAATTATAGCCTTAGCTCGATCTTGAAGGGATGAGAAGATGAATTTCAGTATTCAAGATCTAGGATAAATAATTTTTGCCAGATATATCTAATGTATTGAACTCTAGACATTATCACAAATAAATAAATAAATATTAGTACAATGAATAGTGAAAAAATGCAAGTAACTAGCCTTAATTGTAAAGATAATTTTAAATAAATGCGTGGAAAATAAAGAGTGAGTAGATACAATACCTCTTGTACCAAAACAAAGTCGTGCTGATAACATATTATAAATTTGAGGAAAAAATGTATTATAATTTTAAGGGAATAATATGTAAGCAATTATGCTGATTTAAGGTGGTCAAGTCAAAGGCTTCTGCTTCTAATTGTATAAAAGAAATGGACAGAAGGAAGATGAAATTGAATATGTAAACAAAGCGAAGACCAATAATGCAATTTTCATGTTTCACGTTTATTGATGGGAATGTACATTACAAAGAAATTGCCACCTATTTATACTAATCTTGCACTTCAGAGATATCAACAAGTGGCAATAGTTTATTGTAGCTTAGATAATGATAATCCACTACTACCAAATATTTCATTATGCTAGTACATGAATATAAAATGTAAATGCTGGCTCGTATATAATTCACAACATTGGCAGCAATATCATTATTATTTTTTTAATTTTATTTTATAAAATAAAAATGTAGTCAAAATTCAAATTAAATTTTTAACCTCTATTTTATTAAGAAACTTATTGGATTAAGCCCCAGAGCATGGCAATACCATTATTTTTTAAATAAAATTAAAAAAAATTAATAATGATATTGCTGCCATGGCAATACCATTATTAGTGTGGAGAGATTGAAGATTAGTACAAGTTTTTGGTAAATGATCACAAAATACGAGATAACAATTGCAAGCACTACATCACGTGACATTCTTTACAAAAGGAAAACAAGGACAGAAAAACAACTGAAAAACCCCATTGCCGGCCCCACATTTTCCCTACATGCTAACAATTCACATGGTGGGGGTCGCAAACTATGACCCTCTCAAGCTAACACAAAAATAGAAGCCAAGCCAGAAACAGACGACAGCAGCCTATCACCTTGATATTGTTCTGATTATCAAGTTTTAACATTCTGATTTTGCTATGACATTTTTTAGGGATGATTTTACCATATGAAACAAGAATTTTGACATTTTCATCACAAAAAATTAAAAGTGTTTGTTATACATGGAGAGTGTTCTTACTATTTCAAAGCACTTGAATGTGGCGTAGATATTTTGTAAGGAAAGCAAAATTTATGATCTTCAAAACTGTCTTGGTGGAACTTCTTTATTAACAGCCAAATTTTTTCTTTTTTACTTCATTAATAATATTCAACTGGGGTCTCAGGACAACTTTCATCTGATACAAGTTCTCTATTAAATGGAGGAGGAACAAATGGTGGGGTTGTGCATCTCAACAATGCCCAATTGACCCCTTGAAAAAATGGATGGTGCTTGATTGCCGATGCACCCTTTGTGGACCCTAATCTCCTTTCTGGATCCTTGGCCAATAATTGTGACATCAGGTCCTTGGCAGTGGTTGGCACGGCCGGTTCCTTAGGGAACTCAAGGGCTCGAGCGACGATATTAGCTAGAGTTAGCTCGTGGTCCACACCCCTAAAGGGTGTCACCCCATAAAATAGTTCAAATATAAATATCCCTAGTGTCCACCAATCCACAGGACTTCCATGACCCTCACCGGACACAATCTCCGGTGCCAAATACTCATGGGTCCCCACAAACGACATGGACCGGACATCAACAGGTTCGGCTACAAATTCAGGCCCATTGTGCTGGCCCGTCTTCTTTTTCCGCTTGCGCTTTGGTCGAAAACATGACACAGCAGGAACAATGCAATTAGGAATAATGCATGAAGCGGATGTGAATGGAGGATGATCAACCAGATACTCATTTTGTCGGACTGCAATTGGTGGGTTTTGATCAGAAATAATCTGAGCAGTTGAAGCAGAATCATCACATTTTAATGACAGGTCAAAGTCCGTTAGCATAATGTGTCCGTCTGACCGAACAAGCACATTTTCTGGCTTCAGATCACGGTAGACAATTCCCAACATGTGAAGGTATTCTAGTGCTACCACCACCTCCGAAGCGTAGAATCTGGAAACAAGAGACAAAGACGTCCGTTAAATATTATAAAAAAAGAAGTGAGCTATCCATTATAAAATTGATTAGTTGTATTGAGTGTGCAGCAAAAAATATTATGACGTCACAATGAGTGAGCCTATACTATGGGGACCTACTAAGGTTATCAATTATCGAAAGAGCTAAATTTATAATTTTTCACATCCTTAAAAGATGCTTAAGACAATAAATTATTTTGCTTATAGTTCCTACAACATAATGAATGGGGCTAGCGGACCTACGTGTCTCTACTTCCCTTACTTCTGCTAAGATCTCTAGCTCCCTCAGTATCTTCCTATGCAATAATAAACTATATAGAAAAGAAAAGAAATATTCTCTGCTTAAGGAGTGAAGAATTAAACGAATTAAACTTTCTTCCCTGTGGCCTTACATTGAAGCATATTTCCATTGCTTACTCTCTTGTCTACCCTATTATTCCAGATACCCCACAATTAGTTCGAAATATAGAAACATTCATACTTGAATGCAGCACTTGTGAACTTGAACAGCTTAGAATAATTCAAGAATAGCTTTGCCTAGCCATAAAATATTGTTAGCACTATCAAAATAACCAATACATTCAGTGTGAGAAGGTACTACAGCATAATGTGCCAATCATATATAGACTAATATCAGTTAATTATTTTTGTCATCTTTTATTTAACAAAGCTAAAGTTTCTGTTGTCAACTCTGTTAAATATGATTATATTCCTTCCGAAGTCTCGTTCACAAATGGGATTCACATGGTCAAGTTTTCCTTCCTCTTTTCTTGTTTTGTTTCGATTTCTGTGCATGTGTGTACTGGGTATGTTAACACGTGCAATAACCATGGAACTTTCCATGTATCTCTATTTTAAAATTTGCTTGGGAAGATAAAATCAAGATATAAAATAACTTCAGGGATAAAGGATCACAGTTTGTGCCCCCAAGGATTAAATGTTTTCATAGTATATAGGTGGGTTAGACTTTAAAATATGGAAAAGGGGGACAAGAAAAGTAAACCAACAAAATAGGGGCCACCATTGAGAGGCAAATTGACCTTAAATCCACCCATAAATCCAGCAAAAGATAACAGAACTCAAAATATTTTACTTTAAATATTTGGACCATATGGAGCGGCATAAAAAACGCCAACTATATCTACCACCTAATTAATCAAGATCAATTTTTTAGTTCTGCTAATTTGCTTATGGTTAAGAAGGTGAAGCTGAAGAATCCTATATAATAGGTGATATAAAAATATGCTCTAGTGGATGGTATGGTAATAAAAATGATGTGAGATAAATTAGAATCATACAAAGGTACTACACTACTTCAGGGTTCGTATTTGTTATAATATTTATAACATTAATATATCTACATCATCATCATAATTCTCAAGTCTCATGGTTCATTGCAATCAACAACCCAACAATTTAAAGCAAAGAGCCAAAGACAGAGTAGGGCCTGTTCTCTTTAAAAAATTAAAAGCATTGGTTGAAAGAGAAGCTACTTCTGCAGTTCACGAATAATCTTTGTTCAAATCAATGTATTCATACTAGATACCACTCACTAATGATGATCCTCTACATAATAACTAGAACTAGTATCAATCATTTTTTTCAATTATGGACAATAGCATCCCCCAATTTAAAATCAGAACCAACTTTTTGTATGCCCCACATGAACAATTTCATCCATCCACGGGTCCGCCTAATCAACAATAATTATTGACATATTTCCTACCCAACTCCCATCAACAATGCACTATCAAGGACTAAAATCACATGATATTAATTCATTTCTATTAGTATTTATCAGCAGTATATTAAACAGGCTTTGTTTGTACATAGCCAATTCCACAATGTACGATCTAATAAGCTGGCACTCCTTAACAGATTTTTCTACATTATGAACTGCCAGTACATTGTTTGAGCAGAATTTAGCACCTCCAACCAATTGTTCATTTTGAAAGTAGTTGGTTTTTGCTAAATCTCCATTAAGCATTCACAAAATGGCATTAATGTCATTTTACACTGTCCTCATCTATTCTTTCTTAACAAAAAGGTCAAAACCAATCCTAAGAGAGTAAGAGTGTACGAGTTTTGACTTACAACCTAAACAAGCTTAAAAGAAGGGCTCACTAGCACTGATCATTTCCCGAACTACACATGCATAAGGCACAGCACCCGAAACGGCAAAATCTACCGAAACGAAATGAGCCGGTCGGTGTACTTGAGAATTCAAACACACGGTACACACGTCACTCTACTAAGAGAGTGACCAAGTTAGTGGGCCCCACACCTGACACTGGCCAAGTGCTAACGGGCCCCACGTCCGATCCATCATCATCGACTTAATGGTCAATCAATTACTTATTAATTATTTCTATTTCCTTACTCGCCATTTACAGTTATTTATTTATTTATTTATTTTGAATTGTACTATAATGCAAATCAATCAAATAAATAAAGCAGAAAACTAATTAATTAATATTGAACGTGCGAACGACGCACCTGACGGCGGCTTCATCGAACCGTTTATTAGGCTGGCGTTGGCGGAGGACGTGGAGGTCACCGCCGGGGCAAAACTCCGTCAACAAACAGAGCCACTTCTGCGAGTCTATACTGGCGTAAAGCGTGGGCAAAAATGGATGGTCCAACAGTTCCAAAATTTCCCGCTCAGTCCTCGCTCTGCCTTCTTTGCTTCTCGAAGCGAGTTCTTTTTTATCCATCACTTTAGCGGCGAAGAGAGAGTTGTTGTTAATGCTTTTGCTGTCGTGGTTTTTGAGCTCGGTTAAGTAGACGGAGCCGATGTCGCCAGAGCCGAGGCGGAGGGAGAAGCGGAGGTCGGAGAAGGAGAGAGAGTGAGTTGTTGTAGTGGTGGATTTGGGTTTGGAGGAGAAGGAACTGTGAGCGGAGGGAGCCGGGGTGAGCGCGGCGGTGGCGTCGAAGGAGCCGGAGCTTGTGCTGTGGTTGATCGTTGTGGCGGTCGTGTTCGTGGACGTGAAACTCACGCTCTGTAAATCGTCGGCTAAGTCGTCGAGCCATGGCTCCATTGAACTGAAGAGAGAGAGAGAGAGAGAGTTACGTGAAGGTAAGAGCGAGCGAGAGTGCTTTGGTTTTGAAGGGGACGCTATGGGCCGGGTATGGGTCAGATGAAAGGTTGGATCGTGGAATTTTGACGAAACGGTGGCCCGTTTTACGTTGATAGGTAAACGTGGCCTTTTTTTTTTTCCCTCTTATTCACACACGGATACATAATGTTTTACATTTATCTCAAATAAGGACATAATTTGTCTATTTGCATCAAATTGTCTCTTACACGAATTGAAACGGTTGGATTACCAATAATTTTATTATAAATGCATTTAATATTACAAATTTTTAATAGGAATGGTAGGATTCTTTTCATTATGATAGGAACCATAGAGGAATATTAGGATTTAATTTAATTTATTTTAAAATATTAATCGGGCTGACATTAAATTTTTTATTTTTCCTTATTTTTCAAGTGAGTTCTTGGATGAAAATATTTGGCATGCCAACTTTTCATTTATGTATCTATGATTGGTAAAAAAAAAAATTTAAATAATAAGATAAACTAATAAGTAGTATTGCCTTGACACTAGAATAATAGCTATGAAGTGATATATAGCTCTTAACTTGTATATATTTTATTTTATTATAGTAAAAACGCAGTACAACCAGAGTAATTTGTAGCGATTTGAATTGGTGTCAAGGACTAATTTGAAACAAGTAGAGAAATCATATCCTTCGTTGAGAAAACAAAAATATATGGGATTCCAATGTTATTGTAACTTCTTCTATTTGACAACAGTATTCGTGCAAACAAGTAACAATATACAAGAATGAGTGGCATCATTTTATCTTTTATTTTAAAAAATTAACACAATAATTGTGAGATTCTAACGACTGTTATTATTATGTTATCATTACTCAACAATCTGGAATTTTTTTTTGGCGGCATAATAATAATTAAGTCAATAATGCTACGTGTCTCAAATTTTTTATCTCCAATAACTATATCAAATGATATAACATTCATCAATTGATAAGTAAAATAATACAATTAGTTCACTTAAATTTTGTAAAAAATTATCAACTAATTGATGAATGTCAAATTATTTGAGATAGTTATTTTGGACAAAAAAATTAGAACAATAATACTACATAACCTAATTTTTTATCTCAAATAACTATCATAAATCTGACATTCATCAATTGATTGATAAGATAATATAATTAATTAACTTTAATTTATTCAACTAATTGATGAATACAAATTATTTGGAATAATTATTTTACATAAAATTTTTAAGGATGTATAACATTACTTAAATTATAATGTCTATCATTACTCATAATTAAACTATTTATAAGACTACTAAATGATAAATAAATAAGAAGTTTCATCATATTTTTATGGACAAGAGGAAGAATAAAATTAATTGAGAGATCCTACAAGATTTTTTTTCCTTTCATGAAATTAAATGGCAAATATTTGTCTTGGAGGATTTGGAAAGATAGGGAGATGCTTGCTGCCTAATGCTTGCTGATTGCCGCCTTAAAACGGGGCCATTTTTGAAGTAAGCACAACACGTTTAAGAGACCTACATTAAATTATATAAATCCCATTCTTTGAAAGTAACTAAGGAAAGCACTTTACTTGCTAATCAAGATCAAGAATTATATGGCAATATAATATTCGACTTGTTTCAAGCAAGTCCTTGAATTTAAACTACATGATTATTTATTTATTTATTTATAGATAACCACTCCAATCAAACGACATCGTGTCACGTATGGGTTTCGCATCAATTTCGTAGATTAAATAATAAATACAACGATGCAAAACATGCACAAGGAGACACAAATCCAATTGTGGATTAGATAACAGCACGAGTCCATGTCAAATAAACAAGTCGATCTCACTCTTCTCATTAAATTTGGTCGCTTGGACTGGGCTCATTTCTCAACCCTTTACTATCATTTTGTGCATCAATTTGTCTAAGCCAATTAAACACTCAAGCTAAGAGACAAGAACCCATTTGTCTGGTCGCTTTATTATTTTCTTTCACACTGCTTTCATATTTATGTACATCATGCACGTCAATGAAAATGACTCATAATTGTGCATTCAAGTTTGTAGTAAATTTGATCATGTGAATCACTTTCCGGTAGTAATTAGTTATCACAACCGTACGCAAAAAAATTGTCACGTATCTATAATATATCACATGCACTTTTTATGGCCACAGAGAAAATATTTTTAGCCATGACGTGCATTCATGAACTTCTGTAAATTTCGAAAACACTTGTAAGCATTTGAAAAACGGTGAAATGCTATACGTTTGTTCGTAATCCAATTTCTCAAGCCCATCTACTTGCTCTCGAAATGCCCAAAGTAGTGAGATTAGTGAACCAATAGTTGAATGTTTTCTAGTCACTTGGATTTATTTGTAATCACTAATCTTTCTAGAAACTTTTAAATTAAAGTAATCAAGCATGCTCTATAGCAAGACTGCAACAGTTTAAATAATTATTTTGTGTGCGGTAGCTATTCTAACTTTTTATTCAGCCAGCTAGAGATTGTGATTGTGAAATGAAATAGAAGCAATTATAATATAATTTGCCATAAATGATATATATATAAAGAAAAAAAAAACTTATAATTTGTACAAAAATAGATCCATCTCAAAGTTGTGGCACTAGCTACTAGAAATCTAGAATTGAATTCAATAGTGACTTTTATTGACTTAAAATTTGGACCCAAATTGGTGTTAGTTATAATTATTGTCCTTTATGTAGGGTCGTTATCACATAAACATTAATTTATATTTGACCTATAATAAACTATAATAATTCAATAAGTTGATTGTTTTTTTTTTTAGGTATCATATATAGGTTTCATTTTATCAGTTTAATTTGTTTATGCAGATTCTAGCGATAATAGTTTGTTTGCAAAGGCCAAAAAAAAAAAAAAAAAAAAAAGAGAGAGAGAGAGAGGAGAGAGAGAAAATGAAGCACCAAAATCAGTTTATTTATTTTTGCAACTTGTATGGTTAAAAGTATATAGGAAGTCGATTCAACATCATTTTGAAAAGGGTGGGTAGCTAGCTATTTGTAACATAAGATTTGCTATGAACACACATATTTTACTAAAACTTTATAATATTAAAACTCCTTTATGTGATTAACCATTAAAGACAATTTAATATTAATAAAAAAATACGTTGTGCTTCAATTACGTATTGAACCAAATCAATTATTTTTGACACCTACCCGAGGCATCAATTAACCAACTATATATTTATTGAACCACTTAAAAAATTTAAGTTGTGCTTCAATTACTTCAAAGCTTGTGAGTCGATTTATCGAATCACAAAAAAAATTTATGGCGCATGTTTTTTCTCAATCCTTTACCCATTTTTAAATATGCTTTTTATTATGATTGTTGTTGTTTACAAAACTTTTTAAAATCTCAAATCACTTTTCTTCTTAGGTTGTAATATTGTTTAGTTGGAATTTTAATATTAAAACTCTTATATTTGATTTACAAAAATGTCTACAATACTAATTTTATAAACCCTAAACTTTTTTCTTATATTCTTTTACTTAATAAATTAATTTCTTATATTATTCCCTTTCCTTGATAGATGCCTAGATGGTTGTAATTAGTAACCATCCAAAAAGAACAAAAAGTGATTACGATTTTTCTTTAAAAAATTTGCCGCTGGCTCCTCATTCAAACCCTAAAATTAATCGTCAAAGAATTAATCATGATGATGGTTAAAACAACAAGACTCTCCACCTAACAAAGTAAAAGTAACAAAATTTTGCACTTACAACATTCTAATTTAACCCATAAAGCACACATCTCACTCTCTTTATTAGTAGTATTTTCTTGTTTGTTATCATTGTTACAAGAAAAATCAAAGTCTCTTTCTTGTTAAGGTATCATGACTTCAATTTCAATTTATTTGTTTAGCAACTAGTGAAGGGTGGGATTAAGGATATTATGCAATTTTCCTCTGTACTTTAAACTTTTTTTTTTATTCAATTTTTTTTCAACTAACATTCTAAGCTTTTTTTTTTTGGTCAACTTTGTAATGCTTAATTGTTTATAATAAACGAGGAACTTTTAATGGAAAGTGCAACGTATTTCTAATTTTAAACAAAGTATAAGTGATCATATCTTGTAAATAAGACATAATTTTTCAATTAGTGGAATCAATGCTATATACTCTTATCTCATCATTTTAGGAAAGTTAAGTACTGGGTATAGTTTATTATTATTTAAGGAGAACAGAAGAAATCATAGTTTTTAATAAGAATTGGGAAAAACAACACTCAAATCCCATAGTTTATCCTAATATACTGATAGACCTTTTATATTTGAGGAATGGGCATAAACCCTTTTCCCCTTTTTATTTTTATTGTGGTATCAAATGAGAAAAAAAAAACAATAAAGGACCTAAAAGGTAATATTTAGAAAAATTAGATACCCAAGGGTCATTCTCCCAAATTAGTAGGTCTTGATGATTTAATTTAATTCGTTAGGACAAACAATATCTTAACAAACAGTCATAAATTTATGCTTATAAAGGCAATTAATTTAGGTTTGATGTAACTACATTTGAAATAATGGCCTACCTAGGATAAGTGGTTAAGAAGATTATTAGACAATCAATATGGTTTTTGTTTGGCAAATGACATGTACTTTCTTTGCTTTTGCTAGAGGCAAGACATGACAAGCTGTTCCGCAAACAATCAACTATTCTTAGTACATCAATTAATAAGTCCAATGCGTAGGACATGAGACACAAGATTTTTGTTCTAATATCATGTTGATTAATCACTTGTTTCACTCAAAAACTTAGATTATTGTATAAAATGAAAATAGGGTTGGAGCATAAGTTACATGATTAGTTGGTTTGGTGTAATTTATCTTATAGTAATGGTTTATTTCGGTTTTAAATTTTTTAGAATAAATTAATTCATTTGAGGGTTAAACCGAACGAAATGAATCTCAAATTTTATTTCTCAAAAGTTTTTTTTTAATTGCACATTTATTTATTATCTCATGATAAATATATAATAAAATGCACTTTAGAACCCTTTAAAAGTTTTAAAATCAACATAACATGTAATGCAATCCAATTGACTAGAAAAAGGCTAACCAAACTGGTCCCCTAGTCTTCTTTTACGTCAATGGAAGAAGCTACAGATTTGGGGGGTGTTTTTGATGAAAATATTATAATTTCTTCATAGATATTCCCAGTGGGCCCCCAGCTAGTAGACCAATTTTGCATGAACAAACAATTGAAAAAAAAAAAAAACATAAAAGGAAAAGGTATCCAAGTTTGGATTGGAAGCAAAATAACTTAAGATTTTGAGGTAATTTAATTCAATTAAATTTGATCGAGATTAAAAATCACATGAACCCCCCAAAGAAATAAAGTGTTCATGTGATATTTTTTCAACGAACACTTTATTTCTTTTTCACTTTTTGTTGGTATGGCCTATGGCGTATGGGGAGTGGGCTAATGAATGTTGATTTGAAAGATTGATTATCCTAGCCAGCTACTAAAACTGTCGTTTAATACTTTTAATTCAATACAAACAAGAATTATTGGGACAACTAACTGTTAATTCCCTCTACTAGTGTACTAAACCAATATCAATTCAAAGTGGTCTCAATCAAATTAGATCATCGAGTCTTCTAGTTTGACTTAATTAATTTATACCAAAATAGCTTGTTTGTGAATGTTTCACACTTTACAATTTAAATCTAAAATGTGTTTAGATTGGAGTTAATTTGTAAGCTTCAAGAGTTATAAGAATAGAATTTCTCCTTATTTCAAAGTACCCGTATTGTATATTTAAAATAAATTTTCAGATTGAACTTCCAATGAGATATTTGAAAATAAATTTTAGTAGATTTTTGATATAAATATGAGTGTTTTATTTAGTTTTGACTAAGAATATTAATGATATAACAAAAAATTTGTGTGAAATGATGGAAAATAATTTTGTAACGTAACCACCTTTTGTATTTTTTAAAAGGTGATTTGTTAATAATAATAATAATTTTTTTGAATATTACATTACGGAGCTCAATACAAATACCAATAATATGTTCAATATATTTATTTAATGTTTGTCGAAATTTATTTAAATGTATTAAAGTTAAAATTTAATTAAAAAAATCTAAAACAAAAAGGAGATGTGTAAATAAATAGATTTTTATATTTATAAAAATATTTAAACTCTTTCCTTCACGTTAAAATAAAACATAAAGATATCTGTCTTACCACAAACAAAATGTTGGAGTTAAGATTTTAGTTCCTTTCTTATTAATAAGTAAGAGTTGCTATTGTTGTTAGGAGAATTAAATAAAAGAAAAGAATTTTGAAAGAAAAAAAAAGAAAAAGAAGATGTTACAAAATACAAGTCCGGTTTGATACTTAGAAGACAAGAATCAAACTGTACTGTATCGTTGTATATTAATTGCAAGGCGTTATCTTTTTTTAATAATTTTTCCGCCATTTCAATGAAAGCTTAAAAGTAAATAAATAAATAAAAAACTTAGAAATTTTGCCTTTGCCTTGCTTTTCTTGCATTTGCATACTATTGCCACTAGTGTTAGCACTTAGCAGTGAGTTTGAATACCTCAGACTTCTCGTGATTATTCATGCCAGTTTAGTTTGCCTCGCTCTCTCTCTTTCTTCATTCACTCTTCAACCTCTCCTCTCTCGTGGCCTAACCCTAAAACCTAATACTATAATTTTTTGAAAAAATTTCTCTCTTTCTTGCTTCACCAACAGTAATTTCTTAATTGGCTTTCTGGGTATTTGATAATCATATTTGGTTTAGCTTTATCCAACGGCTCTCAGTTGATCCTGTTGCTGCAGGTACCCTTTGTTCACTTTAATGAGTTGAGCTTTTTGTTTTATGTTTGGAATTTGTTTAGATGATTTATGTGTGCCAAAAAAAAAAAGTTATTTTTTGGTGCAAGTTACAAGCTTTTATGATTTTGCTCTAGTATTTATGTTCTTAATTCTCTATTCTTTATGTTTTTAATCGTAAGAAAAAAGTGTTTCTTGCCTTTTTGTTTGTGTAAGCAATTGGTCATCTGAATGAAATTTAAATTATCCTGATCAAAATATTATATTTTTGAAATTAGCAATAAAAGTAATAATTCTTCAAACCGTTGTGAAATAAAGTTGCCCAGATTGATCATTTATTTTAGCTGATTTAAGATAGGATGTTGCTTTTTTTCGTTTTAAAAAAATAATTTTTGAAAAAAATTGCTTTCCATTTGAGCCTTTTGCTCGATTGTTTAGATAGATCTGGATGGTACCGAGATATATATTATATAGAGTATGGGGAGGAAATTTTGTATGTGTATGTTTTTAAATTTAGTATATTGCTTATTAAACTTAACAAAAAAATGTTTGTGAAATTTGCGACTTTGAAGAACATGAGAAAATTAAAATTTTGGAGGAAATTTTTAGATGGGTAAAGAAAAAAGGCATAATTCACTTCTTTCTTGTGACTGTATATGTTTTAATCAATATAAAGTAAAGCGGTTGAGTTTGAATTAATGCTCGTTATGGTTTCTACATGGTAATGAATCAGATATTTTCAAACTTTTTATTACATGTTGAATCTAATTAGTTAGAGCCATGTTTAACCTCAAGAATTTTAGAAAGATTTTTGGAGATGAGTGAATGATTTGTATAATTCTCTTTACAGCATTATTGTTTAATAAGTTAGTAACTGTGTTACTATAGATGAGTTTGTTTCATTGCTTATAATTATTTATCTGAAATTACAGCAATCATGGCACGATTGGGATGCTTCAGATTGAAATTGGTAAAGCAAGATTCTCGGGCCATTCAAATTTTGGAATTTGTATGATTAAAGAGAAATTTGCTGCATATATAGCTTTCTCTCTGTTTTCTGTGCTACTCTATCTTGAGTTGCTTCTTCAGAGATGGGTTAGTCCAAGTTTGCTCAGCCACATTTCTCTTTTGTAGTGTTTGATTGAATTTATCGAATATGGATGCACCTCCCAGTACTTGCGAAATTGTTGAATCAATTGAAGAATTAGAATTTGCATCGAAAAGAAACGAGAAAGCCAAAAAGCATTCTGTGCCAAAATCAGGAAATAAGTATTCTATAGAGGATGATATAAATCGTCTTTTCGAGGCAATTGATGTTAAAACCTCAGCTAAGAATTTGGATGCTTTACGAAAGAGTGCTTTGAAAAGACCAATCAGAGTAAGTTCATCTCAAGCTTTAGGGATTGGAATCTCAGAGCCTGTGAATTTGAAGCAGGCATTGAGAGGATTATGCATATCTCAGGCAGCAGAGATGGCTGCTATGAAGCGGTTATCAAAGCCATCGGGTTCTTCAAGGTCCTCAGAAGCGGGAACTATCAAACGTCTGTACAGGGCTGTGGTAGTTGAGGCTAATGAATCTGGCCTTCCCCTAAACGAAGGTAAAGGGAATTTAGTTGAAATATCTCTTGTACCAGAAAATATCACATCGAATTCTTCTGAGAAGGTGCATGAGTGCCCACAAGTGCTAAGGGCAGAGTCTTCAAAGCATGCTGCTCACACTTCTACCCCCTTGGATATTGTGACAAAACCAAAGGCAATACCAAACAAACTACCATCATTGGATCAGATTGTTCCTTTGGGTACAGAGTTTGAGGATAAATCAAAGACAGAACATCAGAATCTAAATTCTCCTGATTCTTCATCAGTTCCCTTTACTCGTGAGGTTGAGGAGGTGGAAATAATAGCTCCTTCCTCAGTGGAGATTCCTGTCAACTCCCCCACGCCAGATAAGGGGCAAAAAAGCAAGTTGCACCCTGGATCTTCTTTGTCCAGTTCCAGCAATGGTAGCAGGGTGAGCAAATGTGGCAGCAATAGTCCGCGTCTAGTCAAACCAGTTTTTCGAAGCAAGGGCTTTGTCAAGAGAAAGGTAAAGCAGGATTCAACTTCTGTCTCCAGCAGTTCTACTGCATGTGATGTAAGTGCTAGTAATGATCTGGGTCCTAGTACAAGCTATTTGGATGTCCCTATGCACAACTGTACTGTGAACAATGAAAGGAAAGAAAATGTGAAAACTTCTCCAGCTTCCAGCAGTACAAATATGAGCACTGAAGTTAATTCTAGTGTTGGAGATACAAGTTCAAGCAAACCGGGTTTTAGTTTGAATTGTGGTAACAGAAATAAAGCTATAGTTACAAAAATTGATGAGAGATCAAGATCAAGAGAAAAGGGTGAATTCTCCCAAAGCTCAAAAAGTAGCATTGGCGAGTATAGTAGCAGCACAAGCATTAGTGAGGATAGCATTCTAAGTGGATCTAGTCGTGGTGGCAGTAGGCCTCACATGTCTAATGACCTGAGATGGGATGCCATTCGCGGTGCTCAGAAGCAGCATGGATGCATGGGTATGAGGCATTTTAAACTCCACAAGAAGCTTGGCTGTGGGGACATTGGGACAGTTTATCTTGCTGAGCTAATTGGTACGAGCTGCTTATTTGCTTTGAAAGTGATGGACAATGACTTTTTGGTGGGCAGAAAGAAAATGCCCAGGGCCCAAACTGAAAGAGAGATAATGCAAATGTTGGATCATCCCTTTCTTCCTACACTATTTGCTCATTTCACAACAGACAAATTCTCATGCTTGGTTATGGAGTATTGTCCAGGTGGAGATTTACATGTGCTAAGGCAGAAGCAACCCAGCAGATTTTTCTCTGAACAAGCAGCCAGGCATGTATCTATTTTTTAGGCTTGCCTTCTGGAATTTTTATACTACATTCTTGACTTACAAATAGATGCATCCACAACATTTTCCTATAATATATCTTATTTCAAGATATTTTATAAGTTAGCTATGAACACTCTTCTTCTCTCTTCTTAACTTCTGTTTTGGTACCAAAGTAACCTATTCATTTGCATGTTTTTCTGTCCTATTCTTGAGTTGCATGTAATGTCAGCTCTCATTCTATGGCTCTGTTAGATGGCTTAACAGCCATAACTTGTGGTGGACATCGCATAGTTTATTTAGGAAGTGATCCTTGGATTCTTTGTCCCTTGAGCCTGACAGTGATCCTTGAATTCTTTGTCCCTTGAGCCTGACATGTTGAGTATAAATGAACCTACCAAGCTATTGCATGTGATTATAATAACTTGGAGGATCCGCTCTTGATTGAGCCTCCCAAATTTTCATTGTATTGTCATCCATTAATGATCTTCTAATTTGGTGTTCTGTATCTGTAGGTTTTATGTTGCTGAAGTCCTCCTAGCATTGGAATACTTGCACATGCTTGGAGTAGTATATCGAGATCTAAAACCAGAAAATATCCTTGTTCGGGAAGATGGTCACATCATGCTTTCAGATTTTGACTTATCACTCAGGTGTGCCGTTAATCCGATGGTTGTGAAATCATCTTCACCTGTTGAGGAGCCACCACCAAAAAAGGCTTCGAGTCCATGCTCAGAAGCTAGCTGCATTGAGCCTTTTTGTCTCCATCCATCATGGCAAGTCTCATGCTTTACTCCTAGGCTACTTTCAGTTGCTGCAAAATCTCGGAAGATAAAATCAGATCTAGCTGCTCAGGTTAGCCCAATGCCGCAGCTTGTAGTGGAACCAACTGGTGCCCGGTCGAATTCTTTTGTTGGAACACATGAGTACCTGGCTCCAGAAATCATCAAGGGTGAAGGTCATGGGAGTTCTGTTGATTGGTGGACATTCGGCATCTTTCTGTTTGAGCTATTATATGGTAGGACCCCTTTCAAGGGATCTGGAAATGAGGAAACACTATCCAATGTGGTATCACAGAGCCTTAGGTTTCCAGGTTACCCAGTAGTTAGTTTTCATGCAAGAGATTTGATCAGAGGGCTGTTAGTAAAGGAGCCCGACAATCGACTTGGAGCTGTGAAGGGAGCTGCTGAGATCAAACAACACCCTTTCTTTGAAGGCCTTAACTGGGCTCTCATACGTTGTGCAATACCGCCAGAACTGCCTAGGTCCTGTGATTCTGTAATTGGTTCACAGAAAAAAGAGAGCACCAAATGTGAGGAGTCGAATGGTGCGGCAGACGAGCATGTAGAGTTTGAGATGTTTTAGCTAAAACTCGCATGATATATGGTAAAGGCAGAAGTTTGCTTTTCTTTTTCAGATAATGAGATTTGTCATCTTTGTTGTAACTGATGATGCAAAGCATATAGTGTAAATGTAAGAGATTCACGGCAAGGTAAGAGTATCATATATATTAATATATACTAGATTAGTCCCAAAATCTGGTGTTCATTCTGTTTTGTCTTGCTGCTGCTGTTCACTATCCTTATGGAGTTTCAAAGCATTTGCCTTTTACCAGATGTGTATTGGTGTGGGCGTAGTATCGACGGTCCTTAATGAAAATATTTGAAATGTTGATAGTAAATTAAATATTTTTTAAAAAATGAGGGGGAAGTCTGAAGGTTACGCCAAATATTTTGTACTTCAAATCCAAAAACCTTCACACATTTTGGTCCAAAGCCCAAAACTGCTTCCACGCTTACGGGAGTATGAGGGCGTCACCGCACGCTACAAGCACCGCAGTGCCATCTCTTGCAAAATTACGAATTTGCCATTACACGCATCGTCTCTCTCTAAAATCCCAATTTCTCTCTCTTTTTCTACCAACCCAAAACCGCCCATCTCTCCAAAACACAAAATTTCTCACAAACGTTCACCAAATATACAGACCCATTACCGTTTCTTCATCTGGGTGTTTGGTAAAAGCATCAATGGCTTCTTCTGCAGAGACCACCAAACCTTTCTCTGTTTTGTTTGTGTGCTTAGGTAACATCTGTAGAAGCCCAGCTGCCGAGGGCGTCTTTAGAGATATTGTCAAAAAGAGAGGCATTGATTCCAAGTTCAATATTGACTCTGCTGGCACCATTGGTTATCATGAGGTATCTCTGTGTTTTATAGTTATTTTGTGAAAAACTTTAATCTTTTTATTAGTGTAGGGTGATCAAGAGGTCTTATATTTAAGAGCCTATGTTAAAGTTTAAACTTTTAGGATCAATAGTTACAAGACAATGTATGGGAATGCTTGGGATTGAAGTGTCTTGGCTTTTGATTTCAGTGGCTGTTGAATTATAAATGGGTGGACAGTATTAGTTGGTAACTTGTTATAGTGTTAGCTGCTAAGCAAACGTGGATGCTTCCTGAATAGTTTACCTGCAGTGCTTTTAAAAATTAGGTAGAAGCACAACAGTTACAAATACAATGAATCTTCTCCCTGATTTATGGTTTTTGTTGCTATTGAAGGAAATCCGGCGGACTCAAGAATGAGGGCAGCCTCTAAGAGGCGTGGGATTGAGATAACATCTGTTTCGAGACCAATCAGGCCTTCTGATTTTAGAGATTTTGATCTTATACTTGCAATGGACAAGCAAAACAGAGGTATAACAGTATTGAGATTGTATTCATGAATTATGTTTCTCAGTTGTCTTATCTTTTTGATCATTTTTCGCTTAATTGATTTGGATGGTTCTGTTTATTTACGTTGTGTAGAGGATATATTGAAGGCTTTTAATAGGTGGAAATTTAGAGAGCCGCTCCCAGAAGATGCATATAAAAAGGTTTTGTAATATACTTGTGGGATTTGGTAGATTGGGGTTTGTATTATCAAATTTTAATCTTATGTGTGCGTATGAATAATGCAGGTCAGATTAATGTGCTCTTATTGTAAGAAACATGATGAAACCGAAGTCCCAGATCCTTACTATGGTGGACCCCAAGGTTTTGAGAAGGTAATATAAGTCTATTTTGATAGAAAAAACATGAAAAGTGAGAATACACTATCAGTTTCTTTGTGTTCTTTTTGTCCGTATTTAGGAGCAGAATACATATCACCCATAATTTTGATTATGATGATATTTTTTGATAATTGAGATGCGATCAATTAGTAATTGTAGGACAAAAACTTGTTTGTTCCAATTGCTTAACTAAATTTACTTTTTAAAGATGCTTGAAGCTTTTTTCTGAAGGCATTTTCTGGACACGTTTGGTTCACCAATGTTGGTACAGAAATTCAGGATATTGATTTATTTATTGCTAATGAGAGTTTCATTTATTCTCCATAATTATTTCTTTGGGTCTGCTCAACATTTTCTATAGTTTAACCAGCATAAAAGCATATGTGAGATGCAGTACCCATTATTGACACCATCTTTTTCTGTGACAGGTTTTAGATTTACTTGAAGATGCCTGTGAGTCATTGTTGGACAGCATCTTAGCGGAGAACAATGACATTATCAACTCTTAACTCCTGGTTAAGAAATGGTGTCTATTCCTAGGGTTGGGGGCAAAACATTTTATCTTATTCTTTGTAGAGTGTATCACGTACAGTTTATCCCCCTTTATCATCATCTCAACTCTCAATAGCCTTCATAGCTACGCTGTGAGAATTCTTGCCATCTCCAAGTTGGCATTTTATTTTGGGCATCATTTTGCTTCTTATGAATTTTTAGTATAGATGTTCTCTTGTACGTGTTAAAATGAGGAATGAAGAGAATCCTTGTTATGAATGTTTGTCCTGAATAAGGTCCATTCAGCAATGTACAAGAGGAAACATATAAAACAAGTTTTAAATCCAAAAGGAAAACCATACATTTGTGAAGCTATACTTTCTGGTAACACACAGTAACTATATAATTTCTACAGAAATTGTTTTTGCCAAAAGATAATTATTTTACAACCAACCAAAGGAGACACAATGGCATCAGTGACATGTACTTTGTTTCCAAAAGTAAAACAGGGCAATACTCTCCTAATTCCAAAATGCAGCAAGATCAAAATTCTCAAACGGACCTATCATAGCTTCACAGTTTAAACTCATACTATGAAGGTCTGCTTTTTCCAAACACGTTTCCTCCGTGGACTGGCACTGATCATGCAAGAGAAGGCGTTTACAAGCTCTGAATCTTCCTCATTTACAAGGACCTTTGCTGCAGCAGGGTTGTCCAGTAGGAGCTTTGCCACAAGATACCCTGCAATTGACCAAGTCTGATATAACCGTGACTGTTTCCCAATGAATCTTCCTCGCTTGGTATCATAATATTCAGGCCACTTGTCTCCAGATATACGTCTCTCAGCAAGTTCGACAGCTTTTTCAGCAATCTCTACTCTATTCATCTTTATGCAAGCCACAGTGAGCTGATGACAACACCACAATGACAATGTTAATTTAGTAAAACAGTTTTGATATTCCAAAGGAAACTTAATGAATTTTTTTATGAAACTCATAAATACCATACTAACTAACCTGCCAGAGCAAAGTTGGCCAAGAACCTCCATTGTGATAAGACCAGGGACTGCAACAAAATATGAAGTCAAGAGTAGATGGCAGGATCAGGTAATTAGAAAATGACAGAAGTCAAAAAAATAAAAATAACATCATGACACTTAAAATAGTGACAGTACGTGTTCTTGGGATCACTGCCAGTAATAATTCTCCATTCCTGGCCTTCAAGAGCAGGATAACATATTTTGAGTGGCATATCTGCTACTAACTCTGCCCATTTTGCTTCAATAAGATCCAATATGGCATGTGACTGATCCACCGTTGCAAGACTGCTTACGACAGACCACAGGTTTCCCAGAGAAAAGAAACGAAAATCCATGTGAGCTGGCTGCAGATTTCCAATCAAATAGCCTCCTGTATGGGGCATGAATTCCACCAGCCATGGAGGAATTTGATCAGGATAGATATTGAACTTATTAACTGCATCATATGAGTATTCCTCTGTCTTGTACCGGTAGATTTCATTAAGCTTTTTCATATCAATCCAATAATACTCTCTGATATGGAATGATAAAGCAACTAGACGGTTATTCAGAGCTCTAATAAGGTCAGCTGATCCATCCTCTGGTGTAAGCATCTCACGTGCAGAGAGTAACGCTGAATAAAAAAGTGCCTACAAGATATCACAAGAATTAGTGGCATAACTTTTCATAAAATGAACAAAGAAGGTTGCTGCTAACCACGCAAACTTGTAGAAGAAAGGAACTAAGGAACTGAGAAAACATAATGAAACCAGCCAATAAACAGTTCAAAATATAAAGAAGTTTAACCTGGATCTCCAAAGGATGGCCATGAATTCCCATGCGACGATCTATCATGCATGAACCATCAGTTACCAATAAAGTTGGAAACATATCAAAACCATCAGCAAGGCAAAGCTTCAAAATCATTTTAATTCCAGTTTGTACATCAACTCTCTCTTGTACCGAAAGATCCCCAGAGCATTTTCCATATGCTCGCAACAATATAATCCACCAGAGTCCTGGAAGTAAAATCAAAAGTTGTACAGAAACTCCTTGATGCAATGCAATTCCAATAAAAACAGATGTATATTCATATATTATTAAAAATTCCTAACCAGAATCGACAGGTGCAACACGGCCAATAGCAGCTTCACCAAAGTCAGGATCTAAAACTTCTTCAGTTGCAGAATCATCACCATCACGTGGAACAGTGCGCACCTTGAAACTGGCAGGCATCAGACCTTGACCAGGACTGTGGCAATCCATGGTTTTCTCCCAGCTCTATCATTGCAATAAATGTTATTTAATTACATGGCAAAATAAGAGCCAAAGTAGTACGAATGCAACAAAGTGATACAAGAAATGACATTCTTGCTTCTGACAGAAATCTCAGGCAGTAAGATCCATGGAAGCATAAGCATGAATTTGAATTTGAGGACAGGATGCACCGGCACTTGTACCAATCAAATATGAGCAGATAAGTCATGTCAAATCCTAAACCAAATCCCTATTTGAAACAAAACAATGTATCTATTATATAATATCTATTTGAGACAAACATCCACATAAAAGGTGTCATAAATATATCTCAAATGACACTTTAAGAATGGGCTCAGAACCAAATAGATCAAAAGATCAATTCTATCATTACAAATATTTCTAGAACATAGCATATGGGCATTTTCTAGTATAACACAATAACCGATAAGGATCTGCGGTTGTCATTATGAGAAAGAAATTCCGGTCCTAAACCTGAATTTATGGAAACAAAGGCAAAGAGGAAAATATGTGCTATTTGCATGAATCATACTTATCTAAATGTATCAGGCAACTGGTTGAAATGGTAATTTGACATGTTCGCTGTACATTACCTGCAACTGAAGGGTGTGAAGGATGAAATTCCGTACAATATCATATTCTCCCTTCAAAAGGAAAGCTATCCCAGAAGGTATGAAATCACGAATAAAAACTTGATCATAATTTAGAATGCTAGAATCATTTGGGTCATTGGCAGCAATTGTTCCAACAGGATTTCCACAATAGTACACAATAGACTCTCTAAGTAAATCCCATGCTTCGTCCTCAACTGACTTTGCCCAAACCTTATGGACTGTATTTATAATTGACCCAGAAGCATTCAATTTATCATTCGATGAAAAACCTCCTTTTCCATTTTTCAGTTGCCGATCCAACTCGAAATCTTGAACATTCGGCACATTAGGTTCACTTTTATTAAGAAATGATGCTTGTCTTCCATCATCTACAGTTAAACCATCAATCCTTTCAATTTTTCGGCATTTGCATTTACCAGACTTCAACCTGTTAGTACCTGTCTTTCCATGTGAATCACGATCTACACCATGAAACGCAGAGACCCTCCAGCAGTTTTGTAAACCATTATGCAACTCTGTGTAGCCAATCCCTTTATTCTTTGCATACTTTACATTAAACTTAGACGAAACACCTGAACTGGAAATGTTGAGACAACGATCAAATGAATTAACACATGGTGAAGCCCCGGATAAAACCTGAAGAACCGCTTCCCCAGCAGCCGCCATTTGCCTTATTTAAATTTAAAAAAAAAAAAAATCTTCAACTTGCACCTCCAAAGATGATAACCTCTCAACCTAGCAAAGCACAAACAGATACACAAACACACAAATACAAATGAAATTGCTTGACAGTAATCAATCAATTGCAAAACATATAGTACACATCGAAACAATTCCACTTAATCATAATAAACAAACCCAGATGCTATTAATGCTACCGTTTGAATAATTTAAAATAAAAAATCAATCTTTTATTTTCTTCAAAAGAAACTAGATAATCATGTATAGGCACACTAGATGAAGGTCAAACTACTAACTAAGATATTGAATAGCTATAGAAAATATGCTTTATGTTCGATACGTAGTAAATAACAAGTGGATAAGTACAGCACTTACCTTTTTTCAATTAGTTAATGATTTGGAGGTTCCAATTTTCTTTTCTCTTCTAGAAAAGTTGCAGGGCTTTGCAATATAAAGACATTTCACGGAATCCAAGCAAGGATTTTGCTTACGCTCAGCTAAAGCTGCCGGTGAAATGAAACAAGCAAAGATTCACGATTGGGCCTCGCGGTGCCACGCGTAATGGATATTGCAATTGGGGCCACAACTTGTAGGCCCAGTCTTATGGATTATTAGATAAATGGTTAATAGCATGTGGCCCCTACATTTTAGCTAATTTACATTTAAAGACATAATTTATTCATCTGATCGGCGCCACTTATTAAACGATTGGTCTCTCAAAAAGAAATGGGCAGATAGAAGAGTTGCGATTTGGTTGGCATAATTGTCACTTTGTTGCTTACAATTTACAAACACTGATTTATACCTATTGAAGATATCATCTCTAGACATGGTGTAAGCATGTTACAGTTTTGATGTAGTGCTACAAAAGCAAATGTTAAGTAATGTCAATTATGCAACAAATTAATATGCCTGAGGATGGTCTGAGAAGGAGCGGCGAAAATCAAAAGATGTTCTTTATGTTGAAATTAAGTCTCCAAGAACATGCTTATGGTTAGTTCATGGATTCTCAAAAGCCATCTTGATTAAACTATATTTGCCGTCATTTTCAAGATAGTACTTTTAGTCCTAAATTGTAATGTATTGTAAGTGTTTCAGTATTCAAAATCTATGTTTGGTTGGAAGAAATGGTAAAGGAAAAGAATGGAAAGGAAATAAGGGGAGAAAAAATTAGTAAAAAAAATATGGTTAATCTTATTTTTATTGTTTGGTTAGGACATATATTTTATCTTTCTCCTCTTATTTCTTTCCTCTCCTCTCCTTATATTTCTTCAAACCAAGCTTGCCATTAGTGTTTAATCTTGCTAAAGAAACATTGTCTCTTGATCACTTCATCTATTTAATCGTGTAACTTAGTTGTTTCCTTCTTGTGTTTTTACCTCCACGTTTTTGTTTTACTCTTCAGTTGGACAATTAATGGCCCCCGTGAGACAGCAAGTACAACATCGATTGGTCATAAGACAGAAATGCTTAGTTAATGGAATTGCAAGTTATTTCCTAGAAACAACTACAACATTGCAGTGGCTGCAGGCCTCAGCTGTTATATATATATATATATAACGAACCCAGTTCCATTTTCATTTTATTTTACGGGAAAGTCCTGCTTTTCCAGCATGATCTTCAAGATGGCAAGGAAATGGGAAAATTTTCCTGTGATGAAAAGGATGGGAAGTTCAGTTTCAGTAAGCCATTTTGTAGTGTACACAGCTGATCAAAAGCGCTTCTTGATTCCTTTAGTGTATCTAAAAAATGTGATTTTCATACAGCTATTGAAGTTGTCTGAGGAGTTTGGGTTAGAGGTTGATGGGCCTATCAAATTGCCTTGCGATGCATCATTTATGGAGTACACAATCATGTTGATTGAGCAGGGTGCTGCTAAAGACCTACAACAAGCTTTGCTCATCATGTCCGTTGATACCAGTGGCAGCTCACCACTTTCACTTTTACATGGACAGTAAACAAAGCAGCGGCGGCTACTACTTGTTTGTGGCTGTTGAAGAGTAAATATAACACTTGCTTAAAAATTTGATCTCAAGTAATACAATATTCATCTATTAAATGATGAGATGATTAAATAATTAATTTTACTAATTTACAGCGATGAATAAAGACATCAACAATCCAACTGCAGTATGGTACAATGCACACTCTCTCCATTGAAAACCCCAGGTTTTCTATTGATGGAACCATGGTTCCATATAAATATATTATAAGTAGGAGGCTAGTAACGAAAAGTTGGGGGTGAAAATTTTGCAACGAAGAATGTTACAAGCTATTACCACAGACATTCTCATTGAATAAATCAGACAACTAGGTAGATAATCAGTAGGTTTAAGAATTTTGCGTTCCATGATCAGCTACACTTTTGAAGTTTGATCAGATTGTTAAGTATAAACATGTATTTGTTATAGCAATACTTCTAATACATAAATGTTGTAAAACAGAATCAGCGACTAATAAAAGCAAGGAGATGCTTATTAAGCATTTGCTTTTACATGGGTGTACAAAAGTTGAAAAAGGTAACTAAAATTTTCCATGTGAATAATCACGGAATAACTGCTCCATTGTTGTGCTTTCGAAAATAGATATCACACAGAAACACAAGAAGCCACAAGGATAATTGGCATCAATGGTTACAGATTCCTAGTAGAAAATTTAACCAATTCTTTTCAATATCAAGATGGCAACATGCTCAATTTTGTTGAACTTGTATTGTTATACTGCCTAAAACAATGAGTAGAATACAAAATACTTCTACAACTCAGTTTAAAGCAAAAGATTTTAAGGTGAAACAATATGAACAGATGCTTAATATATAACTTTTTCCTAAATATGCAGGTGCTAACCATTAATTCAAAATTTAATTACAACACTTAACTTCAATCTGCTCTCCAAAGAGGGAAAAAAAAAATTGCTTCGTTGCATTATCCAACGTTCATTTGATCATTATCATTGTCTCCTTCGTAGAATTCATCATCACGTTGGATTTGCTTGTCTTGAGTGTGCTCTGAAAATACAATCACTTTAGTTAGGAAAAGAAAGAATCACATGCTGAAAAGGAAAATTTAAAGATCATGTGAGAAAGTGTTAGTGTGTGGGCAACAGGAACAACAGAGCTAAATTCAGGGATTCAACTTACGATCCATTCGTTCATCAGGGTTCTGGTCATCTTCATCAAATTCAGGAATATAGAAGTCGGGTGGAACCTGAAACTCATAAATTACTGCTATCAGCAGCCAGACAATGAAACACTGAAAACCACATATTAACTGGCATGTAATAACCAGTCGCCATCCAAATCAATAGTACAAAGTTTTAGGCCATCCTGATCAAACATAGATGTTTCAATATTCTAGGCATCTCATATAATTTAACATGAATAATCCATAATAACAACTAGATCATTGTCAGGATCTTAAGGATATAAAATTGCTGTTAATAAACAACTTTACCCTATCATAAATTTTGTGAAGAATGGATTGTCATTTCAGATGCAACGAAAGACAGAAAGTCCATAACCAGGAAAACTTATTGCTGGGTCATAGCTAATCAGAAGACAACCAACAAATTGATGAATGATGAGTACAAAGCAACTGAATGAGTCATGAGTGATGTGAATGCCAGATGGTTAGCAAGGATGTAACACAAAATTTCCGCAATTTGTACAAGAGGAAAGGAACTTTGCTAGACGTGTAGAAAAACCAAGCAAAAGTAACAATATCTAAATAATCAGTCAGCTATTACAAACATATTAGGCTCACTGAATACTGGATTGGTTTGACAACTATTATCATATTACTAACCTCTTGCATCTGAACACTTGGAGCATGTTGTATGGAACGAAGATTTTCTAGTACTTGCATTTTAATCGTGCTCAGATATGATTTGCTATTCAAATTCTCCTGCTCAATCAAAGAAAATGAAAGTCCATCATCAGGAAGGTTGTAGGGCCAATATTACTAAAGATTAACAAAACAATATCATAAAGACCATAAATTTCACATAATAGCCCATGTCGATCAGCTCTTGCTATGCTCAACTTGAATGTACCTGACCTAGCTGATTAAATGTAACAATTAAAATAAACAATTCGTTTAATGAACTGAAATAAATTAATCAATTTCTTTGAAATTACATACAATGTGTCCATTTGGAATCCTCAATGAACACTCAGGGGCAAAATACTTGATATATTCATTTTCTGGAATTTCTGCAAGAAACATCAAATTAATGAAACAATTAGAAAATGTAATTCAAAATAAATGAAACTGAAATATACAATTGAGGCAAAAGATTAAATTGGCATACCATTGGGAAGCTCTGTATCTAAAAGAACTCCTGTTTCAACAGTCCAACACCGAGCAACATTTTCTTTAGTGTATCCACCACCTCCAGTGACCTGCAGGAAAATGTTCCTCTCTACATTAAATTTACGACAGTGTCAAAAAAAATAAAAATTTTCGACACTAATGAACTGCATGTACAACTCGAACAAATAAAAACATACCAGTAAGGGAAGATTGAATTTCTTTACAAATCGAACACATTCAGCATGTCCTGTGAAAGCCTCGCAAAATTATAAGAAATAAAATACTAACATCAACAATTTAACATCCATGATTGAGGCATATCCAATAACTTGGGATCAAGCAAATATCTTCACAATTTCAACAAAAGAATAACAAACAAGCTCCAAAAAATGCATTAAATTAAGGGGGAGAACAAAAGTCTCAATTACAAAGATTATGCACCATCAATGGAGAGATTGAAGCAGCCCAAGCGATCCCCGGCAAGAGAATCTGCTCCACATTGAAGAACAATGGCACCTGGTGCATATGTTTCAACAACCTTGGAAATAATCTACAAAACAGATATTTCCAAGCAAAAAGTTTACACTTAGACACCATTATGCCAAAAAAGAAAGTTATCCAGCCATCAGATGCTTGGAACTAGAACTTACTGTCTTGAAAAGTCGAGTGAAGCTAGTGTCATCAATTCCATCCTTGAGTGGGACATTTATAGCGTAAAACTTGCCTTCTCTTTCTCCTATTTCCTTCAATGAGAAAATTGAGAATGATTTTGGTATATAAATCCAATTTTAACTTTGGCAAGAAAATGGCAATAACTCATAAATATGTTCCCAAACAACAAAGAAAATAAATTTTAACATATTCATGTTACTAAAAAAACCTTGAGCAATAGAAATTTGAAGTAAAAGACATAAACAATGTGACAGAACACTGAACACTGCTAAGCAGTAAAAGACAAGAAGTATTCATACATTTATCTCACGGAAAATTGACATAAAAAACAAAATAATTACCAATGCACCTGAACTCAGGTCAGTGGTGTTGGCATCAAAGATACAAATACAGAAAACAAATGAAGACATTAAGAAGTACCTTAACGTCACCAGTTCCAGGAAAGAACAGATCCCCGAACTTGTGAAAACTAACTGTCATCACCCTGCATTTTGAAATTCACCACTTTAATTTGAGTTGAATAGAAAAACAACCATATTGAGTAACATAATCTATGCATTTCCACAACCATTTTCAGAATGTAAGTTGTTTTTCTTAAATCTATTTGGTTGGCACTATGTATTTATTAGTCCATTTAATGGAATTACCACAGCCAGAATTCCAGAGACCTAAAAAATTTAGAAACATATAAGAGATTCTTTCAAAAGCAACAGCAAAATTCGATCAAATAAAACAATATTGTGCCATAGGGAAAACCTATCCGACTGATAAACAAGATAGGCTTTTAAAAGTACTTCATGCTTTCAAAAATCTGGATTGATTTGTTAACTAGCATGTTTTAATAATGAATTTCAAAAATAGCAAAAACTTGACTCACGTATGCAAGACATACTTTGTTTGAAGCTATAGTCAGAACATCCCAACAGCTGATCATAAGCTACATATTCCAACTTCAATTAAATTTACAGAAACTATTTACATTTTCATTTAATTTATATTACAACTGCATGTAGATTTAATTTATATTAACTCCATAACCCGTTCAATTGTCTATCAAAAGAAACAGACTTTGCATCTGGGTATGTCACCAGAATCAGATATTTTGTCAGGTTGCATCTGCAAGTTTGACGCTGCAGATAGTATTTATCTTGATCGCTTTAAATAATTGCAGATCTCATCACTTTACATCCCATAGTAGTTATAATTCATTATACGATAAAAAAATCTACTACCTGTCAGTGAAATAAAAGGCTTCTTCAACACCATCACCATGATGCACGTCGATATCAATATACAACACACGAGCATGATATTTCAAGAGCTCCAGAATCCCCAAAACCAAGTCATTAATGTAACAAAAACCGGATGCTTCGCACTTCTTAGCATGGTGTAAGCCACCAGCCCAATTTATAGCAATATCACAGAGTTGATTGTTTAATCTACACGCAGCATCTGTATGCAAAGGAAAACCAGTAGTTAAGAATGGAGAATGGAGACGAAAAGCTAAACTTAATGGAGAATTGGGACAAAATGCCAAACTTAACAGCAGTTCTATGAACCTTTGAAATTACCTATTGTTCCACCGGCATAAATTTGACAAAATTCAAACAAGTTTTCGAAGACTGGGCAATCTTCTCCAAGATTATCTGAGAAAAGTAGAAACAGACGAGTTAAAGTTGCAAACAAAAGAACTCAGGCATCACTCAGTTAAAGTGACAACCAGAAGAACACAAGCGTCAGTTGGAAAGCAAAACTCGTGTAAACACGTTCAGCTATAAAAGCAAAGCACTAAACCAAACAGACTATAAACTGATGTCATATCAAACTTATTTCTTATTTTAATCAATTCAATTAGTTGTGCTAAACAAGAGGCAGCAACAGGGAAAAGTTAAAGATTGTGAACTAGATTGAAGAAGCAAATCACACACCATCAAATTAACTTCAGTAACCGACCATGGCAAAGCTATGATACTATCAAACAATAAACATCTGATCAAGTAAATAACTTCCTTCCATTCTGCTCGCACCACCTTAAAGAAGTAAAGATTGGCCGCAAACTAAATGGGCAGCCAATTTTTAACGAAGGGAGCAAATTTTTCAAGATGGAAAATAGAATACCTGATTTTACCTTAAGAATAGGCTATTTCCTTCATAAAGAAAACATTCCTTACAATATTAGAAGTAGCAATAAATGCTTAGAAAGAATGAAAAAGAAAATAAGATAAGATTTTGCTAAATAGGCCATACATTTAGTTAATTCTTGTCGGAATAAATGTTGAGTGTCCGGTGTAATCCGATGTAAAAATTCAACATAGTCAGCCGAATGGAACTGTGCAAGCTCCACAGGGTATGCCTTATGTGGCCGCTGCATTATATGACAAAGCCCAAAAAATAAAATTTTCATGTCTTGCATAATTACAAATTATGCTAATGCAAAAGAACTATACAACCAACTAACATATATGTCCATCTTCTTGTGAAGATCATACGAGAGAACCAGATGGTGCGTCATACAGAGCCGATGCGGTTTCATCGGATGGTTAGGCCCAAAGTACACACTGCCCACATCTCCTGCAACATCCATACTTAAATAAGCAAGAATCTATAAAAAAGAAATCAACAATAAGTAACTAATTGCCATATGCAACATCTATAAAAAGAAAAAATTTTGTAGCCTAATCCAGAACATCTTCCTTGGTGCATTGTTTTGACTAGAAGACTACTGAATAGTGACTTAAATTAAAATGGATGGTGCCAGCATGTGCCCTGGGAACAGAGCACACATTAAGAATGAACACTAACCTCTATATTTGTAAAAAAGGTACTCGACATGATTAAATCTAATGTTTTTAAAAGACTAAGATTATTTACTTGAATAATGATTTAGTGCGTGCCCTAAAGGCACACATCAACGCAACCTAAGATTTTTTTTATTCTTTTCTCTCTTTTACATGCCCAGTTACCAGTTACCACACTCTACATTCAAATTATTCAATTAACGTAAAGAAAAAGAAGATTAAGCTAAACAACTTTATTAACTAGTATTTGGTAAGAGAGGGGAAGAAAAAAAAGAAAGAGCGAAGGACCTGAATAGTTAAAAAAAGCTAAACTTGAACTAAGATAGGGTTTTGGCTTCAGCAGTGAGATGAATTGAATTTTGGTTCAGTGATTAATTGCGCCAAATAGAATACTACGGCGGTTGTAATTCTATCAAAAAATAAAATAAAAACGAAACGGAAATTAAATTAATTAATATACACGAAAAAAAAAAAATTAAGAGAATGGTACCGTCGTAAAAGTAGGAGATTTTGTCCTTGGAGCGCATTTTAGCGATCGGCCAATAGGGGACGATTGGATAATACGGCTACGACGTTGAAAATTGCGCCATTGTTGAACAGTTGAATTTGCAGGAGAGAGAGATGGAGAGGTGTGCATATGCGTCGTCCGTACTGAATCACTTCTTTTTTTTCATACGATGTCGTTTGAAGACAGAATGGGCTGGTGGGCTTAGCCACAGCCCATGCATGGCCCCGATCAAAATATTTTCAGAACGCGCCACGTGGAAAGTAATTAACGTTCATCGTAGTGAACTGTAAACTTATAAACCGTAGAGATGCCAAATCCCTATAGAAATTGCAGTCCTCCTCAACTCTTCTTCATTTGGGCAGAACTACTAGTTTCTTCTCGCTGATAGGCTCAGCTACCGGTATCTCGTTTGTACATTTTATCGGCCTGAAATCTTCCATTTTTAACGTAAGTTTCCCTTCTTCTCCGCTGAAGCATCTTAGATCTAGTTGAATCGATTTTTTTTTTTTTATATTTGTTGAAGCATGTTTATTTATTTATTTTTTTTGGATATTCGATCTTGATAACGCGATTGCTGAGTTTTCAGTTTAAGATAAAAGCTCGTAGCAAAATTAGGGTGTGTTAATCCTCTGATTACTTTTCTTTTCATTTTGTTCAACTGATGAATCGTAAAATTAGGGTTCATAGCCCTGTTGTTATTATATTTTTGAATATAGAAAAATTAGGGCAGGATTTGCCGTGAGAATTTCTTGTGATTTAGGTTGTTCAATAAAATTGATAGATGTAGAAATTTTTTCCAGGGGGATCACTATTTTTTTTTTCTGTATTTTGAATTGCACTTATTGGATCATTTTGGAGTACATTATCATTATGTTGAAACTTTAATGTACTTGCACATAATTAGTATCAGAATTCTGTAGTGTTTGTTAAATTGTATCCTTCATATTGAGGCTTGCATGAAATCTCTGGGCCTTGGACAGATAGTAGTTCTTTACTGTTTTTCTTCATATATCCTATCAGGTTGTATATACTTTTGTTCCTTTGTAATCTTTTTTTTTTTTTGTTGTGATTGCTGTTCTGTGTTCCGGGAAAAAAAAATAGTTAGAAAGAGCATGATTAAAGGTATTTTATATGCTGAAGTGGTATGTGGGTGGGGACAGGTTGTGGTTGTTAGAGAGCTTCAGGAATTTGCTTTGGCCAATATTGGTATCTTAATCTTTATTGTAGGATGTCAGAGACTGAGACACCCTTTAGGCCACGGGAGAAGCTCTTGGAGAAGCAGAAGCATTTTCAAAACATCCATAAACACACCTACTTGAAAGGGCCAATGGACAAGATCACCTCTGTCGCCATTCCAATTGCTTTGGCTGCCAGTTCATTGTTTCTAATTGTGAGTGTGTTTCTTTGTGCTATAATATATCAAGAAAATGTGAATGAAATTACTCTTCTCTATCTGCAGTGATGTAACTGAATTACATATTTGGCTGTTCAGGGACGAGGGATCTATAACATGTCACATGGGATTGGGAAGAAAGAATGAGGATGCTTGCACTTTTTTCCTGTTAATGGGATTTTAGGATTTCCTGCTCATATTTCAAAGAATTCATCGTCCTTGTACTTTGGACAAGTGTCTTCTCAAGTTCATCTTTACTATGTTTTTAATAATTGGATCGAAATGGAAGTTGAAACCTTATGATTGGTGCATTGTTTTTCTGATTGGTCTGTGATGCTGGGAAATGAAGTCTTGGCTTGAGTTAGCTCTCTTTAGTTTACTTGATTTGCTTTCTTCCGAATTTGTGATTATGTTTGCTTGAAGTTTTTTAAACCATCCTAAAGATCTGTTTTATGTTGTGCTTGAATTAGAAACTAGCCTCGCGGGGCTGTCTCCAGGAAACTGTAAAAGTTTTGGAGATCTCCTAATTGGATGGCGATTAAAATGAATAAGCATTGAAAATGTGTAGCATGTTAGGCACATCTGTTGACGGTCCCCTCTGAAGTATTATATTTTAGTCAATAGAACGGTTATAACTTATAAATCAAGATTTGGTTCTATTTGCTTTTGCAAATTCTTTGTTAAACCACTTTCGGAAGGTCATTGAAAGATTCTAAGCAACCATTCAATTCAACTCAACAGAATGTGTTAGGACTTGCGCGTGAAAATTGAAATTAATCTGAAACGAACTTGCTTCTGACCCCATTGAATTTCACCCTCGACATGTTCTATAAGCAAAAAGTTGTCTGGTAGTAAGCAACAAAACTGTAATTCATAAGAGCAAATGAATAATTTTCCATCGGAGATACCTCGGTTTCACATACTTTCTTCTGTCTATCAGACGTGTACTCATTTTTTAAAACAGATTACCACCATCCTCAATTTCCTTTCATGGATTTACGTATTGTATTATTATTTTTTTAAAGGTAGAAGGGTGAGTGTAGTTCTAATAAATATTTTTTAAATTAGTTATGATAAAAATTGAAAATAACAGTAACCATAGTTGAACGGACCCAAAAGCTATACGCCCATACCCATAACGTGAAAAGCAAAATCTAAAGGTGTCAGCTGACTGTAGCAGGGTTTTTTTTTTATTTAAATATAGTCATTTATTCCTAAACACCAAATAGATATCATATTATATATATATATATATATGCCTCGTGAAGATAGGAATAGTAAAAAATATCCATAAAAAATCAGTTTATGAATAAGTCCAGTAAGAAATAAAGGAAGATAAATAAATCAAATATGTAGTCAAGTAAGTTTATTGAATAAATCAAGTAAGTATCGAGTAATTTGTTAAATAAGTTGAGTACGAAATTAGGTAAGTATTTAGTTGAGTAAGAAGTCATGTAAATCTATTTAATAAGTCAAGTAATAATCAAATAATTTTTAAAACAAGTCTAGTAAGTTAGAGTAATTTTTTATAAGTCGAATATGAAATCAGGTAAGTCGAGTAAAAAGTGAAGTAAGAGAATTGAGTAAGTCAAGTATGTATTGAATTATGAAATCGAGTAACTGAAGTCGGATAAATATTTTGAACAAGTTAAATAAGTCGAGTAAAAATTATGTAATTTTTTAAAGAAGTCGAGTATAAAGTCGGGTAAGTATATTTAGAAAGTCGAGTTAGTCTATTGAATAAATTGAGTAAGTTATTGAATAAATCGAAAAAGAGTTGAGTAATTTTTTTTAAAAAATTCGAGTACTAAATCGAATCCTACAAGCTGAATATTTAGTTGAATAAGAAGTAAATTAAAAAGAGTTGTGTAAGTTGAGTAATTAAAATTGAATAAATCAAGTATTTTGTGCTTGCTCAGCCTCGTGACTTCAAGAAATAAGTTCAGTTTTTGCTGTGATTTTATTAAGATTATTTACATATTTTCTCTGATTTTTTTTAAGCATACGTGTGAACAATTGAATAATATTATAATTTGGAGCATATTTTTGATATTCGGGGAGAAATGGGGTAAATCTAACGCAATTCCGCCTGTTGCAGTGTAGCTATTAAATTAAACGGGCGCCGCGTGTAAGCTTTTCAGCTTATTCTTCACATCGACACTCCAGCAAGAAGCAAAGGGCAAATCGATCAACAAACTGGTATGAATTATGGTTCTCCCACTCAGCCCTTTTTTTTCTTTTTTTTTTTTTAAGTTTTGAAATTGTAAGAAGCTATTTTAGTGATGCTGTTAAATTCATACTACTAGACCCAACTATCAACTAGGTTCGTTCAATGAGGAGATTTTTCTTTTTCCTTCAATTTAAGTTACGTTTGTCTTGTAATTGCAAAACGGAAGGATATGGAGGAGCAGGCAATTACAATTTCAAAACTTAAATTGTAATGACTTTAATCAATTTAAGTTAGGTTTGTCTTATAATGACATTAATCAATTTTGCGCCCTAGTTAGTTTCAACTTTTTTTGTAATGCACTGTGTCACATTAGTTTGTACCCAATCTTTACAAGAACAAGATGCTGTACATTTGAACAAGTGATGATCAAGTCAGCTATTCTTTTGTTACCTACTTTGATTAATAGCTTTAAATGCATTGATTTGGAATTTTTTTTTTGGTCGAAATTCCAAAGAAAAATGCGTAAAAGCAAATAAGATTCACATATTTAGTGAAATGAAGTCCTTTTTCTGCCAAATTGTCTAGCCAAAAGTACGTTGTTTGTCTTATTTAGTTATGCATGTGCCTGCCTTGGTGAGAATGAATGTTCTTCTCGATCTAGATTGATGTAACTCTTGCATTTCCATTGCTGAGTTACGTGCAGATCTATTTATAAGTGTGGTCACTTGGATGTGTAAATTGGAGGAGGCTCTTGAAACTTTGTGCTTTTTAGCCTGTATATTCAGTCGGTTGATTTGATCAAACTGCAGGTTGCAAAATGCCTAAAGTGAGGACAAACCGCACCAAGTATCCAGATGGGTGGGAGTTGATTGAGCCTACGCTTCATGAGATGGACGCTAAGATGAGAGAAGGTTGGGTACTTATTCTAATCAAATTTCCTCTTTCTTTTATTAAACTCTCTCATAATACTTTCTTCTGGTTATGTTTGTAAAAGAGTAAAAAGAAACAATCAAAACATATGATTTTTGTTCTTAATTAGTTTAATTTCAGTTTTGTCTTTAAATTTTTGTTTGCAAGAGGCCTTTCAAACTGTGATAATATTTAACTGAAAATTATGTTGATTCTCATCCAGAAGAGAAGTTTCATAATTGTGGTCAGTTTCAACTGGAAGTATTGACTTTCTTTTTTGACCACCATTTCTCTTGAAAAGATATGTGTTTTCTAATTTTAATAACCCTTCCAATGTATGGCTTGCAGGACCCCTCAATTCATATATAACATAAGTAAATTTTTATGTTTTGTTAATTCAGAGAAGCAAAAATTAACACTGTAGTGATTCTTACTCATTTCTCATCTCACTTTGAAAAAAAAAAAAAACATTGAAAATTTTATGATTTCTGCTTGTCAGCTGAAAATGATCCACATGATGGCAAGAGAAAGTGTGAAACACTGTGGCCCATCTTCAAAATTGCGCATCAGAGGAGCCAGTACATATTTGACCTTTATTACAAAAGAAATGAGATTTCTAAGGAATTGTACGAATTCTGCTTGGATCAAGGATATGGTGACAGCAACTTAATTGCCAAGTGGAAAAAGGTTCAGACTTGCAGTTCTTTAATGAATACATTATGCAATGGAGTTTTTACTTATTCACTGTTTAGGGATTTACTTTCTCCTTTGGTTCAGACTTTCAAGCTTATCCATGATTGAGACAATGTTGAAATCCAAAAGTAAAAAGTCCTGATATCTGATTGTTCATCCGCACAACTTACTCTGCTAGTGCACTTTTGAGCTTGTTTGGGACATGGGTTTTAACAAATATATGATTCAGTTCTTAACAAATGTATAGCTGAACTTTAGACATCAATGATTTGTTAATATACTAATTAGATACCATTTAGTAGATTTACATTTAGCGAACCCTCTTTAATCTATTTTAACAGAAATATATTTCTCCCTGATATACTCCATTTGAAATGCAGCCCGGATATGAACGACTCTGCTGCCTACGATGCATACAGCCAAGGGATCACAACTTTGGTACAACTTGTGTGTGCAGAGTTCCTAAGCACCTGAGGGAAGAGAAACACGTTGAGTGTGTGCATTGCGGCTGTAAGGGTTGTGCAAGTGGGGATTAATTGAGTACTTTGTCTAGCTTTCTTTTGCGCATTCGATGTAGCTTAACTAGGATGGATAGAGTTGACAATCAATTGTGCATGAATGACTCCAAAACTTGCAAACATCATTAAACTTTGGAGCTTAGATGATAGTATAATCTTGTTACTTGTAATCTTGCATTTATGGCTCACACTTAATGTCGCTGTTCTTAACTTACTTGCCAATTAACGTTGAGAGAAGAAAATTGACACTTCGAAAAAGATAGCCACCACTAATAATACTTTGAATTATAAATCTTGTAAATTTGCATTAGCTTTTTCTTTCCCTCTTGGTAATCAAACAGCTTGTTCATCCTCGAAGAATACTGACACGTGAAGTCAATTTGGATTCATTTAGCAGGCCATCTGCATAATCAAATACTCTGATTTTCATTTAGGCATCTCCAGGATTTCGTGTAATTCTTATTTGCAAGGAGTGATATGCACGTTTGTCCAATAATGATTACAAAATGTCAAAAATTAGAAAAAACATTTAGAAGCATTTGCGAACATTCCAAAAGATGAACAAGTCTACCATTTCATTCGCTCACAAAAAAGGCATTTACAAAATGTGAAGGTCGGCCTCTAGGATTTGCACTGAAAAATCTGGGAAATTGGCCATTTTATTGATATTCCTAATATGAACAGGTCCTACCCTCAACATTCGCCATCTAAAGGGCGTCTGCAATGGCCTGAATCTTCTTCTTGCTCTTCACAAAACATCGAACCTTGGCCTCAACCTCAAGTTTATCCAGGTCCTCTGCAATCCCCAAGTAGCCATACAGAACACTTTGAACGTTAACTGCTTGCCATGATTTGTAAATACTGTAGTTGCTTTGGGAAGTGATTTGCTGGACCTCAGCTCTCCCGTGCTTGTTCTCAGAATAATGCTTGTGGAGATTCTCTGCTTCTTGCAACCCAGAAAAGGTTCCATGGAAGTTCACCACCATAATACTTTGATCTGCGGCTTTCCCATGGCACACCTTGGTGATTGTTTGACCAAATCCCATACCTAAAGTCAGAATTGGACCATTTAAATGGAAAAAAAGGAGCAAAGAACAAAGAACAAAGAACAAAGAAAGCAGATCGCGTATAGCAAGAACATCTTGTAGAAGACGAAAAAAAAGAATCAAAGGAGCTTTGTCAGGGTCAGACATAAGTGGATCAATTCATTCTGAAACAACAGATTTTTGTGAAACCTGCCAAACAAGAAGTCCACCCCTTTGAAAAAGGAACCCTGAATACATGTCCTCCCAGGTTCTAAAACATTAAAAGAGTTTCAAAATCTCTTGATGCTAGAAATGTCGAAACCAAGTGAAATCATTTAATTCAGCACAAGAATACTCATTGAAGACTAAAATTTTGATGAGAAAACATGTTGTAGGTTAGATGACGAAACAGAATCTGAGTGCTTCATAAATTATTAGAACACAGTGGGAATGATCACTAGTGTAAAGGATAACTTACCTCTGACGATAGCCATGAGCTCTTCAATGCTTACAATCTTTCGCTTATCTGGATTAGCAATCCCTATGGAACTGTTATGGATGAAAACGACTGGTGGCCATATAATGAGATCCTGCTTCAGAGCCGAAGCTTCAGAATCAGGCAATATCTGTCTATTCCATCCACCTTTGGGGTTTGCTGCATAATTCCATCCCATTAGAACACAAAGTGCTCTGTGAAAACCCAAGTGCTCTGCTCTGAGGTCTGCTGTCTTAGTCATGAAGGCATGGTTTGCCAAACTCCATGTGTCCGCAAACTCTTTTGAGAAGCTGATTCAAGATGTAGCAGAACCAATTATCAAAGAATTACACCAAATCAGGGAAAACTGTGTAGCATCAATTGAACTAATTTGCAATGAGACAATGACCTGCTCCATATTCCATTAGCCATTTAGAAACTTGAAACATATCTCTACAGAGATTTATCTGAACCATTAATCACTACCTATCTCTACAGAGATTTATCTGGAATATCAGTTACCGAGGAGTCTTCCTACTCCCATATGTAATGAGAAAAAAAAAATATCAAAACATATGTAGAAAGGTTTCTAGAGTTTCAGCAAACAAACAGAAGAGTAGTGCCAAGACTAGGCAGAAGCAAGCATCCTGTAATGGATGGACTTGTTCCTAATAATGTTAAGCAGAAACAATAATAAGCTGATGAACACTGACAAGTGACAAATACTATTCTTCACTGCTAAATTACGCTATTCTTCACTGCTAAATTACAAGATGAACCCAAGTGTTCTCGTTTCCAATTCAATATCCTTCTCATTCTCTCTCTCTTCTAAAATATGCATGGTAGAGTTTTCGTTGCATTTTACCCTATGATAATAGCTTCATCTTGACTGATTAAAATTCCAACTAAAAGTAAATTGCCCATCAATCTACAGCATAATCTATCTATTGATTGCAGAAGAAAGTGAAAAATCTAAGTTGGAATTAGAAGAGGTGGATAGATTTAGCTATTCCTCTTATATTACAGACCTGCCACAAACGCTGCACTTTAAAGTACTTGTTCCTCGCTCTGTGAATTTCCCTTTTTGAGCTTTGTTCTCATTCAATACTTTCACTGACTTCATAAATGCATTATGGACAAGTTGTTCAAACTGCTCATCCAAGTGGTCAAGCGGCTGACTTTTAGAACTTTTAATCTTAACTTCAAAGGAATTACCTCCATGCAAATCATCCAAATCACTTCTACGGAGCTTGTTCTCTTTATGACCTTTAACCTGAGGCATCCGCATACGACTGTTCTGAGCAGTTATCAAAAGCTTATCAATAACTTGACAAGAAGGTTTGGTTAACCTGTTTGAATGCCCCAAACGCTTCTTTACACTTCGGACAGGACCTAATCTCTCTTTTATGTTTGGAGCAGGCCCTAATCGCTTCTTAATATCAATTTTAGAAGGTCTTGCAGGTTCTTCACTTAAATGTTCTAGCATAAATCCTGGCAAGAAAGGGGATGGCAACAGGTCTTGACTTGCAGTCTCATCAACTGTTTTCCTGAATCCCAAAATTTTCAGATCCTCCAATTTTCCAGTATCTCCAGAAGTCTTTTGTTCATCCACATTTATGGAATTATGAACCTGATTGGAGGAAATCCAGCTAAATGATATTTTTGGTTCTGCCCTTTGAGTAATCATTGACAAATCCACAACACGTCCTTTTTCAAATATATTTTTTGATGGCTCCCCAGTGGCTACCAACATTGGTTGAAATCTATCTTCATTCTCATACAAAATGTTTTGATGTCTTGAATTATGAGTAATCATTGACATGTCCGCAATATTTCCTCTTCCTAACAAACTTCTCGATGACTCCTCAATGCCTGACACCTCTTCTATCAACATCTGCCTTGATCTATCTACATTCTCATGCACAACATTATCATGATTCGACATTTCCAACCTCAGACCACCATCTCTTCCAAAATAGTTTTCTTTTTCCACTTGCAAACCTCCACAGTCCAAATTCTCTTCTGATCCACATTCAACATGCAAGCCTCTAGACCCTGAGCATTCTCCATCTTGCTCCATTGCTTGTGACCCTCTGCTAACATACGAACTCCTAGAATCAGAACATTTCCTATATTGCTCCATTACAAGCGATTCATTACCAACATCAAGTTTCTGATTATCTAAACCACCATAATGGTCCAATACCTTGTTTGAACTATAACTACCTTCAATTTTCTCCACAATTGGATCTGCAATGCTAGCTCTAAAACTATTTTGAGGCCTATAAATATCTTGATCACTAGCATTATTTCCACAGACACTATCATACCAATCATCTAAACCACTATCATGGTCCAATACCTTGTGTGAACCATAACTACCTTCAAGTTTCTCCACAATAGAATCTACAATGCTAGCTCTAAAATTCTTTTGAGGCCTATAATTATCTAGGTTATTAGCAACATTTCTATGAACAACATCATACTCACCATGATAATAAGCCCGCCTAGAGTTAGAGTACCCATCATTTGATTTGAAAGCAAACTTCTCTTCTTCTTTATATAATCCTTTTGCTGATGTCATAGCGCCATTAGGCTCAGTTGGGGGGTTATTGCTAAAACCCACATTGTGATTTTCAGTAACGATTCTAAATCGGTCCTTTTCGGGAGTAAATCCGAAACCCGATATATCGGGTTTATCGGGCAAGAGATTGACCCATTCGAACTTCATGGAAGCTGACTCTTTTCTCGCGTGCGTCTCATTCAAACCGTGACAATTTCCCCACGTACCCAAATTTACCGTCATCATAATACCGGGTCCTATTAGCCGGTCTATGCCGTTCCGGTTCATTCCGAACCCGACAAAAATCTCGTTGCTTCCTATTTTCTTCAGTTTCTTGGCTCCGATTTCTCGGCCGTTGCTCTCTCATAATCACGCTTGTGAAAGCGTTTTCTTTGTTATCAAAAATTCAAAAGCAGATCAGAAAGAAAAAAAAAAAGGTGCTTAAGTGAAATTTTTATCTCGGAGTTCTGAATGCTTTTGCAAGAAAATAAAAATGTTTCTTTTGCTTTTGTAGGGTTTTGGCCTTTAGGCCTTGGGCTTTGCTTCTTTTGTACGCTTTAGGGTGGTTAGTGATTCTGTGAAGTTAAATGCAGCGGAGCCTCGAATTTCTTGATACGTGGCATTTCGTATGTGGGTGCGTACATAGTTTTGTTCTTTTAGAAAAAACATATCGACACGTCATTGGATTCTGATCCAGATAGAGAATTTTTGTCCGAGCATTCTTATATGAGTAGGCAGCTTGTCCTTTTGACGAATGTAGGACGAAAAGGATTTGCTTGTCGATTTTAAATTTTATTTTTTTAGAAGGGAAATGTTATCAAATTTAAATGATAATTACGTTTTTTTAAAGAAAAAAGACAAATTATGTGTTTGAAAACTAAAATTGATAATTTTTTTTATATTTTTATTTGCATGAAGAAATAATTAATTTGAAATTACGATCAGATTAAAAATATAACAAAAAATAAAAAATAATATTCTTATGACGTCAAATTCGATTATCATATTAATTAACAACTACATTAATTAATAAACAATTTAATCGTAATTTAAATATCTAAACGAGTCAAATTTGCTTTCTTAAAACAACTATGAACTAGTCATTATATCATATAATTATTCTTTTGAAGCTAAAATCAAGCTAAGTAAAATTTTAAGTATCAAATATTCTTATTATGTATCTTCATAAATTAACTTTATATGTAGAGATGTCTTCTCTAGTGAAGATTTTGCACATTATTGTCTAATTATAATATAATTTTAGATAAAAATAGATGATCTTATCTAGCCTGAAATCTATATTTTAAAATGTGCCAAATGAGTTCATCCAATTTAATCAAATGATAAAATTACATTATTCAGGGGTGGAGAAGAAGCAAAGAAGCAACAGCAACTGTGATTGTATGTAAGCATGTTGCAGCTATTGACATGATTGCAATGTAGATTAAAGATTACTCATTGTGGTGCTGATAAAAGAAATTAAACGTAGGTGGCCGCTATTGGCCATCTTACTAGTTCTAATTAAGCATAGGGAAAGAGATGATAATATGTTTTCATGATACAAGACTTTGGAATCTGCTCTCATAAGCAGTATTATGGATGATGATATGTAAAACTGCTAGATCCTACTTAATACAGTTGTTAAGACTTCGACTAACTTAAATAATTCACTTGCCAACTAATTTAGTATCACGAAGTATTATTTGAGAAGGGTAATGTCGTAATTAGTGTATATATATACAGTGTTGATTTGGTCAAAATTTTAAATTTTATTAAAATTTTAAAAAAATTATTAAACTACATATAATATTATTTTACAATCATTATATTATTAAACCATACAATTTTATAATTTTTTCAAGTTTCAAAGTTCAAAGTTAAGGATCTTAGATTAATATATATATATATATATATATATATATATATATATATATAAAGAAATTTTTAACTATATTAAAATTAAAAAAATATCAATTTTAATACTCTATTTTAAAATCTATATATTTTTATCTTTTAACTTATCTATAAATTTAATATTATCAGAAATATTTTATTAAAAAATATATATATAAAATTGAATTTTCATGGCATTGACAATGGAATCTGCTTCTATAGCTTATCAAGTAAAGGAAAAGAAATAAAAGGGGCCCAATTTAAACGCAAATTTAGGCTGCTGGCTTGACCGCATTCCACCGTTGAACAGTATCATCAACAAAATGGTTTTTATTTTTTAATTCATACTTTACAAAACTTAATAATAAAAAGATTTATTAAAATAAAAAAAAAGTTGATTATGGAATTCGAGGAAGACGCAACACGTAACGAGTCATACTCATCATAAAAATTATTCTATTACAAAGGATTAATCATAATTAATCTTTCTTGATACTCACTGCAATTGAAGCACACATGAAGAGCTTGCTGGCTTGAACTGTCCAGATTCCATGATACCCCAGCCAAACAAAAAGTTATAGCTAGCATTCAAAATTTATAACATGCAAAAGTTATATATAGAAATATATAACTGGCAATCTTTTTGCCCATTCATATTTAAAAGCTTATTTCAATTTGTATTCTGATCACACTCTGTTGAGTTTTATTGAAGGAATTGGATGTCACTAGAAGAATTGCAAGTTTGGCTAGCTTTTAAAAGATTTTGTGAATACAAAATCAATGTGGGGGCTAGTGACAAATCTGTCATATGGTCCACAAGCATTTGATTTAAGAAACAAAAGGATTGGATTAATCACAAAAGTTTCTTGGTATTATATCTTAAATATAATTTATAGATTTAAATATCAGAAGATAGTTTTATTATATAATTGTATATATAGTACTTTGTATGGAACTTCAAAACAAAGATCTTGTTTCCAAATCAACAAGTGGGTATAACAAAATATATGGTAGCAATAATTGATTCAATTAGTAAACTAAGATATATATATATATACTTAAAAAAGAAAATATAAAACAACTCGAAAGGTTAAAAGTGAAGATTCTTTGTTACAAGGCCAAGCTGGAAGAGCAATGATATTATAAATGTAATGAAGCCATCCATCAAGTCTCCACCTCTATCTTGCCCACTAAGGCTCTGATTAATTCATGTCATGTGTAGTGTAGGTGAGCCCTTACCATCCACTCCACTTAAAACAAAACTTCTGCCCCAAGCACCACTCTTAATAGAAAAAGAAAAGTTACCAATACCATACAGGACTGCAACCAATAATTGGAGTCAAATTGTACCACAACCCATGATAAAAGAACATATATAAATATATAAGCAAACACACAATTAATTCTTTGTATGTACACTAAAGTCTTTTATTTATTTAGTGATGTATAATGTTATGTTATATTTTATACCATTGTGAGTAATTTTGTATCACAAGGAAATAATACCTAAGTAAGGTGAGTTGCATATTGCAGTAGTTAGAAGAATTTGTCAAGATACCAACTTAAGAAAATATCAACCTAACCAAAAGATAAATAAACTATACTTAAAAACAAAGGAGATCCTACATAGAAGAATTAGCAATAATCGAATTCTATGTACTGCTAACTAGGCAGAGTTATACTTAAATTTCAATACAGAAAAAGTATAATGGTGTCAATTAAAGTAAAAGTTGGGAGGCCAAAAAAAAAAAAAGGATCATTACGATTCCTGGCAATAAGTCTAATTCATTCAGTAAAGGAGAAATCATCTCCTAACTTTCATGATGATAAAGTACAATGGCATTTTGGTAATTTCAACTGTTTGCTTTATTTTAATTATAATCAGCATTTGTTGCGTTGTAAATAGTAAGGAAGTTGGCTTTCATACCTTTAAAGCCAGTTTTGGTTTTTATAAATTCCACCCACCGTATTGGAGAAAGAGAGCCATCATTCTAAAAGAAAAAGTTGCAAACTAAAGAAAGAGATATAGCTAGATTGATAATTTATAGACACAAAAGAGGATTAATCAAAGGGCTTCTCTAATTTTGTTTGAAGCATTGAGCTAGCTAGGGCAGCAATGGCTACACAACAACAATTACAAGTGCAAAAAGTGAAGAACTCAGGGCTTATTAGCTGCAATGGGAGTCCAACTAAGGATGAAAAAGATCAAGAAGACATGTCAAGATCAGCATTGGCTTTGTTTAGAGCTAAGGAAGAGGAGATTGAGAGGAAGAAGATTGAAGTTAGGGACAAAGTTTTTGCTCAGCTTGGCCGCGTCGAAGAATCCACCAGGCGATTGGCTGAGATTAGAGAAGTAATTTGATTGATTTGTTTCTTTGTTGATCATCTAAAATATATTCATGTGTATGCTTTTTTTTTTTTTTGTTTCTTGAAATATAATTAAAAAAATATTTTGATTTTCATCAGGAGCTTGAAGCTTTGGCTGATCCAATGAGAAAGGATGTTTCAGTTGTAAGAAAGAAGATTGATATACTTAATAGAGAGTTAAAGCCACTGGGGCTCAGCTGCCAAAAAAAGGTGAAAATTTTGCAGCTTAACTTTCTTTATAAAACATTAATTGTTTGCATCATTACACTTATTATTTATCAGACAATTCCATTAATTGTGATTCAAGATTCAAGAATATCATAATAAAATTTTGAAGATAATGTTATTTTTTATTTTTTGTTTATGTTTATGGATGGAATTTTATGCCATATATATCTTAGAATCAGAAAATTCACAGTTTTTTTTTTTTTTTATATAATTGCACTATCATAATTTGTCTCTTCTCCAATATTTAACCAAGGACAACAACGTATATATATAGTATAGTTAATTACTTAATATCCAAAATTTAAGTTTTTCAACGTATAGACATTGCATTTGAGAATTTTTATGCAAACATATTAGTGTAGATATATTTTTATTCTTTTATTAGCTGCTGGTCCAAAAGTTATTTATTTATCTCTGGTCATTGTATAGGAGAGGGAATACAAAGAGGCTCTTGAAGTTTTTAACGAGAAGAATAAGGAAAAGGCTCAATTGGTCAGCAAATTAATGGAGGTAATTAATCAGTTAATCATATATATCAGCAGTACTGTAATTTCTTATTTCTGATAAGAGGCCTTTCATGATTTTTTTACCCCCTCTTTGTATGAACAGCTGGTGAGTGAAAGTGAGAAAATGAGGATGAAGAAGCTGGAGGAACTCAGCAAAAATGTCGAACTCCTACAATAAATTGTGCTAATATGATAATTAGTACTGTGTGATGTAATTAGAATTTTGTTGTATGTTTTGGTACGTGTTGTGATTTTCTGTCTTGTGTATTTTTTATTGGTCTTTAATTTTGATATTGAGAGTTTGTTGACATCCTTAGAGTATCGTGTAATAGTCAATTACTTCTTTATAGTTTGTAAAATGCCTTAACACATACCTCTCTATCAATTTTTTCACTCAATTCGAACAAGTTTTACCCCTGATTTTTTTTTTTAATTCATATAAATGACATAAATCATTGGGAATTATTTAAAATTAGGAATGAATAATAATTAAATAATTATATTTTCAATATTATTCAAATTTACACTCTAATTATTAATAACATGAAACGTATTTTCTATAAGAGACAAATTTTTTAATAGTAATGGAAACTAAAATTTCGATTAGGAGTATTATGGAAAATATTTTAAATATTTCTTTAATTATTAGAATTTAGGGTTTGATTAATATATATAAACATACAAAAATAAATTTCAAAAGACATAATAAATTAACAGTTATTTATATAATAACAAATTAATATTTTCAATCCGAGTATGTGGAATATTTTAAATTTTCAATCCGAGTATGTGGAATATTTTAAGTCTTAACAAGTTGATTCTTTATGAATCTTGACAAATTAAGCACAAAGAAATCGAATAAAAAACAAGAAACCAGAACCAAGAACAAACCTGGGAAATATAATAGAGTCACAAGCAGCCACTTGGTGAAGGGGAAATTTACTCTCTTTATTGATCAGAACTTTCAAAATACAAATGAATTTTACAAAAGACTTTGTATAGATTCCATGCAATTCGGTTAACAAAGGAAGAAGAAAGTGCTCTCAGGTGTTCAGCTTATATTTATACTTACAATTTAGCCATGGGCATAAGAAGTATCTAACAGACCCCTTCAACTGAAGTTAATTTTCATCAAGCTCCTTAACTTCTTAACATTTTCATTTGAGTCCAAAAGCTCATATACTTATATCTTCACACTCTTCACCTTGCAGTCAGTTGATTCTTTCAATAAAGCAGCATTCCAAAAACCTTTAACCAACTCTTGAATTGAATTTGATTTGGGCAAAACACCCGTAAAGTCCACATTAACTCAAACTTTGAGTAGGAAGCACTTTGGTAAGTGCATCAACTGGATTTATATATGTATGGATCTTGCATGTAGTAACTGCTCTCTTTGCAACTTCATATTTGATAAACTACAACTTCATATTTATATGCTTGGTCCTCTTATGATAGACCTGATTCTTGATCAGTTGAATGCCAACTACCATAGAAAATTTGAATTGTTTTCTAATCCAACCAGAGTTCATTAAGAACACCTTTAAGCCACATTACCTCTTTAACATCCTTTGTAGCTACAATAAATCTTGCTTGCACTTAATGTAGTGGGAAACTATTTTCCGATCATTAGGTTTCATTTCATTCCGTCAAGTGGCCTCAGTTAAGTACAAAGCCACCACTATTTGGAAAAGTACTTTCTAGTTTATCAAACACATGTTTAACGTGAACATGTACCCTGAAAAGGACATTATCTTGTCCAAATCTCTAGCAAAATTAGAATCTACATAGTCTGCAACCTTACTTGCATCACAGGTGAAGAACTCTTGAGATATCTCATTATCTATTTGACAGCACTCCAATGATTCTTATTCTTCAATTTCTTTCTTTCTGTTTTAGCAACTAATTCTTCAGCATTGCTCACTTCTGAGCTTATAGAAGCTATGGCATCCCTTAATGTTAGTGTTATTCTACCATACAATATGGTGTCCACAAAGCCTTCATAAGACTTTAGCAGTGAGCTTAATAAGAAAAAAAGCTTTATCTTTATCTCCTATCTTCACATTTTCAACCCCTTCAAGATCAAGAATGATATTATTGAAGGTATTAATGTGTTCTTGATGTTGGGATTATGTGCTCTTTAAAGCATATTGATTTTCTGATTAATAACATATTTTAAGTATTTATTCAGATATCTTGAATTGCATTAATATTTTGAGTAATGTCCATTTAATCATATTATATGTATTTATGTGATTACTATGTGGATTCGCAGAAGACATAAATACAAGTTATCTTATGATTAAATAAAATAAGTTCGCAGTTGATAAATAAAGTTGGGCACTTTATTTAGGTATAGACTGTAATAAATTCATTGAGTGATTTGTCTTAATCATGTATGAATTTATTGATGTAGTATGTTTACATTGAACTGGATCACATATGAGATTTAATTAACGTAGTAATAACTGTCAGACTTATTAAATCTCATAGGCATTGATTTATTGTAATCTTAATCTTGAGTTAGTTATGATTTCATGATTGTAGTTATTATTTCATTTGAGTTACCAATGGGCATGACATACACATGTAGTCAAGATTACCCGGTATCTTGGTGAGAGCAATTACAAGTATTGAAATTATAAATTAACAATATAGAATTTGTACGACACATCTCTTGATGGGTTTTCAGTACTTGATCATAGAATTCTCTGGCCAGAGTGTCTCAACATAAATAAGTATGTTGAAAATGATCATTAGAGAAAATTAGTAAGTATCAAGGAATAAGATGTAATTAAATTGATTGGACAGTTGAGATATCAATTTAAATTAACGATGTGGTACAAAGGATTGTGTAGTAAAGAAATCAATGTGGCTTGGGCAAATTATATTCTAGCATACAATTATGGAGGTCAGTTCCAATCTTATAGTGGAGTGGAGTTGGAATTAAATAATTATATTTGTTTAATTACAAATTTAATTATTGTAGCCACTATTGTATGTTCCCAAATAATCTCCGGGTTAGCTAATTTAATTGAGAACACCATCACTAGACCCAAAAGTAAGAAAAATTGACATATTAGATGAAAATCATAATTATAATATTTGTTAAGGCCTAGTATGTTATATTCAAGTGTAAAAGGGGGCTTGTGATATTTTACAAGGTGGTCTCCTAGTTAGTTACACATTCTTTCCACTTTTACGTAAGTGGAAGGATAGTATTTAATTTAAATATTTAAATATTTAAATTAAAAGAGGAAGTCTATTTTAAATAGGAATCATAATCCTAACATACAAGGGCTTTTCATAAGATATTATAAAAGAGACATTATTCTCTTGAGAAAAGAGAGAGAATAGAATTCCTGGGATTTTAAGAAAAATACATAAGACATTTAAAAGGAGTCAGTTGCAATTGAGGAGTGGTGAAACAGACGCTCACACGTTCAGTGTTGATCAAACTTGAGTCATAGCCTGGAAGATCGTTTGGAGACGGATCTACAACTCTCAATTGTTCATCTTCTCAAAACATCAAGGTATGAATTTCTAGATTACTTAATTCTTATATGTTGTATGAGATCGGTACTAAAAGGTTTTTATTAAAAAATTAAAAAATCTAGATTTATTCACTTCACTTGAAAGCACACCCCTTCTTTGAAAATGTATATAAGCTTTTCTTCAAGAAAAGCCCGCGTGCCAAGAATTTCTTCATGCACAGAGTTTCCATCTTATTTCATATTCCAAGGGTTGTCTTCTCCTCAGATGTTTCCTTATGATTGAGCCATTGAGGCTTAAAATCAAGGTGCTATGGGCTTTGTTTTGAATCTTTTTTTTTTTCATCAGGTTTAGAACTTAAAGCCTCATCAAAAAAATATTCTTCTTCTAGAGTATATCCGAGGTTTGATGAATAAGAATAGACCTCATTTTCATCTTTTAAAGTGATAAATCACTACCAATGGTGAATTTCTCAATTTATGATTTTAGAAGTGATATAGTTGAGATCTACCAAGCTTTAATGCTACTTGTTGAAGCTTTTTAGTCTCAACAAGTTAATTCTTTATAAATCTTGATGAATTAAGCACAAAGAAACTAAATTAAAAATAAGAAACTAGAACAAAAAATAAACCCAGAAAAGATGAATACAATTATAAGCAACCACTTTGTGAAGAAAAAATCTACTCTCTTTATTGGTCAAAACTATCAAAATACACATAAATTTTATAGACAATTCCCGTTCTCAACCCATGACCAATATGAACTCGAAGTTTCCTTCATAACTCCCGAACTTTGCACAGATCACAATGAAACAGACTTTAGCAATTTGGTTAACAAGATAAGAAGAAAGAGCTCTCATATCAAGTGCTCTTGCCAGCTTCTATTTAAATTGATATTTCAATTAACACATTTTAACTAGCTTTGCCACGTTAGCATAAAATATTTACCAGACCCCTTCATCTAAAGTCAATCTGCATAATCCCCTCAACTTCTTCACATTTTTCATTTGAGTCCAAAAACTTATATGCTTATACCTTAACAGAGTATAATTGTTAGAATTTTTACTTCCTTAAGAATTAACTTTGAAAAATTTTAAAAAATCATAATATGTTTTGTTTGAATGGATTTTTTTATTTATTTGAATAATTCAAATAAATAATGGGTAAAATTATCAATTTAAGTAAAAATTTGACAAAGTGGGATGCGTTAAGATATTTTACAAACTACAAGGATGTAATGAGCTATTAATGTTACTAATTTTGCCAATATTTATGCAAATTGAGCTAGTGGGTAAGTATATTGAAACGTGAAAATATCATCAAGATCAAGATTGTTCTCAAACTTAATTTTGCCTCAAACTTAATTTTGCTTTGTTTCTTTATATAAAAACACATTACCACAAGGTAAAAGTTTTGGAACATAGATATATATGAATCATCAATTAAGATGTGATCTCACAATTAGATTCAAGTTCAATTACCTACGTGGAATATTGTATTTTAATTGAAGTGTGAGATCTTAAATTAGAAAATACCTAGCATATGTATATGTGTATATAATATATAATATTTTTATTTTATTTTTAGGATTTAATTTGGTAAATAATTTTTTTAAAAAAGTTTTGGAAAGTTTAGATCTTATTAGAGTGGAAATTTGGAGAAAGAGATAGGGGTTTTGATAAATTTGTGTTTCTCACAGAACTTTTGTGATTATAACTGAGATTTGAGAGATATGGACTAGCCTAAATGGAAGAATCATTAGTATACATCAATGCACTTTTAGTGAAAGTGTTTGGGATAAAAAGTCGAGAGATCGAGAGAGAGAGAGAGGAACTTGTGGATAATTTTTGTCATTTTGTCACCAGAACGTAGATTGATCATTATATAGACGACTGACTCCAAATGCCAAACCAATCATTTTTTTTTCAATCAATTTTTTATTTTGAGTTCTTTTTTCCATCATTAAATGCTGTAATTGTGTGTTGTTGCAACAAAAAGTAAAAGGAATAATATTGTCGTACATGCCAATAAGTGAGGTCAAGTTGAGAGACCAAGAGATAAAGTGCAAGTGCGAGTGTGAGTTTCTCTATAACAACTATTAGATTAAACTAATAGTGCATTTGCTAAACAAGAATCAGAATTGGCTGAAATCGAAATGAATTGAAAGTGGAATGAGGAGTTATAATTAAAATAAATTGTTTATTTGTACTGTAGGAATCAGAAATTGAAAGAGCTATATTACCATTAATATATTTACTTTACCTTGGAATCAAATTCGAAATGAGTTAGATTATTACAAATTACTAAAATGTCTTTAATTAGCTATTGTCATAATTCTTATTAACAATAATATATTAACAGATTGTGTTGCTGTTGTTGTGGTTTTTATTGCTGTACTTATTCTTGTAGTAGTAGTAGTTGTTGTTATTCTTCTTATTGTTGTTTTTATTATTCTTGTAGTAGTAGTTGTTGTTGTTATTCTTCTTATTGTTGTTTTTATTATTCTTCTTGTTGTTGTTGTTGTTCTTATTGTTGTTTTTATTATTCTTGTTGTTGTTGTTGTTGTTCTTATTGTTGTTATTATTATTGTTGTAGTTGTTATTATTATTGTTATTTTTCTTGTTGTTGTTCTTTTTCTTTTTATTCTTCGTCTTATTCTTGTTCTGAATGTTGTTGTTATTGTTGTTATTCTTTTCTTCTTATTTTTATTGTTGTTCTTATTATTCTTGTTCTCATTGTTGTTCTTATTGTTATTATTGTTGTTGTTGTTGTTACTGTTGTTGTTGTTATTACTGTTGCTGTTATTGTTTCTATTGCTATTGTTACTGTTGTTGTTGTTGTTATCGCTATTATTGTTGTTGTTATTGTCGCCGTCGTTGTCGACCTATTCGCAAATAAAATAAAAAAATTCATGAAAATTTATTAGGGGTATAATGGGTAGTTATAAGAATAAAATTTTGAATCCCAACCTCTTCCTTGGGAATCAATCTTCTATTCATTATCCCTAAATTTGGGTGGGCTCTAAGATTATGATTATGATTCCTGCTTCTATTTGATGAAGTATATGATGTTAATAATTTTGATTCTCTAATATGGGAAGTAAATGCAATATAATAATATTAAGAAAATCATGAGAATTTATTAGGAGTATAATGTGTAGTTATGGGAATGAAATATTGATTTCTAACCTCTCCATTGGAAATTAATCTCCCATTGTTTATTCCTCAATTGAGGTGGGTCCTACGAAACTTCTATTTTACAAGGTAAACATTGTTAATGATTTTAATTTTGAATTTTGATTCCTTAATTTAGGAAGTAAGTGCACCAAAATATTTGATGGTAAGACTGAAATGTGAAGAGATTAATAGTGTATTTATTTACTAGCAGTCGAAATGAGAATTCAGGAATCACAATTAATAATGTATTTACTTGGGAAATAATGGCTCGGAACCGAAATGAAAACAGTACAAAGCCCACAAATTTAGGAATCATTACCAAAGTTTTTATTCTTAAAAAGGGTTGAGAATCAGAATCTCATTCTAAAAAATAATTTTTTTACCCCCAACTAGATTTCCTAATACCCATTTTATCTTTGATTTGAATAATAATTAAAAAATAAAAAATAATGAAAATTAACCAAGATTGCAGACTCATTTCTTCGGCCGATCCAATTCGAACCAGTAGCAGTTATGATGTCAAGCCACCGCCAGCAATAGCCGCGTCGAACCAACAACAGTAGTTGTCGTGGAAGCCACTAGTTCCTATATGATGATAATAATAATTCGATGATGACAATGATGATTGTTGTTGCCATTGTTGGTGATGATGATGATTTTGATTTTGATTTTGATTATTATTATTATTATTAAAACGTATCATAATTAATTAATACTAATGTTAACATTATTATTATTATTAACAATAATTATTAATAATTTTTGAACATTAGTAATAATCACAATAATTAAAATACAAAATAATAATTATGATAATAGTTAACTAAAGACTTTTTAGTAATTTGTAACAATATAATTTATTTCGATTATGATTCTAAGATAAAATAAATACATCAATAGTAATACAATTAATTCCAATTCTGAGTCCTAAAGCTCAAATAAACAATTTATTATAACTCTCATTCCTCATTTTGATTATGGGCTGTTTTGTTTAAGCTAATTTCGATTCCAATCCATTCTAATTATTGATTAATAAATGCAACATAAAAACATATAAAATGTTTTAAATTGATTTGCTTGCTAGGAAAGTAAGCAAAGTTTATAAGAGGCTTTTGTACGTAAAGAATGACATTAACACTTGATACATACTGCCTGTTCTCTCACTCACTCTTTCCTATATTTTCTTCTCTGTCACTTACTCCAACCATAAAAATGGCCTCTAAGATCTTTCCAAATGTTCAACGAATTCTATGACTCGAAATTTAAAAAAAAAAAATAGAAAAAAAACCACTCATTGCCTCTTTTCTCACTCACTCTCTCCCTCGTTTTCTTTTCACTCCAACCATGTACTGCCTGTTCTGTCACTCACTCTTTCCTATGTATTCTTCTCATTCACTCACTCCATCCATAAAAATGGCCTCCAAGAACTTTCCAAACGTTCAACGATTCGTATGACTCCAAAGTGAAAAAAAAAAAAAACACTCATTGCTTGTTATCTTACTCGCTCTCTACCCTATTTTCTTCTCGCTTACTCATAGGAATGACAAAATCTAGATCCGGATATAGGTAATATTTATATGGATTGCATGCTATAAGGTTGTTTATCATGTATGCTTCACATATCTAAGCGTAAGAAAAGAGGGATTGGGTTTAGTTGATTCTACAAAATGGCATTTTGAATAAAGCTCTGAAATGCAGTTTATTGACTCAAGTCTTTTGCAACATTGTAACAGCCAAAGCTAAAAATGGTATTTTTTTTAATTCCTCTGTGTTTGCTTCTGATTTTGTTATGTTCTTGATCAAATTCTTTTTCGATTATTTTTTCTAAGGTTTGTAAAGAGTAATTGTTTAGGAAGAATAAAGAAAGTTTAGAACTTTAGAGCGTAATATTGAGAAAGGAGGAAAAAAAATTGTTATTATTATTATTGTTTGGATTTTGTGTTTCTAATGGTAGTGGAGGGGTGATGTGTGCATTGGGTTGGTTAAGGTAGTTGAGAGAAAGGGTTTGTTATTGTTTAATCAATGAATTCCCCTCGCGAAAGGTGGTGATTAACAGTAGATGAGAGTTTTAAGCCTAATATAATTTTAGATAAGAGGTCATCATTTATATACTATTTAAAGAACTGTTTGTTTTTTCTTTCTTAATTTTTTTATATTTTGAGAGACAAGACATGGTCAAAATTTTGTTGAGTGAGATTGATTGAACACCACTACTATTATATTTATTGATGCCTTAATCTTACTTTAGTATTAAATAAAGAAGTGAAAATGAAGTTAAAACTTTTAGGTCACAATTGGGATGGGACTTAGGAGATTTATGTCATGTGCATCTCACTAATTCTTTTCAATTATATTGATTGGCACTAAAAAATGTACATTTAATAAAGTTTAAATTATCAGTTTTTCACTTACATTATTGATTAATAAGCTCATAACTTATAAATTATATTAATACCCCCAATAAATTTTTATGTTTAAATTGCAGTATGTTAATTTTATATTGTAAATATATTGCAAGAATAAAGAGGGAATTAGAACTGAAAGCGGAGACAAAGAAGATAAATTGTTGGATCCATTTAGAATACAATTTTGGGGAGATGTAATTAATAAAATAAAATAAAATAAGAATAACAAGTGATAGTCACGGGTGGCAGTTGCCATAACTATATTGGAGTGTCGGTATTATGTCAAAATATTATATATATTATTTTTTATTTTTTTTATATATAGTATTTTGACATAATATCGACACTCCAATATACCACAATTATATAGGAGTGTTGACATTAAGTCTTTTGTGTTTGTTTTTGTTTTTGTTCTATTCTTAATCAAAATCTTTTTGTGATTGGTGTCTTGTTTTAAATTCTTTCAATTAATCAATTTGTGGCCACTAAGATCATTGATTGAGTCAAATGGTAGCTGAAATACTAGTTAAACAATCCAAGAGGGGTGTGGATTAAGATTCTTAAAATTATTGTTAAATTAATACTAGATATACTTCAATTAACTCAATTAAAGATAAAATGATAAAGCTTAAGTACATTTAAAGATAAAAAGTAAAGGATAAAGAGATGCAAACATATGATTTTAATATGGTTTGGTTAATCGTGCCTACGTCCATACATCCAACCTCATTATGATTTCATTAAGCGTGTCTTCAAGGCTTTAACAACACTTACATTTAATTTTCAAGGTATTAATAGACATTTACAATAAGAGATTATCTCCAATTTCTTAACCCTAGTGTATCACAACACTTACAATTTTTCAATTTTGTATTTACAAGTAAAGATTATAAATTAACTTCTTTCACACAATATAATTGATTACAAGATAAATATTCAATGTGTGAACAAATGATTACAAGAATTTTAGTTTAGATTGCTCTTGAATGCTCAGTGATAGATGTAATTGTCCAACCTTGATTTAGATTTGAATGAGTCATTTTTATAGTCGAAGCTGAAAACTAATTGTTATACACTTTTTGAGTTTTAATAGTTTGCCATTAACTTATTTTTAGATCACTTTTTTGATTTGAACAAGTTATCGTTAGACTGTATTTCAAATAGACAGTTAGCCGTTTGAAATTTTCAGTTAGCCATTAAATTATCGGTTAGCCAATTTCATGTTGTCGGATCGCCGTTAATATTCTCAGAAACTGTTGTTCTCTAGACCTTGTCGAACTAGCTGTTAACTTATCGGTTAGCTATTTTTAAGTTGTCGAATCACCGTTAATATTCATTAGGATGTGTTGATCTCTGGATCTTATCAGCGATCAGCTAACTTTATTGTCAGTTAGTCGTTTTGCTACAGTACCAAATAGTTTCACTACAGTGACAACTTTATAAAATTTATAGTTTTGCCTCAATCTTTCTAAAACTATATCAAAACCTAAAATTTTTTAAAAATTATATTGTGACCTAAAACATTATACACATTTTCAAATAAGTCTATTCCAGAATTTAAAACAATAGTTGGTGATTTCAATGTTTTCAAATACTCTTTCAATTTAATCTAAAAAAATTTGGAAAACAACTAATTTAAAACTTCTTTAAATTTAATCAATTGAAAACATATTTGTTATCATCAAAATCATAATTATGAAAATATATATGTTAACAATCTCCTATTTTTTATGATGACAAATCTTTAAGAAATGTTTTAAAAAATTTAAAAGTTTTGTACTCCCCATAAACATGTGGTCCCCTAAATAAATTATTTGTTTTTAAAAATTATTTCATAGCCACATGTTATTAAAAATTTTAAAAAATTTTTAATACATAATGGCAATCACATAATCACATTTTCTTTCATATTTCTCCTCTTCATCATAAAAAAAAACTGAAGGCACAAAAAAATTTTAGAAAAACTTTGGCAAAGTTTTCCCAAAAATTGAGTAAACTAAAATTTTAAATCTGCCAAGAGCATTCCCAAATATTAAAAAAACATCTTAACTCCAATACACATTCATCCCAAGGTAAAAAACTCATCAAATCAACTCATCTATCCATAATGAAACTAGCATTCAAATGTTATAAAAGAAATATAAGGCACCACATTCAAGAATAAGAAAACACGAATGCAAACTAAAATAGAAGCACATGATAGCAAATATAATCTATCATCAAAATGATCCATAAAATAAATAAATAGACAACATGAATGTAAGAACAATGAGATATAATTTATGTGCCAAATACATAAATACATAAGAAGAATAAAGAGGTAGCTGTGAGGATGACTCGAATAGAGTAACTCCAAGAGCGAAGAGATATGCCGTTGAAACTCAAGCTGCTAAATTTGAAACGAATTGAACTAAGATTGAAGCTAGTGCTGCTAATTAGAAATAGTGTCAACACGACCTATAAGCTGTTACAGCAAAAAGTTTGAAGTTGAAGGCTAATCGTCAGTATTTCCCTCATACGCAGGCTCATCTTGCTCTTCCTTTCGACCCGTCGTACTTTAACTCTCTGAGGGGCACGAAGACTAGCTCCTAAGCGAAAATCGGGAAGTTGATCAGCAGAATAAATGTTCTTGAGGAATCCTCTATCCTTCGAAGCAACAAGAGTGTCCTCAATTTTAGAGGAGGGGATCTTCACCCATCTATCTCCCCGCCTTTGAAAGCTAATTGCAGAGATGAGCTTATGTCCTACTCTGTGAGAGAAATGCGAAAGTGACAAAAAATTCAGGTGATGATGCACTTATAAGGAAAAGATCGTTTACTAACACCCAATGAAATCAGCATAAAATGGCTAATAGTGTAGTCATCGTTAACCTTCCTACCTTGAATAAGAGAATCCAACAAGCCAATATCAAGACAAGTCGCCTCATCGCTATGACCTTGCCTAAGGGTGATCATGTGCCGTAGAATACTATGAATAATCTTAATTTGAAATGGTAGGAGGTGGGACTTAAAAGATAGGGTGCAAGCATCATTGGAAAGATCACGGCGTCTATAAATGTTTTTAATTGCACCGATGTGACGAAATCAGTCAATTTCAAACTCCTTCCTTGCAGTTTTTATACCTAAACCATCAGTAGAAATTCCAAAATACCATATAGGTCAGTATCATGAAACACAATATGCACCCATGTAACCTAAGTGATGACTCAACTAGATCGATTATCAGTGATATCTATGTTAGAGTAAAAGACCCTAACTAGTTTTCATTTACGGGTTCATCCACATTTAAAGCTAGTTTCCATTTTCTTTAAATGTTTATAACAATATTCTCACATATAATAATTTTATTGAAGTCATCAATATCAATAAAGTAGAAGGGAGTGACAGATTTATCCATAAAAGAACTTTCAAATCGTCAAGTCAAGTGAGCGAGGAGAAAATGTAATTAGGTAAAGTAAAATAGAGTTTCTAGCAGATAGCAGTTTTCTTGTGTCATAACTTTGTATTTTGAATCTTTCAGTAACCATAATTGAAGTATTCTTTAACTACTGTATTGTGAATATTTTAGTAACAATCATTGAAGTATACTTTAACGACTATACTCTGAATCTTTCAATAACCGTAACTGAAGTATACTTTAACGATTGTATTGTGAATCTTTTAATAATCATAATGTATTGTGAATTTTTTTAGCGAATTCTATGGCTATGAAGTTGATTATCATTATAATTATTGTTGGATTTGAGCAGTTTTATTCATTTATTTTTTAAAGACTTTTTACTATTATTTTTTTATAAGTTCTGTTGACCAAGTTGTTCTCATTGCACTCCTTGGTAGAATCATTGCTTTCAAATTAATTATGAAACATCCTCCTATAGACGCATCAAATGGCAGTCATTGATGGGCCTACACGGCTTCACATATGCACCGCCTTTTGTATTCAAAATCATTATGGCCCTTGAAGCTAGATTTGAAGCAAAGATTTTTACCTCCAAATAAGTACTGGTGAACTATTTACCATAATTACTGTCTGGCGTCAGAAGAAGGATATCATTAATGTCCACAAAAAATAAAAAGAAGGCATTGGTAACATTAGGGGAAAAAAAAAATCATAATCCTTTTGGAATTGTATTGAACTATCAGTGGGGAGATGATACAAATGAAAATTCACTTATGAATGCATTTCCAAATTTCAAAGGCATCCCAGTATGTATTCACACAAGTGTGGTGAATCCACCATCATTTTATGGATGATAATGACATGAAATTTAATATTGTTAAAAAATTTTAATATATAGTGAATTCACAATCATTTTATCACTTCAATCTACAGATTCTTCTCTCTTAACTTTGAAATTCTGTCTTCATGTCTTTCCTATTTACATTGTCCTCTTTTCTACTTTTTGAATAACTCATATAGAATACCATAACACACTTGTAAGATAGTTGAATCCATTGTCATTTAATCAACTAATATTAAATTAGTACAACTTGAATTTCTTAAATCTTAAGGTAATTATCATTAAAAAAAAATTGACATAATTACTATACGTATTAAAAAATAAAAAAGACTAAAAGAAAAAAAAAGTAAATAATTTTTTCTTTGTAAATTGTAATGTTGCATTGATATTTTGGCTATATTAGTTTTGTAATTTTTTTTTATTTTGTAAAAGTTGTGCCACATCATCTTCTGAAACAGTAAGTTCACTTTGGGTATGTTTGGGATTGAAGTGCTGTAGCTTTTAAACTATAGCTGCTGTAGAAAAAAAGTTATAATTATAAAATAAAAGTTAATAATATTAATAAATATAATTTTTAAATAATAATTTTAACAAACTTATTAAAAACATAATAAATTTTATATCATACAAGTGAAAAATCATATTAACATAACTAATATAACTTAAAAACTACAGCAGTTAGTATTTACTAAACACATTAATACTACAACTTAAAAGCTACAACCGCTCAACCTCAATCCCAAACATACCCTTTATACTAAATCCCAATTCTCAGGATCGAAATTAATGTCGTCATCTATCACCCAAATGAATATAAAGCATTCGTTCCCACTTTCTTCTATCTATATATATATATAGCAGTCTCCTATATTTTCTGAGGATTGCAACCTACAAATACAAATCTAGAAAGACTCATGGAAACCAAACACCACAACAAGAAGCCAAGTATTCCGATGTTTCCATGGCTAGCTCATGGTCACATAACTCCCTATCTTGAACTTGCCAAGAAGCTCTTTCAATAAAACTTTCTCAGATATTTCTGCTCTACTCCCATCAATCTACAATCCATAAGCCAAAATCTCCAAGAAAATTTTTCAACTTTAATAACACTTATAGACCTCCAACTTCCTTGTACATTTCCTGACATTCATGACCCAAAAAATCACACCGCCAAAAACCTTCCTCACCGTCTTATCCCCACTCTCATAGCAGCATTTGATGCTGCAAATCTTGCATTTTGCAATGCTCTGGAGACCCTTAAACCATAGTAATTTATGATTTATTCCAACCGTGGGTCGCTGAGGCAGCTTACCAACATGACATTGCTGCTTTTGTGTTCTTAACCTCTAATGCAGCATGGTATATATATATATATTTTCACAATTCAAGCCTGAAATTTCCTTTCCTAGAATTTGCTCTGCCTGAGTCAAAAATAAAAAAAATCACCTAATTCAAGCATCGTATTGTGAACGGCACCGAAAATATGGACAGGTTTTTAAAAGTTATTCATTTGTCTAGCAAGCTAATCTTCATTAAAATCTTCATTAAAGTTACCATTGAGGAGGCACTGCCTCAAGGCTTTGTTAAGGAGATTGAAGAGAATAATGTTTGGAATAATGTTTGGGGTAGCAATCATAACGGTGCCGATGGTGCTCGATCAGCTGTTGAATGCCAAGATGGTTGCAGATATAAGTGTGGACATGGAGGTGCCGAGAGGGGAGATCAATCATAAAGGTTTAAAAAAGAGGAGCTGGTAAGGGTTATTAAACAAGTTGTGGTGCAAGAAGAAGGGCAGCAAATAAGAAGAAAAGCTAAAGAATTAAGTGAGAGCATGAAGAAGAAATGAGATGATGAAGAGATCAATGTTGTGGAGAGCTGCTTGCAGCTTGTCAAGGTATCTAGTTAGAGTAAAAACAAAGTTTCCAAAAAATAATGTTTCCTATATGATTCAACAGCTTATGTATGTTCGTGTCTTCGTATCAGAGCACCTCTTTTGGTTTTGTTTTAAATATATTTTATATTATAGTTACAAGACAGACAGACTTCATTCAATTTTTAAAATATTTTCACGATTGATAAATTTAATGATAATTTTTATAAAGATACATATGCAGCCTCAGAAAAAGATTCAGATATTCAAATACAAAATATTTTTTATGTACCTAGTCATTCTTTAGTGTGATCATAGAACTTACAACTATCATCTTGTAACTTAAGAAAATTCTTATGTGTTCTTGGAGTATTTTTTTTTTCTCATTCATTTTTAGGCTGATATTTACTCCGGGTCAAACCCCAAGACTTCAGTAAAACGATGCTGTTTTTGAAGATTAATTTTTTCAATTTGAAGACTGCATCGATCGAATGTCTACTTTCTCTTTCAGTTTTCGTTTCCCAACTACAAAACCCTTAAACTGTTATCTTCCTTCTGGGCGTAGGATTTAGCTAAGGTAAGGTACTATATCCCAACCTGAGCATTTATTTGCTTGTAATAAGCTTATTTGTGGCAGCATTTGTGGGTAATAATCTGAGCATTTGTTATTTTCAAATCATCGCAGCATTTGTTTTAAGCTTTTTTTTTTTTTTTTACAACAAACTGAACAATATATTTATCGAGAATAAGCAACACATAATTAAACACGCCCGAGAGATAAACTCGGCTCTGAATCACACTGCCTCTTATCCAGAAACCAAGCATTACCATGAGCCCCACCGTAGGTTTCTGATCATTATCATCTATTAACAAGTTCCTAATTTCACTTTTCATATAAACGTCTGAGAACTCACCACCCTTATTAACCTGAAACACCTTGACATTAGGAGCATTTACTTGAATCAGCAGAAATTGCCCACAATTGTTGCAATTTGACAACTCTAAAGCAATCGTTCCCTAAATCAACCAAAACAAAAATCAGCTAAGATCGAAGCATTACCTCAGGTGTAGAAGAGCCAAGAGTTGTGGCTGTTGGCTATTGCGTGATGCTACACGCGTGATGGTTGTGATTTGTGGGCAATTTTCAGGCAAAACCTCGATCAATGAAGGAAAGTACAAAACCTCATTGATTGAAGGAAATTGATAAACGTTGATGGCTGTTTATGTTTATCAAATGGTGCATTTCAAACTTGGGGTTTGACCCGGCAAATATCATTTTCGTTCACTTTTTGTAATGTGTACGTTTCAATGAATCATAATAATACGTATGATCTTTGAATAAATAGTACATTAATAAGAAACAATATTTTAAGGGTGCATCTGACATGACACTGTATTATAAAAATATTGTATTATACTAAATTTGTATTATTTTAATTTTTAGTTATATTATGTTTAATATTGTATTGTACTGTATTAAATTATATATTTAAAAAATAATATTTATTAGTACTTAAAAAAATATCAACTATAGAAATTTAAAAATTTAACATTATTTTTTAGTATAAATGTTAAAAATAAAATATCATAATTTTTTATAAAGATCAAAGCTTATGACCTTAAAGTTTTGGCAATGTAACATTTATTTTTTCAATATCTTCCAAATACTTAACCTATGAAATAAAGATCGAATCAAATCATTCAATCAAATAACCTCTAAATAATATCCAACATAAATAAATAGTTTTTATATAGATAAAAATAATAATTTTAAACATATTAATTAAGAAATGTAAACAAATAAAGTTATTTTTTTAAAAAAAAGTATGAAAATTAATTTTTAACTTTTACACCATTTATAATACAAAGATAATCACACCATCTAATTAGTCACAAATTCATTACATGTAGATAAATTTCACATCACTGAATTTGTATATGACAAAAGATCTAACTACTAACACAACTATTTCAACAACAAGCAAATCTGAATTAGAGGACTGCCATCGGAAAATTATACCGGTTTCCAAACCAAGAGAGCCTCTTGAAACACCTCCAGCATCAGTTCTCGGTCTGCTTGCCTGAAAAAGTCATTGATTAATTTCATCTCTAACATCATATTTCTTGCCAAAATCAAACAAATACGTCAAGCATCCTTTCTTCAATTTGTTCAATTGATATAGCCTCTTACAACCTCTGAAGGACATTCCCCATATTGATATCTTCCAAAAGGCTATCCTCGAAAGCATCTTTCGACACTGCAATGTCGTACTTGATTGCTGCCCCAACAAAGCAAGTCTGTGCTTCCAGAAATCTTCTTGTAACAATGGATAAATTCCTAATAACATCTATAATCAATTAGCAGAGGTGACACATCAACAAAACTTCTCCAACAATCCTTAGCTTGTTTAAAGCTTTTGCATGCGCATTGTACTGTGCATGTCAGTTGAAGTGTTGAAGATTAAGGAGAAGCAAACAATAAACCAAAAAATAATGCCGTGTGAATGTGACTACACTGAAATCCTTGGGGAACATTACAGTCCATCATGGCATCATTTTAATTTTCTAATGCACTAAACATGACCATTATATTTTTTATACAGGGAATGGGTACCCAGTGTACTATTCAATATTCATAATGCATCACCATTCACCAATAAGCTTAGAAAATCTATTTTGCTTCGATACTAAAATTTTATTCATTGGTATTGAGCTTAATGCCATCTATCCGTAGCTTTCCCCTAGAACCTAACATGCAAGACAAGTGAGTTTGCTTATTGGTATTGGTAAATGACTACGTGGGAGATCAAGTGACTACACACATATGGATTGGATACAAAGCCTTTGAAATTTTCTTGCGAAAATATGCAAAATCCTAACAAAACCACCATGGTTTATGTAATCTTCAAAGTAACATATATCAATAACCGCCATTTCATGGCTTAGTGTTCAGCGCACTAGCTCCTCTTAAGTAGCAAAACAAGTGATTAATCAGTTTTCATGAAAATATATAGAAAAATGACTTATTTTTAGGCCAAAGTAAAAGTGAGGTGCAAATATTCCCCGGCCCTACCATTTTTGTATTTTAATTAACAATTTGCTTGGAAAAGCATGGCAATGATTATGCACTCTCCAAGCACTTTCCCCATTTATACAGCAAGCAGGTTCAATATTACCCTTTGTAACTTTTACAAGTTGTGTGCCTTGATCCGTATCTATGTTTATCTAAAGTTATGTGCCTTATCTGAGTTATTTTTAATTTAGTCAACAATAGAAAATACATCAGATAAAGAAGTTTGAAGACTGAAGAAAGTTAATAAAAAAAAAAAATATCAAGACATCACTCAAGACATCCAGTTCGTGAGCAAAGAGAACCCCAGGGTTTGAAAGCAACATGAAGACTCAGACAACTACTCACTGCTTAAACAACACTCACTTCATATTAATAATTAATTGGAAAATAAAAACAAAATATAAAAATTATTAATTCTAATCCTGATACAACACAAATTGTTGATTAAAAAACGTTACTGGCAGTCAATTCAATTTACAAGTCAAATCCAAATACAGAAATAAAAAATAAATCGAGAATAAAACCTGCAGCTTGAAGGAACAGTGTTGTCGCGTAGCGCAGTGGTTGATGGGTTGTGGTGTCCGACGCCACAGTAGTGTTGGAGCAGCTAGGGTGTTTTCGTGGCAAATCAAGTTAGCGCCTAGCGTGGTGGTGATGGAGCAAAGCCGGCCGGCCGTTTTTGTTGGTAGAGAGATAGGCAGTGATCGATGCTTTGATAGAGCAAACGAGTTATTCAATTATTTTTTAGGATGGTAATAAACTCGCATAAACCCGACACCCCCATGGGTTTTAGTTAATGTGGTGTTACCGCATTATAATTTTGTCTAATACAATGTGTAATGAGAAAGCCAAACATGGTATAGTATTAATTTAATATAACATAAAATTTTAATATAATATAAAGAACACTAACAGCTTTCTTTATAACCTAAATTTACATTTTATACGCAAGAGTATGTGGTAATTCAATAAATTGTTTCTATGTGATGGTACCATTTTGTTGAGGTGGAAATTGTAATTATATATATATATATATATATATATATATATATATATATATTTTTTTTTGGTGAATGAAAGTTTCAATCATTGCTGTATTTGTACAGTTTTATATGTTAAATAGGCAATAACTCCAAGTGTTTCAGCGATAACTCAGAGATAGTTTGGTGATTGTCCACAGGCAGCGGCCTATGATAGTCGTCAATTGCTGATATTGATTGACATTTAACATTGTATTTTTATTAATAATTAATTACAAATGTAACGTGATAATGAACATTAGTAATTTTATAATCTCTATTTTTTTTTATAATGTGAAGTGACAGCTGCACAAATATAACTTCTTGGAATGCGGGCCTTATAGGTAGTAATTTTAGAGTCTAATTAAATTATATCTGAAGTATCTTATAACTCATAAAAAACTAAATGGATCTTACTTTTATGTTAATATTTTTACATGAGATGTAAGTTAACAGAGATATAACTTAACGAATTCTGTAATTTTAATGTAAAGTGATAATGAACATTAGCAATTTTATAATTTCTAATATTATATATATATATATATATGAAGTATGGCTCTTAGGGTCTGAGTTGTGTCATGATTTGATTTAAAACAATGGATTTTTGTCTGAAAATATTAATTCAATTAATAAATGTGTCTAATTCGCATCAATTCATTTGGTCATATGCGTTTAAATGATTCATTTAAAAACTTATGCATTTACTTTTATAATTTTAAAATTAAGGTTATTTTTTATTAAATTCTAGAGGTATTTTATAATTGATTAATATAAATATATAAAACAAGAAATATTATATATTATATAATATTCAAGTGATATTATATATTGTTTTAAGTTAAATTAAAACTCAAATTTAAGTTAAATAATTTGATTCATCTGTTTGTTTATTAAGGACTGATTATGAATCTTGATATTATGACTCGCTTAATATTTTTATTTTTATTTTTTATTGATTGTCCAGTCCATTAAAAAATAAAAAATTTAAAAATACCAAATAGTGGAGGCCGGTTGTCAACACACTACAAGGAACTAAAGCATTAAAGAAGTGTTGTAATATTAGTCAGAAAAAAAAAAAAAAAAAACAAAATAAGCGTAACATGCATTTAGATTTCTCTCTCTCCCGCTGTCCTAGTCACCATCATCGATCGTGATTCATTTCTAGCATAAAAACTTTAATGAAAAATTTGATTAACAATCAATTAGAACAAGACTAACGTAAGATATTTTGTTAGAGAAGTGGATTCTCCACTCTATAATGACCTAGGGTTTGTTTGACATATAACACCAAAAACGTCTATCAAAATGTGCATATCACCAAAAAAAAAAAAAAAACTCATGAAATACATTAAAGTGTAAATCTGGATAAAGAGACATGGCCGGTTGTTAAGAGGTTTTTCAAAACAATTATGAAGAAGAAAAAAATGAAATAAAAAGAAAATAACCTTCTCCCACCCAAAATTATGGCAATACGTTACCTAGTATATGTATAACCAGAGATAATGTATCAGTTGAGCTTGTAAAAAGCACAAACATGAATGTTAAACAAAACGTAATTATTATTATTTTTGTAGCCAATAATTATCTTTAGATACCAAGACAGGGGGAAAAAAAACTAGAAAGAAAAAGAATATAAACTCAACGGAACATATTCAAGGACCACCTCACAAATTGTATAAATCGACCCTTTACCAAAATTTATTTACAAAAAATTAACATTATTTTTAAAATTTACACGGGAAAAAGTTTAAATAATTAATCAATTAGTTTTTTTTTCAGTCAATAAATTTTATGAGATAAATATCATAATTTCATGGTCAATAAATTAGTCTCAAATAAATATTTTTAGTTTAATTGAAGTTCAATAGTCATATTAAGGGGGATTTAATTAGTTAATTGTTCAAATTTAATCTTAATTTGATGTTGTTGAACTAAAGTGAATTTTTTATAATTATTTTTTCAAAGTGGGGGAGGGTTTATACAATTTGAGGGGGTAACTATTACCTCCCAAAATTCATAAATATTATGTGTGTAAACATATATTCATACGGAAAATGATAAGACCAGTAGAACTATTAAACAATGATATTTATGTTTCTTTTAACATTCAAGTTAGAATATTATTTTACCCGTAGAACTGTTTCAATTGATAAAATTCAAAAGAAAGTAGAAAAATAAATTAAGATGGAGGACAAAAATGGATAACGAAATCAATTTAAGTTTTAATTAGTACTGTTTATTTTATTTAAGGTAGGGTTATTTGAACCATAATTTTTCTTTCCACACTCATTGCCTCAATGAACCCATAATATAAATTTAAAAAATAATGTTTTACTCCATAAACCCTCCTCTTAGAATCCATACATTATTTATAACTAATCTTCCTTCGCTTTCTCTACTTTTTTCACTTTCCTTCCTCTTCTTATACAATGCTGAACGATTTAAATTAGAGATATTGGAATGGCGTTTGACCAATTAAAGTAGGTTTTTGGAGATTAATTTCTTGAAAAAATTCAGTTCAATTAAAATTAATTTGGGAAAAAAAATTATATTCCACAACTAGTAAAAGAACTTGCACAATATTTTCACTAAAAGTTATAAATCATAGAATGAAATTCTTTTTTTTTTTTAATTGAATTAGTCTTTGATTTTTTTTACCTATTGTTTGGGCAATGCCGAGTAGAAAACCTAATCGCTAGCACGAATATACCCTTGTTAGGTGTCAAAACCGGTCGAGGTCAAGTGCTCCAAGGCTGGTCGAGCCTCGATCTTCCCCTCCTGCTCGAGATCATCGAACTACCGAGCAGGATTCGGTCATGTTGCCGAAAGCACCATGGACAGAGGGAATCAAAGCTCAAGCAAAGCAGACCTAAGCATGACAACCCCTGCTCCCGACAACTTGTCATGATGATCAATGACTGACAGGCACCTCACACCATAGGATTTCATCACTGTTACCAATGACCGACGCACGCCTTTACAGTGTCATCATTGCACACGGACCTACATGGCATCATCATTGGGTTACGGGAACCCATACCTGCCTCACATCCCACACCCTCAAGTTGTGCCGCAGCAACTCTAAGCTGTCAGAAAGGCACAAGTGCAATTAATGCGGAGGTGAGAGTCCAAGCAAAGTGGGGGGGGAACAGGTGGATAAATACCAGACGATGGGCAAGGTAAATAGATTCTTTTTCCTGAAACTTTTAATCTCAACTCCAACTTTTTTATCCATACTGAGATTTTCTCTCTTTCTTCACTTCTCAAAACTTTCTATCTTTTCATGTCCCTCCAATTAAAGGGGAATATCAAAAGAATCAATCCGATCATTAACTTGAGCGTCGGAGGTTTTTTACAGGAAAAACACCCGGCGACCCCTGACACATTTTCTGTGGATGGAGGCCAGAGAATATCATCGTTCCAGTAAATGGAGAAAGACAGGAGCTAGAAAGGAATCCTGCTTGAGCAACCAGCGAGCAGAAGTTCATAGTGTCACTTGGGAACGAGCAGAAAACTGCATCAACATTTTGGCGCCGTCTGTGGGGAATAGTTCAAAAAGCCTGAATTCCCAGTACACTCAAAAAGCAACGTGATAATGAGAGGAAACAGCAGAAGAGAAGTAAGCCCAGAAGAGTCGGTGACCTTCAGGGAGGTGGCCAATGAGGTCCGAGATAAGGAGATACAAGAAAGAATGAACCGGATGGAAAAGTAGATGGAGACCTTGACGACTATCCTACAGGAGCTCAAGGACGGGCAGAGAAAGGCAAGTCATGACGTTCCCGAATCCAGCCACAGAAATGCTCCCACCTTGGGAAATATAGGAGATGAAGCCCAGAGGCATAAAATACAGAAAGTTGGTGGAAGGGAAGAGACAAACCTGGAGGAAAGGGAATCCCGGCAGCACTTGCTAGGCACGACACCTACTTCCCATGAGGAGAAATTGAAGGGAGAAATGCGCAGGTTGGCGCAGGTTGTTAAGGACCTTCAGGGAAACGGGAAAGCCCCGAGTTGGAGGATAATGTTGGACAATGAGTCCCCACTCTCAGCGGAAATTATGGGCGTCACAATCCCCATGGATTTTCGCTTTCACGACTTAAAGTTTTTCGGGAAGAGTGACCCACTGATGCATATATAACGTTTCAACGACATGACCGGAGTTCAGAGCTTGGCAGCCGTCCAAGGGTGTAGAACCTTCCCGCTTACTTTGGGAGGAATGGCAAGAGAATGGTACCGCAAACTACCACAGGGAGTATTCTGAGCTTCGAACAAATGTGCATGGAATTTGCAGAGCAGTTCTAGGGGGTGGTGGCCCCCCGAAGATGACATCATGGAATTGGCGGAGATAAAGCAGAAGGAGGGGGAGTCCCTCCGAGAATTTGTTAAAAGATACCACCAGGCAGTCTTGGATCTTGGGGCATTCAATCACCCCCAGGCACTGAGGAGACTGAAGGAGGGGGTCAAGATGGGAAGACCCTGGTACAATTTGCAGAACCCCTCGATCCGCTCGTACTCTGACGCATACGAACAGATGAAGATGGACATAGTCATTGAGGAAGAAAAGCCGCGAAGCTAAGAAACGAGCAAAGCAATGGGACAAAACGAAAAGAGAAAGGAGGATCTGCTCGTGGCACGCCTACTTCCACGGCAATAAGGGATCGAGTTGCTTCTATAACCCTTACCAGAGGGCTCTCCAGCCTCGAGTGACTCCCGCTCCACCTCACAGGTCTTCAGGTTGAGACCACAGAGAATATCGGCAGTACAGCGGCAACCCGCCTTGCAATCCACTCGTAAATCGGTCCATACAGAGCAACGACAGAGCCGACCGCCCATTATCTCCACACTCGGGAAACTTTCCCCGAGATAGGGCAGTTGATCAAAGCCCCGACTATAGACAATATACCCTCTGAAGGTGTCACCCGAAGAGATGTTTCAAGTTGTGGAGGAGCGAGGGCTACTGTGTTCCCCCACACCGATGTCTAAGCCAGCAAGTAGGAGGGACAGAAGCCGGTTCTACCGATTCCATGGCGACCATGGCCACTCGACGTCACAGTACCGTGACTTGAAAAACCTGGTGGAAGACTTGGTTAGAAATCGGTACCTAGACGAGTTTATTAAAGGGGGACACCCGGTGATCGAGCAGCAACAAGAAGGGGATGGCCAAGCCTATGACATGGACCGTGAACCACCTGCTGTGAGGGTGATAGCAATGGGGCCTATGATGGCAGGAAATTCAAACAGGGCTCGGAAGAACTACAGCAGATATGCTTCTGCTAGTCGGGAAGTTCTGCTCACTGTGCCCACTGTAAAGAGAGCTAAAGTACGGTAAGTGCCCATCATGTGGATAGAAGAGGATGAGGAGGGGGTCCTATACCGCATCAACACCTATTTTTAGGAAGGATCAGAAAGCTATAGTTCATGCAGAATTTTTGATTAATTTTAAAAAAATGACAATAAGGATTTTTTGTTATCGGTTATTTAATAATAAAAACTATTATCAATAGATGGCTGTGGAGAGTTTTTTGTAGATTTAAATAGACTCACCGTTTATTTAAATTATAAGTTATTTATGGGCAATTATCCACTGACCACTCGTTCTCGCAGCTGTTTCAAAAATACAAAAATCTTCTTTTTTTTAGTTGAATTCCATCTAAAGTTTATAAAATTATAATTATTCCATTGTTATCTAAACTCAGTGAGAGAATTAAACAAAATATTACAAAAATAACTATTTTACCCCTTTAATGTAAAATTACTATTTTACCATAGATAAATGACCAAAAAAATTAGATGACTTGTTATTCTTTTCAATTTAGATGGTATATAAAAAATGAAATAAAATAACCAAAATTATAATAAATGAAACAAAATAGCCAAAATTAAAACAAAAATAATTAAAATAATCAAAATGGATTGAGTTTGGGATTAGGTTAAAAGAATTAAATAATTTTATAAACTTTCTGTGAACAATAATGATAAAGCCATAAACTGTTTTGTACAAATTAGTATATACAAACTAATGCGGAATGAATATATTAGTTAAAAAGTGATAATAATTATTTTTAAAACTATGTGAGTCCATAATAATTTTATATAAATAAATATTTTCATGTCATATCAGTTTGCATACACTTATTTGTATAAAGTAGTTGTGGCTCTATTATTATTATTCGGTGAAAATCAGCTAAAAAAATTATGTATTTTTTAAATGTTCAAAAAAATTGGTGATTTGAAGATAATTTCCTATTATTTATTTAGGATTTAGAGTTATTGAAATAATAAAATTATTCCTCTGTCAGTAGATTTTTGAGCGTTGATTATTTGATTTTAATACAAAACACAAAATCTAGATGCTAGAGCCATTGTTACAAACTTACAATCAAAATGCCCGTCACCTGTGACTGAGAGGGAGAAAGAGAATTAAGATGGAAAATGGCGGAAGCTAACAGATAGCCCCTAAATAAGCCAAATCTAGTTATAACAATGGGTCCCACGGGTTCAGGCAAATCGAAGCTAGCCATTGATTTGGCGTCCCATTTCCCAGTGGAAATTATTAACGCTGATTCTATGCAAGTCTATCAAGGCCTTGATGTTCTCACCAACAAAGTCTCCCTTCCGTCCAAAAGGGTTTGTCCCCTTTTTCGTTCTCTCTTTATGTTCTTCAATGTTCATTTTTGTGAATTGTAATGTTGAGTTGGGGTTTTGGTTCAAATGGGTTGTGTTTGTTATGTGATTTTGTAGGAGCGCCACAGCATCTTCTAGGGAACGTGAGCCTCAGCATGGAATTTACTGCTAAAGAGTTTCGAGATTCTGCTGTTCCTGTGAGTTTATTCCATCATACTATTCTATTACGGCAATTGCTTTTAAGCAAGTTTAATTCGCATGATGTTGATGTATTACTTGGAGGGTAAAATTTGGTTATGGTGTGTCTTGGTGTGTGTTTCTCTGACTATTTTTCTGGCTTGTGTAGCTACATGTTGTTCATTTCACATAAATGAGCATTTCACTTGGTTTATATGCTTTCTGTGGCTGTTTTGTTTAGTAGAAAAGCATGGAATATAGTGCTTTGATGCCCTACATTGCTTACATTTTCATTCTTTGTATCTCAAATCTTTAGTTTTTAAATAATTGAATGCCTGATTACTGTCATGCGATCGAATACCATTCATTGTTGGGGGTACAAACTACTATATTCAGGTATGGAAATTTTTTTTATTCTTCCAACTTTATAAACTTTACTGATTTTTACATTCTATACAAAATATAATGTATATATATATATATAATCGTTTCTGGTCACTCGAGAGCTATGCTGTGGTTTCTTCCTCTTGTTACTATTATATGTCATTTTGTTAATTGTAATGTTGCGCTGAATTTTTGACTAAATGATTAAATGGGCTCTGTATTGTTACTATTTTTTTCTGACTTTGTTAAAGTAGTGCCACATCATCCTCTGGAACGGAAAGTCCACGTTATGCCAAATCCCAATTCCAAGAACTCGATATTAACGTCAGCCACCCGAACAAAATTGAAACATTTGTTTCCACTTTGTTCTATCCATATACATTTTTTGAGGATTGCAACCTACAAACACAAATCTAAAAAGACTCATGGAAACCAAACACCACAACAAGAAGCCAAGTATTCTGATGTTACCATGGCTAGCTCATGGCCACATAACTCCATATTTGGAGCTTGCCAAAAAGCTCTCGCAACAAAACTTTCACATATATTTCTGCTCTACTCCCATCAATCTACAATCCATGAGCCAAAATCTTCAAGAAAAGTTTTCAACTTCAATACAACTTATAGGCCTCCAACTTCCTTGTACATTTCCTGAACTTCACGATCCACATAATCACACCACCAAAAACCTTCCTCGCCATCTTATCCCCACTCTCATAGCAGCATTTGATGATGCAAAACCTGCATTTTGCAATGTTCTGGAGACCCTTAAACCAAACCTAGTAATTTATGATGTATTCCAACCATGGGCCGCTGAAGCAGCTTACCAGCTTGACATAGCTGCTGTTGCGTTCTTAACCACTGCTGCAGCAAGCTTTTCTTTTTTTATTCATAACTCAAGCCCGAGATTCCCTTCCACAGAATTTGATCTGACTGAGTCAGAAATCCAGAAAATCACCCAGTTCAACCACCGTATGGTGAACAGCATCGAAAATGAGGACAGGTTTTCAAAAGCTCTCGATCTGTCTTGCAAGCTAGTCTTGGTCAAAACCTCAAGAGAGATTGAATCCAAGTATTTGGGTTATTTTTCTTCTTTAACAAAAAAAGAAACTATCCCAGTCGGGCCTCTATTTCAAGAACCCACATACACAGACAATATTAATGAGACAAAGATCATGGACTGGCTGAGCAGAAAGGAGCCTTCTTCAGTTGTGTACGTATCATTTGGTAGTGAGTACTTTCTTTCCAAGGAAGAAATGCATGAGACAGCTAATGCGTTATTGCTCAGCGAGGTTAGTTTTATATGGGTTGTGAGATTTCATTCTGAAGGAAAATTTACTATTGAGGAGGCACTGCCTCAAGGCTTTGCTGAGAAGATTGAAGGGAATAATAAGGGGATGGTGGTGCAAGGTTGGGCTCCGCAGGCTAAAATTTTAGGGCATGGAAGCATGGGGGGATTTGTGAGTCACTGTGGTTGGGGTTCTACTGTTGAGGGAATAATGTTTGGGGTACCAATCATAGCGATGCCGATGGTGCTTGATCAGCTATTTAATGCCAAGATGGTTGCAAATATAGGTGTGGGCATGGAGGTGCCAAGAGAGGAGATCAATCAAATGGTTAAAAAAGAGGAGCTAGCAAGGGTTATTAAACAAGTTGTGGTGCAAGAAGAAGGGCAACAAATAAGAAGAAAAGCTAAAGAATTGAGTGAGAGAATGAAGAAGAAAGGAGATGATGAAGAGATCCATGCTGTGGAGAAGTTGCTGCAGCTTGTCAAGGTATCTAGTTAGAGGTTATCTTATAATTTGATTTGCAAAAACAAAGTTTCCAAACAATAATTTTGCCTATATGATTTCAACAGCTTATGTATGTTCGTGTCTTCATGGTGTGTATAGCCAGCCATTCTCTAGTGTGGATCATAGAGCTGACAGCTACTGTCTTGTAACTGATGAAATTTTTTGGGTGTTTTGGATTACTGTTTTTTCCATTCACTCTTTGTTGTAAACTTCAGCGAATTATAAGTATTATGCGTGATCATACAGTAAATAGCAAATAGATAAGGAATAATGTTATAAGAACAATGTAAATTTATATTTTATTGGTGAGAATGTGTGGTAATGAAAAAAAAAAAAATTGTTTCTAATTGATGGTATCATTTTGATGAGGCGAAAACTTTAATTATTTTTTTTTCGTTGAATGAAAGTATAATCATTGGTGTGTTTGTACAGTTTTATATATTAATTTCCAATATCTCTAATGTTATATTTGGCACTTTAGATGGGATTAGATTGTATTATATATAATATTAATTTATATTTAATATAATATTATATTATATTATATTAAATTAGTATAAGTAAAGTTTAATAGTATTTAATTAGAATATTTAAATTTATCTAAATAAAATATTATTAAAACAATTAAATTTAAAATTATTTATTTATTAAATATTAATGTTTTGCATAATATTCAAATGATAAATGGGATGTTTCTCAATAATAGTTTTGTTAATACATATAATATTCTATTAATTAATTATTTTAACATTAAATAGATGTCATAGGTAAAATATAAAAGAAAAATCCTTAATTTTTATGGAATCATGAATAAAAATTAATTAATAATAATAAATAAATAAATAAATAAAAACGATAAAGAGACAAATATTACTTATAAGATTAAATTTAAATTTAATTCATTTAATCTAATTTAAATGAGTTTACTGAACATAAAATAAATATTTTATTTAAAAATAATAATCTACTCCACACTTTGTCCTGCTCCAAATTATAGCCCAAATGTCTTAAGTGTTGACTCTAATTGTAGTTTAGTGATTGTCCACGGGAAGCCGCCTATGATGGTACTCAATTGCTGAGGTTGATTGACATTTGATATTAGTATTTTTATTAATAATTATTCATAAAATAATATGAAAACTTTTTTATAATGCAAAGTGATAATGAACTTTTTTTTTTTTGAAAAGGATAATGAACTTTAGTAATTTTATAATCTCCAATCTTTTTTTTAATAATTAAAATGATAGCTGCACAAATTTAACTTCTTCTAGCGCGGGCCTTTTAGTAATTTATTGTAAATTGATAATGAACACTAATAATTAAAGTGAGAGCTGCGCTAATTTGACTTCTTCAAGCGCAGGCCTTGAGATAACGTTTATCTCGTATGATTATATTAGATAACTTATTAAGATTGAATTAGACTAAATTTAATTAGATTAGGTTAAATTATATAATATTATCTTATATTTGATATAATATTAGATTGAATTATATTAAATTATATTTAAATGAAATAAAATAGTATTTAAGTTGATATTTAAATATATAAATATGAACTATTTATGTATATTTAATAATAAATAATTATTAATATTAATTTAAAATAAAATTAATTAAAATTAAATATATAGAAAATTAGTTTTTAGATAATCACAATTATAATAAACAAATATAAATTACATTAGATTAGATTAAATTAAATTAAAAATTATTTAAATATTTAGTTTAATTTTTATTAAATATTTTAAATATATTTTATTTTATCAAAAAGTTAGCAAATAACATAAGAGCAACAATTACTGGTATTATTAATCTTCATGATCAATTTTAATATAGTGGTTATTAAATTAAATACTACATTAGATATTCAAGAAATAATTATTAAATAGACAATTATTTTTAAAGTTAATCCTAACCAAACTCTTGTTTTAATTGAGATTGTTAATCCCAAGATCGTATGACTAAATTCAAATTTAGTCCCATAATCTAATGCAAAGTAGAGTTTGTCAAACATAAGATAAATAATTAATTTCAAAGGTATTCAATCCTATACTTAATCCAAGCTTCCAAATATAGCCTAGAGGTAGAGTTTAGGTCTTAGGGTCTGTTTGGTAATATTGTAACGTTTAAAATAATTGTTATTAAGTATATTGTAAAAATAATCAGCTCTACAGAGAATTAGTTAACTGTTTGAAAAATTTTCACACCACTCTACAGTTCTAGGCTTTAAATTCAAGCTTTATCAGCTACAAGACAATCAAAATCAATAACTGCTATGAGATTGAATTAGCTTCAAGCTTTCAAGTAAAATAAGCGTTTGAGGTTGGTTTGGCATGTGGAAATCATATTTACTGTTATACTTGACTTGGCCTAGAGGCCTATTTACACCCAGACTATGTGAGGCAATTTCAGGACCATCTCTTAGAGGGAGTTCTGTTATGAGTGACGAGCGAATGCCCTATTGATCAAAGGAAAGGTCATAAGCTCTGTTATGAGTGGACTTTCTTTCGTTGATCAGGAACCTCTTTCTTTCGTTGATCAGGAACCTCGCCCGGTGCACCCATTCCTATACACATACACATGTGTATGTGTAACTATTAGATTATTTCTCAATGGGTTTCCCTTCCTCCACGGATCAGTAACCCGAAGGAAAACTTTCTTGCAATGGGAAATATTAGTCAAAGTATGATCTCAGTCAGCAAAGTACGAACGGCTGCATTTTTCTTTTTCCTTCTATTAGATTGTCTCGATTCATGGTTTAAAATGGTTCTCTTTGTGCTAACTAAGCCAATACCATCTTCTTTCAAAGGATTTCTCAAAGAGAACTAGGGCAACCTTTTCTTCGATTGATCCTCTTTTTCTGTTAATCATTGCTTCGAAATCTGTTTGAAGTGAAAAGAAGTGGTTTCCTTGACGTCTGATCGTTCGTTCAGATTGAACTCCATCGAGTGGAATATGTCTTTATGCTAAAAACACGAGCTTTTTAAGCTCGATGTGGGAAGGTACTCTTCTCTTTCCCCCTGATCTACTTATGATCCCAGCTAAGCTCCCAAAGCATGCATTTCTTGCCAAATAGAGGATGACTGGGGTGGTCAACTTGATGCGGGAGAGGCATAAGTGCAATTCGATCTTGTGGTGTATTCACTTGTAGTGAGTAGGGCCTCTTTCTCGTTGATCAGTTCACCTTCGCTCTATTGAAAGGTCTTCATTCCTACGATGGTTTTGTTTTGTCAAAGAACGCGTCTCGGCTCTGATTGACTAACCTAACCCTTCCTTTAAGGTTATGGGGGCTTTGCCATAGTTGGGTGCTTCGCTTTAGTGTGATTTATGAAGGCTAAGCTAGGTGAGCTTCGATTCTTCGTCATCGCAAGAATATAGCAGAACTATCGCTCAGCTACTTCACGTATTACGAAAGTCATATTGCTCGAAGGGGCATACTGCAAGAGCGTAGGTGAGTGGTAAGCGTATGAGGCGTGCCCGAAGGGCAACGGCAGCAGTGTGGTTCCTGGTGTCGTCGCTAGATTGAGATCATAATAATATAATTAGTTGCGGCCCTTTCGCGGCTCAAACTGCAGGTACGCTTTCCGGCTCGCAACAACTCAAATGGGCGGGGGCTCTCTATCTGCTTGCAATGTCGACTGTTTGCGTTTAGTTAAAAATAAAACTTAGCGTTGGTATAACGTGTTTCCAGCACAGAAAATGGAGAAGAGGTAATTCTTTCAGTTGCACTAGTGGATTGAATAATTTTTTTTTTTAGTGTCAAGTGCCAACAAAGTGCATGTGTTGTTAGTTACAGGAGGACAAAGGTCTTAAAAGTATTTGATAAATTTTATTTTTTAGAAGTATTGTGAGTTTTATAAATAGTTGTGAATATTTGATAAATCTAACTATTAAACTATTATAAAAATCAAATGACTAAAATGAATATAATGTATGATGAAATTTACTTACACATATAAAAACATATATATACAACATTTTTAATTATGTATTATAATAATTTAATTAAAAATAAAATTTATACTATATTGATTTTATTTTTTATGATAAAAATTTATTGAAATATTAATTTTGTTTTCAATTTGAATAAAGATAGTTTTTTATTTAGGTAATAATTGTAAGGATATTTATTTAATTGTATTAAATGATAAAATTGATTATCAAAATCAGAATCTAAAAGCCACTTCTTCCCTATATTTTTTAAATTACATGTAAGAGTGGCTGATTTTGACAAAAATAATTTTAAATTTTTTTACCAAACACTAAAATTAATTTTTAAATTCTCAAAATTATTTCTAAGCCTACCAAAAGTAATTTCAAACAGACCCTTAATTTGTTTAATGTAAAATAGAGATGCTCTAATCTCCAAGAAAAAAAAATACTTTTTCAATTATTTTTATTTCTATTTCAAAAATATCATTTTTCCTTTTAAATACACTCTCATATTTTTTAATTATTAAAAATTAAAGTATTCTTAAACTAGGGGTTACACTACATATAAATCAAAAAAATTTGAATGATGAATTTTTAAATATCAATCATTAAGTTGAATTACATATTATTGAATGTTAGGTGTCAAAATTCTTAATTAATAATAAATAAGAAAAAAATAATAAATTATTCTAAATTTTTACAATTAAAATATAAAATAAAAAAAAATATATTGATTTTCTAAAAAAAAAAATTAATTTTTATTTGTCATTAAATCTGATTTTATTTAAAATGGAGTATTATAACAATAGGGAAGGGGTGCGAATAGCTTCACAGAAAACACAAATTCGTAGATACAACCCAAAAGCCATTGCTACAATTAAAACGCTGGTCACCTGCGACTGCGAGGGAGAAAGAAAATTAAGATGGAAAATGGCGGCAGCAAACGGAGAGCCCTAAATAAGGAAAATCTAGTAATAATAATGGGTCCCACGGGTTCAGGCAAATCGAAGCTAGCCATTGATTTGGCGTCCCACTTCCCAGTCGAAATTATTAACGCTGATTCTATGCAAGTCTATCAAGGCCTTGATGTTCTCACCAACAAAGTCTCCCTTCCGGACCAAAAGGGTTTGTCCCCTTTTTCTTTATCTCTTTATGTTCTTCAATGTTCATTTTAGCGAATTGTAATGTTGAGTTGGGGTTTTGTTCAAATGGGTTGTGTTTGTTATGTGATCTTGTAGGAGTGCCACATCATCTTCTAGGGACCGTGAGCCCCAGTATGGAATTTACTGCTAAAGAGTTTCGAGATTCTGCTGTTCCTGTGAGTTTATTCCATCATACTATTCTATTACCGCAAGTGCTTTTAAGCAAGTTTAATTCGCATGATGTTGATGTATTACTTGGAGGGTAAAATTTGGTTATGGTGTGTCTTGGTGTGTGTTTCTCTGATTAATTTTCTGGCTTGTGTAGCTACATGTTGTTCATTTCACATAAATGAGCATTTCACTTGGTTTATATGCTTTCTGTGACTGTTTTGTTTAGTAGAAGGGCATGGAATATAGTGCTTCGATGGCCTACATTGCTTACACTTTCATTCTTTGTATCTCCAATCTTTAGTTTTTAAATAATTGAACAGTTGATTTTCAGCTTATCAGTGAGATACTGTCTCGTGATCGCATACCATTCATTGTTGGGGGCACGAACTACTATATTCAGGTATGGAAATTTTTTATTCTTCCAACTTCATAAAGTTTACTGATTTTTACATTCCGTCCTCCTTTTTTATGCAAGGCAGGTTTCATTTGTGGAGGAGCTTGTTGGTAGTTAAATAGAACCTCCTGTTGTTAGCTTGACAAATTTTGTTATTGCTTTGTTAATGTACTTCTCTGCTTTCAGGCTCTTGTGAGTCCATTCCTTCTAGATGATTCAGCAGAAGATATGGATGACAGCTGCTTTGGCAGCCTTTCTGGTATAGAGCAACTCTTTTACTTTACCTGTATATATACTTTGAATACTGTTTATATCTTTTATTTTTCACAGGGGATGGGCAGGTTGGTCCTGAGTTTTACTTAGCAAGAGACAGTTCTAGCTATAGTTATGACCTCCTCAAAGACCTGGACCCAGTTGCAGCAAACAGACTTCATCCGAATAACCATAGAAAAGTAGGGGCTTTGATAAGTGAGCTCTTTTGTTTAAGAAGCTGTAATTTTTTCTGTCACCAGATTGAATCCTAATATTCATCTCCTTCTGACCTCTTTAGATTCTTTTGCATGTTTTGCAGATCAATCAATACCTTAGCTTGTATGCACGCACTGGAGTTCTCCCTAGCAAACTTTATCAAGGAAAGGCCGCTGAGGTTGTTTTTCCTTTCTGATAATTATTGATTGTCTCCACAAGTTTCTACATTCCACTATTTTCTAGACCTTAATCTTTGAAGCTGTTATGAAATAGGAGATATGAATTGTATTGTGGGATGATTTAATTTATTGTTATTATTTTTCAATAGCCTTTGCCCTAGAACTTAGTTTTGGGCCTGCAGGCCATGTTGATGATGTTCCATGCTTAGCAAGTGATTTTTTGACTAAATCAGATTGTTCTACCGTAGCATTTTGGCATGGAGTTTTTTCTAGTTCTCTTGTTTTCTCCTCTCTCATTTGGCTTTTGTCCTTTTTGTTCTTTTGTTTTGCATTTTCTTTCTTTGATAGTACCCTGATGGTGTTTGGCAACATAATGATTTTTGAATCACAAGTTATTTTAACTTGAAGGTGCTTTAGAATTTCCTGAATCCTTCAACTTATGTTTCTAAATGTAATTAATATGCCCAGCTTTCCATTTGATATAGAAGTAGCGAGCGCTGAATCAAGCTGATTATTATCTGGCAATTATAGTTGAAACTGATTTGACAGACATGCTTTTAAATATATTGCATGTGGCAGGGCAGAACTGGGGCCAAGTAGACAATGTTAGATTCAATTGCTGCTTTATATGTGTTGATGCTGCAAATCCTGTGCTGGACCGATATGTGGAACAAAGAGTTGACTGCATGATAGATTCTGGATTGCTTGATGAGGTGTATCACATTTACAATGTGAATGCTGATTATACCAGAGGTTTGAGGCAGGCTATAGGTGTTCGGGAATTTGAGGATTTTCTGAGTGTTTACCTTTCTGCGGACAGAAATAATAAGACAAGTGAATCTAGTAATGCAACTCTGAATTCTAAAAACAAGGATGATAAGACATTGAAAGACTCTATGAGATCAATACTTAAGTCATCTGCTGATGATCAACTAAAAGTACTTTTAGAAGAGGCCATTGACGGAGTAAAATTAAACACTAGAAGACTTGTTCGATGTCAAGTAAGTATATAAAATCTGATATCCATCTTTGCTTTTTCAACAGAATTTTTCCCAGAAAAATTTATTTCACAATTGGATTATATCTTATTTGATATTACTTATTGATCATGTATGTGAAAATATTGCATCTTGATGTTTTTTGTCTTTTGAATAATCAACAAAAGAAACATACTACATAAAAGAAAAACAAATGAGCGAACAAGATGCCCCAAAAATTATGAATTCCTCATTTGTAATGAAGATAATCTTGTTTTTCTTCCAATCCTCTTTACATGATGAGTTTTAGATTTTATTAGTGTTCTCTAGTTTTTCTTTTTCTTTTTTCCTGGCACTCTTCTACAGATTTTTGGTGAAGTATTCACCAAGTGAATAATAAAGGCGAATTTATTTATTAAATAAACCAATTTTCTAGTTGTCACATAACAGATTCATTTTTCAAGATCTGCAATCGAATTTTTTGTGGCATTCATTTATCCCTATTGTGAAGCAGTAAGCTGTCTTTTACAGAAAAGGAGGCTCAATCGACTTCAAACTCTGTTTGGTTGGAACATCCATTATGTTGATTCAACAGAATCCATTGCATGTATGCCTTCTGGATTCTTCTATGTTTCTTTAAAAATTTTCCCTTTTGCATGTATAGGTACTAACTAGTCTTTATAATGATAATCATTATATATTCCAGGCCAATCAGATGAAGCGTGGGCTGCACAAGTGGTTGGACCTGCTGTAAAAATTATTAGAGATTTCCTTAGTGAAGATGAAAGATTGATGCCTAATTTGGAGGGTACGATTAACACATCGGTGAATTCAATTGAAAGAGACTTGTGGACTCAATATGTATGCAAGGTATACAATTCTGTACCTGGAAAATATATCTGCTTCTTGGGGATGCATGTTCCTTGCTATCTGTCAGTGAGGCCATGATCATCAGATGAAAGCCTATTGTCAGTAATTCAAATTGACATGCTCATGACATGGTGGTTGATAGGCTTGTGGAGACAAGGTTCTTAGAGGTGCATATGAGTGGGAGCAGCATAAACAGGGTCGTAGGCATCGGAAGCGAATTTCTAATCTTAGGAAGTCTCAGGGATTCAGCTTAGCAGCTCAGCAGGAACAACAGCACAATCTTTCTGCAGCGACAGAGCAATCTTCAATGTCATGCCAGGTTCAGATAAAAACTTGAATATTGTCATTCTCATTGTTTTACACACTCAATCCTCTAAATATATTCTTTTTCATTTGTTAAGATCAATAGTTTAGCAGTTAGGCCTTTACATTTAGCAAAAACATTAAATCAACCAAACAAGGTACTCCAAGAAATTTAATCTATAAAAGAATGCAATTAGAGTTAGATTGATCTTCAAAAAAATTACTTTTTTTTCTTTTCATTTGAATTTATTTGATACAATATATATTATTGTCTTTTGATGTATTACATTTAGAATATAGATGCTTATTACATAAACATATCAACCAGAGATTTCAATGGCCTTGACTTTAGGGTTTTTCACTACTTCCTCAGGAACTGTAACAGTAAGAACCCCATCCTCAATAGAAGCCTTAACCTGATCAATCTTCCCATTCTCTGGCAACCTGAATCTCCTCAAGAACTTGCCACTGCTACGCTCTACATGATGCCATGTCTCATTCTTGTCTTCCCTCTCGACAATCCTCTCTGCTGTTATCTGAAGCACTCTGTCATCTTCAATCTCAAGCTTAACTTCCTCTTTCTTGAGCCCTGGAAGATCCACCTTGAATACATGAGCTTCTGGGGTTTCTTTCCAGTCCATGCGAGTGTTAACAATAGCTGAGGTTTCTCGAGGGAATTGGGAGGAAAGTGAAGGGAAAGAGAAGTCCTTGAACGGGTCCCAAACATCAAATGAGAAGGGATCCAAAATGCTGTTGCGTTGGTTACCGAAGAAGCCTGGAATCATCGCCATTTTATCTTGATAAATGCTTACAGAATGTAAGGTTTGATACTAGATTGATTGCTGTGTATTGTGTATTGCTGCTTTGTTCTTGATTGTGTTAGAAGTGTTGGGTATTTATAATAAGTATTGAAGGTTTGCTGGTAATTTCGCGCGCGACCAGCTATTGGATCTGTTATAACGACCCTTCTCGTAAAATCTCGAATGATAAAGAGTTACGTGGGCTTTCTAGGATTTTCTAGACTTGCTTAGAAATGGGTCAGGCCCAACTATGAATGAAGCGGTCAAATAATTTTAATTTTTAAATAAAAACTAAGAGCACTCAGAGGCTTAACTAGGAGTGTAGGACATCATAGTAGTTGACCAACGGCGTGCAAACGCAACTAACGTAACCTCCCAAGTCCTTATTACCCAAAAATAAACACTACAGGTCAACTTCATTTTCTAAGGTCAACTCCTAGAATTAGTAAAAAGAACTCTTTTTCTAAGGCAGCCTTGAAAGACAATTTAGGCCTCGTTTAGCTGAGTCTTTATGCAAAAAAATAAAAAATAATATTAAAAATCTTAATATTTAAGTTTTAATTTAATTTTTAATATTATTGTTTGGGTAATATCGGACAGGTCTCCTCGAGGCCCTTGCAGCTCGAATAAAATACTCCGAGGTCAACCCAGCTCGAGCAGAAGTCCTGACCACTGGCACGAAGGCGATCTTACTAGACGTCAAATGAGAAGGGATCCAAAATGCTGTTGCGTTGGTTACCGAAGAAGCCTGGAATCATCGCCATTTTATCTTGATAAATGCTTACAGAATGTAAGGTTTGATACTAGATTGATTGCTGTGTATTGTGTATTGCTGCTTTGTTCTTGATTGTGTTAGAAGTGTTGGGTATTTATAATAAGTATTGAAGGTTTGCTGGTAATTTCGCGCGCGACCAGCTATTGGATCTGTTATAACGACCCTTCTCGTAAAATCTCGAATGATAAAGAGTTACGTGGGCTTTCTAGGATTTTCTAGACTTGCTTAGAAATGGGTCAGGCCCAACTATGAATGAAGCGGTCAAATAATTTTAATTTTTAAATAAAAACTAAGAGCACTCAGAGGCTTAACTAGGAGTGTAGGACATCATAGTAGTTGACCAACGGCGTGCAAACGCAACTAACGTAACCTCCCAAGTCCTTATTACCCAAAAATAAACACTACAGGTCAACTTCATTTTCTAAGGTCAACTCCTAGAATTAGTAAAAAGAACTCTTTTTCTAAGGCAGCCTTGAAAGACAATTTAGGCCTCGTTTAGCTGAGTCTTTATGCAAAAATAAAAATAATATTAAAAATCTTAATATTTAAGTTTTAATTTAATTTTTAATATTATTGTTTGGGTAATATCGGACGAGTCTCCTCGGCGCTTGCAACTCGAATAAAATACTCCGAGGTCAACCCAATCGAGCGAAGTCCCGACCACGCCAGACGACGGCGATCTTACTAGGCGTCAAATGAGAAGGATCCAAAATCGTCATTGCGTTGGTTACCGAAGAAGCTCGGAATCATCGCCATTTTATCTTGATAAATGCTTACAGAATGTAAGGTTTGATACTAGATTGATTGCTGTGTATTGTGTATTGCTGCTTTGTTCTTGATTGTGTTAGAAGTGTTGGGTATTTATAATAAGTATTGAAGGTTTGCTGGTAATTTCGCGCGCGACCAGCTATTGGATCTGTTATAACGACCCTTCTCGTAAAATCTCGAATGATAAAGAGTTACGTGGGCTTTCTAGGATTTTCTAGACTTGCTTAGAAATGGGTCAGGCCCAACTATGAATGAAGCGGTCAAATAATTTTAATTTTTAAATAAAAACTAAGAGCACTCAGAGGCTTAACTAGGAGTGTAGGACATCATAGTAGTTGACCAACGGCGTGCAAACGCAACTAACGTAACCTCCCAAGTCCTTATTACCCAAAAATAAACACTACAGGTCAACTTCATTTTCTAAGGTCAACTCCTAGAATTAGTAAAAAGAACTCTTTTTCTAAGGCAGCCTTGAAAGACAATTTAGGCCTCGTTTAGCTGAGTCTTTATGCAAAAAAATAAAAAATAATATTAAAAATCTTAATATTTAAGTTTTAATTTAATTTTTAATATTATTGTTTGGGTAATATCGGACAGGTCTCCTCGAGGCCCTTGCAGCTCGAATAAAATACTCCGAGGTCAACCCAGCTCGAGCAGAAGTCCTGACCACTGGCACGAAGGCGATCTTACTAGACGTCAAAGCTGGTCAAGGTTGAGAAATTCAGAGCCATCCGAGCTTCGAGCTCTCTTGCCTGCTCGATGTCATCAGATCCGGTCAAGGCCGGACAAGAACGAGGAGCTCGAAAATTGATCGAGACCCGAACTTTCCATTCTGCTCGCTGCAGTCAAGTTATCGAGCACAACTGGGCTACACCATTCATAGGACAAATGGAATGTGAGATCCGATTCAGTGCAGTCCGACCCGTTTTCTCAGAATCCTAGCACACCTTTCGATGTCTGACCAGGGCCCCACATGGTATGGTGGTGGTACTGTTGCCGATGGTCGGCACATGCCCCCACGGTGTCATCATTCCTTGCGCGCACGCCCAACATGATGATCTGGCCATGTGAGCCATGTTAACAGGACAGCAGCGCATCCCCAGAGAATATTATGCTAATCTCTACCGTCGGAGGACTCGGACACCATCAAGCGAGAACAGATGATCCAGGAAGAAAGGCGGGAAAATGGAGGATAAAAGAAAACGGACAGGTAAATTGCAGGGGTTCCAAAAATTCACACAGGTTCTTCCTATCCTTACTTCCCTTTACATTGATTCTCCGAAAATTCCGTTTATTCATAAAGGAAGGCAAAAAATATCTCTTTCATTCTTCCGGTCTCTCTAACTAAGAGGGATACCAAAAAGAACAACCCGATCACTGACTTGAGCGTCGGAGGGTTTTCGCCGGAACAACACCCGGCGATCCCTGACTTTATTTTCTGTGAGTATAGGTCTGGGAGACTTCCGTTCTTGGAAAAGATAGAGGGGTTAGAATTGGGAGGCAGTCCTGCTCGAGCTCGAGCTCGAGCTAGACGCGAGCAGAAGATTCTTGACACTGTTTGAAGGGACGCGGGAAAACAGCATCAACATTTTTGGCGCCGTCTGTGGGGATTAGTTCGAAAAGCCTGGTTTCCCAACACGTTCAGGACACACAACGCAACGATGAGAGGAAATAGCCGAAGAGGTGTGAGTCCAGATGAATCGGTGACTTTGAGAGAAGTGGCCAATGAGACTCAGAATAAGGAGATCCAAGAAAGAATGGATCGGATGGAGAAACAAATGGAGACTCTGACCTCCATACTGCAAGAACTCAGGGATGGACAGAGGAAAGCATGTAATGACGTCCCTGAATTCAGCCGAGGGAACGCTCCCATTCAGGAGAATGTGGGAGATGAAGCCCAAAGACCTAGGGCACCAAACGTTGTCTTGAGGGAGGAGACAAACATGGAGGAAAGAGGGTCTCGTCAGCACTTGCAGGATATAGCCCTAACCTCCCGTGCGTAGGAGCTGGAGGGGAAGGTGCGTAGGTTGGCACAAGTTGTGGAGAATCTCCGGGGAAACGGAAAGAGCCCAAGCTGGCGAATAATGCTGGACAACGAATCCCCACTCTTAACGGAGATCATGGGTGTCACGATCCCACGTGACTTCCGCTTCCCAGATCTGAAATTGTCGAGAAAAAGTGATCTGCTGGTGCATATAGAGCGGTTTAACAACATGACAGGAGTGCAGGGTCTTCCCGCTCAATCTTGAGGGAAGGGCAAGAGAATGGTACCGCAGGCTCCCACGGGGAAGCATCCTGAGCTTTGAACAGATGTGTAGGGAGTTTGCAGAGCAATTTCGGGGCGCAGTGACTCCTGAGGATGATATGATGGAGCTGTCAGAAGTAAGACAGAGGGAGGGAGAGTCCCTCTGGGAGTTTGTCAAAAGATACCATAGATCGGTCCTAGATCTTGGCGCATTTAATCATCCCCAAGCGCTGAGAGGACTGAAGGATGGGATCCGGATGGGGAGATCATGGTATAATCTGTGGAGTCCTTCGATCCGCTCATATTCTGGACGCATATGAGCAGGTAAAATTGGATATGGTAATCAAGAGGAGAAGGCCGCAAGTCGAGAAGTGAGCAGGTCAACGGAGCAGAGAGGAAGGAGAAAGGAGGTCCCGCCCGAGGAGCACAAGCTTCAAAAGCAAGAGGATCGGGTCGCTCTGCACAACCCTTACTGAGAGCTCCCCACCGCGGATGGTTCCCTCGCCACCTCGCAGTCTCTGTGTCGGGATCACAGGAGTACAAGCGTCACAACGACCACACATCCCGCAACCAACCACCAAGCTGCACTCGAGATGAACTACAATCGAAGCAGATCGCCCATCGCCTCCCCACCAAGAAGTTTCCCAGCGGATCGGGCGATATGGATGGTAGAGCAGAGCCCCGCTCACGGCAATACACGAGGTCAAGGTATCTCAAGAGATACTTCAAGTGGTCGAGGAGCGAGGATCGCTAGCCCTCCAACGCCAATGGCCAAGTCACCGCAAACGGACAAGTGGCGGTTCGCTGCTTCCATGGTGACCACGGCCATTCCACATCACGATGCCGTGATTTGAAGAACCAGTGGAGGATCCGGTTAGGAATCCAGACTTGGACGAGTTTATCGAGCGAGGGCATCCGGTGGTCGAAGCAAGCACTCGAGGAAGATGATCGAGCTTACTGAAATAGACATGGAACCACCGGCCACGAGGGTGATCTCGTGAAGGCCCACGATGGCGGGAAGTTCAAATAGGGCTTGGAAGAACTATTGCAGATATGCCACGCCGGCCGGAGGTCCCATTCACCGCCTCACTGCCAAAAGGCCAAGTCCCAGCAGTGCCCATATATGGACTGGAGGAGGACGAGGAGAGGGCGTCAGACTCCACGAGGATGTCCCCGTTGTAAAAGCCAACATAGCTAACAAGGAAGTTGACCGAATACTGGTAGACTCGGGAAGCTCGGTGGATATTCTCTTCAAATCTACACACAAGGATTTGGGAATAACAGGCACGAGCCTCGAGCAGACGAGCACTTCCTTGAAATGATTCGGGGGAGGAAAGCTGATACCTCCGGAATCATCAGTCGGCAAGAACCATGGGCTCGAGGCCTTTGAAAAGAACATGATGCTGGATTTTGTGGTGGTAGATGAAGCCAGTCCATACCAGGCAATTCTAGGGAGGCCGTTTATGAGGATCAGCCAGTGCGTGCTATCGACCCATTACTTGGCCTAAAAGTATCGAGTGAATGGGGCTGTAGGGGTCATGAAAGGCAGCCAAAGGGTGGCGAGGAGTTGCTACGCTGTAGCGGCCAAAGAAACCATGCAGATAACCTCACCGGACTCGATGGGAGAATCAAGGAACTGAAGGCGTGAGCCGATCGAGAAGCTGGAGGAGGTCGAGGTGAGAGCGGATCGACCCCGAGAAGAAAATCCGAATCGGCTTGGGCATTAGCGAGCAACTGAAGGAAAAGTCGGCGGAGTGTCCGCGACCACACGCGGATGTGTTCGCATGAACACACGAGGATACGCTCGGATCGACCCGTGATGGGCGGTCATAGGTCGGCAATGCGAGAGATGCTAAGCTCAGCTGAGGCGTAAAAGGAGATGCGCCAACCGAGAGAGATATGAAGCCATCAATCGTGAGGTAGAAAAGTCACTGAAAGCTGGATTCCTAAGGAGGTCTCCTACCCGAATGGATCTCGAATGCGGTGTCAGTGAAGGCGCAAGTGGAAATGGAGAATGTGCGTGGACTTCACAGATGTGAACAAGGCTTGCCCAAAAGATAGCTTTCCACCGCCAAAGATAGACTAATCGGTGGATTCTACTACGGGCACGGGTGCTTAGTTTTATGGATGCATTTTCCGGATATAACCGATTCCCATGCACCGATCAAACGAGGAGTGCATGACCTTCATCACCAATCGTGGTCAGATCGCTATCGGTAATGCCCTTCGATCTCAAGAATGCAGGGCAACATACCGTAGGTCAGTGAGAAGGTCTTCAAGCCATTAATTGGTCTGACGATGGAGGTGTACGTGGATGACATGCTCACTAAGTCGAAAGACGCAGAGAGCATGCGAGGCATTTAGAGGAGACATTCGTGACTTTTAAGAAAGTACCTGATGAAACTAAACCCGCAGAGTGTGCCTTGGGGTCGGTTCGGAAAGTTCTGAGGCTTCATGTCGACCACAGAGGATCGAGGCCAATCCGGATAAGATAAGAGCAGATGGTGAAATTGAGGTCCCCCGTAGCCTCGAGCGAGATACAAAGTCTTATCCAAGAACCGGCATCGCTCAACGAGTTCAGTATCTCGAGCCACTGGATAAATGCCGAATCTTCTTCCGTGAAACGAAGAAAGGCAGAAGACAAAGTGGACGCCTGAACGCGTGGCTGCTCCAACAACTGAAAGACTACTGATCAAGGCTCCATTACCGCTCTACACCTCGAGTACGAGAGGTACATGCTTTTTACTTAGCCGTGTCCCAACGGGCAACGAGTTCTGGCTCCGTAAGTGAGAAGTCGTGGTACAAGACTGCTTATTACACGAGCGTAGCTTTACCTGAAGTCGAAACTCGATATCCAATGATGGAGAAATGGGCACCGCCCTAGTCACTAGCACTCGAAGTCGAGGCCTTATTTTCAGCACATTCAAGAGTGGTTCTAACAAACCAGCCCCTTAGGCAAACTCAGACAAACCCGAGACTTCCGAAGGATGGTAAAATGGTCAGTGGAGCTAAGCGAGTTCGACATTAATTACCAACCCCGAGCAGCCATAAAAGCACAGCCTTTAGTCGACTTCGTGGTCGAGTGCAATCGCGAGGGACGAGGAGACGGAGAGCAAGCCCCCACCTGATTCCTGTGCCTCGACCAATACATGATAGTCACAAGAGATGGATCTCGTGGAAATCGTGGAGCAGGGCGTGAGTCGTGCTCCTAAGTCCCGGCAGGCGAGATGCAATACGCTGTGAAATTAAAGTTCGAGTTACCAACAATCAGCCGAGTACGAGTCAGAATAATGGATCAAGCTCGCCTCAGTAGTAAAAGCAGGAGGTAAAGCTTCGAACGCACTCACAACTGGTAACAAACCACCTCGACGAGAGCTTCCAGCGGCAGGGAGAAGATGGAAGCCTACCTACTGAAGCGAAGCAACTGAATGGGGAGTTTCGAGCTGTCGAGGTGGAACAAATCCCAAGGGAAGAATTTTGAGTCGATATGATAGCTCGCATGGCAGCCAGATCGGACCCCAAGATACCAAGTCTATCCCTTCGAAATCACGACCGCCGAAGCATCAAGTAGGGACGAGGTGATGAGCTTATCGACGAGCAACACCGGATGGAGCCGATCGCTTTTATCTCAAGGAAGCGGACAAGGCTCACCGATAAGAAGCAAGCCGGAAGTCGAAATGCAAAGCTGCCAGGTACACCTCATCGACGGGTCTTATATAGACGGGTACACTCTCTCCTCACGAGGTGCTTAGACCGCGAGGAGGCCGATTATGTCCTCCGAGAGATACACGAAGGAATCATGGAAATCATTCTCGCGCGAGGTCCTCGGCTTTTAAGGCATCGAGACAAGGATACTTTTGGCTCCGCATGCATCAAGATGCTCGTGAGAAGACCGTAGTCGCAAGAGTTGCCGTAGTTTTGCCAACTACCTAACTCAACCTCGTGAGAACCTTACGGCGATGAACTCACCGCGGCCGTTGCTTCAATCGGGAATTGACTTGATCGGGCCACCGCCAAGTGGAAAGCGCCGCCACCCATGCCATAGTCGCAATCGATTATTTCACCAAACGGGTCGAGCTGAGCTTCGAGCAAAGATCACCAAGGTAAAACCACCGACTTCATCCGAAAAATGTAATTGTAGGTACGAGATTCCTCATGCATTGGTCACCGCACAACGGAGACAGCTTGATATTGGCAAGTTCGTAGACTTCACCAAATCTGGGATAGAGTTGAAATTTTGCTCTCCTCGCACCCACAAGCCAATGGACAAGTAGGTCGCGAACAAGACCATAAAACGCCTCCCAAGACCGGACTTGACGAGCAAAAAGGAGCTCGGGTGGACGAGTCGCCGGTGTCTTGCGGGCTTATAAACCACACACAAACGGCCACCGAGAGACTCCATTCTCCTTGGCGTTTGGCACGGGCAGCTGGTTCCTCGCTGAAATAGGAATCGGGACGACCGGACTGAACACTTCAATGAGGAGCAAAACAACGAGCAGATGTGCGCAGGTCCGGGCTCACTGGAAGAGAAGAGAGAAAGGGTCACCGCTAAGATCGCAAAATACCAATGAAAGTGGCTCGTTATTACAACCGAAATGTGCACATTCGCCGGCTCTAAGTGGTGATCGGGTACTTGTAAGAGTCAACCGTAGTACGAAGGACCCAAGGCAAGGTGTGCTAGGATCGAATTGGGAAGGTCCTTATCGAGTCACTCAATTAGCCGGACCAGGAGCATACCGGCTAGCCCATTCGGATGGATGAGAGGTCAAGAGGCCGTGGAACGCACAACTCTTGATGAAATACTTCTAGTAAGTTTCCTTGTATTGTAAGTGTTAATGTAAGATTCCTTCCCAAAATGGGGATGTGTAAAAACTCAAATGTATGTAAGAGTAAGAAAAACATTTGTAATATAAATTTAAGTTGAAGCCAAGTAGCTCGTGAAGATCGCTAAGGCCAGAAGTCCCAAAGCCTAAACCTTAGGTGGGACGGTGCCTAGCGAGGCCAATTGCAGACCCGAGCAGAAGAAGCTCATGAAGAATGCTAAGGCCAGAAGTCCCAAAGCCTAAGCCTTAGGCGGGACGGCGCCTAGCGAGGCCAATTGCAGGCCGAGCAGAAGCTCATGAAGACAACGCTAAGACCATAAGTCCCAAAGCCTAAGCCTTAGGCGGGACGGCGCCTAGCGATGCCAATTGCAGGCTCGAGCAGAAGAAGCTCATGAAGAACGCTAAGGTCAGAAGTCCCAAAGCCTAAGCCTTTAGGCAGGACGGCGCCTAGCGAGGCCAATTGCAGGCCGAGTAGAAGAAGCTTGTCCCAAAGCCTAAGCCTTAGGCGGGACGGCGCCTAGCGAGGCCAATTGCAGGTCCAAGCAAAACAAGCTCATGAAGATCGCTGAGGCCAGAAGTCCCAAAGCTTAAGTTTTAGGCGGGACGGTGCCAAGCGAGGCCAATTGCGTGCCGAGCAGAAAGAACTCACAAAGAACGCCAAGCCCGGAAGTTCCAAAGCTTAAGCCTTAGGCAGGACGGTGCCAGGCGTGGCCGATTATAAGCTCGAGCAAGAAGAGCCTGAAGAGATTACATTGAATTTAAACATGAACCAAAACTGGGCTCGAAGCAAATGAGCTCGCAATATAAAGCCACAAAGCACGAGCCGAACGTCGGTCCAGAAAGACCGAGCTCACGAAACAGGCCAAAGGCTTTCAGCCTAACTCAAGGCAAATCTTTGCCAAGCATAAGTCTAAAGATTCATACACACAGTAATACACTTGGGCATAAAATAAAATAAAAAGTCCAACACTTACAAAATTCTATATGAAGTCAATCCCACATACAAGACACAAGAATATACGCACGAGTACAAGAATGAGTTGTTCAATATATGCCTTTTTATTTCATTGAAAAGATTACAAGTACAGGGAATAAAAAAAAAAAGGAGAAGGAAAAATATAGTTCAGGCAGTAGGGTTGTCATCGGCAGCAGCAGCATGGGCATCATCGGCAGTAGGAGGAGGAGTAGCAGCAGGAGCAGCAAGAGGAACATCTCCAGCAGCAGCAGGAGGAGCGTCAGCAGTAGGGGGAGGATCAACTTCCCCAAGTCCAGTCTGTGGCTCGAAAGGGGTAGGGGCGTCGTGAATGCGCATGTACTCGACAACACCCTCTTGGACCTTAGACAGGTCAACCTCGGGATGTACCTTGCCCAAGGCATACACGAGGCGATCATAGTCAAGTCCACCCCATCGTTGTACTCTGGATGCGAGCTGGACCTTCAAAGCATCTATCTCGCCTCGAGACGAGAAGTTTCCCCTTCCATGGCCTTCTCGTAGGAGGATCTCTGGATGTCCAAATCCTTCCGAGTCTCGATCAACTCTTCACGGATGACAGTCAGCTCCCTCTGGAATTGGGTAACCTTAGAGTCTGACACTGCTGTCATCTCTGCAAAGGTTGCATTCTCCTCTTCGGCAGTGGCCCGATCAAGTCAATTTCCCATTGAGCAAACGGCCACGGTGAGTTCATCACCGTAAGGTTCTCCGGAGGTTGAGTTAGGTAGTTGGCAAAACTCTGGCAACTCTTACAGCTTCTGGTCTTCTCCTGAGCATCTTGATGCATACGGGGCCAAAAGTATCCTTGCCTCAACGCCTTGAAAGCCAAGGACCTCGCGCCAGAATCATTTTCGCAGATTCCTTCGTGTATCTCTTGGAGGACATAATCAGCCTCCTCCTCGCCTAAGCACCTCAGCAAGGGGAGAGTGTACCCCCGTCTATATAAGACCCCGTCGATGAGAGTGTACCTGGCCGCTTTGCACTTCAACTTCCTTGTTTGCTTCTTATCGGCCGGCACTGTCCCTTCCTTGAGGTAAGAAACGATCGGCTCCATCCAAGTGTTGCTCGTCGATAAGCTCATCACCTCGTCCCACTGCTCGATGCTCGAGCAGGTCTTGATTTCCAAAGGGATAGACTTCGGTATCTTGGGGTCTGATGCGGCTGCCATGCGAGCTATCATATCAGCTCGAAAATTCTTTCCCCTTGGGATTTGTTCCACCTCGACAGCTCGGAAACTCCCCATTAGCTACTTCACCTTCCATAGGTAGGCTTCTATCTTCTCCCCCTTCGCCTGGAAGCTCTCGTCGAGGTGGTTTGTTACCAACTGTGAGTCTGTTCGAAGTTTTATCTCCTCTACTTTTACTACCGAGGCGAGCTTCAATCCCGCTATTACGGCTTCGTACTCGGCCTGAATGTTGGTAACTTCGAACTCTAATTTCACAGCGTATTGCATCTCTACCCCTTCAGGACTTAGGAGCACAACTCCTGCCCCTGCTCCCTGATTTCCACAAGATCCATCTACTGTGACTATCCATGTATTGGTCGAGGCCTAGGAATCTGGTGGGGGCTCGCTCTCCGTCTCCTCATCCCTCGCGGTGCTCTCGACCACGAAGCCATCTAAAGACTGTGCTTTTATGGCTGCTCGGGGTTGGTAATTAATCTCGAACTCGCTTAGCTCCACTGACCATTTTACCATCCTTCCAGAAGTCTCAGGCTTGTACAGAGTTTGCCTGAGGGGCTGGTTTGTTAGAACCATTACTGAATGTGCCTGAAAATAAGGCCTCGCTTCGGTCGCCGTGACTGTGGCAAGTGCCCATTTCTCCATCATTGATATCGAGTCTCGCCTCAAAGAAAGCTCTCGCTGTAATAAATAGTGGCATCGCCTCCCGACTCCTCCCTTACCGTAACCGAACTCGTTGCCCATTGGGACACGGCTAAGTAAAGAAACAGACCTCTCCCGCCGAGGTGTAGACAAGAATGGATCCTTCAGCAAGTAGTCTTTCAACTGTTGGAACGCCGCTCAGATTCAAGCGCCCACTTTGTCCTCTCGCCTTTCTTCATTTCCCGAAGAAGACTCTGAGATTTATCCGTGGCTCGAGATACTGAACCTGCTGAGGGATGCCAGCTTGCTTGGAAGACTTTAGTATCTCCACGAGGCTACTTGGGACCCTCATTTCCACCACCGCTCTTATCTTCTCCTGGATTGGCCTCGATCCCTCTCGCGGATCGACCACGAAGCCTAAGAACTTTCCCAAACCAACCCCAAAGGCACACTTCTCCGGGTTTAGCTTCATCCCAGACTTTCTTAAAAGTGCGAGGTCTCCTCTAAATGCCTCACATGCTCCTCCGCGTCTTTCGACTCGGTGATCATGTCATCCACATACACCTCCATCGTCCGACCAATTAATGGCTTCAAGACCTTGTTCACCACCTCCGGTATGTTGCCTCGCATTCTTCGCGATCAAGCGGCATGACCTAGTAGCAAGATAGTCCTCGATCGGTGATGAAGGTCAGCACTCCTCATCCGATCGGTGCATGGAATCTAGTTATATCTCGAGAATGCATCCATAAACTAAGCAGCCTCGTGCCTCACGTAGAATCCACCAACTGGTCTATCTTGGCAGCAGAATCTATCTTTTGGGCAAGCCTGGTTCACATCCGTGAAGTCCACGCACATTCTCCATTTCCCACTTGCCTTCTTCACCAAGACCACATTCGAGATCCATTCGGGTAGGAGACCTCCTTACGAATATCGCTTTCAGCAGCTTTTCCACCTCGCAGCTGATGGCTTCATATCTTCTTGGTCGACGATCTCCTTTCTCGCCTCACCGGCTTAAGCATCTCTCCAGATTGCCACCGTGACACGCCACTCCGGGTCAATCCTGTGCATATCCTCATGCGTCCATGCGAACACATCCGCGCGTGCTCGCAGACACTCCACCAACTTTTCCTTCAACCGCTGCTAATGCCCCAGCCGATCCGGATTTTCTTCCTGGGTCGCTCCGCCTCACCTCAACCTCCTCCAGCTTCTAGTCACCGCCTCGCCCATTCTCGATTCTCCACCGAGTCCAACTGAGGTTATCTCGCATGGTTTCTTTGGCCGCTACAACAGAAGTAACTCCTCGCCACCCTTCGGTCGCCTTTCACGACCCTCTACAATCCCATTCACTCCATACTTTAAGGCCAAGTAATGGGTCGATAGCACGACCTGGTCGATCCTCATAAACGGCCTTCCTAGAATTGCTCGGTATGGGTCGGCTTCATCTACCACCACAAAATTCAGCATCATGTTCTTTTCAAAAGGCCTCGAGCCCATGGTTACTCGCCACTGATGATTCACAGAGGTATCGCCTTCCTCCCCGAATCCTTTCAAGAAGTGCTCTGTCTCGCTCGAGGCTCGCACTCATTATTCCCAAATCCTCGAGTGTAGATTCAAGAGAATATCCACCGAGCTTCCCGAGTCTACCAAGATTCTGGTCAACTTCCTTGTTAGCTATGTTGGCTTTTACAACTGTGGCATCCTCGTGGGGTACAAAGACCCCTCCTCGTCCTCCTCTTGTCCACATAATGGGCACCTACCGGACCTTGGCCTTTTTAGCAGCGGGGGCAGTGAATAGGACCTCCCGACCGGCAGCGGCATATCTGCAATAATTCTTTCGAGCCCTATTTGAACTGCCTGCCATCGTGGGCCCTCCTGAGATCACCCTCGTGGCCGGTGGTTCCATGTCTATTTCGTAAGCTCGATCATCTTCCTCAGGCTGCTGCTCAACCACCGGATGTCCTCCTTCAATAAACTCATCCAAGTACCGATTCTTAACCAGATCCTCCACCTGGTTCTTCAAATCACGGCACTGTGATGTGGAATGGCCGTGGTCACCATGGAAACGGCAGAACCGCCTTGTCCCATTTGCCACCGACTTGGCCATAGTGTCGGAGGCTCAGCCCTCGCCTCGCCACTCAAGTATCTCGGAGATACCTCAACCTCGTATCGCCTGTAGCGGGCTCTACTCCACCATCCGTATTGCCCGATCCCTGGGAAACTTCTGCTGGGGAGGCGATGGACGATCCGCTCACTGCTGGTTCATCTCGGTCCGCTTGGTGGTCGGTTCACTGGATGTGTGGTCGCCATGACGCCTGTACTCCCCGTGATCCCGACTCGAGACCCGCGGGTGGCAGGGAACCATCCGCGTGGGGAGCTCTCGTAAGTGGTCAGACGGGCAACTCGGTCCCTCGTCGCTAAGCTTGTGCTCCTCGAGCAGGACCTTTTTTCTCCTTCCTCTTTACTTCATTGACCTGCTCACTTCTCAGCTTTGCAGCCTTCTCCTCTTCAATTACCATATCCAGTTTTACCTGCTCATATGCGTCCGAATATGAACGGATCGAAGGACTCCGCAGATTATACCATGGTCTCCTCATCCGGATCCCATCCTTTAGTCCTCTCAGCGCTTGGGGATGATTAAACAAGCCAAAATCTAGGACCGATCTATGGTATCTTTTGACAAACTCCCGGATGACTCTCCCTCCCTCTCGCCTTACTTCTAACACCCATCATATCATCCTCGGGGTCATCGCGCCCGAAATTGCTCTGCAAACTCCCTACACATCTGCTCAAAGCTCGTGGATTCTTCCCCGTGGAGCTCATGCAGTACCATTCTCTTGCCCTTCCCTCAAGAGTGAGCGGAAGGCCCCGCGACCTCTGTCGCCGACTGCACCGCAATCTCGCCATGTCGTTAAACAGCTCTATATGCACCAGCGGATCGCTTTTCCCAAAAATTTCAGATCCGGAAGCTGAAGTCACGTGGATCGTGACACCCATGATCTCCGCTGAGAGTGGGATTCGTTGTCCAAAGATTATTCGCCAGCTTGAGCTCTTTCCGCTTCCCGAGATCCTCCACAACTTGTGCCAACCCACGCACCTCCCCATCCAGCCTCCTCCGCACGGGAGGTTGAGGTCAGATCCTCGCAAGTGCCGACGAGACCCTCTTTCCTCCATGTTTGTCTCCTCCCTCAAGACAACGCTTGGTGCCCTAGGTCTTGGGCTTCATTTCCCACATTCTCCCGAATGGGAGCGTTCCCACTACCGGATTCGTGGACGCCATTACATGCTTTCCTCCGTCCATCCCCGAAGTTCTTGCAGTATGGAGGTCGAGTCTCCATTTGTTTCTCCATCCGATCCATTCTTTCTCGATCTCCTATTCTCGAGCCTCATTGGCCACTTCTCTCAAAGTCACCGATTCCTCCGGACCCACACCTCTTCGATTGTTTCCTCTCATCGCTAGTGCTGTGTGTCCTGAACGTGTTGGGAAACCAAGCTTTTTGAACTGATCCCCACAGACGGCACCAAAAATGTTGATGTTGTTTTCCCGCGTCCCTTCAAATAGTGTCAAGAATCTTCTGCTCGTGTCTAGCTCGAGCTCGAGCAGGACTGCCTCCCAATTCTAACCCCTCTGTCTTTTCCAAGAACGGAAGTCTCCCGGACCTGTACTCACAGAAAATAAGGTCAGGGGTCGCCGGGTGTTGTTCCGGCGAAAACCCTCCGACTCTCAAGTCAGTGATCGAGTGGTTCTTTTTGGTATCCCTCTTAGTTAGAGAGACCGGAAGAATGAAAGGGGTACTTTTTGCCTTCCTTTCTGAATAAACGGAATTTTCGGAAAATCAGTGTAAAGGAAAGTAAGGATAGGAAGAACCTGTGTGAATTTTTGGAACCCCTACAATTTACCTGTCCGTTTTCTTTTATCCTTCATTTTTCCCGCTCTTTCTTCCCTAGATCATCTGTTCCCGCTTCAGTTGTGTCTGGATCCCTCTAACAGCCGGGATTAGCGTAATATTTCCTGGGGATGCGCGGCTGTCCTGTTAACATGGCTCACATGGCCAAATCTTCATGTCGGGTGTGCACGCAAGGAATGATGACACCGTGGGGGCATGTGCCGGTCATCGACAACAGTACCACCACCATACCATGTGGGGCCCTGGTCAGACATCGAAAGGTGTGCCAGGATTCTGATAAAACGGGTCGGACTGCACTGAATTGGATCTCACATTCCATTTGTCCTATGAATGGCATAGCCCAGTTGTGCTCGAGAACTTGATCGCAATGAAGCGAATGGAGAGCTCGTGTCTCGATCAATCTTCGAGCTCCTCGTCCTTGTCCGGCCTTGACCAGACCTGATGACCTCGAGCAGGCAAGAGAGCTCGGAGCTCGAATGGCTCTGAATTTCTCGACCTTGACCAGCTTTGACGTCTAGTGAGATCGTCTTTGTGCCAGTGGTCAGGACTTCTGCTCGAGCTGGGTTGACCTCGGGGTATTTTATTCGAGCTAGAAGGGCCTCAAAGAGATCTGCCCGATATTACCCAAACACTTCCCTTTACACTGATTCTCCGAAAATTCTGTTTATTCAGAAAGGAAGGCAAAAAATACCCATTTCATTCTTCCGGTCTCTCTAACTAAAAGGGATACCAAAAAGAACAACCAGATCACTGACTTGAGCGTCGGAGGGTTTTCACGGAACAACATTCGGCGACCCTCGACCTTATTTTCTCGTGAGTACGGTCCCGAGACTTCGCTCTTGGAAAAGACAGAGGAGTTAGAATTGGGAGGCAGTCTTGCTCTCGAGCTCGAGCTAGACGCGAGCAGAAGATTCTTGACACTGTTTGAAGGGACGCGGGAAAACAGCATCAACAATTATGTTATTTATTTATTAAATAATAAATTTTATAATTAATAAAAATATTTGATTATTATTTAAGAAATTAATATAATATCAATTAATATTCAAATTGAGATTTATATGTTAGAATATTTAATATTATTCTTACTCAAATACTGCTTGATGATCAATTCTTTAGTTTATAAATATATGCTTCTTTGGTATCATAGTCGACTTTGATTTTAAAACAATTTATAGGGACATGATTATGATAAAAGCAAGTCGAACCTATTAATTTACGAGCATTGATATTTGGGCAGAAATATTACATAAAAGGCCACGGTTTTTTTGAAATTGTTTCAAGATAGAATTATAAATTATAATTATACACGTAAAATAATAAATAGTAAAAATATATTATAAATTTAATCACAAAGTTATGAAAAAATATTTTATGGTAAAATGATTCTAACATAGTCGGATCTAAATAAAATAATTCAAAAAAAATATAAAGAGTATATAAGATTTAAACACTTTATTTACAAAATAATAATAATAATATTACACATCTTAAATTTTTATTCCAAATAATTATTTCAAATAACTTGTTATTTATTAATTAATTATATTATATTATTTAAGATAATTATTTAAAATAAAAAATTTAAAATACACCATTATTCAAATAATAAACTGTTACGAGATTATTAACTATTCTATCGCCATCTCGTCCGTTTATGGTTTTTCATTGCCTCGAGCACCTTTTAAATGACACGTGTTGATATTCATTGAATCGGTCTGCCAATACAAACAAACCGATAATAATTTTTGGACCCTACAATCATTCATTTAGACACCAAACAATGTCACAATGTACAGCCAGTTGGCTCCGAAGTTTGAATAGAAGAATTGACTTGACTTTAAAATACCTCATCGCAAACCAACCAATATTAGATAGTGCTGCGTCGTCCTGGCAACTTTGGGTGTCACACAGGATTTGACAATTGGATCACAAATGGAAAGGGAAATGAGTATCCTCCGCAGTCAATACAGTACTCACGAAAACAGAGGAAGCTCTCAACATGTTATCAGAGTCATGGAGGAAGAGAGGGATTGGTTAGCTTCAATGAAAGCAAAAATCAACACAAGTCCTAAGTTACTGAACAAATCAGCCGGCAAGGAGACTTGTTGCATCTTCAGAGTTCCCGAAAGCCTGGTGGAAATCAACGAGAAGGCCTACCAACCTCGCATCGTCTCCATGGGACCTTATCACCACGGCAAAGATCATCTCAAGGTGATACAGGAGCACAAATGGCGATACCTCAGGTCTCTCCTTTCTCGAATACAACCCTACCGTGTTGATTTCAAGGACTTGTTTGCAGCCATGGCGTCGATGGAGGATAAGATTAGGGAGTGTTACTCGGAGACCATTGAGCTCAGCAGCCGCGAACTCGTTGAGATGATGGTCCTTGACGGATGCTTTATCATTGAGCTATTTTGCATTGTTGGGAGATTAGTACCCGGTGATCTCGATGATCCGATCTTTAGTATGGCTTGGGTTTTCCCGTTTCTTATTCGCGATCTTCTCAGGCTAGAGAACCAAATTCCTTACTTCGTCCTTCAGACTTTGTTTGAGCTTACGGTATTGTCTTCAAGAAGAGAACAGAATCCTCCCATTTTAGCCAAGCTGGCCCTGGAATTTTTCAACTACATGGTTCAAAGAGATGTTAAAGTCCTGGAAGATTACTACAATATTCAAGGGACGCACTTGCTTGATTTGTTTCGATTAAGCTTCATCCCTTCTGCCCAAGAGAAGACAAGAGAGGCCAATCAATTTCTTCATTTGATCCCCTCCGCTAAGAAGCTTCATCTAGCCGGAATCAAATTCAAGCCAAGGAAAGCCACAAGTTTCTTGGACGTCAAGTTTCGAAATGGAGTCCTCGAAATCCCGATGTTCACAATAGACGATTTCACCAGCTCTCTCTTCCTCAACTTTGTTGCGTACGAACAATGTTACCGCCATTGCTCGAAGCACATCACGACTTATGCAACCCTAATGGGTTGCCTGATCAACACCCCAGCCGATGCGGGGTTCTTGAGTGACCACAAAGTCATTGAGAATTACTTTGGGACAGATGAGGAAGTTGCAAGATTCTTTAACGTTGTGGGGAAGGATGTTGCATTCGATATACACAAGAATTATTTGTCAGAGTTGTTTGAGGGTGTGAATGAGTATTACAGAAATGATTGGCATGTTCAATGGGCAGGTTTCAAATACACTTATTTCGACTCTCCATGGTCGTTCTTGTCAGCAATGGCCGCTCTTATTCTCCTCTTTCTTACCATGATACAGGCCTTTTTTGCTGTCTATGGCTATATCCGTCCTCCCAAGTAATTGATCGATTTATTATGCAATTGATTGGAATGAATTTTGAGAAATTTTTTAGGCATGTAATAAGAGGCATTTATATGTTGAAAGCCAGAGTTTTGACTCAGTATTTATAACATTTTCACTTTTAAAAAGTTTATAAAGGGTTAAACTAACACGAGTGTGTGACATGGCCCCTGCGGACTGCAAAATGCAGAGTTTTAATATATATTGGTTATTGATTTTACAACGATGTATCATAAGATAGGTATAAATTCATTAACTTTTATATATCAAGTAAAAATGTCATTTTAAAATTCGTCACTAACATTAATCTAGAAGTGAAAATATATATATGCCACTTACATTTTAATGAATAAAAAACAAAGAACTATTTTCTTGAGGAAGCTTTCTCCTAATGTCCTCTAATGTCTACAATCGTAGTGTTTCCTATTTAATTTTTTGTTTTATCTTTGATAGTCTCTTTCCTTTAAAGCTTTCGAAATTTTGTACGAGTGGGTGCGAGCCAGATACACCGCGAAACTTATAAAATTATTTGAATACCCTAACAACTAAATTTTCTAAAATTTTCATGAATGTCCTCTTAAAAGTCATATAAAATTACTAAATTATCCTCGAGTTAAATTGCTCACACGGCTGAAACATTGAGTATACCGAGCGGGAAATTCAATTTTACATGACTAAACAGAGCTTGGAGAAGGGGAAGAGCTGGAGTTTGGAGAAGGAGAAGACTGGTTCGTTGCTCCACAGTCACCGGTGGGAGCTGATCTATTATTGCACAATTGCCGGAATCTAACTTCTTTAGGTAAGTAGCTCCCTCTTCCAATTAGTTAATAGGGTTTTGATGTTTAGGGAAAAATAAAAAATTTAGGATTTTATGTTAAAACAAATAGATTAAATTGATTGTAAGTCTCTCATAACACATTAAAAAATAACACATTAAAAAGCGAACATTACAACTACTTTGGTTCTTGTAACAAACGATTCAAGGTACATGACCTTGTCATCTAGTACATGACCTTGATGTAGTACACAATTTTCACGACCTTCATGTATTATATGACTTTCACGACTTTTATATATTACACGACCTTCATGTATAACAAGATCTTCATAACTTTTATATATTACACAACCTTTATGTATTACACAATTTTCACGACTTTCACGAAGTACATGGCCTTCATGTATTACATACTGCATTACGAATAAGTTATTTTTTTAAGACTTAATTTGTGCTAAGAATTTGTATTTGTTGCCATACATAAAATATCAACAATAATTGGTAAAAAAAAACCAGCAAACCGAAAGTAAAAATTACTAATTTGTCATCATTAGAGCCAATAAGAATAATAAAAAAGCAAATTAATGATGAACAAGTGGAGATTTTTCATAAATCACATTTTAGGCACTTTTTAGAGTTAAATGAATTTAAGTTTTATGCTCAGTTATTGCATAATTTAGTATTGAGACACGTGCATTCATCTAATAAAACAATGTGTTTTAAGATAAGGAAGAAAGTTTTTTTTATTTTCAATGCTTGAATTTGCATTAGTTACTAGATTGAATTGTGGAGAATTTTATGAACCTGGCTTGGACATTATTGATGACAGTAATCCTGTATGCGATGTTTTGTTGGGCAGTTGCACAAAGTTTACAAACACAATTCTAAGTCAGACATTCGAAGCAACTAAGTAAGAGGATGATATGAAAATAGTTAAATTTTCATTTTATACTTTTTGAAAGTTATATTAGTTGGAAAGAATCGGAGATCATAAATCATTGTGGATCACATTCTCCATATTGACAATTTTGAAGATTTCAATAAATATCCTTGGGATCATGTCTACTTTGAGGCCACACTGAAAAAAAATGAAAAATGTGATTGCAATTAGAGAGAGTAAAGAAAGGTTAAATCTAGATTATATCCCTGAAAAAGAGGCATACAACCTTCATAGTTGTTTATTTACAGGTTAGGTAACAAATTGTCAATTTTGTTTTCATAGAAATTGTTAAGAATAAGAATATTAATTAATTCTTTTACTTGCACAGGTATGGACACTTGAAATTTTTATGAAGTGTCTAATACTTTTGATGTAAAAAGTAAGCATGTCTAATATTCAAGGATTTTGAATTGAATCTCACCAAGCATGTTAGCTTTGATGTCGTTGACTCTTCCATATTTGATTAGAAAAAGGTACATAGCAAACAATATGAACCTTTTATATCTCACTCACATACACTCTCTCTCTCTTTTTAAATTTTTATTTGACAATTGCTAATTAGGGTAATTCTTACAGCTTAAAGTAGAAAAGAAGTTGCTTGTCACTAATGAAGAAGACGCATCACAATCTTACCTATAGTAGTTTTGGCAAACAAATTAACTACAATAACTTAAAAGTCATAAAAGCTCAGAGGATTTTAATATTGACTCAAATAGTACAAAATCAGTTGCTCCACTCTCAAAACACTAAAGTTGTGCTTTTGTGCAGCAAGAGTCTGTAGCTATAGAAGTTAAAGAGACTGATAAACATACAAATGGTAAGGTTGTGTGCATGAAATGTAAAAAGACTAATGAACATTTACATATATTGGGTAAATTTGATAGGCCGATATGCCTTTGCAAGTAATTTCAATAAAGCACCCACATCAACTTCCATAAAATGAGCATTTACATTTCGTTTAAGATAATGTGTACATATATTGTACCTGCATGTGGAAATAATTTATTAACCCTTTTCTTAATACTGCCATGGCAGTCATAAATAAATACCAAATTAGGTGCATCATCAATAGGCTCTTAACTTCGTAAAAAACTATTTCTATGAAGTATTGTTCTCACTATCACCTACACTAAATGCAATAGGATAGAGTTGATTATTGTCATCAAGAGATGTTACAATTAATAATGTTCCTTTAAACTTGGCTTTCATGAATGCGTCTTCAACTGCAATAACAAGCCTAATACATGAAGTGAATCCTCTTAGAGAACTTCCAACGGCTGAGAAACAGTACTTGAAGTTGTTTGCATTGTCTTTTTCAATGAATGTTTGACTTTCAGGATTTTTCTTTTCAAGCATTGCCATGTACGAGAGTAATAATATCAAATTTCATAGATAAATAACTACACGACCTATATGATTTACATAACTACATCACTTATGTAAGTTGTGTAAGTTACTTATACGACCTACATGACTACATTACTTATATGACCTACACAACCGACTAGATGACGTACACGATGTCGAAAAGAATACACGACCCATAATATTTTCACCATAAATACATGTTCTTCAGCAAGATATCTTGTTGAAAAAATTAATTAAACAACCTAAATTACATACATTTTGACATATAACAAAAAATAGTAAAAAAGTATTAAAATTACAATATTAAAATATGAGGAAAATATCTAATTTTTTCTAGAAAATGTAAAACTAAAACCCCAACAACATTAACATAGTTGTATTTGTGTAAGAGGTTATAAGAGATTTTGAGAATTTGTGAGATTTTGTAGTTGTTGTTTTTAGTAGAGTGTAAGAAGAGAGTGAGGAGTGAATTTGATGCATTCATTAAGGGTATTTTAGTCTTTACACATATTATAGGGTATCCATGAAAAAAAAAAAAAGAGAGGAGTATTTAAATAATTTTAGAACTATTTTGGGGTATTTAATTAAAAAGCCCGGGGGAGGCTCTTTAAGAGTGCATACTGCATAGTTCTTCAAAAAGTTTGTTATACCATTAAAATCGTCACACTCCCGCATTTTTCAATAATTACAATCTTTATCATACCATTCTTAATTTGAAACCAGAGTACTATTTTTATTATTCGTTCTTTGGTTATGGAAATTGAACGGTCTATTGCATTTTTAGTGGAAGTTAAAAAAAATGCATAATTCCTCCAAAACTTTTTCAAAAAAAGCAAAGTTAATCAGTTTGATAAATAAATGATTATTTTATTCTTATGACATCAGTAACGGAGATTAAAAGAAAAATGACTTGATAATTTCCCTAATTTATTCAAGCTATACATTAGCTGTCTATTAAGACTTTAGTAGATTAAAAAAAAAAGAAACCAACAAAACCTTGGTGATTAACGAACAGTACTGTTGGATGGAACATGACAAATAACTTAAGTCCAACTGAAGTGATGAAATTCTCCGTCCTAATATCAATGCTAGCTCCAAAGATTGACTTTTTAAAATTCGAGCACCATTTGAGACAAAAGCACCAAAGGGGATCGAAGATAGACCAAATTAGAATGTCTAACCACCAAAACCAGTATGCATCAGCTATGAAGAAGCAAGCAGCTGCAGCGACAGCATTCCGCACTTTGAGTCACTGTGATTTTGCATCTTGTTCTTATGCTCGGAAAAACTTGTTTCAAACAGCTTTAAGGACGTTCAAGAAAGCACCAAATTGTGATCATCACCAGCAACAACATCTGAGAAGAGACATAGTTCATTCTAATTATAAAACTCAAAATGAAGGAATCAAGAAAAACAATATTCTGGAGGCCTTCCTATTAAGAAGTTTCGGTAAGTGTTTCAAGACACTTTCATTAATTATCTGAAATAGAAATCACAACAATTAAAGTTCTAAAAAAATGAATAATCTGTTGGGTTTGATGAATATATTGATATATATATACTCTCTTTGTGCGTGTGTATCAGGAAAGTCTTATGACGCAAACCTAAAGAATGAGTTGTTCAAGATCAAAACTTTAGATTTAAGAGGAGGAGCTGAAGGAGGAGTCCGAGACGGCGGAGGAGGAGGAGGAGTAAAAGAACAAGGCGAAAAGCGAACATCAAAATGATATTAAAGGATACCAACTGATGGTGTTAATGTTGACAGATTTTGACATTTTCCCATCGCTTAGAGTACCATATATGTTCATTATGCATGTCGTTGCTGTATATTTTATTTCCTCAGATAAAATGGTTGTAAAGCCTGTATAAAAGACATTTATTGTGCAATATTTTTCATGGAAGTGATTTACAAAACTTTCTTTCACTTTCAAGTTTCAAATTCATTACAAAAAAAAAAAATCGATACAGCGGGAGCGTAAATTGATACATGCTTACATAAACTAAATTCATATTGATTCCACATAATGCCATGAATCTTACGCTCGTGAGACCTCGTTGATGGAACGAATATCAAAAACCTAGACTTTACGCCATGGAACTTAATCAAATAATAATAGAGCTGCTGCCTCAAAGGCTACAACAAACCTATAATTTAGCCTCAATATAAACGCAGACAATCTATAAGTAATTTTTTTGTCTAATAAAATAGATAACATTTTAATCTGCTGTGCTTCCTTATATCTAGAATAATGAGGTAGTGCAGACATTACACTGAGGCTCAAACAATGGCAAAATGCAATGATGATGCCGAAGGCACAACTGAGGCCCTCAAATGCAATGAGGCCAGCCAGTAACAAGCAGGCATCATCATCAGGGCACAAAAGGCTGAAGAGGATGTTTGGAGCAATCTCTGTCGTTAGGCAAGAGAAATCTGCAGGTGACGAGAGTGAGGAAGATTACAGGCAAAGATGTTTCCTCAAGTTGCTTGATAAAATTCCTTATGATACATCGCAGGAGGTTTTTGTGAGTAAACTACATGGAACTCAACGCGCCTTTAAGAAGCTAACCGTGAATGTTTGAAATCTTGTCATGAGACGCGAGCAACAGATGGTGAAGAGTGTTTAAAGAGATGGAAACGTAAAGATTGATAAAAAGATAGAGAATAATTAACAAAATTAGGCTCCAAACCCTTTTATACTAAATTCTAAATAATGCGAATTTATTAAAATAAGTGAACCCGAATTATTATTAAATAATTAAATTTTATAATTAAAACTTGCAAAACCACCGTGAAAGAAAAAAAATGGGCCAAACCATGGAGTCAATAAGGCATAGAGGCATTGCTTTAGATTCGTCTCGTCACAATCGTCCAAACTGTATATTATAAGCCCCAAAGGATATGTGTAACTCAAGTTATGGCTTCGAAAATATACCTTACTCATCCTACGCAACCATCTTACATCAATAATTTAAGTTGGATCTTCTCAAGGTAAAAACCATAGATTTGACTTTATCATAATTAATGCAATTTATACGGATTAGTGGTATGGTAGTTGGAAAATCGATCCTTTCTTCCCATCATAATCTAGTGAAAAAAATTAAGCCGGTTTGATTGTCAATATTAAATACAAAACTTGATCTTGACCACTCATTAAGTGAGAAGATGTAAGAAGAGAAAAAAAACGTAAACAAGGAGAGGAGGATCTGAAATCAAGACTGCTATGAGATTCATATATGACAAGGAGTAGGATCTGCTCTTAGTTTTATTTTTCCCTCTTAACCCTCCTTATTTTTCAATAATTGGTCAACTGTGTACATTCATTGAAAAAGTTGACTTAATTATCACACAATTGACCAATCATTAAAAAATAAGGAGGGCTAGACACTCTAAGATCCTTTTTCAAACCTGCTCTCATTTTGACTGAAAGGGTCAAAGACCAAGAAGTGAGTTACTTATCAGTCAAGTAATATTCTTATGGTTAGATCCAATCTCCTGGTCCCTACAAAAAGGAAAAGGAAAAAGAATTTCACATTATTCCTTTCGGAAGGGAGGATTAAGAAAATCCTATTGATTGTAGCTTTCTCTAGATCTTCGGGAATGAAACCCGTGAATAAAGAAGATTTTCATGAAAATGAATCTGATTGATTTATTGGGTGGGATGGCGAAACAAACCCAGGAACTAAACTATTACTATTCTTTTATTCGTAAAGGTCATGAACTAACCCTATAACTGAAATAGATATTGAAAGACTAAATATTCACCTGCGAAAGGTTTATTTATTTATTTTTTTAAGGAGAAAATCATTTTCCATATGACAAGTATCATAGTCATTATGTATTGTAAAGACAATAGGAATTGTTGCCATTATGGAATGAAAATTATTTTTAAAATATATAAAATTATTATATTTGTCTATTTACCTTTCAGATTAATATTCATACTCTTGTATAGATTGAGATTTAAACCATGGTTAGAGAAATTGCAAAAGTCTTCATCCAAACAAACGGGTTGAAATTTTTGTACAAGATGATTCCGTTGTAGATAATTAAGTTGAAGGAGTCATTAAGCTATGTTAATTGGATTCCTCCTTCTCATCGTGAGAGTTCCTCTCATTATATAGAAACTGTAGAGATTTACAAGGCTGATTTTCAACTATTACATCAACCGAATCTAGGCTAATTTCTAGTAATTAGATCTTATCTAAACAAGGAAATTACAGATACATCTAATTACAATATATATACAGCTATAATACATAATTTATGCCTTGATATATGCTATCATCCCCCCTCAAATTGATGCTGGTCGATCAAGAAGCATCAATTTGCTCACAAGAAACTGATGACGCTTTCGTGTCATAGCCTTGGTAAATACATCAGCTCTCTGGAGAGTAGTGGAAATATGAGGAAGAGAAATAATATGAGTGTCTAAAGCTTCGTGAATATAATGACAATCCACCTCAATATGCTTAGTGCGCTCATGGAAAATCGGGTTTACAGCAATCTGAATAACACTAGTATTATCAGCATAGAGTGGAGTAGGATTAGATTGAGAGAAACCAAGCTCAGCTAGAAGTCCACGAAGCCAAACAATCTCTAAACAAGCAGCATACATAGCACGGTATTTTGATTCAGTGGAAGATTTAGAAACACAATCTTGCTTTTTACTCTTCCAAGAAATCAAAGAATTCCCAAGAAACATGCACCATCCCATGACAGATCGTCGAGTGTCTTGACAGCCAGCCCAATCAGCGTCACTATAGGTAACAAGATGAGGAGGAGAACCAGCGGGAAAGAACAATCCACTGCTAGGACTCCCGCGAAGATATCGAAGGATACGACGAATAACAGTTAAATGTAAATGACAGGGATGTTGCATGAATTGACTTACTTGCTGGACGGCAAAGGAAATATCTGGCTTCATAATAGTCAAATAATTCAAGCTTCCCACCAATTGTCGATAGATAGTAGGATCAGAAATGATTTGACTGTCCTCACTAATACTTTGTGTTGACTTCTAATGGAGTGTCCACGGGAGAGGCATCATGAAGACTAGCTAATGTAAGCAAATCATGTGTGCATTTATGTTGACTCAAAGAAATCCCTAAAGAATCATAATAAACTTCTAAACCCAAGAAATAAGTAAGAGGACCAAGATCCTTCATATGAAATGAGGCTTGAAGGTGTTATTGCAGCCGAGCAATTAAAGCAGAATCTGTCCCAGTAATAACAATATTATCAACATAAACTAGGAGAAGAACAATACCAATAGTTCTTGCAAAGAAACAATGATGAGTCATATTGGCTTTGCTTAAACGAGAATTGAAGCAAGGTGGATCAGAATTTATCAAACCAAGCCCAGGGAGTTTGCTTCAACCTATAGAGCGATCGCTTCAACTTACAAATATCTAAAGAAGAGGAGGAAGGCAAGCCATGTGGTAGAACCATGTAAATCTCCTCTTTGAGATCATCATAAAGAAAAGCGTTTTTAACATCCATTTGATGAAGTGGCCAGCATTGTGAGGCAGCAATTGTAATAACCGTACGGACAGTAGTCAGTTTGGCAACCGGAGCAAAAGTCTCTTCATAATTGACCCCATACTCTTGTTTGTTTCCAAGGGCAACTAGCCGGGCTTTATAGCGATCTAGAGAACCATCTGAACGAAGCTTGATTGAGTAGACCCATTTACAACCAATAGGTTTAACATTAACTGGACAATGAACAATATCCCATGTGTGATTGTCCTTAAGAGCTTGAAGTTCTTCTTCCATAGCCTTACGCCAACAATCATATTTAGCAGCTTCTGAATAACATGAAGAAATAGAAACATTAGTCAAAGTAATATGAAGAGATGTGTGGAATTTATACCGATTAGGTGGTCGGATGATTCTGGAAGAGCAGCAAACAGTAGTGTTTGAGGGTTGATTGTCCGTGGATGAAACAGTTTGAACAAGCTCAGGAGGCTGCAAAGTTGGACGTTGTCGTGTATAAACGAATCCAGGCTTAAATCTCTCAATAATAGTATTTGCCTCATCAAAACTAGGAAGAACAAGTGACTCTGGTGAAGACTCAACATGTGCAAAAAAGAAAAATTGATTTTCAAAGAAAATAACATGACGAGAAATACGAAATCTATTAGAACATGGATTGTAGCAAACATAACCTTTGTGTTAAGCACTATAGCCCATAAAAGCACATTTAACAGATTGAGCAGAAAGCTTATGACACTCATGAGGTGGCAAATGAACAAAAGAAACACAACCAAAAGTATGCATGTTAAAGTAGTTGCGATGCTTATGATAAAGACGATAATAGGGAGATTCAAAGTTCAAGACGCTAGAAGGCAAGCGATTAATTAGGTAAACTACTGTACTTAAGGCTTCAACCCAAAATTTAGATGGAACAAAATATTCAAGTAATAAAGTTCGAACAACATCTAATAAATGATGGTTCTTACATTAAGCAACTCCATTTTGCTGAGGTGTATAAGGACAGGAGCATTGGGAAACAATTCCCTTTTACTGAAGAAAATCATGAAATTCATAGGACATATATTCCCCACCAGAATCTGATCTGAGCACTTTAATATTTGAAGAAAATTGAGTCTCAATATAGGCTACAAATGTTTTGAATACAGAAAATACCTCAGATTTAGAACAAAGAAAATAAATCCAAGTATACTCATTGTAATCATCAATGAATGTGACAAAGTACTTATAATTGGCATGAGATATAATAGGAGTAATGCCCCACACGTCACTATGAATTAGATCAAAATAATTTTCTGCACGACTACCATGAGAAAGGAAAGAAAGAGACTTGCTTTTAACTAATTTACAAGTAGAGCAATCAAAAGAAATTTGAGAGGAGAACTGATCTTTATTGCCCAATAAACCTGAATTTATTAAATGAGATAGGACAACAGAATTAGGATGGCCTAAACGTTTGTGCCATACTTCTCTCGTTTGGTTTACAATAATACTAGCCAAAGAAACAAAATTAGAAAAGTGCAAAGGAAACAAGCGTCCAACTTTAGGCCCCTTTGCTAGTATCTTCCCACACCTGATCCTGCACAATACAACCATCATGGGAAAATCGAACATCACAGTTATTATCAACCAATTGTCCTACTGAAATAAGATTGGTAGAAAGCTGAGGAGATACAAGATCATCTTTAATTGAAGAATTAATGTTCCCAATAGTATGAATAGGTAACTTACTACCATTAGCAATCTGAATGTTTCCATAATATTTTTGAACATTGCCAAGAGAAAGATGGTAAAGTGCGTTTACCTTGAAGCCCTAAGGCTGATAAAGCTGCAATAATCATCTGCTAAACCATTTCCGGAGTAAGAGCTGATTTATCAGTAGTTGTTGAACCATCAATAGCCTGATTAGCAACAGTGACTTGACTAGTTTGACGATTTTAGGGATGAGTAGGACATTCTTTGATAATATGCCCAAGCTTCTTACAATAGTTGCAAAATTTCTTTGCACAGTTAACAGTAATATGTCCGTATTCCTTGCAGCTAAAACATTGAACTTGTCGCATGTCTCTCCCCTTGCTTCTCCCATGAGCTGCAGCATAAGCAATTGCATTATCATGAAATTTATTTTATTGGAGAATAGTTTGTGTTGCAAGACGTTGTTCTTCACGAAGTAATTCTTTAAAGCACACATCCAAAGAAGGAGAAGGATCACGATTCATCAGATTGGAGCGGGCTGCCGCATATTCAGGACGTATTTTCATCAAAACCTGATCTCGCTTACTTTGTTCATGCACTTTTTGAACATCCGCCAGAGATTCAATTGGTACTTGGACATAAATCATCTCAACATATTCTGCCCATAAGTTCTGAAATCCGGAGAAATAATCTTGAATGGAGAGATCACCCTAAGAGTACCTAGCAATCTCATACTCTAAATGAAAACGTTTGGCTGTATTGTCTTGATTATAAATTTTTTTTTAAATACTCCCACATGTCTTTAGCTGTCTTATATGGCTTCAGATTGGGAACGAGTGACTGATCAACTGATCCCACAATCCACGTCATGACTCTAGCATCTTTGATTTGCCACTTAGCCAATTTAGGAGAATCAGTAGGAGCTGGATCACTACCATCGATGTGACCTAAGAGTTCCTTTCCCATGACAAATAATCGAAACTGAAATTCCCAGGTAAAATAATTCTTACCTGTGAAACGCAAACCAAAATTTTCCATGCTGCTAGTTGACATTTTACCCGCTACTCACCAAATGTAACAAGAAGTAAGCAAATCAACTAACCTAAGAGTTCATAAAGAAATACCAGAAATAACACTCAACAAGAATACCAGAAATGTACCCAAATCCAAGATCTTAGACTCACAAAAAGATTTTCCAAAATTTTGAATTATTGTTCTGATACCATGTTAATTGGATTCCTCCCTCTCATTGTGAGAGTTCCTCTCGTTATATAGAAACTGTAGATATTTACAAAGCTGATTTCCAACTATTACATCAACCGAATCTAGGCTAATTTCTAGTAATTAGATATTATCTAAACAAGGAAATTACAAATACATCTAATTACAATATATATACAGCTATGATACATAATTTATGCCTTGATATATGCTGTCAAGCTATACATATGGCCAATCTCATTGACTAACTGCAAACATCGCCATTGAATTTCTGTTTTATAATTTTTGTAGGGATCATTTGAACAAAATGCTTGGAGTGTGTGATTATTCTAATTACATAAAAATAATGTTTTCTTATATATCAATGATGGGGCTACGCATATGCCAAGTTATTTGACTAAACGATGCACGAAAATAAATAAGTAAATAAAATAAAATGAATTTTGTACGAGTAATTCAGAAATTTGAAACTGAGCAGATGATGATCGCTTGTAGAATGCCTTTGTGTATATTTATCTTGTATATAGCAATTGCAAAGTGCAAACCAAGGCACAAACAATATGTCAAATCAACAAGGCAACAACGACAACGGCAATGCTCTCGACGCCAGCTGCTCAATGCATTCAAAAAAGCATTTGCATATCGCCGCCGTCAAAGACTAGAACGCGAAGCACTCCTCGCTAAGATGTTTCAAGAACTTCCCATTCATGATCAAGAGAAGCTGACAAAAGAAATCAGAGAAGAAGAAGTTATTACTGGAAGCATTAATATTTCAATCAAGAAACTTCCTAGCGAGGCCGAGAAAGATTACAGGCTTAGATGTTTCGTCGAGCTGCTTGAGAAAATTCCTTCGAAACACAGGAAATATTTCAAGAGGAAACTGTGTCAAAAGTACTATTGATTTTACATGTACTACCCCCTCTTACTGTACTGCTGTCAGAACAACTTGCAGAACATTTGCAAGCAAAATAAGATGATGATGATGAAGAGTCGACATCAGCTCCGAAGATGGAGCTGTTCAAGGTGAAAACCCTAGATATATGGGGAGGTGTTGCACAAAATATCGACGGCGATGGATCGAACAAAACTGTCAATAGTGGCAGTGTTTGAGTTTCAATTTTACATGCATGCCTTGTGATGTGACCTGCTTTGTTGATTGCGCAAGTTGTGTGTGTGTATGGACTCGATCATTGGACTGAATAAAGAGAATAAAATAAAATAAAATAAACTCATGGTCAAATGTGTTTCGGTGAGAGGAATTTGAACACATACTTCCATTGCTAGAAGCCAAACAACTTAGTTTAATTGTACCTTAAATGAAATAGATGATAATTGAAATTTTCTTTTTCTTATGAGTCCCATGTAAACGCTTATCAAAACAACGTAAATTGAAAACAAAGAAAAAAATTTAGACAAATTAACATATGATTAATTTACTTATTAAGAACCTAACGTATGATTGTGTAACATATACATTTTTTTAAATTATGTATGTTAATAATTAAAACAATCATACATAATTAAAACAAAAGGGGATATATTTGATATTTTGTGTGTGTTTAAGGAGATGAAAACTGAGAAAACACAGAAGAGCAAACCGAGAGAGAGGGAGAGAGACTGACCCGACACGACCCGACCTGACCCGGAATCTAAATTTTTCCGACCACCCCACCGGACAAACTTGTATCACATCGAAACTCACGAGCCAGCAAACGTTCCCCTGCCATCCTCACCAGCCATAAAAATCGAGAACGCTGCCGATCGGGAGCACGAAGCTCGCGCACAAACCCGTCATGATTTGGCTGTGTTTTCACAGGATTTTGGCGACACCACCACTTAGGTTTTGTTTTCCACCTGCCCTCTATCATTTCTGACCATCCACAGCCACTAGGGAAATCGTTTTGCCGTTGGAAGATTTACGACTTTAAGAGCTCGATGCAGCTCCGTTGCTGCGCGTGGGAGGTCACCGCCGGCACCATTGAACTCAACTCGATGAGAAGTGTCTAGTCCGAGATTCCCCATTGCCGTTGGGTGAATTTCGGTCAACGTTGACTGTAGGGATATTTTGGTAATTTCGCACATAGAGGGTAATTTCATAATTTCTAACTTTGAAGATGTTTTTGCTATCTGAATTGAGGATGAATTGATAATTTTATGATGCTGAGAATAAATTAGTAAATTATGAATTTAGAATCTTTTAGAAAATTACAGATACGAGGTTAGTACGGTAAGCTGAGAGATTTGAGAGTTGAGATATATGGACGAATGTTTATTTTAAGTTTTATTTTTGTAACGTTAGTTCGAATTATAAATATGGAAAGTAATTATATTGTTTCTTTAACATAGGTGGATCTGCGGGCGAAAATCTACCTGCGGACTTGGGCGATAGCCGAGTTTGACCTTTATCACTGTGAGTGGAATATATTAAACCTATTTGTGTACGTTTTGTTTTTATATAGTAAAGCTTGTTCGTGAAATCAGTATTTTAATTATTTTCATTTAATGGTTCTCTGAGATAAATGTTTTATACGTATGAATATTTTGTTAAGCTATATATATTCATTTATGTTCCGTATCGACTTTGAATTTGTAAAAGAGATGATTGATTTCGAGCATGATTTAAAGTGTTTATATATGGATTTCGAACATGATTTAAAGTGTATTTATCCTAACTTCGAGCATGATTTTAATTTTATATATGTGTATATAAGTTATGAAAATCATGAAGCAAATACACATTCCCTTCAGATAATATAAGATGAGATAAGATGAGATAGTAGGCCTTTGGGGCCCGTCTGAGCACACATAAAAGCTTTGGGCCGTGTGTTTAGGCCCTTTCACCCTTTGGGGGCATATGCATGCAGACAGATATTGAGATATGATGAGATTTAAAACCAGGTGGTTCGGACACGATATCGCCAGATAGCGCATCATTGCACGTCCATTGAGATCCGGATATGAATTATGATGATAAGCATGAGATGGCATGTCCCTGTCTATCCGTGTAGCTCGGGCATGATGGTACCCAAATAGTACATCATTACAGTCTGTTGAAATCCGGATATGATGAGATTATTCCTCTGGGTATTTGTTTAAAGATAATTGTATTATTTAGTATTTGGTATTTCAATATGAAATCTTTTTCTTGATTTCGTGGTAGTATCAATTATATTTATATACAGTATATGATCGATAAGCAATAAGTTATTTACATTAACATAATTAATTGAGAAAAATTAATTATACAAGCGATACATTTGTTTTTGTAAGTATTTTATGTTTTAAAAACTATTATCCACTCACTGAGCTCAATGAGTTTTATACTCACTCTATTTTATTATATTTCCCCTCCCCAAGAGATTTCAAGTACAACCGTTGACCCAGCAGCTGTACATATTTAGAGTCGTTTTTTGCCACGTGAGAGTGTCTGAGGATATAGATAATTTTTTTTTGTTAGTGTATATAATCATCCCATTTTGAAATTATATTAGGGATGTGACATAAAAATTAGGAAACGTGTATATAGTTTGACCTGACTTATGGTATAATATCCTTTTGATACCCTGAAATTGTTTTGAGTGTATTATTAGATATTTTACTGAATGAGACTGGTTGAAATAGTTTAATGCATAATAAACTATTTTAGGAGTGCTTGTGTTATAATTGCAGATTTGAGAATGTTATATGCTTAAGATTGATTGTCTTTATCTTTGTTGATTTGAAAAACAATTGTTTAATCAATCATTTTCAAGTTATGCTAATTGCACCATTTTCTTTTTAAATTCTACCACTTGTGACTTGTTTAAATTGAGCCTTCCAGAGTAGAGTATATTGAGTCAACAAGGGTGATTACTATTTTCTCTATATTATTCTTTTATTCTTTAAAAGTTCTTGACACCAATTTTAAATAAATAAATAAGAAAATTAATGATTACTATTTCTAAAATAACCCTAAAATATGATAATTCTATTAAAATAAACCAAATTTAATAGCCACACCATTGTATTCTATATTTATAAATCAAGTTTTTGTTGATTAACTTTAGGGCTATGTTTGAATGGTTGGATTAAATATGGAGGTAGACTAATTTTGGGATTAAATATTTATCTCGTGTTTAGCAAGCTTTGTTGGATTGGACTAAGGGGGATTAAATTTGAATTTAATACTAAAATCATGGGATTGCTATTCCTAATTTATATTTAGTTGGGACAAAATTAATGGAAAAAAAATTTCATTTATGAGAATTTCATGTACATCAAACTTCTTTATTTATACCTAATATTAATTAATTAATTAATTTTTATTTATGATTTACTTAAAATTTATTTCTTAGTTACTATCTATGATCTAATTAAATTGATACATTACTTCTACTAACTCTTGAGATTTAATTTTCATTACTTATATATTTAATAATTTATCAATAAAAATTAACTATTTAATAATTTAATGCATTATCGATTGAATAAAATTTAATAATCACTAATATAATATTAAAAATAATCATGAAAATTAATAATACCATTAATTAATTGATTTTATATAATATTTTTTAAATATTTGATAAAAATTAGTTAAATATTTAAATTATTTTATTTTTATTATTTATTTATTATATTATGACTACCAATAACTTATTTACAATATATTTAATTTTCTTATTAATTACTTTTTAAATTTATTTTAATTATTATTCTAAAATTTTATGAATAATTAATATTTATACTTAAATATCAGTTTATTTAAATATAATTTAATATAGTCTAATCCGATACTGTACCAAACAAAATATAGTATAATATAATCTAACTTGATTCAATTCAATCTAAGTCAGTCTAATCATGCGTGACAAACGTACCCTATTATGATTAATTTTATTTTAAATGCTTGGATCAGTCCCTTTCTTTGACATTTCATCGCATGTATTCTAGGATTACATAAATTGCAAAAATGTAATCCAAAAACAATTGTGTCAATTTTTTTTTTTTTTGGTCCAAGAAGATCCCATTGTAGATAAGTTATGTCATTAAGTTTTAGGAATCGTCACTAATGTGTGATATGCCCAATCTCATTGCTGATGCAAACATGAAACATAGCCAGCGAATTTCTGTTTTATATTACTGTAGGGATTGTTTGAAGAAATGCTTGGAGTCTGTAATTAATCTAATTAGCTAATTACAAAAGAAATATAATTTGACGCTTTCTTATATCTTCAGTGTTAGAGATAGGGATATGCCAAGTCATTTGGTCAAACAATACGAAAAAATAATTTGCTGGAGTGATTCAGAAATTTGAAGCTTGAAACTGATCATTCGATGATCAGTTGTAGAATGCTTGACCAGATAGAAAATTCTCGATAATCAAGTAAAGAAATAAGAGTTGTAAATTCTTCACTTCGTTGAGAAAATTCTTCATTTGGGGGAAAAAAGAAAAATAGAGTTTGTGTTTTCTTTTCTTGTCTGCTTCCTCAGTTCCATGGGTTCTCTTTATTTTCTTTTTGCCATTTTCTCTTTCTTTTCTTACAGTAATTTATTCGTGCATAATCTAATTATCATTTTCATGCTCTTTTACATAAATTTGCAATAAGCAAAAAGTTGATATTATTTTTCAAATTTCGGATTTTATTTTGAGAGAATGACACATTGGTCTTTCTTAAAAGTTATTTTTATCACTTAGGTCTCTACTAAATTTTTATTACTCCATTTCATCCAGGTGTTTAAAAGTACAGCCACAAAGGAAAATAAAAGATTTTTAAGAGTAAATATGACACATTAACAAATTGATCCAGTGATTTTAATTTGTATATGTCTTGAAAAAGTAAATTACATGTGAATATATCACATTTATCCTCAACGATGTGTCTTTTTTTTTTTCTTTCTTTCTTTCTTTTTCTCCCTCTTTTTCTTACTTTTCCACAGCATCTCAAATATTAATTCTAATTCCTTATTTCCTTTATTGAAAAAACATGTAGGTAATGGGTGGAAAAGCTCAAATTAAATTTTTTAACACCCAACCGCCTTCAGGATTTGAAAATATGTACTTAGGGTTTTTTTTTTTTGTCTGAAATCTTAATTTGGCTTAATTTAAGATGTTTTAATATTTTAGTTTGTTTGCTTTTGCATCTGAAGTATTCTTGTAAGACATTTTCATCTGAATAGAAAAAATAAAATTTTTTGACTTTTATCTGAATGATAAAATGTCTGAATAGAAAATTATTATTTTTTTTCACAAATAACCTTATTAAATGTATTTATTTTCTACGTAGTTATTAGATGTTATATTAAAATTTTACTTGATCTTAAATTGTATTTGGTATTAAATATTTCACACACATTAAATTTGAATTTTAAACAAATTCTTTTATTATTAAATAACAATTTTTTATGTATAAATATTATGTTAAATTATACAAGAATAATGTTATCAAAATTATTTTTCAAAAATTATATATCAAATGCTTACCTTATAAATATTTTTAACATATAAAAACTATTATACTAGAAAACATTATAAATATATACTTATTTAAACTTAAAAAATATATAATATTTTCAAGGTCATAAGTATAAAAATATTAGAATTAAGATGTTTTAAGCTTATAAAAACAAACAACTTACCACTTATATTTAGACATCAAAAAATAAAAAATAAACATATTTTTTAAACATATGTATTCAGACCCATTCAGATTTCAGATAAAAAAAAAATAAACATTACCTTAATTTTAATTCTAACTCCTTCTACTTGTTGGGTACACACATAAATCATATTAAGAAGAGACCTAGGAAGATTACAGGATAGAATGTTTCTTCAAGTTGCTTGGGAAAATTCCTTCAAGGGGAAATTGTGTCGGAAGTATTTTGGTTTATCACAAAAAAGCAGGCTAAGCAGCTTCAGTTCCTGTACTGAAGGTTAAACCTATATATACGGTCGGTCGCATTCGAAAAGCAAAGAGAAGATGATGGTGATGTTGAAGGTTAAACTTATAAATGTTTCCTTTAATTTTTAGGACAATGATATTTGCACAGAAGTATTACGTACTATAATTTTTATAACCGGTTAGTGTGGGTTTAACTTGGGCTAAACTAAACCAACCAGAACCATCAAATATTAATAATTTTTTCTGTTATTAAAGGCTTAGTTGAACAATTTTTAAACAACTTTATTTAATTTACTAATTAAATTCAAATCTTGACAGAGGTAAAAAAATAAAAATTAAATTTAAACTTTATGCATTCCTCATGCCTCATTTTTTAAGATTAAAAAAAAAAAACTGGACCAGCCCATGTCTTACCCGCTGGCCGGGCCTTGGATAATTGGGCCCAATTCACCGAATAATCCAAGCTGTTAAATCCTAGTATTTAAAGGAGGCATAACAAAAACAGTACGAATACGATTAGATTGAATTAAGTCAAAACTAGTGTGGTGGTGCAGGATGTCCGGCAGGTGGAGAGCAACAGCAGAGAGTGAAATTGATGGAGGCTTTGAATATTTGACTCTGCCAGTGGCGAGCCTAACCAGCTATGTTTTTTTGTTGTTGAATGTTTAGCTGTTTGGTGTTTACTACGCAGACCATTATTACCACCAGACGTCACTCAAATATTATTCCTTGCACGAGGCGGTTGCCCATTTGACCATCCTGTCGGCAGCATTGTAAAAAAAATTAAAAATTATAATGAAAAATCATCTTAGATTTAACTATTAATGTAATGGTGCGATTACTATCTCCATTAAAAAATTATTAAAAAATTATTAACAGTATTTATTTTATAAAATAAATACGTGAATCAAAATTAAAATTATGGGATCTACTAAAAAAATTTTAGTATAAGGGAAGAAATATTAGTTTCTAAAGTAAGCTTGAGAATTAATCTCTCGTTTCATAAGATTTTCATTTTATCCCTAATAAATTTTTATAATTCTCAAAATATCCTTAATTAAGTTTTGTATTTGTAAATTTTTATATTTTATTTATAAATAAGTCTTTAAATGATGATGATAATGATGATAAGAATGATGCAATGAAAATAATAATAATTATTATTATTATCAAAAATTTATTATTATTGTTATTTTAATTATTATTATTATTGTCACTAATTTCATTATAATTATTAAAATTTATTTAATTTTATTATTTTTATAATTATTATTATCATTAATGTATTATTATTATTATCACCACTACTATTACTACTATTACTGTCATTAATGTCAATATTATTAAAATTTATTAATTATTATTATTATTAATTATTTTTATTATCATTTTAATAATTATTATTATCATTATCAAAATCTAATTATTATTATTATTGATAAAGTATTATAATCCATTAATATATTAACGTTTATAATAATTATGATAATAATTAATTGAAGATTTTTTAGTAATTTGTAACAATTCAATTCTTGAAGCTTTTTTAGTAATTTGTAATAATCCAATTCATTCCGTTTTTTACTATAAAACGAAGTAAACATATAAATGATAATACAGCTCATTTACGATTCCGATTCCTACCACTCAAGTAAACAACTTATTCTGATTTTAATTCTTCATTGCAATTTCAGCTCGTTCCGATTACAATCGATTATGATTTTTATTTAGTAAACGCACCATAAGAGTAAATATATATGTATTAAGACATAAAAAACAGTTATGATTTTTTTCTTCCCTAGTTTACCTAAGTGGTTAATTGTAAAATCTTTAAAGCTAAATTACATTAATGGTTCAATTTGTATGAGTCATTTGTTTCGTTTTCAATTAAGGAGAAATCTTAGCAAATCTTTAGAATAGACTGTATCAAATATTTGCTAAAAGCTATACGACAAAACTCAAATAAAATTCCAGCCACAAAAGTTGGCAAATTGATCGATAATCATGCACTATGATGTACAAGAGAATCAAGCTAATTAATCTTTTATCAAACTTTTAATTGATTTAACATATAACCTAACCGCTTTTCTTCACATTTTCGTTTTCCTTTAGAAACAATCGAGAAAAAGGAAAAGAAAAAGCTCTGATTAAAGATTCCTGAATAACAAGTGGTTGTTGTAATTGATTTAACCTGTATAACCTTGGAGCTCCTTAGGGCACATGGAAGGACAAGGGGAAAAAGTTCAGCAATAATTAAATAACTTTTTAATTTTCTGAATTTCACACGGGGAAAAAATTAAAAAACAAATCACTAATTACTGGACTTATACCCAAATGACGAATTAGTGCCATCAACAGTTTCAGATTATTTTCTCTTTCTATAAAATACGGAACGGGAGTAAATTTCTACTCCAACTGCATTAGATCTGTGAATTAAACTTAAACTACAAATGTGTGTACCCAAATAGGAAACTTTTTATAATTGCAATATATCGCAAATGGTAGCAATTCAAAAAGATATAGGACCACAATCTTGTGGTAAAACAGAGATATATAGGACAATGATGCTAGACAATTTCACTGTGCGGCCTATGCAACAGCACTGTACATTTTCCATAATATTGTGCTCCAGACGTTGTCCAATAAAGTATTATTATTGCACATGAGGAGGGGGGTGAATTGGGTTATGACTACTCGTGTGTGACAGTAAACACTAGACAGATAGGACTACTGTGAACGGTGACAGGCAAATAATTTAACGCAATGATCTGTGCGTATAAATAGAAGGCAAATGTGAGTCTTTCATTTTAGGGTTTCAAAGAGTCGAGAGCATATATGGGTGAAGAGGCAGCAATGGGAGAGTTCAAGCACTTGGTGATTGTTAAGTTCAAGGAAGGTGTGGTTGTGGAGGATATTCTCAAAGGGATGGAGAAGCTAGTTTCAGAGATTGATGCTGTCAAATCTTTTGAATGGTGAGTCCTTGTTTAGTGCTTAAATTATAATATAAGCTTTCTTTTATCTTGGAGTCATGCACTAACTATGTAATATTTTAGTAACCATAAGATCTTTTTTTTTTTTTTTTTGGATAAATCATAAGATATTTTTAGTGTTCAGAAGAGGTTATATGTTTGGAGATAGCACAAGAGGTCATCGAGTTGAATCCTGCTCACGTATGAGATCAAGAGAGATTTGGGTTTTTTTATTTTTGATAAAAAAATCCATACCCTTAATCTCTTTTTTTTTTTTTGTGGTTATTTGACAGGGGACAGGATGTGGAAGGGCAGGAGATGCTTAGGCAAGGCTTCACACATGTATTCTTGATGACATTCAACAAGAAGGAAGACTACACAACCTTTGCAAGCCATCCCAGCCATGCCGAATTCTCGACTACATTTTCAGCGGCTATTGAGAAGATTGTCGTGCTTGATTTCCCTACTGTGCTTGGCAAAGCACCAGCAGCATGACCCTACAAAATTTTAGGGGATAATAATTAACTTAAATTAGTATTAATCTGCTGTATGCGTGTGTATGTTTGATTTGCTTATCTCCAGCTATGAGTTAATATTACTATTTTCCAGAATTATTAACTATTTGGTTTGTCACTACACCTTTGTTATAAGTTCTTTAATTTTGCAATTTCAACCACCTGTATTATGGACACGTTATGCATGTAGCTTGATTGTGGAATTTGGCAAATGCTAGAAATCACTTTTGCTCAGCACTAAGGTGAATCTTTTTTCTTTTTCCTTTTCTTTTTCATTTTTTTCCTCCTCCTTCAATTGCCTTGAAAAGGACTTTTTGACTTTGTTTCTTCACCTTATCTATTGTAATGTATATGATAGCAACTCTGTCTGCCACAAATCAATCATTCACACTCCAATCAGACACCAAGAGATTTAAATTCAAGGTACAAAATACAATTAAGCATTTTTGCTTTATGTTTGCTCAAGTAACAGTTTCGAAAATTCAAAAACAGACAAAATGATAGGTTTCATGTGAAGTGATGAGTTTTCAGCAATCTCATAGGGAACAGGCAGAATCTAATACCAAAAGGATGTGGAAAAAGCAAAGATTCTAATGTGAAAGGGAACTTGCAAAAGATAAAATAAAATAAAATTCCTTTCTTGAACATCCCAACTTATCACCAATAATAAAAAGATGAGGATGAATGAGAATATGAAAGTAGCCAATTCAAAAAAAAGGAGCCAAGGCAGATAGTAACATTAATGCATTATTAGCAGATAAAAAGTAGATTCCCTTATATTTTCAATCTTTTCAGTATAAACGATCAATATCTTCTTATTCATTGTTTGAGATCGAAAACCATCAAAGAATCAAAAATATGCAGAACACTTTTCATCCTCTCCTCCTCATATTCAATTTCCTAACAATCACCATCTCTATAGCACAATCAGTTCCCACAAGCTTTTGTGGGAAAAATCAAAATAGGGAACCTTTCTTACACCAAAACACAACTAAAACACTAACCATCTCTCACTACAAGAGGGTGTACAGAAGATTTTTGAGTGATGATGATGCTGAATCTAAAGAAAAAGTTGGGTTAGGGACAAGAATTTCACTTGACAAAATTCCTGACCATGTGCCAGATGTTTGTAAAGAGTGTGAGAAGCCTAATGGCAATTGTGGTGTTGGCTTGAAGTGCATTTGCCATCCAAAAGAATGTAGTAAGTATATATATGATCTTGTTAATTGTTATTTCCATCAAGTTTGTAAATTGTGGTTTTGATGTTACATATAATTTGTTCGCGTTCTGTTTCTTAATTTGCAGAAGATAAGGTCATTTCTAATTTGAGTGGAACCTTGAATCCCGCTGGTAATAGTCTCTTTCCACTGCTTTCTTTCACAGTGTTAATGATCTTTTGGAACCATTGTTAACGCAAGCAGAGATGGGATGATGTTAATTAAGACTTATAATTAAGCTTAAGCAGTTGATTAATTTATGTACACACGTATACATTTATGTTCACGTAATCATGTCTAGAAAGCTCGGACAATCAATGAAATAGATCAAGTTGTGTTTGGATCGATGTAAAGTTTTGTTTAATTTTGTGGTGTTGTTAGTGCTCCCACCCCCTCTAAGTCTAATTTTTTTTTTTATTTTTAATAGAAAAGTACTTTTAATTAAATTTCAACCATAAAATTTATGTTTGTTTCTAGGCTTTTAATAAATAAAAAATACTTAAATTAAGACTAAATAGTTTTAAGTAAATTAATTTACTCCGCACCATTTCACAAGATTGAGTCCGTTACACAGTATTATGACTTAAAAATTATACTTAGTTTATAAAATAAAATTGATAATATTTGATAAATATAACTAAATAGGAACGGCATAATTAATCAGCCATGGCTAATATAATAATGGGAATTGCCGGTAAAATGAAAAATAAAAAATTATGGTAATACAATTCACAATTTGTGAAAACAAAATATAAAATATAACCAAAAAAAAAAAAACAAAGCTGAAGAGGTATGGTCCTTGGAGCAATATCCCCAAGGAAAATTCATAATTGCAGCATATTGTGTAAAACAAGACATTTTCAGTATGTAGACAAATAATTGTAAGCATATAGAGAAGAGTGTTGAATTGAAAGGCTCCATTGCGATAATAATTAATTCAATTAAAAAGCTGAGCACAGCTCGCAGTTCACCTTTGTATCGTTATTTTATGACTTTACATGTATATTATTTGTCTCCTTTTTCTTCAGCTGCCTAACAATTTGTGGATCAAAAAATGTTTACCTTGAAATTTTTGTTTTTCAAAGGTTGTGACTACGGTATTTTTGGGCTCCATGTCCTCTAATTTAGGCACCATCAAGCGATCATTTTTTTTTTTGTTTATTTTTTATTATTAACTAGCAATACTCAGAATGTGAGGTATTATAGTCTGACTTGTTCACGTGTATATTATTATTTCCATACATTTTTTAAAGAAGAAAGAATCAAATTTATACACCAATAACTCATTATTTATTGATTATTAATCCAATCACGCCCTTCGGGGCATTAGTGTTTTTCTTATTTTTTTGGGTTCAATGCCCTCTAATTTAGGCATTATCAAGCAATTATATTTTATTAATTTTTGTTGATTTTGTTATTTTTTTGGGTTCAGTGCCCTCTAATTTAGGCATTATCAAGCAATCATATTTTATTAATTTTTGTCAATTTTTTTTTATTAACTAACGATATTTAGAATGTGAGGTATCATAATCAGACCTATACCGTGTTTCAATCATTACTATTTTTATACATTTTTTTCTTTAACAAAAAAAAAAAAAAATAGAACTCAGATGACCAACAACTTATTATTTACCAGTTACTAACTTGATAACACCCTTGGAGACATTACTATTTCTATACATATACTATAAGATTTATGCGTGTGTGTGTGTATATATATATATATATATAACAAAATTTTAAAAGTTCAAAAAGTGGGATAGGCATAGTCCAAAATCACTTTTTTTATACTCTTGATTCAAATTCGAACACACATTAGGATTGGGGTCGAAAATTAAAAAAAAAAATTAAATCTTTTTTTATTATGGCGAGTGAAGATAAAAAGTTTATTTAAAAAATTGTGAATGGGATGTTCTTTGACAATAGGTGTGAAGTGATTTAGCAGCATCCGATAACGGAAGTCAGAACTTGGAATAGACATTTACACAAGTGGCAAGCCCACTTTCATATTTATAGGCTTTTGGTCTTGAATCCTGGCCCAAATTCTGTGGGAAGGCTTCGCTTTCAGAAAAAGTCCAGTGTTCTTTCATGTCGAAAACTAGAAATTATTCAGAGGAAGACTTGCTGGCTTTTGCCCCATTGTTTTTATCACTTTTTTTTTAACAATTTTTATAATAATTCTGTTATCTCTTGCTGTAAAATTTTAACCAAAAAATAAATTGATTTTTTTTGTGACTGGAACGAATTTTTCAATCAAAGTTTTCATATCGGACAGATAACAAAGTATTATAAAAACTATAGAAAAAAAAAAAGTGCTAAAACTTGAAAATTGCTGAGCTTCAAATTATTACATAGTTTAATTGTTAAATAATTAATAATTACTTATTTAACTACTTTATTAGTACTGAAAATGCACAAGCTTACCAATGGAGATATTTCTTGTCAAAAGGTGTGGTTATGGAAAGTTATGTACACATTGTGAGATATAAATATCACACAAAATGGCCTAAAAACAATGAATGATGTTTTAAGTCAAACACTATGTTATATTTTATTTTATATTGGTATTGGGCATGAATATATGATTTTTGTCAACTTTTTAAGGTTGGTAAGCTTCCACTATGGAGTTAAAAATTGGAGTTGGATGGTGCAAGAGACGTACCAATTTGATATGAAGGGGAGCAAGAAAATCAATTGTTAGTTCAAGATCAATTTTGATGACCAAGAAATTTTCATAAAGGTTGAGATAACAAAGAGGAACAAGCATTGAAAATCAAAGTTGAAAAGACTAGTCAAAGGATTATCACTACAATCACAAGATTAATGAACCATACTCTTAACTCTAAAGTGCAAAGTAATTCAAAAGTGAGTTAATAAATCACGGTAAAATTAAAATATATAATCAATTGGGAAGATGAAGGACATAGCGTAGAGAGAATGCATGTTTTAATTACTAAACAAAATCCACTAATTATATCTTCTTAGCTTTGAATACTTCCTTTCATTTTTGTTTTTATTTGTCAAATTTTTATTTACTTTTCAAGTTATTGTCTCATTGTCTTACATGGTCTCTTATGGCGGTGGCAAGAGGGGTTATTGGTTAGGGACTTATTTGTTACTAAAGGAAATTTACATCATTTATTGAGAAATTATTAGAACCAAGGGATACATATATTTTCTCCCCACAATATTAAATTAAGTTCGACAATACTGCAGGCATACCCAAAAGGAAATTAGGCGTCACAAGATAAGAAGCAACAGAAATTATTGGTTACTTTGAAGGAAGGGAGGATAAGTGGTCCTAAATTGAAAATTAAAGATGGTTGACCCTTGATCTGAAGTCAATGACGTCTCCCACTCAGGACGCAAGGCAGAATAACCCATAAGGCAATTTAGAAGAAAGAATGCTGAGCTGCCCAAATAGCCCAAATGGGAGATTACCCACCGTTGTTGGCTTTGGTGTGAAAATAACATCATTTGCCCACCAAAGATTCAATGGGTGTACAATTCTTGCTTTCCTAATTCTTATTGGAAAAAAAAAAGTTACCCATCAATCAATTGTAAGAGCAAATGAATTGACAGATCGAAAAGTCGTGAATATGATGAGTCCCTAAGCAAGAATCAAGAGTCAATAACAGAAATTTGTACCCTACCACTTATTGGGGTTGGTTACCCAAAACTTTATATTATTCCTCTTCAGGTAGTTAAACAAAGAAAATTAATTTTAGAATTCTACACAGCTCATGATGATGCATTGCAATTAAATTTATCTTCTTTAATGTTGATAAGCACCATATTTATGGGCTTGTGTAGAAATTAAACATGCTTTAAATTTGGGATACTTGATGGAGACATGGTACAGAAATAAGCCTAAAATATAAATCTGCTCTACAAATGATCAGCTGATAAAAAAAAAAAAAAAGGTTTAATGGAACTTAATACAAAATGGGAAGAATTTAATAAATGCGGCAGCAATTGCTGGTCACCCAACATCCACCCAACCACTCACTCACACATCTTGCAAGCATGCCAATCCATTTTATAATTGTGAATACTTGCATTAAAAAGTTAATTTCTGATGGTTTTATTAGAGTCAAGCAATCAATGATGTGCTTCTTCAGGAGATAAAACTTATACCGCCTTACCTTTCATGGTGCTTTCCAGGGCCACTTGTGGCTAAAACTTTGTTTGCAAACTCTCAGTTTTGTACTAACATTCAACATTCAAGTTTCCTTTCGTTGGGGGCCAATTTTTGAATGGCAAAAGCAGGGGACCATGGACATATACAATGGAGGGTCCGAAGACACAAGATGCAACGTTTGTGTCATTGGAGGTGTCGATTGAGTCGAGCCAATCATTCAATAATTCAAGCATTGGTTGAATAATGAAATGAACTAATCTAATGAATTAACCTTGGCCCTGGTCTAAGCTTTCAAGCTAGCCTTACTGTGCTCTGATTTTTTTTTTTTTTTTTTATGGCCAAGCTTGAGCATATTATGCAGAATTGCTTAGTTGAACAAAAAGTACCAAATCATATATGACATATTAATGGAGAAAAAAAAAATTCATTAACCTTGCAAAACGCACAATAAAATAACAAAATAGGAAATTATATGGTCAAATTTAATGATCATTATCAGGAGATTCTCAACTTTATTTCCTTTGTGACCGAAAAGCAATCTTGATTGATAGCTTTCAATATCTTCAAGCCCCTTTTAGCAAATCTTCATTGATACACTTCAAAAATCATCAAAAGCTTATTTGGGTATCTTTTTCTTTTGCCTTTTTTTATAATATGGGATTGTGAACCTCAATAACAAACACTATTTACAATTTTACTAGCCCTCAAGATCAAACAACTTTGGTGGATGGAAAGAATGAGAAAAAAAAAACCCCATCAAATGTTATATCTTAAATTCACATTTCTGCATCCTAAAAACTAAAACTTTCACTCCCAAGTGATTTTCCTATTCTCATATGATCATCAAAAGAATTAAATTTTATCCATTCCTTCCAAGAAGAAAGGAAAGTATATGCCTAAAAAAAGACAGAGAAAAAAAGAAAGAAAAAGAAGAACAAAAGTAAGAACAAACAAGAACAAGTCAGTTTCTTAAAGAGTTCTTACAGGCATAGATCAACAAAGAGAATTCAACACTCTCTTGCTCTTTCTGCATCAACTTCTCCTCCAGCCATAGCCTGCTATCCAAGCCACTTCTTGTTCTGAACATGAAGACGGCGTATCCAGAAGCAGGATTAAAGAACCAATCATGCACATCCCACATCAGATCAACAAGCAATCCATCAACAAAAATTGTCTGATTCCCTCTAAAGTTCCACTGCAGTCTCTTAACACGAATCACCGTCTTCTTGTCTATACAAACAGATAAAACTGGATGCTTTAGCCCTTCATTTTCACCACCACATCTGATCAAAATGTCATGTGCAATGCCAGTGTCACAAAATTGAGCCTTTGTTGAATAAAGGGCATTGCCTGAACAATGCTCCCGCCGCGAAACAAGTGACACTTTCGCAGCAGAGCTGCTATTTTTCAACTTCTTGGTGACAATATCTTCATTCAAGTTGCCTAATATGAGGCCTATTTCTGAGTCAACCATGACAAGAACATAAAACCCTTCAACAGGTTCCGGACCTGAATCATATCTAGCATTGGAAAAATCCCAAAACACTTCGATCTTTGAAGGACTGGTGGATTCAATCACTCTGCTGCCCTTCTTCTTCCTGAACAAACGCGAATTGGTGTTGAGTTTGAATGATGCAGAGGTGTCATCACCAAAGTTTATGCTTAGGCCTTGCCCTGTAATGGGGTTCTTGCACCAAATGACAGTTACAAAGAGTTGGTTTTTGTTGGAGAGAATGATCCTGTAAAGGCAAGTGACAGCATTTTGAACTGAAGGCAATAAACTTGGAGAGATACAGGCATTGCTTGAATAACTAGAACAAGAAGAATGAGAAACATTTACAGCATTTTCATTAAAACAAGAAACTAAGTCTCTCATTGTAATGAAGTAAAGGATAATGAAAAATTTACGGAAGAGAGAGCTAGAGAGATCTATGAGCTTGGAGAAATGAAATGATTTAATATTTTAGCTTTACTAATATTAAGTGAAAATGAATAGCTGGACAAGGTAGGTGCTTTTGAACTGTCTTTAATTTCTTTTAAGGGGAATTTCATTCATTCATAAGGCAAGAGAAATCCAAGTTTCTGACATGCCCGTATGAATTAAAAATGATTCTCTCTCACCTTAAAATCAGCATCTTACAAGAATAGAAGATTGAGGCAGAAACTTTGAAGGTGTCTTTTTTTTAATCAACTTTGCCAGTTCATGACATGTAACATTTATCTAAAGTGAAAAGAAATAAAAAAGTTGGACTTGGTCTGAACACAGCACTTGTTGTGACATGATCATGGTTATTACCTTGGCTTTGTGCATCAATTTTTAATATAATAAGATTTAGAAGCAATTAAGACTTTTTAATGGGTTTCTTAAAAAAAAAAGTGGGCTAATGGGAATGGTGAGAAATTAAAAAAACGAAAAAAAAAATTGTAAGGGCAGTCAAAGAAGGAAATATGTAAAGAAATCTTGGTAATATGTGATGATGAAATCAAATTTTGTAAGTGATTTTCCAATAAGAATGATGATTTTTTGTTTATGACAGTGAAAATTGGCCCCACAAAAAATAAATTTGGCCTCAAGACTCACCAACTGCTGCTCCCAACACACCTAGATTAAAAGCAAGGCGCATATATATATATATATATGAGCTAGGAGAGTTTATTTTGTTCCCTTTTTATCCCTTTTATAACCCTAAATTGAAGTATCAATATGACGTAATATCAAATAAATGCATCAATAATAAAGTAGTGTGACTATTTTAATTAGAGCTGGTCTACTTGTTACATCCTTCAATATTTAAAATCATGTGGTTGCAGTTGGGAAGAAGGAACATTAAAAATCAAATGCCAGCCCCATGAACCTTTTAAGTTTGGTCAATTAGTCCCATCCCCAAGTCCAACCCACAAATGACTCATAATTTGATTACTCCATTTTATTTATATATGAATATTTACAATCAAGAAATTATTGAAATTAATTAAATTATTTATATTGTAATGCAGGAGCTCGAATTTCTATCTCATTATATTTTAAGGAAGATTAATCTATCTCTATTTTTTTGTTGAGAGGAATGCCCTAACATTGTTGAGGGCCACCCGGCCAAATGATAATGGGGATTTTCCTTCTAAATAACATAAATTCCCACAACAAAACCCTAGATTAGTAACAGAATACAAGATCTTAAGAAGTTAATCTCTTATATGTATATTGTCAACGTTTTACATATATGACATTGACTGAATCAAATTTTCTTTTTATTATTGAATCAGAATCTCGTGTTTGACATTAGGTTGGTTAGGAGTAAAGTAAAGAGTAAAGACTACTATATAATGTGGGTTAAAGTTGCTTAATGAGAAAGACAAGATTAGTGATTAAGCATGTATGTAGGAGTTATGTTATCATTAGATGTTAAGAAAACATAATTATGATTCTTTTGAGAAAGCCAAAAAATTGAAATAATTTTTTTTTAATATATGTGTGTGTACATAAATGGATGAGGAATGAATGGTGACGGGGGAGTCTGTCATAGGAATTAGAAAACATAAAACAAAAACAACTTGTTGCATTATGATTTCCCTTTGGGTACAAGTGAGGGGGCATTCTTTTGTGTTATGGACCCCAGAAAGGTCTGGGGCATGTTCCCCCATTATGGCCCCAAATTTGAGTCTTGATCACCATCAATGACTGAATCTACTCATGAAAACTGCAGAGAATCAATGAGATTGATTAGCTGCAATGCTGCAATCACTTGATTTGACATGGTTTTGTTTCTAGTTTGAAGTAATTCAAAGGATGGGAGAAATTACTTTGCTACAGTTGAATGTTACGATGATCTTATCACTTTATAGCTTTTAGTTTCTGGTTAAATTTGTTTAGTTGCTTTTATGATCTTATGCCTTGATATGAGATGAACAACTTCAAATTTAGGAGTGTAACAAATAAGATCATAAATGTAATGAAAAATTTGTGAAATTATAACATACAACTATCGCATGACAGATAACATTTACAAGAAAATTTGAGGTGTAGAATCTCACTCACATTAAATAGAAAAATATTTTTCATGCAAATAAGTAAGAGTTAAAAATTTCAATTACTAATATTTTGAGTTGATCTGACAATCATTAATTGAGAATTCATAAAAATACTTAATTAATTGTTGCCCTCATAATTTACGAGGGTAGCAGTTTAAACTCTCATAAAAGTATTGTAGAGATAATTCATTTATCAATTAAAATGTATATTTGAGTAGAAATAGCTTTTTCTCTTACTAAATATAAGTAGAGTAGATGTTTCTCAAATATTAGAGGAAATTTTCTTTACCAAGTGAGAGTGAAATAGATGTTCCTCGAATATTAGAGAAGTAAGAATCTAAACATTGCTCCATAAAATTAATATTGTAAATTAGTCTTAGTAATAATCTGATTATAAATATCAATAATAATCTCATCTAATACGAATTGTAATATCAATGTCAAAAAAATTGATAATCTATGGGCAAATAAATTATCATCGTTGTAATATCGGTGACAAAAAACAAATTGATAATCCATGGGCAAAGAAATGATCGTCTCATCTTCTTAGGATAATTCAAGTTCAAGACACAAGCTTATTAGTCGTTTGGATGCTGAGAAAATGGATTCCCAAACTTTTTCTTTCTTATTCTATTTTTATTCTTATGTTTAGTTAAATACTCAAAAGAATAAAGAGAGAGTTTTGTGTACAAATCGAAAGGGCAACCGTCAAGTACCCAAACGTGAGGTGAAACAAACCGAAAAGAAAATAGGAATCAATCCCACCAGAATGGAATTTTTTTCTCTTTAGGCTTTTCATAATACCGAGAAATTCTCCACCACCCAAAAGAGCATGAAGCATCTTTCAATTTCATTGACCCAAAAATAATAATAATAATAATTATTATCTACAAATGCATGATGTGTATGTTTTCATTGAAGCCAGCTCATGAATTGGCTTTCAATTATCTATAAATTTTTGGAGAATGAATCTATGCTTTGCTCAGAACACAGAAGAATTATGTCATGCATGTTGCAACTTGCAAGTTAGAGTAACTCTCAGAGCCAACTCTTTTCCTGATAACAAATATATATTGCAAGCTGACATAAAATTTTAAAAAAAAAAGGGATAAAAATAAATAAATAAAAACAAATGTGTCTCTACTTGTTTACATGCCCAACAATTGTTCAGCTCAAAGGATGTCGTAAGTTGTCAACTTCCATCATAACAGAGAAATTTTGCAGAAAAAAAATACGACACTCCGGAAAAATAATAAGGTGTGTTCATGCAATGCAATGAGTACACTTTGCACGGAAAATTTTCGATGCAAGGTTGTTGAGTATGCTAAACGGCGTTATCAGATCAGGAAGAGACAGACATATAGTATGTTCTGGGTAATATGATATCATCTGATGCATGAACTAACCAAATGTGTATGGAACTATAGTTCGATCTTAGAATTTCAACTCAATAACTAGCTTTGGCTCTAATGCTAAACTATTTTTTAATATCTCTAAGATCTTATTTAGGACGAAAGTATTGTAACTTTTAAGTTTTAATTATTATAGAAAAAATTGTAATTATAAATAAAAGTTAATGTTATATCATGAATATAATTTTTAAATAATAATTTTGATAAATATAATAAATTTTCATTATATAAGTGAAAAATCGTATCAACATAACTTCTAAATCACAACAATTAATGTTTATCAAACACTTTAATACTATAATTCAACTTCAATCTCAAACACCGAGATTTTCGATTGTTTGGTTGAGAGGAAAGCTAAACACGTTTTTTAAGATAATCACACTCGGTGAGAGAGAGAGAGAGAAGAGAGGAGGGGGGAGTGAGGGAGACTTTCATTAAAATAAGAAATAAAAAAATCTAAAAAAAATGGAGTCAGAGCTAAGCTAACAATCAACTAGTTCATAGTGAGACAACTACCAAGTACTAATTGATTCTTGGTCTTGTTAGACTGTACCGCTCAACGCAAAACAATTCCCTAAAATTAAGGGGTAAAATACTGGAATATTAAGGCTGACTTGTACGAAATTTCACTTAATGATCGTGACAGGAAGCTACTATAACGTCAAAAATGGAAATATGTAATAGCAGTAGTCAGCAATTAAATTAATTCAATAATGCCCCGGACAGAGACACAACTCAACACATGAACAAGTAGCAATAACTTAACACTTTCAATCCCTTACTCCCTGCATAGTCGTCTTCGCAACCCCAATAGCTACATTGATTATATTTTTCAGGTGAAACGATTAATCAAATGTCATATGACATCTCAACTACTAACAGCATGTGCAATTCTAGTTTTCCAAGCTAATCTCTAATTAAGATGAACCAATATAATAATGCAATGGCCTACGCAACCATTATTAATTCTAACAAGTCAAAGATATCGTATATAATGCAGCAAACTGAGAGTCAGATAGCTCTGTTGCTTCTAGGAAGTTGTCCAAAGTTTGACAGAAATTCACAAATTAATCAAGGAAAGCAACGCCATAAATTCCGTGTTTGTCTCTTGCATCTGATTCTTATATCATATTGCCCTACCTTACTCATCATATAATATTTTTTATATATATGCATATGCACTAGTTCTCAGATATTTCCAATATACACTAAATTCTTACCATTAGATGTACCATTTTATGGTCATCTAGCCATGCTTACAAATTATACAAACTGAAGATTGAAATCCACCGCATATTATCAGAAAAAACTAGTTAATGACTCCCTCTCAACACCATATGGCTTTTTGTATTTACAAATATAATTGCAACACTACAGCTTGTCACCAATTTCAAGCAAAAATGCCACCTTAAATGTAAAATAGTCCGATTAGCTTCACAACCTTACTTCTTATCCTCCTTGTCCATGCAACTATCCATCATAAGATACATCAAGCATTTCAAGTATACATAAATTTTCATAGCAATTACCAAACTGATTCTATCAAGTAGAGACCTCTGATTCCTTCAAATCTCTTGGTGACCAATAGCAATTAGGATATTTTGATGCAAAGAAACAAAACTTATTACAATGAACTCTATTTACAAGGAATCCACTCTTCACAACATTCAGATATCCATATCACAAAATCATAAATGCTAGAATTACATAAATGTACTAGCTCCATAGTTTACAACCATTACAATCTATAGTTGCAAGGTTTTGGAAAATGAATTTGATCGGTCACTGCATAATAAGAGTAAATTCAAATGCAACCAAGAACAAGGCATTCTGATTATTCAAAATAACATAAACATTATATTACAATGCTAATAACCTTTAAAACCTCTACTATGGGATCAAAGTTTAAGCCGAGCCTGTGCAAAAATACACCCCAACACCCCCCCAACCACACCACCCGGCATTCTCCAAAACCGATCCAAAACACTGAAATGAAAATTTGACGCATTTCAGCATTTGGTCTTGTTTTCCAAATTTCCATGTTTTATATGACAGTATAGAGAATGATGAATCAAACAAAATTTACAATGTTCCTGTAGGAACTTCGGACAAACTATCAAGCTCCAAAAAATTTGATGGGTTATCTTTTTTTGCTCAGATCTTAAAAATCCAACATTAGCCAACTATACAGATATTTGCAGTTAATTATGCTAACACATCTACCAAAAATAGCATCTGACTTCTAAAAGGATTTACCACGAATAATTTCTCTAATGCATTCAGGATTCTGGGATCAGTTTTTAATACTGTAACTGCAGTAGCAGCAGACATGTCATTATTCCATTATAGCTTATTTGTGTACAATCATAAACAAAACCCAAAATCATTACTTTCTCTCAATTGAGCCTGATTCTTTAATGATTCAAATGATATTTCTGGAAACTTGTGAAGAAAACATTTCACTAATCAAATATTAACTGAAAACATAACAGGTAGGATAATTTCAAGAAGTATCTCATGACTCCCTAAGATGTTAAATATACATAAACCAACAAATTCATCAATTGACAGCAGAAAACTTTGATTTCTGAAAAGAACCAAACAGCATTTTAAGATGGTAAAACTTTTGTTCTTCGTGAGCACTTGGTTTTAGATGGGACTGAGATAATTAGCAAATCTACCTGTCAAAAAGCAAAGGAAAAAAACAATTAGTATCATAAATGCATTCCTCCGAGCAACAAAAGGAAAAATTAGTAACTAATATATATACTCAGAAAAATAACACAGCAGGTAAAGAAAATATTTGCTCTTTTCTTCTAAAAGTTCTACTTTACATAATCTAAAAAACAATTCTTTAACAGCTACTTTACAAACCTCCAAACTACATATATTAATTAATCGACAACTTTAGCTCCAAAACCTTCCACGAATATCCACTAATGTTTAATACAATTTCAACTAATTTGATGCTCACAGAAAATGAATAATGTCAAAACGAGGTGAACAACTCTTTGAGTCCATAATCATTCAACTAAATTTCTCAGCCGCCTACCTGCAGCAGAACATGCACAGAGGCAAGAGAACTCTTGAGATCCTGTCTGCCAGAAATAATTCCACATGGCCCAAGGCACAAATAAACTAAAATATTTACATAGATTAAAGAAGAAAGGGCAGACCAATATTGAGTACCACTTACAAACGAAATTGCCCCATACCACAAGAAAGTAAGGATATTAATCAGTTAACTAGTTTTTCTTTAGTAATCCACATAACAATGTCATGGGAAGAAGCTAGAACACCATTCAATCCCAGATGGCTCAAATTCAGGTCATCAAACCAGCCACCAGGACAATTTTCTTCATTACACCAACTTTTCAACAGCCAATCAAATAAAAAATAACAGTTAGAAAAACTTCCACTCAATCTTCAACTGCATAGTGAAAAACTTAATTCCTATCAAAATATTAATAATACTTCCCTGGGCCAAAAAGGGGTCCCAGTCCATACCAATTCACAGAAATCTGTCAATTCCTCACAGACACCAAGGGGTTTTCAATGAACTTATATGATGTGTAATAATTATTTTTTATCAACCTTAACTTACATTATATTCCACAATCTAAAAAGAACTATAGCGGAAGCAACAAATCACAATACTCAAAAAAAGAAGAAAATAATCACAAGTACAAAGATGCTAGACCTTACATGGTTTAATGAGATTAATATAATACTCAAACCGTCAAAATCTTGATTTAGGCTCTGTTGGGTATTGCTATCTAGCAGCAGTGTTTCTTAAGCTACAGCTGTAAAGTGTCCCTTAGTTGTTAGATGAAATATCTAATGATATTCTTACTATTTTTTGTCAAAATATGAACTTTAAAAGTCATATTTACCAAAATATTATCAACTTTTATTTCACAACTAGAGATATATTTCATAGTTTAAACCACAGCATCACAATACCAAAAGGAGTCTTATCCCGGAACCCAAAACGGAACCTCCCCATTTCTTTCAAATGAAAATCTAAAATTCCCTAGAACCCCATGTAGCAAAGTTGGGTAAATGTGATTGGCCTCAAAATGGAAGCCACACTAGCAAGGGTCTATCCTATTACAAGCGCCATGTACAATATCATAAATACACGAGATAGGAAAGGGAGAGACAAAACCTTGAATGGAAGTGTTGGCATCAATGGGCAGCCTGGAAACAAGACAAGCCGTCGAAATGGCGCTGTGGACAGGAACAAGCGTGCTCAATTCTCGCCGTACCAATCTGAACAAAACAGTCTCAAATTATATCATATTTTATATAAAATAAACACCAACATGATAAGAGAGAGAAAGAAAATTTTAAAAGATAAAAAAAAAATTACCTGATTGGAGAAGGAGCTGGGAAAGTTCGGGGCGAGCAACGGAGGCTGAAATTGGAGGGAACGAAACCATTTGAGAGTGAGACTTGGGACGGCCTTCTAGGTGTTGCTGCTGATGCTCTTGTTGGCGCTGATCTCAAGATTGTGCGTGCGAATGTGGATGTGGATCTTCCGGTTATTGTAGTTGCTGCCATATCCGCTTCTGATCTCTATTCAACCCTAAACCTCGGCAAAACCTCCCAACAATTTGATGGCAGATGATGCTGTGTGCACTGTTCATCTTCTGTCCAGTGGGCTGGGGTTTTCATTTGAGCCCATTAGATTTTGGGTCACAGTTTAGTGGGTCCGGTCCATATGAGAATACTTTGACCATTTTTTATTACGATCCTTAAGACATATGGGTGACAAAGGTACCAATAAATCCACTTAAATTCATTCGTCAAAACTCCCGCATATATAAGTTACGGGTGAATTTAGTATCATAAATTCAAACAGGTACTACTTTAGTATTTTGTAAATACCTAGAAGATACCGCATAAATATCTGTTAAACTCGTAATATTTTTTTTAAATATTGTTTAAAATTTTAATTTAAATATATTTAAACCTAATTACTTAAAAATGTAAGGTATTATTTTCATTACCAGTTTATGTGCTTTAGCTAATGCCTTTAAGCTATGTTTGGCAGCTTGGATAAATTGTGAGATTGAATTAGATTTTGGGATTAACAAAATAATTTAATTTAAAATATATTTATTGTTATGTACTAATAGAGTAGACTAAAATATAGTCCAAATTTAATGGGATTATTAATCCTTATTTCTATATGGGTTTAGATGGGGTAAAATTAAATGAAAAATTTGAGTTCTCTTTATCACTCTTTTCTTTTTCATATAGCCTAATATTTTAATAAAAATTAAACACATAAGTTGATTTCATATTTTTTTTAACTTGTAATTTTATATTATATAGAATATCAAAATTTTGATTTAGGAGCTTATTTAAATTGGTATTGAATATTAAACATAAAATAATCAACTATTTCTTTAAAATAATATTGAATATTAAATATTAAATCGATAATAATCAATAAAATTTAAAAATATTTATATTATTCAGATATTTATTTAGTTTTATTAAATTAAATTAAATATAATTTTTTCAATATTATACCAAACAAAAGATAGGGTTATATATAATTCAATATAATATAATCCAATTTAATCATAAAAGTTAATTCAATCTAATCTTGCATTCTAAACATAGCCTTTAATTACAGTCAAAGCAGAAGGTATTTTTATCATTACATGTTGCTATTAATCTATTATTTTCATCAAATTTTTGGTATTTGATTATATTTAAAAATTGTGTGATTGATATATGCATAATTATAGTTTAGGTTTGTATAAAATTAGCATGTATAATTTTTTATTTTCAACTAGCTTAACATGTTAATTTGATAAGATTTAAAATCAATTATAGTTTAACATGTTAATTTGATATGATTTAATTCGACTTGTTTAAAATCAACATGCATAATTTTTTACTTTCAACAGTTTTAATATGTTAATTTGATACATTTAAAATCAATTTTCTTGTATATTGATTAATATTGTTGAGTTTTCTTCTATATTGAAGACGGAGCAAGTCTTTAATATCAATTACGTTGATTCGCCTACAATAAGAATGGAAAATTGTGATTTCAAATATAAAAACCCACAAAAAATCTACCAAGTACTATTACGAATTTAGTAATTATCTAAACCTACAACCAGTAGGTTTTCTTAAAAAATTAAAACTCCTAATATATTATAGATAGAATTTGATAATTTAAATTTTATGCGAATACGAATTTAGTAATGATAAACCCGCAACCGACGGTATCTATTGTCAACCCTACTAAAACGTTTGTAATTTTACCATAAAAATTTCACAATAGCACGCAAGAAAAAAGATATAACTATTATTAAATCATATAACAAGACATTCAATGCTCAAGTTGACGAGACTATTTCACATTTATACTGCAAATTTCTCTTTGTTAAGTCACTTCATAATCGGGCACTTGAAGTAGCATTTCAAGTTAATTTGGAACTACAGATATATTCAGAGTCAAAACTTAAAACTCTTCATCATCCACTGTTGATCTAGTAATGGGAATCGACCATCTGCCCAAATGGGCAGTGTAGTTTATGCAACGGATAACTCCTCTTCCGGTAGGTCCATCAGGGAAATCGATAACAGAGACGCTACCTGCATCAAGGTGAAACGATCCCATCCATTCTTTAGTCAAATTAAGGCAGTGTCCCATCAATGCTATGTGTGCTGCAGGGTGACCTACTACCACCACAAGGTCCACAACCTTTTCTGGGTCCGCTTCATCAGATAGTTCAGTCAACAGCGATTGCCATGCTTTCCTAGACTGATTCCACAATGTTGACAAGACTTCATCCTCAAATCCTTTCAGCCAACCATGCTGAAAAGGTGCAACCCCTACAGCATCCTGCACAAAGGCAGAGAAATAATCGGACAAACACAAGCAGATATTTCAATTAGCCTCGCAAGGTAAGAAATGACACAATGCATGGATGCTTTGAGGACATGAAGCTCAACCATTAGGAGGACGAGGGGAGGAGGGAATTCAATTTAGGTCATTTGTATTTTATGCCTTGTAAATAATGAAGATTTCAGATAACTTGTTATGGAAGGAAAACTTGTAATCATATGATAATAAACTTGGTTTCATTTTCATCTTAATCTTTGGCAACCAAACAGCGTTCATAATGTAAAAGTATTATGGTATATCCATTTCAGATGTATTGCCTTCTTTGCTTGCTGAAGAATGTCTTCTACATCAAGGTCATTCATTTGCTTCAACTCCACATAGCGTGGCACACAATCAGCACCCAAGCAATCTGCTGCTTCTTGCACCTACAAGAAAGGCTGCAAGTTAATTTGACGAAGATATTTCAAGAAATGACACCCTCTGCAGCTGAAAGAAGTCTGTGAAATAGAGAACTTAGATTCTGATCCCAGCCCAAAAGATTTGAAGTAGCAGACACAAACACAAGCACAGAGAGAGAGTATACACTATGAGCTTACTCTTGAGATGGCTTCGGCTGTCTGAACACAAGCATTCTTTGGAATGCTGACTATGGAGCTAACGTTCAAGTCAAGAAGCAACTCTGCTGTTTTCTGGGACTGTTCAAGCATCCATAGACTAATTAAATCATTAGACTGATTGACTTAACCATCTTAGACAAAAGAAACTGACGATATACCTGTATTATCCCAAGCATGTTCATTGGCTGCTCTGCAGAATAAGGAACACTAGCCTGTGTAATAATGAGGAGGATTTTAATTGACCATCACATTTACAAAGGAAGGAATAAAAACAAATGGCAACAGAGTAATATTGGGGACTGAATCAATTCAGACTTTACCCAAAGGGTGTCCACTTTTAAGATACATGTTTAACAGCAAGTTGACATAATTTACGATAATGCTAAAAGTATGATATTTTTTTGGGTGCAGCCAGACGCAATGGTAAAATGCACTAGATATCTATATCCACACAATTTGATGTTCCAATAGTGCCAACAAGATAGACCAACCATGTTTGGTGGCAACTCAGACCAACCATGTTTGGTGGCAACTCAACTTTCAACAAGTCCAAATGGAGATCAAAGAGAAACGTTAGTTGCAGGTGTTATTTGTCAATCCCATGTCCAGTTACGTCTAATTAAGTAACTGAATCAGTTTAGCTGATCTAGGATGATGAAATAGGATAAATCATAAGCAAAAATGAAGAACACAATTCAAGTCACCGTTTATCTATCTACCTCTGAACCACCATGAGTAGATCCATAACAGACAAGTACAATCCGTTTACTGGCTTTTCTGCCTGCAGAACTTCCAGCAGCAACAGGTGAATTTGGTGTCTGCAACATTATTTTAATACTGTTTAAGGAACGGCATAACCTGTTTCACAACCTACGTAATGGAGAAAAACAGTACATTTAACTAATACACATGGAAAAAGTTTTCATAATTGAAACAGAAAACAGAACCCTCAAGCTTCACCAAATAGACTTCCTTAAGTGAATTCGGCTTCAAGGTAGAAAAAAGTTGGTGACATTGTACTTCAAGTATCTCTTTAGGGGCATCATTAAATTTAACAAATAGGGAAAGCCAGCATTTACTTCCAATACTACGGGTCAGTCTACCAAATTTTGTAATGAGCAAAAAACATCCTAGAAAAGATTCAGTGATTAATTTATTTCTTTTATAAGAGTCAGGGATTAGACTCGCTCAGCAAACATGAGGATATACCTGATTTAAACGATTAAGACAAATGTGAGGGGACCCTCCCTCAGCTGATGGAGTGAAATCCAACACACTCACACCACAATTGCTCTGAAGTAAGATCCTGAAAAACTCAGTTCCTAATCCTGATTGTTGGAAAGAAAAGGCAAGCGTACGATCAAAATTCCACTCATAATGAATAACTTCATATTTGAAACATTAAATGGCAATAAAGAGGAGATAGTACCAATGGCTGTGGCAACAAGAGCCTGATTAACAGCATTATGAGCAACCACGAGAACCGACTTGCTTTCGTGGGCTAGGATTTTAGTCCAGCAGATTCTGGCTCTTGCCCACAACTCTCTAACCGGATAGTGACCATCAATGTTGAAATTTGCAGGATTTACCTGCCATTGTCGATAAGCTGGACCAAACTTTGCTTTTCCCTCGTGCTTCAGAAGACCCTTGAAACCCACCAATACCAGATCAGATTACTAACTATATTGTGCCGGACGCATGTACGATATGGCAAGATTACACGACCAAAACTTACCTGGAAGGAATAAAGGTCAATTTCTCGCAAGTCATACTCTGTCAAAATCTCCTCCTTTCGGTTGCCCCATATGATTTCTGCCGTTCTCTTTGATCGAATCAAGGGGCTGAGATGTAAAAATATACCTCAATGAAATGTACCTCAATGAAGTGACATATATATGCATGTTGCAAAATTACATATGACTCTATCAAATAATTCCACTCATCAAAAGCTCTTTCAAACTTAGAAGTGCTTCTACTACTATCAAATAATTCCACTCGTCAAAAGCTCTTTCAAACTTAGAAGTGCTTCTACAAAAAGTGCTTTTCCCAGAAAACAAACCTAGAGAAGCAAACATCAAAGGAATCATCGAAGAGCATCTGCCTGGAGGTCTCAGCCTGAGCCTCGCCTTTCTTGGTCAAAACGGAGAAATCAGAGCTCCCTTGGATTCTTCCCTCCGCATTCCACGTGCTCTGCCCGTGCCTCACTAACACCACTCTCTTCGCCCCCCGAATCTGCGGGAACGGCGGCGCGACGTAGAGTTCCGAGCTTAACTCTCCGACATCAGCCGTTGATTTCGGCGACTTTGATGATGACGACTCCTCGACTTCTTGGACGGTCGATGATGATGATGATCGGACGGTGAAGCTCAGGTAGGGTTTGTGATGAAGGAGACGGTTGTGGTTCAGCAGTGACGGCGTAACGGAAAATGATAACATTTTGATTTCTTTTTTTTTAAGTGTTTTTTTGGCTTACAGTTTTGTGTTGTGATTGTCTCTGTTTCGCGCTAATTTGTTGATTTGATTTTGTTTTTCTTCTATGTGGCTCAGTTTTAGCGTTGTTGTCGTTGTCAGTAATCACTATGTAGCCATGTAGATTGGAGAGCTAGCAAATGGCTGACACGTGGCAATAACACTTTTTTTGAATTTTTTTTTATCACTTAGATTTTTTTCAAAACTAACTTAAATCGGTGTGAATTTCCCAAAAAATATAAAATAGTGGAATATACAATAAAATAAAATATAAAGTACTAGAAAGGAGCTTTTTCCCGGATTAGGAAATTTACCTTGACCAATAATAGGGTCTTTAGTTTTTATAATTATAGAGACTTAAACTCACTCTAAATTTATTGAGATTAAAAATTAAGACTTGATTATGTTGAATCGTTCTGTAAAATATTTTTTCATAACTACATAAGTAAAATTATAATATATTTTTTTATTATTTATCACTTTATATGTGTGGTTGTGATTCGTACTTTACTTATAATTACTCTAACATAATCATGACTTAAAAACTATTGAAATATTGTTCAATTGAAATTTAAAAAAAAAACAATTTATTTCTTAAACATATGAATTATTAAGTTAAATTTGTTATGGTTTATTTTCTCTAATAAAAGAGTATTTCATTATTTACTACCGAAAGAGCAAGTGAAGGACCGACACGTGGAAATACAAAGAAGTTTGATGCTACTGTTTAAAAATTAAAACCACCATAAACTTGGCCCAACATCTTTGTTGGCTTTGCTGGTATGCTGGGATAATTGGGCTACCAAGCGATGAAGTTTTGATTCAAACAAAGTGGGTTAGATTCAGAACCCAGTCCATTCAATATCGATTTAAGAAAATCTTTCTAAACCAAGCCATATTATCAAAACAATTCTTGTTTGCAATAATTATAATTACAAATTAATTGCTAATTTCTTTAACGTGATCTCATTTCCCATTTGTATAACAAGATTGTAAATCATTTTATAACTTGTAATTACAGTTTATAAAAGAAAAAAAAAATAAGTTAATTATCATTCGTATAAGATTGTTCAATCAAATTTGACAATACATACAATCAGATTCAATAATAACCATAAAATACTATTATAATTTTTAAGTTTCAAGCTACTACAAAAATCACGTGAGAGGTGTTTGATGGGACTAACAAAAAAAAAATCTTTATAAATATTTTATAAGTACCTTGTCTCTAATTACGCTGATTTTTGAGCATGTTTAATGGACCCTTGAACTGTGGTAATCGAAGTTTCTTCTCCTAATTTCGATAAATTATGAGTATAGTCCAAAACTTAAAAAGGATAGAAAGTTCCAAACTTAACAAACATCCCAAAATCTTTCAATCTCCTCTCGAATGATGCATAGTGTCAAGTCATATAGATTTAAGTTTTAGATAATCCTCAAAATGTCAATAAATTATGATATAATAAAATCCAAAACTTTAAAAAAAAAAAAAAAAAAGTTCTAAACTTAACGAGCATCCTTCCTCCTCTCCAATGATGCATGTTGATTTGGCATTTGCAAATTGCATTCCATATCGACCCCATGCCTAGTAATTTGTGCCACCACCCATGCAAACATGCAATTAAGTGATGATGATGATCTTTATGTTAATAACAACCAAATCAGACCAAACCAATTGGCACATCAAATCAAATTAATCCAACAAAATCGAACGCCTTTACATTATGAGCTTTCATTTTTCTTTGTTCATCTAGATTTTGAATGTTGGTAGGGCCAAATTATACAACTAAATTACAACCCACTTGGCCATTCTGCTTCACTCACACATCACTATCACTTGAGCCTTGTACCCAAAACAAAAAGGAAAAAAAAAAAAACGGCTAGTTTAGTGTAGTGCATGTGCAATTGTGCATGCCCATTGCCTAGTAGTAATATTTTCTTTGCATGATAGTGTAACACAACTGGCATACGCATCTTGATCTTGATGGTGAATGCCAAAATTAGCCGTTGCTTTCACCAACTCTTCAAATCCAGCTAAGCAATTATATCACTTGTTTTGTTACTATTATTATTACTATTTTTAAAAGAAAAAGTGGTGCAATTGATGTTGCTTTTGGACTGTGGAGTGACCCCCATCATGACATTTGTCTATTGTAATGTTCTCGGCTTCGTGCCCAACTGCTCATCAAAGCCAAAACTGGAGTGTGTCAGTATGTAATTGTTTTTAGCACAGATAAAAAAATTTTGACGTATTTTATTTTAAACGAAGTGTTTTCAAAATTAGTCAGAATGTAGGTAGAATTCTTTATTATTTGTTATATTAACTTTCTTTCCGTTTTGGAGTCATTTTTTTCTTTTAACAAGAATTTATGCCTGTCATTAAAGGATCAATGATGGCCTAAAATACACTTGCGTAAATAAGGGGCTACATTAGGTTTAGTACAGTGTATAGAATCATACTTAAGACACAAGTCGAAGTTAGGAGAATACCTAACAATGATAAACAGATAAAAACCTATAAATTTTTAATAACTAAAAACAGATTACATGGTTTCACAAAGTAAGTTATAATGAAGCACTGGAGCAACCCACTTTAGCTACTGCAGGTTAAGTTCCTTTTCAATTGGAAAATAAAAATTCATATTATTGGATAATATAAGATAAGTAAATAATAATAAAAAACCAAAAACCGCAACAAAACTACCCTTACAACTCACCAAAAAGTCTCTCAATGTCAATGAGCCCTAGCCCCAAACCCTCAAAACCTCAATGGCTTGTCATTCCAACATTGATAAAATCATACAAAACTATTGTAAAAGCAGTATAAAATCATACAAAAACACAACTAAAAACAATACAACATAAAAACAAGTACAATAAAATAAGCAAAACCAAAAATAAAATAAAAGAAAACAATAGAAAAATGAAAAAAAATCTATCGGCTGAAGAGGAGAACTCCCTCCCACTCCATAACTCCTTTTGTGGCAGCGACGGTAGGGGAGGTGCTATTGGTTCGTGGCTATAATGGGTAGAAAGGGAAAGCCGGATATAAGAGCATGGAGGTTTGAAAAATCGATATTAGTGGCTGTATAACTGAACATGATGATTAATCAAGTCTGGTGAAGTTTAGTCGGTAGTAGAAAGAGTCTTGTTAGAGAGAAAGCTCAAGCATTGGTTTCTTTTTTAGAGAATACTTTTATTAGATTAGGATTCAAGATTTATTTTGTTTTTTTTTTTAATTTCTCGTATCTAACAATCATCGATTAGCTCCAAGTCGTAGTCGGGTTGACTGCCATAGTCGGCTCTAGATTCAGTAGAACCCGGGTTCGAGTCTTGGGGTGGGAGGAAGTAAAACTCTTTGGCACTGCCACCCTCCCTTTTAACAAAAAAGAAAAAAAAAACAATCACTGATTAAGTACTTAGTAAAATCTAAACTCAGCGCTGAATCTTTGCCTACTTTTATTAACCTTAGAAAAACAAAAGCATTAATTAACTAATATATTACATTTGTGAATATTGTGTGAAGGAAAGGTGGTCTTAAGTCTTAACACATATAGTATTTATAATGTATTTTTGAAAAGTGTGCACATACACACGTAGGGGCAGTCGGGCAAAGACAAATGCAAGTTCAAGGGAAACAATATTTTTTAAAAAATCTTATTACATACATACACTTAAAACTCTATGATCATCAAAGAATAAGTACAACTTCAACAGATGGAAAAAGCTTAAAGGGGGAGGAGGGGAAGATAAGGATTATCACACTCAAACATTTTTTTTTATTTCAAAGTACTTTCAAATTGTAGGGGAAAATTTACTTATATAGCCATTTTCATAAAATTATTATTAATACCAATCATGTTACAAAATTTCTTACCATACTAGCCACTTATACCCACTTTAAACCAAATTATCCTTTTAAAGAGTTTGGTTTGTTGTGGGCTGTGTCGGTTCCAAGCGACCGCAGCCATCGCCCGCTTTGTTTGCGAGTGATGGTAGCTGTCGCCTGGGTTGGCTTGTTGTGGGCAATTGAGCTACCCTCCATGTTGCTTGGCATCACCTACATTGACTTGTTGCGGGCGATGGAGCTACCTTTTGTGTTGCTTGCCATCCCCTGCATTGGCTTGTTGCTGGCGATGGAACTACCCTCCATGTTGCTTGCCATTGCTCGCATTGGTTGCAGGCAATGGCTAGTTGACTGCGAGCGATGAAAGTCATCGCCTTGGTTACTTGCGGGCCAAGCAGTGGACACCATTGCCCATGAGAATGGCGATAATGGAGGCCAATGCCCATGCAAAATGGACCTTAACGCCCTGATTGGCATGCTTTGATTTATTTCTCGCACACTTAATAGCACAATTGAAATAACCTTCTTAGAGACAGTTTAACAAACGCCTAATGTATACCATATGCGACACAACCTAATATTAACAAAATTAGGTTGAAAGGTTGAAGCAAGCAAGCTTGCCATCGATGTTGAAAAAAGTCACTATTAGAGCTAGCAAAATCATGAAAATAGATGGAGGTGGTGTGGGCAATGTTGTGCTTATGGATTTAAATTTGTTTTGTTTCCTTTTAGGGTTTCTTTTGAGGGTGTTTGGTCCAAAATTGATATATATAACTAATATGATAAGAAATTTTGTAACATAATTTTACTAATAATTTTATAAAAATAACTAGATATGTAAAATTTTCAATTATAATAAACTCCAATTAAATTCTCTTTCAAGTAGAGTACTTAAAAAAACACTAGTGGAATAATGATCACATGGACTCACTCGCCGGTACCATGAAGGAAAGTGACATTTTTACATAATTAGGTTCGACCAAAGGCTGCAGAACTCAACATGGGACATCACAAATTCACAATATCACATGATTTGTCATCTTACCCTACCATTTTCTGCTTCTTTTTTTTTTTGATTAATTTTTTTCAAACAAACTTTAATCTCACTAGAGTTAAGGGCTTCTTATTTCTTAAATTGGATGGGTGCAAGAGCCACAGGAAGGAAGCACTTCCTCGGTTCCCCTTTACATGGAAGCCTTGGCGGCATATGATAATTGCAAGATAATTGAAATTTATGTGGATGCTTCTGAGAACAGAAGACAAAACATGTGGGTTTTCTTTTGATAGGTTACTATCCATTTAATCTATACTTTTAATAAATTCCCCCTTTTTTTTCCAAATTAGTACCATATATATTGGAATCTTCACATATTACAACTACTCACAAAATAACAAATTTTTTTTTTTTTGGATCTGTAATTATAAAAGATTACTTATAATGAAAGTATGAGTCTTTTATAAAAACAAAAGAATTTTTTTTTTCTATTGTGAAAGAAAGTGCATATATATTTAATCACTCGACCAATGACTTTATCTACTTAAAATTATTAATTTTCACTGGAAAACATATCTTTTCCTCATCAGAAACACTTATTTCCTTTAGCTTATTAATGCTTTCGAACAAAATAATAAAAACCCAAAATATTTGCTGAGAAATTAGTAATGAGAGCTCAACATGTAACATTTAATTACAATGGCTCTACTGCTAAAATGTGCAATATATTTAATGCCATTTGGTGAAATGGGGTAGCAATTAGCTATCTATCTTTTCAAGTCTCCATTTGATCATGTGGCTCCTCAAAGTGAGTTTATGAGGTGCACAAACGTTACTTTTTCTCATAAAATAATTGGGTCATTTTGGTGCAACTTCCTTATTGATCAATCATGAAGAAAAAAATTTGATTTTCTCTCCTATTTAGTACGGCGGCGAAGAATAAAATTATCACTATATTTATTCTTTTTTCTACTTCCATTCAGTTTTACTATGTTTGTTTGCCTGCACCAATCTGATCGGCTGTGAATTTATGGGGCACCTAAAATTGCAGTGAAAGTTAGATCATTTTCCTTTAAATTAATACAATGATTCTTCCCCTACTCATTTCATAATATGGTTTAATATAATGATTTTTTTTCCCAACAAGTTAGAGACTAAAATTAAGCAAACACTTGTTAACTTCTACGAAAAAGAATAATTTTATTTCAATATAATCCCAGACTCTAATATCGTATTAGAAAAAGTTTAAGTTGTTAAGTAAGGATCAGGAACAATACCAAAAATAAATTTTGATACATATAAGTTCATTCAAATTTTATTACTAAGCAATTTTTCAGATGATTAACATGTATCAAAATTATAATTATATCTTAAGGTGAATCAACTGCTCCTTCACAAAGAAACCAAACAGAACGGTTCGTTATTATTATTTTTTTGGGTCAAATTCATGTCATTTTCAAGAGACATTATTGCCAAAATCTTAGCCTTGGAGCAAGGCTTAATCCATTTCTTATTGGGCCATGCAAATGCAATCAATCTTTAATTTCATTCACTATCAAAATCTTTTGACTTGCTTCGCTTTTCTCACAGAAAGCTAGGCGCAAAAATTTCACTGGACACATTATGTTGATTGTAAATTGTAAAGTTCACATAATAAGATCTTTAAAATATTATTACTCTTATAAAGCATATTGATTATTGATTTTTTTTTAATAATCTTTTTAAGCTGAAGTATTCTAAAAGTTAAGTAACTAAATTGATAAAAAGCTGGATTTCAATTCAAAATTTCACACACCTAAAAGAAAATGAACATTCCCAAAATCTCTTTCATATTTATAAAGTAAAACACCGATAAAATGAAGCTTGAAAAGTTAAAAAGCAAAATATGAAGCCTTTACCAAGTACGAAATGTATGATTTGACATTTTATTATATTAGACTATATATTCTAAAAATGCTACCCAAATGTTTTGATATCTTAAAGTTTTTACATTTAATATGTCATGATAAAATAAAATTATGAATAAAATTTTATAAAATACAACGGATTGAATAAAACCAACCATGATTATGAGTTTAACTAAATTTGTACAGGATATTAAATTAACTGTCAAGATTTATCCAACATAAATCTCTCTTAAAATATTATTAAAAAGTTCTTTAAATGAGAGTCAAATCTATAAATATTTTTTTAAATTCTCTAAATAAATTCTTCAACTAAGATAAAAATGTTATAATTACTATTTTTTATAGAAAAAATTAAATGAAATTAAAATAATATATATTTATTTTTATTATTTTTTTAAAAATAAATTTTTTATTTATCACATAAATAAATAAATATTTAAAAAATTAAATTAAGAGACACTTTTGAGATGGTGAACTAATCTAAATAAAAATGAATAATGCTACATATCTCAAATTTTTTATTTCAAATAACTATCTCAAATTATATAACGTTCATCAATTAGTTAGTAAAATAATATAGTTAATTTATTTTAATTTTATCAACTAATTAATAAATGATAGATTATTTGAGATAATTATTTAAAATATAATTATTTGAGATAAAAAATTTAAGATATATAATATTATTGAATAAAAATATAAAATCGGGTACAGTATTAAAAATTATTATTAATAAAATTATTACAACATCCCATGATTTCGGAAAACAAGAAATAGAAAAATTGAAAAACACAAAAACGCGGATTTAGGCTCCTGCATCACCACCACATTCTCTCTTGTGTTGTCGTCTCTGTTTCTCTCTCACACTTCACTTTCACTCGCTTGAAAGCAGTTCCATTTCTTCTAAACCCTAGCCTTGGGTACTAAAACCCACTTCAGATCTACACTCTCAAGCTTTTTAACTTATAAATACGATTATGACAACCCCCTAGCTGAGTAGAAAACCCCCTCATTTTTTGTAAATGTCAAGTTCCGACTCGAAAACCAGACCCAAGCCCGGCCCCTGGCCACCGGCACCCGATGCTGCCCCGGTTCAGCCCTCATCCTGGGCTAAACGAACTGGGTTCCGGCCTAAATTCTCCGGGGAGACCAATGCCAGTGACTCGGGTCAAATTAGCTTAGCACCTAAGCCTAGGGAACCTGCAAACCAGCTGGATCGTGAAGCGGGTCCGGCACGGGTTACTCCTCCTCCGGCACCAATGCCAGGACCGGGGCCGGCGCAGGCGGTGGCTAATGGCGACGGTGAGAGTGTGCCGGCGAATAAGGATCAGGCGGTGAAGAGGAGGAGGGATTCGGATAAGGGATTGAGTGTGAATGGAAATGGGCATGGAAAGGGAAATGGAAATGGGTCGGGTCCGGCGGGGCCAACCGAGACGAATCAGCAGCCGCAGCAGAGGAGGGCGCCGAGGAATGAGGAAATGGTGGTGGTTGATGGAATGGAGGACGATGGGTTTATGAGTCGGCACTCGCATATGAAGTATCAACTTAGAGACACTCCTGGTCTCGGTGAGAGATTTTAACATTATAATTATAATTTAATTTAATATTTGTTATCATATTTTGAATTGATTTTTTTTCTAGTGATTATGTCACTAATTCTTGGTGGGTTTTGTTTGTATGACGTGAGGAGTTTATTGAGTTTAACGGTCAATTGAATTAGGTTATATTTTGTTTTTGTGATTTAACTGTTCGATAGTTTGGTGTTTTGAAGTCTATTTTATTGATTTCAATAATGACTTGAAGTGGTTTTCGAATGAATGTGTTAGTTCCCATTGGTCTATACGGTTTTCAGCACTATCTCTCAATGTTGGGTTCGTTGATTCTCATTCCACTAGTCATAGTTCCTGCCATGGGTGGCTCTCAAGTGAGTGGCTTCTCACTTTTCCCAATTCATAAGTCTTATATATCTTAAATGTGACTGCTTTACTGATTGAATCTAATGGATTTAGGAGGATACTTCAAATGTGGTATCAACGGCACTTTTTGTATCAGGAGTGACCACATTGCTGCATACATTTTTTGGATCAAGATTGCCTCTTATACAAGGTTCATCGTTTGTTTTCCTCGCTCCAGCATTGGCCATAATCAACTCCCCAGAGTTTCAGGGTCTGAATGGAAATGTATGCATCTTTGGTTTTGTATTTTTAATCATTCCTTTTATACAGACATACACATAATGCAACGTTTTGATAAGATAATATGATTCCCTTATTGTAAAATTACTAATATATATATTTATATATTTGTTTATTAACTCTCACACACTCATTGAAGCCTAAACCCAAGACCTGAGTCTTAGGAAGGTCGCTTCTTACTACTGGAGCTAGACCTTAGGCTTCAAATTCCCATATATTTTATTTCATCTTAAAAAGCATATTTTATTAATCTGCTATACGGTTTAATCCTACATGTTAACTGCACGACCTCATTGAGCTCAAACATAAGATTCTAGATGCTTAGTTGACTTCTGCATATTATATACAGGACTGATTCATCATTTGTGTATCTGACCTAATATATTCCAATCATATACCAGTTCTTGTATTTGCAATTTCCTGTAGTCTAATTTGTCACACTTACGGTAGATCTCCTCTATATGTGGAGCCATGAAGCAAATATATTTGCTGACAACATTCTGAAGATCATTGGGCTGCAATAGGGTTAATGGAAAGGAAGGGTGTATGCTAATTGGTGTGAATTATAAACAATTTAGATCTTGAAATTGTCCTAGTTGCTTGTTCGAACTTCCTCAGATGCAAATTTAATTATAATTAAAATAATTCTTGAGTAAGTTCACGTATAATAAAAGTAACTGATGATAGTACCTTATTGCTTTATGGAAGAGGATTTTCCTCCTTTTTTTGGCCTGTTCAGTTTGTTTCTCATTTACTATGAATGTTACAACAATTTATGCTTTAGCCAAGCTTTGTCCTTTCTATGAAATTGTTTTAAGAGTTGTGTTAAATCACTTAACATGGCAGAATTTCAAGCATATTATGAAGGAGTTACAAGGAGCTATAATCATAGCCTCAACTTTTCAAGCTTTTCTTGGATATAGCGGACTGATGTCATTGTTTTTGAGGTATGCTTTTAGCATTTGTACAGTTTCTCATTTAAATTTTTTTAATTAATTTCTTCTCCTGCTTTCTCATTTGTTAAACAAGATGAATTTAATTGCTTCTTATTGGTTATCAATGAGGATTTGATAAGCTATAAATTTATAATATATGTCTCATTTAGAATGCTACTGCATGAGATTCAATGATGATGACAAGAACCCTTTTTAAGATAATTGAAAATTGAAATTATTTTATGTCTATTGGTTGCTGGTAGGGTTGGCAAAAGGCAATATTCGGACCGGTCCGGACTTTTGAAAACCCAGAAACCCAGATATTCTAATACCCAGGGTTTTTTCCTAGGCTTTTTAAGCCTGGATTTTATATATATAAATTTTAAATTTTTATATTTATGAATATATTTTTATATATTTTATAATTTTTAAATTTATTTTAATAAAATTAAACATGAAACATGAACTTTAAATATTTAAATATTTAAATATATTGAATAGATGTATAAAAAAAATGTAATTATTTAAAATAAATTTTTTTTATAAAATTTGGGTTCCGGGTTTCTCAAGTGATGCCCGGCCCGGATCCGGCCTGGACCTGGGCGATGCAGGTTAGGTATCGCTATGGCTTTTTCTTTATGGGTATGGGTATGAGTATGAGTGGAATGCTGATGGAAATCCTTAAAGAAATGCTTCTTTATGTTCCCAAATACCTATTACAATTTACAGGTGTATCTAAAATTGATTCATTTGGGGTCATTTTATTGAATTGCTGTTTCCATACATGAGTAGGATGGGATGGGATGTGGGATTATTTTGGTTTAAGTCATTGATGCTATGTTATTGTATGTGTTACTTGTGTACTGAAAGGGAGAATGGAGACAGTACTAGTGTGGAGGAGAAAATTGTAACACCCCAAAATTCTCCCATGAAAACACAAAGATAAAATTGGAATGAAAACTCACATCATTTATTCTTATTAATAAACCACAAAATAGACAATCATTATTTATAATCCAATTGAGTTCTTACATAAAACATCTAAAAAAAAAGGTCTCCAAAGAAAAAGCCTCTAATCCAAAATAAAAAGTTTAGCCCAAATTATTCTTTAAAGCAACTCCAAAGTTCTAAAAATAATCTCTTCATCTAAGTACCATGCCACATCTCTAATCAATTTGCAAAATATTGAAGACGGGGGGTGAGTCGTCAATTCGGTAAGCAAATTTATGCACAATATTTGAAAACTTTTGTTATTATCCCTTTAAACATTTTATATCATCATAAAATAACATCTTCATTTAGCATAAATGATGGATTCATGTAAAAGTATTAAAAATATTAAATCATTCATAAAACATTAAAACATAAATAATGGTAGCTCATGTTCTGTAGTCATCATCATTCATCATTCAGAGTACTATACCCTACATTGTTCGTCATTTAGGATACTATACCCGCATTGCTCATAACATCATTGTGCACAAGATCATCATCATGCCAGTAAGCTAGCCATAACATTACATAACATCATAACACTAGCGTCATATACATTACTACGGACAATGAGCCAAACCATTTTTGAATCCATTTTACATTCTTTCATAAGTAGCATTTAAAGACTTTTAAAACCTTTAAGAACCTTTCTTTGATCATTTAATTTTTTTATAAAATTATTTAAGAAAACATTTTGTTTAAGAAAACTAATTTCTTAAGAAAATTCATTTTAAATGCATTTTTATAAATTCATTTAAAAGTGTTTTTATTTTATAAAATTCATTTAATAACCTTTAAAATCAGTTTTGAATAAATTCTATTTTAACATAACTGTTATAACATAAACAACATTTTTGATAAAACATATTATGCACGAATACTTCAAGATCAACCGTCAACCGTCAAATACTTCAAGATCAAACCAACGAGCTCACCCACGTCCTATAATCATCATAAAAATATCCTTATCAATATCATCTCTAACCTTAAACATAATTCCAATTATCCTTAGTTCATAGGCACTTATACTAGCTCAATACTTGTACATATTCTAGACATAAACATGAGTATCCTATTCATGCCCATTTTTAATGACCTATACATACACATGTCGGAAAGCCATGAAAATTTACAGAGGTACTGTGAACATACATAGCATTGCATACAAAAATTCATAAAAATAAGCACAAGTGAAACTCAAGTCAGAATATTGACCTTTCGCCAAAGTAACAAAACTGTCCAGTATTAACCAAAACAGACCTTGACCACTTAGAAAATTCATAAAATATTCTCTAGTACTTGAAATAATCCGTTTCTTTTTTTCTGATTACATTAGACACATTCAGAAAGCATATAATTAAAATTCATAATTTTTGGACACCTGAAACTATTTAAAAAGAATTTTATTTCTAAGAACATGTAACCTGTCCAGAAATTTTCAGATCTGCAGATAGAATTTCAAAAATTCATTTCTTTTGTTTTACATGCTCAAAAATAGTGATTCCAGTTTGTAAAGACAGTGGAAAGATTGAATTTTCATTATAAAATCCTAACATGGCATTTAGTGTTCATAAATTAGCCCAATCTATTACATGGTTCAGTTTCTGTAATTCTGAAAAACAGTTTTCAGATCTGCAGCAGCCTCATGTTATGATTTTTTTATGATTTAACTGTAATGAATAAAATTACGAAATTAAATATGCAAAAATATGGGACATGCATCTATTGATATAAAAATCGCCATAATTTTTTAAGATGTTTAAACTTTCGGAAAAATTTGCAGAAGTCTGAACTGCTACTGAAAATAGGAATTTTCCAGCACCAGTAACACAACTTCAAAAAATCATAACAATTTGCATACTCGGAGGATTTCAACAAAGACATATCAATGGAAAGCTTAGGATATGTAGTTTAATAATATGAAACCAAATTCATGTAATTCTAAATAAAGAAAACGATTTAAAGCATAGAATACAGACTGTTCATATCATCATAGCATAACAAACACATATATCTTACCCAAATTATGTTACAAGTAATTTAAGGCAATAAACAATCATCTAATTTAAAGAAACATATAATACTTTAAAGAAATACCAAGCAAAAGAAGTTATAAAACTTTCTTTTTCTTCTCCAAAGACTTTATGATTTTTTTAGGGTTTTTAAAACGGTGTAGAGAATAGAAAACCTTTTTCTCTTAAATACTTTTGACAACTAAGAAATTTATTTATTAAAAATACTTCAAAAGTGATTTTAATAAGTAAGGAAAACCTTAGGATTAGATAATAATAATAATAATTTTTTTAATTAAATTATTAATATATGTGATTTATTTAAAAACAAATAGGTAAGTTTTATTCAAACACAAACACCTAATATTATGAACTTAAATAAGAATAAAAGAGGAAAGTAAATAACGGGTGTTACAAAAATGGTCATTGACTGGAGAATAAATTATATTTGAGTACTCTTATGTATCTCACGGTTTCTTCCTTTTGTTTCGTTAAAGCATGTGGCAGTGAACATAAATATTGTAGTGCTATCAAGGGGACAACCTAGTTGGTTTCCTCTCTTGCAGTGGAATTAACCCCTCACAACAACCTTGGAAGTTATTTATTTAATTTGTGATTGTCCAAGTGGCTGGATTGGCTGGGGTGTGTTATAAAAATACCAAAGGATTGGACATTTTTGGTGGACTTATTCCTCATGTACTCAACTGATATAATATATGTTTGTACAAGACCTTTCTTGTAGCAGTTTCATCAAATATACCAGAATCTTTTGGGTCCTGTCATATCAATTGGGTGATTGTCCCTAGTGTCAGCTGATGACAGTTTAATATAAACAGAACAGCAGTTCAAGTATTAAATATCTCTGGACTCTAATAATGTAAATCCACAAATTGGCTTTTTAAAATATCTTAGATTACTTTCTTTTAATTGGGAAAAGAGACAATTTGTCCCTTAAACTAGGCAGTAGCTAATGGTAGGGACTAAAACTGAAGTTTCCAATTGTAAGTATCAAACTGTTGTTGAAGCAAATTGAAGGGTACCTGGATGTTATTTTCCTATTCTCTACTGATGGATTTGCGTTAGGGTGAGTTGTTTAGTTCTTTTTGTTCAACTTCCTTATGGTGATAACACAATATTTGGGTATGGCTGCAGCCTTGATATGGTGCTAGTCTATGGATAAATAATCAGTTACATAACCATTTTTCTCGAGATGCCAATTCATATATTTTTGATGATCATATTGCCCTTTTGAAGATTTGCAAGTAGTAAGTGAAAAAATAGTAAAGCTTAGGGAGAAGTAAAAAGGAGAATTTAGTATTGAGGAGAAGGGAAAGAGAAATCATTATGCTTTATTAACCATTGTCTAGTTAACACTTGCTACACATGCCTATTTCTAGGTTCAAACATGAATAAGATGGAAACATCAAATTCTAATCTAATATAAACATAGAAGTTGCAGATAGGCTTAATGCAAGAAAAACACAGGAACACAAATACCCAAAATACATAACTAAAAGGTAAAGATAATAATTAAGCTAAAAAAATAAAACATAGCAGAAAAATGAAGCTTTGAAATGATCTCTAATCCTATGCCTAAGCCTAACCTAGGTATGTAGGTCTCTAATAGAATTTCTGTCCATGCAGTCACTCTCTATGGGCCGAGGCTTAATGCATGAAAAAGTAAATAACCTAATCTACTTGTTCTTTTCAGGTTGATCAATCCCGTGGTTGTTGCCCCAACCATTGCTGCTGTTGGACTTTCTTTTTACAGTTATGGTTTTCCACTTGTTGGTACCTGCCTTGAGATTGGTGTAGTGCAGATATTGTTGGTGATTCTTTTCTCTTTGGTAAGTTAAGTTGCAATATTTCTACTGATAATGTGTTTTCACGTGATTTCTTTTGTAGTACTACTGTTAGACTGTCTTTGGTAGTAATTTTATAGTTTATAATATATTTTCTCCCTGTATTGTGTTTTAATATTTGAATTCTTGTTTTCATACTTTCTACAGTACCTTCGCAAGATATCTGTTATTGGTCATCGCATATTTCTCATTTATGCGGTAAGTTCATGGTTGCAAATTTATGTATCCAATACCTGTGATGCAGAGTTTATTTTACATGTGTTCTATAGTGGCCATCTCATGCACAGGTCTTGCGAGTGTAATGGCCTGTCTTTGCTGAATTGCCAGGTTCCGTTGGGTCTGGCAATCACTTGGGCCGCTGCTTTTCTTTTGACTGAAACAGGAGCCTATAACTACAAAGAATGTGACGTAAATGTACCTGTCTCCAATATAATATCTGAACACTGCAGAAAGCATGTTTCTCGGATGAAGCAATGTCGAGTTGATTCCTCTCATGCATTGAAGTCTTCCCCATGGTTTAGGTTTCCTTATCCACTGCAATGGGGAACTCCTGTTTTCCACTGGAAAATGGCATTTGTAATGTGTGTGGTGTCCGTAATTGCATCAGTTGATTCGGTTTGTCTCATCTTTCCTCTGTTGCTTACGTTACTGTTGAAATTTTCTATTTCCTGACAATTTGAACTTAATTGGTTTGCAAATGCCACTTTTTTTGTGGTAATTTGCACTATATTATTGTGAAAATAATGTTTGTGTTTGATATTTGAAAGGTCCTAAAGTTGCATACAGTATAAGAGTGCTAATTGAGACATGGTTCATATTGATAAAGTTGAAGTAATATGTTGCAGACCTCCCAAAAATAGGAAAGAAAAATCAGAAATTTTTAATATTGCCTTAATGAAAGGTCCAAAGCATATACAAGCCAATGCAATATTCATTTTTATCTTCTCTTGACTAGTGTCGGAATTTTGATTACATTGCAATATTGAAAAGCATAACTTATAAAAGGGACATTGCCTCAGAAAACTTCTTCCTGGAGATTGCATTTATCAACATCAAATGAAAATCTATATTTGACTGTGATGGATGGACAATGAATCATATAACTAGATTGGGTTTTACATCAAGTTTTCCATTGTCTTTGCATCCCCACAACTTCTTGAAAATTTATGAGTACATAATTTAGCAAACTGATTTTGAAATCCTCAAGGATTGATGCTGATGTCTTGATTGGTCCGAAATATTCATGTGCAGTTGCCTTAGAAATACGAAAAACTTCATACTTAGATGCGAAGTATCCTGATTACTGCGGTCCTAATTTGCTTTGGTTTTGAACTTCTTAGGTTGGCTCGTACCATGCATCATCGCTACTGGTGGCATCTAGACCTCCAACCCCTGGTGTTGTCAGTCGAGCGATTGGCCTTGAAGGTTTTTGTAGTGTCTTGGCTGGCCTCTGGGGAACAGGAACAGGGTCCACAACTTTAACTGAAAATGTGCACACTATTGCTGTGACAAAAATGGGAAGCCGCAGAGCAGTTGAATTAGGTGCTGGCATTTTGATAGTCTTATCTCTCATAGGTAAGTTTAATCCCCTTTCCAAAGTCTCTGGGTGATAATGAAAACTATAAAATCAAATGTTTTACCATCATCACTGAATACTTGACTTTGCCATCTGCTATGTGTTTAGCATACCAAGTTTGTTGTAAGTGGTGCGTGTGTAGTTCAAATAACTATTCATCGCTCGTAATCAAATGGTTTCAATCTAAAGTCAAAATGCAACAATCAATATTGCCAACTTGCCAACTCTCTACATCATTGGATGCAGTAGAGGTTGGCATGTATGGATTCTGGCCACCATATTTCGAATGGTCATCATATAAATCATGTTTCGAATGGCCACCATATTTAACATGTATGGATTCTGGCCCAAAATGTCTAATGATGTCATTGAAGAAGGGACAATTTTATGGAAAATACACAACAATAGAACTGTATGACATGTTACAGTACATGCCTTATCTTCTATGAACCCAATTCATTTTTAAATTTTAATCATGTTTCTGATTGCATGCATGCAGGTAAAGTAGGAGGCTTCATTGCTTCAATTCCCCAAGTCATGGTGGCTGCTCTCCTCTGTTTCATGTGGGCAATGCTTGCAGCATTAGGATTATCTAATCTACGGTATAGTGAAGCTGGAAGCTCTCGCAATATCATCATAGTTGGGCTATCTTTATTCTTTTCCCTGTCCATACCAGCCTACTTCCAGCAATATGGCATTTCTCCAAATACCAACTTGTCTGTCCCAAGTTACTTTCAGCCATATAGTGTGGCTTCTCATGGACCTTTCCGCAGCAAATATGGAGGGGTATGTATCTATCAGACCTTTCTGAAACTAGTAACATAATGTACTTTTGCAGCGTTCTTTCTGGGGATTAGTTTAAGACTTCAATTTGATTATTAACATCTTTTGTCCATCACAAGTTTTAGACGGTCATGTCACATTTATTCGAGAAATATAACTGTGTTTCAATTTTTTGGTCAAAGCTGCCCAAACTACCCTATTTCTACCAGTAAGCAACTGACACATGCTCCGATGGTGTCCATCTTTTATTTTAAGGGATTTCTATTAAGACACCATGTTTGGAACTCATAAATGGTTAACTAAAGTATTCTGAGTGTGGCATAACAAGTTCTGATAACATGCGCAGGTGAACTATGTTATGAACACATTATTATCGCTGCATGTGGTGGTTGCATTCCTCTTTGCTGTTGTCTTAGATAACACGGTGCCTGGCAGTCGGCAAGAACGTGGGGTGTATGAGTGGTCCGAAACTGAGGCTGCAAGGAGGGAGCCAGCTATTGCCAAAGATTATGGGTTGCCATTCAGAGTTGGCAGGGTTTTCAGATGGGTAAAATGGGTTGGGCTTTGAGAGAAAGAATGCCTTTGCTGGTTCTTCGACCATCTTCACATTGTCAAGCTCATCAATAGCCGTTCCTGGGGGATTACCGTGCCGCTTGCTGCATTATAATTCTACATGTAAGTCCCCTAGGCTTGCATGGTAAATATTTTTCTTTGAACCTTTTTTTTTCTCTCCTTCATCACACGGTGGACTTCTTGGACTATATAGGTCTTATAGAGATGAGTTATTTGTGTACATTGAGGATCCATAGGGATCTCTGATTGTTGTAATCTTAAATTCTAAACGTGTATGTAATTTTGAGTCGTTGTAATTGCCTAGAGTGGCATTTTCACTTTTCAAGAAAACATTTGAGAAACGGTCTTTGCCTTGTGTATATTTTTTTTCCCATCATTTTTTTAGTCAGTGCTAGATTCAATCAATCGACATTCTTTTAGTGAGAGTGAAATCTGCATCACCAATTCACTTATTTTATATGTATCTTTCAATTTCAATCACCCATTAACTAAGTAAAAAACGTATTGATCATCATTCTTAGTCAACTCATACACTCATTTTCTACACACATGCATATTATATTCTCCTTGTTAAGTTCATTTTCTATACTTGACGCTTAAAAAATATCACAATCTAATCCCAAGGTTTTATTTTATTTTATTTTTTTCTATATTATCTCTCAACCAAACTCACCTTTAAGGGTAAAAAACAACCAAATTTGTTAAGTTGTATTTTTCTTTCGAAATATATGCCTAACAAGGTAACATTATGTAATGTTCACTGATAGGTTATTATTATTGTTATTTTTACGCTGAAAAAAAGGAAAAAAAAATGGGAGGATTAAATTTTAACAAAAATTACATGAGAGAAAAGAACTGATATAATGATGGAGAGCGACGTGGTCCATGTGATCAAAACTCTTGATATGAGAATCGAAAATGACAAGAGAATTATAATTCGATGATGACTTTGCATTGATATTACTGCAAATGAAGAAGAGAAATGTGATCTAAAAGATCAAAATAATAATTTCAATTACAAAAATGTATGAAGTAACCAGCATCATGATCGCGTGTTTTTTTTTTTTTTTTTTTTTAAATAAGTAACGACAGATGTATTTTAAATAATTTTTTAAATATAAAATCTAACTAAATAACTGCCTCAAATTATAGGAATTAAAAAAAAATTACTTATATATATATATATATATATATTCCAGCAACATATTCACTTCACGTTTGGTTGCAGGCTAGCAGGTACTTTGGCACCATCGATCCTTCTACGTTTTAAATGCCATGCTTTATCAAAAAAAAAAAAAAAAGAAAACAAAAAAGAAAAAGAAAAAGAAAGTGCCATGCCCATAACTTAATATTATGTTTCTCACATCATTTTTTTATTTATGTGAAATTATCCCTGAACCGTCTTTATTTTAACTTTAACGAAAGCTCATGTAAATATCACTCAACTTTTTTAAATTATATCATCAATTCAATTTTTTACTAGGGTAAAATAATATTTTTACAAAGATTCCTTAGCGAATTTTTAATGTTGGTTAAAGAAAAGTGATTGTATAATATAATTTGAAAAGTGATTATATATATACACACACACACATATATATTACATATTTAAATTAAATTTTGTAAATAATTTTATACTTAATCACTGCCACTAGTATCATTATTGATTAATTTTCGAAATAAATGAATATATACTTGTCTTGTTTAAGATTGATGATGTAGATGTTATTTTAGTATTTTAGAATTTTTTAAAAAAATTTAAAAGAATAATTTTTCTTAATAAAAGGTTATGAAAACAATAATAAAAGACTAAAATACATACCATAATTGACTCTAATTAAAATAAAAAACAAATTAAACCACCTAAAATAATAAAATTCTAAGACCTTAAAAAATAATGTTATACATCAATTAATCCTTATAATAATGTAATAAGATGAAAATTCAATGGAGAGTTACAAGTTTTAGACGTTGATGATTGTTGAACATCCACTTGGCAGCAAATTAGCTACCCATTTAATAAATTAAAACTTAGCTTAAGAAAAATCTTGAACATTTCTTAAGGGGCACCACCAAAATGTAAGTTGATTAAAGTTAAAAATAGTCAAGCTAGCTTGCTTGTAAATTTGTGTTGTTATTGTTTTGTACAAGTACACGTCTCTTTGTTCGTTCCTTCATTATAAACACTTGCTTGATTACTTGTATACAAATTCTTTTACAGAAATTATATAGTAGATTATACACCCTGCTTTTGCCTCTTTAATTTCATTTATAGGCTTTTAATGATGTTTTTTTTTATACGTAATTTGATGATTTTTTATGGGTTTTTTGGGGGGCACGTGGCAGGGTGCGATTAAAGCGTATTTTCTCCAAGAATATTAGAGTTTAGAAATTGATAATCATAATATACGAACACCAAAAACGTATACGTCAACATTGACAATTTTTTGATAGCCAGGACTAAATCTTGCTGGTGCACAAAACCAGAAATTTCTAATTTCGTATGTACACACTGACGAAATTAACGAAAATTTGGTTGTTGGGCTGATTTTTTTTAGGGTTTTAATTTGCTCACCAACCAAAGCACTTCTTCGGGTAAGGCTGAAGTTAGAAACATTTGTTTATTTCAAAAGAAATAAAACAAGAGAATGAAGATAAAATGTACATTTGAAATAAAACAAGAGAACGAAGATAAAATTAAAATGTGGGCAGTAATAAAAATAAAATATTTAATCCCTCTTAGGGCATGAGAAACTTCTGGTTAAGTCAAACTTCAACTAGACGACGTAAATAATCTATATATATAAAATATAATTTTAATTAGGCGACGGTGAACCAAAAATATGCCTGGGTGATAATGTGCTCATATTGTGTATAAGTTCAATTTAATTATTGTCTTTTATTTTTTATTTTTCATTGATGCAATCATAACATGTCACCGTACGTGTTGAAATTGTATGTTGGTGGGGACATTAGAATTTGAATTAATTGGTTCAAATTTGTGTTGAAATCCCTGACAACAACCTTGCATGATATACAGTGGTTTAGTAATAGACAAAATTCATTGAATTGAAGGGTTCAATTATTTCAAGCAAAACATTGGGTAATTGTCACAGATAAGAGATGAAATTGCGATTTCATTTTCAATAGCCAAGTGGTCTTATAAAGAGATGTCATCCCATTTTTTGAGTTGGTACCACATATTATTTACATAAAAACAAAAAAACAATCATCATTTTGTGAATTGTTCTGTTAGCTAAAAAGAGCCTTTCGTCTCATAATGGTTTAGAATTTCGTTGAGCGGCATGCATCATGAAGTATTTTAAATTTTAGGTAATTGTTAAGTTACGCTCGAAGTAACTTACAACTCTTTAAAAATAATGTAAAAAATTATAACATAAGTAGGATTTACATGTATTTTTATAAATTATATAAATAATAACTTAACTAGACCATAAATTTTGTTTTTATTTAATAAAACATGAAAACCTAAAAAAAAAATGTAAATTAACTTATTATACTCTTGATAATATAACTTAAAATACTAATCTTTTGACAACATTTCGAGTAACTCCTTAACATGAAGTTATAGCCAAGGAAATCGAGGCTGCAATAACTACGAAATCTTGTACTAGTACTAATAATATACTTAGTTAAAAATAAAAAATATATATATTCTCCCGTCAAGATATGGGAGATGTCATCAACTTTAGACTTCAAATGAACTTATTTCATCCTCGTGAGTTTATTTTTTAGTTCTAGCAATAGTCTTTTTTCTCTCTCTTTTTTAAATCAAAATGCATCCACTTAATTTGTTTCAAGCTCATATTCGAGATATATTGATAAATATTCATTTAGTTTTTATATTTTAAATTAAATATTTATTTTATCTCTATATTTTAAAAAATATCATAAGACATCTCTAACGTTAATTATGTTACATACTTGTGCCTTTGTTTTTTTTACTTTTACAATAATATATTTGTAATTATGTAGGGATCATTAATGAAAATAAATAAAAATTAATTTATCAAATTTATCGTAAAAGTGAAATAAAAAAAAAAAGTAAAGGTTAGATCCTTAAATAATTAACAGAAAAGACGTCTTTAGAAAATTTTCACTTAATCCGAGTTATAAAAATAAAAAAAAAATCAGTCTAATATTAGATTGACCTCTTACCGTGAAAGTGAGAGGTTAAGAGACATATAATGTTTCGCAATCACTTAATTGAAAGTCAAACAAACAACCCCCCAAAGTTTTATTAAATATTAAAGCTCGCCGCCGCCGGTCTCTTAGTTCAACTTTATTTTAAGGTTTCTCATTTGGACAGCTTTTGTTTACAATTTTGTGGCATATTAATGTGATAATTGGTAAGTTACTTCGAATATAACTTATTTTTTATAAAATAATATAAAAATAATAATAAAATATAAAATTTATTTATTTTTTTATAAGAAAAATAAGATACTTACAAAATAACTCAGAGGACAATCATCCCACTAAAGTTTCCCCACATTTTGTATATTGTTACTCTTCAAAATTTAATTAATCACACAACTGAGCTTGACCAATGACTGATTCTTTGATGACTTTTTATTGATCCGAGACAGAAATGCTTTGTGAGTTAGCTTGTGATTGATTGAGAAGAATCAATGGTAAAAGGATCTCTTGCCAGTCAATTCAAAGATTGAATGACTATTATTTGTCAATCAATTCAATTTTTAATTCCTAATTGTGTCATTTCCTTTATTATTGTGTTTTTTTTTATATATATAATAAATACATAGTTATTGAGATTCGATCAAGTGCGCGCCAAAAACACGAGGGTTTACATGCCACCTGATCAAAGTGTGCGCCAATAACGTGCTGCAACGGCGCGCATCTAATCATTCTTTCATAATTGTTTAATGTTTATATAATTTTTTTTTCCAATAAATACATAGTTAATATATACGAGCCATCGCCGAACAAGAGATCTCTTATTTTGATATGGTAAGTGACAGATAGATAAGAAAATATAAATTTTAAAATATTAAAAATTATATATATATTTTATCTTTCATCTTATCTTTTATTTTATTAAAATAAGAAATCTTTAATTAAAAATTATTATTATTATATACCAATTAAAATTTTATTTTTATTAACTCTATTATTCTCTACGAACTAATTTTCTAACTCTACCCTCATCTTAAACTAGTGACAGTAACATTTGGGTTCGAGTCGAGTATAGCAGTGCTCGGAATCGCCCTAAGTATATGTTTTGGGCACCTAGGTCGAGTTTTTTAATCAGTTTTTATGTCCAAATTTTATATTTTATAATATTATATTTGTTATATATTTTTTATTTTTTTGGTAATTTCATAATTTTTAAATTTATTGTAAGGAAATTAACATGAAAATATGAACTTTAAATATTTAAATTTTGAAATACATATAATACATGGATCAAATAAATAAAATTAATTACAATAATATATATTTTATAATATTTTTTTAATAAAATTTAAGTTTTAGACCGAATCCCAAACATATTAAATAATGTCGGAGACATGCCCTCATTATACTCGGCCTGCATTGTCCAGATCTGAGCCGAATGGATATTTTTGACACCCTTAACCTAAACTTAATTAGGATTATCCAATTTTCTTTCAATGTGTGGTTTGCAGCAGTTTTGGCCACCGGTCAGTTGGCCTCACCCGTCCGCCGTCCAAAATATATTCATCTTTCATTTCAATTTCAAGGACCACTTTCATTCATTTGTGTAGGCATTATAACTTCAATACAGTGACGTGCCATCCATTATTTTTCACGTGTTATTTATTTATCTATTGTTTTTCCTTCACTCTTTGTTTGAAAATTAGATGCTTGGCTTTCACTGATGAGCTGTCACTGTCTGTGAGCTGAGCATTTATTTATATGTAGTTTTTATTCAATGCGGTGATTCACATGTTTGTAAAATTTAAATTAAAAAAATAATAGTAAAATTCCATAAATTATCAGGGGTTGGGATCCTGTAAAAGTTATTGATTAAACGATACATTAAATAATCGATAAATTAATAATTAAAAGATATATTCAAAGAAATCATTGTTAACATAAATGAAAATTTCTTTGAATAAGAAACTGAGAATAATACAGTAGTTTCAGTACTATGCAGAAGGAAGCACTCAAAGATGGATAGCATTTAATAATTTCTAATTACAATTCGAGAAGTCAACCTTAAAGTCTTCTATATGTAATAAGAAAAATAAAAGATGCGATCTAACTAAATTTAAATTTTAAGAAAAAAATAAGTAATAATAGATTTATATTTTATTTCTTTTACCAACTTTCTTATCTCTTCTTTATTTTCTATTTTTAAAGTATACATTGTATCTACTATAGTATTAGTTATTGTCCATTTGAGTTTTACTCCCTATTTTCAAATTAAAATGGTAAGATGCGATGGATGATTTTCAAAATAATTTAAGTAACATAAAAAAAACAATCAACTACATTTATAATTTTAGTAAATTATTAATTTATGATTTAAATGAAATTACAAAGTTGTATAAGATTTTTTTATAACAATATTATATTATTATTTTATTAAAATTATTAATTTAGTCTATTAGCCGAAGTCATGGCTGTAAAAATATATTATATAATAGTGATTATTAATTTATAAAAGTTCTAGGGTACAAATTTCAATACGCTACAAAAACACAAACAATACGCAAAAAGCTCATGATTATTTATCGTTTTATAGCGAATTATCAATAACTAAATTCTAATATTAAAATTTGTATTTTATAAAATCCTAAAGTTTACATGTACACACATGAACATATATTTTTATTGTGATTGAACTCAGAATAACACGTGACGATCCTCGTTATCTGTCACGGTTCACCACAAATTTGTATTACAAGTGAAATATATTTAATCACACGTTAGGTTTTATTTTTATTTTTTATTTTTAGTTCATTATGGTCTCCAAAATATGAATTAATTTATTTTGAGAGTGAGATAAACTAACTGGCAAAATAAAATTAATCATGCACATGCATGCGATCTACCTGCTACTAGCTGCGACATGGCAACCAAAGTTTGAACATAAATTTTATATACGACACCTTGATCAAATAAATTAAATAATAAACTTTGAACATTTCTTAAGGGAGCACTACCAAACCAGTGAAGTTTATTAAATTAAGTTAGAGCTTCTAAATTGTCTTCTTTTATATCTATATATAAAAGTTGTCCCTTTGTTTGTTTCTTCATTAAAATAATCATCACCCTTGCTTGTTTTCTTGTTTATATTCTTTTTCAAGCGTAAAACTACATTATCCCTACCATAGCACCAAAATAAAACAAATACCAGGAACAAGAGACATGGGGGTCAACTTGAAGAGACTGAAATATATCTCAAAACCCCCCAAAACGATTATTCTTTCATATAACACAGATCATGAAATTCACATATAACTCACATCAAAATTTTTTTTAAAAAGAAATTAATTGCAATCTCATCCATTTTTGAACATGTGGCATGGTCTGACTCTGACTGACGTTGACTTCTTATATATGACATGTTACATGAGTATATTTTGTGCAAAGAAGACCAGACATGAAGACAAAGAACGTGTCAACAGACAGCAATATTGTGTAGATTTCTAATGGCCAGCTTTCCCATTCACATTCAACAACTGCTCGTCCCGATCTTCTTCATGGTCATGCAAATTAAAATATACCTAGTCAATGGTGCACGCGTTGTTCTAATTTTTAACAAATTTCGTGAGCAAATTAGTGAATTGTGGTAGTTGAGCAATTGGGCAGCAAATTTTCTTTCTTTTTTTTTTTTTTGGTTAATTTTCTCACCTACTGCGCCCACTGCCGTGTAACTTCATCAAAGTTTACAAATTAAAGCACTTCTTGGGTGAAGTTGAAGTTATAATATATTACTTGTTTATTCATTTTTAATGAATGAGATTATGAGAACAGGAGGGGGTGGGGGAGAAATAATTATAAAAAATTAATTAATTAATGCTTTTTGGGTATGAATGAAACATTTCTGATTCTGTCGAAGTACAGGATGCTATATAATATTGTATCATATAATTTTAGGTGATGATCATGGACCAAAAGGGAAATGAGTGGCTTCCAAGTCTACAATATTTCTGTAAACCGAAAATTCAGTTCAAAATATTGTTGTTGTTTTTTTTTTAATATTTTATTGTTTTGTTGTTGTACTTATAACATCTGATTATATACGTGTTGACATTTTAGGTTTTGGGGAACGTTAGAATTTGAATAGATTAAAAAATAGTGTCGAATTAATAAGTCTCAATCAAACCTGCTTATGGAAGTTTAGGAATAAATTAATTTATTAACCTTACATGAATGGAATTAGAAGTTTCAAAATTTGAAGTAATCGCAACGAAATAAGAACAGAAGTTCTTAAATGATAATGACTATTGATCAAAAGTTGTTGATAAATAAAGAGTTTGTCTGTCCCTTTTATACATTAAAAAAACAAAATTATCAAAAGGTACAAGAAAAAAAATACATAATAAGATTCTAGTGACCGAAATAAAAAAATAATAATAAAAAAAGGCACGCAATTCTCACGTCTAGAAATTAGGTAACAGTATGAAAGGAAAAAAACCTAAAAATTTGGGAAAAAACCTAAAAATTTAGTAGCAAACTTGAAATTCTAATTTGAGACAAAAAAAAAAAAGAATTTAGGTAAGCATATACATTCTTCTTATTATATATTTCAAACGATATATTATATTCTCAAAACCAAATCATCTCGCGTTACAAGTTAAAAAATTGCAGATGTCTGATCTTGCACTAATGTTTCAAAAAACAACCGGGGGTTGTGATCATTTACCCTCCACTAACGCAGGATTATTAATCTTTTTAAGCATAAAGAGTTTAGCATTTTTCATTATTTCAATTCCATCAACCCTCTAAGAGGTTTTAAATTAAAATTACGGGGAAATGAAATGACCTAACCCTGACCGGGTTTGTTTTGTGTGCCATTTTAAATAATTAATTAGTTTAAAGTGAAAATAACCTAACCCTTATGTGGTACATCTAATTATCATATCAAATCAAATCAAATTCATTACAAAATTTAAGATTTGGTTTGAAGAGTAGTTTTAGTAATCTGGTACAAGTATTTTGATATAGCCAACGAATAAATTTTTTTATTTTTATATTATCTGACTAACAAGATATGATTGTATCCAAGAAGCATTTAAAGTGTTTTCAAGGTTTCGTATAAACATCTGTCAAGTATCTTAAAGAAAATAGCAAATTCTTATACTAAATTATCCTATTGAAAGTGTTTCTGGGCATGAGCTTAATTATGCTTGTAATTTCTTTGGTTGATATTAATGCATGAATTTGTCTGAGGCAAGAAACATTTCATTTTCAGAAGACAAGTGATATTATAAAGAGAAATGTCGTTGTCCCAACTTTATGTCCCCATTCTTTGTGTAGGCACCACATATTTTACATGAAAACAAACAATAATTTCCGATTTGTGAAAATAGTTTGCCAGAAAATCTTCCCATGATACACATTTTAGGAAAACCCAACTAATCTTTTTTAAAATATACGAGAGCGTGAAATAATCTACTTATTAATATTAGAAGATTCAAAAGATTTTACAATATAATTTAAGGTCAATAATACTATAATAATTAAAATAAGAGTGGAGATATTTGTAAAAGAGTTACAGAATTAATAAAATATGAAGTGAATTGATTAAATATTTAGTAAATTTGGTAATTATTATAAGAATACAAATGATTAAAATAATTTATTTTCACAACTGAATATTTCTTCTAAAATTTATAATATTTTTAGAAATAATTTAATTTATCAAATGCTTAACTAATTTTTGTTATAACTAATTATTTCTATAACATGCCTAATATTAATTGTCTTGAAAGCTATAACATAACTAAATGACCACTTAACAGCAATTTGAATAAATATATATATATTTTTTGGTCATTTGCATATAAAACGATTGTGTGGCGAGCAGGAATTGTAACTTGTAAATGTGCTAACTCCATGATAATATCGTTCAATTTTAGTCAAGGAGTCTAATACTAAAGATACACTTGTCATTCTAATTAAGAGGGACAAAAACGTGAGGTGTCTTTCTTAATTTCATCTCTTTCACACATAACTTTGCTTTCCCTTATGTTGTAACAACTAAATACTGAAGTTTGAATAAAATAAACTGACAAATGATGCAATTATTACACAATTATGACATAAAAATTATATCATTATGTTTAAAATGATTGCTTCAGTTTGTTTATAGATTAGCGGTGGTTATTGTTTTTATCTTCGCTATAATTCTTGTCTATTAATACGTGTTTCTTACTTTATAAATCTAAGCTTATAATTTTCAAATATGAAAAACTATAAACAATAGATTGGTTTGAATTGAAATAAATTTATTTTTCATATTCAGAAAAAAAAGGATCAAAAAGAAAAAAAGAAAGAATGGGCATTTTTTGTTTTTTCTATTTACTTATTTTAATTGTGTATAATTTGGTAACAATTTGACAAAAACGACATTAGGTGCAAATCACTTTAAAGCGATGGGAGATTCTGTTTACACTTACTAAGTGTAATTGCTCATGAGATTTTCTTTAGATTTCTTCAGATATTAATATTATAGTAGTTAATTGTTTTTTTTCTATTTTTTTATGTTATGACTTTTTAGTGTGATGTAGCCGAAGCTAGCTGTCGATTTGTTTTCTCCATCTATTGAAAATTCGAACCTCCAACCCTCTAGATGAAAAATTTTTTTTAAAAACCCAAACATAGTATTTTATTAAGTCGCAAAAGAAATAATTGAGCTCTTCAAATGCATCGCGTAATTAAATGAATTTCGTATACTTGAAGTTGGAAAATCCCCAAACTCCAAGACAAGGTAATTTAAAAAAAAATTAAAGAAATAAGAAGGATGTTGAAAATTGAAAAAATATCACTTGTTAGAACAACTTATCGAAGGAGGAGAAGGAGATATGATGCAACATATAACCGATCAGGGAGAATGTAGGATTTTTTTTTTGGGTATATATATATATTAAGTCTGCTGCTAATTTAAACAGACTAGGAATTGGTTACAATTTTTTCTTTCAATTTCTTTTGTGCTGTCCTATGTAAAATAATTAATACCTAAAATCTGTATTTTTTTTACTAACGTGTTGCTAATTTCTTTTTAATCTATTTTAACTATTGTTTGACGTTGGCTACATTTTTTATTTTTATAATCGTATAATTATTGCATTTTAGATTTTAAGATTTAAATTATTTAATTTAAAATGAGACAAGGGCAGACTATTAAATTAAAAAAAAAATACAAAGTTTAAGGTAGCAATAAGAGTCATTGGGTTTTGGATTAATTAAAATAATTTTTATAATCGTTTTTAAATTAGTATGAAATCGTGAACTTGTAAAAATATCAGTTACAATTTTGTAAAATTAGAATAATGAAATTTCTGTAAATGCAACAACAAAATTTTCCCAAATCCGCCCAAGCCAACATGTAGCATCGCCCCCTCCATGGATCCTGATTAAAATAATTGAACTCTTGTCCTCTGAAGGAGGGTGCGTTTGACACGTTATGTTGTATTATGATATATTGTATTATTTTAATATTAATATATTATATTATGATGTATTGTATTATAATAATATTATATAATGTTGAGTGTTATATTGTATTATATTAATTTTTATAATTAATTTAAATTATATATTATATTATATTTAAATTTTATTAATATTTTATATTATTATTAATTTTAAATTAATAATATTCAAATGATTCATATTTAAATATTTATTCTTAGTATTATTAAATTACAAATTTATTAATAAATTATAATGTAAAAATAAAAAAAATATTTATTAATATTATTGAATAATAAATTATATATTTATTAATTTATTTTAATAATTATAATGTGTAAAAATAAAAATATTATATTAAATTAAAATTTTATATTATTATTATTATTATTAAACAAAATTAAAAGAAAAGTAAAACTAAAAAGCAAAGAGCAAAAAGTTAAAAAAAAAAAAAAAGGCAAAGCTAATGCGGTAAATATAAAGATAAAATTATTTCCAAAGGTGAACATGGAATCATGGAAATATGTAAACAATCTGGAGGACAATCAAACTTTTATTGTTATTATTATTAGACTGCAATCAACGTATCATACAGCCTAAGTATTGTAATATTATCATATTTTACTGATTTTTATTAATATTTGTTCATGTAGTACTCAAATTATAGAGTAGGGCACCACAATTGGACCCTTATTATTGATGTACTATTGGTTTGATATATATATAATTTAATGTAATTAATGGAGTGGGTCAATGAAAAAAATCATCCAACCACTAGTAATATATTGACATGCCATAATAAGAATATGTTTGTAATTGAGATGTCATAATAAGAATATGTTTGTAATTGAGATTGAACAGCTTGTACATTAAAAACTATAACACTAAAGTATTTAGTAAATGATAGTTGCTATAGTTTGGAAACTGTGTTAATATGATTTTTTACTTGAATAATGAAAATTTTATTATATTTTTAATAATTTTATCAAAATTATTATTTAAAAATTATATTTAATATATATTATTAAATTTTATTTTATAATTATATTTTTTTTCCACAGTAGCTCTACCTTAAAAGTTAGAGCACCTTAATCATAAACATAGCCTAAGATCTCTTATAATGATTTATTATTTATTTATTTATTTTTGTATTAGTGTTTTTTTTTATTTAATTATGGAGCATGATGTTTTTTTACTTAATTAGTCACTACTTTAAAGCCAATTGTTATTAAATAAAGAGTGTGATGGGTGTTATTATTTTGACAACGTGTTGGTTATGTTTGTAAGTTCATTAATTTCTCAAATAATTCATACTTATTTTTATTTTAAAGATTTAGATTTGTTTGAATTAACCTCTATTTTAATATATTTTTTTTAATTTTGTTTAAATTAGTATTAAAAACAATGCTTGTAAGTATTATTTGAATTACTCTTGAGAAATTGGACGAAGTCTACTCTTTAAAATTTTGGTGCGGTGACTCGATATCGCATAAAGGATGGTGGCTTGAGCTATAGAGTGGCATTGCACTTCTATGTTCTTGTTGATGAAGTTCAAGTACCGAATGATTAATGTGGAATAGAATTTTCAGGAAATCCACAATTAGGGATAGGGGTAGTTAGGAAATGATACGGTCTTCCAATATGATTTTAGAATTTTTATTTTTAATTTATTTTAATTTATAAGTTATCCTTTTAGTTGTGGTTTGTGTGTATTTGACTTGTAAAAAAAAAAAAAAAATTAGTTTTGGTCATTATATGATGTTGTTATAAAAATTACAGCATCGATAGTAGTGTAAAAATATAGCATTAGATTTAATCAATGGTTCACAAAGTTATAAGCTTGTTAAGATAGTATTTTGATTTTCAATTGTTTAAAATTTATTTTACCAATTATCACATTAGTTAAATATGATTTTATTAAGATAAAAAAAAAAAAACAATTATAGTCTATCTAAACATCAATATTCAACCCTTCTCATTGTGGTAGATCAGATTGTTATGTTTTGTCAATAATTTGCGTAAACGTTTTTTTCGAAACAAACGAAAAACAAAAACTATACTTATTTGAACTTCACGTTTTAAGTAACACAAGAATCTCTCGTATTGTTGTCATCTTCACTCAATAATTTGGGCAAACGTTTATTAAAAAAAAATAAGAACAATTAAAATATTCAATTCAACTTCACGTTTTATGCAACACGGGAATCTCTAATTAAATTGTTCACGATCCAATACACATAATATAATGAGTATCTCACCTCTCTTTCCGATGCCTTAGCCCTGCTTTATGATACCCATCGTCGGGGGATGGCATTTTGACATTTTTTGTTTGTATATAACTACTTGGGGGGTGAGGGTAACGTGGTAACATTTGTATTTTAAAAATTACTTTATATGCTTATTTATTATTTTTTTTAAAAAAATTAGATTTTAATCATCTTCTAAAAAATAATACTTGAGTCTCAACTAATATATCATTTATTTATTAAAAAGCATGATATTAATTTTACCACATATAAAATTTATTATTTAATAAATAAATTACTTTACAAATAATTAAAACTCAATTGTTAAAATTTTTGACATTATTATTATCTTAAATAAAAATGTTTTAAATTAAATTCAATAAAATATTTTTATTATTTTTTTCTTCTCTCTCTATTCAATTTAAGATTTCTATCGTTAATCTATTTTCTTATAGGCTTAGTATTTCTCTACATCCCCTATGAATAAAGTGATGTCCTAAGCTTTTACACTTATCGGATTAACTTTTTTCTATATTTTATTTTGTTTTCAAATTATGAATGTCTAAAAAAGGATCACCACTACTATTCACTAAGGCTGCCTTCCTACGCAGTATGCGATGTTTAATTTCCTATTTTAATCCAATAAAACTTCCGGTTAAAAAAAAGAATAAAATAAAAAACCAAACAAAGTAAATAGATAATACTTACAGTGACAGACAGTGTAGAGAGAAGAGCGTGGGGGTAGGTGTGAGATTGACCGAACCGCCCACACTTTTGCATTTGCCATCCTCTCAAACACTCGTCAGTATAAATTCCCCTTTCCCTCTCTCTGTGTCCCTCAGCTTGACGTTCCATTCGGAGAACACCAAGCGTACTCTCAAATCATTTCTTTCTTCTCCTCACCTACCACCTCCTCCTCCCATTATTCTTCTCTCTTCTCTTTGTTTTTTTCTTTTTTATTAAAAAATAATAAAAAAAATATAAAAATGAATACACTATCCTCTCCTTCTCCCCTAATCCGTCCCCGAGGTTATCGTTCTTGTTGTCGTCAGCTCAACCGGATTCAATGTGCGTACAGATCCGACTCCATTCCCTTCCCAAATGGAGTCGGTTTCAGCCGCGCTGACTGGCAAAGCTCCTGCGCTATCCTCTCCAGCAACGCCCTCTCCCAACAGGAATCCGGTGACAAATCATCTGAGCACATCGCCGCTGTCAACGGTCACAAGACTTCAATTGACCTCAACCTCGTCCCCATCGAGCACGCCAACAGCGCCGTCACAGCTAGCAACAGCAGGTCTCAGCTTCCGCCGCAGAAGCCGCTGACAATCACCGACCTCTCGCCGGCTCCCATGCACGGCTCAGAACTCCGAGTCGCCTACCAGGGCGTCCCCGGCGCCTACTCCGAGGCCGCCGCCGGCAAAGCCTATCCGAACTGCGAGGCGATTCCTTGCGACCAGTTCGAAGTTGCTTTCCAGGCTGTCGAGCTCTGGATCGCCGACCGCGCTGTCTTGCCTGTCGAAAACTCGCTAGGCGGATCGATCCACAGGAACTACGACCTCCTCCTCCGCCATCGGCTTCACATCGTCGGAGAAGTTCAGCTCCCGGTTCACCACTGTCTCTTGGCCTTGCCTGGCGTCCGCAAAGAGTACCTCACGCGCGTGATTTCACATCCCCAAGCGCTCTCCCAGTGCGAGCACACCCTGACGAAGCTAGGGCTCAACGTCGCTCGAGAGGCCGTCGACGACACGGCCGGAGCCGCGGAGTACATCGCGGCGAACAATCTCCGCGACACTGCGGCAATAGCCTCCGCACGGGCCGCCGAATTGTACGGAATGCAGGTCTTGGAGGACGGGATACAGGACGATTCAAGCAACGTGACTCGGTTCGTGATGTTGGCGCGGGATCCGATAATACCGCGCACGGATCGGCCGTTCAAGACGAGTATCGTGTTCGCGCACGACAAGGGGACGAGTGTGTTGTTTAAGGTGCTGTCGGCGTTCGCGTTCAGGAACATAAGTTTGACGAAGATAGAGTCGCGGCCGCATAGGAACCGTCCGATCAGATTAGTTGATGATGCGAATGTGGGGACGGCTAAGCACTTCGAGTACATGTTTTACATTGATTTCGAGGCCTCTATGGCTGAGGTTAGGGCACAGAACGCGTTGGCGGAGGTCCAGGAGTTTACGTCGTTTTTGAGGGTGTTGGGGAGTTATCCCATGGATATGACCCCATGGAGCCCATCTGGGGGAGAATAATGATAATAAATTATTAGCTATTTTATTTAAAAATAAAAAAAGAAATATTGAATGTGTATTATTTGCACAAAGAAGAAGAAGACAAGAAAAAAAAGAGGAAAATTAAGTAAAAATTTTTCCTTTTTTTTTCGGAATTTGTTTGGGATTTTTATTTCTTTTGAATTCAACCACGACAATTTCTTGGTGGGTAAATGGTAAATAGATTTATTTGTTGTGTAGTTGGTGGAGTTTAAATTTAAAACGTGTTGGTTGTTACGTGTAAGAAATTAAGAATGTGTATGCTAAATCCACACCCAGTTGTTGTATTTTATATGCAATATAACTTAAGGAATGTGAAAGGAAAAACAGATTAAAGGTATGAATAACTTTGTCAATTTTTATTTTATTTTATTTTTTCATTGTTTCAGGTGATGTTTATACACTAACAACTTTGGAGATGTTTATACACTAACAATAATATTAGATTTAGCTGAAATTATGCTTTGGATTTAGGCGTTACTGTCTCAAATCTCAATTAGTGAATCTAATTAGATTAATGACACTTCCTACTGCTTAGCCACAAATAGTTTCTAGCTAGTTGGTGTTAGGAAAATGTTGTTTATGTGATCTTAATAATTTTTTTTGTATGGTTCTCTACATTTTAGCACCTTTCATTTTTTATTAGGTATCTATAAGATCCTGCATGAACCAGACCTATGATAACATAATTGAAAGCTTACGTCCGAAGATGGCGAATTTTGCTCCAAAATTAGAAGAAACTATCCTCTTGCCTAGCTGGCAAAGATTTGCCTCCACGAAAAAGATGATTCATTCGGATCAAGATGAAAGTACTACTACATTGCATTGTCATAATACATGGTATATATTTGAAAGAGGTTGACCTCCTTGCTTCTCTCATGGTACAAGCCTCTTCCCGCCGAGCCCTCTTTCTCCTCGGTCCACAAAGGCAAAATGTAGGAAAGGGGCGTGGAAAGACATAAGAACTCTTGAATGAAAATGAAAAAGCGATGTAACTCCAGTTCCTTCAGAAATGGTAAGATCTTTGGCGCAAGAAAGAGGGGTTGATCCGTATCATCTTGACTTAATTTTTATTTCTCTATTTTTTTAAGAATACCGCTTCTCTTACCTATATCGAATATAACTTGTTCATAGAAAACTTGCTTGATTTATATCGAGAGAATTACGGTTTTATGAAAGCGTATATTCATATCTGCCTCCGACCGTACTCAATATCCTTAAAACTATCGAATTTAGAGGATTTTATATTGGTAATTGGCTATTATGGATTTGTTATACCGAATATAATACATTATAACCACACAAGTAAAGTGATAAATAATAAAAAATATATATTATAATTTTAATCATATAGTTACGAAAAAGTATTTTACCGTATATATAACTCAACATAGCCGAACCCTTTTATATTCAATCCAATTTAAGTTATGAAATTCAAATGTGTTATTCTTGATCCTAGGTGTAATAATAAGGTTAAGATATTTTCCTTATCTTTTTCTTTCTTAGTCTCTCTTAATTTTATAAATCTAGTGAAAAAAAGATGGTTTAATTATAAATAAATTGAAACAAACTAGCTTGATTGTCAACATCAAAATTCAAAACCCAATCTTAATCACTCATTTCACTAAGAGAGGCTATTAGAGAAAAAAAAAATGAGAGAGAACCCTTATTCGTAATTATAAACTTGATCATTTGAATAAGTATAGTTGTATAAATTTTTGCATTAAAAGGTATTAGGTGCTTGGTTGTTCATTCGATTCTTATCATGTATATTTCTTAATTGTAAATAAAGTAAAATAAGCTGGCTTGATTGCCAATATCAAAATTCAAGACTCAATATGAGAAGACCATTGTCCGTAATTATAAACATAATCATTTGAATAAATACGGTGGTACAAATTCTTGCATGAGGTACCAATGGGCTTATAACCTAGTGGGAGAACTATTACACTCACAATGTTGAGAGTAAGGGTTCGAGCCTCTATAAGAGTTAAAAAAATATTCTTGCATGAGGTGCTTGCTTATTCATTATATTCTTGTCATGTATATTTCTTAACTAGTCATATAAATAAATACATTCGCATGTGACAAAAATCCAACAAATGAATGAATGTACATTAAATCAATAACTGCAACTATTTCTATGTTGTGAATTCAAATTTCCTTGAATGAATATCCTATAATTCTAGAAAACATCACTCAGCCTAATTGACCTCCATTTTCTTTCATAAATTATTGGTAGGACTATTTGTGCTTTTTATGAGAAAATGTGTTATTTGCATTAGCATAACAATAATTGTTATGTGCCTACCAAACTTTGCCAAGAGCAATAAATTTTTATTATATTTTAAGCTTTGAAGTAGGATTCATGTCACATGAGACTACATGGACACGAGAGTTTGATTTGGGGTATGATTCTTGTTATGTATATTTTTTAATTAATCATATAAAAATTAGCATGTATACATGTGACAAAAATTCAGTGAGCAAAGGAATACACACTAAATCAACAACTACAATTATTTCTATGTTGTAAATTTAAATTTCCTTAAATGAGCATCTTGCAATTCTAGAAAACGCCATGGCAACCTATTTGAGCTCTATTCTCTTTTATATAGGACTACTTGTGCTTTGTATATCAAAACGTATATGCATTAGCATAGCAATAATTGTTATGTGGGTGACAAACTTTGTCAAGAGCAACAAAGTTTTATTACATTTTAAGCTTCAAAATAGGATTTAGGTGCATGAGATTTTATGGATATATATGAGAGTTTGATTTAAGGTATGGTTCTTGTCATATATATTTTTTAATCAATCATATAAAAATTAGCACATATACACGTGACAAAAATCTAATGAGCGAAGGAATACACACTAAATCAACAACTACAATTATTTCTATGTTGTAAATTTAAATTTCCTTAAATGAGCATCCAGTAATTCTAGAAAATGCTATGACAATCTAATTAAGCTCTATTCTCTTTTATATAAGACTATTTGTGTTTTGTATATGAAAACGTGGCATTTGCATTAGCATAGTAATAATTATTATGCGGGTGACAAACTTTGCCAAGAGCAACAAAGTTTTATTACATTTTAAGCTTTGAAGTAAGATTTAGGTCATATGAGATTTCATGGATATATATGAGGTTTGATTTAAGGTATAATTCTTGTCAAGTATATTTTTTAATCAGTCATATAAAAATTAGCATGTATACACGTGACAAAAATCTAATGAGCGAAGGAATACACACTAAATCAACAACTACAATTATTTTCTATGTTGTAAATTCAAATTTCTTTAAACGAGCATCCTGCAATTCTAGAAAATGCTATGGGAGATGGTTTACCCTGTGGCGGATGTTAGCGGTTCGAGTCCGCTTATCTCCAACTCGTGAACTTAGTCGATACAAAGCTATATGAATATGGTAGCACCTAATTTTTCCGATTCGGCAGTTCGATCTATAGTTTATCATTCATGGACGTTGATAAGATCTTTTCATTTTCTCTATTCTCTTTTATATAAGACTACTTGTGTTTTGTATATGAAAAAGTGGCATTTGCATTAGCATAGTAATAATTGTTACGTGGGTGACAAACTTTGCCAAAAGGAACAAAGTTTTATTACATTTTAAGCTTTTAAGTAGGATTTAGGTCACATGAGATTTCATATATATATATATATATATATATATATATATATATATATATATATGAGAGTTTGATTTAAGTTATGATTCTTGTCATGTATATTTTTTAATCAATCATATAAAAATTAGCACGTATATATGTGACAAAAATCTAATAAGCGAAGGAATACACACTAAATCAACAACTATAATTATTTCTACGTTGTAAATTCAAATTTCCTTAAATGAGCATCCTGCAATTTTAAAAAATGCTATGACAATCTAATTGAGCTATATTCTCTTTTATATGTGACTACTTGTGCTTTGTATATAAAAACATGGCGTTTGCATTAGCATAACAATAATTGTTGTGTGGGTGACAAACTTTGCCAAGACCAACAAGGTTTTATTATATTTTAAGCTTTGAAATAAGATTTAGGTCACATGAGATTTCATAGATATATATATGAGAGTTTGATTTGAGGTTTAAAATGATTGTTTAAAATTTTACTTGCTTTGTTACTAATTTTATTGGCTTTGTCTAATCTTTGTTAGGATTTAGGTGCTTGTCATGTATATTTCTTAACTAATCAGACAAAAATAAATATGTACACACATGACAAAAATCTAATAAACGAAGAAACACACATTAAATCAACAAATACAACTATTTTTATGTTGTGAGATCAAATTTCCTTAAATTAAATGAGCATCTTGTAATTCTAAAAAATGCCGTTGACAACCTAATTGAGCTCAATTATCTTTTATAAATTATTGGTAGTTATCTTTTATAAATTATTGGTAGGATTACTTGTGCTTAGTAAGAGAAAACATGGCATTTGCATTAACATAGCAATAATTTTTATGTGGGTGCCAAACTTTTCCAAAATCAGTAAAATTTTATTAAATTTTAAGCTCTGAAGTAGGATTTAAGCATATCAAGTGTCATGGATATGAGAGTTTGATTTAAGTTAAAAAAAATGATTGTTTAAAAAATCTTATGTCCTTTGTTACTAACTTCATTGTGCTGTGTCTAATCTTTTAGAGGGTCCTCCTATACAATGCTATACAATGCAGTAATGAAAACTAAAAAGAACATGTATGTATTAACGCCATTGTAGTTTGGTGAATTTGATTTTCTTCCCTTTTATTGGTTTGATCCGATGTGTCATTTCAGAATATTTTAATGGGATGATGAATCTAAACTCATTTAGGGCTTGCTCACCAACCAAACGAGTGAGACACTTTAATCTCAAGCCACATTGTCAACAAGTCAAACTCGATCCTGTGTTTTGTCTCCCATTTGCTTTATTAACCAAACAACCAAATTAAGTTTGAATTTCTTGGCGAGCATTTTGTCTTACAAAATTTTATGTAGTCATTTTCATACCCGTACGAAAAAAACTTATTTTGCCCTAAATACGTGTAAAAATATGTAAAAGCAACATGTCAAGGTCACTTTTTCATGAAATCACATCAACAAATATTAGACTAAAGCCAAATTTAAGATTTTTTTTTTCTTTTTAACAGTCTTAAAAGATATTTTAAATAATCAAAATCAAAAATACTTTTCTGTTTATTTTTACAGTATCTTTCTCATTACTGAAAACTAAATATTATAGTGCATTGTCTATTCTTCAGAAGAACAAGTTGATGGGTAGCTACTACTTATCAGCAAATATTTAAACTTACCTAATTTTAAAAGCTCTTTTTGGCACATGAATTGTTCATGTGAGGTCAAAATCATTTTGTTTAATTTATTATATTATGTTTTATCAATTAATAATTAAAAAAATCTTATATATACTCAATTCTTACTTTTATTTTTTTACAAAAGTCAAATTCTACACTTATAAGTGTAAACTCCACTTCTGTTTACGAATACATACTTAGATTGATCAATAAAAAAAACTCGATTCAACATTCTTAACATTATAATAACAATATCATTAGAGAATTACTACACATGATAACAAGTGTTAATGAATAACAAATTAATTAACACTTAGAATGATGCATTATTAGTATGTAATTTTTTTTAAAAAATTAAGAATAAAAATATAAAAAATGAAAGGGGAGGGGGTTTGGTGAGCAAAAAGGTTAGATGAAAAAATGAGTTGTGGTGGGTAACGAGACGTGTGAGTGGTTGAAAGGTAGTCCTACTAATAATGATATGAGCCATGACGTTTCTCATTAAAACGTCGGCATTTCCTTTGCCACTCCTCCCCCTACTCTTATTCGTACCCTTTTTTCAAATAATAATAACAGTAATAATTTGAAGTTACTCATAGCAATATACAAGGTTCGCTTTAATACCTGGTATAGAAATTTGCGTTTCTGTGTATTAACAAATTAATGGGGTTGAGTCTCTATTGGGTGTGAGGCAGCCATCCCATATCGCCTAAATGTGAGGGCAATGACCGACTTATAAAGCCCCAACAACCCTCACCTCTTGAGAGCTCTTTTAGAGTGAGTTATGCCTAAGCTCAGATGTATTGAAAGGTTTACTGGATCTATAGTTGGTATCAGAGCCTAACATTGGGTATGAACAGGGAACAAGTGCGTAAGCCCTCTTTTAAAGACCCGGGAAGGGGTTGAGTCCCTATTGGGTGTGAGACAGCCATCCCATATCGCCTAAATGTATATATGTTGAGAGTTCTTTTGGGATGAGTTAGACCTAAGCCCAAATGTATTAAAGGGTCTATTGGACCTACAATATATATATGTTGTGTGAGTATGACATTTGCTAAAGGAGTTGAGTCCCTATTGGGTGTGAGGCAGCCATCCCATATCGCCTAAATGTGAGGGCAATGGCCGGTTTATAAAGTCCTGGCAACCTTCACCTCTTGAGAGTTCTTTTGGAATGAGTTAGACCTAAGCCCAAATGTATTAAATGGTCTATTGGACCTACAATATATATATATGTTGTGTGAGTATGACATTTGCTAAAGGTGGATTTAAAATAACGAAATTAACTTTTGATAAATGTTTATGATCATTTATAAGGTTTAATATATCACTTGGGCAGATTGTTCTGTGTCTTCACATACGTTAAATTAATTTGTAATTTAGAAATAATTTTTGATAAATTAAAAATAATTTTAAGATAGTTTCATTTATTATCATTTTTATCTCCTTAAAAGAGAAACATTTAAAAAGATCCTCTATAAGAAGCATCTAGTAAGTACTTATTTAGGAAAGATTTAAAACTAGAACTTTGTGTGTTTATGTGTGTAAAAGATGTTAATTATTTCGACGAATAAAATCTATTGGACTAAGTTGTCGTTGCTGTTGTTGTTTTTATTATTCGTAAAAAAATAATGTCATCTTTATCATACTGTTAATATTATGTTTGATATTAAAGTTTAATAGTTATATCTTAAAAGGTACAATACTAAAGTATTTAATAAACATTAATTTTTATAGTCTGAAAGTCAAGTTAATTTGATCCACCAACTTGTATGTTGAAAAACATATAATATATTCATTATTTTGTCAAAATTATTATTTAAAATTCATATTTATTATACATCATTAATTTTTATTTAATAGTTACAATTTTTTTTTCATAACAACTATAACACCTCAATTCTAAATAAGGTTGAAATTCATGTTCTCGGGACATGAATTAAATTTATAGTGATAATAGAGTTAACTTTTATATAAATTTATTTTGTACAAACTAATTTAACATATATAATTCATTCGTTGGATTAAAATATAAAATAATTAAAAAAATCATGTGGACCAATAGATACTTAAGCCAATTAATTTAATCATGTCACAACTTGTACAAAATAAAAATTTGTATAAGAGTTTATAGCTCTTTCATTATTCATAAATTTCTAATACACACATATGTATTTTTTTTATTTTGTTATCTTAATATAATTTGTAATAATAATAATCTCTTTAAATATATTGATTTTATTTTTTAATTGAATAAGGATAATTTTAATTTTTATGATATTAATACATGTGAGAATCTATATGAAATTGTATTTATATAAAAATAAAAATAAAAATAAAAACTACTTCTTCTCCACTTTTAAAAACTGCTATACAATGTGATGATTTTATCAAAAATAATTTTTTTAAAAATGTATTAAACACTCAAAATTAACTTTTAATTTTTAAAATCACATTTAGGACCTTTGAAAACGAATCTCAAACAGAAATACACATTGATAAAGATAAATAGAATACTACTACATACATTCAAGATCTTTATAAATTAAAACTAGTTAATTTATATATTAAAGGTGTTACATTTACTTTCCAACAAAGTTTTTTTTTTTAATTACTGCATTGACATGAGAGATAAAAAAAAGAAAAAAAGAAATGATATTACAAGTATATCAGACACCTAAAAGATAAAACTATTTTCCAAATTAAAGTTCTTGTCGGTGTGCCATGACCATGAAATTTTCACAGACTTTTGAAGAATTGCAGCTGATCTAATATTATAAGATTATGGGGGAACAACTTCGCAGACAAGCCTTTCTTCTCTCAAAGTCAGTCTTTTGTCTATTTATGTTTTTATTTCATCAGGTTGATTGTAGTCTAAAAGTCTTTATTTTTCTTTTTAATTTATTCGGTCCATAGAGTAGTCTTTCTGACTCTGCACACTTTAGTACCATTTTTGAAAGATAGCTTGTGATTGTTTTAATTTGATTAAAAAATTTATTATCGTGTCTAATCTTACGTTGTTGCTGTAATGTAATGCTATAATTACGGGAAAAATTTCTTTTCATCTCTAGAGTTTAATGTAATAGTTTATTTTATTTTTATTATTTAAATAATAACTCATTTAATCTATAATTTTTAAATAATAGCCAAAACACATCCTTATGTAAATTTATTTTTAATTTGCTAAATAATTATTTAAGGCTAAAATAGAATTTTTAATTATATAAATTCAAGCTATTTAAAAATATAAATCTTATGAACAATTAAATAGCATCCAACTTTTTGAATAAATTTAAAATTTAATGATAATTTAATAAAATAAAAATAACACTAAAGATTATGCATATATATATATATATGACTTTTTTCCAATCAAGTCAACTAAATTTTTTATATAATAATAAAAAATTTTCAATTAGGGATAATTATTTATATTAAAATAAAAAATAAGCTAAAAGATAAATAATCATATATTCCAATGCTTTATCTTTTATTCCATGGTATTTTAAATATATGTTTTTATATCTGTAATATGTATTTTTTTTAAGTAAAGGAAACTGTCTTCACTTAATTTTAGTAAAATAGTAGTATAGATTGACTATTTATTTATTTGTAATGACTATATGAAAGTATGAGACACGTTAAATAATAATAATAAAAAAATCACTCTATGTGAAATATATGTATATTTTTAATTTGTCATAAATATATATGTAAAATATTAATTAGTATTATTATTATTTATTCCTTAAATTATCTTTAAATTTTAAATTTATACAAAAAATTATATATTATTTAATTGTACTTGAGATTTTTATTTTAATATAGTTTGTATATCCTTAATTGAAAATCTTATTTTATCTTCAAAAAATTATTTAATAAATTAAAAATAAATTTACAGAAAAAATATTTTGAGCTATTATTTAAAAAATATAGATGGAATGAATTATTATTTAAATAAAAAAAATAAATTATTACATCAGACTTTAAGAATGAAAAGAATTTTTCCCATATAATTACCATGTTACAACTAAGGATGTTAATTAGTGTCTTTGTATCTTTGATTTACATAGGTGATTTCAAAAAGAGAAAAAAAAATCTCCATTAATTAAAAACTTTAAAATACGATTGATGATTTGCTATAAATATCTTACCTAAAGGTGATCGTCAAATGATGATTAAGGGTCAAATCAAAGTTGGTGGAAGATTTCGAGCGTCATTGGGTACTTAATTAAGGACTTTATTAAAGCGTTTTCAAAGCTTGAACTGTATTCACTCGTTCGTCTAAACAATGAAGTGGTAAATTCGTTTGCATTTTCTCTAGTTAAATTTATTTATTTCTCTAAAATTATAAAATGTTTGGAGTCAATTCTACTGTATTAGTCAATTTTGTAAAACTTGACTTTTGAATTTTTTTTTTAAACATCTAAAATTTTAAATATGAGTTACACAATCATAAATTTTCGTATAAATTTATTTTATATAAATTAATTTGATATTAATTTATTGGTTAAATAAAAATATAAAATATTAAAAATAAATCATGTGGTTGAAGGGATATTTAATCTAACTAATTTAATCATACTACATCAATTTGTATAAAATAAATTTATATAAGAGTTTATAACTATATTATTACTCTTCAAATATTACAATTACAATTTTTTTTTAACTTTCATTTTTTTATAACTTATGCCTTATTTTTAAATATTTACATTTGAACATAAAAATGAATTTATAAAGACATATATGTCAAATAACTATATTTAATATGTTTTAATTTATAAAAACAAAAAATGTATCACTTATATTATAATATAAAAAATATAAAATAAATAAATATGTCATTCAAATATTTATATTCTGATCAATTCAGATTTCAACAAAATTAAGACTTATTCAAACTTGAGATGAAAAAACAAATTCTACCTTAAAAAGTACATATAAATCTCCTTAATTTTGAAACATATAACAAAATCTCCTGAATCTTAAGAACGACCTAGTTCCTTTATTCCATCCTCGGTGAGAGATACTAATTGCAAAAGGTTTGGAACATATTTGGGTCTCACGTACATTTATGTTTTTAGATTTAGTTGAAATGTGGCGATGATTTCCCGAAAACAACAAATGAACTGACGTTTTGCCATCTCAAGTATTGCATTATAGTAATGGTGCAACTAGAGATGACCAACAGATTGGGCAACATGTGGCATAACGTGTGCTTGTATAACATGACACTACATGAACGTGAGTTGAGCTGGAATGAGAATTTTAGGTACGTGAATCTTAAAATATGACATGATTATAGATGAAGTAAAATGTGACACATGAAAAAATCTGTAATAAGCGTGTTTTATTAAAAAATTAACACATAGCTCATGGGTCATCAATAGTATGCATGCTAAAGTATATTAAAATAAAACATTTCATTTAAAACTTTTTATCAAAGTAAAAACATTTCATTTAATTTTTTTTTTATCAAAGTAAACTTAAAATTTTGTGATTTTACAAATAACTTGAAATTGATCTTTTAATATATTTTATTAGTATAAATTTTTAAAATTCATTTAATTTTTAGTTTTAAAAAATATTTTAATTATTTTATGTTTATAATTTATTAAATAAATAGATGATATCTTAATTTTAATAAATAAAATTATAAATATCATGATTTTATAAACGTGTACATTAATATTATTATTAAATATGGTTTATGATTCTATGTAAGTTTAAGTCAACAATTAAGTTAACTCTTAAGAAATTTATTATTATTGTTGTTGTGTTGTTGTAGGTCAATAATTAGCATTAAATTCTCTTATTATTATTAATTTATTATTATTGAATATAAATTTAATTTAAATTTCACTAAAGACATGTGGATTAAAAAAATATAAACTTAAAAAGTTACACCATTAGTTTGGCAATTTCCTCTTAAAAAAAAAAAAAATTGTATTGCCATTTTTAAAGGCACTGTCCACATACAAACGCTAAATTATGAATGGAATACAATATTTAGTCAAAAGTTCTATTTGTGAGTTAGTTTAAGCTTGCCCATGTGGCATTGATTTGGTGGTGAGTTAACTGATGTGGCATTGCCTCAGTTGCTTGGTTGTTACAATTCATTAAATCATAGGATAAAGAAAAATAATAAATAAGGATACTTTTAAAATTGAATAGAGTTAATTAAAAAATTGGTGCACTTAATTTTTAAATTAATTTTTATTTTTTAGAATTATTAATAAATAAATTATAAAATATTAAATATTAGTATAAATATCAAATATCAAAATATTTATATAAATATACTATAAAATTTTTGAGTTTTCTTAACTAGTTGTAGTATTGAATTATTATTCGATCATGTCTTATTCAAAAGGCCTTAACTCATAATTTTTATTTTAAACTTGTATCTAATAAAACAAAAATTTTTATTAAAAATATTATTTCAATATCTATATCTATTATATTTTTTTATTATTAATATGAAAGAAATTTTTTTTTATTAGAGGATAATGAAGATTGATGAAGATAATTATGTTAATGATTTATATTTTTTAACGTGATTTTTGTAATAGATTAATATTAATATAAGATATTCAAACTTTATTTTATTTTTATTTAAATATAATTTAATTAAATTTAAAAATAAAAAATATATAATTTATTTTAGGAACAAACAGAAATTCTCTTAAATAATTTTAACCGAGATGGTAAGGAGACGAGAACACAGGTAGAATATCAGGGAGGGAACGAGGTGCGAAACAATATTGAATTAAAATAAATGGATCTTATTTGGCGCATAATTTAAATTTGATACCGCCAATTAGACATCAGTTGTTCAAGAAAATTGGGCCCGGCCCGTTAAGTGATAAGACCGAAGCTCATCAAACGAATCGCCTGTGCGTCGTCTCCGTCGACTCACTAAAAGAAAACAATCTCAAATCAAATTCATAAACCCCAATTTAATTGACACCTGATACTCTGCCTTTGCATACACTAAATTTTACACAGATTGGTGAATTGCTTCGACACAGATTCTCAAAAAGGTATTAAAAATTTTATTTTTAAACTTTTCCATGTTTCCTTTTTATAAAGTTGATTTTTTAAGTTTTTTTTTTTTTTAATCTTTCTACAACAATATTTGTAAATAAAACTGAATTTTAATCTTTAGGTGTTAATGATAGAGCTGTAGCTTCAAAATCATTAAAGTATGCACCCAGCTCAATTTCTACTTCAGTTCATTGCATACCAGGTAAGCTTGATTGTAAATGAGAATACGCATAGATTGATTCAACTATTTTAGTGTGATTTATGTGTTTTGACCTCAGTTGAATCGACCCCGTTACCAAAATTTCAGTGGCACTTTTATGATGGCATCTTATTTAAGGTGTAGGATGCAAAAATGCTCTTTTTGAATTTTTTAAGGCATTTGAAAAGAAAAAAAAAATAATAATAAGATCAAGCACTGATATGCATTGACAATTATATAATGAAAACTTCCTGATTTGCTTCTTCCAAGATTCTCACTTATCAAATTTTGTGATGCAGCGTCTTGGTGCTCGTGTTTGCAAGGGTCTTTTATCATGAAGTTATCAATGAAAGTGTCTCTAATACGGTAAACAAACATCTTTCTTGCCGGTTCCTGATTTTTCATGTCTACTTCTTTATTACTCAAGAAAGGATAAGCCTATCCACAACTTCTTCATTGTCATTTCCTGTGAGTCCGTGCCCATGTCTTGATGTCCAATTTTTTGTTGATTTTTGTTTCTTTGATGAAGCTAAGAAAACTTGAGCATTTCTATCATTGGAACAGAAATATAATGCTAAACTTAGTCCCCTTCCGGCAATGTCCCTTTGAAATGGGTTGGGTACTTCTTATTAAGGAGGTTGTTGACTTATAAGTCATAGCTTCCGACTCTTGTCTGTGAAGAAAAAAACACCTAGCTTTTGTAGTAAATCATGAGGTGTAAATCATAGTTTGTTTTCATGATTCAGCAATTATGCTCTATTTGATGTAGATACAACCCTAATGAAAACTTTAGGATGATCATTGTTGGTTTGCTAAAGGCTTCGAATGCTACAAATGTAGTTGGATCCTTGTCTCTGCAAGCATGGGTGAAAACTGTAGGTAGTGGGAGTGGACTCTTGAAGATTTTATTGTTCTTTTGCTTTTGATATTCCTGTAATACATCTTTCATTGTCATTTAACAATCATGTTTATATTTATACACGAGGGATTTTATTTTGGTAGAATGCCTCGTTGATGTAAATTTCTCTCAATGTAGCCTTTGGTGGCACGAAATTTTTTGTCATGGTACAAGAAAAGAATGTAGTGTGATTTCATTGCATTTGCATACCTGACTGTTGCATAGTAGTTTGCTGCTTGAAGCCATAATCAAATAATCACTTCCTGATCGTATTTAGGTGCCTTCTTGCAAGTCCCGAACTTTTGGCCAGAAGAAATTAGGACTCATTTGGTCTCAAGAGAGAGCAACTAAGGGAAGTTTATGAAAGGGAAATTAGGAAACCTCCTGTTGAAGTTGCGTATGTACCTTTGAAAACCAAAAAACTACTAAATCCTCGCAAGATAAAACAGTCAACATATTTGAAGGCATCATAATTGTTGAGCTTGCAAAGCAATTAGTAATTTCAATAACCTCGCTGCAGGATATTATGATAAATGTTGGTTAACGGGTTGACTCAGAGTTTGAAACTCTAAGCATCAATGTCGCGTCTACAACTTTAAATATCACATTGATTATCACACTGAAAAATAACTAATTCCTCATTCCCACTAGAAAAATAAAAGAGAGAAACCTGCACACGTGTTTTTCATCATATATTGCCAGCAGGACCCTATCCATGTATATGCTTTATGTCGTTTTTGCCCTTTTGTAGTCATTATCTATATTTTATCATATGCACCTGGCAGATTTTCAAGAATAAAATCAAGCTGAATGGAGAATTCTTAGTGTGACTGGTTTTGCGGGGAGTTGTTTTCACTGTAAGGAGGATACACTTTTGGATGGTGCTTTTGTTGTTGGCATGTCAACGGGGGCATCAAATTTAATTTTCATAACTGTGAATTTTATTGTAGGACTAGTTTATACTTTTTTGTACCACCAAGGAATTTCTTGATTACTCTATGGAAAAATAATTGTAAAGGCACCTAATTATTCCCTTATAGCTACTCTGAATTAGGAATGTTGTCACTGATGTCTTTTGGCTTTAGAAACTAAAGAGGACAATGCTGTCATATGGTTAAAATGCAGGTACTTTTGTATTTTATACATTGAAATTCAGATTGTTTGAGTTTACAGCTTATATCCTTTTTCTTTTCCTTTTTCATTTAGTAATTTATATTTGGTTATATGAAGATCTTTCTTTGGAGTAATTTGCACTTCTGAGGTTTTTCTGAGCAACAACAAATTGAAGCTTTTAGATTTTCTTTCGGTGGTGGTTGTTGTTACTGTTCATACACAGACAATTGCTTCTGCTTTTGATGATTTTATTTTATTTTTATCATCAATTCATTGTATCTTGATATTGTTCTATGGCGTGCATGTGAATCAACAGACAATAATACATTGATTTTTCTGAAAAGACTTAAGGTTGTGCATTTGATCCCAAAGGCATGCAATTTTTTTGGGATGCTGTTGACTAGAAAACATCACTGAATCTTTGTTTAGAGAGGCCCAAAGAGGCCCAAAGGCATCATAAGTGTTAAGAAAGTGGTGCCACAAGAACCTTTAAGAGCACTTTAGAATCTGGATACATAGTTTTCATGAGAAAATTGACATTCCATTGCCTTGAAGTTAGGACATATTCCACTTTGCATTTGATCCTGAGCACTTTACAACTCATTAAATTCATGTAAAAATTAGTAATATAAATGGGGTCACTTGTAAATAGATGATCAACTTTATGCAAAAAAATAGTAACATGAATGGGCCAATACTTATAAACAGGTGAGTTATAAGTAATTTAGCGAAAGCATAGCCATTAGGTGGTCCTGAATCTCCTGATAAAACGCCTAAAGCAAAAGAAAAGCCAAAAGCAGAGGGATGAAAGCACTTTTGGATTCTTTTTATTGGATTTGCCGCTATCAGCAATGTTTTGTTACATATGACATTGACAAGGAGATTGCTTTGATGATGAGGATGACATAAGGTGCTGTTTGGTGCAATAGTAATTGGTAAAAACGTTAAATTATTGCAACACAATAACGTTTCTCAATGTACCTATGTCTTGATATTTTCCCATTTAATAATAGTAATAAATGGCTAAATGGGTTGCCGTGAAACTTTAGAAAAAGTGGAGAAATTTGTGGAGCTTGATCGAGACTGAGATTGCAGCTGTCAAAAGTGCTTTTGAGAAAGGGCTGGCATTTACCATCTAAGGATTGTTCGGCTTGTGAAGGAGGAATGTCAAGTAAACTTTCAAAAAGACTTTAACTTTTAGTAAAGGAGTCCAATTATCAAATTACATCAAATTATATAAACCATGATGATTCAAATGTCATCAATCTCAACATTTTATAACCTTGTTTCTAGGCTGGTTCAATTGTCAACAATTCAAGTGACAAAGGGCTTATTTATTTAATTAGTGATATGAAAGTATTTTTAACAATTTATATATAATTTCGCAAAAAAATAAATTCTTTCCTCTAAAAATTAATTTCCTTTAGATGGTTTGCAAGACTTGAATAAATTACAAAATCAAACAAATCCTCACAAAATTCGATATCTCTAACAAGAAGAATAATACAAATTAGAAAATGGGCCCACGCCTTGAACTGGGTTACCATCTACATGCATAAACAATTCAGGGACCTGAACTCCAGCAGAATGCAGACTGGCAAGACAACTATGAAAAAGATAATCTCAAAATCAACAGGCTGGTCAGCTAAATGCAAATCCCAATGAGTTGACAAAGGCATTGTAGTAAAGGGTATTGTGATAAGGTGAGCTGCAACTGAACATTTGTTTTGAGGATTCGGTAATACCTCGTGTACAAGTTTGAAATTTTGGATCCGGTTACAGTAAAAATGCTCCATCTTAAAATACTTAATTATGGTTATACAATTAAAATTATAAAATAATTTTTATTATTTATTATTTTAATTATATAATTATAAAAAGAGTACTCATGAAGCATGTCAAATATAATCATTCTTGAAACTTTATAAATTAATGATATAGTATGACTTGAGTACTTTGTTCATTAAATCATTTTTTTAATGATATTATTACAAGAGTTAATTTCACACTAATAAAAAATTTAGTATTTATAAACATAATTTATATATTATAGGTTGGATTATATTGGAGTTGTTCCACTTAAAACATTGATAATAATCATATAATTATAATAATATATATAAATTTAATATTTATTTTTATGACCATATTATGTTATGTGGTATAAAATAGTATAACTCTAGCATAATCATTACCAAAATATCATTATATGCATGAGATTTTACACACATGTAAACAATATTATTATAATTTATATACAATACTTTATAAATTTAGGTCAGTTCTAGTCATCTCAGTCAAATCAATTGGAAAGGACAAAGAATATATGCCATGTCCACTATCAGTCTCATAAAAGGAATATGTCCTAACACTATCATTCAAGATTTTATCATAACATAACTTAAGCAATAGTCTGGGATTGAACAAATTATAAAAATTAAAGAATGACATTATCAGATTCCAAAGCCACTGCATATATGTGAGTCTAAAGACCTCTCATGGGGTTTAATTATATTATTATGTTTCCCAATCAAATTTGTCTGGTACTAGCAGACACCATATTTCAATATTTTGAATTCATTTTTTTCAAGAGAAAGAAGATGATGATGCAAATACAATGAACATCTGTCATCACAGAATCCAACCCCAACAATGCCCCTTTTGTTTAAAAGTTGTTTTATTATTTGATGACAGATTCAACTCTTCCAAAAGAGAAGCACAATCTCCTGATAATTCTAAAATGGCCTTGCATTTGAAATATGAAGGATAGAAAATCACAAACCCAAATCTTAGAAATATTGGTAAGATAGCAGAGAACATAAAATTGAAAAAGACTCAAAAGAGTTGCCATTTGCCACTCATAACAGGAACTGGTGAACTGCTTACATCTCTGAGGCAATTACCGACATGGGTTTGTTTATTTTTAGTGTGTTTTTTGCAATATGTTAAAAAAATCTAAAGGGTAAATAGAAGTGCCGATGGGCAACAGCTGTGAGCATATCCAAAAGGTTGACTTTTGTTGACACTGTCAGCCACTATTACATTGATTTTCGAATTGATGTCCTTTAATCTTTGTGGCTTTGCTAGGACAACTATATGGCAGACAAAGAATAAACTAATTAAAGTTCATATCTCTCATCGCAAATAAAATCATAGTGGTGTGTTGTCACACAACACAAGCATGGAACTTGGAGTATAGTATAATAAGATGATAGTGTGGGACTGTTGGGCCACACTTTGAAGCTATTACCGTAAATTAACTGCCTTGTTTGGAAGACCCCCAACAACCACCTCATGTGACTTGCCTCAGTTGCTTTCTTAACTTGCATGTATTTATATCCATCCTCTAGCTACCTCTTCTTTCACCACCTCAACTTCTAACGATTCAAATTCAACCCTTTTGATCTCTCCTCTCTTTTTGTGTGTGCAGTGTTAAGCAGACATCATGAAGCACAGCTTTCGATTCAGTGCTTTTCTCATCCTCATCCTTCTCATTTTCTCATCCAAAATTTCTGCCAGTTTCACGGGAACCAAACAAGGTAACCATACAGTTACTATTTCCTCTTCATATTTCAGCTATAACCCTGATCATACAATCAGAATTTTAACCTGCAAGAGATTTTACCATTTAAACTAACTAACAGTAGCATCTGAGTATTATGTGATACCTTTACTTTCCTCACTTTTTTCAGGACAAGAGGAGTTAAAGCTTGAGGAGCTCAGTAGTGAAGTTTCTCTTCAAGAGATGGAGAAAAGTGAATCGATGACTGTATGCTTCCATTACTTGATCTTCAACCAATTATGAACTTTATATATCAACATATTTTTAGTACTTTTTGAGAATCGAGGTCTCTCATTCATTTGCTATTTTTGGGGACGCACAGCAGCTAATGGGAATGGAGGCATGTGATGAGAATGGGGATGAAGAATGCTTGAAGAGAAGAACCATATCAGAGGCTCACTTGGACTACATCTACACCCAGCAGCACAAGCCTTGAAGCTAATTAATTAATTCCATGGCTTCTAGCTATCAATATCTTTTATTAAATTTATAAAATATGTATGTACTTCTCTGAACGAATATTAATTCTTCTCAACCTATTGAGTCATAGGTTACTTTCACACCTATCTAGATAGCCACTGTAATACTGTCAGCTATGTCTATTGTAGTATGAGCATCTGTTCTCTCTTTGTTATGATGAAGCCAATACATAACCTACGTCTTTTCACAGCAACAGTAAGATTACAGGTTAAAGGGTTTAGTAGTAAAAGTTTAAAAGGTTTGGTCAAGTTTAGAACACTATTTCGCAACTACATAATTATATTATATTTTATATGTATGTAATTACGATTTGTAGAACTCTAAAATACCCATGACTAAGCGTAAAAGCTGCAACTAGAAGTGCTTCCATATCATCAAACATTATCAAACATTGGTAGGTGAATTTGTGTCTAGGAATTAAAAGCACTTATATTAATAAAAGACAGTTGGGGGTTACGGTCAGTTGGTTCAGTGACAGATTTCAACAGCAATTACTTTGACCGATTGGAAGTTTTCAATTGCATGGCATGCTGTTCAACTCAAGAACTTACATGCTCATGTCACCAATAATTCTTTGACTTTCTGTAGATTCACAGTTTGTTCAGCACTGTTTAACTCAGATTTTGTAGTCTTAAGGAAATAAAAATTAGATTAAAAAAAAAAAACCCTCCACTCATCAAAGAACAGAATAAGAGGAAATTAAAGTGAAACAGACTATTCTCTACTGAAAAATGTTCCCTAAGTTTTTTTTATTAATGTTGTCCTTATTGTGAAATTATTTGAAGCAAAAATAAGAAAATCTGATTAGAGTTGTTAACTTCAATGGTGAATGACAAATGACACTCATGTGGGCATTTCCATTGAGGTGGTCCATTTTTTTTTTTTCCAATTTAATCTTGTTGGTCTAAAAATGGAGAAGATAATTCCTTTATTTATTGAACTAGAATTTAATAGAGATGTTACGGTGAAGATTATGTAATTTAAATCTCCCTTCACTATTGACAAAAGAAGACAGCTGCTAAATGACATTATAAACTTACAGCTGCTTCGAGAGTAATTTTTATATTCTCTAATTATTTGACAAACAACAAGTGAATTATATATGTATATATAAAATAAGAACTTAATGAAAAAGGCATCATTTAGAAGATAGGACAAGTACTTTATCATAATATGGATTTGTTCATCGAAATCAAAACACTTTATGCTCCACCTTTCATTCAATGAAGCTTCTACCGTGCAATCATATAATTTTGAATTAGATATGGACCCAAAAATTCCTCATGGTAATTTGAGGTCCCCAATGATCAACAATTTAGAGGTCATATAGTATTAGTTTCTCTTTGACAGGGAATTTCTGAATTTAGAAACTTAAAATGATAATGATGATGATGATGAATACAATTACAGAAACAACTAAATTCAAATTGAACATGATAAAAAGATGGCTGAGAGCAACATTGATAGTGAAAGGAGATTATTTATTTTATTATACCCAATATAAATTGTGAAGAAAGAATCAATGTATGATGTTACTAACAAGATTTAGGGTATGTTTGATATTGAAGTTAGGTAGGTATAACTTTTAAACTACAACATTAAAGTGTTTGGTAAACATTAACTGCTATAACTTAAAAGTTATGTTAATATGCTTTTTTACTTGTATGATAAAAAATTTATTATATCTTTGATAATTTTATCAAAATTATTATTTAAAAATTATATTTACTTATATATTATTAACTTTTATTTTATAATTACAATTTTTTTTTTCCACAGTAACTATAGATTAAAAATTATAGCACCTCATTCCTAAACATACCCTTAATTAGCATGTGAATCAATAAAGAATGAAACCTAGTGATAGATATCTTTTTATCTCATATTTTATAATTCGAAGGTTCACATCCCTCTATGTAATTGTGAGAATAAAATTTTCTCCTACATTAAGAACCTGTCTCTATCTTTAATTACTTCCTTAATTACTTTAGAGTAAATTTCTAAATTAGACTTCAAATACACTATTTCAAGACAAGTTTCAAACTTGTGCATGTTTGAGTTAGTCCAATCAAAGTCACCATGAGAACCAAGATGATTTACAGTATAAGGGTGGGTTATTTAAACCCATCAATTTCTCTCACTCTCTCTCTCTATATATATATATAAATTAATAATTTTATTATCTAAATAATTTTAAAAAATTTACTTAATTAACATTTTATTCTCTTTCTCTTATCAATTCATTCATATATATTCTTTTAACTATAAATAATTAGTATCACTAAGAGAAATAAAACTCACTCTTTAAAAATAAACATCAAATAAATTTGTATGATTTTTATTAGCTTAATGAATATAAAAAAATTAATTTTTACCAAGCACAAAAACTAATAAATATCAAGAAAAAATTTATGTACAAAAAAATTAAAATATAGATCATGATATATTAGAAAAAATTAAAAAAATAAATTTAAAAGAAAGTAAAATTGAGTGTTTGACTTGCAGAATGTAAAAATAAAGAGAGGGTATGTAATTATGAGGTAAAAAAATTAATGAAAGATAATTTTTAAAATTTAAATAATAAATTTATTTTTTAAAATAATTATAAAAAATTAAATGGATTCAAATAATGTACCCATATTTTATTTAAGCAATACATGTAACATTCCATCTTCATTCATGCTACCCCCCTCCGACCTACCCACCAAAACCGACACCTCTTTTCTCAAGCAGCATACAGAAATTAGTGGACCCAATGACACCTGGCTTGCTCACTGGTCTTCATTTTGCAGTAATCAATCATCGCTACCTCGCATCGAAGATCGAACATTTTTAAATTAAGAATAAACTTTTATTCACTTCTTACTTAGACTTCGAATATTATTAAATTATAAGTAAATTTTTATTTAAAATAATAATTTTTAATTTATTTTTTTAAAATATAAAAATATTAATTCAATATTAATACTGTTAAGAAAAAATTTTAAAAAAATACATCAACAAACTCTCCATTTACCATTATCTTTCAAATAAAAATAAAAGCTAAATTGAGATTTTCATATATTTAAAGGATGCATTGAGATTTACCCTTTAAATTGACGTGGTACTTGTTTCCCATGAAACAAAATGGTACCAAGGACCCCCGACCCAGCTCACAATATTCTCCCAACTACAGCCACTCAAATACAGTTCAACGTTCTTGGGGTGTATTTGGTACAGAATCTGTAGTTTGGGCCAAAGTCCAATTTGTATAAAAATAATCACTCCCCGATGGAAAAAAAAAAAAGAAAAGAAACAAATCCTAATATAAAATAACGTTTTTATTTAATCAGTGCTAAGTTACACTTATAATATATAAGAATGTGATTGGTGGTTATTGATAAAAAAAAAAATAAAATAAAATGCACACGTAGCATAAAATATTTTAAAATATAATGCAACTCAAATCAACATATATAAGAATCAAATTAAAAAATTAAACACAAGTTACAATTGAGATTGAGATGCCAAACCTTTTAAATTTGAATCATAAATATTAACTATCAAACATAAGTGCAATCATTGCGTATTTATAAGCTCTCTTTGAAGTTGATTATAAGAGGATGTGAAGAGTGCATTGAGTCATATAACATTTTCAAAATATCTGTGTAATTTTATGTATCTGATATAAAGAATGTAAATTTAAATTAATATTGTCCTTAAATCAATTTAAAAGAAAAAAAAAACCAAGGGATAGAAAAAAAGTAGAACTGGAAAATAGAAAGATAAAATTACAAGAACCAAATTAATTTCACAAACCTATTGTTTAAAATTTTATTAGTAAAATATTTATTTTTTATATGAATATTAAAAATTTGGGCCCACAAACAGCATTTCGGAGAATCTTATGTGCCGAAGCAAAATACCCGAATTTATTTGACCCCAGTTTCGTGTTGTTCTGATTGTGGGCCAGTCTATCAGATGGAAAAGAAACTTTCTTATGAAAAATCTTTAATTAATCATGAACAAATTTCTGATCCTTTTACATCAATATCAAGAAAGTATACACTCATTTGCTTGCCACGTGCAAGTCAATCGCTGCATGCTTGCCTGCAAGCCCAAAAGTATAGATAAATAAATATTCTTGAAACTGTTTTAGCTAAGAGTTATCTTGGAATGTGGATGGCTTAAGGGTCCGATTACATTATCTTAAAGTCGTGACACCATTATTAATGGTAAAAAGAATTAATAAAATTTTATTATTTGACAATGCTTAAATAGTAGAATACAATAATCAAGGCAAAACACCTTTTTTTTCATTTTTGAGATAAAAATCAAAGGGCCAAGTTAATTGTCCCAAAAGTTTGACCCAAAAGTGCCGATAAAGATTAGTGCTTTTGGCAACCTTTATATTCTGGTTGAATTCACTCTATTCCACTTTTAAAATTATGTTATGCGACATTAGTACTTGTCTCAAAACAATCGCAAGTAGCCAAAGAACAGCATTTCTTTTAGGTTTCTTTATTTTATCTTATTGAGGAGGAAAAAAATTACACCCAACAATATTAAAAATTAAAAGAGTCATCATTCTTTCTAACACAGAATTACCAACGTGCCAAACCCCATTACCCTCCATCCACTCACATCTCGCCATGTATTCTATTCATGCACCCCCAACATCGCTGCCACGTCATGAAAGCACCAATAACATAACGTTACCCGCTCTATGGATCAGATATAGAGCCCTACGAATTACATATATATATATATAAAAAAAAACAAAAAACAAAAATATAAAGAAAAATTTTACTTAAAAACAAATAATAAAGACTGAAAAAAAAAAAACATCTGCTCTTTGAATTTTTCATTTGCTGAGCCAAGCACAAGCTATGTGAAAGTTGTTTTTTGTTTTTAAATTGTACAAAAATGGCGTCGTTTCGTTCGAATCAGGTAGGTAGATGTTCGAAAGCACAAGCATCGTTGAGCAAGATTCTTCGCACAATCACTTCCGTGAAGTCGCCGCCGTTGCCGCGGTTTGATATCGATTTGAACCTGAGTTTAGTGGATGCGTTTTGGGAGTCCGACGGCGAGTGTGAGAATGGCAATCTGGATGCTTGTAGCTTCGTCGGGAAGCAAATCGAGAGCGATTCGTCGGGAAATAGTAGAGAGAAAATGAAGGAAGGCTCAGGCTCTTGTTCAGATACCACCACGGTCCTACCCGACGTCGTTGAAGACGAGAGCAACAAGGAGGACGTTGAAACGAAACCGCTCAAGGAACAAAAAGACAAAGGAGTCGGCGGCGGCGGCAACGGCAATGATTGCTTCGGTTTGCTGATTGCAGCAGCTGAGTTGATTTCGAGCACCGAGGCCGAGTCGTCTCCGAGTCAAGACAAGGAAACGACGACGACTATTGCTCTCGAGAAAGCGACAGAAGAAAGAGAGTTATCGAATGCGGGCGAGTCCACGGGAAGAAGAATCAGAGATTTGAAAAGTCGTGACACGTCAGCGTCAGCGTTGCCGGTGGTGCGGTCGAAGAGAGGGAGGAGTCAGGTTTTGCCGTACAGATACAGAGACTCGGTGCTTCTCCTCGAGCCGCCGTCCAAACGACGTCGTGAACCGAAGGTGAAATGAGGCCCCACGAGGTAAAGAAAAAAAAAAGTAAATTAAATTAAGTTAAGTAGTTGTTAATTAAGGATAATTAATTAATTACGTAATTAAGTTAAGAATGTGATTTTTACGTGGTGGTGTTAAGATATTAATAAGACCAATGATGAGCTGGGTGATTCTGACAAGAAATGAACACGTGTTAGAATAGAGAATAGAGAATAGGTGGGGTGAATCGAATTCGCACTGAACATGGGGTATCTGAGTTACGATTGCAATTGCAGTGAAGCAAGAGTGTCTTGGCCTTTTAGGCCACAGTCTGACGGGGGGGGGGGCTGCTCTCTGCTTTTTCTTATTATTATTATTATTATTTTTTAACTGCTTGTAATGATGTCGAATGTGCAACTCTATGTACGCAAAGTAGCTGCAACAAGAGAACTGTTTTATTATTTTTGTCGGGAGTTTTACTTTTAGGTATGTACGTACATTTATCGATGGAATATAAAACTGGGTGCATTTCGAGTTTACGAAAATAGGGTTACTTCTAGAGAGATTATGCTTATGTCGTAATTATCGTGAATTTTAAAAATAATCATAGAACCGCAATCCCAAACGTGTAATTATTATTAGTGTTGTTACGATGGCGGTCCAGTTGTCAACAATATGATTACGACGGTTCTTGAATTAGTCCTCTTTTTAAGGGGGCGAATGTGAGCAAAAGATCTCATTGCTTTACAACTTTTTTCTTTTTTCAATTAAAAAAATGAGAATCTTGGTTTGTATTTCCGCATTAAGCCTCAATGATTTTATTTTTTTTTAATAGATAATTACTTTATATAGACTATACTGCAAAATCTTATACATTTTAGAATGTTTGATTTTATGTAAACATTCGTTTACTCCATATAATTCTGCAGTCAGCTTTTATATTTTAGAATGATTTTATTTATTTTTATACATAATTACTTTATATAGATTATATTGCAGATCTTATACATTTTAGAATGTTTAATTTTATGTAAACATTTGTTTATGGTGTAAGTGTCTAGTTCTTAATTATATTTTAAAAAATATCTCAAGAAATCCTTGGTATTAAATATATTACACTCATATCCTTGTTTGTTCTTTACTTTTACATTATTAATACACTTACAACAATATTCTTGAATATATTAATTAATTTATCTATAAATAAAAATTAATTAACAAATTAACCTTAAAAATAAATTAAAATAAATGTAAATTTTTTTTATTTGAATTTTAGGATTAATTTGGTAAATTAAGTTTTTCCATAAATAATTATTGACAAGATTATAATTGTAATGGTGTGAAACGTTGCTTTAAATTAGTTAGTATTAATTTATTTTAAATACTTAGAAAGTTTGTGCAAGGGTATGAATCAATGCCAATTTATTCAGATTAATAAAATATTGTTAATTTGCTAATAAATAATTATGGATTAATTTTTTAATTCAAATTTTATAGATTAATTAATTAATATCTCGAAAAATGACAGTAAGAGTATTATTGTAAATGATAAGAAAAAATAGATCTAAAGTGTAAAATAAAACATAAATTTTATAAATGGAATATAAAACTTGTAAATCAGCATTGAGTGTAAAATAAAACATAAATTATATAGATGAAATATAAGTCTTATAAATGAAAGGCAAAATAATTAAATTAATATAAAAGTAGTAAAATGGTGTATTATTGGTAAACAAAATATAAATTTACATATGTAACATAAAATTTATAAATCAATATTAAGTATAAAATAAAATATAAATTAAGTAAATAAACTATAAGACATGTAAATGTAAGGTAAAATAAGTAAATTAATTTAAGAGTAGTAAAATGATGTACTATTGGTAAATAAAACATAAACTTACAAATATAATATAAAACTTGTAAATTAACATTAAGTATAAAATAATATATAAATTATGTAAATGAAATAAAAAAATTATAAATAAAATATAAAATGAGTAAATATTATAAGAGTTATTGAAAAAAATAAAATTTACAAATCTAAAATAAAAGCTTATTATAATAATAATTACCTTATATATAATAGTAATTAAAAATCTAAAATTAAAGGATAAATATCTGAAAAATATAGGGAATAAAAAATACTCAATCTAAAATATAAGGACTTTTCAGATATTTATTCTTTAATTTTTTATTTTTTTTCTTACACGTGGGATCCTCTCACTATCTTTAAACTCGTTTTCCATGGAATTTGCAATATTTTTACGGAACCGTGCTGAAAACTCCACTAATTAGAATTAAAAGTAGCCATTAGTGCTCATATGAACACTGTCTCATTGAGGAATCTGATCTTCGAAGGCCAAGAAAGTCAAATTGTGGGCTGGTAAAAATGCCAATGATTCACCTACTTTTACGTGGCATTATTATAAATTAAAACATTTGAAGGATCGTATGTCTTATACATCTTTTATAGATTAATTTTGTTCAAACCATTCAGAATATGTTTAGAATTGAAATTGAATGACTATAATTTAAAAGTTATAGTATTATAATATTTAATAAATATTAATTATTTTAGTTTAGAAATGATGTTGATATGGTTTTTTATTTAAATAATAAAAATTTTATTATATTTTTAATAATTTTGTAAAAGTTATTATTTTAAAATTATAATTATTATATACTATTAATTTTTGTTTCATAATTATAATTTTTTTATATTAACTGTAACTTAAAAGTTATAACATTTCAATTCCACATATAACCTAAATCAAATCTTAAATTAGATTTCTAGTTAATCTAGTTCTGGATAAAGAAGATTGGATAGAAATATGGAAACAAAAACGCATTATAAACGAATTTGATTATTTAAAATATAAATTTAATGTAACTATTAACAAAATGATAACATTTATAGTTTTGATTAAAATACAAACATAGATAAAATAAATTAGATAGTGTCAACTAGCTCAATTAAAAAATTGTTAGAAGGAAAAATTATTTTTTATAAAATAAAAATATTACTTCATAACTATTTTATGTTGCAAATTGCTCAAACCTCAAAAAGAAAGAAAATGCAGGAAAATCAAACCTCCAAAAGAATAAAAATTTTGTCCCCCTTTCTCACAAAGAGTAAAAGCAAATGAGGCGGAGACCTAGTTGGCAATTCATTAGTCTTCAACGAACGAGAGATCATCATCTGCTTCGTGGTAACAAACCAGAAAGTCCCAAAAGAAATTTGGGAAATAGAAAATTGATAAAATCATAAATTTTGTTTTTTTTAAACAAAAATAGTGTTCGGTAAGGGCTAATTACATCTTTTTTAAATTCTTAATACAATAAGAGTAATGTTAGAAATTAGAAACATAATTTTTTTTAATATAAGCATAATAATATTAATAGCATGAAAATATCACAAGACTCACATGATTTATTTTATTAATTTATATTTTTATTTGATCAAAATATTGAATAAGTTGTTTAGATATTTTTATTTTGTCACTTTTCTTTTCTAAATTTCTTTATCCTTGCTTTCTATGTCTAGATGGTTAAATGTCTGTAGGTAAACACAAGTGTTCTCAAGTCCCCAAGCTGAAGATGTAAGGTCTATTTTATGCTATAATTTGACCAAATAACTTCCAATTCTTCGTAGAAAAAAAAAATCCAATTAATTTAAAAAAGTAAAAATGAAAATTGGTCAATTTCCACGACCTTAGCTAGTTGCTACACTGGCTAGAAGTCTAGAAACTGAAAATGACAGCAAGGAATTTGACCAGAAATGGTCTAGTCGCCTTTTTTCATTTGGGTCCCCCAAAAAATCCATTATTAACGACTATTTAAGATAAAAGCATGAACAAATGCATGCCATAAATAAAACAGTGATATATTTATTTGGTCAAATTTGGCTGGGAATTGTATCTATAAAAAAATTAGGGATGCCACATCAGGTTAGTTTTTATATGTTACTTATATATTGAATGATAAATTTTATAATTTATTAAATTATTTATTAAATTATTATATCATTCAATAGATGAATGTTATTTAATTCATATCAATTAAAACTCAATATGTATAGTATAATGTGAAATTACAATTAAGCTATCATATCCATTGAGGACTCAAATGTTGAAATCTTTATCATTATTGAACTTGAATATTTAGAAAAGAAAGATGTAAATCATGGAGAAATTTAAATAGAAAGCGAGTGATAGTATTATAATTTAAATTTAACATCTAATTTGGTATTGAGGTAAGTGTGAACAAGAAGCGATAGCAAAATTAATAGTGTGTAGTAAATATAATTTTAAAATAATAATTTTAATAAAAATAATAAAAGACATTATAAATTTTTCATTATACAAGTGATAAATCAAACCAATTTTACTTTTAGTATACTCTATATATCTTGCCATATAATATAAACATGGATGTTTCTAAAACTCTTTTTGCATCTAAATATGATTATGATTAGTTGCTCAAATGACAATAAAACAATTTGATCGTAAATCTAGATTTTGCAGTTACCTATATATTTACAAAATCTATGTATAAAGATCAGTCTTGCCATATAATATAAACATGGATGTTTCTAAAACTCTTTTTGCATCTAAATATGATTATGATTAGTTGCTCAAATGACAATAAAACAATTTGATCGTAAATCTAGATTTTGCAGTTACCTATATATTTACAAAATCTATGTATAAAGATCAGTTTGCCTTGCGGCATTATATGATCTCTTACTCAACTTTCATCTCTTGATCTTTTGCTTCCAGTCTCCTTCTTACTTGGTGGGCAGTGAAGTCTGTTTACAAGAGGTCTCGGACACCGGTATCTCCTATCAAAACCTCTCACACAAACAAACCCTGCAAAAAGTATAGCATATTAGGTTCTAATATACTCTCTCATTATCAAGATCGATACTAAATGAGCTGGTCAGATTAAGTGCGATTCATCATTTTTAATGTACGATAAAGGATTTAGGAACTTGTTGCTTCATACCTCTCCAAAAGTATTCCTGAATCTGCTGCATGTCTAAAGCTGTTATAATACAAAAGCATTTTTCCGTGAGCCAAACTATTTAACTTTACTTTATGCATAACAACTCATTTTAATTATGCGTACCATTAAACATTGTTGTTGCTGAACTTCCAAAGCAGACGATTTCTCTTCGTAGATTAGCAATCATATGCCTAGGAACATTAATGGGGTGATAGCTTGTTTCATGGTCTGCAAATACCTGCATAACATTGACATTATGTAAAAATTTAATCATTCATTTTAATAATGACATGCAACGCGATAATATTGGAGAAATGTTGAATAATAAACTCACTTCATTAACTTGAAAGTATGTTCCATTCAATGGAAATCTCCCTCTATTTGCCGTGCGACAAGGTATCTGTCCATTGCATTTGTTGTTCCTATCGTCATTTCTCTGATTTAATTGTTTAAAGACTAGAATGTATAAATGGCTTAACAGTTTTGACTCACCAAAATTGTTCCACGAACTATCCCAGCATTTTGTTCACGAACAATATTGCAAGAACAGCAAATCTCTGAATTGCAAAGTTTGGAATCTTTGGAGTTACATCTGTACAGTGGTGATCCAACTGAATTCGGAGTTTCACCTAATATCAATTTAGCAAGCATATGGGGTCATAAGCATCTTATTTCCCGATAATGCAAACTCGTGCAACAATTTCATTATGTAACTCATCAATGCTGTACCTGGTAACCATATGGCAAGAAGGTAGGGAGACGGATCATCAGGATCTCTCCTATCAAACTGTAATTAAATTCACAGATCATAATCAGAATTTTGTCATATAATTAACAATAAAAAGTTACTTGAATTTTAAAATGTGAGTTTCTTTACCCCTCGAAGTAGTTCGTGAGTATCTGGGAGTACATAGCTGTATGAGAATAGAATTTCATTAGTAGTTCAACACATCAAATTACAAGTTATATTTGATGTTTAAATTGTTCTTTTGGAAGATCATATGAAGATAAAAATCGCTTCTTACACATGGTGCTCTGTGCGTAAATGAGTACATCTCTTCAGCTTCCTTGCAGGCATGGATGCAGCTTGTGAAGTCAAAGCAACTAACGCACTGGAGTCTTGAAGCATGACCTTGTTCACCTCCATGAAATTTGGGAAATTTTCCTTGAAGTCCCTTTCTTGCAGCCTGAGAGTAGGAATCTCTTCAATATCACCAATGCTGAAATCATCATCAATCTCAGATTCTGGAGATTCTGAACATTGAGGCCCTGGTGACTGTGGCTCCTCAATGATAGGCTCACAGTTGTTGATTTGATGTCCAGATTCTGAAATCGGATCAGTCTCAATGCGAATCATCGGTATTGGTTTGACAACCAAAGGAGGGTTTTGTCCAATTCCATTACCAGACTCTGACGTCACTATCCCTTTTTCTGATGGCCCTGGTAAGGCAAACCTTGCACTGGATCCAACATTTGAACATCAGAATTTTTTTGTAAAATTACTTTGCTTTCTTTTTCCTGGCATTAGTAATTTTAACTATGCATTTCTGCATTGCTGCAAAAGTTAAGAAAATTTATCTATAAATTATGATGCAAACCTCGCAACCGCACTGGCAAAGTGTTTGCACTCCCCCCTTAATGGACAAGCACCACAATTTGGACTCCTCTTCTTGCAAAAGATCTGTAAGGATATTCAGCATGTCATCACCACTTAGCTTTTATTTATAGCACGTCAAAAGTGGGGAGGAGACAGTAATGCTTTCAAAATGTTTTATAAAATGAATGATAGCACACCTTTCCGAAGGTGATCATTTGATAATGTAGTTCATATCTACATTAAGCAATAAGTTGCAAAGTTAGTTATTGAATTTCATATTTGAGAAATAAATAAATACAAATTGAATTAGAGGTGGAATTTTGCAATTACAATGTTTTTTGGTCAAGGTAGCATAGTCGTGGCCAAAGATACATTTGAATTTTATCCATCACCGGGTACCTACAGAGACTGTGATTAGAAATTCTCATTTCTATTTATGAATGATGTTGTGCATTTTTGTATATATACATACTCTTCTAAAAGATGTATATGAAGATCTCCAGGTAGGGGTTGGAGGGGAACCCAGCCTAGACGCACAGCTATTCGTCCAACATTCACATCAACCTGGTTGGAAAAATAAAGAACAAATAAGTTAGTCCAATGTGTTGACCAACAATAAATCCTAAAATTTATAACCGATGAGAAAAAGGTTCAACTGTAGTTTTTAATCTCAAAATATTATGAATAGAAAAACTTCATTAGTAAGTAAGTAATCAGGACATTCTACTGTATCTTACAGGGAAGGCAATGTGTTGAAGTGACAAAAGCCGTACACACTCCACGCTCTTTAGCCCCAATCCTTCTATGTCTAGCAGGTATTCCCTAGGGTTGTTGATAATTTCAACACAAATACATTAAATATGAGTGAAGTGAAGATTGCTAAATAGAGTGAAGTGATATGTCAGCTTACTTCACTTTATCAGGTGGAACATTTCGCAGCCATTCGAGGTCGATGGAACCATGTAGTTCGACCAATCTGTTAAGGAATTCCTGAAAAAGTGAGTAACTAGTGTTAGCATCTACAAGAATACTATCAAATAGCAGGGGGAGAAAAGGAAAAGAAAACCTTTTTAACTTGAAACCTCCTATTTTTTTGTCAGAGTGCAAAGTTGTACCTTGATTCGTCCTGCAATTATGTTCTGCTGGCCACGTTCTTTGATGGCAGCAGCAATCTCACTTTCTTCTGCACACCTAACCGCTTCCCAGTTCACAGAATCCATTCGATCGGGACTTCTTTCCTCTCCAGTTGAATATATTCTCCTCAAAAGATCCCAGTCCTGTTGTACTATATTATCACTGTTCTTTTTTGGAGTAGTCTTTCTTGTCCCGCCATTTTTCATGTCAGACTTAGATTCTTTCGACTTCCCTTTCCCTCTAGGACTTTTCTTGCTGATGATTGTGGCATCATGAGCTTGTGGCATATCAGTTCTCAAGCTTTCTTGATTTAAAAGAGAAACTGAGATTTCAAAGGGATCATTGAAATCTGGGAAAGAGATGGATCTAAAATCACCTTTCAGGTCGTTTCTTCCTGAGCTTGATGCTTGGTTTCCATTATCTATCCTTGTTGGTGTTGTATATCCGTCCAAGCATTCATCACAGAATAAAATCCCGTCTACTTGATCCTGCAGCGAGGTAGTGTTTTCTAGCTGTGGAATCTCTGTGGAAGCAGCAATAGAACCCTCCTTGGTACAAATTTTACTTGGAGATGGAACATCTGCCGTTGATTTCCCAGTAGGGCACAACTGAGTAACAGAACTTTCGGTTATACAGGTTTGACTTGGAGATGCAACATCCGCTTTTGAGTTCCCAGTTGGGCACAACTGATTAGAAATTTTTCTTGTAGTTGCAAGATCTGCTTTCAAGTTCCCAGTAGGGGAAAACTGAGTAATAGAACTATCACCATTACAGGTTTTACTTGAAGAAGCAACATCTGCTTTTGAGTTCCCTGTAGGAAACAACTCAGTTCTGTCAAGGGATTGAACAGAAGCGTCAAATGCCTGAGACGCAACTGCATCTTTCATGACTTCAATATCACCATTTTCTTGTAAAGCTTTCCCTTGAATCCTGGAATCAAAAGGATCGTCTCTATCCTTCAATTCACAACACCTTTCTGGTTCAGGCTCAGTGACAAAATACATGTTCCCTTCCGAATCATATACTGCATCATTTGACGTTGAGTTACTTCCTATTGGTTCTAGAGTAGCTGTGGTCCTGAGATTTTCATCACTTGCTGTGTGGTCACTTGTTGATTCCAAGGGAAACCTTGCAGCAAGTGACATGTATGCAGAGCTGCAGGGATACAGAAAGTATGCAAGTTTAGTCTAAGTCAGTTCTTTTAAATTTTGAGTAATCAAGCTCCAGCCCAAAAGAGAAAATTACCTTGAAAGATTATCTGATACATTTTGAGTTAGATAAACTCCAACAACTGAATCCACAACTGAACCTTTCCATGGCTTGAACCGTCTATCACCTATCATATACCATCCAAGAGGAGAAAAAAAATATGTCATTTTCAGTACTTTGAGGCAGTCAATAGATTGTAAAAACATTAAAAAAAAATAGTAAATTCTATGAATAATAGAAAATATTTTAGTGAGCATATACCTAAAATTAGATGCATTCGAGCAGTAAATGACTGGATCCTTCCTTCAAAAACTTCTCTTTCTTTTTGCCACCATTTCTCCTCATCCTCATTGCTTGTCTGATCTTTAGTGGTGCCATCATCTATATTCATTATCAGATTCCACATCCTCAATGTCCCAGGGTCTAGGTCAACTTCTGGTTTCAGTTTCTTACGCTTTTCTTTTATTTTATAGGGAACCAGTGCACCATGCTTACTACTACGGCCAACTTGATAGGGAACCACTGCCCTGTGCTCATTGCTCGGGCCATCTGCTTTATTATATTGCTGTAGTAGTTGGCTGCCTCCATCTCTAATAGTTAAATCCTTGAATTTCTTTATGATGTCTGCAGTAGTTGGCTGCATTAATTGTTGCTCCATGTCCACTTGTAAACCTAAGCGAGGATGGGAATTGCTGTTAGAGGTTTGTAATTTTGAATGACTGGGTTGCTTTGATGCCAAAGAAAACTACCTCTTGAATAGCGAGGTGGCATTTTCTGAGTAGGAAATCCATTTCTCTCTACTTGTATCATCTCCTGTGAACCTACATCAAGATAGAATTTGATATTAGAGATCCCATGATTTGATGAACTATGTTTTTCTTGAAAATGGAAGTATATGATACCTCTTGATTTGGCAGTGAGCCACAAATCCTTGGGATTCAAAGATTTTCTCTGGATACCTTGATTCTGTTCTTGTAATTGTGAAGAAGGACCAATTATCAGTTCTTGCAATCGGTCCAGACGATATATTACCTGTTTCTCCAAGAATTCTGCTTCTGCTGAATTCATTTCCTGTGAGTTGATCGCCTGTGCCTGTCTTGGAACGAATTCCAATGCACCATTACTCTGGTCCAGAAAAGGTTCCACTGCAGGTTCTGGCAACAGTCCAGGGACACCAATATTCTGCTGCGGCAAGGCACCAATGAAATGTCCAGGAAAGGGTAACGTTTTACCAGAACTCTGTCTGGGAAAGGGTGCCAGTAAATCAATTTTTTGCTCTTGAAAGTGTGGCAGTGCACCAATTCTTGGTTCCAGTAAGCCTTCCTGTAAACCCAATCCCGGTTCCTGCAAATTTTTCTGTGAACCTACATCGACATAAAAAAAGGTATTAAACATATGCAACTTAAATAGAGAATCATGATTAAAACATATGTGTAAGAAATATACCAATTGTTTGGTCCATCAACCCAAAATTCTCAAGCTCCAGAGGGTGTTTTCGTTTTTTGCAAGGAGAAACACCTGTTAAGTAGCTGGCAAGTGGGAAATCCTCATATTTCAATGGACTTCCAACACTTTTATTTCCGTGAAGTTGTAAATCGACAACACAGGGTTCTACAGTCCTACCAGCAACATTCTTTACAAGGTTATTAGTCAACAACATGTTTTTGCTGGCTTCTGGTTCAGAAACAACCTCAGCTTCTTTCTTTTCACTACCAGCAGGTTGTTTGGGAGGAAGCTTTGGTGGTTGGCAGCATATTGGAGTTGCATTTTGACTAGGAAAAGCTTGCTTAGAAGGAAGTTTTGGCAGTTGGCTGCATAATGGAATTGCAGTTAGTACAGTTAAATTGCATCTCCTTGTTGCTCTCCTCAATCTCCTCTTTCTTCTTGGATACCGTCCTTGGCCTACGGGTAGATTAGGCATGAATAATATATTCAATCTCCGTCTCCTCCTGCTTCTTCTATTGCTTCTAGTTTTGATGATCTCACATTGCTCCTCCCTAGCATCTACACACTCAGCTTTTGTGAAGGCACATTCATCTACTAGGGCTCCACATTCAGGAATAGCTATAATTATGGTTTCCTCATCTCTTGACTGGTTTTCCAAATCAAAGTTCAAAGCTTGCCTACACGTCTTTATAGGAGGAGGAGGAAGTAAAATGATTGCATCTGAGTTACTTTGTCTATTTCCCCTCCCACACTTCCTTCTCTTGGAGACACTTTCATCCACCACTACATCCCCTGAAACAAAACTTTTTCTTGCATACTTCCTCTTCCGGTTTGTTTCATGGGCACGATTTGGAGTCACAGGCTTTGGTGTCTTAGGCTGCCGCGGAGTCTTCTTTGGCTTTGGTGCCTTCTTTCGCATTCCTTCAGCAAGCACTCTGGGTCTATGTTTCTTCCTTTTGGGTTTCTGTTTTGGCCCTCTTTTCTTCATTCCTCTCTTCAAACTTTCAACTTTCTCTTGCCGTACCACCACCTCCTCTTCTTCTTGCACATTCTGTTGAACATCTGTAGGACATAGGTCCATAAGTTAATGAAAAAAAAAAAAAAAGAGAAAGAGAAAAGGAAAAAAAAACTCAGCTTCATCAAAAGTATCAAAATTTCCACAGAATTAATTTCACTTACGCTGCAACACACAAGATTCCGGGGAGTTTGTACCATTCTGCAGCAGGTTTTTCAGATTGTTGGCATCATCATTGTTCCCGCTGTCGCGCTCTTCTGCGTTCCCATATCAATTAATTTTGGAATTCACAGACACAAATTCAAATTTAATAAACGCCCAAGGAAGAAATAACATTATTGCTTACGTAGAGAAACACAGGATTCCGGGGAGCTGACAGGATTCTTATCAGAAATTGGAAGCAAAAAGTTGTTGGGGCCACGCTCCTTTCCGGAAACCAATACTGGAGACGAAACAGCAGATTCCTGAGGAGCAGCCGGAGTAGCCACATTGATGAGTTCAACCAATCGAGCGTTCTTGTCCACGGAAATTGAAAATTGTAAAACTTCCGGCGCAGCCACAGCATCAGCCTCAGCCTCAGCCTCAGCCTCGTGTTGCCACTCGTCAATGCTTTTGTTTAAATCAATGAAACCAGTTCCGTACAATCCAGCCTCTGGGTTTGATGAAACAGGTCCACGATTCTTCTCCTTTGCAGGCGTCCCTGGAACCCAACAACGACACTCACCATCAGCATTATCGTTATCATGATGTTGCAACTGCAACCCATCTTCCTCTTTCTCTTTAGCTCTCCGCCTGTAAACTTTTTCATGAAACATCCTTCCCTCTGTCGTCAAAGAACAACGGAGCAATGCCAAAAAACAAAACAAAACACAACAGAAAGTTAATCAATGCAGTTTATTACCGTTTTAAGTAATCAAGAAAAAAAGAAGAAGCAAAAATTAATTGTAGAATTTACAAAATACAGAGAGAAAAATTTTACAATCGAGTTAAACCGGAGAAAAAATTATTCTGTAATCTTGGCGTGATCCCTGGTACGTCGGATGGGATGTGATGTGTTGTGTTGTGTTGGTGAGTGAACTGTGAAAGTAATATAGAATACGAGATAATTAAAAAGACGTTAGGGTTAGTTGGTTTAGTGTAACTTAACTTTGACTTTTGACTTTTACGGTGTTTCACTTTTCTCCGATGTCTTTTACTTTTACCCTTACTATTATTGGAAAGGACATAAATTTGGATTATATTTGAATAGTTTCAATCGATTTTTAATTGTAAATAAAATAAATAATTATAGAAATTTGGATTGTTTTATAAGAGATCAGTACAATTTCAAACTTTCAATAAATATATATAATTATTCTCTAATGAGAATATTTTAATTTTATTAAAGTTAAGTTATTTACTAAAACATAAAAAATATTAAAATTTATTAATGTATTAAAATTATATATATTTATCTATTAATAATATATTTATTTTATTAAAATAAAAGCATCTTCATTAAATAATTGTTTTATATATGTGTGTGTTAATATAATAATTATAAAATGGAGATGAAATTAAAAGATAAAAAACATAAAGTGAATGTGATGTTTTTTTATTCTATAGCAGAATTGAGAATTTGTATTTTCTACCTTTTATCCAGTTCCCATTTTAAATCAGAAATTAATTTTGAATGAGAGATTGTGGTTGTTATCGGCCATTGTCATTCAATTTTTGAAGGATTAAATTAATCCGTTTAAAATTTCAAATTAAGATTAATTAGAGGTCCAAATTCTGTGTCTTTTCGCTTGCGTAAAGACACGTAAACACTTTTGTAATGCCCCTGGTTGACCTGCACAGAGACATTTCAACGCTTTTCGTTTAAAGTAAATTTTAGGATTTATTTATACAAATTTTTCTTTTCTTTTCTTTTCTTTTCTTCTTATCATGTTCTCAGGTTAACGAAATCAAGATTAAGATTAAGGTGATGATTTTTTTTCTATCTGAACTTTTTTAAAAAAAAATTCATAAAATAAAAAAAATATGCCTTTGCTTATCATTTTCAATATCTCTTTGTTTTATAAATAAAAATACATAAAATTTGTGATAATATGAGGACGTGTGTTGTACGAAATATTTTAAAATTATAACCTAATGATAACTCAATTCGCGCGTGGAGAACACACACACGCGTATAAAGTTTTTCAGGCAAGCACCGGGGTGAGAAGATTTTAAGAGTCAATTTTAACCTACTCTTTCTTCACGAAGTAATAATTTTTAAATTATCCTTTAACAATATGAACTAAAATTCTTTATCTCTCTATTATTTTTTACAACCAAAAGAGTAAAATAGTATTTATGCATTCCCTAACAGTCGATAAAGAGAAAAAAGTGTTAAACCTTGATGTGTGCTAATTTTCATGGGCTCATTTTTTTAAATTTTTGTAAAATATATATAAATATTTTATATATTCCTAGTACGCTCCCTAATACTTTAAAATATTTTTATTTTACTCCTATATGACTAATTTTTTTGAACGGATTAAATTTTATCTTTTTTATTTAAAAAATTTATTTTAGAAATTAATTAAAAGCCACAAATGGAAAAAGAATAATATTTTAGCTTTTTTATATTTATAATTATTGTCACTATTATTTTTTTATTTTGTAAAGGTATTTAAAAAATATAGAGATTAAAAATAAATTAATTTTTACTTATATTTTAATTTATAAAAAAATATAATAATAACAAATTTTATTTATAATATCATCACAATGAACATATATATATATATATATATATATACTCTTAGCTTTAATTTAAATATTTTATGAATATAAAACATTAATCAATTGATTGACTTGCACCATCTAAATTATTATTTTACCCTTAAAGTATCTAAAAGACAAATTAACCTATAAAATTTATTTACATTCCACTAGTATATAATTCAATGGATTAAGAAGTATAAAATATATAAAATTTAGTGAAATTAAAAAACCGAAGCCTTAGCCCCTAATCATAATCCCAAATTTTTGTCATTTTTATTTTTATTAATATAATTTGTTATAAATTTATTAAGACCATTTTCTCTCCATTGAAACATATAAATTAATTTTCACAAAATTTAAATATTTCAACAAACATTCAAATGTTTTAATAAAATTCACTTTGCACCCAAATTGATATTTTTTTTAATTAGTAACTTTTTAACCACAGAGGTGTTAACAAAATTCTACTGTTAAAAAATTACTTCTTTTTTAAATAAGAAAAACATATTTCTCTCTTAATGTTTTTCTTTTTTATTTTCTAAAAATTTTCACATTTTTTTGTTCATTTTTTCCTTTTTTTTTTCCCCATTCCTTGCATTTTTTTTTTCATCTGCTCCATGCTTCATCTTCTCCAAGCATCATAGAACCATGGTAATCACGATAGCAACTCACAATAAGGATTTGAAGCTGTGCAATAGTGCACCAACACCGCTATTTCAAATCTTGGCTCATCTTCTCTTTTAAACAAATCCTAACTTCTTCCCAAATTTGACACTAAAATCAAACTAATTGTTGAAATCATCAGCACCCTGTTACTTGAGATGGACTTGCTTGCAATGGTCGAGGTCAACCATGGGCTTATTTGGCATGGCCTCATGCGACTCTAGATTTTGTTGGAGAATGAGCATGGTTTGAATTATATGTGTTGCTAATTTGAATGAATTTTACTTTTTAGGGTTTTGATTAAAGTATTGTGATAGAAACAAAGTATTTCTCTAGTCATTTTTAAATATTAGATTCAAAATGGGGTTGTAGAAATTAGACTTGAAAGTAATTGTGGAATTAATAAATGTGTGAAAGAGAAAAAAAGGAAAAAAAATGAAGAAGAAGCTGCAACGAAAAAGATGAAAAAGAAAGAAGAAGAGAGGAAAAAAATTTCCACCTTTTTTTATAATTTTTGAAATTTTTATTTTTTTATTATGTTATAGTCTTTTAATTTGGGTTATGACATCGTTGATTTGATATAAAGAAGAAAAAGAAGGAAGAAAGAAATAAAAGAACAAAGAATAAGGTAAAGACACAAAGATGAAACGGGAAAAAGAAAAATCAAAGACAAATAAATAAGATGAAAAAGAAAAAGAAGACAAAGAAGAGAAAAAAAGGAACAAAGATGAAGAATAAAAAAATGAATTTGAAAAAAAGAAAAAGAAAAATGCAATGTAATTTTTTATTTTAATTAAGGATAAATTGTAGTGGATGGCATGGTTAGTAATTTATTAGATTTTAAAGTCTAAATAAGGAATAAAAATTAATATTCTTTCCAATAACCCATTTTAAATTTTATTTTAAAAGATTACAACTTTTCATTTTTAACATTTTAATTATAAATTAAAAAGGGGATACCATTCAAGATTCATAAGATTTATGAATAAGAAATGATAAATATTTTTTTTTACAAAAAAGATAAATATTGGATATACTTAAATATTTATAAATTATTAATTATTTTATTATTTTACCTTTTAGCTTCATGTTTGGGAAGAAAAATATACTAAAATAACTTTCAATAAAAAAGAATTATTATTAAAAAAAGCAAGATTAAAATTTATAATAAATAATATTAATAAAAAAGAAACCGACAAAAGTTTAGAATATTATTTTATTATTTTACCTGTTAATAAATTTTATGGATTAATTTGTCTTTTAGATATTTTAAAGATAAAATAGTGATTTAGATAGTAAAGGTCAATTAATTGATTAATAGCTTGTATTCATAAATTATTTAAATTTAAGATATGGGTAAAAAATAATTTTTTTGATTTTCATTGTAGTGATATTGTAAATAAAATTTGTTATTATTATATTTGTTTTATAAATTAAAATATAAGCAAAAATTTATTTAATTTTTTAAGGTCTTTTACTATTTAAAATTTTTTTTAATAAATTTATTTTTGTCATCTAACTTAAAATATGTTAGACCTTAAGAGAAAAAATAAAATTATCTTTGTTTGTCCCAAAAAATTATTATTTGGTGGGTTATAGCCTTATAGGCATTCTCGTATTTAGAGGGAAATTAAAGTTTTTGTATTTTAGAGGGCGATTCGAAGATTATTACGTTATGAGGGGGTATGATGAAATTAATCCCTAATTTAGTTGTCATGTGGGCCCGACCTAGCGGAAGTTTCTATAGAAATAATTTGGGGTGTATATAAAAATAGGGCTCGACCCGGGCCGTACTGCTCCATGGAAACATAAAAAAACAAAATTTCCGAAAACCCTCCCTCAGTCTGAGTCGGCTCAAATTTAGTTTGCTTTGTAAATTTCGTCTTCAGTATCACTCGCCTTATCTTCTCATCCACTCTCTTACTCACTTCATTCACTCTCTGAAGAACCCAAAACCTAAAATGCCGAGCACAGAAGAAGAAAATCAGCAACAAGAAAACCCAAATGAAGACGAAGAACAAGAAGAAAACTCCAATGAGTCTGACTCTGACTCGGACTCTGACTCAGGCCGGAAACAACAACAACAACAACAACAAGACGACGACGACGAGTACGACGAGGTCCTCAAAAACTACGTGCCGGTCCGGTACGGCGAAGCTCCACCTCCGGAAATGAACACGCCCGAAATCAACATCGCCCGGTTCAACAGAGCCATGAAGAGCCCAAAATACAAGGACTTGCTGGATTACGAAGAGGAATTAGAAGCAGAAGTGGACGAAGCCGAAGTGTACATTGAGCGCCTGTTTGATTTCCCGAAAGATCCGGAGAATTGGATGGAACAGGACTTGAGAGAGCTCTGGGCGGACGCCCCGTTGGAGATGACCAAACCCGGCTGGGACCCGGCTTTTGCCGATGAAGAGGATTGGGAGGTGGTGAGGGATATGTATAAGGCCGGTAAGGTCCCGCCCATTGCCCCGTTTTACTTGCCCTACAGGCAGCCCTACCCCGTGGTACCTGATGACCATGTTGATATCGCCACTCCTAAGGCTGTCATCGAGGAGTTGGATAGGATTGAGGAGTTTTTAACCTGGGTTAGCTACGTTTTTGCCGATGGAAGCTCGTATGTTTTTTCCTTCACTAATTTTGGTTTATACCTACAAATTTACGCTTCCATTTGTATTCATTCGTTTAAAGGTGAGGTGTTAATCAAACACTTAAGCTCTTAAAAGCAAGTAGAATCAAAGTAGTTACCTATATGTTAATAAAACTAATGTGATTTATATATCATGATACTCATAATTGGTAATCAAATAGCTTGAGAGGATTAGGAAGTTACTCTAGTGTGTTGACTATATTTGCTTATGAGTAGGAAGATTGCTATGGTGCGGTTTGAGTATGCCTTACTTATGCTGACATCTGATTGTGCTGTTCCGTGATCGCCTGTTTGATGATACTAGATGAATTGAAGTGATTCTGCTTTTGATTCTGGATGTATATTGGAGTGCTGGCATTTTGGCTTTTAGATTAACTGTGATTTTGGATTACATCATACATTATTATGTGGGAGGTCGTCTGTTCATTTATTTCAACAGTTCTCTTTTCCTCTTAAGTCTCTGAATCAGGATTGTTTTCGTTGTTAATCTTCTTTGTTTCTTGGGTGGTTAATGTTGTTGAAATTACTAATTACAGCACTCACGCTCTCTTTCACTTATTTTCTTTGCTGATTACTTTAAAAATATGCTTCCTGTTCAAGGTATGAAGGTACTATATGGGATGATTTGGCTCATGGGAAAGGTGTTTACATTGCCGAGCAAGGGTTGGTCAGGTTTGTCTGTTATTATCTTAGCTGTTGCAATTGTGGGTTTTTTTTTGTCATCTTTGTATTTATGCTCCAACAACTTCGTTATTTTACCTTATCACTATATGTTCAAACCCCTTGCATATCCATATTGGAATATGCTTTATTGATATCCATTGGGGCTCCATATTCCAAGTTCTTCTTTGTCATCTGTTTCAAGTTAGGTTTTTATCAAGAAGGAAAAGTAATAATTACAGAAATTTCCACTTTTGTAGGTATGAGGGTGAATGGCTTCAGAACAACATGGAAGGGCATGGGGTTGTTGAAGTGGACATACCTGATATAGAACCTGTGCCAGGTTCAAAGTATGTTTATGATCCCTGCTTGTGTGCTGTTTCATTATACTGTAACTCAATGGATGGAATATAAACAGTTATTTTCTTGGTGATTTAAATGATTGAGTTGGTTACTGCCCTTTTTCCAAGGCTTGAAGAAGAGATGCGTGCTGAAGGGAAAATTTTCTCAAGAGATTTTTTGTCTCCAGAAGACAAAAAATGGTTAGAGATGGATATTGAAGATAGCATTCAGTTGGCTGGGGACGAGTATGAAATCCCTTTTTACGAACGTGATGAATGGATCAAAGAATTTGGGCAAAAACCGTAAGATTTATCTTCAAGCTATCTGATTCAGTTTGCCATTTCCTAATAATGGCTAAGGACTGGAACCAAATCTGCCAAATTATATCAACCTTGTAAAAAATAGTTGTTAGTTAGTATGTTTTTTTACACACACACTGTGACCTAGACGCATTGTTAGTCTTCTTTTCTTGTCCTTTTTTAAAAAAAAATATTTTGTATGTGAAATTACAACCTTTTATGAATGATTGTTATATCTCTCTCACAGGGAGAAAGGTCGATACCGTTACGCTGGTCAGTGGAAGCATGGAAGAATGCATGGATGTGGTTTGTACGAAATAAATGAGCGCCCCATATATGTAGGTCCTGCATATGATCAATAATCATTTAGTCCACTCCAATTTCCAAACTTTATGCTTGGGGGTTGACTTTAATTGACTAAAGATGCAAATCAGGTTTAGACATTGTAATACTTACTAAGGCCTAACAAAAACATTTTTGTTACTTGTGCAATCACGCATAGAATATCTGATATGTTACAGTTTCTGATTACAAAAAAGAAATTCATAGATTTGTTATTACTAGAAAATTTCCATATTATTTGATGTTAAGATTTTGATTTTGGGTGCCTTTAATTGCTAATGATTCTCCATTGTTTAATATACCTGAACTGCTTCATGTAAGTGGGCTTAATAAGTAAATGTCATGTAATCTTTAAAATGCAGGGAAGATTCTATTTTGGAGAGCTATTGGAGGATTCTGAGGGCTGTGATGAAGAGACTTCAGCGGTATATGACAGTTGTTTACTGTTTCACAAATTGTGTTAAGGCATAAAGGAAAAAAAGAAACGGTATGTGTTCAGCTAGCATAAAGATCTTTGACTGAGTTTATGGGTCTTGCAGCTGCATGCAGGTCTTGCAGAAGTAGCTGCTGCTAAAGCTCGGATGTTTGTCAATAAACCAGATGGAAGTATGTAATCATTCTCTATTATCAATCTTATTCGTACAAGGATAGCTATATTTAGCTCCAAGTTTCTGTCTTAGAAATAACTTATGCAGTGTGGAACGGGGACATTATTATCTTTTTTATGACATTTCATCATAATCATTGATTTGATGGATGCATCATACATGTTATGTGTCTAGGTACATGTCGAGTTTCTTAGAAGCTGTCGTCTGTTGAATGGTTACTAGGAACCCTCCACTATTCTCATCTCTGGGGCATCAAGAAAGAGATAGGTCTTTTAATCATTGAGTTGGATCTTATGTCTCTTTGCTTGGAAACAGGCATATCTCATGTTTTTCAAATTTTGTTGGTTCACTGATGGAGATAGATTTAATGGGAGAAACTTTAAGATGCACATAATTTTGTAAAGGGAACTCTTACTAGAGAATGAATATGTATATTTATTACTTCACACTTCTTTTTGCTCTGCAACTTTTTATCACCAATGATGTAAAAAATTGACCTCTTATTTTTTATTTTGTTTTTCTTGCCAGTGGTCAGAGAAGAGAGCGGTCCATATACAGATCCTCAACATCCCTATTTCTATGAGGAAGAAGATGTGTGGATGGCACCGGGCTTCATTAACCAGTTTTATGAGGCGAGTTGAATTCCTAGCTCAGTGGTCTTCACTTTAGGTCATGCAACGAAATAAGAAGTGAATATGTTCATTTTGCAGGTCCCAGATTATTGGAAAACATATGTCCACGAGATTGATCAGGAAAGAGAAATATGGTTAAACTCCTTTTATAAATCACCATTAAGGATACCCATGCCTGCTGAGCTTGAATACTGGTGGGAGAAAGGTATCTCTCTCTCTCACAGAATGGAATTTTACTTCCCATTCTGGTTTTAGGCTTGCAAAGGGCCTGCATATGATATGCAAGCCAATTGGGCCTTTGCATTTTTCTTGTATCAGGACTTTCAGCATCTCTGTTACTATTTTCTTTTATGTTTTTTTCTCTAATAAGAAACTATTGAGTATTTGTATTAATAAATAGTGGACAAAGTACACTCTAGTAGTGGACCAGGTATCCACTCAAAATCAATCAAAGCTATACAAAACAGTATCAATTCCCAAAACTCTGATTTAACCCTTGTGTGTTCATCAATGTTTTCATCATTGAAACACAAGTATCTTGGTCCTTAAATAAACTAACAAATGTAGATAAAACACGAGAATTTGCAATTCAGTACGAAATTTCGAGGATTTGACAGTTAAAATATGGTTAATGAATGAAGGTCACTAGAAATTTGGAACGTTAGTAATTCGGCATTTCATTTGGGTAAACGAGGTGGTTTGTGTTTATTTTGCTCATTTTTCAAGCTTTTAATGTTAATATTCTTATTTCTGCCTCTCCTCTGATGCATTAGCTGCTTGTTTATTAAGTTATTCAGCAATTCACTTGCGCTGAGCTTGACGTCTTTTATGTTTTCATCAGAGGAGCCTCCAGAATATATTTTTGTTAACAAGGAACCAGAGCCTGATCCTGAAGATCCATCAAAGCTTATATATACTGAAGATCCTCTTATCCTACACACACCAACTGGGCGGTTAATCAATTATATTGAAGATGAGGAACATGGTGTTAGATTATTTTGGCAGCCTCCTCTGAAAGAAGGAGAAGAGCCAGACCCAGGGAAGATTGAGTTTCTGCCCCTTGGTTTTGATGAGTTTTATGGACGAGTAGTTGAAGAAAAGGAAACCACTTGGACGCGCATTGCAAAGGGAGTGGAAAATAAATTAAAGCCAATTCTTGACAAACTAGAGAAATGGACTGAAGAGAAGAAGAAAGAGAGTGAGATGAAGCTGCAGCTTTATGAAAAAGAACTTGAACTGATAGAGGCTGAATTGTGCCTGGAAGAGGCCATTGAGGAGGTGGATGAGGAGTTGAAGAAGAGAGAGGAGGCGGAAGAGAAGAAAGCAGAATTGGGTTTGGAGGAGGAAGAAGAGTTTTCAGCATTGTCCAGCCAACCTGAGAAAGCTACAGCTGAAGTGGGGAAGGATAAAGATGAAGTGAAAGTGGAAGAGGAAGAGGAAGAGGAAGAAGGAGAGGAGGAGGAGGAGGAGGATGCACCAACTAGTTTTGGATCTGTTTCTGCAGATGAGAACCGAACAAAGGATGATCAGAAGGGAAAAAGGCCTGGAGATTCTCCTTTTACTTCTTCATCATTGTCATTTGCCTCTTGTAGCCTTGTTTCATCGGTAAGTACCGACACCCATGGGATATCTATAGCCTAATAGTTGCAAATAGTCTTGCTTGATTTCTGACAAAATCAAATGAACGAGATTATTCGTTCATATAACACTAATACTCTTTATCATGATGATAACAAACCTTGTGGTTTGTTAGCTTTGAAAATATGGATTAGAAAAGGTTTACTTTTTGCTATTAGATAGTGTGTGAATTAAAATAATTATGGCTTGAACATTTGATATAACTATTTTTATTCTTTTGAATTCTATCAACTCTTCAACATATAATATTATATATGTGTTTTCCTTTCTTTCCTTGAACTTATGGAAATAGACCTTGGAATAATACTATATATTTTTTTCTTTCACTTGCAGATTCCATTAAGGCTGCAACAATCATTTTTATCTTTGAAGCAAGGCAGATTGCCGCTAAAGCTAACTACTCCATGTGTTGGAGACCGGAAGGATGACTTGGTAAATGTTGATTTGGTCAGTTTCCCTTTAGTACTCGGCCAAAAGAGGAGCTTGAGGTCAAAGATGCAAACACATCACAATTTTCAAACAAGAAACCACACAAATCAGAGGACGTCACAGTTACATTCCTTATCTCGGATTCTAACACGCTCTTCAGCTTCTGTCAGTCCAAAACAAGTCCTAAAAGCAGCGAGAGCTCATAGTGAAAGTCAGCTGCTCGTGACATCGGAGTGTGAGTTTGACAACATATTATCGTTGCACACTCCAATGTGTTATTTGGATTCGTATACAGATACTATCGGCATTAAGTCTCATTCCATTGCTCTTTAACATTTATGTTAGTAACTTGACCATCATGAAGGTGTCAATTTTGTTGTAGCTTCATCTCATAGTTCAATTTTTTGTAATCTACTTGCAACTTTACCCGTTTTAAGATGGGCATTGAAAATTGAAAATTAAATAATTTTAAATTTCCTTTCGAGTTTTGCTTCTGGGGAAAGATATGTTGCAAAATCCTCGCATATCTGAATGGGTGAATCTTCCAATCTTATTTATTTAATAATATGATTTAATAGTGTTTGCAGGATATTGAAGCACTAACATCACTTCCAGCTGATTAAGCAGAGATTAAGGAGAATCCACTAATCTATTCATTAAGTCAGGAAGTGTGATTGGACTCAAAACTCGTTACCAAATTGCAAATATGTTTTCTTGATTTTCAAAATAATCGTTATTACTAAATTTATTATGTTCATTTTTCAAATCATTAATCAAACGGGCCTGTTTCATTGCGAGGAACAGTAGTGTAGTTGGGTCAAACCAGGTATTTTGCAGAACATATGAGGCACAAAGCACTCATAACTAGCGTCTCTTCCAAAAAAGTCGCCGTCTGAAAATTAAAAAAAAAAAAAAATCAAATCCTCAACTCTAGCCAAAAAATAATAGTAATAATAATAATTAAATTATCCACTCATCAGCAGATCCATGCTCAGTCCAGCTTCCAATCTATATTTTACTTTTTGGTTTGAATATTGGCTAACTTTACATGTGGTTTTGTTGTTAGTTTCTTCAATTATATTGGGTTTGTTTACTGCAATTGTTTGTATAATGTTAAAAGTTCCTAGTACTAAAAGTTTGTGCAACCTTTATGCATATAATGATGTACCACCAACTCTTCATGTGATATAATCGCAGCAAGTGACTGTCAAAGTATTAGCCTGTGTTTATAAAATATGTTGGGGTGAATAAATCGTCTGGTGTGTGTTTCCCTTATTTTTTTTTTTTGAATTTATTTCTTATTTTAATATCTCAAGAATTCTTCGTCGTAAAATTATTATAAAAAGGTTCCCGAGAATGACTTTTACAGCATTGAAACACATTTACTTCGCTGTAAAAGTTGTCTCCGCGCTTTATGGTCAAATTTGAATGCATTCTTAGCTGCTGTTTCACTTGTTTGACGTTATCACAGGATGTGTTTAGGCTTCATTAGAAGAATCATACTCATAAATAAGACGTGAGTCGTGACAGGATCCCTCTGAGAAGTACCAGAAAGTGAATGAATTGCATTTGAGTTACTCAGTAAGATTAAATTTCCAAATTTCTTTGTTTAAGACTTAACCACTAGTGTTAAAAACGCCATAAGCTCTGTTTTTCATACAAGACATCGGTGAATTATTACGCAATGATTTTAGTTTCTGCCACTAACAAACTTGGATTATGAAATCATTGCTAAATCATCTCATTTAGTTTGTGCCTTGCCTTGCAAGATTTATTAATTGGAAATTGGTTTTCTTAGATCTAAGAAAGTACCCAGACTGAGTCATCACACAGCTGATTTAGAAGATTGTAGTAGACTTCTGATTGTAAATATCATTATATTGTAATTTTGAGATAAGTACATCATTAGTGATCTGTAGTTTGATACATTTGTTTGTAGGCATCAAGTCTATGCACTTCCTGTTAAAAGTCTTATAAGACTGGCTTTAAAGTATTTGAGGCATTATGTGAATTTTTTACGAAACCTTTTTTTATTTTGTAATTTCAATATTGAAAGAAACACAAAAGAGCTTAAAAGTTATTCCATTTTTAGTTCTTCAATTTCAACAATAATAAAAAAGAACCTAAAAACTTCAAAAATAAAACCTAAAAATGTGTGTGTGTGTGTATATATATATAACTTACTTCCATTAGAATTATTACAAAAGTAAACAAACAAATAAATTTTTAAGTAGAATATTTAGAATAGTAACACAAAAAATTGAGATAATGAATTGATCATCAAATAATAAATACGGACTTTAAATTTCAACAAACTAATTTTTTTCTTTTTAAATTAAACCAATGAATGTAATAATTTACTTCATAGAGAAGAGAGCTAAAAAAAAAAAATCATCTACAGATTTTTGAGAATTTAAGATTTTAATAGAAATTAAAAGGAATATTAAATGTCAAAGATTCTAAAGTTAAATAATTAATTTTTTTAAGAAATTGAAAATGTAAAGAATTTAATATTTTTCTTAGAAATACTAACAATGAATAAATTTATAGTTAGACAAAATTATCATTTAAAAAAAATATTTATTAATTATAAAATTATTAAGAAAATACTCATTCTCAAAATTTAGGCCATAGGTGACTGCTTTATTCGCTTATATTTAAAGTCACTAAAGTCTCGTGAATTCATGGATACAAGGGTTTAGATGCAAATCACCGAACGAGCTCTGCAGGAGCAAAATCCTTAGAAGCATAGCAGGCAAGCCCTCCAGGAATAATATCCTGAAGCTTCTCGCCATAGCTCCAGGCAGGAAGGGGAGAAAACAAATTTGTCATACAACTTGAAACTGTTCCAAATGCTTACAGATATTCTGAAGTAAAAAATTTGATTGAGAGTGAAAGGGGAAATGTTTTCGCGCTAGTGAGGGGATGCAAATCTGCTTTGTTAATAGACACAGGTACGATTCAAAAGTAGCATCATCAATGTTGGGCAGTGCTGTCTGTCTTCTCCTGTTAAAAAAGTTCTGGTTTGCGACAACCTTTAAGCTGATCTTTCACTTGTCTTACATATCATCTATCAGTTTCCTTAGAAGAATCATAAGCATTAATTAGCAAGACACAAGAACATTCCACTGTTGATTGGTTGATCTTTGATTTTTATTATACGAATAATTATAATATCATCTCACACCTTTCTTTATTTACACAAGGATGGTGTAATGTTGGATTCTTGTAACGAGTACAAGGGTATGTGAAACTCAGCACGGTCCGGAAGCTATATGGTTTATTAACAAGCACCTGCTCTAGAAGAAGTTTGTATTGTCAGCAGTTATGTTACCATTAGGTGTTTTGAGTAAAATCGCCAAAAGCCATTTGAAAAACTTGCTATTGCTAGTTGAAATCCTGAATGCCTCTTTCAGATATGCTGCAACCTGCAGGGGAATAAATGGGAACTAAGCTGAGATCTTCTTACTTATTTATTTTTGTTCTTTGGCTTTGCGGCCGGGTTGATTCTAAGTAATTGCCTTTGCTTGTGCAGGAAGCCTAAAGAGCAAAAGAAGTGAAAATATGAGATGGGAGAGGGGGTTACAAGCTCAACCAGTGTATGATAAAAAGGTTTTAATAGCTTTTGGTTTGATTCTAAACTAAACATATGTGATTATTTATTAGCATTTTGCCAAAGGAATGTTGACTTTAAGATGTTTAACCTAGTAGCTGGCTTCATTTGGTAACCAAACTTGAAGATAAAGGATGCAATTGGTACGAAACTTTTACCTAACGAATGAAAATGCCTACCATTTTGTCACCCTTTTTGTCTTTGAAAAAGAATTACACAGATTTTAGCCCTCCCCCACTTTTGGACCTATAAACGGCAAATTGAATTACTTTCTAGTTCTTTCACTTGTTTTGATAATATTATATGTGTTTCTCTTGTGTACCGAATATTGTTGTACATTTAGAATTCTAGGCTTTGATTTTATTTTTGTCAATTATATTTGAACAATACCTGGCATGGATATTTTGTGTGGGGTAATATTTAAGCCTAATGAGGGGTATCTGATTTATAAGATGATAATCTATACGCACTTGATTATTGAAACTTAGGCTCTACTTAGTATTATTATGATATGGTTCTTAAAACCATATTCGCTTTGGAATGGAAGCTCTATTTATCAAAAGAAAGTTTTTCTTGGTAAATAGTACTAGCTATGAAGCAAATGTTATTATTTATCATTATTTTTTAAGCTTATTTTTTAGTAATTTATTTTTGTTAAGTGAAATAATTAATTGTTATGTTAAAGTCTAGCCGTAAATGTTTATCAAATAATACAGTACTTTTTTAAACATGTAAAACCTTACGCTAAAACCTAAAACAATACTAGCCTTTGTCCATTTAATACAAAGTCACACTTATTTCATTTAAAGAAACTGTTGACAAATTTCATCCACTCTTATATGTCTATCCATAAGAATAGGAACAACGGTGAGATTCAAAACACAATACCAAGTTGTTGATTGTTCATGCACATGCAATGAACTTTAAAGAAGAGATAAATATAGACATGTCAAAAACACAGCTAATTTTGAAGGTGACATATGTTTGGATTTATTCAATAAATGCTTTCATCAACCAGAATGTTACTTTCCCTGTGACGCTGCAAGTAGTTCATATGGACCCAGATCTAGCAGCGTCTGGAACGGCGACGTTTTGGTAGCCAAATTTGTCAACTAATATAAGCTTGCAGCACTTGGATAGAATATTTGGAGCAACTTGAATCAGTTATTTGAGATAAGTAGAGTATTTCCCACTGCCATAGATTTATTGAGAGGCTGCCTCTATTTACTAAAGTTTTGGTACTTTTTGATATAAATAATTTTTAAGTGAGAGGGGAGGAGAAAAAAAAAAAGAAAGGAAATTTATTTAATAATATAAAAAATATATTAAAATTTTATGATGGGTGAATGTAAATACGATGAAAAATGATGAAGAGAGAACTTTTTTAAAAAAAAATTAAGACACGCGGTATAATTTGATTGGACAATATCAGTAAGACAGTCAGAAAAGACTTTCTTGGAATCACGAAGCCAAGTCGTGCTATTCACAGAATCAAGATTGAATTGTGAACTATCCAAACTTTGACTCCTTCACAAATTCATCAAACTTTAAACCCAGGAAGGTTTCTTCTCTATTCTTCCATCAACTCAGCGTCACACCCACAATAATTGGGGATGAAAAAGCAGACAAATTTAAGAAGAGCAAGAATGATGACACGCTTTCCATGCATTTTAAATTGAGGAATTTATTAGTGAACACAAGTGTATGTTAATTTGCTGACAATTGTCGCACCACTACCACTTTGCATGCCCTACGATTAGTAGAAGTACAACAGCAACTAAGCACGCTATTAATTATTCTATTAACATTTTTTTTAGTAAAAATTGCATAATATGAATTGTTATTCTATTTAATAAATTAGTCTTTTAAATTAAATATTTAGATATTTTAAGTTATTACTAAATTTAATGATATATTTAAACAAAGACAGACTCGAGCAATTGGAATGTAAATCTGATTCATAATACCTTTAACCTGTGGTTCCAGAGACAAATGAAATTCTAGAAACTATAACTGCATCGATAATATTCATATTTTTTGAAAGTAAGGAACCATGACAAACGGGCAGATTTTGATACCTTTCTGTAAATTTCTAGATAGCTAGACTAAATTATCTATTTTTCTTACTTATTTTTGGTAGGAATTTACCCTCATAGAAAATCACTCAAAACTTGTAACAAATTATATCTCTAGCTCTTAAAATACAAAATTCAATAGTTTTATTTTTGTCCATTACAAATAGCTAGATGTAAAACATTACTAATATATGTTTTGAGATTGAAGTAGTATAATTTAAGAATTACAACTGTTATAAAAAAGTGTAATTATAAAATAAAAATTAATAATATATAGTAAATATAATTTTTAAATAATAATTTTAAAAAAATTATTAAAGATATAATAAATTTTTCATCGTATAAATAAAAAAATTATATTAAAATAACTTCTAAAATACAATAATTAATATTTATCAAATATTTTAATATTATAATTTAAAAATTATAATTATCTAACTCAATTCTAAATATTTTTTTTATTAAGCTCGGCTTTATTACCACCGTTTTGTTTATTATTAAAAGTAATGGCGGCCACTCGTATTCTCATTCTCGATCAACTTGAATTATCGTGCGAAATTTAATTGTTTATTTTCGTTGGTTTTGAAAGCGACAAACCCAAGAATAAGATATAAAAATCATTTTAATGAAATGATTAGTAAATCAAAGCACGACTCTAATAATACCTAACAACATCAGAATCTAACGTTGTAAGTAACTACAGTCTGTTGCCCATGTAGTGTCACCAATTATGAGTATTCTAAAAGCAGGCGCAAAAAAGACAGAAGCAATAAGTTAAGATGAATTGTTTAAAGAAAAGTCTAGCAGCCATACAACCACAATAATGGAGAAATGGGTGAGGTGGGGAAGCAATTCGTATGTCTTAAGTCTATAATGGGTCAAGCACATACTATGCAAAACATAATTTTTCCGCTAATCAACATAGATAAATTCAAATTCCTTCCAACATGTGTGAGCATAATCAATATTAATGGACAATTAACATTTCTAAATTCAAATTTGTTAACAGGAGTAGTTAAAATATGCCGATTGTTTATAAATATACTAAATTATAATACATCATCAAATTTATATTTTAAAATATACATATATATATATATATATATATATATATATGCATATACACCAGATAGATGTAAATTGCACCCCAAAAGAAATACAAACTTGTTACTATTAGCAACTGCAAAACATAGGGAAAACCATAGCAATAATTGATAAGTGACAACAGGCAGAACAACTTGAGAGTATTAAGTCCAAAAATGGATTGAGGTAGGCCGCAAGAGAGACAGTGACTTAAGAGACTTTATTGACTGAACATTTGTGTCACATGATTTGGTCATCAGCAGTCGGCAATGCAATAAAGAGCCACCTGCCCCAGCTATTGCCTCCACTCTTTTGTTTCGTGTGTGTCATCTACTGGGCTGATTGTATTTGACTATTTGTAGCTCTACCAAATTAATGAAATATGGATCTTGCCTCCACTAGATGGTCTAATTTGTGCTCTTTAATTATTTGTATACATCTACAAGTTAAGTTGATTTAAGCAAATAATTTGAGGCGTCTCTTCTCGTAATTGAAAATTTCTACCCACCAACTTTTGTGCTAATTATAGTCATCATCCGGTATAAGAAATCAATTACTTGTTGATTTGTATAAAGAAAAAAGTGATAAAAGATTATTATTTTTTTTGGAAATAAGTGTTCTATGTTTGTTTTTTAATTTATATAAAATAATATATATTTATGTACTCACTCGTGAATGAGTTTGGACCTAATATTATATATAAGTTTTATGAGATTAACTTATACAGAATAACTTCGTCAATACCTAACTTGAGTGTGTTATAAAAAGTTAATTTTATAATTTCAAAATAAACTGGGACATTTTCTTGCAAATTTATGTGTTTCATTTATAGAAACAAGTCAAATGAAGTGAATCTCAATTTAAATATATATTATGAAATAGAAGAATATTGGATAAAATGGTGGATAAAAGCACAAATGGAACAATTAACTAAAGTCAATTGTGTATATACTGTTTAGTAAGCCATTAGTGTCTAAATGTGGAAACATAAATTAACAATTAAAAAAACTCTATCTTGTAGAGTAATTAAGCATTTTCTAGTGCCAACCCAATGCCTTTCTCAATTATTGTTGATTAATTGTTGGCGCGTTTCTTGTTCAAGTTATCATAAAGTCTAGATATCTGTATGTCAAGCTTTTTCATGAGGATATATAAGCAAGAAAAATATCGTTAATCTCTAATTAGTCTAATACTATCTTACTCAGCCGCATTATTAGATAGTCTATTTGTAAAATAAAAATTAATAGTGTATAATAAATATAATTTTTAAATAATAATTTTGATAAAATAACAAAGATATTATAAGTTTTTTATCATATAAATAACGGATAAAATCAATTTAATTTTTGAATCTTAATAATTAGTATTTATCAAATACTTTAATGTCGTAATTTTAAAATTATAACTATTCAATTTTAATACTAAACAAGGTCTTGTGAGACCGTCCTTCATAAGAACAATAGCATAAATTTAGTCTGAAAATTAGCTATGAAATGAAAGAAAGAAAGGTGCACATTTTCTCCACTATAATTTTTAGCTTTTACCAGTTACCTCCAGCAAGTTTTAACCGTTACCAATTATTTCTTTTAATTTTCATAATAAAAACCATAGGGGTAACGGTAAAAGCTAAAATTTGAGGGGGAGGAAATGTTATTCTTCCTTGGAGAAAAAATCCCATGAAAATTGGTACAGTTCGCTTCCACCAGGTTTGTTGCTGAAATAGGGAAATTCCACCGCACCAGCGCCTCTCCTTTTTTTAAATATTATATTACGATTTGTGTATATAAATTACTATAAAGAAAATAGGTCAAAATTCTGTTTAGACAGTTTTATTAAGACATAATTTGAATGCATGGATAAAATCTGTCTCTAAATAATTATATATATATATATATCCCACAATATACACGATCAGAAAGGAAGAAGATAAATTCACTTAAAAATTCATCACGATTACGAATATCCGCAAATAAACAATTAAGAAGTGTCTTATAATGGAGATAAATGGTTAAAGAAATTTGAAAGTGAAATGATTTCTTATTTATATTAGTGGTCTGTGTTCTATCCACGTTACAATACAAACCATGATATGTAATTTAAGGTCTTCTAATTATCTTATTATATTAATCTTACGTATTTTGACAGTAATCGTTTTTTTTTTCCATGATAATGATCATTTTCGATAATCATTTATTAGTATTAATTAACAGACTTCTTTAAATATTGAATATTATATATTAACATTGTGGCAGGTTCCTCTGTGAATATGTGATGTGTTATTATATTTATATTTAATAAAATATTATAATTGCCGAAATATCTCGAAATCATTCGTAATCACTCGATTAAATTATACTATAATTATTATAGTATCTCTTTTTCCATGATGAGTGGTTGATTTTGTTTAGTGTTATCATGCATTCCAAAGCAACCGCATAGAAAAATAAAATAATTTAATTGCTTTTGTCTCCATTGCGGGGTGTTCGCTGATCACGCGGGCTGGTCTCGTTTTTTAATTTTAATATTCCATTAATCCCGTAATTTGAATTACTAATAAAGTAATTAATAGACGGCAAAAGCAATGTATTAACCTTACGCGGACTTAACATGTTTGTAGTCTTGTTGACTATATATATATAATGGTTGTTTCTTGAATTAAAAAATTTAAATAATTTTCATTTCTCATCAATAATACTTATTAAAAATATAGAGGAAAGAGAACAAAGTTTGAGTAGAACATATAAATTTAAGAATGAATAATGAGAATTTTATTTTTCCAGGGGTGAAAATAAAAATAAGAAATGAGTTGTCAAAAATTAACTTTTTTCTTGAATTTAAATATCAAATAATAATAATAATATCTGTAATCACTATTATTGTAATTATGATTATCATGATTATTACTGTTTATAATATTAATCATATTATTATAATCAATAAAATAAAAGAATATTACTAGTTGTAATAATGATTATGGTGATAATATTTACTTTTTATTTTGTTAATGCACAAACACACAATTGAAGTAATTTTGATAACTTAAAACAATAGATTTTAATTACTAAACAAAATAAACATATTAATAATAATATAGTTCATTCTAATTTTGAATTCAGTCTTATAAATAAGTTATGGTGATTCTCATTATTTATTCTAATTATAATCTAATTTCAATGTATTTTATTAATGTCCATTTTAATTCTGAAGAAATAAATTGAAGTGTTAAGACTTTTAATGAATTTTAGATTTTACATACAATTTCCAAAAAGAAGTCCACTTGTCGCCTATAATTTAACTTCTCGTATTCTACTAATTAAATTATTGAAACTAACCAAAAATTAGAAAATTTCATTTTTCTTCTAATTTAAATTCTCAAACTTTCTTGTTTGCCCTTTTGATATACTCTAGCGTCTTCAATATTTGTCATATTTTTCTCTATCATTTATGGCCCCTTTTTTTAATACAGAAACCGCCACTAACATACTCTTCAAAGTGCAATCCAATCCAGATAACATATAAAAATAATAATAAACAGAAAAATTATCCCGCATTATTATTATTATTATTATTATTATTATTATTATTATTATATATATATATATTTAATCATTATAAAATATTGACATATTCTTTAAATTATTTGTATTTTTAAATTTGTATCAATCAATCAATCACTTTTATACTATAAAATAATTATTTTACTCTTAAATAAATTAAAAGACTATTTATTTTATAAAATTTTAAAGATAAAAAATTATAATTATAAAATTACCTTAAATTTAATAAAATAAATAAATCTCAAAATACAAAAATATTAAATTTTTATAATTATAATTTCATTTAAAATTTATTGTTTTAATTTTTGGTAATTATAATTTCATTTAATTTGTATAGGGAATTTTCTTAATTTTAATTATAAGAAAGTTTATAATAATTATAGGGAGTTTTTTTTCTTCATGTTAATTTTTGTAAACTTCTATATACATAATTTAAATACAAGAATTAAATAAAATTAATTTTTGTAAACTTCTATATACATAATTTAAATACAAGAATTAAATAAAATTATCATTACCAAAAAAAATTAAAAAATTAACATGATAATTTAAATAAATTATAATTATAAAAAATGAACATATTAGATTTTTTGATTTATTTATTTTATTAAATTTAGTGCATTCTTGTAATTATAATTTTTATTTTTTAAAATTTCGTAAAATAAAATAGCCTTTTAATTTATTTATGGATAAAACAGTTATTTTTTTTATGTGCATGTGGTTGATTGATGTAAGTTTAGAAACAAATGTGGTCTAAAAAAGACAAAAATTTTGTAGTAGTTAAATGTACATATAATAAAAAAAAAGTGATGTATTGATAATTTTCTAATAAATAAATTAATTAAAAATTAGATTTAGCATAATCTGTTATTTAAATTGTCCAAATTATTATGCCTTTAGGCTACGTTTGACACGTATGATTGAACTTAATTAATTATTATAATTGGATTGGATTAGACCGAATTGGATTAAGTTAAATTATATTAGAATGTCTATTGTTTGATATAGTATCGAATTAGATTGTGTTAAATTATATTTAAATAATATTAAATAGAATTTACGTTGATATTTAAGTATAAATATTAATTATTCATGAAATTTTGTAATAATAATAAAAATAAATTTAAAAATTAATTAATAAGAAAATTAAATATATTGTAAATAATTTATTAGTAATCATAATATAATAAATAAATAATAAAAATAAAATAATTTAAATATTTAATTAATTTTTATCAAATGTTTAAAAATTTATATAAAATCAATTAATTAATGGTATTATTAATTTTCATGATTATTTTTTAATATTACTGTTGTGCTGTTTTCTACTCATTTCCAAGTGACGCTATGAACTTCTTCTTGCCGGTAGCTCGAGCAGGATTCCTTGCTAGTTCCTGCCTCTTCCCGTTTGCTGGAGCAGTGATTTCCTTCGCCCTGCGTTCATAAAGAAAAGTGTTAAGGGTCGCCGGGTGTTTTTCCTGCGAAAATTCTCCGACGCTCAAGTCAACAATCGAGTTGATTCTTTTGGTATCCCTCTTGGTTTCAGAGACCGGAAAAGATAGTGCGTTTGAAGGGGAGAAGTGATAGATAGAGTCTGAGTTTGTGGTGGTCTGGTTGGGGTTGAGAATGTTTTAAATTTGAAGAAGGAAAGTATGGTAAGGAAGAATAAAATCCCATAAGCTCAAAAGAAGAAGAAAAGAATCCTTTTACTTTGTCATTCGACTGATATTTATCCTTCCATTTCTCTGCCCTTGTTTGCCTAGACAGCTGCCCTCCGCATTAATTGTGCCTAGGCCCTTCTGACAGCTGGGGTTGCTGCGGCACGCCCTAGAGATGTGGGATGTCAGGCAGGTATGGGTTTCCGTGACCCAATGATGGTGCCGTGCACACGTGTATGAAATGATGACACTGTGGAGGCGTGCGCCGGCCATCGATAACAGCGATGGAGCCCTAAGGCGTAGGGCGCCTGTCAGTTCATCGATCGTCGTGACAAGCTGTCGAGATAAGGGACCGCCACGCTCAGGTCTGCTTTGCTCGAGCTTTTGGCCTCCCTTTATCCATGACTCCTCGCGTGACGCATTCATGTCTGGGTCGGTGGCTGAGGTTCTTTTATGCGGAGCAGGATGGAGAGATTAGGGCCTGACCAGACTTGGAGCACTTGACCTCGACCAGCTCTGACACCTGGCAAGGGTATCTTCGTGCTAGCGACTAGGTCTTCTACTCGTAGCTGAATCGACCTCGAGGGAGTCTGCTCGGTATTATCCAAACAATTATATTAGTGATTATTAAATTTAATTCAATCAATATTGCAATAAATTATTAAATATGTAAGTAATGAAAATTTAATATGAGGAGTTGGTAGAATTATGAGTACCAATTTAATTAGATTATAGATAGTAAATAAAAAATAAATTTTAAGTAAATTATAAATAAAAATTAATTAATTAAATTAATATTAAATATAAATAAAGAAATTTGATGCATATAAAATTCTCATAAATGAATACATTTTTTTTCACTAATCTGATTCAAACTAAACTCACATATAAATTAAAATTAATAATTCCATAATTTTATAATTAAATTTAAATTTAGTCTCATTCACTTAACTTAATCTAACTAAACTTATTAAATATAAAATAAATATTTAATTTCAAAATTAATTTAATATGACGTTTTATCTAACCATTCGTAGTATTATACCGAAACTTGAATCACTGACGGTCACGGCTCACGATCCTATTAATGGAAGTCTCTGATTTACTTTCCGTCAGATCCTCGTAAAGCGTACCGCACGATCGTGTGATGTCACGTGATCTATCTGTAGCTCTACACAGCTCTTTACGGTTCAGTCTGTGGTTAAACTACTATAACGAACGCAAGAAAAAATGAATAATTGCCGACTGACGTTACTAAACATGTTTAAGGGGTCCCAGAATCTCGATTGGTCCACATGGCATCTTTTCATTGCCCGCGCACCAATTATCACCTTTATATGTCCGCCGCGTGGCGATTTGTTTCTGTTCCTCCGAAAGTGACCTGCGCCGTAAAGCCAATTAGGTGTCAACACGCGTCGTTCCTGAATCAACTTCATCACACGGTTGAAAAGATCGTTCAGGATCAGCTGCCTAACCGGAAATAACCGTCCGGTAGCAATAATTGACACGTGCCGAATACGTGACGTCTTAGATTTCATTTCGTAGCCGCCTTTCAGACTAGCCAAGTTTGTCTACAAAATGGCTCACACTTTCAAACAACTCCACGCAAATACTGGAAACCGCGAATTGGGAAACCAATTAACATACGCCCACGTGTCAAAATCCAGTTACCCGCACAAAGCAGTTAAAACTTTTAAAACCGAAAATACGATTACCAAAGACCACATACATGAGCATGATGATACAAATCCCATTCACCGGCAACAGCCAGTTGCTTTCGAACACAACAAAGCACTCGCCGTCATAGCAACCGGATATACTCGGTCAGCTCAAAGAAAAATCCATGCACTTTCTTATCGACTTCGTCATATAAATTTGTTGCCAGGCTCAGCTCGATTCTCCATTCGCATCTTCCTGGTTCAAAATCTTTTCTAAGCTTTTTGCCCTAGCGTCGAGTGTTTATTTACGACTGTGCCACTCGACTTATATGTTAGCTTTCGGTGACCGGGAACCTGAGAGCCTCAACTCCTCTCCAGCTCTCGGTTTCCCCCGCTTCCGGTTCTTCCGTTACCGCCGCTTGAGGTAACAGGTTAAAGCAAAATCAAGAACTAAAGAGAATTTTCTTCAACTTTTTTCTTTATTACAATAAGGTTATTTGCATATTTGATGGCGAATACTAAGAGCCATCGGAGAGGAGTACAGGAACCGAGCCGGAGAGCGAAGTTGTCGGAGAAATCGTCGTCGTTTCACGGGAAAATCCCGGTCACTATGCAGACGGATCAGAAGGAGCTCAGAAGGCCGAAGACTGTACCAGATTTGCTTCAAGATCGGAGCTTCGTCTCACTGTCCCCGGAATCGAGGCCGAAGAAGCTAACGAAGTTGTTGTTGAACGTCACAATTCAAGGAAGCGTCGGTGCATTACAGGTGATAATGTCGCCGGAAAATACGGTCGCCGATCTTTCCGCCGTCGCCGTTAAGCAGTACATCAAAGAATGCCGCCGGCCGATCTTGCCGACCACCGATCCCTGCGGCTTCGACCTCCATTACTCGCAGTTTTGCTTAGAAAGTATTCATAAAACCTTTTTATCTCTGACCGTTGATTTGTATGCTTAGAAATATCAGTACACGTGTATGGTGGAGATTGATGGATTTAAAAATTATTTTATTTTCGTTTTGTTTAGGTTTGGGGAGGGAGGAGAAGCTGATAGAGTTGGGGTCGAGGAACTTCTTTTTATGTCCGACAAGGGCCGTGGAAGACGACAGCAGCAACAGCAACGTAAGGACGTCGTCTTCTTCCACGTGTTCAAAAGAAGCCGGAAAGGCTAGTAAAACGGGGATTCCTTGGCTTAAATTCATGGATTTCTTGTTGTAACTTTGATTTATTCCGTTTGCCGTTTGCCGTTCCGTTGGCGGGTTAGGTTGGCTAGTAGCTCTTATGTTGTTCTTTTTACTTGTTGACCTATGTGGTTTGTGAAAAAAAAAATCGGTTGAATTAATTAGCTGTGGTAATTAGGATTGTTATCCTTATTTTTAGGAAATTAGGAAAAGCATTCAAAAATTGAAAATGCTTTGTAGAAAGCTTTAAATGGATTAGAGTAAATATCCTTATCATCGCAATATGTACAGTTTGAAGTTTACTCTATTGTTTTTGTTCATTGAGTTTGGAGCTACATATACAATTATATGATATGCCCAACTCTTGTATCGTAAAATTGTTCACCAGAATCGTGTTGTTTTTTCCAATGGACTTTCGATGATGTAACGCCATAGGAGCAGCTTCATTTTCAGTTTCGAATGTAATAATAATAATAATTTGGTGGATTACGCGTCATTGTATAAGTGATGTCTTAATCCGTAAAATATCAATAATATTTGTAATTATACAACGCTTATCGATGGTAATATTTCCAACAACACCTTTTTATTAATCTACTCTTAAAAAATAATTATAAAAAAATTATATATATTTTTAAAAATTCAAATAAAAAAGAGTTTTAACAAATTAATCAATTAAAATTTTCCCAATATATATTTTGTGGTTTAGATTTTTTAATTATATTTGAATGCTGTCGTCTTTCACCCCCCTTTTTCAAACACAAAATGAAATTCCTCGACTCCCGACTCTTATCAGCTTCTCCTCTCTCCTCAAACCTATGGACAAAACAAAAAATAAAACAATTTTTAAATCCATCAATCTCCACCATACACGTGTACGGATATTTCTAAGCATAGTGATATTTTTATTAAAAATTTACTTTAATATCTTTGATATCTTTTTTATTTCTATATAAAATTCACACTTTAAAAATCATGTGTTAGTAATTTTTTATTAATATAATTTTAATTTTTAATTAAAATAATATATCTTTATAGTACAATACTTATACAAATTATCACACTCTTAAATTCATATTATTTACATATAGAGTATTAAAAATGATCAGAATATTAAATTATAAGTCAATAAAAATAAATACCTAAATTATTAAATAAAAAAATATATATTTATTAAAAAATTTATTTATTTTCTGTCACAATAAAAAATTAATCAAATAAAACTTAAGTTATAAAAACGTAATGGTTAAAGATGATGGTTAATGTAAGACAAAAAATATTTAAAAGAATTAATTTATTAATTGTAAAAATTTTATTATTAATTTTTATTTATAAAAAAACTTAACTTGAACTTTTTATATATATACACACACGCACGCATAAATTTACCCATGTAGTGGGCAGAAAATATCTCCGCATGAGTAATATTTGTAATTATAATATCACGTAAGTAAAGATGGTGTCCGCGTTCGAATCATCTAATCAAGCTGTAGTTAGTCGGGCCGTCGTTGTCAATTGTCAATTGCCAGTCTCTCTTCATTTCTTTTCACAAATGCTTTTGATCACTTCTTATCTCGGGATAAAGCACGTATAAATAAATGAAGAATATGGTCGGTAAGTTGAAAGAATTATCTTTCCTCTAATTATTGCGGTCCAATTAATGATCAATTCACGAAAGGTTTTGCTATTTGCTATTTAAATATTCACTAATATGAATGCGGGAGATTTCCCGCATTCGACTTTCGCTCCAATCAAATGACATCACTGTCTTCATTATTCAATATTTCAATACTCCTCACATGTGGTCGGTTATTTCCCTAAAATTATGTTGTAATCTATTGATAAATTATAATTATGAGTTTACCGACATTTTATATCTTACAATTATAGAATTGTGTGAAAATTTATCTTGCGGGCAGCTGAGTTACATGTAGGAAAAGTAGAAAATTTTAGCACCCAAATATTTTGACAAATAGCACCGCGGACCTATATATTTCTATCATATGTACCGTGTCTTATTTTCGTTAAAAAATAGCTAATTCTAACTGTTCCTGTCGTTTGAAATGAATTGAGCATGTACAACAATAGTCCTTACAACTTCCAAAATTTTTATACGATACATTAATTTTGCATAAAATTATCTTTCTATACTTTTTTTCAGTTATGCTAACAGTATATATATATATGATAGAAATGGGATAGCGGTGTTAGAAAAAGTGGACGTACAATATTATATGTCAATTCATTTAAGTGTGAGGTAAAAAATTACTCGTTACATGTAATGTAACTTACAACAACTCAAAAGTAACTACTCATGGTTAGGAAATGGCAGCGTATGAAACAAGTAAAAGTCATAACTTGAATATTTACGCTTAATATGTACATACAAGATATGTACCACAGTTTAAATAAATATTTTATTTAACAGTAATATGATTTTCCCTATTTTTTATGCGAGTCGAGTTCAAATACTCGGTTTATTATTTAAAAATAAGAAATTTGAATTTTTAGAAAATGAGAACTTAATGTTTGTTTTCAGAAAATGAGATTGTTTTGCACCGTGTGGACTTTGGACCTCGGAGTCTACGTCGCAACTTTATTTATATCGGAGAAGGCAGCCTTGATTTCCTCACTTTTATCATTCAAGTTCTTAAATTTTTTTTAATTAATCGATTGTCATGTATAAAACTCAATTTTTGTGATCTTTTACTATTTTATTATTATTGTCAGTGTTGATGTTCTGTTTGTTAAAAACACTATCATATATCATTCAATTTAAAACGATAACGTTATGGTCAAAGACAAAAAAAAACTATAACGTTGGAGATGTAACGGATAGTTAAAGAAATAATAGGAATGGAAGCGATAAAAATAAGAAACATCAAGGACTTGGGAATCATTCTTCACTAGTATTATTATTATTATTATTATATGGTCAAGCTATAATACTGTTATAAAAATTACTGTGTCAACAGTGGTATAAATATGTACTGTTAAATTTAATCAACAAATCACAAAATTAAAAGTTAGTTAGGATAATATTAACATGTGTTACTGAAAATTGAATAATCCTTATTTGTTATTTACAAATCTAAATTAATTTGTATATTTGCATATTTAATTTTTTATTTTTTATTGTGATTTTGAAAATATTTGTCAAATTATAAAAAATAAAATTATTTCCATGAACTTGAATATTATCTATTAATTATTAGGTAATTAGTTGTTTATCAATTAGATTAAATCAATGGTGAAAATTAAAATATATAAATACAGGAGTCATAATGATCCCATTATCAATATTGTAAAAATTTTATATAGCATCATAGAAAAATACTTATTATTTTGCAAAAGCAATTCATACATGGATAATTAATTTTGAAAAAAAAGGAGAATTATTTATTATCTAATTCAATGTAACATGAAATACTAAAAAAAAATTAAAACATTTGATGAGTAGGTGGCAAATCGACCTCCTAAAATAGGAACTTTTTTTTCAAATAAAAAAAGAAAAAAACCCTTAACCTTAACCTTTCATTTTCACCCAATAATAATTGATGAAAAAAGCCAATACACTTCATTAGATGGTTATTTTTGAATTTTTTTTTGTGTAATTCATTTTTTTTTTAGAAAAGAAAGAAAATTACAAATAGAAGAGTTGCCTCACAGTTAATAAGAATAATGATGTTTAGGCAAGTTCTCAAAAATATAGTTTAACTGACCAAGATAATTCTAAATTGGCAAACACCAAGATACGAAAGCATTTAAAATAAATGATCCTAATTAATTATACTCCTCAAATAGTTGCACCAATAAACATAGAGAGACCAAAGAAGTTTAAATGAGGAACTCTTAAAAAAACAATAATTATTATAATTGTTAGGTGCCTCCTATCAAATACATGATTGGACTTGAATGAAATATTTTCACGTATTGATTTCGTCATTATTAATAAACAAAATAACTATTGACGATAATATTGAATTAAGTATATACCATAAAAAAAAATTCGTATAACTTAAAAATATTTTATTTATTAGTTTATAATATTAAATTGAAATTAATCAAAGAATTTATTTTTAAACCAAAGAAACTCAATTTTTAAGAGTTGTGATGTTTGACCCTTCATTATATTTCATTAGTCTCCATTAATCATTTTCATACTAATATCAATTTGATCCTTATAAGAGTAAATAACTTTTAAATGCACCAACATGATAATTTCTAATAATATCTAATTTACCTAATCTAATTTCTTAAACTATAATTTCTTTTAAATTTTTTTAATTATAATCTCTTCTCAAATATTGTATACTCTATTTTTGTGATCATGGAAGAAATTAATTTGTAGTATTCAATAGAGGATGATGAAGAAATATTAAATCCTTTTTTATAGGTTAAAAAAATGATGAATAAAACTTTTAAAAAGAAAGAGAGAGATTATAGTGATTATGATAGTTTTCTTTTAAATATATATTTATATGGTGCGTGCTTTTAAAAAAAAAGATAAAAATTATAATAAGAGTAAATTCAAAATTATGTAGAGTATGTTCAAAGATACATATTAGTTTAAAATTTTTATTCAAGTTAATTAAAAAATAGGAATTGATGAAATATAATAAGTGATTAAATACCATCGCTCCTTTTTAATTTACCTAGCTGAATAACTGACCAAAGTACATAAAAATAAAATGAGATTAAAGATTTGGACAATGATTTTGATTGAATCATAATTGGGCTTGAGGTCTAAGATCTCAGGGCTTGATTCCTCGAGTCCAACGTACAAAAAAGGGCCAGGCTAATAATACAAGAAGCCGGCCATTAAACACCAACCCATTTCTTTAAAAATGTACAATTTTATCCATGAGGAAAACATAGATTCATAAGAGAGATAGATTTGCGCTTTAAAAGTTATATCGAGTCCCGACATTTTTATTTTAATAAAGTTATTTATTATAAAATGCTCATGATTTAAATTATTATCAAGGATTGCACATGGATTCAACGTATTATTATATTCCTTTAAACTCTTATTTTTCTCTTCAGTTTAATTAGTATAAGCAAATCAATATGTTAGAAGATTTTGATTACGACAGTGTGACCTTTTTGATTCTTCAAAATAATAATGCTATATTAAATTTCTTGGCATTTTATTTTTCATTTGAAAAACATGTCTGTGAGAGGATAAAAAGAACAAAAAAATAATTGTTAGAGAGATAGTGTGTTGATAAGTTTACAAAATTGAGATATAAATTTTATATCATAAATAACATGTCATTAATCAATAACTGTCATGTGTTTGATAATAATAGACATTTAGAACACTAATTAATAGATGACACATCAAATACCATGTTACATCATAAGTTTTTTTTTTCTTTCTTGGTTGCATAAGTAATTGTTGTATAATAAGGAATTTGGAAAATAAATCAACGGAAAATTTATGATCAAATTCTAATTTAACAAGAAATACTGAAAATATAATTATTTTCATCAATGACTGTAATATATGCATTTGTTTTACTAATTTATGTAAATAATAAATTTAATAGGGGGTTTATGTGATAAATCATGAGGGGGTCTAGTTGATATTTTGTGGGTGTTTATAAAAGGAGAAAACTGGGTGAATTTTGGAGAGAAACCGAGAGAAGGCGTGTGCTGATTGGCCGACCCGACCCGACCCGTAACCTAACCCGTAACCCGACCGTCGGTTTCTCCCATTTCCGGCCACCTCACCGGCCGAGCAAGGTGTCAAAAGGAAGCTTGTGAGCCAGCCGTCCACCCCTAGCCGCCCTTGCTTCCGGAAAACGCACGGATTGCCACCGGTGAAGCTCGTAAGTTCCGCGGGTTTGCGCGGACGATTGCCGGCGATTCCGGCCGTCTTTGGTCGTGCCATCGGTTGGAAAAGCTTCCTACCTCACCATCTTCCATTCTCGACCAGTCACTCGGCATCGAGGAGGCTGTTTTGCCGCAGTCCGATCACCCCAAGGAACTGCTACTTCACGAGCTCGATCCGGCTTCGCCGCCATGCGTGAGAGGACACCACCGGCACCGTTGGACTCACCTCGACGAGAAGTGTCTAACCCGAGCTTCCCTACTCGTTGGGTCAATTTCGGTCAATGTTGCTCGTAGGGGCATTTTGGTAATTTTGCGTATAGAGGGTAATTTCGTAATTTCTAGCTTTAAGGTTGTTTTTGTAATCTGAATTGAGGATAAATTGGTAATTTTGTGATGTTGAGGGTAAATTAGTAAATTATAAAATTGAGGATAGTATAATTTCGGATATTTTATTAGTAAATTATGAATACGGGATTAATACGGTAAGTCGGGAATTTGAGAGTTGTGATGTAGGATGAATATTTATTTTAAGCGTTATTTTTGCGAGATTAGTTCGAATTATAATTATGGAAAGTAATTATATCATTTCTGTAAAATAGGTGGATCTGCAGACGATAATTTACTTGCGGACTTGGGTGATAGCCGAGTCTGAAATTATCACTATGAGTGGAATATATTAAAATTATTTGATTTTTATATATTAAAGCTTGTTTATGAAATGAATATTTAAAGTGCTTCAATTAAATGATTTTATGAAATAAATGTTTATTGTGTACAAATATTGTGTTAAATTATATTTATTCATTTATGCTCCATATCGATTTTAAAATGGTAAAAGAGGTGATTGATTTCCGAACATTATTTAAAGTGCTTTTATGTGGATTTCGAGCATGATTTTAAGAGTATATGATTTGATCTTAAGCGTGATTTAAAAGTTTATATATGTCGATTTTGAGCATGATTTAAAGAGTATATGATGGATCTTGGGCATGATTTAAAATGTATATATATTGATTTCGAGTATGATCCAAAGCATGATTTAAAGTGTATATATGTAATGATTTCGATCATGATTTTAAGTTTAAGCAAATACCCGTTCCCTCAAGATGAGATGAGATAGTAGGCTTTTGGGGCCTGTCTGAACACACATAGAGGCTTTGGGCCGTGTGTTTGGCCGCTTTCACCCTTTGGGGGCATATGCATGCAGACAAATATTGAGATATGAGACCGGATGGTCCGGATACGATGTCGCAAGATGGCGCATCATAGCACGTCCGTAGAGATCCGGGGTATGAGTTATGCTGATAAGCATGAGATGGTACGTCCTTTCGTCTATCCGTGTAGCTTTGGGCATGATGGTACTCAGATAGTATATCATTGCCGTTCGTTGAGGTCTGGATGAGACTAGATTATCCCCTGGGTATTTGTTTAAGGATATTTGTTTTACTTAGTATTTGATATTTCAGTACGAGATGATATTTCAATATGAGATGGTATTTCAATATGAGATGGTATTTTAATATGAGATGTTTTCTTGATTTTGTGGCAGTATGAAAATATGTTTATGTTTAAAATATGATTGAAATGAAAAAAGTTTTTACATGAAAATATATATGTTTGAGAAAAGTAATTATACAAGTGATGCATTTATTTTTGTAATTATTTTATGTTTTAAAAATTACTATCAACTCACTGAGCTCACTGAATTTTATACTCATTCTATTTTATTATATTTCCCCCCCCAGGAGATTACAAGTACAACAGTTAACCCAGCAGTTGTACATAGTTGGAGTCATTTGGACCACTGAGGTTGTTTGAGGATATAGAATAATTATTTTCTTTTGGTTAATGTATAATTATCATGTTTTGGATTTATATTAGGAATGTGATATATGAACTATGAAACGTGTATATTATTAGCTATGTTATTGGATGAGATTGGGTTGATGTAGTTTGATGTATAATAAATGATTTGGGAGTGCTTGTTTTGTAATTGCAGGTTTGGGAATGTTATATGTTTAGGGGTGGTTCTACCGAAATTTTGATAGAATTCTCATTAATACGATGATTTTAATATTTAAGTTCAATTTCTTAAGATAGGTCGCCTCTAGATATGGGGCGGGTCGTCTCAATGACATAGCTAGGACACATTCAACTTATAATATAGACTATGAATGCAACTTAACTGATCATGAAAGTATTTTGCATAGGTCAAATAATAATAAAGACTATCGTTTAGTGAGTAGAGTTTCTCATTCCTATCCAAAACTTTTATCTTTTCAAAAGAATAAAAATACAATTCAAATTTAAAATATTTAAATAATAATATATGACACTATATCTATATTATATTATTATTTATTGATAGATTTATAGATTTTTATTGAATACTGTTGTCCTTACAAGAAGATCGAGAAAAGGAAAGAAAATAGAAAAATTTATATATTTTTATAGTTACATTGACACCAATGTGCAAATTAGTGTCTCTTTTGTCCTTATAGATAGATAGTGAATCAATAGATAGAGAAAAGGGAAAAAAAAAGAAGAAAAACTTATATATTTTTATAGTTACATTGACACCAATGTGCAAATTAGTGTCTCTTTTGTCCTTATAGATAGATAGTGAATCAATAACATGATCACCATATTAAATATTTGGCTTATAGTTTTTTTTTTAACCGTTTAAGAAGTTATATTTGTTTATTTAGTTATTCAATTATTTAATTATTTTTTATTTTTTTATTATTCTATAATTCTTGATGAAGCAATATATGAGATCGAACATATTGAGATAGATAAATATAATAACTTAACTTTAATTGTATTTATTAATTATTATTTAATTTTATGTTGTTATTCTATTTTTGGAATATTGACATTTCTTTTTTGTCTTACAAGTATAGAGATTTTGAGAGTTGATAAGAACATATTTGATGAAAATTAATAGCATTTGATGAGATAATAAGTAAGGACAATTATTTATTATTTATTTTTATTAAATAAAATATTTTTATTTGTTATTTATTTTAATTATGTCATTTTCTTTTGGTTGAAATACGAAATATAAATTAGAGGTAGACATTTTGATAGATCATCTAAGTTATCAAGTTCCAACTGTTGTACAATTTAATTCATAATTTTGGAAACTTTTCATATATTGATATAAACATATGAGATTTTTTTCTTTTCGATGTGTTATATATTAAAAATTTGAATATATTATTCTAGCTTTATTTAAACAATTAATTTATTTAAATCTTATTTAATTTTAAATTTGATCGGTAATAAAATTATTTTCATATTAGATTTTTTATGTAATTAATCCGTGGATTAGATAGAATTAAAAATTTTTAATCCACCAAATGATATATTGGATTTATATTGAGTCAAATCCGTATCCAATTCGCAGATGTATAAATTAGATTTGGATTGAATTTAATAATCCGTAGATGAAATTTGATTGAAAATTAATAATCCATAAAATCGTAGATCGGATATGATTGATGTCTAATTCACAAAATCTTATCCGCTAGCACCTTACTCAACATTTTGCTTTTTGCAAACTTGGGAATCTACATCACGGACTTTCTTTTTTTGGTTTGCATAAATAATTGTTGTATAATTAGGAATTTGGAAAATAAATCAGTGGAAAAAAATTATTATGAAATTATAATTTAGCACGAAATACTAAAAGTATTATTTTTTGTTATTGTCTTTTCCGATTAGCCTAATATTACCATCGATCCATTTATGTTAAAAAATAACAAGACTATATATTAAGTAAGCATTGTATGACAATTTAAAAAAAACAATAATGCTATATTAAATAAGTATAGGTTTTTGGCCTAGTGAGAGAGCAAAAAGTGAGAGAACATTTGTTCTCTCACTAGTTGAGTGGAGTTAGTACTTTATTGTGAGTAGTATTTTTTTTTAATTAAAAACGTAGTGGTATGAAACATAATGAATTGTAATCTAAAAAATAGTTAAAAAAAAAAGCATTCTATCACTATTTAAAAAAATAATAATGCTATATTAAGTAAGCATACAATAATCCCATATTAAGTAAGCATTGTATCACTCTTAATAGGGTTGCAAAGTGAGTTTCTATCGGGGTTCTTTTTCAAGCAAATAGAGGAAAATGACAGATTCATTCATGAGCTGATCGCAAAAGTCAAATCAACTGCATTTGGGCTGCTAAATGTAAAGGAAATATCAAGGAGCCCCCGATCGTGTATAAATAGCCATGACATGATTGAGGACTAGAAGAATCCCATATAATAGTTCCATTTTCCCAATAATTTGTGCAATTAATATAAATCTCATATATACACTCCTTGAAATTATATTCTTAATTATGGCTCTTAATCTGCTTTCTTCACTGCCTGCGTCATGCAATTTCACCAGATTATCAATATCATTATCAAGCAACACTAATGTCTTTGTTCCTCCTGCAATTGTTACTCGAGTCCAATATCGCATGGCTGCATCCGCCACTACTAAGGCCGCTGCTGATCAAACCATTATTGGGCGATCTGCCAATTGCCAGCCATCCATTTGGGGTTTTGATTATATTCAGTCACTTAAGAGTAAATATATGGTACATAATTAATTAATTGGCTTAATTTGTTTGCAATTAGTTCGTTTAAATATGCGTACGTAGCTAATTAAATAACAAATAATTTGATTTAATTATATCATGCAGGGAGAACCATATGCGAAAAGAGTGGAAAAGCTGAGGGAAGAAGTGAGGGCGATGCTGCAGCAGGATGACCCTTTACATCAACTTGAGCTCATTGATACTCTGCAAAGACTTGGATTATCTTATCACTTCGAGGATGAAATTAAAAGAACTTTGGTTAGGATATACAACAAGAATAATAGTAATCGTAGCAATTATAAGCAGAAACGAGAAAGTTTATACGCCGTAGCACTCAAATTTAGACTCCTAAGGCAACATGGTTATGATATACCTGCAAAAGGTATGCATGCACTCGTGCAACTTTTGTACAATAATATTTAGACAGAAAAATTTGACAGAAACGGTGATAAATCACTGTTGGTTACTCAATTAAAAAACAAGGGAAGTAGCTGGCACCGATTTATGACTGTTTCTGACTATGTTCTGTCACTTTAGCATTTTTCCACAACTTTTCATTTTCTTTTCATGGATCTTGAAAGAATTCATTCCGATTCTTTGAGCTAGATAATTTAATTAATAATATGAGATGCATGCGCGTGTGCACATCTACTTGTAGAAACTCTTTTGTGTTTCATGGATGAGAAGAGGAGCTCTAAGTTATCATACCACGGTGACGATTGCAAAGGAATTCTAGCTCTGTATGAAGCCGCGTATCTCTTGGTAGAAGGAGAAAGTGATATCTTCCGTGATGCTAAAAATTTCACCACTACATATCTCAAAGAATACGTAGTCAAGCATAATAAAAATGAAAACGATAATGACTATCTCTGTACATTAGCGGCACATGCTTTGGAACTTCCACTACATTGGAGGATGCAAAGATTGGAGGCGAGGTGGTTCATTGATGTATACGAGAGCGGACCAGACAAGAACCCTATCTTGCTCGAGCTTGCTAAACTTGACTTTAATATTGTGCAGGCAGCACATCAAGAGGATCTCAAATATGTGTCAAGGTAAGAATTTAGATATATAATCTCATTAGAGTCCTTCTCATAAATTGTGGACTCTATCGTTTGAAAGCTCAACTACAGTCTCTTTATAGCATTTGTAAAAATGCAGACATCCACACTCCAGAATAATTAAGTCTAAATGAGAATGCATATATGTAACTTAATAAATTTCATGCTAATTAATTATGTGGTCAGGTGGTGGAAGAAAACAGGACTTGGGGAGAAGTTGAATTTTGCAAGAGACAGATTAATGGAGAATTTCTTCTGGACTGTGGGGTGATATTCGAACCTGAGTTCGGATATTGTAGACGTATGTCTACAAAGGTCAATGCCTTAATAACAACAATCGATGATGTCTATGACGTCTATGGGACCTTGGACGAACTTGAGCTATTCACTGATGCAGTTGAAAGGTATACGCATGATTGTTTATGGAATATGATCTAGTGAGCAATAGTATTCACCATATGATAAGCACTTGGATACATGATATAATTTTATGATTCCTTATAAATAATTCTGAAGTTGTGGATTAATCAGATAAAATCATGTCTCAGTAACGCCTAACATAAGGTGAGCACGTTGTCCACTAGATCATTATTCATGATTTTATATATTTATATATCTCTCTTATTTTAATTTAACTATATTACATTCTTAGCAAATTATTGTTGACTCACGCAGCCAATAAATTGATATTCCGATATTAATTGAAATAATGAATGTACTACAATAGAGAAACTTCCAAATTATATGAAGCTGTGTTTTCATGCTCTCCATAATTCTATAAATGACATGGTTTTTGATGCTCTCAGAGAACAAGGAGTTGGCATGCTCATTTCTGATCTTAAGAAAGTGGTACTAATAAATTAAACATTTTATTTTAATTAAGGAAGATTATTCTCCAATCACCTCAAGAATATCAAAAATACAAATAACTACTTCGAGTTCCTAATATTATCTCTACACCATCCCAAGATTTAATTTTTAGAAAAAGATTATTTTGGTCCCTATTTTGTCATGTGTTTTTCATTTTAGGCATGAATTAATTTTTTTACCCTAGATTATTTAATAGTGGCTAACGAAGTTAATGAAAAGATAATTGTTTGATATAACACTAAAATTTGAGGTGGTGTAGAGATATTATTAAAAATTTGTGGTGAATAATTATACTTTTAATATTGTTGAAGTGGTTGAGATTATTTTCCCTTTAATTAGTTTAGTTTATGCTTTCGTACTTGATAGTATATGTTTGGGTAATATCGAGCAGGTCTCCTCGAGGTCCACCCAGCTCGAGTAAAGGATCTCGAGGTCAACCCATCTCGGGCAGAAGACCCGATCGCCGGTACGAAGACAGTCTTATTAGGCGTCAAAGCTGGCCAAGGTCGAGGAGTACAAGATTGGTCGAGCCCGAGCTCACTCTTCTGCTCGAGACCTTCATAGCCCGTCAAAGCTGGTCAAGGTCGAGGAGCCCAGAGGCTGGTCGAAACCTGAGCTCGTTCTTCTGCTCGAGGTCTTCAAGTCCTCCGAGCACAACTCAATCATGCCAGTCATGGCACAGAGGAAATGCAAGATCTAGATACAGTCGGTTCGGGACAGTTGGTTCAAGTCCTCCCAGGGAGTAGCACAGTAATCCTGACTATCAGAGGGGCCCAGACACCATAGACGTGGGAACGACATTTCCCAAAGGAAAAATGGCGGGAAAACAGAAATATAAAAGGAAAAGGAAAACAGAAGCGGGGGGGTCCGAAATTTTACAGAGGTTCTTCTTATTCTTCTTTTGAATTTTTATTTCTTCCCTGCGAAGCTATTTTTACGAAAAAAAGACAGAAATACACCTTTATCTCTTCTGGTCTCTCTAACAAAGAGGGATACAACAAGAATAACTCGATCACCGACTTGAGCGTTGGAGGGTTTTCGCGGAAAACATCCAGCGACCCGACTTTATTTACGTGAGCGAGCCGGAGAAGGTCGTCATTCCGGCTGATAAAGGAGAACCGAAATCGGAGAGTGTTTCGCTCGAGCTCGAACATCGCATGAAGGTGAGTTTTACACTGTTGGAAGGCACGCAGAAAAACAGCATCAACATATTGGCGCCGTCTGTGGGGATCAGATCAAAAAGCCTGATTTCAAACACATTCAGAAAATATAACGCAACAATGAGAGAAAATAGCAGAAGAGGAGTAAGTCCAGAGGAGTCAGTGACTTTGAGGGAAGTGGCTAACGAGGCTCAAAATAGAGAGATCCAGGAGAGAATGGATCGGATGGAGAAACAAATGGAAACACTGACCTCCATATTAGAAGAACTCAGGGAGGGACAGAGGAAAGCATATAATGACGTCGCTGAATCCAGTCACAGGAACGCCCCGTCAGGGAGCATGCGGTGGACGAAGCCCAGAGACTGAGAATACCAAATGTAGCCGGGAGGGAGGAAACGAACATGGAAGAAAGGGAGTCCCGTCAACATTTGCAGGATACAGCACCAACCTCACGCGCGGAGGCGTTGGAGGGGGAAGTACGTAGGTTGGCAAAAGTCGTGGAGGACCTTCGAGGAAACGGGAAAAGCCCAAGTTGGAGATTATGGGCGTCACGATTCCCCGTGACTTTCGTTTCCCGGATTTAAAGTTTTCAGGCGCTGGTACACATAGAGCGGTTTAACGACATGACAGGAATATAAGGCCTGTCAGCAGCCCAGAGATGCAGAGCCTTCCCACTCACTCTTGAGGGAAGGGCAAGAGAATGGTACTGCAGGTTGCCACGGGGAAGCATTTTGAGCTTTGAACAAATGTGCAGAGAATTTGCAGAGCAATTTCGGGGCGCAGTGACCCCCAAGGATGACATGATGGAATTGTCGGAGATAAGACAAAGGGAGGGAGAACCCCTCCGGGAGTTTGTCAAGAGGTACCACCGATTGGTTCTGGATCTTGGGGCATTTAATCATCCCCAAGCGTTGAGGGGGCTGAAGGACGGAATCAGGATGGGGAGACCATGTTACAATTTATGGAGCCCTTTGATTCGTTCATATTCAGATGCGTATGAATAAGTGAAAATGGACATGGTCATCGAAGAGGAAAAGCTGCGAAGCTGAGGAGTGAATAGGGCAGTGGAATGAAGAGCAAGGAAAAAGGAGGCCCTTCCCGAGGAACATTGACTTTCAAAGTGGTGAGGGACCGGGTTGCTCCCTACAACCCTTACTAGAGAGCTCCCTATCCACGGATGATTCTCGCGCCACCTCGCAGGTCTTCAGGCCGGGACCATAGGGAGTATTGGCGGCACAACGACCACCCATCCCGCAACCAACCACCAAGCCGACCTATGTTGGACCACAACAGAGCTGACCGCCCATTGCCACCTCCACCGAGAAGCTACCCAAGAGATCGGGCGATACAGGTGGTGGAGCAGAGCCCCGCCTACAGGCAATACACAAAGCTGAAGGTGTCGCTCGAAGAGATACTCCAAGTAGTAGAGGATCGAGGACTGCTGAGCCCCCCGACACCGATGGCTAAACCAGCTGGAAGGAGGACATCCGGTGGAAGATCTGGTTAGAAATCGATATTTGGATGAGTTCATTGAAGGAGGACATCCGGTGGTCGAGCAGCAATTAGAGGAGGATGACCGAGCCTATGTCATGAAACAGGAACCACCGGCCATCAGAGTGATATCAGGAGGACCCACAATGGCAGGGAACTCGAACAAGGCTCGGAAAAACTGTTGCAGTATACGCTACCGCCGGTAGGGAAGTCCTGCATCGCACCTGCTGCCAAAAAGGCTAAGGTGCGATAGGTACCCATCATGTGGACGGAGGAGGACGAGGAGGGGGTACTATACCCCCATGAGGATGCCTTAGTCGTGAAGGCAAACGTTGCTAATAAGGAAGTTGATCGAATATTGGTGGACTCGGGAAGCTTGGTGTACATTCTCTTCAAATCCACGTTTGAGGATTTGGGAATAGCAGGTGCGAGCCTCGAGCCGACGAGCACATTCCTTGAAAGGGCTTGGGGGAGGCGATCCCTCTGGGAATCATTAAGTTGGCTGTGACTATGGGCTCGAGGCCTTTTGAAAAGAACATGATGCTCGACTTCGTGGTGGTGGATGAAGTCAGCCCCTACTAAGCAATATTGGGAAGGTCGTTTATGAGGATCAGCCAATCAGTACTATCCACCCACTATTTAGCCCTGAGGTACCGAGTAAATAGGGCTGTAGGAGTCGTCAAGGGCAGCCAGAGGGTCGCGAGGAGCTATTACGTTGTGGCAGCCAAAGAAGCAATGCAAATAACGTCATCAGACTCAAGGGGGGAATTGAAGAACGGGAGACAGGAGCCCGCTGAAGAATTAGAGGAAGTTAGAATAAGGCCAGACGACCACGAGAAGAAGGTTTGGATCGGCTCGGGCATCAGTGAGGAGCTGAAGAAAAATCTGGTCAAGTGCCTGCGAGCACACTCTGATGTGTTCGCTTGGACACACGAGGACATAACCGGGATTGACCCAGAGGTGGCGTGTCACAGGTTGGCAATATGAAGGGATGCTAAGCCAGTGAGGCAGAAAAGGAGGTGCGTCAACCAACAAAGGTACGAGGCCATAAACTGCGAGGTGGAAAAGCTGCTGAAAGTGGGATTCATAAGGGAAGTCTCTTACCTCGAATGGATCTCGAATGTGGTGTTGGTGAAGAAGACAAGTGGGAAGTGGAGAATGTGCGTGGACTTCACAGACGTGAATAAAGCTTGCCCAAAAGATAACTTCCCGTTGCCAAAAATAGACCAGCTGGTGGATTCCACGGCAGGGCATGGACTGCTCAGTTTTATGGACGCCTTTTCAGGATATAATCAAATTCCCATGAACCGGCCAGACGAGGAGTGCACAACCTTCATCACTAACCAGGGTCTGTTTTGCTACAAGGTTATGCCTTTCGACCTGAAGAACGCAGGGGCAACATACTAGAGACTGGTGAATAAGGTCTTCAAGCCACTAATAGGCTGGACAATGGAGGTTTATGTGGACGATATGATCACCAAATCGAAAGAGGCGGAGGAGCATGTAAAGCACTTAGAAGAAACCTTCGCACTCCTAAGAAAATATCGGTTGAAACTAAATCCAGAAAAATGTGCTTTCGGAGTTGGTTCGGGAAAATTCTTGGGCTTCATGGTCAGTCATAGAGGGATCGAGGCCAATCCGGAAAAGATAAGAGCAGTAGTGGAGATGAAATCCTCCCATACCCTCAAGGAGATACAAAGTCTTACAGGCAAATTGGCATCCCTCAACAGGTTCATATCTCAGGCTACAGATAAATGCCGAGTCTTCTTCTAGGAAATAAGGAAAGGCAGGAAGACAAAGTGGACACCAGAATGCGAAGCGGCGTTCCAACAGTTGAAAGAGTAATTGCTGAAAGCCCCGTTGCTATCCACACCTCGAGCAGGGGAGGTTCTGTTTCTGTATTTAGCTGTGTCCCAATGGGCAACGAGCTCGGTTCTGGTGAGGGAAGAGTCAAGGGTGCAGTACCCCGTCTATTACATGAGCAGAGCTTTGTTGGAGGCTGAAACTCGATATCCATCGATGTAAAAATAGGCACTGGCCCTGGTAACAGCAGCCAAAAAGCTGAGGCCTTATTTCCAAGCACATTCGGTGACGGTTTTAATGAACCAACCACTCAGACAAACTCTACACAAGCCAGAGACTTCTAGAAGGTTGGTAAAATGGTCGGTGGAGCTCAGTGAATTCGACATCGACTACCAACCCCGAACAGTTATAAAAGCTCAGTCCTTAGATGACTTCGTGGTCGAGTGCGTAGAGAGGAATGAAGAGAAGGAAGGCGAGCATCCATCAGACTCCTCGGCCTTAACCAGTGCATGGACAGTCACAGTTGATGGGTCGTGTGGAGATCTGGGAACAGGAGCAGGAATTGTACTTCTCAGTCCTGAAGGGGTAGAGATGCAGTATGCCGTGAAGTTGGAATTCGAAGTCACCAACAATCAGGCCGAGTATGAAGCTGTAATTACGGGATTGAAGCTCGCGTCGGTAGTAAAGGCAGAAGAGGTAAAGCTTCAAACAGACTCACAGCTGGTAGCAAATCACCTCAACGAAAGCTTCCAAGCAAAGGCGAGAAGATGGAGGCCTACCTTTAGAAAGTAAAGCAGCTAATAAAGAATTTCCAAGCAGTCGAGGTGGAGCAGATCGCGAGGGGGAAGAATTTTTGAGCTGACATGATAGCTTGAATGGCCGCTACATTCAACCCTAAAATACCGAAGTCTATCCCCTTAGAAATCAAGACCTGCTCGAGCATCGAGCAGGAAGACGAGGTGATGAGTTTATCGTCGAGCAGCACCTGGATGGAGCCAATTGTTTCTTACCTCAAGGAAAGAGTATTACCTACCGATAAAAAGTAGGCAAGGAAGCTGAAGTGTAAAGCAGCCAGGTATACTCTGATCGATGGGGTCTTGTACAGACGGGGATACACTGTCCCACTGTTGCGGTGTTTAGACCAAGAGGAAGCTGATTATGTCCTCTGGGAAATACATGAAGGAATTTGCGGGACCACTCAGGCACGGGGTCTTTGGCTTTCAAGGCCTTGAGGCAGGGATAGTTTTGGCCTCGCATGCATCAAGATGCATAAGAGAAGACCAGGAGTTGCAAAAGTTGCCAAAGCTTTGCCAACTACATGACTCAGCCTCTCTGAGATCCTCACGGTGATGAATTCACCATGGCCGTTCGCTCAATGGGGGATTGACTTGATTGGGCCACTACCAAAGGGGAAAGCATCTGTAACACATGCCGTGGTAGCAATTGATTATTTCACCAAATGGGTTGAAGTGGGAGCGTTAAGCAGTACTACCGAGAGCAAAACCACTGACTTCATTTGGCAAAATGTGATTTGCAGGTACGGGATTTCCTATGCGTTAGTCACGGACAACGGGAGACAATTTGACAACAACAAGTTCAGGGACTTCTGCAAAAACATGGGGATAGAGTTAAAGTTATGCTCTCTATCACACCCACAGGCCAACGGGTAAGTAGAAGTCGTAAACAAGACTATAAAACGTCTCTTGAAGACCAGACTAGGCGAGCAGAAGGGAGCTTGGGTTGACGAGCTGCCTGGTGTCTTATGGGTTTACAAAACCGCGCACAAAACTGCCACAGGGGAGACCCCATTCTCATTGTCGTTTGGACATGAGGCAGTTGTCCCTGCTGAGATAGGGATGGGAATGCACCGAACAGAGCACTTCAAGGAGGAGCAAAACGACGAACAGATATGTGCAGGCCTGGACTTGCTGGAAGAAAAAAAGGAGATGGCCGCTGCAAAGATAGTGGAGTACCTGCAGAGAGTGACTCGCTATTACAACCGGAACGTGCACATCCGCTGATTTCAAGTGGGAGATTGGGTACTTAGAAGAGTCAATCAGAACACGAAGGATCTCAGGCAAGGTGTGTTAGGACCAAACTGGGAAGGTCCCTATAGAGTCTCTTAAATAGCCGGACTAGGAGCATACCGGCTGACTCACCCAGATGGATGAGAAGTCAAGAGGCCATGGAACGCACAACACTTGATCAAATATTTCCAGTAAGTTTCCTTGTGTTGTAAGCATTAATATCCAATTCCTTTCGAAATGGAGATGTGTAAAATCTTGAACGTATGTAAAAGCAAGAAAAACGCTTTTAATATTAATTCAATATGTACAAGTTTAAGCCAACACGTTCGAAGACAACGCAAAGGCCGAAAGTCTAAAGCCTAGATTAAGGCGAGACAGTGCCAAGCGTGAGCTAATTGCAGGCTCGAGCAAGATAAGCTCATGAAGACAACGCAAAGGCCAGAAGTCTCAAAGCCTAGCTTAAGGCGAGACGGTGCCAAGCGTGAGCCAATTGCAGGCTCGAGTAAGATAAGCTCATGAAGACAACGTAAAGGCCAGAAGTCTCAAAGCCTAGCTTAAGGCGAGACGGTGCCAAGCGTGAGCCAATTGCAGGCTCAAGCAAGATAAGCTCATGAAGACAACGCAAAGGCCATAAGTCTCAAAGCCTAGCTTAAGGTGAGACGGTGCCAAGCGTGAGCCAATTGCAGGCTCGAGTAAGAAAAGCTCATGAAAACAACGCAAAGGCCATAAGTCTCAAAGCCTAGCTTAAGACGAGACGGTGCCAAGCGTGAGCCAATAGCAGGCTCGAGTAGAATGAGCTCACAAAAAGAAGGAGGGCTAAGCATAAGCTGAACATCAGCTCGAGCAAACCAAGCTCATAAGATAAACAGAGGCCTATAAGCCTAACTCATGGCAAGATTCTGCCATGCATAAGTTAAGAAATGATACGAGCAGGAAATGGCTCGGAGAAAGAAGATAAGGGTCCAACACTTAGTAAAATTTACTTGGCAAATGCACAAAATCAATTCCACAGGAAAATGCAATGCCAAAAATATATACTCAAATGCAGAGGCAGATTGTCCAATATATATTCTTTATTCATTCGCAAAAATAAAAATACAAGTACAAGAAGGATATATATATAAAAAAAAGGGAGATCAACTGGTTGGAGCAGTAAGGCTAGTAGGGGGAGCTGGGTCCTCGGATGGTGGAGTAGCTTTCGTGGCATCAACAATAGCAGCAGAAGGAGCATCAGCAGCAGCAGCAGAAGGAGTATCCGCAGCAGCAACAGGAGGAGCATTGGTAGCAGCAGCTGGAGGAGCAGCCTCTCCAGACTCGGTAAGGGCCTCGGTAGGGGGGACTTCGTGCTCTCGATTTGGGGCATCGTGCTCGCGCATATACTCCGCAACGCTTGCCCCGAGCTTGGATAGGTTTACTTCGGGATGTTCCTTGCTCAAAGTGAACGTGAGGTAGCTATAGTTGAAAGACACCCTATCATTGTACTTTGTTGTGAGCCTGTCTTCCAAAGAGTCCACCCTCTTCTGCATGCGAGAAGCCTCCTCCTCCATGGCCCTCTCGAGAGAGAACCTTTGCGTGTCCAAGTCCTTCTAAGAATTGAGTAGCTCTTCCCGAACGAGAGACAACTCCTTCTCGAGCTGGAGGGCCCTGGAATCCGACATTGCTGAATTCTCCTCGAGTGTGGAGTTCTCCTCGCGAAACTTCGTTGCCTCTTCATCCTTCTGCTCAAGACTCTATTTTAAGCTCTGAATTTCTACTCGGAGCTTCCTCTGGGAATCTTGAATTTTGGCCTTAAATCTGGTAACAACAGCAGCAGCGCGAGAAGAGAGGCGGTGGAAAGCGCCGACCAACTCGTCAGCATCGTAGGACTCTATCCCATCCAAGAACCTATCCTCCATCTGTTTGTTGAAGTCCTTGACGTAGGGATCGACACGGTCGGGCCGCTCCTGCTCCTGCTCACGCTCACGTCCTGGTCGAGGCCGAGCTGAAGTGGCAGTCCTCGGACGCCTTGGGGCAACACCCTTTGCTGCTCGCTCTACCTCTTGAGCAGGAAGGGCAGCTCAAACCGGTGAAGTGGAGGTATCGGTTCGAGGCCTTTTTGTAGAAGAACCGCTTGGGCCTCCCGAGGTCCTCGCAGGCATCTTTAGCATATTAAGCACATCATCCATCCCTTCTTCTTAAACCAGGCCAAACTCCACAAAGTTCTGTGCTGTAAGTAGCTCCCCGCATGAGCTCGTGTTATCAAGGGCAGTGTTGACGCGTGCTCGAAGATCTTCCCCAATCCTATAAGATGCACCCCAAGACATTGCAGTAATAACCAGAGCAAAATAGTGAGAAAAGATGCGAGTAGAAGAACTAAAATAAAAATTTATTGGACAAGTAAACGACCTGGAGTGCAAAAATGACGAGGAACAGGAGGGATCCCCTCGGAGAGAAGTGCAGCATGCCCCCAATCTCCCCCAACAAAGAAGAAATTTTCCTTCCAGTTGCCACAGGAAGTAGGAAGATCAGTTATGGGTTTTTTACCCTTCAGGCTGGAGGTGAGATAGTACCAACCAGCATCCTTCGGGCTGCATTTCAACTAGTAGAGATACTTTATTTCCTCTACCGAGGGTTCGCTCAGATTACACCATCTCCATAGCACATAAAGGCCAGACAGGACCCTCCACCCGTTCGGGTTCAGTTACCTCGGGGCCAGCCGGAATCTGGACAGAACTCGGATAAAATAAGGTTGAAGAGGTAGCTGACCCCACTTAAAGCACTCCACGTGGAAGGTAGCATACCCCTGAGGAGGGCGGCTGGGTATATCACCCTTACCCGGCACCAGCAAGTCCACATTGTCTAGTATGTGGTAGGTGCGCCTAAGTCTATCCAGATCCTGGTGTGTGGTTTCACACCTAATAGAGTCAATAGGATACCCTACCCTCATGGCTGGTCGACTCTTCCCTCACGATCGCGGTTGGGTCTCCAGTCACGATTAACACCCTTCTCAAGCTGGAATCTCTCACTGGGATTATACTAAGGGGTCCTACATCACTTGCAGAGGACGACTCCTCAGATGACATCCTATGGGGTTGTTGGGTATTTGACATGTTTCCTATAGATAGAATCTACCCAGTGAGAATCGAAACCCAAATGAATGAAGAACAGAGTGGAAAAAAGAAAAAAGAAAGAGGTTTATACCTGAGTAAAAGTTGACGGTCGGAAATAGCAGTGTCGGTAAAGAGAAAGACGGGAAGCTCTTGCAAGTGAGCATTTTGGTCTGAATTAAAATGAGCAATAGGAAGCATAGTGAAGAAATCGAGGGTTTTAAAGGGGAAGGCGTGTCTCTTCAGCGGACGGCACGCATCTCAAGAGACGCGGCCGTTCAAGTAACGTTTTTCAAAATTCAAACGCACGGCCTGGATCCTCCCACGTGCCCTGCATTAAATGTGAAATGATGGAAGCGGAAGACAGCTCAACACGAGGAAATGAAAAGGTGGGAAGCCAGCCCGTACAAGAAGTTTCTAGTCTTATCTCGCTCCATTTCAAAGACTAGAAACTGGGGGACTGGTGTTTGGGTAATATCGAGCAGGTCTCCTCGAGGCCCACCCAGCTCGAGTAAAGGACCTCGAGGTCAACCCATCTCGGGCAGAAGACCCAACCGCCGGCACAAAGACAGTTTTATTATGCGTCAAAGCTGGCCAAGGTCGAGGAGTACAAGATTGGTCGAGCCCGAGCTCACTCTTCTGCACGAGGCCTTCATAGCCCGTCAAAGCTGGTCAAGGTCGAGGAGCCCAGAGGCTGGTCGAAACCCGAGCTCGTTCTTCTGCTCGAGGTCTTCAAGTCCTCCGAGCATAACTCAATCACGCCAGTCACGGCACGAAGGAAATGCAAGATCCAGATATAGTCGGTTCGGGACAGTCCGACCCGTTTCTCCAGCGGCTCAACACGACGATCGATGACTGACCAATGCCCCACGCGGTATGGTGCCGTCATTGTTACCGACAGACGGGATACGCCCCCACAGTGTCATCATTCCATGCGCACACATCCGACATAATGATCCGGCCATGAGAACCCATACGCACCAGACAGTCCCGCATTCCTAAGGAGTGGCACAGTAATCCTGGCTGTCAGAGGGGCTCAGGCACCATAGACGCGGGAACGGCATTCCCCGAAGGAAAAATGGCGGGAAAACGAAAATATAAAAGGAAAAGGGAAACAGAAGCGGGGGGTTCTGAAATTTTACAGAGGTTCTTCTTATTCTTCTTATTCTTCTTCTTCTTCTTCAAGAGTACATGGAAAATGCCTAGGTTTCAATATCAGCACTGTGATTCCGATTCACGCATATGCTTTTACAGCAAATCCAATAACAAAGGAGGCCTTGGAATTCGTGAAAGATTATCCTAATATAATTCGTTGGTCAGCAATGATTCTACGATCGGCGGATCGATTTGGGAATATCATCGGTACAATTATTTAATTTTTAATATTAATCGTACTATGGAAAATATCTCATATTCATCGAGAACACAAATATATTCGTATTATTAGTCCGAGAGCCGTTCTTAGTAATATAGGATATTCTCCATAACAAATTGTAGTACTCACGATCTGATTATTTGACGATTGATTAATTGTTAATGTTGTTTATAATAGATGCTGATGTAATTAATTATTAGGATGAGCTGAAGAGGGGAGATGTTCCTAAATCAATTCAATGTTACATGTACGAAACTGGAGTTTCAGAGGGTGAGGCTCGTGAACATATACAAGATTTGAATGCTCAGACATGGATGAAGATGAACAGTGATCGATTTGGAAACCGACATTACTTGTCCGACGTTTTTATTGGGATTGCAATGAATTTGGCGAGGATGGCTCAATGCATGTACCAATTTGGAGATGGACATGCTGTTCAAGAAAATTCTATGGATCGTGTATTCTCTTTAATTATTGATCCAATTCATTAATTATGTAAACGTAGCATTATTCATAATAATGATTTTCTTTAGGCATATGATTGTGCACATTAAATCTTCTAAATCTTCATTGCGCACACTAGAACTTCTAAATCTCCAAACACGTGGAGTTGTATACTATAAAGTGTGTGACTAAGCAAACTAAATTTTTCCTCCACATAATAAATAAATAAATGTGGTTTGAGTTTCCTATTTATAAGTGCACTACTTTAGAGGCACCCAAAATATGTCATGCGTCATTATGAAAAGAAGAATAGTGTTTGGGTAATATCGAGCAGGTCTACTCGAGGCCTATCCAGCTCGAATAAAATTCCTCGAGGTTAGTCCAGCTCGAGCAGAAGACCCGACGAGCAGCCTACTAAGCGTCAAGGTCGAGGTCCAGACTTGTCGAGCCGAGCTCTTTCTCGCCGAGGTCTCAAAGCTGGTCAAGGTCGAGGAGCTTTAAGGCTGGTTGAAACCCGAGCTCATCCTTCTGCTCGAGGTTTTCAAGCCCCCGGGCATGACCAGACCACACCAGTGACGGTGCGGAGAAAATGCAAGATCCAGCTTACGGTTTGACCCTTCTCTCCAGCGACTCAACGTGACGATTGATGCCTGACCCATACCCAACGCTGTATGGTGTAGCGACTGTTACCGATGGATGGCACACGCCCCCACAGTGACATCATTTCGTGCACACATGCTCGACACTATGATCAGGCCATGTGAACCCATACTCACCAGACAGTCACGCATTCCCAGGGAATGTCACAATAATCCCGGCTGTCAAAGGGACCGAGACACCATAAACGCGGGAACGGCCGCCCCAAGGAAAAAAGGGCGGGAAAGCGAAGTATTAAGGAAAAATCAAAGTAAAGGTTCGGGGTTCTGAGAATTTCTAGAGGTTCTTCTTCTTCTTCATCTTCTCCTGCATTAATTTTCCCTTGGAATCTCTCGTAGGTGATTCTAATCATAAAAAAGGAAAAAAATATATTTTTATTTCCTTCGGTCTCTCTAACAAAGAGGGATACAAAAAGAACAACCCAATCACTCGGTCTCTCTAACAAAGAGGGATACAAAAAGAACAACCCAATCACTAACTTGAGCGTTGGAGGGTTTTCGCAGGAAAAACACCCGGCGACACCTGACCCTGTTTTGTGAATGCAGGCTTGAGAAAATCGCTATTTCGGTGAATAGAGGAGCAGTGAGGTGGGCGAGTGTTCCTGCTCGAGCATCTTGTTAGCAGGAGTCCAGTCACTATTTGAGAGCACACAAAAAACTGAATCAATATCTTGGCGCCGTCTGTAGGGATCAGTCCAAAAAGCCTGACTTCCCGACACATTCAATAAACACAAACGCAACAGTGAGGGGAAATAGCAGGAGGGGAGTGAGTTCGGAAGAGTCAGTGACTTTGAGAGAGGTGGCCAACGAGGCCCAAAATAGTGAAATCTTGGAGAGGATGGATCGGATGGAGAAACAGATGGAAACAGTAACATGCATCATGTAGGAACTCAGGGATGGATGGAGGAAAGCAAGCCATGACGTCCCTGAGTCCAGCCGTGGGAATGTCCTCGCTCGCGAATAGGTGGGTGATGAAGCCCAAAGACCGAAAACGCTGAATACTTCCAGGAGGGAAGAGATGAATCTGGAAGAAAGGGGGTCCCGTCAGCACTTGCAAGACACAGCACCCACCTCCCGGCGGAAGAATTAGAAGGGGAAGTACTGAGGTTGGCACAGGTTGTGGAAGACCTCCGGGGAAATGGGAAAGGTCCGAGTTAGAGGATAATACTGGATAATGAGTCCCCGCTCTCAACAGAGATCATGGGTGTTACAATCCCCTGAGTAATTTCGGGCGCAGTGGCCCTCGAAGATGACATGATGGAGTTGTTAGAGATAAGACAGAGGGAGGGAGAACCCCTCGGGAATTTGTTAAGAGGTACCACCGGTTGGTTCTGGATTTTGGGGCATTCAAACATCCCCAAGTGCTGAGGGGGCTGAAAGATAGAATCAGGATGGAGAGGCCATGGTACAATTTACGGAGTCCCTCGATTTGTTCGTATTCTGATGCGTACGAACAGGTGAAGATGGACATGATTATCGAGGAGGAGAAGATTGTGAAGCTAAGGAGTGAGTAGGGCAGCGGAGCAAAGAGGAAAGAAAAAGAAGGTGCTGCTCGGAGAGCACCTACTTCCAGGGTAATGAGGGAACGGGTTGCCCCCTACAACTCTATCAGAGAGCTCCCCAACCACGAATGGTTCCTACTCTACCTCGCAGATCTCCAGGCCGAGACCATAGGGAATACAGGCGACACGACGACCACCCGTCCCACAACCAACCACCGAGCCGACTTATGCCGAACCACAATAAAACTGACTGCCCGTTACCACCTCCCTAGGGAAGCTTCCCTCGGGATCGGGCGATACAAGTGGTTAAGCAGAGCCCCGCTTACGGCCAATACACAACATGGAAGGTGTCACTTGAAGAAATACTCTAAGTAACGGAGGAACGAGGATGTTTGAGCCCTTCAAAATCGATGGCTAAACCAGCTGGCAAACGAGATAGTGGACGATTTTGCCGCTTCCACGATGACCGCGGCCACTCAACGTCATAGTGTCGGGATTTGAAGAACTAGGTAGAGGACCTGGTTCGAAACCAATATTTAGGTGAGTTTGTTGAAGGAGGGCATCTGGTTGTCGAGCAGCAACTAGAGGAGGATGACCGAGCCTATAGTATGGATCTGAAACCACCGGCTACAAGAGTGATCTCAGGAGGATCCAAGATGGCCGGAAACTCGAATAGGGCTCGAAAAAACTATTGTAGATATGTCGTTGCCGGTCGGGAAGTCCTGTTCACCACACCTGCTGCTAAGAAGGGTAGTACGACAAGTGCCCATCATGTGGACCGAGGAAGATAGAGAAGGGGTACTGTACCCCCATGAAGATGCCTTGGTCATGAAGGCAAAAGTCGCTAATAGAGAGGTTGATCGAATATTGGTGGATTCGAGAAGCTCGGTAGACATTCTTTTCAAGACCACACTCGACGATTTGGGAATAATGGATGAGAGCCTCGAGCAGACGAACACTTCCCTGAAAAGGTTTGGGGGAGGAAAGCTGACCCTCTGGGAATCATTAAGTTGGCTGTGGCTATGGGGCCGAAGCCTTCTGAAAAGAATATGATGCTAGACTTTGTGGTGGTGAATGAAGTCAGCCCCTACCAAGCAATACTGGGGAGGCCGGTCATGAGGATCAGCCAATCAGTATTGTCCACCCACTACTTAGCCCTGAAATACCGAGTAAATGAGGCTGTAGGAGTCGTCAAGGGCTGCCAGAGGATCACGAGGAGCTGTTACGCTATGGCAGCAAAGGAAAGTATGCAGATAACGCCATTAGACTCAAGGGGGAGTCGAAGAATGGGATGCAAGAACCCGCGGAGGAACTGGAAGAAGTCAGGGTAAGACCAGACGACCTCGAGAAGAGGGTTCGGATCGGCTCGGGCATTAACGGGCAGTTAAAAAAATGCTGGTCAAGTGTTTGCGAGCACATGCGGATGTATTGGCTTGGACGCATGAGTATATGCCTGGGATCGACTCGGAGGTGGCATGTCATAGGTGGCGATATGGAAGGACGCTAAGCCAGTGAGACAGAAGAGGAGGTGCGTCAACTAAGAAAGGTACGAGGCCATGAATTGTGAGGTCGAGAAGTTGTTGAAGGCGGGATTCATAAGGGAAGTCTCTTACCCTGAATGGATCTCAAACGTTGTGTTGGTAAAAAAAGGCAAGTGGGAAATGGAGAATGTGTGTGGACTTTACGGATGTGAATAAATCTTGCCCGAAAGATAGCTTCCCGTTACTAAAGATAGACCAGCTAGTGGACTCCACGGCGGGACATGGACTGCTTAGTTTCATGGATGCATTCTCGGGTTATAACCAGATTCCTATGCACCGGCTAGACAAGGAATGCACAGCTTTAATCGCTAACCAAGGCCTGTTTTGCTATAAAGTCATGCTCGTTCGGCCTGAAGAATGCGGGGGCAACCTACTAGAGGCTGGTAAACAAGGTTTTGAAGCCACTGATCGGCCGAACAATAGAGGTTTATGTGGATGATATGATCACCAAGTCAAAGAGCGCAGAGGAACATGTAAAGCATTTAGAGGAAACCTTCACACTCCTAAGGAAATATCGGATGAAGCTTAATCTATAGAAATGTGCCTTTGGAGTTAGTTCGGGAAAATTCTTGGGCTTCATGGTCAGTCATAGAGGAATCGAAGCCAATCCGGAGAAGATAAGAGCAGTGGTGGAAATGAAGTCCCCGCGTACTCTCAAGGAGATACAAAGCCTGACAGGGAAACTAGCATCCCTCAACAAGTTTATCTCCCAAGCTATAGATAAGTACTGCACCTTCTTCCAGGAAATGAAAAATAGGGAGAAAGACAAAATGGACACCGAAATGCGAGGCGACGTTCCATCAGTTGAAGGAATATCTGCTAAAAGCCCCGTTGCTGTCAACACCTCGAGTAGGGGATGTTCTGTACCTATATTTAGCTGTGTCCCAATGGGCAACGAGCTCGGTTCTAGTAAGAGAAGAGTCAGGGGTACAGTACCCCATCTATTACACGAGCAGAGCCTTGTTGGGGGTTGAAACTCGATATCCACCAATGGAGAAATGGGCATTGGCTCTGGTGACGGTAGTCCAAAAACTAAGGCCTTACTTTCAGGCAGATTCGGTGACGATTTTGACGAACCAACCACTCAGGTAGACTCTGCACAAGCTAGAGACCTCCGGAAGGTTGGTAAAATGGTCTGTGGAGCTCAGTGAGTTCGACATTAGCTACCAACCCCGATCGGCAATAAAAGCTCAGTCCTTAGCTGACTTCGTGGCCGAATGTACAGAGAAGAATAAAGAGATGGATAGCGAGCACCTACCAGACCCCTCCATCTCAACCAGCGCATGGACAGTAACAGTAGATGGATCGTGTGGAGCTCAGGGAGCAGGAGCAGGAGTTGTACTTCTTAGTTCTGAAGAGGTAGAGATGCAATATGCCATAAAGCTGGAATTTGAAGTCACCGACAACCAGGTCGAGTACGAGGCTAAAATTGCTGAGTTGAAACTCTCCCTGTTAGTGAAGGCAGAGGAGGTAAAACTTCGAATGGACTTACAGCTGGTCGCAAATCACCTCAACGAGAGCTTCCAAGCAAAAGGCGAGAAGATGGAGGTTTATCTTCGGAAGGTGAAGCATCTAATAAAGAATTTCCGAGCAGTCAAGGTGGAGCAGATTACGAGAGGGAAGAATTTTTGAGCTGACATGATAGCTCGAATGGCCGCTACATCCGACCCAAAATACCGAAGTCTATCCCATTAGAAGTCAAGACCTGCTCGAGCATCGAACGGGAAGACGAGGTAATGAGTTTATCGTCAAGCAGCACCTGGATGGAACCAATTGCTGTTTACCTCAAGGAAGGAGTGTTGCCTGCCGATAAGAAGCAGACAAAGAAGCTGAAGTGTAAAGCAGCCAGGTATACTTTGATTGATGGGGTATTGTATAGGTGAGGATACATTCTCCCATTATTGCGGTGTTTGGATCAGGAGGAAGCCGATTATGTCCTCCGGGAAATACATGAAGAAATCTGCGAAAACTCCTCTGGCACAAGGTCTTTGGCTGTCAAGGCCTTAAGGCAAGGGTACTTTTGGTCTCGCATGCATCAGGATGCACAAGAGAAGACCAAGAGCTACAAGAGTTGCCAAAGTTTTGCCAACTACATGACCCGGCCTCCCGAGAACCTCACAGTGATGAATTCACCTTGGCCGTTTACTCAATGGGGGATTGACTTGATCGGGCCACTACTAAAGGGGAGAGCATCTGCAACACATGCCGTGGTGGCAATTGATTATTTCATAAAATGGGTTGAAGTGGAGGCCTTGAGCATTATTACAGAGAGCAAAACCACTGACTTCATTTGGAAAAATGTGATTTGCAGGTATGAGATTCCCCACGCGTTGGTTACAGACAACGGGAGGCAGTTTGACAACCATAAGTTTGGGGACTTCTGCAAAAATATAGGAGTAGAATTAAAGTTTTTCTCTTCATCACACCCACAGGCCAACGGGCAAGTAGAAGCCTCAAACAAGACTATAAAACGCCTCCTAAAAACCAGACTCGGTGAACAAAAGGGAGCTTGGGTTGACGAGATGCCTGGCGTCTTGTGGGCTTACAGAACCACACACAAAACGGCCACAAGGGAAACCCCATTCTCCTTGGTGTTTGGGCATGAAGCAGTTGTTCCTGCTGAGATAGGGATGGGAACACACCGAATAGAACAATTCAACGAAGGGCAAAACGATGAGCAGATGTGTGCGGGCTTGGACCTGCTGGAAGAGAAAAGGGAAAGGGCCTCTGCAAAGATATCAGAGTACCAGCAGAGAGTGACTAGCTATTACAACCGGAATGTGCACATCCACCGATTTCAGGTGGGAGATTGGGTACTTAGAAGGGTCAATCAGAACACGAAGAACTCAGGCAAGGCGTATTAGGACCAAACTGGGAAGGTCCTTATAGGGTCTCTCAAATGGCCGGGCAGGGAGCGTACAGATTAACCTACCCCGATGGACGAGAGGTCAAAAGGCCATGGAACGCACAACATTTGATGAAATATTTTCAGTAAGTTTCCTTGTATTGTAAACATTAATATTCAATTTCTTCCGAAATAGAGATGTGTAAAATCTTGAACATGTGTAAAAGCAAGAAAAATGCTTCCAATATTAATTCAATATATAGACAAGTTGAAGCCAATAAGCTCGCGAAGAAAATGCAAAGGCCAGAAGTCTTTAAGCTAGCTTAAGGCGAGATGGTGCCAAGCGTTAGCCAATTGCAGGCTCGAGCAGGATAAGCTCGCAAAGACAATGGAAAGGCTAGAAGTCTCTAAGCCTAACTTAAGGCGAGACAGTGCTAAGCGTGAGCCAATTACAGGCTCAAGCAAGATTAGCTCACGAAGATAACGCTAAGGCCAGAAGTCTTTAAGCCTAGCTTAAGGCGTGACGGTGCCAAGCATGAGCCGATTGCAGGCTCGAGCAAGATAAGCTCATGGAGGAAACGAGAAGGCCAAGTATAAGCCAAGCATCGATTTAAACATAAAAGAAACAAATACCTATAAGCCTAACTTAAGGCAAGACTCTGTCATGCATAAGCTAGGAGAGGCCACGAGTAGAAGTGTCTTGGAAAAGGAAAGTGAAGGCACAACAATTGTTAAAATTTATTTAGCAAAGGCTTGGAGTAAATCTCCCACAAAAAATGCAAGGCAGAAGTATATACTCAAATACAGAGGCAAATTGTCCAATATATGTTCTTTATTCATTTGTCAAAAATACAAGTACAATAAAAAAAAAGAAGAAAAGAAAATCAGTCAGTTGGCTGGAATAGTGGGGCTAGTAGGTGGAGCAGGTTCCTCGGAGGGTGGAGCACCTTCCGCGGCAGCAGCAGCAGCAGGAGTGACCTCGGCAGCAGGAGGAGCGGCCTCTTCAGTGTCGGCAGAGGCCTCAGTCGGGGGGACTCGCAACTCATGGTTAGGGGCATCGTGCTCGGACATGTATGCCGTAACGGCTGCCTCGAGGTTTGATATGTCCACTTCAGGATGCTCTTTACTCAAGGAAGACACGAGGCAGTTATAGCTGAAAGACACCCCATCATTATACTCTGCCGTGAGCTTGTCTTCCAGAGAGTCCACCTTCATCTGGAAGCGAGAAGTCTCCTCCTCCATGGTCTTCTCGAAGGAGAACCTCTGTGTGTCCAAGTCCTTTCGAGCATTGAGTAGCTCATCCCGGACAAGAGACAACTCATTCTCGAGCTGAAGGGCCTTAGAATCTAACATTGCCGCTTTCTCCTCGAGGATGGAGTTCTCCTCGCGAAGCTTCATTGCCTCCTTATCCTTCTGCTCAAGACTCCATTTCAAGCTCTGATTTTCTGCTCGGATCTTCCTCTGAGAATCCTGAGTCTTAGCCTTGAAGGCAGTAGCTACAGCCGTAGCACGAGAAGAGAGGCGGTGGAACGCGCCGACCAAATCATCAGCATAAGAAGTCTCTATCCCATCCAAAAACTTATCCCCCATCTGTTTGGCGAAGCCCTTGAGGTAGGGATCAGTGTGGGCTGGCCGCTCCTGCTCTGCACGCGCCCTGATTGAGGCCGAGCTGTAGTGGCAATCCTCGGACGCTTGCGGGCCGTATCCTCTGCTGCTCGCTCCGTCTCCCGAACAGGGGGGGCAGCTCGAACCGGTGAAGTGGGAGTGTCGGTTTGAGGCCTTTTCGCTGGAGAAGAGGAGCTGCTCGGATGACCCGAGGTCCTCGTAGGCCTCTTTAACAAATTAAGCACACCACTCATCTCCTCTTGTGAGACCAGGCCAAACTCAACAAAGTTCTGGGTTGTGAGCAGCTCTCTGCACGAGCTCACATTGTCAAGAGCAGTATTGACACGCTCCTGAAGTTCTTTCCCAATCCTGTAAGAAATACCCCAAGATACTGCAACAACAATCAGAACAGAATGGTGAGAAGAGACGCGAGCAGAAAAACCAAAGTAAAAATTTATTTAACAAGTAAACGACCTGGAGTGCAAAACTGACGAGGAATCGGAGGGACCCCCTCAGAGACAGATGCAGCTTGCCCCTAGTCTCCCCCGGCAAATAAGAACTTGCTCTTCCAGTTGCCACTAGAAGTGGGGAGATCAGTTATGGGTTTCTTGCCCTTTAGACTGGAGGCGAGGTAGTACCAGCCAGCGTCCTTCGGATGCTTTTCAACTGGTAGAGATGCTTTATCTCCTCTACCGAGGGCTCACCCAGATTGCACCATCTGCACAACACATAGAGACCGGACAGGACCCTCCACCCGTTCGGGTTCAACTGCCTCGGGCCAAACGGAATCTAGATAGAATTCGGATAAAATAATGCTGCAGAGGCAACCGAACCCCCCATCTAAAGCACTCCATGTGGAAAGTGACATACCCTTGGGGAGGACGGCTGGGCATGTCACCCTTACCCGGCACACGCAAGTCCACACCAGCCGGTATGTGGTAGGTGTCCCTAAGCCTATCCAGATCTTGGTGTGAAGTTTCACACCTCATGAGGTCAATAGGATACCCTCCACTCTCTGAACGCTGACTAACCCTTTCCCCCCAATGCGGTTGGTCCCTCGCCACAACCAAAACCCCCTTGGAACTTGAATCTCTCACTGGGATCATCCTAAGGGGTTCAACGTCACTTGAAGAGGACGATTCCTCAGACGACATTCTACGGGGTCGTTGGGTGTCTGACATATCTCCTATAGGCACAATCTACCCAGTGGGAATCGAAAACCCAAATGAAGGAAGAGTAGGAAAATAACAAGAAAAAGGAAAGAGGTTTATACCTAAGCGAGAGTTGACGACCGGAGATGACAGCGACGGCAAAGAAAAAGATGAGAAGTACTTGCAAGTAATTAATTTCGGTCTGAGCAAAGATGAGCAATAGGAAGCACAATGAAGAAATCGAGGGTTTTTAAAGGGAAAAGTGCGTCTCTTTAGCAGACGGCACCCATCTCAAGAGATGCGACTGTTCAACTAACGTCTCTTCAAAATTCAAACGCACGGCCCGGATTCACCCACGTGTCCCGCATTAAATATGAAGTGATGGAAGCGTAAGACAGCTCAACAAGGGAAGGTAAAAGGGCCGAAGCCGGCCCAAACAAGAAGTTTCTAGTCTTATCTCGCTTCACTCCAAAGACTAGAAACTGGGAGACTGGTGTTTGGTTAATATCGAGCAGTCTCCTCGAGGCCTATCAAGCTCGAATAAAATTCCTCGAGGTTGGTCTAGCTCGAGCAGAAGACCCGACCGCTAGCACAAAGATAGCCTTACTAGGCGTCAAAGCTGGTCAAGGTCGAGGAGTCCAAGACTAGTCGAGCCCCGAAATCTTTCTCTCGCTCGAGGTCCTCACAGTCCCATCAAAGCTGGTCATGGTCGAGGAGCTTCAAGGCTGGTCGAAACCCGACCTCATCCTTCTGCTCGAGGTTTTCAAACCCCCGCGCATGACCCGACCACAACAGATGACGGTCATGGGAAAATGCAAGATCCAACTTCATCGTTTGACCCTTCTCTCCAGATGACGATTACTCGATGGTCGGTACATATCCCCACGAGTGTCATCATTTCGTGCGCACACCCCGACACTATTATAAGGCCATGGAACCCATGCCCACCAGACAGTCACGCATTCCCAAGAAATGGCATAGTAATCCCAGCTGTCAGAGGCACCCAGAAACCATAAATGCGGGAACGGCTGCCCCCGAGGAAAAAAAGGCGGGAAATCGAAGTATAAAGGAAAAATCAGAGTAAAGGTTCGGGGTTCCGAGAATTTCTAGAGGTTCTTCTTCTTCTTCATCTTCTCCTGCATTAATTTTCCCTTGAAATCTCTCGTAGGTGATTCTAATCATAAAAAAGGCAAAAATATCTTTCTATTTCCTCCGGTCTCTCTAAAAAAGAGGGATACAAAAAGAACAACCCGATCAATGACTTGAGCGTCGGAGGGTTTTCGCCGAAAAACACCCGCGACCCCTGACCCTATTTTGTGAATGCAGGCCTGAGGAAATCGCTATTCCGGTGAATAGAGGAGCAGTGAGGTGGGTGAGTGTTCCTACTCGAGCATCTTGCGAGCAGGAGTCCAATCATTATTTGAGAGCACGCGAAAAACCGCATCAACAAATAGTACCCAAAATATTCTAGGGACAATAGTACTCAAAATATTCCGAGGAAAATAGTATCCAAAATATTCTGGGGATAATAGCACTCGAAATATTCCGAGGGAACTAACACCGAAGATATTCTAAAAGAAATAAAATCTAAGGAAAAATTTTCCCGAAACTCCTAAACATAGCAAGAGGGAGAATTATTTTCGTAATCCACTGACACGAGGAAACCACGCCCAAAGTAAGAAAATACGTTGGTACCGAATAAATATACTTGTTTCCTTACTGCCCAATTCACATTCGCGTGAACAATAATAATGGGTGACACATGTCATTATAAAGGATGCCCAAACCAAAGCCCTCACGTCACCGATCATTTATAAATAGAGACCCTTTCTATGAGAAGAAGTCTCTTGGTCAAAATATCATTGTTCACTCTAAAGAGAGAAAGTTCATCTTCTTCATCTTGCTTTTTTCTCTAAAATTTAATCAAACACTAACTTAGGCATTAGAGTTCCTTTTTCGCACCTCACCATAATCAAGGTCAACGAGTGTTGCAAGTTCTTAACCAACTACAAATGCATGTGAAAGTAAAATTTCAGCCCCTTCATTGGTGCCGTCTGTAGGGAGCTTGTAACACTGTACACCCACTTTTTAGATTAGATTTAGTTGTATATGGTTGTAACAAGAGGTAAATACTCACAAATGCCTGATTAAAATGGGTTTATATGTGAGATTCAAACCTCAAACATGCTTAACAAGGCAAAAAAGTCAAAAATCTAAAAAATGGAGACCCCTCCTATAAATGAGTTGCTGAAAATAAAGAATAAAGAAAATGACAAAAATCCATTTGGTCAACGTAAAATTTTGATCAAATGGTAGAAAGTTAAGATGGTCAACAAGGGTCAAACTAATCTCTAAAACTAAACCCAAACATGATTTATATTTTATTCTATTTTTTATTCATTTTATTTTTAATTATATTAATCCCTGACAACTATGCTGACTTATTTACATTCCTGCCACTTTATTTATTCCAAGTACTTTGTTACTTTTTTCATGAGTGAGGTTAAGAGAAACCCAAATATTCATCTTATTAGGAGGAATGTATGAAATATTAAGCCGACATAGACTAACATAACTTTATATCATAATCTAACGACTATGATTCCTCATCTAACATAAGAACATATTTTATTTTCTAATTTCTTATATCACTAATGACTTTATTTGACTTACCCACGAGTGAGGCTAATGAAAACCGCTACATTTACTTCATGATAGGGAATAAACAAATGCGTATTATGCCTACGTAAACTAATCTAACTTTCCTTAATTACATATTATGTAACTAACAATTATCTTTGCGTATCTAACATTTGTGTTTTTGCATTTACTATTCTGATTATCTATAAATCTCAAGCATATTTATCTAATGTCAGATATTGACATATTTATCTTGTTAGACAAGGAAGAATTAATCAAAAGGTTTTTTAAGCCAAAATCACACCCTCATACAATAATTTTAAAAAAAAAGGCTCATAAGTGCTTTAGCATGACTTTTCCTGAGCAATCAAATGGGTGTAAGAAGTGCCATTTTTCCTCACTGAATTTCTTCTATAAGATTCATCCATCTTTAGATTTTGTTTAAAGCAAGAAAAATAAATGGCTAATAAAAGAAAAATGGGTGTAACTGCAGGCAATTATGAGTATACCTCCCAAAAACAAGCTTCGTTCTGCTTCATCTAGGGAACTTCCACTTATGGAAAATCCAGACTAGGAAGAGTTAGAAGTATATGCTGAAAGGTAAGAAGTGCCATCCGATGATACCTTGGCACAAATCTTGAAGTAAATAGAGGAAACAATGAAGGAAAATCAGCTATTGAAGGCTAGACTGTTTGCACTGGAATAACATTCAAAGAAGCCAAGAGGAAACTTAGACCTAGGAGAACGATATTTTAATCCCACATTAATCAAATTTCAGAAGGCCAGGAAGACATAGATGTAAGTGAGGAGTAATGGTTCCAAGAACAGAAAGGAATTCAAAAGGTCTTAGGCGATTATGGGAAAAACTTTCAGATGGCTTCAACTGTAGATGATGCTGCCATGATGGCCCTTAACATGAATGCCACCCATTTGTGGAAAGTATCATTTCCGCAATTAAGCTAGAAAAATTTCAAGCACCTAACTTTCAGTAGTTTGACAGAAAAACAGATCTTGAGGATCATCTTTACTATTATAAGCAAAAATTGGCATTCAACACTGATGATGATGCCACTTTTTGTAAGGTATTCCCCACCAGTTTGTTTGGACCAGCACTAAATTGGTTCCGTAACCTACCCCGAAATTCCGTCAAGAACTTTCATGACTTGTGCACATAGTTCTTTGTACAATATTTCCATAATAGAAAACAACCCAAAACCGCTTCACATCTCTTTAACCTCAAACATGGGGAAATTGAGAGAATGCAGAATTTTCTCTTCCACTTTAATCAAGAGATAACCCTGATAGGAAAAGTTGATACGGAAGTTGTCGCGGCTCTTTTTGCCAAAGCAGTGAATTTAAACACGGAGTATGGTAAATATATTCTTAAGAAGAAATTTAAGACCATGGAGATGATTAATTTGAAATCTCAGCAATATGTGAAGTTAGATAATAATAAGGCGTTACAATAGTAAATGACTGCAAAAGTTTCCATAATGCTGCCCCATACACCTTAAAGCGGCAACAAACGTCTCACTCCGCAGCACATAGAAGAATCCAATAAGAGAAGGAAAGCTGATAAAAGGCAGTTTGAGCTTCTGAATACTTCTTTGTACCAAATCTGGATGGAAAACAAGAACTCTGGAATATTCCGTATCCCTAGGCCCCTCAAAGCGTCTCTGGAAAAACGGAATCAAGCCAAACATTGTATCTTTCACAATGATAAGGGCATGTTATCAATGAATGCCGGACCTTAGGAATCCATATTGAAACAATAATGAGGAAGGGAATGCTTTTGAAATACAAGATGGCTAGCGGGCCAAGCATTATCCAACCCATTACTCCTCCTACCACCTAGGCGGCGTCGGAAGTGGCAGAAGCACCATCAACATTGCATCTGATACAAGGCCTAAAAAATAGCAATGATGTCATATAATTATACTTTCCCTACCAATCAGATTTCGATATGAAAAGCTCTACCACTCCATCGCAGTTAAATGGCCTTGTAGAATCAGAAGGAGAGAATCCAAACCCCCAACAATAATACATACAATCCACGATTCTATCAATGACTATATTAAAGAAACCGAGAATGGGGAAATTGCTTGTATTTTAGGGAAAATGATGCAAATGACTTTTAATGAGCTACATTCCGCAGCTATCCATGGATGCCCAGTGTCAGATTCCAGATAAGAAGTTTGGCGTGCTTAGTACAAAAGGGCACTAAAGATGCAGCGGTGCAGAGTTATTAAAACTTTACTGCCTGCCATCATGACCATTTCAAAAGCCTTGCCCCAATCACTTTCACCTACAAGGACTTAGAAGGCATTGATGGGGGAAGCAGTGCGGAGATTCTCTATTTGGATGCATTTCTAAAAAATGAGACTAAAGGAATTAGACCTACGGAAATGTTATGCCTCTCTTGTGGCCTTTGAGGGAACAAGACTGACAGTGAAATGAATCATTAACCTCCCCGTTAAAGCTGGAGACAAAATAATTTCAGTTGAATTTTTGGTTGTTAATGCTCTATCAACTTACAATGCAATATTGGGGAGGCATTGTCTCTATTACACGGAGGCAGTTCTTTTAACGCTCTACCAAATGGTCTGATGTGTCTTTCTAACAAAAAAGAGTGACGTTTGATATAAAGGAGGATCAGATGATGGCAAAGCAATGTTACGCCATTGCCATCAAGTCTTGGAAAGGAACTTCTGGATCGGAGCTTATTCCAGTACATAAGAAATAATTCGTAATAGAAGAAAAGGGGAAAATTGTCATTTCGAAACATGTGCTTGTTAAGGAACCAACTCTTTAGCCACAAAAAGTGGTAGAGGAAGGGGCCAAATAGCAACTATAGGATCAAACGTCAAAGTAGATGCCTAGTTTCTTGCACTATGAGACACTTATTGTTGAAGATATGGAAACAATGTCCCTAGACCTTTTGGCCCCGAAAAAACAAGTGCAAATAGGCTATAGATTACTTCTGGAGGAAAAAGCATCTCTCATTCCCTACTCAAAAGAAGCCAAGATGTTTTTGCATAGTCACATAAAGACATGCTCGGAATAGACCTTTTAAATTGCGGTATTGAACAGGTTCATCTCTCAACGTTGGATAAATTTAACAGCTTTTTCAAGATTATAAAGGCAAAAAAAAAAAAAAAAGACTATGGGAAATGAGCAATCTGAAACCTTGGAACAATTCAAGAGTTATGTAATCCGCCACCCATACTTTCTGCACCAAAACCTAGGGTGGAACTTTATTTGTATCTCGTCTGTATCTCATGTCTCGATCAAGTGCAATATTACTAAGTGAAAAGCCTATCTTTTTCACTATCGGAACCTTATCGATCCGGAAACAAGATATTACATTGCGGAAAGATTGGTCTTAGCATTGATCCAGGCGAAAGAAAAAGTTCGGCACTATCTTGAAAGCCATCGTATAATCATAATGACATCCTACCCACTCGAAAGACATTCTTTCCAAGCTAGAAATAATGACAAGAAATAGTAAAGCAAGTAATGAGTTTAAGCACCTTTGACATTCAATACCAGCCTAGAACTTCAAAAGTCCTTGTAGATTTCCTCCTGAGTGTGATCCTTTAATTGAGCATCAATCCTTATGAGTCTTAGTAATGATAAGGGAAAAGGTAAAAGACAAAAAAATATAAATTATAATATGGATAAATTAATTACATTGCATTGTAGTGTGTATCTTCTAGTTTATCCCTTACTTTAATAAAGTAAAAGATATAAATATATAAATTCTCATGTTCAAACGCTCTCAATTTTTTCATAAGGGTGTTCAAAATTTAATCCGATTTGCTCAATCCGTCTTATTCATAAAATCTAATTAAAAATTCAATCCAGTAAAAATCTGATTAAAATTTCAATTCGTAAAAATTTGATTCTAGTGAATTGACTGGATTGGATTGGATAGAAAATTTAAAAATCTGTAATTGGTGAATTGGATATGGATTTGCTTATAGAAATCTACAAAAATCCACGAATCCCAAAAGTCCTCGAATCTTTTTAAAAATAAAAAATATTTATTTAATTAAAAAATAAAACTTGTAAATGTGACATTACTACTTACTAATAAAAAAATAAGTTGAAATATAGCACACCAATAACATAATATATCTTATTCGATAATAATATAAAATAAAAATAATTAAGTAATTAAATAATTAAATAGATAAATAGAGCTTCCTAACAGTTAATTTTAGTTAATTTTCATGTATTGATATAAAAAAATGAGATTTTTTTCTTTTTCGGCGTGTTATATTTTGAAACATTAAATATATTAGTCTAACTTTATTTAAACAAATAATTTATTTAAGAAAAATTATCACTCGTATGCTCTTAAGATACACTTTTATCAAACGTACTACAATACTTTTATTGTGTATAAATCATCCACCATAAGTTGACAAAAAGTGTCAGTCGTCTACTAAACTGTTAACTATCATTTTGAAAGTTAAGTAGCGATCCTTATATATCTTATTAACAATCGAAATATGGTCGAAAGACAAAATCTCTATTTGACAGAGCTTCTTCCTATACCTATGAATTCCATTGGACCCAGAATTAATACATTGGAAGAATTTTTTAGGTATTCTAATATCAATAGGTTGATTGTTTCACTCTTGTATCTTCCAAAGGGAAAAAAGATCTTTGAGAGTTTTTTCATGGATCCGAAAGAGAGTACTTGGGTTCTCTTAATAATTAAAAAGTGTATCATGCCTAAATCTAAATGGGGGTAACAAATCAACAATTTTGTCCTTGAAACTCCAATTAAGGTAAAGTAAAATTATCACTTTTATACCCTTAAAATTTCATATTATCACTTATATACCCTTAAATTATCACTTGTATCACTTATTTCTTTATAAAAAGATCAAATTGCCCCTCTAACATTATTACATTTAAACGACAGTTAACAGTTTAGTGAATGACAGATATATTTTATCAACTTAGGGTGGACGATTGATACACTCTGAAAGTATTGTAGTATGTTTAATAACGGAGTAAATTAAGGGTGTACACGTGATAATTTTCCTTTATTTGAATTTTATTCAATTTAAAATTTGATCAATAGTAAAATTTTTTTTATATTATATTTAATTCCCCTTATAGAAGATGTATGTGTGTGTGTGTGTGTGTGTGTGTTATATCCGAATTAAAATTTGAAAAAGATTTATGGTATCATAAATCAATTTATAATTTTGTAAAAATTAATTTACAACGTCATAAATCTGTCTTGGACTTTAATTATGATGGTGCTCTCTTTTTGGAAATGATGGTCCGCTTGTCAAATATTCTTTTGTGAAAGAATATTTGATTGTTGTATTTTCTTGAAATAGCCTTTGGTGAGTAGGTGAGAAATAGACCTCTTAAAGTAAGAATCCTTTTTGTTAAAACCAAATTTTAAACTAACAAATTATTGACGGAAAATGCTATTATTCTTTGGCAGATATTTCCTTATTAGAGTAACATCGTTTGCTAAGTTCTTAAAAATCTTGTGCCACGTCCCTTTTAGTAACAGTGTATCGGCAAATTTTAACTTTTCACCTAGCAAATACTTGGTTATTAACAAAACAAATAATTATCGATGAAATCCAGTTTTGAATTTGGTATAAACCAGCAAAAAAGAAAAAAAATCATATAACTAAAAATGTTTAATTTATTAGAGTAAATTATTCTCTTGAAACTAATCAAAATATTTATTTTTTAAGGCATAGAAACACACTTTTTAATTATCTAACTGATCATAATTACTTAATTGATTAACATGTGTAATTTATGGGGCAAATAAAATAATGTGGGGGTAAGTGCTAGTTTAATCCCGATATTTTAAGTTAAATGTTAGTTTAGGTTTTATATTTTGAAAAATATTTCAGGATACCTTTATTGTTCATACATGACATTCATACCCCTTTTTTACTTTTACAATTATACTCTTACAACAATATTTTTAGGGGCATTAATTAATTTATCTAAAAAAAATTAATAAAATAATTAACCCCAAAAGTAAAATAAACCTAAAATTAATTTTTTTTTTGTTATTTCTTTACTTTTAGCACTAATTTGGTAAAATAATTTTTTATAAATAATTATTAGCAAGATTATTGCAAATGTATCAAACATTGCTTTGAAATTGTTGTAAGGGTATTATAAAAGCAAAGAAAACGTAAGGGCATGAGTATTATATATTCAACAGTAAGAGTGTTTTGAAGTATTTTTCAAAATATAAAGACTAAATGAGTATTTATCCTAAAATATGGGTGCAAATAGTGCAATTAATAAATTTTTTGAGTGAAAAAAAGAAGTTTGGAATTTGAACTATGCTCACATAAACAACGAGAGAATTAAATTGTCATTAAGATATATAGAGTAAATCATGTTTGATGAATGATTCCTATTTGGAAAGAGGACAATGTCTTAGGGATGGAGTCCTAAAGTCCTAATAACATCACTAAAATAGATCCGAGTTAAACAATATTAGCAACCTTGTGGATAATTGTATTTATATTTTTATTTTTTATTTTAACTTAAATATAAAATGTCAAAATGTCTGTAATAATTTATTATATATATAATCAATTTACAACCCAATATTGTTGTACGGGTTTGTAAAATTTACAACCCAATATTATTTAATAATTCCAACCATTAGGAATTGTCCCTTTCCAATATAGGAGTTTAGTTAATCATATACTACAATATTATTGCCTACGGCTTGGGTTGGATTTTTCAAATTCCGTATCACTTTATTATTTAGCAACGAAGTAATATTCCTCCTAAACAAGTCAGTGAGTCACGTCGTGTTTCATTTTTATCTTTTCGTTCTTTTGTAATGATTTTATTTGGAATCAAATTTGCAACAGCACTGCACCAATTAATATCCCTTCGAACGTACAGTGTTCTGGACTCTCTCCTCTGTTGTGTATAAATATAGCCACGAAGGACTAGAATCTCATGTAACATAAATCTCATATATACACTCCTTGAAATTATATTCTTAATCATGGCTCTCAATCTGCTCTCTTCACTGCCTGTGACAAGCAATTTCACCAGATTATCATTACCATTATCAAGCAACGTTAATGGCCTTGTTCCTCCTATAACTCGAGTTAATGGCCTTGTTCCTCCTATAACTCGAGTCCAATATCGCATGGCTGCATCCACCACTACTAGTACTATTAAACCTGCCGATCAAACCATTATTAGGCGATCTGCCGATTACAGGCCAACCATTTGGAGTTTTGATTATATTCAATCACTTGACAGTAAATATAAGGTACATAACTAATTAGCTAGTTTAATTTGTTTGTAGTTAGTTTAAATATATATATACCTGGTTAATTAGGTAACATATTATTTGATTTGATATACCATGCAGGGAGAATCGTATGCCAGACAATTGGAAAAGCTGAAGGAGCAAGTGAAGGCGATGCTGCAGCAGGATGATAAAGCGGTGGATTTAGATCCTTTACATCAACTTGAGCTCATAGATAAACTGCACAGACTTGGAGTATCTTATCACTTTAAAGATGAAATAAAAAGAACTTTGGATGGGATATACAACAAGAATACTAATAAAAGTTTATACGCCGCAGCTCTCAAATTTAGAATCCTAAGGCAACATGGTTATGATATACCTGCAAAAGGTCCGCACTAGTGCATTTTTGTGCAATAATATTTAGATAAAAAAATAATTTGATAGAAACATGCTGGTTTTTTTTTTTTTTTTTTAAAGTAAGTAGCTGGCATCGATTTATCACTTTCTGACTGTGCTTACGTCTCTTTAGCATTTTTCTACAAGTTTACGTTCTTTCTTCATCGATATTGAAAGGAATTCATTTCATTTTAGTTCATGAGCTCCATTATTTACTTAATTATATGAATGACTGAAACGCATGCATGCATGCATGCACATATACATGTACTTGTAGAAACCTTTTCACGTTTCATGGATGATAAGGGGAGCTTTAAGTCATCAAGCCACTGTGACGATTGCAGAGGAATGTTAGCTCTGTATGAAGCTGCATATCTCCTGGTAGAAGAAGAAAGCACTATCTTTCGTGAAGCTAGAAGTTTCACCACCGCATATCTCAAAGAATGGGTAGGCAAGCATGATAGTCATAAACACGGCGATGAATATCTTTGCACATTAGTGAACCATGCATTGGAACTTCCGCTACATTGGAGGATGCGAAGATTGGAGGCAAGGTGGTTCATCGATGTGTACGAAAGTGGACCGGACATGAACCCTATCTTGCTCGAGCTCGCTAAACTTGACTTTAATATTGTGCAAGCAGTACACCAAGAGGATCTCAAATATGTGTCAAGGTAAGAATTCAGATATATCTCATAGGATTCCTTCTCATAAAGTACCGACTCGCCTTCTACAATATTATAAAAAGCATTTATATCATTGAAAAGCTCATTTCCAGGCTCTTTTCAGTGCTGTAAAAAAGCAGACGTCCACACTTTACAAAGATTAAGTCTAAGAGAGCATGCATATATGTACGTTAATTTATTTCATGCTAATTAATTTGTGGTCGGATGGTGGAAGAAAACTGGACTTGGGGAGTAGTTGACTTTTTCAAGAGACAGAGTAGTGGAGAATTTCTTATGGACCGTGGGGGATATATTCGAACCTCAATTTGGATATTGTAGAAGGATGTCTGCAATGGTTAATTCCCTTTTAACAATAATCGATGATGTTTATGATGTCTATGGGACCTTGGACGAACTTGAGCTACTCACTGATGCAGTTGATAGGTTTACTTTTGTTATTATTTTATACCCTATGAATTTATGGAACATGAGATGGTGTGCTTTTCATTATAAGTGGAGCACCTCGCACACTAGATCATTACTCATGAATTTATATATTATAAGCATGAACACAAATAATAAATTAATATTTTCTATACTAATTGCAATAATGAATATATTAGATGGGACGCTACTGCAACAGAGCAACTTCCGTACTATATGAAGTTGTGCTTTCATGTTCTCTATAATTTCGTAAATGAAATGGCTTTTGATGCTCTCAGAGATCAAGAAGTTGGCATGATCATTCCTTATTTTAAGAAAACGGTAACAGTAAATTAAACTTTTTATTTTAATTAACTTAGTTCATACTTTTTTTATTTGATTTTATCTTATATTATATTAATTAATTAATTCGTTATATAAATATATAAAATCAGTGGGCAGATCTATGTAAAGCATTCTTATGGGAGGCAAAGTGGTACAACAGCGGCTACATACCAACTTTCCAAGAATATATGGAAAATGCTTGGATTTCAATATCAGCACCTTTGATGCTAATCCATGCATATGCTTTTACAGCAAATCCAATAACAAAGGAGGCCTTGGAATTCTTGCAAGATTCTCCCAATATTATTCGTTTTTCATCAATGATTGTACGACTTGCAGACGATTTGGGAACATCATCGGTACAATTAATTAACGTTTTATATTATTTGTGTTATGGAAAATATCTCATATCCGCTGAGAACACAGTTATACTCTTATTATTGGTGTGGGAACTGTTCTCAGCAATATCCCATATTCTCCATAACGTAATACTCATGATCTGATTATTAAATAATTGATTAATTGTTAATGTTGTTTATAATAGATGCTGATTTAATTAAATTTTAGGATGAGATGAAGAGGGGAGATGTTCCTAAATCAATTCAATGTTACATGCACGAAACTGGAATTTCAGAAGATGAGGCTCGTGAACATATACGAAATTTGATTGCTGAGTCATGGATGAAGTTGAATAGTGCTCGATTTGGAAACCCACATTACTTGTCCGACGTTTTTATTGGGATTGCAATGAATATGGCGAGGGTGGCTCAATGCATTTACCAATTTGGAGATGGACACGGTGATGAAGAAAATACTAAGGATCGTGTAGTCACTTTATTTTTTGATCCCATTCCATAATAAGGATTGTTTATGTGCGTGCAGTCGCATATTAGATTTTCCAAATCTTGACATGCGTATAGTTGCGCAAGGTGTACGATTGCGCACACCAGATTGTTCCTTATAATAAATAAATAAATGTTGTTTTGAGTTTCCAATCTGATTATCGTTTTCTTACTATTATAAAAAGTTACTTTTTATGTTGTGTAAATTGAGAAATGATATATCTCCCGAGATACAAAAAGTTTAGATTGCAACTAATTTTCGGTACATATCAATGCCTCAATCATAGCAGGGGTCAAAGAATTTCTATACTCATCAATAACACGACGCCCAGTGCTAAAGGCGGACTCAGATGCCACTGTGGAAACAGGAACAACAAGGATATCTCTTGCAATTTTCTCTAATATCGGATACTTCGATCCATTCACCTTCCACCAAAGCAAAACATTGAGTTTAAGATTGCTAGAATCCTCCACTGGGTCAGCTAAGTACCTTTCTATCTCAGATGCTACTCTCCTACCCTCATTCTAAACAGAAAACTTCTTAGCATATCCAAGGAAAGAGCGAGCAACTCGGAAGATGTCATCACCTTCACAACCAGCAACATCAATCAAACTACCATCAGTTGTAGTATATGGAGAAGAACTTGTACCGCCATAACAGCCACTAGGAGCACTCTCAGTACACATCGATCCTGTGGAGTACAATGCACTATATGCATTATGCATTATAAAGCTCATTCAATAAGTCTTTTACTGCTTTGGTCATTTCTTCAATCTTTGAACTATCAGTGTTGAAAATGAGCTCAAAAATATGTTTATCAAAGTCCATTTTAGCTCGAGGATCAAGAATGGAGGCAACAATTAACATTTTGTTTATCTTTCCCGAGGACTTCTAATATTTATCAAATTTATCCCTCATATTATAAGCCATTGACATCACCCAAGGATCATTACTTAATTGCAATGCAGTCAATGAACTCTCAATTAAGCCGATAATATCATAACAAAGATTAGAAGTCAGACTTAAAGAGCTAGAAAATAACAATGTGGCATCATAAAATACCTTCAAAAACTTCATAATTCTTTCAGCATTCTCCCAATCATCGGGTCCAGGTGGGTCTACCCTTTTAATTTTATTTTCTTTCTCGAGAAAGTATGCCTCAAATGGCTTATCCACTTCTATCATTCTATCAAATGCCACTTGAAACTTCAATGCAGTCATTAACATTAAATAAGTGGAATTCCACCTAGTAGGACAATCCAAAATGACGGCTCCTTTTGGGCCTTTCACCTGTGCAACACATTGTTTAAATGTCTGCAGCCTCGTGGTAGAAGACCTTACATACTTCACAGCATTTCGAATAGCAGCAACACTAGCATGCAACTCATTCAACCCTAAAACAATAACCAAATTCAAAATATGTGCACAACAACGCACATGCATATACTGTCCTGCCAACACAAGTGCATCAGTATTCCTCCAAGCAAGTAATTGCATAGTGACATAACCAACAGCAACATCATTTGCAGTTGCATTATCAACAGTTATCGCAAACAACCTCTCTATCCCCCAGTCCTGTAAACAAGCTACAATCTTTTTGCCGATTGTTTTCCCTCTATGATCTTCAATCACACTAAAACTGATAATCCTCCTATTCAAATACCAGTCATTATCAATAAAATGAGCTGTGATCACCATGTAACTCATATTTTGAACAGAAGTCCATATATCAGTTGTAAGAGACACTCGCTGCTTGTTATCACAAATCAAACTCTTCAACATTGCCCTTTCCTCCAAAAACAAGTCCATAACATCCCTACCAATAGTTCTCCGCGATGGCATAACAAACTCATGGATTGCTACATCGCTGAAATGCCTAAACCCCTTGTTATCCACAAAACTAAGTGGTAACTCACCCATGATAATCATTTTGGTGAGTGCCCTTCTACAAGCGTCTTGACTCCATCCTTTAGCCAAAACCACATTACTTCCTTCACCACATTCAAATGTCAAATTCTGTTGACTTCCACATTGTTGCCCTTGAAACGTCTTGTATGTAGAACAAACTTCTATATTCTTTTTCATATTTGTAATCCCATCAAGCCTTGAATGATATTGATATTGTCTGCCACAATAATTGCACTTGCATTTGTTTGGATTATCCTCAAGCAAAGTGTAATGATTCCATGTGTAAGATCTTTTCTTCATTGGAGGTCTTTTTCGCTTTGCCTTTTCCTTTCCCTTTCGAGTTCCTTCCATTTGTATACTTTGCTCTTCATCATCACTTATCGGATTCGATCTTGAGTGGCCAGACATCTAAACATACAAAATATGAAAGTAACAAAACAATTAATAATCACTAATTCAAAAATTAAATATAAAATATTATTAACATAATCCAATTAGTACGATAAATTAATTCAAATATTTATTAATTTAATTTTATGAAACTTATTTAATTCAAAATTATCATCGTAATATTTCTAATTTTTATATGATTAATTAATTTATACAATCTAATTATCTGCATCCTAAAACTAAAAGTATAATAAAATATTATTTACATATCATAAATTAATTGATTGAATTAGTTAATTTTTGTTGAAATTAAATATATTGCACCACATATCATATATAACACAATATTTAATTTTAAAGTATTAATTAATTAATCTACTTAATTTATATCCATAATCTATTAAAAAATATATTAACAAATAACAATTAGCAATTAACAAAAAAAAATCAATACAAGAATAAAAATTTATTATTAAAATTTCTTATTTGATATTATACATATAATTATATATTACATATTATTAAACTAATTAAGAAATTATAAATTTAAAATCTAACATATAATATACTAAAGTATTAAACAATATCCAATTATCCATTACAAATTTACAACTATTAAATTAACTAATAAGTAATCAAATATATATAATTATATATAGAATACAGTTATATACCACGAATCTAAGTACTGTAGGAGTGGCTGTTGCTCAATGCCGAGTCGTTGTAGGGGCCGAGGGGTCAGCGATCGCTGCTAGGTCGCTGGAGTTGGCTAGTGGATGGCTTGTCGCCGCTGCCGTGATCGAACTACGGGTTGTGGCTGTCACGCCGCCGCTATTACTTGAAGCAACGGATGTGTAGGGGCCGAGTGGTCGATGGGCCGAGGGCTGCAGTCGCTGATGATGTTGCTAAGTTGCAGCGGCTGGGCCGCCGAGAGCCGGCTTCGCCGCTGTCGCGGATCGAACCGTGGGTCAGGCTCGCTCGCCGCTGCCAGAATCGAACCGAGGGTCGAAGGGCCGAGGGAGTGAGGGCGCAGTCGAGGGCCGAGGGGTGAGGGCCGCAGTCGCCGATGCCGCTGTTGAGTTGTAGATGCGCTTCTGAGCCGCTAGTGAGCCGGCTTGCCGCTGCTGTCGCGGATCGATCGCTGGTCGTGGTTCGATGTCGCTGCTGTGACTTAAGCAACCGATTGAAGGCCGCAGATGTCGTGTGAGTGTGTGAGATGATTTTTGGCTTGGGTTTCGGTCTTCGAGCAATCGCTCGTTTTCGGCTCAAGCAACCGCTGATTTTCCGCTTGGGTTTCGGTTCTGCAGTAGGTCGTGTGAGTGTGTGAGATGATTTTGGCATGGGTTTCGGTTTTCGGCTTGAAGCAACCGCCTGGTTTTCGGCTTAAGCAACCGCGATTTTCCGGCTTGGGTTTCGGTTCTGCTGCAGTCTTGTGTGAGTGTGTAAGATGATTTTTGGCTTGCACTACTAGAAAATGGTCATTATCGACACTTAGTTTATCGACACTTTGTAAAAGTGTCGATGAATTATATACATATGTACTATTTTTGTTTTTAACAAATAAGTGTCATAAAATATCGATACTAGTGTGTCAATAAATTAAACATTAGAAATTTATGACACTAAGGTATTAATAGTTAAAAATAAAATTTTAATTTTATACTTATGACTTAATCGAATCCAAAAACTCTAAAATATAAATTACTTAATTTTGAACATTAAACCATTGGATCAAGAGTTTCATTTTAACTTTGTAAATTACGTTAAATAGTATATAATAATTAAAAATTAAAGTAAGTTAAGACTTATAATAAAAAATTTTTGTCTAAGTTAAAACCTATCCCACGTACGCATGGCCAAGCTCTCTCGCTCCTTTCTTCTTTATCCCTCCCTCGATCTCTCTCTCTAACTCCCTCCCTCTCCTCTCTCTTCTCTACCTTGAAAGCTATCTCCAAATTTAGCCCTAAGAACCGTCCGATATTACACATACGAAAATTGATTTTTCTTTTGGGGATTCGATTCAATTCCTTGAATCGCGAGTTTCCCATCTCCGTAATCAAAGAATTAGGGCATGATTTGTAAAACCCGAATCTGCCGCTTTGAAATTCAACATGCGACACCCTCTTCGACCGCATCTCCGCCTCGCCTCTTTCCTCCGCCTTGCCCTCGCTTGCAACTCCGGGCTCTTCGTCGCCGACGCCGCCTCGGCGGAGCCCTCCGCCTCCGTGGCCTCCGGAGCTCCAGATCGGTGTCTCCCTTACGTCGAGGCGTTCATCCCCGAGGGTGTCATAAACCGCTTGATGTGGTCAAGGGCGTCGAGGGTCCACCAAGTGTGATTTGGAAGAGTCTAAGTCGAGGACCATGGCGATTTTGGATCTCTTATTTTTGGTTCATGACAATTTGTTTTTGTTATTGTTATGGTTACTTATGCTGCTATTGCTAAGACTATTGCTATCGTGAGATTGGGCTCTTATGAGGCCTTGCCTATCATCGCTGCTCCGATGCTAACAATCACATTCGGATGAAGGCTTTGGCTAGTACTCGAGCTCGATACTCTCAATTTTATCAACTTAATTTATTCAAACCGAAAAAAAAATTGTGAGATTTTTATTTTTGTATACCGAGTAATGTACTTTTATTTCATTGTTTTGAGGAATCATTTGCCTTTCCCGTGGTTGGGTTATCTCGTGTTAACCTACTCACTGCAATGTTTGTAGTTCTACGTGTTAAATATTAGCAACGACTAGAGGAAAACAATAGAACGGTTGATAAAGGTACATTTTACCGTTGATTAGAGCATCCATCAAGTGATAATGAGAGTCGGACATACAATGCACAACTTTTAAAATTGTCAAAATGGATGAAATTTTCTAGAACTCCGTTTCATGATATTTTTTCTGTTTATCTTCTTTCATTTATTTTGTGATTAATGGGGAATAGGATTCTCTTATGGGTTGGTCTAGTTTAGAGTATTGATTTTTTAATATGTTGTGCGAGATAATACTCGGGATCCGGAGGAAGATGAACAACAATTGGTCGAGTAAAGGATCGGATCAACGGCCAACAATTGACTTGTAATATTATTGGCATCAACCTTAATGTTAGATGGTGCATTGATGAAGTTGCATTTTGTTTTTTCTCTTATGTCAATATGTAGGTCGTGACCATTTGAAAATAGAAAAGTATGGCCAACGATCTTAATGCCGAATTATCCAAGAAAGCTATTTTTGGTATTAAGGTTTGGGAAGTAATTGGAATTTCATTGCATTATTCATCATTATTATTCTCTATATTATCATTTTGTTTAACGTCGAGGAAAAAATCAAGAAGGGCCGTAAACAACTTGCCCTTCGATCAAATCCCCACTGTTTCTAAGGAAATTAAGGAAGTTAAGGTGGAGCAAGTATCAACGAATGAGTTTGTTCCACTTGATGGTATTCTTCTTACTATAAATGACAAATCCAGTGACAAAGAGTCAGATAAGGTTATGGATATCTTACTTGGGAGGCCCGTATGAAGGTTCTTCCCAGCACGACTAAGGCGTAAGTCAATTAGTTTACAACCTTTTCGGTTCCCTAGTTCTAAGTTTGACTTGCTGTACTTGATGCGGTCTTGCCTATCTCGCATGAGGCTATTGAGCCTAAAGTGGTTCACCGGGACATTAAATCGAGCAATATATTGATTGACGATGACTTCAATGTAAAAGTGTCTGATTTTGGCTTGGCTAAGTTGTTGGGTCCTGGGAAAAGTCATGTCACAACTCGAAGTTATGGGGACACTTGGGTAAGTATGTTTTGACACAACTTGCATTGGTATTCTTTGGCTTATCTCACCTCTCACCTTTATGTTTCTTATTATATGTTCATATAGGAGTAATCATCTCATAACTTTATTTTTCTTTTCAAACTTTGACAGATATGTGGCTCCAGAGTATGCAAATACTAGTCTATTGAATGAGAAAAGTGATGTTTATAGCTTTAGAGTTCTACTTTTGGAAGCAATAATTGGTAGAGACCCCGTGGACCATGGTCGTCCCGCTTATGAGGTATGCATTAATTATTCTAAAAATCTGGTATAAAAAATATAGTTATTAAACTATAATCAATAAATTAATGCAACTTAAGTTGATCGTGTTAATTACCCTTCTGTCGCTTAATTGTTGGTTGATATCTTGTGATTTGGGTAGCATCTATTATGGCCATAACTTGCTTTTACAATGTAGATTAACTTGACACTTAGAGATTGCTTTGGCTTTCTTCCGGTATACTTGGTTTCTAGTTTTTAGATCGAGTAATTCTATATGATCCGATCTACACCGCTAACTGCTTTTCAATTTAATCTTCTCTAATACCGAAAGAGTTTGAAAATTTAATCCTTAATATGATCAAACAAATAATTAATTAAACCAAATAAATTTCTAACTAACAAGAAAGACTGGTGTTTGTGTTATGCATGAAATTTAATGATAATCTAGACCTCGATAGTTTTTAAGATACTTGTAGTGTTGTACATTATCCCAAATCATATTCCCTTCACGGATTCTTGCTTCCCTATTGCCCCTACCTAAGGCCTGCCCCTTCCGGATGTGTTGTGTATTTGTGTAGTTCAGTATTGGTTTTATGTTGTAATTGTATTAGTGATGCAATTTGCTACTTTTTATCACTTGTCTTTATCAAGGAATGTGAACTGCAGTTGTCTTGAATATGTATTTACTTAACTTTCAATCATATAGAGATATTAGTTCGGTGATTGCCTTGGGCTATTTTTTAAATCAAAGAGACAAAGACCGCTTGCTTACATTGTGGTGGTGGTGGAGGTGGACCGAGAATTGCAGCAATCGTAGGAATTGCAACTGCAACCATTGCGATGAGTACAAGGGCATGTTCTTGATAAGAGAAAATGAGTCCCAATTTGCACAAGCGATGAGCTGCGATTGCTAGCCGCTGCAGCACAAGTAAGTAGCTGCATTTTCTCGCTGCACTGGAATCGCAACACAAGCGACTACGATTGTTGCTGCTACACCTAGCAAGCAATGTGCATTTATCGCAGTAGGAACAGCAGCGAGGTTGCACCGATTGCAGTGCTATAGTCGCTATGTCTGCAGCTTCTGCCGCCAGAATCGCAATCTGCTTGTTCTACAGCAGCAAGCAATTGCAATGCCGTCGCTGCAGACAAGCGAGTAGCTGCATTTTCTGCTGCTGCATTGAATCTGCAGCACAAGCAGACTGCAGTTGTTGTTGCTACATCACAAGCAGCGACTGCATTTACAGCACTGCAGCTTGTTATCGCTTTTGTTTTCATTGTGCTTTCCTTATCAATATTCCGAGGTAGTGCTACTCGTAAAATTTTCTTTACTCTCAATCCTCGGTGCTAATGTTTTATAGTAAAATACTTAATTTTTTTTTCCTGTTTTCTTAATTGTTTAGGTCTTCTTTTTGCCGAACAATGACGGTTCACAAAAGATCTCTACAAGTCTTTCATCTCTAATTATCCTATTGTATCAATTGAAGATCCATTTGACCAAGACGATTGGGAGCACTATGCCAAGCTAATGGGCGAGGTTGGAGAAAAAGTACAAATTGTTGGAGATGATCTTTTGGTCACCAATCCCAAGGTAAATATGGACATTTATTAGGTTTTTAGGAGAAAATATTTGTGTGCATCGAGAATAAAAGTCTTTTTCCTAGTTCCTATTATTTTTCCTCCAGTTCAAATGATTTTGATTCATTGGGCATCATTTATTTCAACTTGTCCATTTTCCAAGTTAATGCAATTAATTATTAAACAACTGTTAGATGGTAAGGAAAATATTGATTTTCATTCATATATCTTCCCTATTGGCTTTCATCATCGTGTTAATGATTTGTACATATGCTTTTTATTGTTGCTTTCATCGCTGAATAGACTTATTTGATTTCATGTCGTGAATAAGAAAATGAGTCAAGTTGTGCTCATGCTTGAGTCCGAGGAGTATCCAATAGTCCCGTGGAGGCACTAGTATGGAGATTGAATCCCGAAAGAGAATTCGACACGCAATCGAAGTGATTATCCGAGTTCAAGGTCGAAAGCAAGCGTAACATAACCTGAATATCTAGGGAATGGGGCCTAGGAGGGATATGATCTTTATTCTTTTTTTAATATTTTAATCTTCCTTAAATTTGTAGATGGAGAGCCTGATTTGTTTGTGTATCAAAGTAACGGTGTTTTGTCAAAGAACCTATATGATTTGGGGTGTGTACGAATTAAGTAGCAAACTCTTTTAAGATTGTTTGGTGAAGAAAGTCAAACAAAAGAGCCATAATATTTTGTTAGAAATTTTATATATAATTGTTCATTTTAGCAGTTTACTAATATTTTTTTTTAAATAATATCATTAGATTGACAAAACTTAAAATGACAATAATAAATAATAAAAGTTAATGATACTAAAAATGTATCATAAAGTATCAGTTTCATTGGGGTGATTGTTTTACTGATATTACTAATTCGTGATACTATAGTAATAGTAATCATTGATACTATAGTGTCATAAAATCTGTAATACTATAGTAATAGTAATTCCTGACACCACATTCAAGTGTCAGTATTTTTCTGACTCCCAGATCACTGACACTATTAATAAGTGTCACTAAAAGTAATTAGTGACACTATTTTAGTATCACTAAAGGCCATTTTTCTAGAAGTGTTGTTCTTTTATCCTCTCACGGACATGTTTTTCAAATGAAAAATTAAATGCCAAGAAATTTAATATAGCATTATTATTTTGAAGAATCAAAAGGTCACATCGTCAGTAATCAAAATCTTCTAACATATTGATTTGCTTATACTAATTAAACTGAAGAGAAAAATAAGAGTTTAAAGGAATATAATAATACGTTGAATCCGTGTGCAATCCCTGATAATAATTTAAATCATGAGTATTTTATAATAAATAATTTTATTAAAATAAGAATGTTGGGGCTTGATATAACTTTTAGAGCGCAAATCTGTCTCTCTTATGAATCTATGTTTCCCTCAGAGATAAAATTGCACATTTTTAAATAAATGGGTTGGTGTTTAATGGCCGGCTTCTTGTATTATTAGCCCGGCCCTTTTTTGTTCATTGGACTCGAGGAATCAAGCTTTGAGATCTTAGGCCTCAAGCCCAATTATGATTTAATCAAAATCATTATCCAAATCTTTAATCTCATTTTATTTTTATGTACTTTAGTCGGTTATTCAGCTAGGTAAATTAAAAAGGAGCGATGGTATTTAATCACTTATTATATTTCATCAATTCCTATTTTCTAATTAACTTGAATAAAAATTTTAAACTAATATGTATCTTTGAACATGCTCTACATAATTACTGAATTTACTCTTATTATAATTTTTATCTTTTTAAAACACGCACCATATAAATATATATTTAAAAGAAAATTCTCATAATCACTATAATCTCTCTCTTTCTTTTTAAAAGATTTATTCATCATTTTCTTAACCTATAAAAAAGGATTTAATATTTCTTCATCATCCTCTATTGAATACAACAAATTAATTTCTTTCATGATCACAAAAATAGAGTATACAATATTTGAGAAGAGATTATAATTAAAAAAATTTAAAAGAAATTATAGTTTAAGAAATTAGATTAGCTAAATTAGATATTATTAGAAATTATCATGTTGGTACATTTTAAAGTTATTTACTCTTATAAGGATAAAATTGATTTTAGTATGAAAATGATTAACGGAGACTAATGAAATATAATGAAGGGGTTAAACATCACAACTCTTAAAAAGTGAGTTTCTTTGGTTTAAAAATAAATTTTTTTATTAATTTCAATTTAACATTATAAACTAATAAATAAAACATTTTTAAGTTATACGAATGTTTTTTTTATGGTATATACTGAATTCAATATTATCATCAATAGTTATTTTGTTTATTAATAATGATGAAATCAATACTTTAAAATATTTCATTCAAGTCCAATCATGTATTTGATAAGAGGCACCTAACAATTATATTTTAATAATTATTGTTTTTTTAAGAGTTCCTCATTTAAACTTCTTTGGTCTCTCTATATTTATTGGTGCAACTATTTGAGGAGTATAATTAATTAGGATTATATTTTTTCTTCTTTACTTAAAAGGAAAGGGGAGAGGGGCAAGAACAAATACAATTTTTTAACCTCCTTCCCACCTTCAAAAATTGAACCCGGGCTTCCACGGCTCTACAGTGAATATGGTGACCAACCCGACCACACCCTTGGGGCTAATTAATTAGGATCATTTATTTTAAATGCTTTCGTATCTTGGTGTTTGCCAATTTAGAATTATCTTGGTCAGTTGAACTATATTTTTGGGAACTTGCCTAAACATCATTATTCTTATTAACTGTGAGGCAACTCTTCTATTTGTAATTTTCTTTCTTTTCTAAAAAAAAAAATTCAAAAATAACCATCTAATGAAGTGTAATGGCTTTTTGCATCAATTATTATTGGGTGAAAATGAAAGGTTAAGGTTCAGTGTTTTTTCTTTTTTTGAAAAAAAGGTTCCTAATTTAGGAGGTCGATTTGCTACCTACTCATCAAATGTTTTAATTTTTTTAGTATTTCATGTTACATTGAATTAGATAATAAATCATTCTCTTTTTTTTTCAAAATTAATTATCCATGTATTAATTGCTTTTGCGAAATAATAAGTATTTTTCTATGATGCTATATAAAATTTTCACAAGATTGATAATGGGATCATTATGACTCCTGGATTTATATATTTAATTTTCACCATTGATTTATGTAACATATTCATCTTATTTTATTTATTTATGTAAATAATTAATTTAAGAGGGGGTTTATGTGATAAATTGAGAGGGTATATGTGATAATCATGGGGGGTCTAGTTGATATTTTGCGGATGCTTATAAAAGAGTGAAAATCGGGTGAATTTTGGGAGAGAATGCAAGAGAGGACCCGTTTGACCCGTTGGACCCGACCCGAACCCGCGAGTTTGACCCGCCAGTAACTCCCTATTCCGACCACCCCACCGGACTGAGCTTGGTATCAAATCGAAGCTTACGAGACAAAGAACGTTCCCCGCCATCCTCGCCGCCCGAAACGTCGAGAACGCCACGGTGAAGCTCGAAAGTTCCTCGGGTTCTGTGCGACGATCGCCGGCGATTCCGACCGTGATTGGCCACGCCATCGGTTGCAAAAGCTTCTCCACCTCACCATCTTCCATTCCCGACCAGTCACCGGCACCGAGGAGGCCGCTTTGCCGCCGTCCGATCACCCCAAGGAGCCGTGACTTCACGTGCTCGATCCGGCCGCCGCTGCGTGGGAGGACACCACCGCACCGTTGGACTCACCTCGGCGAGAAGTGTCTAGTCTGAGCTTCCCCACCGCCGTTAGGTCAATTCCGGTCAACGCTGACCGTAGGGGCATTTTGGTAATTTCACGTGTTGAGGGTAATTTCGTAATTTCCAGCTTTGAGGGTGATTTTGTAATCTAAATTGAGGATATATTGGTAATTTTATGATGTTGTGGGTAAATTAGTAAATTATGAAATTGAGGGTAGTATAATTTCGGATTATATTAGTAAATTACTAATACTGGATTATTACAGTAGTCGAGAAGATAGAGAGTTTGTAATATTAAGACTGAATATTTATTTTAAGGCGTTATTTTTGCGAGATTAGTTCGAATTATAATTATGGAAAGTAATTGTGTCGTTTCGTAGAATTAGGTGGATCCGTGGACGAGAATCTACTCGCGGACTTGAGTGATAACTGAGTCCGAAATTATCACTCGTGAGTGGAATATATTAAAATTATTTGATTTTTTATATAGTAAGGCTTGTTTATGAAATGAATATTTAAAGTGCTTCCATTAAATGGTTTTCCGAAATAAATGTTTATTGCGTATAATTATTGTGTTAAGTTATATTTATTTATTTATGTCTGTGATCGATTTTAAAATGCAAAAGAGATGATTGATTTCGAACATGTTTTAAAGTACTTTTATACTGATTTCGAGCATGATTTTAAGAGTATATGATTGATCCTGTTTATGATTTAAAATGTATATACATTGCTTTTGAGAATGATTCAAAGTATTTATATGTTGATTTCGAGAATAATTTAAAGTGTTTATATATGATCTTCGAGCATGATTTAAAATGTTTATACATATGGATTTTGAATATGATTTAAAGAGTATATGATGGATCTTGGACATGAGATATATTGATTTCGAGTATGATTTAAAGCATGATTTAAATGTATACATATATAATGATTTTGATCATGTTTTTAAGTTTTAAGCAAATACCCGCTCCTCCAGGATGAGATGAGATAGTAGGCCTTGGGGCCTGCCTCGAACACACATAGAGGCTTTGGGCCGTGTGTTTGGGCGCTCGCCTTTGGGGCATATGCATGCATATTGAGATATGAGATCGGATAGTCCGGACACGATGTTGCGGGATAGCGCATCATAGCACGTCCGTTTAGATCCGGGTATGAGATATGCTGATGAGCATGAGATGGTACATCCTTTCGTCTATCCGTGTAGCTCCGGGCATGATGGTACTCAGATAGTAGATCATTGCCGTCCGTTGAGGTCCGGATGAGACTAGATTATCCCGTGGGTATTTGTTTAAGGATATTTGTTTAAAGATATTTGATTTACTTAATGTTTGATATTTCAGTTTGAGATGATATTTCAATATAAGATGTTTTTTATTGATTTTGTGACAGTATCAGTTTTGCTTATGTTCAAATTATGATTGAATTGAAAGTAATTTTACATTCAAATAATTATTTGCGAAACGTGATTATACAAGTGATGCACTTATTTTTGTAATTATTTTATATTTTAAAAATTACTATCCACTCACTGAGCTCACTGAGTTTTATACTCATTCCTATTTTATTATATTTTTCCCCCCCAGGAGATTTCAGGTACAACAGTTAACCCAACAGCTGTACATAGTCGGAGTCATTTGGGCCACTGAGGTTGTTTGAGGCTATAGATGATTATTTTCTTTTGGTTAATGTATAATTATCATGTTTTGGATTTATATTAGGGATGTGATATATGAATTATGAAACGTGTGTATTATTGGATATGTTATCGGATGAGATTGAGTTGATGCAGTTGATGTTTGATAAATGATTTGGGAGTGCTTGTGTTGTAATTGCAGGTTTGGAAATGTTATATATTTAAGGGAGGTTCTGCCAAAATTTCGGTAGAATTCTCATTAATAAGATGATTTTAATATTTAAGTTCAATTTCTTAAGATAGGTCGCCTCTGGAAATGGGGCGGGTCGTCTCAATTTATAATTGATAAACAACTAATTACCTAATAATTAATCGATAATATTCAAGTTCATGGAAATAATTTTATTTTTTATAATTTGACAAATATTTTCTAAATCACCATCAAAAATAAAAAATTAAATATGCAAATATACAAATTAATTTAGATTTGTAAATATCAAATAAGGATTATTCAATTTTCAGTAACACATGTTAATATTATCCTAACTAACTTTTAATTTTGTGATTTGTTGATTAAATTTAACAGTATATATTTATACCACTATTGATACGATAATTTTTATAATAGTATTATAGCTTGACCAAATAATAATAATAATAATAATAATAGTGACGAATGATTCTCAGGTCCTTGATGTTTCTTATTTTTATCGCTTCCATTCCTATTTTTCTTTAACTATCCGTTATTCTCAAATGTTATAGTTTTTTTTTTTTTGAATATAACGTTATAGTTTTAAATTGAATGATATATGATAGTGTTTTTAACAAACAGAACATCAACACTGACAATAATAATATAATAGTAAAAGATCACAAAAATTGAGTTTTATACATGACAATCGATTAATTAAAAAAATTTAAGAACTTGAATGATGAAAGTGAGGAAATCAAGGCTGCCTTCTCCGATATAAATAAAGTTGTGATGTAGACTCTGAGGTCCAAAGTCCACACGGTGCACGGAGGGATCCGAATCGGACCTAAATGGGAATGACATGAAATGTCTTTTTCAAAACCTAGCATTAAGGGCGTTACGACGATATACGAGAGGAATGGAGAAAAACTCGTGATTGGTGTGGAGGGGAATATCTTAACTATGAGTAGCCCAGGGAAAGGCGATTCTCTGGTCTCTATCATTGCATTACTTGTTGACCCGGCCCTTACTCTCTAGAGAGATCGTACCTACATTGATTCAACTCCATGGAAGAGAACTCTATAGACCCTGCTCCATTCCTCTCAGCAGTGGCCTTATTAGAATAGAAAGACCCATTTGTTGTCGCAACTAATCGATTAAAGAGCTTTGCTTACCTAAATGCAGGGGCTTCAGGGCCATCTACTTCTCTAAGACCTGTTCCTAGGGATCCGGATCAATCTGCCTCAGAGTGGGAAGGAAATTACCCCAGCTACCGATCTAATAGTTTTTCATGTATCTCATCCGAACAAAGACCCTCAAAAGTGGAAAGACACTAAGGGGAGCCGGATGATAACAAGGATAAGACAAGAAAAAGATCGAAAGGAGATAGAGAAAAGATGAAATTCTCTGATCTTGAAATACTGAACGACCTTATTTGTGAGTTGAAAGAAGCGAACCAAGGAGAGTTTCCTTTCCCATACCAACCACACCATCATCGGTGGCGTTGGGCCATCCAGCATGCCCGTAAAATGACTCCCAAAGATTGGGGTAAACAATCTCATTTTTGAAAACAAACATCATATCGATGAAGTTCTCATTTTCTAAAAATTAAAATTTCTTATTTTTAAATAATAAACCGAGTATTTGAACTCGACTCGCATAAAAAATAAGGAAAATCATATTACTTGTTAAATAAAATAATAATGATAAAATATTTATTTGAACTGTAGTACGTATCTTGTATGTACATATTAAGTGCAAATATTCAAGTTATGCATGATGGGGTCTTGTTAAGTTACATCATATATTACAACAAATTCAAAAATAGTTGTTCATGACTTTTACTTGTTTCATACACTACCATTTCCTAACCATGAGTAGTTACTTTTGAGTTGTTGTAAGTTACGTTACATGTAACGAGAAATTTTTACCTAACACTTAAATGAATTGACATATAGTACCGTACATCCACTTTTTCTAACACCGCTATCCCATTTCTGTCATATATATACTGTTAACATAATTGAAAAAATTATAGAAGGATAATTTTATACAAAATTAATATATCATATAAAAATTTTAGAAGTTGTAAGGATTATTGTAGTACTTACATGCTCCATTCATTTCAAACGACAGGAACAGTTAGAATTAGCTATTTTTTATTGAAAATAAGACACAGTATATATGATAGAAATATATAGGTGCGCGGTGCTATTTGTCAAAATATTTGGGTGCTAGAATTTTCTACTTTTCCTACATGTAACTCAGCTGCCCGCACGATAAATTTTCACACAATTCTATAATTGTAAGATATAAAATGTCGGTAAACTCATAATTATAATTTGTCAATAGATTACAACATAATTTTAGGGAAAATAACCGACCGCATGTGAAGAGCATTGAAATATTGAATAATGAAGATAGTGATGTCATTTGATTGGAGCGTGAGTCGAATGCGGGCAATCTCCCGCATTCATATTAGTCAATATGACTTATATATATATATATATTGTTTTATTATTTTATCACTTGATTGCTTGATTATTTTTAGTTTCACATCATATATTTATTAAGTATATATTATCTCTTACTTAAGCTTGTTTGTTTGATAATTGTGTTTTCTCTTATTATATATCATGAATACCTTCAATTAAAAAGATTCTCTTAAAACATCTTAAAACTCTTTTACGTATAAAATTTCACTTAGCAGGTTTGATATGAAGTTGTAAATCATATCCAATATGGGATCAACAACCACCAGAGTTTGTGTTATATGTTGAAGACCTAGAAAGACAACTCTGAGAAATAGAATGTGGTATTTATAACATTTAGTTGAAACTTAAGGTTAATGCAATAAGAGAACGAATGTAAGTTTCAATTATTGATAATTGTTGTATGTGTGTGTGAGAGAGGTTTTGGTCACCAGCTCGAACGTGGACCGGTGAGATGGTAAATGATTAAGCACCATATACCACCAAGGACACAACGAGAGCTGGTAAAAAAAGTTGATTTGCTTCTTATGCATGTGGTTTTTATCGGCCCGTGATCTGCCCATAGGCTTATCTAGGATCCTTCATATGAACGCTCATGCGATTCACGCATAGTCTAGTTTCGATCTGTAGTTTTTCATTTATTGAGGAGGTTTTTGGTTCATGTCCCCTTCCTTATGTATGTGGCTCTTATTTTATGATTTATATTACAGGTAGGGGTCCCGCCCCCTACCATCTTGGTGGTTTCAAAAAAAAAAAGTTTCAATTATTTTATTTTTTTCTCTTTAGTGTATTTTGTTTATTTTAACATTTGATTTGATTTTTCATAGTTGATTTGCTTCTTTAGTGTGTTTTAATTTACTTTCCCATATAAATACTGGATAACGGTACTTCGTGACTTCTTAAATCGGTATTTTCAGCTTCCCCTAATAATTAAAACCACAAAAACCAAACATCGAATAAACGCAATAAAAACTGCATAAGTATTTTCCTTCTCTCCCTTAAAATAGCTCAGGAAAATTTACAAAACTTGTTGTGAACGATTACGATTGTTAATGATCCATGGCATTCCTTCTAATATTCGTTGGTTAATTGAAGCAAAGATCCGATTAGCAAGTGAGTTTTCTGATCCATTTATTTTTGAAGTACCTGGTTTTGAAAAAAGCACATACGTTAAAAAGAGAAGCTAAACAACTTGGTTTTAAATGTTGTAATTGTGCAAGACGTAATTATAAGAACCCGTGTTGTAAATCTTTAGTATTGGTTTCTGATATTCGTGAAGATAAAATTAAATTCGTTAAAGATGGCATATGTAAAGAATCATTAGATGATATCTTACAATCTTTTGATACGCATCGAAGCAGATTTTTACAGCTTGTAATTCAAAGGTATTGGACACTATTCCAAAAAGAAAATGCACAATTTAGTCTTAGGAATTTGACTAAAAAAGACCCTGTTTGTCAATTTATAAGAAAATTGGATCGGAAGTCTATCCTCAACCCATAGAGGGTGTTCAAGCCAGTACTAGACATAAAACCGAGAGGAAGATGTGAGCCACAGATCATAACTACCAGTAAATATCCTGTTCCTTTTAATAATCTTTTATTTTATACATTATTACTTTTAATAGTGTGATTTATGTCTAATTACTATTTTTCTTTTTCTTTTTACTGTTTGCTTTTGAAATATAAGCCAAAGCTTCACGCGTCATTTAATAAGTACACTACTCCATTCACGGTTGTCTCAGTATTATGTCTGTCTTTAAATATTTTCTTTTATTTTAAATCCCCATAAATTGTTTTTGAAAATTATTCCAATAGCAGCATCTTCAAGTAAACAATTCAAAAATATTTGTGTGATTTCTAAGTTTCACAATAGAAAGTACAAGGAGTTCATTGAGGCAGTTGTTGATTTTTGTTGTGTCATAGCAGAGAGAAAATTACAACTAGTATATAGAGGAAGTGACCATTGGTTATCTAAACGTGTTTCAGAAATAGCTTTTACAAGAGGAAGTCAAGTACTAGGCATTGTCTCAAAAGCCCTTAAACCTCTAGAATGCCCTTCTAGCCCACCAACTAGAGAAGAGTTAGTCATCTTAAGTATGAAAGAAAGAATATCTACAATGTTAGATCATGTTGACGCTTTCATCATTTTGCCTAGCGATCTTGCAACTCTGAAGGCACTAATTATATTTATGTCTTAGGCCCATTTGAACATTCATCAGAAATCCATCGGTTTGTTAAATATTAATAATTTTTATAATGGCTTTCTCACATTTCTTAACCATGCAATTAACAATTATCTTATTCCTCCTATAGTTAAAAAATCTTTATTTATGCTCCTACCGCTAATGAGTTACTTGATCTTTTATAAGCTTACAACCTAGAGCCGGAACTCATGACTTTGGCATTGGATTGGTCAAATGAAGATGATAACAATAATAGTAGTAAGAAGTGCAAATTGGATTTAAATCTTTCTTTGTAAATATTTTTTAGTGTTCACGTGATGTCTTCTAAACTCTACTTCTTTCCTTTAAGACATTGAGGACAATGTCTCATTTAGCCTCGAGGAGAAAATAGTTTTTTCTTTTTATTTAAAAGGAAAGGGGGCGGCAAGCCTAAATACAATTTTAATTCCCCTTCCCACCCTCAAGAATCGAACTTGGCTGCCACAGGCTCTACGGCGAGCATGGTGACCAACTCGACCACGCCCTTGGGGGCTGGAGGAAAAAATAGTTGATAGTTGTGGAATTTGTCAATCTTGATGATGTTTTTACTAAATTTTTTTTGTAAAGACTAACCTTAGATAAATTTTAAGTTGAAGATGGCCGAATATGGAGTGAGTGGTTCTAAAACGCATCTTCTTAAGTCTTAGAGTCTTATATTTATGTTTTTACTAAAAAAAAAAATTAATGTTTCTTATTCTAAGCTTTTGCAACAAATTGAGGTATAATCTTTTCTACTTATTATTTTATGTTTATCTGTTTCTCATTTTTTTCATACATGTTTTTTAAATTATAAAATATTAAGAATAATGTTTAGATTATGTTGCAGCGTGCGGATAGTTGATATAAATTGTAAATATATGTGTTTATTTATTTTTCTTTAAAAAAAATTCCGAAAACAACAATTTTTTTATTGTCTAAGATGGTTGTGTAAAAATTCACTACTTTTAAGACGTATCCTAATAGTACAGTCTATATTATTTTCTAATTATAAAATTCATAGTAAGTTATTTTTGTTTTCTATTCTTTGAATTACTCAAATTTGTGAATTCCCCATTTGATAATCACTAATTATATTTTTTTGTCATTTATTTATTTAAACAGATATTATTAAATCATTCTTCTCACACACTCACTTTAAGTTAAAATTTTTGTAATATTTTGTTCTCTTGATCTATTAGAGATAATTTCTAAAGTAATGGAAAGTATGTTTTGCTTTTTCAAAAAAAATAAAAAATAAAAAATAAATGTGTTTAATTTTACTTTATCTGAAATCTGAGCAATTAAGTCCGTATGAGTGTTTTAACATTTAGTGCTCTAAGGCTAACTGGTCTGGGACTTATTGGCCCAAAGCTTACTACATGGGTTGTAGATATATTATTTGCTTATTTATCTAAAATCCGAGTAATTAAGCCTATATAATACTAGAAAGTATATATTTTATAAAAGTTTAAATTATTATTTTCTCACTTAAAGTGTTAATTAATGTGTATATAACTCACATTTTATCTTAACGTTCCCCATATATAATTTTATGTAAATTATATTATATTATGTTAATTTCTATCGTAATTGTTATATTTTATTATTGTGGGTATATTTTGAATTGAAAATAGGAGATAAAAGAAAGACAACTGATTGGTAATAATAAATAAATAAATAATATTATATTAAAAATTAAAAATAAATAAATAAAATATATTAAAAATTAAAAACTCAATCTCTTCTCATTCCTATAAATATAGAATATAATATAATAGTATAATAATAATAAAATAATTAAATAGTTCCTATCATTTTTTCTATATAAAGAGAAGTGC